>JAWZSL010000015.1:6130357-7390714 GCA_034769285.1 Lutjanus argentimaculatus | reverse complement strand
CGGTATCACATGGTAATCTTATTGCACTGGAGCATTGTCTTCACTTGTTTATATAAAAATGGCTTTTAGAACGAAAACTACTTGTTAAAATTGAGATGTTTGCTCTGCATTGGAGCAAACATCAAACAAATAATAAAATAAACACAAGTTTATCAGCACTGAAACAAATAAACAGTTCCCACTGCCTCTTTATTCTTTGCTACTTGTCTTGCTGCAGGGGCCCAGACTCTTTATCTGAGGGCCGAGTTCCTCTGTGGTCATACATGGGTGGGAACGATAAGGGAGCTATAAAAAAAACATGATTTCGTCCACAGGCCTGAGGAGAAATGAAGCAGAGGGGGGAGGGCTGAGGTCATTGATGGAGGACTGTTCGAGGGTTGTTGTGGTTCTTGGCAGGAACAACTTGAACAACACCAAAATTGCGGCGTTTCACGACATCCATCCCCTCAGGTCTGGAGAGGTCAGAGATACTGCCAATAACTGAGAGCGAGGTGTCAACCCCTCCCACCATTGTCAATGAGTCCACATCAGAGTGACTGCATCCCTCTTCACCCTCCTGCTCCACTTCCCTCATTCACTGTTCTGCGGTCTGTGTTTGACTGGGGGTCTACAGATCGGTTTTATCACCCCCTCCCCACCCCTCTGAATTGTACCCCCGGAGGTGTTTATGGGGAGGCTGACAGGATGTTCGGCCCACCAGGAGATCAAAGTCTCCTCTTCAAGTAAATGTTGCTCACTGTGACCTTTTCAACTCTAATAGGGTTAACATCACAGACGCATGCAAGGCTGGGATTACAGTAGAGGAGCGGGATGATCTATGCTGTGGCAGCAGATCAGTTTCCTTCCTGCTGTGGTTCACACACACAAGAGGCAGAGCTCATTTTTCAGTAATGGGCCATGATCATCCTCAGGATATGGGCCGTGGTGCTTCACAGAAAAGAGGATTCCTGAATATAAAGTGTGCAGTCACAATTACTGTGGCCATATTAGGACAACTTCAAGACAGAGCATTAAGACTTAAAGGGACAGTTCACCCCCACATCAAAAATGTATATTTTTTCTCTCTGGCCTGTAAAGCTATTTATCCATCTACCCAGCTAACACAAACTTTCCCATTATATTCCTTTCAGGTTTCTATTTGGTAACACTCCATATCTAACCTGGCGTATTTAACCAACCTTTCCAAAAATGTTCTGGACATAGCAACGTATCAATATGTTATTTTCATGTAGGAAAAACTTTTAACATTTAGAGCACGTAACAGGAAATATTCAAGTGACCTTCCTGGAAGAACTGCCAGAACATTCTGGGAACATATTACCTTTACGTCAGAAAAAACATCCGGGAACATTAAGGAGGAATGTTTAAGTAACTTCTCCTGAACAATTAACCAACCTTCTCAGAACGTTCTACGAATGTAACCAAAATATTGGTTTTACGTGAGACAAAAATACATGTTTAACTTCTTGGGAACGTTATGGGGAATTGTTCCAGAAATCTTCCTGGAATATTCAGCTAACCTTCCAAGAATATTCTAATAATATAACAGCAACATTGTTTTCACATTGGAAGAACTTGGTGTTTTAACATCTGAGGAACGCTAAGGGGAAATGCTGAAGTAACCTTCCTGGAGCATTCAACGTACCTCGAATGCTCTGGAAACGCATCAATAACGTTTTGAGGTAAGTAAAACTTGACATTTTAACACCTCAAGAACGTTCAAGCATCAATTCTGGAACATTCAACAAGCTTTCCCAGGCCTTTTTTGACATGTAGCAATGTTTTACGTAAGAAAAGCTTGCTGTTTAATGAACATAATGCAGGACACTTTGGGAATGAATTTTTTTTTGCTGGGTTGACTATTTTGGTGCGAGTTGTCGAGTTTTAGAGAGGTTGCCTGTAGAGATGTCTACCTTCTCTTGAATATAACAGAACTAGATGGCACTCAGCTTGTGGTGCTCAATGTGCCAAAAAACAAACAAACAAACATATATATTTGAAAAACTCAACAGCAATGTCTCTTTCCAGATATCATGACCCAGCTACTCAAGATGTGTTTTTTCTACTGTGGAAAGCAAGTAGTTCCTACATGAAACTGTTCAAAACAACATCTGTGCAGTATCTTGAGTAAGACATCGTGATTTTTGGAAAGAGACATTACTGTTGAGTTTTTCAAATGTATTTTTTGGCACTTTGTGCACCACGAGCCAAGTGCCATTTAGTTTCATTAGAATCCAAAGCAGGCAGACATCTCTACAGGCGATCTCTCCAAAACTCACCATCATCATTCCAAGATGATGATGATTGATAATAGCACTACAGGTAAGAGGAAAAATATTCCCACTGTCATGTGTAAGTTACAAGGAGCCCAGGCTGCTTGATTTTTAAAAAGTACAGTGTATTTTTTTCACCATCTTCCAAGAACAGTACAAAGGCTGAATAATAGTGGCTAAAGAAAAAATGGATCAAATCCAAATTCAAGGCAGTGCTGACCTTCACTTAAGGCTTTTTGTGTCACTTTGAATAGAAATCAGGACATTTGACCAACAAAAAATTCTAATTAATGATATACAGCAGGACTACTTTTTGATAGACAGTGATTGTAAAGACCCAATTTTGAAAGAGAGCCTCCATTTTGAAAAAAAACAAACAAACTCTGAGCTTACTGCATAATTAAGTGAATATTACATCCATAAACAGAGCAGTGTTACATAAATTACGTGTACTTGAACAGCTTCTAATGCAAACAAACATTTAAATTCACAGACTGTCTCAGTTGCACACACTTTGTAAGACGGTTTCTCATTTTGTGTATTTCCAGGCTGGAAAGCAGATGAATTGATAAGTAAACATTACAAATATAGTTTCTTTTATACTTGTTTACACTGCTTAGACTGGGTTGCACCAACAAAGATTAAGTCAGATTAAGATGGATGATTAATTTTCGGCTGCTTTGTATTCCGGTCATGTCTAGAAGGGAAATGTTTTATGTCCCTAAATCTCCCCAGATCTTAACTAAAACATGGTCCCATTATAAAACATAATTAGTTTGTACAACATGCACAATGAAGAGACACATACAAACACATACAAATCTCACGAGTGTCACAAATCAAGGATTCCCTTTCTGGACACAACCCTGTATTCCTTAGGAAAAGGTTGCATTGTTTGCTAGCTTGCAAAAAAGTTTTTTTAAACAGTTACATTGTGTGCTTGTTAGCGAGCTAAAAAGTTAAATGGTTAGTCTACTCATGACAGCTCAGCAAAGATCTGATTTCTCTGATCTGAGAAAACGTATTGGCCAAATTATCAAGTGAAATGAATGAAAGAAGAGACGTATCATAAAAATTGGGTTGAGTCTGTCACCTGAACTTTCTTCAAGAACCTTTATTTTTCTATATCCATCTCTTAATACCTGATCACGTTCTACATTGTAGTTTAAAGTGCAGCACAATTAAATTTAATCGAGATTTAGAGTAAAAACTAAACTGTGAATTAAAGGGAGGTTTCAATTTAATCTTTTTAAAATTTGGTGCAATTTATTTTAAAGTTAAACCATGATTTAATCAGGTTCAAAAATTAATCCTTGTTGGTGCAACCCAAGCTTAAGGTTATTCTGAGCATCGCTTACAAAGACTATGTAATTTGTATGTGTGCAGCATGTTATGGGTATTGCATTCGCCCAAATAGTTCCCTTTGTCTGTCTCCCATCATGACACTGCATAACAACTACTTTGTTCTAACCGCAGTAAAAGAAGCTGGCAGGAAGTGAATTCCTCTGAAGCTCACTCACACACTCTCTGCTCACGTGTTTCAGAGTCATCAGATGTTTTCTGCGCTTCATAAACAGTACAATACCAGTACAGGCAAGTATGCGTGTGCAGCCAACAGTTTACTGAGTTCAGTAACAACATCTTATCCACATCTGAGTCATAGTAGACGAGGAAGGTGTGTTTAAATCTCATCAGCAGGGATAAAATCTGACATATAGTGATAGATGATTGGGATTCAGTGTTTACACATGGCTCAAGAAGACACAAGCTAAAAAAGGCACTTTTCAGATCAAATAAAACAGGGATATAGTCATGTTGAACAGAGTAATAGCAAAACTAGTACAGGCGCATTTATAAAGGCCTTTACTCCATTGTGTGTAAGGCATCAGAAGGATTCCACTTGAGTTTCATTGCATCCAAGCTCCACGATCATGATAAAAAAGTGAATATATTTCACATACTCAACCATTAAAGCACTTATTGCTTTAATTGTAACAGTTTTACGTTGTTTAGAGCCTAAAGGAATGCAGGTTTATACACTGTGGTATTGTTGGAAAGATCATCCAGATGTCGACCGCTAAAGATCACAACACAGCATTTTTACCCCGTGTCTTTCTTTACAAAGTCAACCCTCTTGTGGTATTTACCAGTATTGCAAGATGGAAATCTCGAGCAACATCAACAGTAGTTTTCAAGTTTCCAGGAGTTTTAAGAACGGAGCCATCGCCAATCAATGGCTCTGGGACATTCAACAGCGACAGGGATCGCAGCTGTTTCTCCGACAAAGAAAGAAGCCAAGACCATGGGGTCTGGAGAGTTTACAGCGTCACTTCTTTCTGTGTCTGAGGCTGAACGACGTGCATCAGCGTGAGTCACATCCCTGAACTATGACTCACTGGATTTACAGTTCAACAGCAGTTCACAACCTCAAACACCGAGATCTTCTCCGTCCACAAAACAAGGCCACTCTTTGGAATGATGCTGATTAAAAACAGTGCACAACTGTAAATGAAAAAAAATATCAAATCATTTAAGAATAAAAAAGTGCTCAGTGTATAAGTTGCTCTCTCAGAGAGATCAGTGGCTGAGGAGGACAGTTTCCCAGCATGTAAAAAGAAGGAAGGCCTTGTTGAGTCTTGGCAGTGCAGGTATCTCAGAGTTTCTCCAACATTGCTCATCTCATTTGCCAGCATTCTCAGAGGGAATGTATTCAGTTTCACCTGACGACACCTGAGAGATGCGGCGTGTGGAGCCCCACAGGCGACGGGGGAATTGTCCTGAGCGAACCTGAGAACAGGAGGAGAAACATGTAAATCTTTGCTTCAGGGCTAAAACGAAGATGTTAGACTGAAGGCGCTCAATTATAATCTGAAAAAGCTGATCTTCAACAAGTACTTAGCATATGATTTAACCCCCCCCCCCCAACACACACACACTCACACACTCACGCATACAAACATGCATCGCCACCCCCACTCCCAGATCTCGCAAACACTTCATGTCTTGCTTCTCACCTCCTCTGGCTTCCCTGCCCCCACCACAATTAACTTCCCGTCCTCCAGTCCCACCAGGATGTGGCTGCACTCCTTGGTGACAGACACACTCCTCACAGGCACCTTCAAGGCCAGGGGCGTCACCAGAGCATCCAGGCTGTCAAACAGAGAGGAGGCAGCACGGAAGAAACAAACTTTTAGACTTAAACCGCAGCACACATGCTACAAATGATCTTCTTTCTTTAAAATGTATTTTAATTGATTGTCAACAAACAATAAAATAATAACTGTACAGGGAAAGGTTTTTTTTTCTGAACAACACCCTCACTTGTCACAACACACCTATTTTTCTTTCCAAAACAAAGCACATAATCATAGCTGACCGTGAACATATATTCTAAATAATGGATAAGATATGGATACAAAGAAAATGTTGTAATGTAATAATAAAAATAGAAGATAAACAAAATAAATAAATAAGACAGGAGAAGAAAAGGGAAATAAACAACAAAAAGTAAAGGATAGCTACTCAGAACTAAATTCAGGGGTTTTTATTTTAATGTCAGGAATGGGTGCCACACTTTGTAAAATTTACTCACCATTCCCACAACAGTATAACAGATTTTCTCCTGATTCATACAGGACAAAGTGACTGTGTTTACACAATATTTATTTCCCTTATTCTGAAAAAGAAAATGTTCCTACTAAGCTGTTTATATGGCTAATAAAAATTAATATTTCACTAGTTTACATTTATATGCAACCATGCACACTCTGATCATGACCATGAAAACTTCTTTGTGTCAAAATAGTATTTTTAAGTATATTAAAGTTTTCCACTGGTGGAGGACTTATTCGTGTATATTCAAAAACCTAACATTTTAAATGTTTTATGTTTAAAAGTAGGCGTGTCTCCGTGGGCTTTTCTTTTGTGCATGCATCTCTACTTCAGCCTCATTTGTTTTAAAACAAACAGAACAAAAACGCTCCTGAAACATGAATAATGCCGGCATATCCCACATCTTAATTGGAAAATGCTACATTCATGAAAAAGCCTAATTCAGAATCCCCAAACAGAATATACTGTTTATATTACCTGTATCAAATTCAGGATATTGTCAGATTCTGAATAACAGTGGAAAATGAGTGTGCACGTTAATGTGGCGTCTCTAATCCAGTATGAGTGAGGAGGAAGGACAGAGTCCTTCCACTTCAGTAAGATAGCTCATCAAGCAAGTAAAGACGTAACAGCCAAAACATTCAGTTTTGCCTACAGCAAATCCAAGTCTGGAGCAATGCCAAAAATGTCAGTCAAAGGTTTTAGCTTAATTTGGTGTTGAAGAGTCTCTGAAATAGTTTGAAAAACTAATGTTCAAAGCTTAACTAAAAAAGGACATAACCAGCATATGTGAAGCAGTGAGGCAGGTGTATGCAGGGTCCACATCAGGGTACACTGAAGGTAATTGGGTTTAGGTATGTGGATACACAAATGATCTTCCAAATTTCTATACCTGTATAAATCCCGTATGTGGAGGCTGCCCTGCAGGGTCCCCAGGATGATGTACTCAGACACAAAGTGAAGAGCAGTCACCTGCTCCTCCATGGTGACAGAGGACAGCAGACAGCCGTTCACTGAGTAAACATGAATGGAGTACTTGCCCTGGAGGAAACAGCAGGATTTATGTATCACGTTAACTCACACGCACAGGATAGAGACTGTGTACGTACTGTGTGATTAGGACACAAAATCAAAATTATTTAAATAGAGATTGTGATAAAACTCTTCAGGAGACAATATTTTGCATTTATTACAGTACCTTTCTGTTAGAGCGTTCCTCCTGCGAGGTCTGTACGACAATGTGGCCTTCCATGCCCACCTGGAGCTGTGAGATTTGGGCGGGTATGCAGCTCTCACCAGGAGGCCGCAGCGTTCGCAGGAACTGACCTCTTCGGATAGTGTGCACGATCACAGTCCCATCCTGACAAACAGTGAGCAACAAGACTGACGGTCAGTAAAGATGCAGTGACACTTTTTTGTTTCTATGATGTAAACTATTGTCTTTCTTTTGTGCATTTTTGCGTTGTTTTACAGTGCAAACTAGCGCTCTTAAACCAAAACCACATGGACTCACAGGTAGCTAGTTTATTGAAGTTTTGACAGCCTGTCATGTGGCAACTTTTGGCAACAGAGAGTTGAAATAGATCAATGTAAAACCCTTAAAACTACAGCTAGGCATGACATCTCTAATTTTAATACCAGCTAGGAGCACTTGAAAAAAAATCACACATAACTGTGGTTTGGCTGTGGTTCATTCTGTTACATTATGGTTTCAAGGTATGAACAACCTCTGGCTATAAGACGGCAACATCTGTGTCTTCATACCTATAAAAAGTGTGTGTTTCAAGGTTGTTTCCTGTGGCTGATTACATTCCCACTTCTAATGAACCACATCACAGTTTGCTTGGAGAGCATCCAAGTAGTATATTGTGGTTATTTAGGTTGAAGAGCATTTTTCACACCTGCACAAACTCAAGCAGTATGAGCGAGAAAATAAATAAATAAATAAATAAGTATATATTGACATTATAGTTTTCCATTATTACTGTAGAGCAAAAAAAAAGAAAAAAAGAAAAAAAAAAAGCTTAGGCTGTATTCAGACCAAGGTTTTGCAGGGGGTTGTACTTGGGTGTGGGTATGATAATTTGGCTTAGAATATAACCGCTGTGAAACATTTTGAAAATAGCTATTTATTTCTATGATTTACAGGCTCTCTTGCAACTCCTGCTCCCTCTCTTTATTCACTCCCTAACCTGCTTGACCACTGCTGTGCTCACTCTCTCTTTCAAACAAACAAATGGACACAAACCGAAGGAAGCCTTGTATTTATGATCTATATTTTGCAGCAACACAGACATAGAAGCTGGGTGAACAAAATAAACTAAGCAAGGACACAACTGGGAGGTTATAATAGTGAATATAGAACAGTGCCCGGGTTCAGAGATCTTTCAGGTGGGATGTGGAGGAGTCTGATCGCTGGCTTTACATGATTGACCATCACAGCAAGACACTGGGTTGTGTTGTGCCCACAGCCTGCATGCACCCCCACTGAAATTAATAACTGGACTGCTGTTTTCACCTGGTTTGGTCTGAATAAAGCCTTAATCAATTAATCTGTCAGTTGATCAACATAAAATTACTCTGCAACAATTCTATTACTAGATTTTTTTTTAAAACTATATAATTTTTTTTAAAAGACATCACTTTGGGCTCCTGGAAATTGTGATGGCATTTTTCATTACACTACACTACACTACTATTAATCAAGACAATAGATTAATGAACAAAGAAAATAATCATCAGTTGCAGCCCTACATTAACTTGACACTTAAAGATACATGGCTATGAAATTCTGGGCTGACAGCAATGCCAGTGTTCTTGTTTATTTTGCTTTTGTTGTTATTGCTTTAGCCTTTTGTGCCAGAGAGACAAAGAAATCTTTCCTATAAAAATAACTTTACTCTTTCAAAGTCATTCAGCCCTTTAATCCTCTACTTTTGAATGAGCGCATCATATGTCATGCCACAGTTGTTTCCAGTCCTCTCTGACAGCAGCTAGATGTGCAAGCTACTGTTGTTCAGTGTTATCGGGCCACAAATGACCAACACAACATTTAACCGTCGGCTACTGCCATTGGTGAATGTCATTTTATTGGCCAGTAGTAATTAAAGATGAATACCGGCCACCGATGTTCAGCTGATACATGGTTGCATCCCTAGTATATTGCGTCGTTTGTAACAAGCTTATAACTGTTCATAGAGTGTGATATTTCTGACCTTTGACCCTGACACAGCCATGTCCAGTTCAGTGCTGATGGCCACACAGGTGACCTCCTGGTCATGTCCACAGAGAACCTGCACTGGTCGAGGAGACAGGCTGCTGGAGAAGCCACCCTGAAGGACAATAAAAATGTAAAAAACTCTAACTTTGATGGTAGCTTATAATCATGCATGAAGACAGAGAGAGATGTGAATGAGTTTACCTGCTGTAGGACCTGCCACACTATACAGGATGTGTCCCTTGAACCAGAGATGAGGTAGATGCCACACAGATCCAGAGCCAAGCATGTAACAACATCTTTGTGGAAAACAGAAAAATGCAAATAAATATCAAACACTGAAGCAAAGCACATGTGGATATGTACTGTAATTTAGACGTATGATAATAAGAACTCACCAATGTGCCGGCAGATCCTGCCCACCAGCTTTCCCTTCCCTAGTTGGGTGACACGGAGACTGCAGTCCCAGTGTCCTCCACTAAACAGCAGACGTCCATCGTTGGACACCACCAACACCTGAGCGCTGATTTCCACGCCGGGAGAGAAAGGTCCGCTCAGGAAACGCTGCGTCCTGAACCACAGAGCAGTGTTGGAAAGATCAAAGTGAGTTTGATAGAGAGAGTGAGAGTGAGCCGAGGCCTAAATGTGGTGGAGATTTATAATCGGCGCATTAAACTGTCATGACGTCTGCAAATTACAACCTGTGTGAAACCCTGTGTCCAAATGGATCTCGTCTTGATTTATTTTGTGTTTATATGATCCACATTCAAGGTCTGTTTAAAATAAGATCCATTAAAACAAATTTCAATTAATTAAACAGCCTTTGAAGCCTCACAGACAAAGAAGGACAGCCAGATGTTGTGCTTCCAACAACTGTCAAGAGAGTTTTATGCATCTTCAGATTTCAGAGTAAGAAATTACATCCATGAGATTAGATTTATGCTACAGGGGAAGGAAAGGCTGAGTTTATTAAAATGTGGGCCCCATTTGTGTCTTATTTCAGTGCTGTTGATGGGATAACAAATTGGAATCATAGTGCTCTCTTTAAGTGTGTGTGCTTTTTCTTCTTTGTTATACATATTAATGCAATTTCCTTTATTATTGCTCTTGTTATTATTATTCCAGCCAGCTGCAGTCAGTTGAGGCCTGCTGTGGTGGGACTGAGGGGTTGGGAGGATGAGTAGGAGAGACTTGAGGGTTGGGAAAGGGGAGAGCAGTTTTATATTTTGTATATTATATGACTGTCTTGCATGTTATTACACAGCTTTGTTAAATAATTGATTCTGATAGATCAATTATAGTATTTCTGCATAACAGGCCTTCTCCGCAGACACAGTTCTGATCATGGACTCTGGAGGAGCAACAAAATCATTCTTAAATGAATAAAATCATTTTTAAAGTAATAGTGTCAAATTATTGATTATTTAAGGTAAGTAATAAGCAGGATAATTTACAGTGAGTGGGTTATTATTGCAAAATAAACCCTGGCATGGTCGTGCAAGACTTGAATCACCCTCAATACGACCTGCTACATTGTACCTTACATGTATATCATAATATTTTGAAAATTCAATAAAGAGATTTTTAAAACAATAACAGCCATAAGAAATTCAAGAAAAGACATACACACCAGGCAATATTCAGATGCACCAACTAATGGACACAACACAATGATAACTTTACAGATGAGACACGTGATTGGGACATTTCAAGGAGGTTTTGGTAACAGACAGTACTTTTGGGTGTAAACTAAAAAAGAAAACTTAAATAAGGGGCTCATGTTTTTTGTGAGAGTACTCACTTAGGATTAGTCATGGTCGGGTCCTTCGTGAAGGTGAAGTAGTTGGCGATGTTTTTGTCGTATGGCAGCCAGCTGTGTGTCCCTATCAACCCGTTCGAACTCACGCTCACCTGAAGAGAGAGAATGTGCCAATTATATGAATGTCTTATTATTGTCATGAAGACTGTGTTAGGTTTCACATGTGGCCCCTGTGAAAGCGTCCAGCTGAATCTTACCAGTATGTCTGAGCCCGGGATGATGAAAGAGCGATTCTGGTTCTTGGGAACCACCGCCTGGACCAGAGGAAGGCCATCACTTACCACCTGAGGCAAACACACACACGCGCGCACACACACACACACATTAAAATAATGTACATACACACCAACACATATGAGTTTATTTAGAGGAATAAGTAGATCATGACTGGACTTAAAAAAAGTACTTTCAAAACATTGGATTACACAAGTGTTATCTATGCTGCTGTTAGAGCTGATTGTCTTGAAAAATATTGTGCAACTTGGTCACCATTCATGAAATATGTTGAAAACTTATGAAAGTACTAATAAAACTGATGTTTCCTGGTCACTGTCAATGTCATACTCATGTGATATGCATAATGTATGTGATTTGCAGCATTTTCTGTCATTTATTTTTCTGACTAAAGTTTGTTAAGCCTTGGGGACGGGTGTGAGTAGGTGGGTGGAACAAAATATGTGTGTGTATAGTTGTGTTTGTAAACGAAAAACTATAGATAAAGTATTGAACAAAATTCAAAAAGCATTTAAGAACCCACCTCCACAAATGGCCGGAGCTTTGAGAGGTGCTCAAAGATATTCGGGGGCAGAGTGTCGAGGCGGGCCTGCCGTCTCACTGCGTTCTCAGCTGACATACGAGGAGGATGAGGTTCCTGGTCGGATATAGGAACGAAATAAACAGAACTTAACAGTATTTTGCTGATAATCCAGACTTTAAAAAGAGCTGTGAATTAGTCTGGGAGTTGTACCTTAAGGAGCTGACAGGGTGTCTGTCCAAAGTTACTGATGATGCCTTCCAGGGCCTTACGCTCCGTCTCATTGGCAATCGCATCCAGATCTACTGCACCTGCATAAGAACCAAACCCGAAGCAAGAGTGAGTCTCATATAAGAACACAGAAAAACACTGTTCATGAGTAAATGATGAAAGGTAAACGAGGACATGAGGAGTAGAAAGCAGAGCAGAAAGAGTATTGTCTTTTGACTTTTACCTTACCTTCATAAGTACAGTAGTAGAAGACATTGAGGGCATTTACAGCCTCTTCACCTCTCTGCTTGTAACCAAAGATCAGATCAATCCACTCATGGAGGTGACTGGACACATGCTCACATTCCTGGAGTTTAAAATACAAGTTGTTGTCATCTTGAAAGATGTCTTAATGAATCACATTTCCTCTGGAATTGCTAGGTTACTGTCCCTCAACATTAAAGCTAATGCTGTAAAAGAAAAACTTCAGAAGAGCCAGGCTGTAAAACGATCATCAAACATGGTCTTTTTTTTTTTTTTTTGTTAATGTGCACAATGCTATGTGAATCTTCTTGTTGTAATATTGATACTATGTTAAATGTTGACTGTGAAATTAATGCTTTTCTAAAATAAAATTAAGAAAGAAAGAAAGTTGTCTTAATATTGTATGTTAGAGAGCACGATTGACAGGTCCATCATTTTTTTTGGACTCACCAGTGCTTTCCTGTGCTTCCTGATGAAGTCTTCTCTTGATGAGGCCCAGCGAGGCAGCAGAACATCTGTTACTTGGTCCTGAGATATCTGCAGATGTCCCAGGTCGAAGCCTACAACAATCATGCAGCAGCAATGCATTAGATATATATCATATTTGTATATCACCTTTACAAAAGAACAAAGCATATTAATTTGCTTTCAAACCATAAATTTCCCCAAAGGCTCAGTTCCTCACCGTTCATGTTCTCAAGGAATTCTGGGAAGTAGAAGAACTCCGGAATGAGCTCTTTGACATCAGCTGGACTCTCCATGCGAGCCTGCCAGGCTGCAGCCACAGAGTGAAACTGTCTGTCTGCACAGTCAAACCTAAACAACGGCAACACGCACCGATATGAGACCACAGAATACCAGGAAATTTTAGGAAATATTGTCACTTGTCAGCGTTCCCACCTGCCGCTCTGCAGCTGGATGTGCAGAGTCGTGAACGGCTCCATGCGGATCATGTAGTGCATGACTCCTGCTGCATTAGAGTAGTGTGTGCCATAGTGGAATTTGTCAATGGTGCCTGTCGGGTCTTCAAAGCTCTCATACCTGGTGACAAACAATAAAAATGCTCATTGATTAAAGCACCAGACTGATGGTTTGCATGATTTAGCCCATTATCTCGCTAGAATTACTGCCTTGTGGTTGTATGTTTCCACCAACCAGTCAAGATGCAGTTTGACTTTGAAGAAATTTAATAAAAGATGCTGAGTGTATTTTTTGGCAAAATGGAAGTTATCACTATATAGAAATATATGATTCCAGCATATAATTCCCAGAGAGAAACATGCGGTCTTCACTTAGAGACTATTTTTACAGGAGCACAGAGGACTGATAGAGAGCTTCAAGTGTTTTTGCAGAACTCTGTGATGTCAGAGTGTCCCTGCTGTAAAATGCACCCCCTAAAGTGGGAAATAGCAGGGGGTACATTTCCTGGCAGACTGGCTTGCCAAAAAAAAAAGCACCCCTAACCCCAGGCCTAACAGGGGGTGCATTTTACAGCATGGATGCTTTTTTCAGCACAACATAGTGAAGCTGACCTTTGACTTTTTGGATATAAAATGTCATCACTTCACATCATTTTTTTTACACATTAGTATGAAATTTTGTCATAATTAGCATATGAATTTTAGAGTTGGTATTTTATGAGGTCACCATGACTTAACCAACAAAATCTATCAGTTCATCCTTAAGTTCAAGGAGTAGAGGCATAAAAATGAGGCATTCCTTATTCTTTCCTTCTTACCTCTTGCCTTGCACCTTCCATGCAGCCACTGTTGTGCATTAATTTAAGTATAATATAGCATGACATAAGGAAGTTAAACTACAGCAAAGCTATGCTAGGGTGAAATCTACTTTGGATAACTAAAGCTTTAAATAAAAAACTGGTTCAAACCACAGTATAATACAGGAAAGTGGGAAAGTGCGTGGAATGTCAGCTTTGGTTTTGTATACTATTTGTCATTTATATCTTCAATAGTGCAATACTGACTTAACAGTACAGTAGTTTTGTGCTATAATTCAAATGTGCAATAATTATCAAACAGTTCAATACTCTGGTTACAGTGCCATTAATCTTTCAACCAGCCAATATTCTTATTTATAATATTCTTGTATCTTAACACACTTATTTAAAGACCCCATTTTGCTTTTCTTATCTTTCTATACATATATTGTTATTTTGTGTAGTTTAATGCACATATTTTTTACAAACCTCTTATTTCTATTTTCGAAATATCATAATTTCTCTATGCCTATACATATGAATATATCTAACTACTAGTTCAATTTCATGTAGTTGCTCCCCAACACTGCTGCTGATCTGTAACCTCTTTAATACAGTAAAGAATAAAATCATATTTTTATATAACCACTTACTTTTCTCTGACATTCTGTGCATGGCGGGGGTTAACCACACCAATGGGTTTGGACAAATCTCTGAAAACTGATGGGTCCTCCAGATCCAGAACAGGAGAGGTGTAGTCACACAAGACCCAGGGGAACTGAAGAGAAGCAAGAAACAAACATGATGCCTCCTCACACTGTAAAAGTAACATCTTTTGTCATAAAAGGATCATAAATATAAACAGCATGCACGGTGCAGGGAGGTGGAGTTAACTTACCACAGGATACTGTGACAGGTCGTTGTAAGTGCGTCCAGCAATGGTGTTCAGTTGCATCAAATACTCAAAATTGGAGATTTCTCTGCAAACCCATTTCTGTTCAACACAGCAACAGCAGATTGTTCCAACACATTAAACACATTTCAGATCATAATAACTCAGCTTCATGCAGAGAACTAGATTAAATAAACACCTGAGTGAGCCCAGATGCCTTCAGCAGCTCTTGAGGGGAACGAGAGCCAAAGTAGAACAGGTTGGGAGGCCGCAGACCCAGGATCCTCGAGTACACTTTGTTTCGTACCTGAAAGGCCAGAGATAAAGAATTTAAGAGATTATCACCACCTCATTATTCAAAAACATCTAATTTCATTAAAGTGAAACTGAACTTCACCTTCTTTCTGAAATTGATGAAGTAATGAGCCTGGTCTATGAAGAACAGCTCCAGGGCAGATCTCCTCAGGTTGTAGCGCCTTAGATGAACCTCTCTGAGCTGAGACAGAGGCCTCTTGAAATCAAACCCGATTCCTAAAGACACAGATATTACTCACTTCTGTGAGGACCCTGAACAACATTAAAAAAGAAAAAAAACATTCACTGTGATCACATATTTTCTTACCTTCCTCTGTCTCTTCTTTCTCACTGCTGACATCATAGAAGTAAAGATGGTGTGTGGTGACCTCCAGACGACCTGGAACGACCGCTACGATGGTGATGAGTTCACAGTCTTCAGACAGAACCAGCTTTTCTTTCTGGCTCTCGTCTTCTGCCTCCACCCTGACAGCATAGGGAATAGAGTTGTCACAATACCAGAATTTTAAACCTTGATGCAATACTAATATTAAAAAACAATACCTTTCATTTTTCACCTTTCATACTTCTATTTCTATCCTCGTATATTTACCCAATAAGTGTTTTATTAGTACCCGGGGGTGGAAGTAACTAATTACAATTACTCAAGCGCAGTGACTGAAAAGTAACTGGAATTTGATTTCCCTACGTGGGTCCTGATGACGCATAATTACAGTCCACAAGACTGTCAATCAGTGAGTATAACAGTCTGTATAACTTCATGTTTACTCCTCTTAGTCTGTAAAAATTGAGTGTGAACATGAACTGGGCCAGAACTACAATGAAACATTTTTCTCCTAAATGAAGCAAACGTTTTTTCTTTGTGTTGATGACCCCTGCAAAACAGGGTATGCTGTAAGCTGGAGACACTGACATGCAAGTTATGCAAACTGGAGACTCACTTGTCATCCAAAAAGACGACATCCTCCTCTCCCAGCTGATCATCCTCCATGTCGCTTACTTTTGCTTCCTTTGCAACAGCCAATGGGAGCGGTTCAGAGCTACGAGGGCTGTCTGCTCCTGAAGATCACAAAAATCTTTATTGCATCATTACTGTATATTGCTTACATGGTCCAAGAGCAAAGATAATATGTTTATACTCAGTGACATACCCATGTTGTCCCTCTGGGCGCTCGCCTCACTGTGAGTATCATAGTTGTAGTTGGGGACAAGTTTGAGACGCATCTTTGAATAAGTCTCTGCATTGGACAATTTCATTTTCACCTCTGGTTGAACTCTGTCACAGATAAGACAAAGGAAAAATTAAGAAAAATAGAGAAAAAGGGCAGTAAAGGTTTCAGATAAATGTTTGTATTTTTTTTTTTTTTTTTACAATTTAAAACAAAACATATATTGGAGGCCACTGATGATACATATTTTCCTCTTAGAGTAATTCTTGGTCAGAGATTTTAAGAAATAAAATACTGATTAAAAGTCAAAGGTTCAATGGATAAAAATAATATATGAAATATATATCATGGCAAGGTCATTTTCCCTGTAAGGTAAGACTTTAGCAGACTTCACAGAATTAATGAGCGAAAATATAAAGTGATTTTATCATTTTTATCAACAGCTCACTCACTCATTTTTTCTTCTTCCCCTTTGCCCCTTGGTAATATATATAATTCAAGCTATTGCTATAAAAGAAAACTTCTGGAAGAGCCAGGCTGTGTAACACTTATCAAACATACTGTATGTTTTTTTTATAATTTGTGCATAATGCTCTGTGAATGTACTTCATACCTGTTGGCCCATGCTCCTCTCTCACTGGTCAGAAGCCTGCGCAGAGATCTCCAGTGCTGCCACACCACCTCCTGCTGGCTGGAGCTCTGCTTTTGCCAGCTGAGGTACCTGTTGTTCTCAATCCTGACTCGTTTCAGGTACGGGTCCACGATCACCTCCTGCTTTCACACAAACGGACACACAGATCAGTAATGTGAAAGGTTAACTCTGCTGTAATGACACCATACACTTGTTGCATGAGGGCTTAAAGTTTTGTTGTTTTTTTTTTAACCTGGAACTTGGACTTGCTGTCTGATCTCTCTTTGTCCCGTCTGAAGGCCGTGCTCATCAGGTCATCGAAGCAGGAGTTCCAGAAGTTGGACATGATGTCGTGACTCCTCCCAAATGTGTCCAGCTCATACTGCTCCTTGGTGGGCTGAACCTACAGGGAGATTTTCAGGAGGAGGACATTAACAAACACAACTACAAAAATGTCAGGGACAACAAAGTGAGAGACTTTAGTGCATCATTGCAGACCAGGAGTGCTGATGGCTGAGTAACAGCAGGTTATACTTACAAGTTTTCAACAAGCCGTAATTTTACTTTTTAAAAACATGGTTGTTAATAATTTTTTAAAGAAGCAGGATCATTTCACCACAGCAGAAATTTTCAGCAAAAAACTGATTTGGAGGTATTAAAGTTATTTTGTGAGTGTTCAGTATTTTTCTTTTGTGTCTGAAGATGGCTGTGAAATTAAACTTAAATTATTTTTATCTCTAGTTTATTGGTTAAAAATTAACTCACGCAAGCACAAAGCCCTGTTGGGCAAAAAATCTAGCAACCCACTTGCCTGACTGAGCAAGTGGCAAAAAAAATAATAAAATAAAATAAACTACTGAAACATTTTGACTATCCATTTTTGCACGAAGAATCAGTAAATTAATTTTTCATGCAAAAATGGCATAAAATGCTTTTTTCAGCCTCTCAAAGATGGAGATTTGCTGCTTTCTCCTTATCAGAATAGAAAACTGAATATTTTTGGTTTTTAGACTGACAAAACAAGATATTAAAGACATCACCTTGGACTATGAAAAACTGGGATGGATATTTTTCTCTTAAGTCTGACCTTGGTCTTTGTTGTTATTTGATAATCAAAATAAGTCAGTTTGAACAGGGGCAAGTAAAAACTGATTTTGGGTAAGTGGATTTATGGCCCGTTTGCCAGACCAGGAAAGTGACAAAAAAACATTCATGTTGAATCCTGTTAACATGAATAAACTATGCAGAAATAGGTGATAGCTAGCATACAAGATTTTATCAAGGCTGCAAGACTTGGGGCTAACTGGAATACTGTAATATAACTGCCCACATGGCCCAGTGTAAGCACCTCATTGGTCTGCATTGACAGACCTGAAAATTAACATATTTAACTACATTTTACTGTAAAATTACCTTTAACTTAGTTCAAATAATTAAAATCTAGTTAACACTACAATAGTTGCCTGGCATCTAAAAGAATTTGAACCATATACAGAAGTCTAACATTATTGACATTATTAGACACTACAGCAGTAATGTGATTGCTTTGAGGTGGTTGGTATTAATGAAAATATATCAACTGCATTATTAACTAGTGCACATATATATGTTTCTAATATCAAAAGATGAATGGTGTATTTCGTGTCTGTGCATTATGACGGCAAATGTAAAAAATGTTACAATTGCCTCCAGTCTCCCCTACTACCCTGTTTAAACTCATCGCAGAGGAGAATTTTCTTTCTTCTTGTGAAAAGCATAAGTTGTATAAAAATGCATAAACCTATAATGACCATATTCATTCATATAAAACAAATAGGCTAAACTGCACATACACACATTCTTAAACATATACACTTGAGAAATCAGTCTGGGCCAAGTTTCAAAACTGTCATGGCAGCCAAAGTTATGCCCTACTGGCTAATGTAGTGCAGGATCCGTATACAGAAGTAATCTAAACAAAACAGATTTATGAACGTGCACTGTCACACAGAGCCATGATAAATCCACCTCACAGTGAGTGGTTAGTGTGTCTGGCATCTGTTCATAAAATATCTAAGCTTCAACTCTGAGCATAAACTGATCTCTGCTTAAAATACACTGAAGGTCAGCTAGAAACACTTGGGAGTTCAGGCTTGTTTTTTTCTACTTTTTAAACTTGCGATAGCATGCCTTAAAATTTGGATTAGATTTCTCAGCCACCCACCAGGAGGTAGCTGGTCAGAGCAGGAGGCAGGGTTGTGAAAGCCCTTGTGCGTGCATGAACACTCATGTGACAAAGAACAGAGGCAGCTGTATCTGAGAGGGGATGGTTGATTATACCTGCTTAGTCACACCAAAGAATGGAGAGGAGGCTCTTTAGACTTCCTAAACAAAAGATAAATGACATCTATTTTTAAATTCATGGTCAAAACACTGACCTGCTGCTGGTAAAAACTCTGCCACTCCATCGTGTGACAATACGCCCTCAGATCCTGGGCAAACGTGGTGCTGCCGTTGGTGATGGGCAGGTTGGGTAGTAGGGTCTGGAGAGTGATGGGGTCGGCATGCTGGTCCAGCAGCGTCCGCACGATGGGCACCAGATTGGGGAAAGTCTCTGTATGTCCACAGTTGGTGCCGTCCATTATGCCTCCTGGCCACAAGGGGGAGCCAAGCTGCCCCAATAGGAAGCACACCTCCTCCCAGCTCAGACACAGCATGGTCTGGAGGAGGCTGTGGAGCTTCAAAAAGGCCATCTCACACACCTGAAGAGGGACAAGAGGCAGAGTAAAGAGTCTATCCACATAGTTCATACAGAGATATGATTAACAAACATATATATACGTAAATGTTTTTATTTCCAGTCCTCACTAGGATCTACACCTCTCAACAGTGGTGGAAAAAGTATTTCGATCCTTTATTTAAGTAAAAGTACAGCTACCACTGTGAAAATGCTTTACAACAAGTAAAAGTCCTGCATTCAAGCAAAGGTATGTAGGTTTTGTTAAAAAGTAAACTTTTCATGTCAGAAAAACATCCCTGTTTTTTAAGCATTGTCACAACACATTTTAACAGCTAATCCAAACGATTTTTAAAATTGTTTATTTAGCTTAAGAAGTAGTAAATATTAAATTGCCAAATTTGGAGACACATGGCTTTCACTGGACAGGAGGGATATGGACGGTTGTAATCTAAAAACGAACTAGTAATTAAAGCCCTCAGACGAATGTAGTGCAGTAAAAAGTACAATATTTGCCTCTGAGATGTAGTGAAGTAGAAATATAAAGTTTCATAAAATGGAAATACTTAAGTAGAATACAAGTAACTCAAATTTGTACTTAAGTACAGTACATGTGTAAATGCAGTTGGTTACATTCCATCACTGACCCCTGAATGTCTTTCCTCAAGGAGGAATTAATCAGTGCTGGAAGAAGCACACTTAGGTAAAACACACACCACATCCTCCTCCATTTACAAACAAAAGTTAGTCAAAATTAGACTTCAGTAAAAGTTTATAAAGTAGTAGTTGTGACCGAATTGTTAATGTGGTTGTTACACCCAGAATTTAACTGGTGTATTTTGTCAAGGTAGAGTGAATTATTCAATATTTCACATTTGAACATCGCAAATGTTCTTTATATTTAATATTGATTTAATATTGTGAACTTTTGCACATTCCCTGGATAATATTTTGCACATTCCTGCGCAAACTGTACAAGTCATTCATTTAAATAAAGGTCATCTTGCACTGTATTGTATTGTATTGTCTTTTATTGTTTATATAATATATTTTCATGTGTTACTGTCAATTTGATATTTTTTATTGCTTCTTTATCTATACCTTTCTCATATTATTTTTATTTTATGGACTGATATACCAAAAGCAAATTCTTTTTATGTGAAAACCTACATAGCAATACAACCTGACTCTGCCGCAGCCCAGACCAGGTGCACTGTGAGAAGTTGTGACAACCATACATTACTACTGCAACGTAAAACTAATCAAACACTTATGAATGAATTTTAAATTTACTACATCAGTACTTTTATACACTCGTTCTCCAATACAGAGGCAATTTCTATACCCTAAGATTCCTTTAAAAACTTTCCCTCCCTGTTAATGCAGTTGCAGGATGATGGGAATTATTAGCATCTGTCTCTCCCCTCTCAGCTCCATTACCTCATATTTGATTTTGTTGTCTGGTTGTTGTCTGGTTTAAATTTAAGCTTTGATGTGCTGATGATAACACGTCATATGTGTATATGTTATGTGTTATGCTATTTTGCATGGATATGAATTCAGGCGTGCCGTGAGATTTTGGCTTGCTCTTTGGTATACCTTAGGCACAACTTTGACAGTTTGAAAGCCACTGTTTCAATTATAACACAGCATCATATTTTATAAACTGATCATATGCTTTCTGTGTAAAAATAACAGAGACTACAGCTGTCAGTAGTGGAGTAAAACAGTAATTTCCTCTGTAATATAGTGGAGTAGAAGTAATAAACAGCAAAATCTGAAATACCAGTATCTCATAATTGCACTTAAGTAAATGTACTTAATTACATTCCATCACTGGAATTATCTTAATTTGATATTCACTCAACTTAAGTAGCACCAGGCTAGTTTTATGTCCAAGAGACCCACAGCTGTGATGTAAGTTAATTTTGAAAAACAAATAGCTTTAAGGGGAGTAGAACTACTTTGGTGATGAACAAAACCAGCAGTATGTGACGCAAAGCCTTCTGGTCAGCTCATTTATGACCACTCACATTATCCCACAATCCTCCAGCGAGAGCAGCAGTCGTAGCTCTGAGAGGAGCTGCCCTTTCATACTGAACACTCCCTCAGAGGAATGACTGCAATGTCTTTGAAAAGAAACCCATAGAAGGCTTGGTATTTCTAAATTGGCTTTATCTTTATCTGAGTGCGCTTGTCAAGTTAAATAAATACTGGAAACCCCTTTAAATTTATTTTCTGCAAAGTTCAATCACACAGGTGTTTGGGTTGTGAAAGACGCGTACAGTGACAAGTATATGATGTTTATGGTTGGTGGACAAAGTTGTGGGTGCAGCTGACCGTTGGGTGCTGCTGTTGGATGTATCCAGTGATGATACGCAGGCCGATCTGGGCCATTTCCTTCAGTTCGGTGTTCCCGGGGCTGCCCGGGGTGCTGTGCCAGGCTTTCAACTTGTCCAGCAGGTTCACCACCCCCTCGAAGATCTGCAATACAACAACAACTGTCAACAAAAGGATGTGGAGAAAAGGTTAGACCTGTTTCCACACCTTGCAGCATCTACAACAACCTAAAGCCATTCAGTACATTAAGCACGGCTTAACCCGCACTTAAAAGGTGATTCAGATGCTGCCTATAGTACACCTCCCAACCATAACTCTCCACCCTCCAGTAAGACAGGACAGAAACATTTCTACTGACGTTTAACACACCAACTGACAACAACCACACCCAGCTGCCCAGAGTGACTCAAGTCTCTGATGCCTTTAATATCAACACAATTATTATTTCCTTTACTCATATTTAATGTAACCACAAGTTACATCATTATAAGCTGATAATGTAGTCCAACATTCAGATATTTATTCTATATTTTAATAACTTTACCTCAAAATAAATTATGATTTCTTTTTTCTTTTTAACAAAACCACACCCTTGACTGTTCTGCACACACTGTTTCATGATATGTGCCACCAGCTCAGTCGCTGCAGAAAACTGCTGCATTGCTTTTTCGTAATGAGGAGATTTGATTGAAGAAAAACAAATGGACTGTGGCTGCGAGGACTGAGCATTGGTAATTCATCAGTTCTCTAAATTCCAGTGCTGTGTATTTATAGAAAGCAAACCTGCAGCCTGCTTTGCACTGGTATGTAGTCAGTACTGTAGCAGAGATAAGTCACAGGACTGCTTCTGTCTTACTAATGTAAGCTATTTACGAGGCCGAAAGATTAAAAAGATACACCACATGGTGAAGGCTTGTGATTCTGTGCCTCATCCACACCAAACAAACTAAATGAAAGCAATAGTTCATGGAAATACGCTTTATTCCCAAGAGTTATGTGGGACCCACAGTAATGTTGGGCATATTAATAGACACTGGACATCCCCCACATCTCATATATTATGTGTATCGTTTTGGCTTATTATTTTGTTCATTCATAGCCTGATGTTCACTTGCAATAGAGACCGTAATGCTTTAGTAGGTTGTGCTTACAGTGAGTAAAGCTCACACAGGCAATTAAGGTAGTGAAAAAGTGGTAAAAAGATATATAAAAGTAAAGACACTGATGTATAATGAATGTATAAGAGTAATGGACTATCAGTCATGCAAATATGAGATTTATATCAGAGTTTTACAAGTGAAATGAAAGAGCATGTCACAGTGCATCTCCTCGTAACTCAAAGAAATCAGTTAAGTAATCATGTAACCAGCTAGATTGCAAGTTGAGTGTGCAGAATATTGTCAGTGAAAGTATGTTTTGAGAGTTACAGTGTGAGCAGACTTTGTTTCATGCAGGTTCAAGAGTGAGAGGGTGAGAGGGAGTGAATGTGAAAGTCGCAGCTTGCAGTATGCAGCCATGTTACTCTGATGTGGTTGTGTTTCTGTGTTTCCACAGCGAAAGAAAACGAATAAAGAAATTATTTCAAACTCATGCATGCCTGGAAGTCCGTTCTGTGTCAAAGTGTGCAACAGTTAGAGACTGATACCACTCTCGTGTCTGTATATATAATTTAGCTTAGCTTAGCATATAATGTGGAAACAGGCAGAGACAGCTCGTCTACTGCCTGAAAGTCACAAAACCCTAAAAGCTCAGTCATTCAAATGTTTTTTATGTGCTCGACTATTTCTTGCTGGCAGCAGGCATTGAAGTTGCCAGGCAACCTGCAGCACCACTGTAGCTGGTTTCCCCCAAACTTGTGCTAAGCTAAGCTAACTGGCTGCTGGCTGTAGCTTCATATTTAACAGAGAGACATGATCAGGTATTGATCTTCTTATCTAACCCCTAGCAATAAATGTTGAACTATTGTCCACGGGCCATCATGAGTTTAAACAGTAATTTTTGTATGACTGATTTTAAAATCCCCTTTTTTAAGTTTATAAACAGAAGAAGAAATAAAGGATTTCAAGTAGTCTGTTTCTAAGTTGCTTTATGGTGGTGTGAGCCCAAACTTTTTACAGAGATTATTTATATATTTTGTTTGTGCTAAGTTGAATTACATCATAGTCTATATTTGATCAGCCACTTGCTGCATTATATAAGGACAAGATGAGGTTTAAAGTTAAAAGCATGGATGAGGAAGTATATTACAAGTGAAATGTGATATTTTAAAGGGACGGTTCCCCCCTTAATCAAAAATACATATTTTTATACGAATCATTTGGCCTGTAGTGCTGTTTATTCATCTAGATCAGGCCTGTTCAACTGATGTCCCATGGGCCAAATCCGGCCCTTTGATCACTTAGGAATATGAAAAAAAAGGTGCATTGTTTTCTCCTGTGCTACATAATGATTCTTTTTTCTTTTCAACTGTGAAAACTAACAAAGTGGAGAAAAAAATAAAAAGGTGCATTGTTTTACACATTTGAATTCCTAACTTAACCATCTAGACATGGGAAATATAAATGTCCAGCCCCTTGGCACTTCACATTTTTTCAATTCTGGCCTTTCTTAAAAAAGTAATTGAATAGGTCTGATCCAGATTGTTTTGGTGTGAGTTGTAGGGTTTTGGAGATATCAGAGTTGTCTGCCTTCTCTCAGTGAGGAACTACTTTCTTTCCACTGTAGAAAGAAAATTGTTTCTACATGAAACTGCTCACAATAAGGTCTGTGGATTATCTTGAGTAACTGGGTCATGATTTCTGAAATGAGACACTGGTTTTCAATTTTCTTTCTTTTTTTTTTTTTTTTTTTTTTTTGGCACTTAGAGCAGCGCAAGACCCAGTGCCATCTAGTTTCATCACATAAGGCAGGCATCTCTTCAACTGATATTTTCAAAACTTGGCAACTCACACAAAAATAATCTAACTGGATAAATAGCACTATCAGTCAGAGAAAAAAATAGGTATTTTTGATTTGGGGGTGTTATTTGTGCTGCAACTTTGTAGGTAATTCTTCATCAGCTGGCTTTGGTTTGGCTTACTGACAAATTTTTATATAGTTGTAAAATACTACATATCAGACTTTGCCGGTGTTAAAATAATAAAGTCTTGGGCTTATTTCCTTCACTGTTCCTGGCGTTTTCACTATAAACCAACCCTTATCAAGATGGAGAGAGCAGTATGACAGTCAATAAATTACCTAAACGCCTAAACAGAATGTGTCAGTGGTACATGTATATTTTGCAGGTGGGATATGTGATATACCCTTTCGCTCCACAGCGCATGGTTGTCTGTTCCCTCAGCAAACAGAAGTCCTGCAGCAGCCTGAGGAGCCGGACCAGACTGGGACAGAAAGGCAGGACCACTCCCTGGGCGTCCCTCAGGTCTGACAGAGATGACTCCAGCATCATCTCTAACAGACTGGCACACAGAGTGGCAAACACACTTTAAATACGTCATTGTAGTAAAAAAAAAAAAAAACATATCTGGCTATTTAGACAAAAGGTACACAACTGAAGGCGTGGTTCCATTTGTTTTTCCACTGCGGGGCAGCTTCACTTCCAGCTCAGTGCGTTTGTTCTATGAGGTGAACTATGTTTGAAACCTTTGTTACTGACCTGCGTTTGATGTCATCGGGAGGGCGGACCAGTTGGCAAGAGGAGCCCAGTTTGGTGAGAACAGAAAAGACCTGTCCTCTCTCTCTCCACACCACATCTTCTGTCCCCTCCAGCCCGCTGCGGCTCCACAGCACCGAGAAGACGATGTTGGTTAGCAGGTTGCACAGTTCCTCCTCTGGGGTCTGCTATAACGCAAACAACACTCAGTACCAAATCCTTACAGAAAAGATCTTCAAGAGTAAACTTTCAGTTTGGGGCACCACCCTGTTTATTTAGTGACTCTTCCTCTCAGAAAGATATGACAGCATTCACTCCTCTGTTGGCCAAGAAAGTGATATTGTTAAAAAGGAAATCCCCAGTTCTGCCTACCCATACACATCAGGTGCTATATTTTCAGAAAAGATTAGACTGACTTCATCTGGTTCCTCTAAAAACAAAGGTTAGCACTTTATGTGAAGGGGGGTGAACAAGATTCCATGTCATGATGCCTGTCATGAATCAAGAAGAGTCTTTATGAATGTGTATGACTGTTGTCATTAAGTGTAATTCGTTAAAAAAAAAAAAGGTCAATTGATCAGTTATGTTAAATAAGGAAAAGATATGTTGAGATATCTTTGTTATGAAAATTAGACATTTTCAAACTTAAATAAACTGTTTAGCTTTGTGTTTTAGCATAACATTAAACTGTCATATGTGGTTGGTTTTAACACTGGTCGTCATGATGCCATTTTAACTATGTCATGAATATTTTCCTTGACCTCAAATAAAGTGGTACATTTTGAACTTGTCATAAAGTTGTAATTAAGTTTTATTACACTGTTAAATTCTTTTGTAACGGTGTCATGGATAATTTCCTTGACTTGTCATAAACATGTAATTAAATGTTATAAGGCCGGTTTGACGACAGAGTACAATACCTGAGTGATTTAGCTCAGAGTTAGCCGATGGACAGACAGCGTTTAGCTAGTTTACTTGTTGCTAGGCCATCCACTGACTGCTGTCGTCTGTAGCTGACATTACCTAGTTAGCTCAGTTAGCTGTGGAACTAGCTGCCTAATTAGCTGACTCTTCTTGTTTTCTTGCTTAGGCAAGAAAACCACCTCGGAAACAACAGTTCCTTCAAGTTTTATAATGTCAACCTGTCAAGACGCTGAGAGGTTATGTGTTATAGTCAGTGTCAAGTTGTTGTAACGAAGACATTTTTGTCTTGAATAATGTCAACAACGTTTGCCAACAAAGACATCTCAAATAATGACATATTTGTATTAAAAATGACATAATTGAATGAATGACACTTAATGACATCAGTCATAAACATTTCAAGACTCCTTCATGTTCATAACAGGTGTCATGACTTGGTTATGACAGTGTAATGACAGTCATTCAAATAAAGTGATACTCAAAATTGTTAAGAATTGGAACCCCTTTCTTTGACTTGTCATGAGTATCGTCTCTCAGACCATTTCAGACTGAGGTGTCTTGTTTGTATATCTTTTTTCCCTATTATAGTCACTTTGCTGTAGGTATTATTATTATGGTTTTATGCTTTATATAGTTGTTTATAGGTAATTTTCTTGTATTTTGCTGGGAATGTGGGTGGGTATGAACATGGTTGGCTGGATGTGGTTGTTTACATTTACTTATTGTTTTTTGTGTGATTGCACTGTACTGTCAATTCATGAAGAAAAATCAATAAACAGACATTGCAAAAAGAATAAACTTTCATTTAAAAAATAGCAAATGAAGACTCACAAATCAGGGTTTAGTTCGATATATCAGTCAAATTAGAGCTGAGGACGCAGCCATACCTGTGGGTTAGACATGTTGGAGATTGTGTCCCCAGTGGGAGGATCTGTTCCATAGCTGGTATCATCCAGCACGTTGGACAGACTGGAGCTCTTTCTGGGTCTGAGCGGTGGGAAGGGTTTGCAGTGCTCTAGAGGAGATGGTGTGTTTGTCAGACTACCTGCAGGAGTGTGAGTGCCAGTCTCTCCCATACCCCCGAGCTCCAAATCAAGGGGTGATGTACCAAAGGGGGAGAGGGGTTGGTAATCCCTCCCCTCTTCATCGGGGCGAGGTGAGGTGAAATCAATCGCATTGGAGATGGAGGACGAATGGCTCCCCTGATCCACTGAGTCAAATGACTTAAAATGGAGGGAGCCGGTGAAGTTTTTAAGCGGGCCTCCACCTCCACTAGGAGGCGACTGGGATAAATCAGAGAATCCCTCAGAGATGTCCCGCTGGCCACCTTCATCCTCCTCCTCATCCTCGATGTCCTGTGAGGTACGGTAGGTCAGGAAGATGTCCGTGTTGGTGTCCTCTATGACCAGAGATGGATCCCTGCGCAGTGGTGGTCGGTAGTTTGGTTCAAAGGAGCCGTGGGTGCTGGAGTCTGTGAAGCTGGCGGCGTGGGACGCGTAGGACTCTTTGACATAGAGCTTGGTGAGGACATCCTGCCAGCCAGGCTGCTTAGCGAGCTGCTTCACATAATCCTCGTTGGAGTAGATCAGATGAAAGAGCTGCGTTGATATCAGAGGGAACAGATGAAAGCTTGTTTTCATTACTGAGATCATAAATATGCTCAGGATGAAACTTCATTCTCAAAAGGTTGATCTTGTGCAGTATTAACATGTGAGCGGACTGACCTTACGACAGACGTCTAAGCGGACGGTGAGCTCAGCTCGATGGGACAGACAGACCACAGCCAGCAGGTCTCTGAAGTTAGGAGTGGCATCTGTGGAGCAGAAGCAATGTAATTAAATTTTAAAGTCAACTCTAATCAAATTAATTTATACAGCATATTTCATACAATGTAGGGTTGTCATGGTACTGGAATTTCTAAATTTGATACGATCCCTAGAAGAATATCGATATTCAATACCATTTTGGACACCCCAGGGAAAACATTGTGGGCATTTAATTTCAGATTTTTATTAAGACATAAATATAATAAGGCTATAACAGGACAACGAGAAACCCAAGCCTTTTAGAAACATTTGATTTTATTTCTCTTTAGATCAGGCCTTTACAAATAAGTAATCATCGAATTTACTAATCCTGCAAATTAAGTAACGTTAATGGTACTTTGTCTTAAACAAGAAACACATCTAAGGTGATTTGCCTGCCATGTGGGCGCTGCAGCAGTGTATATGTCAACTCGCTGTCTGAGAGAAGACAGAGTGAGAATGCACAAATGGTATTGGTGTATTGATACTGCAGAAAAATGAGCACTGAAAGCATTTGAAATTTTCAGAATCAATATGTATTGATAAATTGACATTTTTGACAACGCTTGTATAATGCAAACTCATAAATATACCTACCAAACATACCTAGAAAGTGAAGATATTAAAGTCTTTGGAAACCTTTTTAAAAAAAAAAAAAAAAAGATTTTGGGGGCTTTTATTTAGTAGGACAGCTGAAGTGAGGACAGAAAGAGGAGAGAGAGCAGGGGGAACAACACACAGCAAAGAGCCCCAGGTGGGAGTCAAACCCACAGGACCCACAGCCTCGGTACATGGGGCACATGCTCCACCAACTGAGCTACCGGGCCACCTGGAAACCTATTTTTTAATCAGCTTTCTGCTATAAATATCAGAACAACACTGATTAATTCACATTAAAAAAAAAAAAAAAAATCTGATCTTTCTCTGTTGTTTCTCATTGGTTTGAAAGGTAATATCAGGTATCTCCACCATATGCACCAATCAGAATTTAAATACAACACTTTATTTTACAGGTTCATTATTTCCAAATAATGTCTTGAAAGTTACCTACATCCTGTACATCAGGCCTATAGACAGGCCCGATTTTAAAAAAGTGAAGTGCCAAGGGACCGGATGTTTACACTTCCTATGTCTGACCTGTAAAGTTAGGAATTTAAACGTGCAAAAACAAAGGACCGTTTTTTTTCCCCACTTCATTTGTTATCACAATTGGAAAAGAAACATTGTATACAAAAGAGCAGGAAAGAACAAAGCACCTTTGTAATCCTAAATTAGAAGTAGCTTGTTGTTTTCATAAACACAATGTTGCGTTTAACTTCTTTTTTCACTCAGTTTGACTCTCCTAAAGTGCCCCTACTTAAGCAACCAGAGTTAAAAGTTTTCAGTAAAATAAATAAATATTAAAATAAATAAATATCTCTGTGCTTAACAATAGACATGACGACATGTCATGACTAATACATAGAATATGAAAATAAAATAACAAAATAATGATCAAACAATGTAAACAAGAATAAACTTAAAAGTAGTTTGTTGTTTTAATTCACACAATCTTGCATTTTCTATTTTTTAAAACTATTAATAAATTATTTAATGTTTGTATTGAGGTTGTTAAACGCCTGGATTCACCCATGGACCACCAATTGAACAGGTCTGCTGTAGAAGAAAATGTAATTTAACTCTAAATAAAGGGCAAATTGAGACACACACCGCTGAGCCTGTTATTATACAGTAATTAGTTAAGTTGTTCTGTTGAGTTTATAAGCAACTGTTGATTTCCAGAGGACTTTTCTTTAAATAACGACTCAAATTTAGAACAAATTAAATACTAACTCATTATTCATTTACTACAGGAAACTTTATTCTTCATATATATTAAATCCTATGCATGGCTGTAGTAGACAGCTGATTAAAAGACCCTAAGTTCTGCTAGCTTAGCATTTATAGCAAATGTTAGATTTGAGCGCTGTCTGTATTTTTCCTGCAGTACGATTACGGCCAAATTACAAAGTTGTTTCCATGAAAAATCCTGGCAAAATATTCAAGGATATTAATAGGAATTCATAAAAGCTTTAGTGTTTCTCAACAACAAATATAACAAATATAACACATACGATTAGAATCTGGTGGCAGTTGTCGGTTTTAATTTATGTTGCCAGGAAACACAACTGTCAATAAAAGATGATAAAACCCACAGATTCCTGAAGAAGCAGATGAGTATTTTTGCTTTAAACTCTTAATACTTTAAAACCTCTGTCCTGAATTTTGACTTTTGCTTCTTTCATGTTCAGAAAAACAATTGAGATTTTAAAGCAGATTTTCAGGTGCTTTTGTAAAAGGTACATTTGTAAGAGGTCTCTTTTGTCATCCGTTTCAAGGCAACTCAGCTCAGGGCAGAGAGCGGTTTAAGCATTACCTGTAGCGAGGACCTGCTCGTACAGACATCGCACGGTTGTCATGGTTACCGGAAGGTCTTCAAGGAAACACACCATGCCAAGATAGCCAAAATCCTTCAGCTTAATGCGCTGCTTGTTGCGCTCAGACACTCGCTCACTTTTGAGGATTTTGTATAAAACCTGCAAAATCAAAGGGAACGGGTGTAAGATGTGAGTTTTTTTTCTGTTTTGAAAATATTTCACACAGGAGTTTGCAGTAAAAGGCAAGTAACAGTCAAGTGAAGTATGTAAAGAAGAGGTCCAGTTGGTTTTTCTCACCCTGAAGACTCTCTCTCTGACCTCATCTCCAAAGCTCGGCGTGAGCAGCAAGCAGTACAGCTGCTCCACGCCCCACTCCAGCAACACAGCCTGCACCTGCTCACGAGGAGGGCTGTTCCTCAACAGTTCATACAGCACGTCCAAGGACCTCACCGCCTGATCGAGAGAGGATAGAATCACCAGGAGAGAGATGAAAGAGGGTGATAACATACCAAGAAATATGAATTAGGGAGTGTAAAAATTTAAGTGGTCACAAGAGTTGATGCCAAAACACAAGAATAAAAAAAAAAGGCAGTAGGGATGATCAGGGAGAGCTCATTTGGCAATTGGAAGTGAAATGTCACGCTGAAAAGGTCAAATGATAACAAAATTAAACTCCTTAAAGAAACACAGATAAAAGCTACCTGCTGCTCCTCTCCTACAGTCAGGATGTAGGCGAGGACGCTGTGAAGCTCCTCTGGTGTGGGAGAGTGTAGAAGGACTTTCAGCTTTTCGAACAGAGAAGTTTGAATCGTCTGCTTTTCATCAGGCAGAGAGCTGCCATCTTTCTCCACACTATGACCAAATAGAAATTAGAAAATTAATGCAGAAATTATGTTCCTGTAGGCTGAGCTGTAAGTCTGATAACCAAACTTAATGAAAATTTTAAAACCTTTTGTACTTTAAAATCATGGTTTTAAAACCACAAGTAGTAACCCAATTTATAGTTTACCTAATTTTTTTAGCTAGCTCACACTGATACACACATAGACCAATATATTTTTGATTAATATAGAGCAGCCAAAAGTTTTCCTCCCTCTTTTACACTTGCTAGGTCCCAACAGCACTATTAATTTGGGTAAGTAAGCCTTCTATACCAATTAAACTCTGTTATTTATTATCGTGTTATGTTATTTTCATGTTGATGATGTTAAATCAATAAACATGGATTTACTAAATTGAGATTAGTTTTTAAATTGTGCAACAGAGCTCTGCTATTTTTTTCTGCTTAACTTTAAATCTGGATTAACCCATTTTAAAACTAGCTTTTCTCAACTCTGATTAGAATTTGTCTTAGATTAAATTAATCTGTGTTGGTGCCACCCAGTCAAAAAGACATAAAATCATCATAAAATATATAAGAACAAGTATAACTTAACTGCAGTTTCAATTAAATGTGCTTGTAATCCCCTGATATTGTGTCTTAATTTAAAAAACAAACTATGGATGTTAAAGACTCACCTGTAGTATGTGCGGATGGTATCCAGAATATATTGGACTCCGTACTTCCTCTTCATGCGCTGCTTGCCTTTGCTTATCACAGACGTCAGGTACTGTGCATGGGCTGTGGAAGAAAAACAATACTTTTGTAATCTCCCTTTAGTTTGACATTTAGAAATGTCAAACCAATATGCAAGGTTGTACCGAAGAAGTGCACTAATTTACAAAACAGGGTAGTGAAGTGCAGCTTCAGCCACAGATTCACTTTTAATCCTTGCCACAGCCTGAACTCAAAACACTAATGTATTCTATCTTTGCTCGATGGTGCTTTTAGCCTGCATATACATATAAAAAGGGACACAAACAGCTTCGGCAAACATGAAAAGGTTCACAGGTGCATTACTCAACAACACAGAGGCTGCTTACGCCTTACCCAGACAAACAGCGAAATGGCTTTTAGTCCAGATGCGGAAATCAAAGAGCAGGTGCTGGTAGAGTTGCTGCAGGAGTGGGCTGTTGCCCTCGTTGAAGACCTGCTCCAGCAGCAGCTGACATGCCATTAAAACGGTCATGTCCATCATACTGCCTGGAACCTGCAGCAGAGGAGGCACACAAGGGGGTCTTTCAGTTTCCATTTATTTGAATTATCTGTGTGTAGCTGTGATTTTTAGTAACACTTAGAGGCTGATGAAGTTTTGCGCTCTTTTCAGTGCATATACGGTACAAGAGTTGACTGTACACTGCATGTGTTTTTCTGTCTTTGCCACTGTCAAGCCTGGCAGCCCCATGTGATTATTAGGACATAGTTTCCTTTCAGGATGCTCCACCTTAACGTCATATATTTCAACATATCCTGTCAGACAGAAGGCATGTCTGTGCTACCCAACCATGACACCTTGTTGGCTGCAACCAAAGATTCACATCTATTAACACTGTGTTACAACTACAAGGGCAACAATTCATCAATTAGTTGTCATCTATTAAATTAATCATCAACTATTTTGATAGTCAGTTAATTTTTTTGAGTCATTTTTCATAAAAAATGTTCAAGCTCTCTAATTTAAGCTTCTAAAATGTGAATATTTATTTTTATGTTTCTTTACTCCTCTACGACTGTAAACTGAATATCAAGACATTTACTATGTAAACTTCTGAATCTGAAGAAATGCTTTCTACCAGGACGCTGTACCAAATCAGTGAGGGATCTGCCAATTATTTTGATGATTAAGCGATTAATTTATAAATGTCAATAAAGTATGAAAAATGCTGGAACCAGCAAATGTTTTTTTTCTTGAAAAATGACTAAAACAATTAATCAGTTATCAAAACAGTGGGCAACAAATTTTCTTTCAACCCACTAATGGATTGATCAACTAACTTAACAGTTTTTATCAACAATAAAAAGCTAACAATTAGACTAGTTATGCCTGCTTGAGACCCACTTAGAAGTTTAGACACTGAAATTTATCAGCAGTGTTACACCAAGAGCTGAGAACAGGAGTGGCAACCGTGCATCACAACTCACTGTGGCTTCCAAGTCTCTCATATAATATGTAATTTTTGATTTTGTTTTCATTTGCATGTAATTTCCTCGATTTCAATACAACATTTTCAAGCAACAGATTTTATAGCTGATATTCTTTGTTCTCAGTTGGAGAGACCACGCAATCTGGCGAACTCTGCATAAATTCCCCCACACAGGCATGTGATACTGTCATTCTGAAAGAACCACTGCTGTTTCAACAACACCATACCCATTCATTACACAGCAATTACACAGCAGCAATACAATGGAAAAGGTCAAGTATTCACTTTCGGATGCTAATCAGTTCTTCCCGCAAATACGTAGTTACCACTAACTGGAGCAAACTGACGTGTGGGGCACTTACTTTGCTGAGCATGGCTCCTATGATGCTCGGGCCGTGGCAGTGCAGCAGGCTCTCCTGATTGACAGGGTGATGACGAATCAGATTTTTCACCATCAGCAGGAAGGCAGCGATGCTGTTTCTCTCTAGTCTGCCCTCTGAGAGAGAAAAATGAGGGCAAAACAACTTTAAAGATTTCCGGTGTTACCCACAGACATATTTATACATTACAAAGCACTTTATTGACATGATCATATCTCAGGATGAGTCATTATTCAGGGTATTTGTCTCACTTCTGTGGGACTCTTTGTTCCATTTATCTAAACTTGTTCATGTTAGAATGTGCAGACTAATGAGCACTGAGCTGCAATTCTTCAAACAACTTTGAATGACTCAATATGCTCATGCTGCTTCTGACATTGAACCTATAAGCATTGATTTCACAATCTTTACTTCGTTTGTCTGCTGAATATTATAGTACGAGCCTCTTTTCTGAGTCTAACACTTCCTGTTTGTCCTTGCATCATGCACCGTGTGCTCTGACTCACTGCTGTTCAAAACATCTTCTGAGTGGAGTCTGAACTCCACTGAAAATCATATTTATGGTAATTTTATTCAAGAGGAGACATTGTACATTAATTAACATGAGCAGTTGATCATGTAAATGTCACAGATACATTACAGACAAATAACAAAATGATCACTACTCCAGATTATGACACCATGTTTGACTGTCTAGTAAACACTGATTTATAGATTTGGAGAAGGGGTTTAGTATTAGCATTTAGCATTTAGTACAAGATTACATTGGAACAAAAGGTGCCAGAAACAACACAAGTAGGCTACAAACTGCAGAGAAAAATGTATTCATGATACTTAAAGATTTATTTAGCCAGTTACAAAAACAATCCTGCCTCCATCCTTATGCAATGGAGGCAAAAGTCAATTCATGCTCACAGTAATGAAAAATTGCATATAAGAAATGTTAACATCTCTTTCCAGAAACCTACGTGTCTGTAGTTTGGGTGAACCAACCCTTTTGTGAGGACGCTATCACTGCATACATTTCTACAAAATCAAATGATCAATGTGTGAATTATAATTAAGTATAATTCATAATAATTATAATAATTATAATTCATAATAATATATCAAAATCACATTTGCCATGCCCATCTTTCTAATTGCCTGCCAGTAACTAACAAAAAAGGACACATTTTTGAAAATGAAAAGACCTGATGAGCCGACCAAGAGCCCAGTGGACAAAAGCTCAGCTGCAAAAAAATCTGATGAACTTAAGGACAAATAAAACTCTAACTCTATCTCTAGTCACTTGAAACAAAAGCATCCAGCAAACGCTAAAAAAAAAAAGAAAAAAAAAGAGAGAGTCAACATTAAGTCAAAGACATCTTGCAAAAAGGGGGGCTCTGACCATTGGCTAATATTATTTGGGAACCCCTGATCCAAAATGAACTTAACATGATCTGACCTGCGTTGTTCGATGGCAGCAATATGGCAGCTGGGCCTCTGGAGGAGGTGAGCTCTGGTCCCAGCAGGTCTGAGATCTCCTGACTGCCATTGTAAACCTGCTCGGCCTCACATACCTGCTCAAGCAGGGGCAGCAAAACCCCTACACCTCCCACCACGTTTACAACATCCTGCAGGGGAAAACACACACACAGACACAATGTTTTTGCAACCTTCCACATTAGTCATCTTTGGATCAGAAATTGAATTAACAAAAGAGAAGCAAAAAAGAAGCAGCAAACAATAAAACCAAGATCATGACAATAGAAAAAAAGGAGTAAACACAATTTAAACTGAGTACTGAAAATGTCTCATATCTAACCTTGATGTCCCAGTTCACTACCCTGTGTCCAGTAAGCCTGCCATCATACTGGTGATTGGGCGACAGGTCTAGACATATCTGGCTCTTGAAGGCCTGAAGAAAACACACACCCACATGTAAACAATAATATTTTGCTGGTATTGCTAATTAATTTAAATAATAAAAGCAGTGTAGTAAAATACGTCAGTTCTGCTGAGTTTCAGGGCATCACCTGTGGAGTGTAGTAGAGCAGGAGTTTGCCATTGAGATCAGGTAACTCTCCATCTGCTTTGAATAAGGACATGTGATTTGGTCCTGTAATGGAGAGCAGAAACCAATGCCAGTCATAAAATAAGCAAACATTACTTGGTGTTCATGATAAAAATATAAAATATGATAAAAAGTATTCTTTCAAATGATTTTCTTTACTACTGGTTTCCTGTCCATTGTGAACTCTGGAAGATCTAAATGTTCAAGGTGTATAATGCATACAATGACATTTGCATTGCAGTAGAGCGTGACCTACCTGCAGCATGCAGAGCTCTCATCTGAGCCTGCTGCAGAGCCTCGTGGCAGATGAAGGTGGTACCCAGGAGCCCATCCAGAGATGTGGGGGTTCCCCACTCTGTGTCCTGCAATCCTGCTGGGATGGTGTGCACTGGGGAGTCCCCGTAAGACCCCCCACGGCCTCCTGCAAACGAGGCTGGGAATGACTGGGAACGGATGAGGGAAGGGGCGTGGGAAGGGAATGCAAACTCAGGTGATGATGGGTTGGAGTAGGAGGACATGGGCAGGTTGGGGGAGGTTGTGGTGGTAGTGGTTCGATGGCCTGCAGAGCCGATGCAGCAGGACGTAAAAGGCTTCAGGAGTCAGGTTCAGGAGGGGTGGAGAAATGGAGGAAGTTAGATTAATAAAGAGGAACTACTCAGTAATAATGTAATATGTCCACAGCCAGAATACCTTAGACACAGTTTCAGTTACCTCGCTGAAAGATGGAAAGCGAAGCTGAGCACTAGCAATGCGCTGTTCTCCATCGATGTAGACGTTGACCAAGTTCTGACCAAATGGACGACGGCCTGGGATGTGGACTATAGCCACTGAATGCTGTGATGAGGAGGATATTAAAGAAAAAACACATATGTATACTGGTGTCAGCACTGGATAATGCAAATTTGATGGTTGAAGTGTGGTGTTTTGTTTTAGTTTCTCAATGCAAAAATGTACCTTTGTCCTCTAAAACAGTCTCACAGCTTTTATTCAAACGTACTGATAGAGTTATCACAGCTAATTGTCTCTTCTGGAGGTACCCATCTTCAATTTCCTATAATAATTGTTATAATTATGCTCCAAGGTCACAGGCCCAGACAACACGGCTTAGAAAAATGATGTGTCTCCTTGATCGAATCTATTTTTATTTGGGACAGGCTAAATGAGGATAAATGTTGGCCAAAATCCTTGGCTGTACTATTTGCGTACACACTCACCCAGCATGAGTCAGCTAGTGGGTACTCAGGCAGTGAGACTGCCATGTAGTCTTTCTTAGTGCAAACAGCCACCACCAGCACACCCTCCATGGTGAAGAAGGCTTCCAGTCCAGTCCCACTGGCTGTGAAGAAACTTTACAAAAGAAAACAGCTTCTGTCAGAAATTGTACAATGAAGCCATGTATACTCTATAAGTTATGTATAAGTTTGAAGTTAAACGTAATTGACCCCTCCTAAGTCCCACTCCTTTTCGCTCTGAGCTCCAATAACATTTGAGCAGGCTCGGTACCCAGTGGAACCTCAGTCAACTTTTTCCCTTTCCAGTTTCTTGTACTTATGGTGTGTTTTTCAGAAGTCAGAGTTGGGAATGACGTCACTCCCAAGTTTACTCATTCCAGTACAACAAATCAGAAGAAAAAAAATGTGCTTGAGAACAATGCATCCTGCAGTATTTTGTGCATAAAAACACTGTAGCAAGCAACATGCCCACAGACAGTATTGTGTACAGCTGAGTTAATGAGACATTAGGTGCTGAATAGCTTTCACTACTCTTGATGTATGGAGCAGCCATATTGAATTTTGAGGCTAGGGTTGGTGAGGTTTCTCCAACTTTCTGAGTCAGAAATCCAACTTCAGGAGGCGTTCCAGATGAAATTTCTTACTGGGAACTTTGAAATTCCAACACTCCAGTTCAAATAGATCATTCTATTAGATGGGCTTGGCTGGTCTATGTTGAAAAGAACATCAAATTTTGAAGATTGTTAAAAGATGTTGCTGGGGAGCCCATTAATTAATGTTAGTAAAACACTAGCTAACCAGCTAGCCAATCTACATAAATCTACAGTTTAATCATCACTAGATAGTTGATAGTTTTGCTAACTTCAGCTAACTTAAGATGTGACTATATGTTGCTTTAAAAGGTCCCCCAGCAACATCTTTTAACCATCTACAAAAGTTGGTTTTCTTTTCAACATAGAAAAGACTAGCATGTAGCATATCTAATTACAGAAAACAGGAAAGGAGAAAGTTCCATATCAAGTCTGTTCAACTGTTATTGGATCACAGAGCAAAAAGGAGCGGGACTTTGGAAGGGTCAGTTCTCACATATGTGTTTATTTACCTGTAGAGCTGTTTCCTACGTGGTCCTTTTCCCATGTCATGCTGAGTCCCTGTGCCTGAGTTTGCAGAAGGTTTACGGTTGTTTGAGAACTCCTTGTTGAGGCAGAGCCAAGCATGAAAGGCAAATCCATTGCCTGGCCAACGTTGGACTGTGGGCACCATAATACCTGCCATTGGGGGCGTAAGATCAAAGTACTGCAAGGCACTGTCCTGGCCTTCTCTGGCCGCCATGGCCGAAAGCACTCGGATGATGCGAGCACAGTAGGGGTGCACCTTCCCCACAACTGCACCATTAGCCTGATCCACCCTCAGCAGTCTGAGCAGGCCCTTCAGCTCCTCTGGTCTCAGACACAGGGAGCCCAGGTCCTGCAGGAGGCCCAGCAGGGCGTCCGCACACTGCCTGTCCAGATTCTTGGGCTGCGAGAGCACCTGGAGCAGAGCTCCCACCATGCCTGCCTCCACGGCCACGGTGCGACAGGATAAAGAGCCACCACAGACAGCGGCCAACCACTGGGCCACCAGCAGCTGAAGGTCCCTCTGACCCGACAGGTCAGGCAGCCACTGAAGGAGCAGCAGCAAAGGCTGGTCGTTACTAATGCCAAGGTGATGAGCGTGGACATGCTCACCCTCCACTGCCTGAAAACAGAGAGGAATGAAAACAGTGAAGACTGAGAATGAGGACAAGATATAGACATGAGCAGCATTTCCACCCAAAATACTCTGAAAAGAGTTCTGAAAATTTGGCAAATTAGTCTGTATTTCAGCCACCATTTTTTAAACTGTGTAGCTGCAAACCACTTTGCTTTTATTTCACTGCGTGTTGACACATCAACATGGAGTTACAGAACAAAGCATACAAAGGATGGACCTATGTTGATGATTGTTGTATAGTCACAGATAAAATAATGTACAATATTCTTCTCGTATCTTAGGCTGCAGTGGGAACGCAAACAACAATGGGCTGAAGGAACCTTTTATTTCCTTGAAACTTGAAACTTTCCTGGAACTAAAGGTTCTGGGTACTTTGGGTGGAAACTCAGCTCATATTGATGTGTCAAAGCACAATGAACAAAAAACAAACTGCTTTGCATATTTCTAAAGTTAAAATGCTGCAAGCACTCAACCAATCAGAAATGTTCAGTGCTGTAAGCCTCACCCAAAGTTCTTCTATTTTTGGAAAATACTACCCCCTGAACAGGGACTTTTTTGGGGGGTAAAACAATGTCTTAATTTAAGCCATGGTTTCAGCGGTGGAAACGCAAGTTTCTCCAAAGGTCCCTAATCCCTGGTGAAAGTTCCTGTGATGTAAATGCGGCTATGGTCACATGGTCAATAAATTCAGGTTAACTAGTAAACACAATTTAAGTAGGAATGAGGTCATCAGTGAGAGCTAATTGACTTCTACAGTCTCCGCACTCAGTGGGGTTAATGAGGAAATGTGTCTCACCATGTTCATCAGCTCCTGCAGCAGCCTTTTGGTGGGTTGACCTTGACTCTTCAGCACATCAAATAGCTGGGAGTAGCCAATCCTCTCCTTGAAAACCTCCTGAGGAGGAGGGAGACAGAAATAGGTTGAAGAAAGCTGCTCCACAGGGGATAACTACTTGGCATACTTCCATATATTGGAAGGAAATAAAATGAGAAAACGGCTTTCATCAGATTCTAATATTTGCTGTACTGTACTGTAGGCACCAAAGTATAATATGCTTTATAATAAAACCTCACTTCCAGAAAAGTTGGGATGTTGTGTAAAACATAAATAAAAACAGAATGCAGTGCTTTGCCAAAACATTTTGACCTACAGTCAATTAAATACAGTACAAAGGTGAGATATTTAATGTTCAAAATGAACAAATTATTATTTTGTGCTTCATCATATTGCTTCCTTTTTCAATGGGAAATAAATCTGGACTGCAGGCGGGTCAGTCTACTACCTGAACTCCTTTACTATGAAGCCACACTGTTGTAACACATGTAGATTGTATCTCGGCATTGTTTCACTGAAACAAGCAAGGATGTCATCTGGATGGCAGCATGTGTTGCTCCAAAGCCTCTATGTACCTCACAGCATCAATGGGGCCTTCACAGGTGTGACAACTGCCATGATGCCATGGGCACTAACACACGGCCATACCATCTCAGGTGCTGGCAACTGAAGTTAGTGCTGGTAACAATCTGGATGAGCCTTCTCCTTAGCCCGGAGGACACTACGATGGATGTCAAATCATTGTTTTCTATTTTTATTTAAGTTTTACACAACGTCCCAACTTTTTTTGGGAATTGGGGTTGTACATGTACAGAAGCATGACAGTCACTAAAGGCCTTACCTTAGCAGAGGGTGAGTTACTCATTATAGCTGTGAGCACTCCTAAGGCATGGACTGTAATACTGTCTGTTCCTTTCTCCCAAACCTACAGCAAAATAAGGAGGTACAGTTGATTGTGGTGTTGCAGAACTGCAAATGTGCATCATCATCATGAGTTGACACCAAAAGCCTCGAAAAAGGTGAATATTTCAACTGCACATGACCAAAAAGAAAACAAATCAATTTTGAGGAAATCTTTTACCAAATAAATGGATGAAAGAGAGATTTTTTTCTTCTGATTATCCGTAAAGTGCTAGAGGAAATACAGCACATTTCCACACCACAAATTTTGAAGCAGCCTTGCTCAAAGTATGTGAACTGCTGTACCAGTGACTAAACAATTGCCTCTTTGTCAAGGACTGATAGGTCCCAGCATGCAAAAACCAAAGCCAACCACCATAAAAAGAAATACTGAAGCAACCCCCGACTATTGCTGGAAATGAGGCAACATCAAACCCCAGGACATGTGCCAGGTCTTTCATACAAGCACAACCAGTCACACGACGGAACAGCCAAACTACGAGGAAGAGAAGGAAAGACATGCATTGAAAAAAACAGCAATTTCATGCACTATGAAAAACACAGCATGCTCCTCTTGCCCAGTGTTGTCAACAGGGAATTCAGCCTCTGATTATGAGTGTGATTTAAATCAACACTCCCAACACTCTCGAGCAAAGATGACACTACCAGTCGATAATCTGAATCTTAACTTTTCAATGCGCACCGATAACACCAGCTCGTCCTCTAGTGTACTTCACCTTGGATTTAAGTAGAACAAACAGGAGCCCAAAATAACATTTATCACATGTAGCACGGTGATATAAGTGAGAGAAGAAGTATTATTTTTATTTTGCATTTCAAGAATAAAGTCGAAATGTGTAACTTTCAGTATTAGTGACAGGCATAAGATTAAATAAATCAGAGGAGATGATCATTTTAGAGCTGTTTTGAAATGCTCATTTTGTGCTTCGAAGTTTCAGCAGCAATCTTCTATTATTGTTTAAGCTTCACTCTGACAGGGGAGGGGAGTCACAGTGTACATACCTCCTCCTCCTCCTGACCAGCTGGCCGCCTTGGTGTCTCTCGTACTGTTGGTGTTTTATTGGTCTGTGTCCAGCTTGCGCTAAAGCTACAAGGGGCGATGGTCCGAGACATGATGGAGACAGCAGGAGAGAACAGGTCAGGGGACAGCTCGCACTGTAGCTGCCGCAGTGCATTTTTCTCTCTGTCTGTCAGAGACACACTACAAGTGAAGCAGGGGACCTGCTGGAAGAAGTAGTGGCAGCGACTTCGGCGCAATCTCGACACAGACCAATAAAACTCAGCACTGCAGCTCGAGCAACACTGAGGCAGCTAGTGGGGAAATTATACATAATATATTAATAGTTAAATATTAATTGTACCATTCACTTACTGTGACAACAAAATGTTTGGAATACAGTAAAAATGTTGAGAATACAGCTGAAATACCCTCTTGGCTTTATTATTGAAGTGGTATGGCATGCAGCACTCAACTTCTATTGTTCCACTTTTGCTAAATGCCAGAAGGCCAGTTAATAAACACTCATTAATAATGTTATTCATCAGCAAAAATTGATAAACATTAAAAGATCCGTAACTCATCTTTCTTTGAAAATTGAATCACTTACTAATTCATTAACTAAATTAAAGAGGCAATATGGAACAATTGCACATCCAAAAATGAGTACTGCAGTCCAAATAGTGAGTTAGCCATACACTGTATGTTTAATAGGTTGAAAATCCTATTTAATGTATGATTTATGGATGAAGCTAGTTGTTTCTCCTCCAACTCCTCCTCACCAGCATGTAGTGTTGATGCCAGAGAAGAGACTATTTCAGCTTAGCATGTTTACTTAATCACTGATGACATATCATGGTCATTTTATGATTTATTACAGTAAATACATTGCAGATTTTTCCTTTAATGTGGTGTAAGGATTGACAGATAAATCAGATATTTTATTGTATTTACTAACTACAACTACATTTTATTTGTAAATGCTTTGATGTCATTTGAAAGAGTTCATATAAAATTAAAGAACCTCCTCTATCGTGCAATCACTCAAGTGTTGGAGTGATTCATAAACATAAACTGCTTCTAGGGACAGAATAAATGGCACATTTAAGCTCTGTTAGCATGAAATAGACATTTATAGGATCAGAATTATTCTCTTTTCAGTGTAGCATTTGCTCCTTTTCAGCTTATGGTTATCTTTGCCTGTTAAGTTCACCATCTGATCCTACTGCACTTTGCAAAGCCTGAAAGGTCATCACAACGTTAGCATGTCTGTCCCTCCTTTCTGGGAAAAACAGTGTGAATAAATTTATTTTCCTTGCAAATTAGAAAAAGACTGGAGGGTTACCCTGCACTCTATCAGAGGCAAGATTTGGCCTGCAGGCCACAAGTTGAGTATCACTGTGGTATGGGGGAAAAATCCTCAGATTTATATTTCCTATGCTTGGCACTAATCTTGACATTTTGACTTTATTATCGCAATGCAAAATAAAAAATATATATATCTCCTCCTGCCTTATCTCTGCTTCTAATACTCTTCTATTCCAGACTGACAGATGAGACAGATAAAAAGGGAACTCCAGTCCAGACAATATCATGTATAGCTGCTGCGCTACCTGCTTTATTTACAAATGAGTGTGAGCCAGACTTCCTGCCTAAAGCTTCCTGTTTAAAGAGCCAGATCTGCTAACGAGGGGAGAGAGGCTGAGTTTCCTGCTGACAGACCAATATTAACACCGAGTTGGGGAAAGTACCTGGTCCACTTCGACCTCTGTGAGTAAACATGTAGTGAGGTCACACATAACCTCACGCTCCGGCCTACGCCTGTTGCTCTGAAAGAGCTACACACGCAGGTACACACACACAGACACACACAACACAAAAAGACAGACAATTATTAAACAAAAAAGTCATTTGTGAGAGGTAATGGAGTTTAACCTCGGTCTCTCTACAGCTGCAGCGGGACATGTGTAGTTGTCATGTGGGGAAAACAGACATTTTTGTGATATTTCACATTTATCAAATGTAAAGAGGTTAGACAGCAGATGTGGCAGCTCAGGCAAAAAAGGAAATAGACACAATATAAATAAAAAAGGTGACAGACTGACAGGCAGGCTAAATGACGGATGAGGGACAGACATAAAAAGCTGACAAACATATTTTTGATGGACAGGGGTCTGACCTTGCTGTTCTGAATGAGCCTGAGGATGTGTTCAAAGCAGTTGTTGTTGAGGAACACGGCCTGCAAGGCCGGTCTGTCAGAGCACTGCAGGATCTCAGGAACAGCAGCTAAAATTGGCAACATGGAGGATGTTGACTCATTAATCAGACACCAGGGAAATAAATTATCTGGCCTCCACACTAATTGAGAAAAAGAATGCTTTCTACTCAGCTAGACTTGAGACCAACTGTCATGGACATGCTCTTACTTAGCATTTGGCTCTGGAGGGAGATCAGGCTGTCCTCCCAGGTCTGCCTGTCCTGCTGCTCACTGCTGAGTGGACGGTTCCAGTTGAGGAGCTGGAAGAAGCTCTCCAGAATTGTTCTGATCTCCACCTGCCGCTCTGCAGGGCTGCTGGAGTGCAGCAGGTGGATCATGGCAGTCAGGCACTGCAGCGTGAGCCGCGGCAGCCCTGTGCCCTTGGGTTCGGGGGAGGTCCGGTGGCACCATGCTCGCAGGACAGAGAACAGGTCCTCAACAGAGTGAGGGGTGATGGAGAGAAGGCCGTTCTTCTGGAAACATAAAGACAAGGTGACTCCCCTGCGGTAAGTTTTATGTTGCACTTGTAGTGTTTTCACAAACTGAGGAATAATCACTGATGAAGAGGACAGATAGAGTAGCAGACCTTTCCTCCACTGATAACAGCACCCTGGAGATGAACCAGTCTGAGCGTGAGGAACTCTGGGATCTGCTCACTTTCCTTGAGACTTTCTGTGAATACGTGTTCAAGCCAAAGAAACAATGTTATGCAGGATCAGCTGTCACTTAAAGAAACAGTATGTAGGATTTAGTGACATCTAGCACTGAGTTTGTAGATTGCCTACTCCTTGCCTCACCCTCCCCTTCCAAGTATGTAGGAGAACCTACAGTGGCTGCTAAACTCTCAAATAAGGCTAAAGTCCCTCTCTAGAGTCAGTGTTTGGTTTGTCTGTTCTGTGATAGAGAGGCAAAGTCCCTCCCTTCCAGTGGACCACCATATGGTAGTCAATGGCGAGAGACAAATAATTTTTTCATCCTGTTAGCATTGTGCCATTACTTACACATATATTTGTAAATTTAAAAGATAATTTTACAAGTCAGGTAAATTGCTGTTTGACATTAAACTATTGAAGTATAAGACTGTGAAGATATGCAGTTAGAAAGACTACAAACCCAACAATCGCATAAGTGGCGTCATGACTTTCTTTCTCCATTGGCTAACATTAGCCCCTGTTTTTCATAGTGGGATGTGTCCCCAGGAGCAACAGGTCTTGGTCATTCTTTTGCTTCCCAGCTGACCAGGAGTTGCTGGATGAAACGCTTCAGGTAAGATAATGTTATAAGGAACAGCGATGTTGGTGTTGATGACGTAGGCCTATATGTAATCATTATCATCCTCCTTCAGGATGATTCTGCATCACAGTGTTTATTTCACAATAATGACCTACTCACTGTACATTATTCCACTTAGTACACAGTTACTAACCAAAATAAGTCACTAATTTGAGACAAAACATTAATTTAAAAATGATTTAATTGTTCTTCTAGAGCCTATGATCAGAACTGCATCCATAGCAACAGTCTGCTATACTGAAATAATAGATCTTAAAATGCTGAAATTGACCAATCAGAAGGAAGTACTAAACAAAACCATGTAATAATGAGTGAGAGATGTAGCTCACTGAGTGGCTTTACACAAAACTAACACAAAAAGGTGACTTTCCTGACTTGTAAAATTGTCTTTTAAATTGACAAACATAATTTGTGTAGTTTCAAAACAAATCAATTTCAAATCAAATCAAATGGTATCATAAAATTATTTGTGTCTCTTTTTCAACACGGTGCTGCCAAATATTACATGCAAATAAAGAATACATTTTTTGTTTGTAGCTTCTGGATGTTGTTTCTTTTCCGTTTGCTAACGCATGCTGGGATTGACTGCAGCCCCCTACCACTAAAAATAAAAAAATAATGTTCACAGTACAAAGGCTCAACAAAACAGTCCTCAGCATTACCATCGGTGTAAATCAGAGTTACATCACAAACAAAAGCCTGAGCCCTCCTAATTGGCTAGGCATTACACAATTAGCTCTTAATGTTTCTAAATAAAGCCTGTTATTACAGAATAATCCTCCTAAAATTTGGACATACTGAACCCTGCCCAGGCTGAGATTTCCCATATGGCTTATAGATCAGTGCTCGCTGATCAAATCGGCTCCTATAATTAGAAATGCTTGGGCTGATAACCTGATAATTAGACGCTGAATAATTATGTTTTTTAGCCCAAACTGAAAATTCTGACCAGCAGATCGGGGATGATTTACTGTGAGATTTGGAGAAAAGGAAAGGTCACAGTTTTTCAGAGTCAAAGATGACAGATGTAAGCTGTGTTTGGGCAGCGGCAGGAACAGTTTGATTCTTGTGGTATGTGAGGTCTGACAGAGATCAGGGTGGTGGAGCGGACAGAACGGGAGTGTCTCACCATGGAAGAGAGCAGGCAGCTCGTCTGGCAAGGCCAGCGGGGAGAACTTATACTTGTTCCTCTCCAGCAAGCTCACCTCCTCCCTGCAACACACAAAGCCTCGAGTCACCACACTGACTCCCACTCACATCACGCCTTTTCAGTCAGAGAACGCCACTAATACTGCTGTCAGTAATGAGGCTTGACTTCACTTAGAGGCAACAAGACAGGGTGTTACACATCACAAAAGGTTGGGCAAGATGTTAAATGCATACAATAGTCCGTCGGTCTTTGTGTGGCTGAATTCCATCTCCTACACATTCACACACAGCACACACTCACCCTGCTAGGCGTCTCCTCCATGTCTGATAAGGGTCAAACAGGCTCTCACAAAGCACAAGTCCATACTGCACCACCTGCTGCAGAGACAACTGCTCCCCCTGTCCCGTCTTTAACTGATGAACACATACAAAATAAAAATTCAGGCACGTATTCATCTCAGCACAGATACACCTGTTTTTAACATGCAACAAATACAACACATTCCAATACAATGAATAGGTCAGCCACACACCCACTTCTCTTTTCACTGTAAACTAGTTCTGTTACTTCTGTGTAACTATGTCACACAATATAAACAGTACTAACGCTGTGTAGGTTCACTGTATCTCTACTGTATACCACATTTCAGCAAAGTTTGTCTAAAATGCCACGAAATAATCTTTGCTTGCATGATATACTGAGCCTGCTGTGGAGCCAAGCCCCATCATGAATCACTGAAATTTGTTTGATCTGCAGTTTATAAAAGCCTTACCTGGTCCAAACAGAACTTCAAAAGCTTGATCGTTTCAAAAACAAAACCAGGGGTCTTGTCTGGGTCGATGTTCTCCATATTCCTAGAAAGTAGAGAGAAACACATATACGTGTGTGTCAAGGAAAACTGCAACACAAATACAGTGAATGTGCTGAATACACAGGGCAAGAGTTTAAATAAATTTGCCAAATACGCTGTTCATACCTCATCACTTTATTTCATAGCATTCTTACAATATTAAATATTTTACTATGAATAAATAATAGTGAAAAAATAAATGGTAATACAACTTCCTGACACGGAGTTGCAGCTGCTTTGCACAATCTGCACTGCAATTTCTGAAAAAGCTGAAGAGCTGTAACTCATCTAGTTCCCTTTGTCAACATTGCCTCTTTGGTTATTGGTACAGATCTAATATTTAATTAAGAAAAATGAAAAGAGATAAGGCAAAATGACCCCATTTAGTAGACTGTCAATTCAGGCATTTTTTTATTTACAAAGAAAACTGTATGTAGTATCTGTTAACTGCCTGAATCTAGCCTTTAAAACTAGGAAAAGACAACACTTAGGCCATATCACCATACAATAATATAAAAAATCTAAGATAATATCTAGTCTCATAGCACAATATCAATAAACTGCCAAGCCCTGCTGGATATTGTTTTATCTATAAAAAAAAATCCAACAACTTCATTTCTATTACTACAAGCAGTACTACCACAACTTTAAGTCCTCCTCTATTCAAAAGCATGTTTTTTTCCTGTTCGGTTGGATGTTTGTGCTTCTCTGTACAGACGGATGCGTGTGCAGTTTGACACTAGAAGGCTGTTTTCACATTCATGCACTGAAAGTGGAAAGTTTCTCTATACTCACTGAAAGTCTGATTTTAAGGGCGGGCCTACCAGCGTGATTTGTGACATCACAACTAGTTTACAAATCAGTCCTGGTCCACTTTGCAACTTATACAAGAGTGATGTAGACATTTGAAGCCATCACTGCCCATATGCTCAGAATGAACTTTTTAGTGAAGTAGGAGACGTCTTGTGTCCAGCAGGAAAGCTTTAGAAACTATAAAAAAATAGCATATTCATAAATCCTCACATTTTTAATGAGGTAGAAGTATTAGATGTCTTTTTAAGGATTTTATAATGTGGATATTATACTTTTTATGTGAGAAATAAACTTTGCAACATTTCAGTTCTTAGATCTTCATCAGATAAAGGTTCACCTGATGAAGGTCGAAGGACCAAAATGAGTGCAGGAGTTCTCTCTTCTCTTGCCAATCCACAGACCTTGTTGTAAGTAGTTGCATATAGAAACTACTTTTTTCTGCCAAACTTTCTGCAAAAGATATTGCTTTTGAGGTTTTCCATTTGGGGGGTTTGAGTGCCATCAATTCCACTCCATACGTAGTTTTTTATTTTGAGGTGTACTGTCCCTTTAAGGAAGGAATAATTACTGGAGATGTAGTCTAATCCTTAACTGTTGTCTGCAGCAATTCCACTATGTAACATGTTTATGGTCGTGATGATAAAGTGTATACACACAGCAGGCTGAGCCCTCACCTGCAGACGATGATGAAGAACTTGATGAGAAGCAGAGGGTGCGGCGTGCTGCTGTTGTGCTCGGTGACGCCAGAGAGGTGCTCTGTACTGTCCCATAGCTGGGTGCTGAGGAACACCAGGACCTCCCTGGGGAGCAAGGGCACCTCCGAGCTGCACTCCTCCAGCCTGAGAGATGTAAGAGGAGGACGTGAAGCAGTGTGGGAAGAGAGGGGAGGAGAGGCAGTAGCAAAGAGGCAAAGGGCATCGTAATAGGGGATGCGTTTACACAAAACATAAACATGTCAAAATGGTATCTCTAACACAGGGTCAAAGGTCATCCCGCTTTGGGGAACAGAAAGCAGTGAGAGCTGCTGGCTATGTAGTGTGTGTGTGTAAAATAAATAACTACTCACCTCCGAGGCTCCAAAGACTGCACATCAATGAGCCTCTCAAAGGACGCCACAAACGCCTCCAACCACTGCTGCAGATAGCTGACATCTTTCTGCAGAAGGAAGGAAAGAACACGTGAGGCAATAAAGTCGCTTTCATGCTTCCAGGCATATACAGTGCACAGTGTTGCTAAACATGTATATGTCAATATATCAATGCTCTTTGCTTGCGCTCAGCTCTCAGCTGCTGTACTACAATACAACAAGGTTGAGCCTTTAACTGTGACACGCTGTGGCTGAAAACATACCATATGACCTGTTTCTGTAACAGGATGTTGCAAAGAGATGTAACTTACAGAGAGGAACACATGAGCCAATTCTTTCCTTTTTCAAAACAGCAAGGTTTAAAGAAAAACTACATCAACATGTTCCTTTCTTTTAAAGCTGAGGCAGGCAGTTTATTCTAAGCATCACTGAGTTGAAGTTCCACAATAATCTTTAAAGGTAAAGGTCAACTTTATTGTGACATATACAACCATACAAAGTGTAATTATACAGATTCAGTCTCTGCATTTAACCGTAGTCAGAGATACTAACAAGAGAAAAGACCTAGCATACATGTTTTTGATGGTGCGATGGTTTGACGATGGTGTATGTGTACTAACCATGTTAACCACTGCGCTAACCCTTAAATATCCACCACCCTTTAAATATCACGTTAAAATAATAACAAAAAACGTAGTTTGATGATGTCATGAAGTAGTGTGGGATCAGGAGTTGTTGTCTTCATTTTTAAACAACCACCATAGCTGATGAAAACCTGTCTGACGTGACTCAGGTGGAAATCATGTTCATGCACGAGGCAATATTAAAGTTTCATTCATGTTATTTTCAGTCAAGTCTTCTGGTTTCCTTCATCAATTCTTGATGTATCCCTGAAGTTACAGCAACTAGCAGTTACAGTAGCTAGCAATGTCTAGGAGGAAACGGACCATTACCTTGAGTAAATTATGGATTTTTCTGCATTTCAATTTTGTACTGGTCGGTAAGATAGTCGAGCCTTATTCCCAAAACCTAAGTATTTTATGACCGAGGAATGAGACTCAACGAACAACTGCCTTTCTCCAGAACTGCTTACTGCGCCGTTCAATGCACGATATGTAAGTTCTGCCACTCTGGGTCTCTCTCACATTAAAACAATAACGAGACATCATTTGAAGTTCACTGGCTTCCTTCCTCACTGTCTGACACATCTGATGTATCCTGTCTTTTCCCTGAAATTAGTTAGCAACTAGTGAGCAACAGCTAGCAGGAATGCACCATTACCTTGAATAAATTACAGTTTTCTCTGGGTTTGAACATTGTTGGAAACATTTAGGATAATATAAGAAAAAAAATATATAACATTGGTCTAGCATTTTTAGACATTTTGATGCAGAAATGTTATATGTATTATAGCTGTAATGTCGATCTTAAGCTCCAGTAAACTCATGAGTAGTTTTTGACATACAGAAACAACCTTTCACTGTGAGCATTTCATTGTCTTAAACAAGATGTTACTTCTGCATTACTGCATCCGTGTAGTATAATTTAAGATGGTTTCAATTGTACGAGGATGTTTACATACAACAGCCGTTATCTCAGCTTCAATCAGCCTCTGCAGTGCAACATATCCTGCCACTCTTCCCTCCACACATCAGTCTCTCAATCTCACATAGACTGACTAACACAAACAAATAACGGGTCACCAGTTAAAACAGGTCAACTTTAATTTGATTACTTCTGATCTTCTGATCTTACATAAAAGCCAGAAGATCATAAATAACTCCTGACAAGTGAGACATTTGATGCCACTCGTGGGAACTGAGCATTTCAAAATGAAATTGCATAACACAGGATATCTAGAAATGTTCCTCTGTGTACTGTGTGATGAAACAACCTGAACATTTTGATTAGCTGAGTATGCACAACACCACTGCTGCTGATTTTTTGAGGCAGCTTCTGAGTGAAGGAAGACATGAGTCGTTTCAGACTGACTGACTCATTGTACACAAAGTACCATAAACAGCACATGGTATTACAATCAATCAGGTACTTCCCCTTAGCCAGTGAGCACAAATGTGCAATGCAGCAGTGTAGATTACTTTAAAAGCTGCACCATGACAAAAGCCTCAAATGTACAGAGCTTTAACTATATGTTCAAGCTCACTGCATGTCTAATGTGTAGCTAATTGTCACAGTTCCTCTACTAAAGAGAACTGGAAATGGAAATCAAATGCAGTTACTCTGAAAACATTGTGTAATCCTGTCTTTTCTAATGCTGCATTAATGTTAAATGTACATTACCAACTGGCATTGACTTATGGGCCAGTCCATCTCTCATTGTATGTGGCTGAGCAGGGTGCCAGGTTCTAGTGAACCCAGTCTCAGACGAGCCTTCTGTGTGTAGTCCTCAGCCAGCAGCTCAGACGCTGCACATCACTCCTAACCAGCACCAGCGTCTCTGACTTGCTCCTTTCTTGTCTCCAAACGTCAAGCGGCCAAACCAGGAAATGACATGTCACTTTAACCGAAGCTTATTTCCTTCGTACTCGGCCTCCTCGTCAAACCCCTTCCTCTTTTGAGTCTGCTGTTAGTAGTGAGCAAATATGAGGGAGGCCTCGATAAAAACTTCCCACAGCAGCAATGAAGCACCGGCACAGGAGATGCAATGAAATTCAGCTTTCTCTGTTTGAATATGTGTCACTGACTGAGTTGTGTAAGAGCACAAACTAAACTAAAACGTGATGAGATGAAGCAACAAATTTCATAATACAAGGACTACTGTATTTGCATATAAAGGGAGCTTCACCGTCACTATAAACTTTATATAAAAAATATGACGAGCAAGCTATTGAAACATCCAATAAAATGATGTTAATCACTCACATACTGTATGAAGTCTCTGCATGTGAAAGCAGGAAATTACAAACAACCTATTGTTTTGTGCCTCCAACATCTGGACAATCAGGTATTTGAGACCTGAGTAGGAGAGGCGATGACACTGAGAAATACTTGCAACACCCCTTCAGCTTTGTTTTATATTCCTATTAAATATATGGTAGCAAACGACTGAATCCTCCCTAACATTACTGAGGATATAATAATAGGTTTATTGGATAGCAATTAATAATCCAGTGTTGTTGATGATGATGATACCTTGCACAGGATACGTCATCATATCTAATTTTATCTACTACGACTAAGCACATACAAGGACACACAGTTATGGGAGTTAATTAAGTGACGCAATCTGGAATTTATGAGTTCATAAGTCTGTATGACGACAGCCTTACTGTTAAAGGGACAGTACACCCCAAACTCAAAAATACATATTTTTCCTCTTACCTATAGTACTACACTATGAATGATTTTTGTTGTTTTCACAATAATATTATTACCATATTCTCAACAGTTTCTCACTGTATAAGCTGTGTGCACTATGTTACTGTGCATATTTTCAATGCATTCTGGAAAAATATTATTGTAAATCTAAACCCAGGAGGCAGTAAGTAACTGGCTGTGAAAAACAACCACAAACTTCACTCTTCAAATGAAAGTCTGTCCTTGATTTCAGTGCAGTATTTTGTTTTATTGTAGCCTAGGTTTTAACATCACAGCTCAGGAAATTTTTCTCGTGACTTTCACTTCAGACTAAAGGAGGTTTAGAAAATAATCTGTTTTGTCACAGCAGACGCCTGCTTTATCATTAATATCTGGTGACCGGTGAATCTTAATATTTTAATTCAAGCAGAAATTGATCTTCCAGAATGTTAATGTTAGTCGAGAAGAACTGCTTGATGCTTTGCTTTGATGTTCTAACATGAGTCTAGCAATAAATAATTCACAGCTAACATTTCTTCCCTAACTTAGCTATTTAAGTTAGCTGGCTAAAGTTAGAGTAACATTGGTGTCCTGTTAGCTTGTCAGTCAATTAGAAGCTGATTACATTAATATTAATAGCTTAAACAAAAATGCTTGTTTTGCACATTTGATTTGAGAGCATATTTAGGCTAAAGAACAAAGTTGTTTAATGGAGCTTGGAGTTTGGCTAACAAAGGCGGACATCTCTGCAGCAGATATTGCTAAAACGCTGCAGCTCACACCAAAACAATCGAAATGGAGAAATAGTCCTATAAGTAAGAGGGAGATGTGTATCTTTGATTTCGGGGTGGAGTGTTCCTTTAAAAGTGAGCATACAGCAAGTAAGCTTTGCTTTTATGAGAAAAGAAGTAGAATTTTTCTGTTCCCTGTTGAGTGCAGATGCTTTGGCTGGGTGTAACTGTAACAGGTAACAGATTTTTAGTCTATAATTAAAAAAATGAGATCACAGATAGGAAGTGAATCTGGTTTACTAATGAGAAGTAAAACCAGAGGAAACACGTGAAGCTGTTCTGCAGCAAAATTGATTTAGACACCTTGAGCCCTGCTTCATGTCTGCATCATTAAGAGCTCCTAAAATCATCACTTACAAAATTACTATTGATCAGCATCTCTCAAGAAATACTGAGCCTTTGATTTCAGGTCTTTCAACTTCTTTCCCTCAACAACGCCCAGAGCAACTAGCTTGAGGACATGTTTGCAAAAAAGGAAAATTAGAAACACTATTAGAACAGATGTCACAAACCAAGCATGAGGTACCAACCCCTATAAACTGTCTCATTTATCTCTGTTTTCTCTGCACATGGCCAAGCAGCTGTGCCGCTCTCGGCTGCTTGGCATTCTGCTTCGCTCCAGCTTCCTGCACAAGTGAAAGCAAAGAGCACTTTGATTTTCCTGGTTGGCTCTTCTGTTGGTAAACAGGGGAGATTGAAGCACATGAGGGAATTCAGTCATAGGACTCATAGGACAGTCATAGTGAGCTACAGGGATGCCTGTTGTTGTTGTTGTTGCATCTCTCAACACCGTATATTGACGTATATCATAGCATGATCAGTAATTGAGATGGCAGGGTGACAAAAGCCAGGAAATATGACTTGTTCTCTCTGTTCATAGCAAACAGAAGAGGTGGTTTCACAGCTGTGTGGATGGGTGGCAGTCGGGTTGTCACCGTGGTCCATTTCTACCACTGCAGGCTGCAATTATTCCCTCTAACAGTCACTCTAAAGCTAATGACCACATTGATAATCACACACTACTTTTCAGCGGCAACTTGTTTTTAAGCAGCTGGAAAAGATGCTTCTCTTTTTCTCACTTTCATCCAGAATTGACCCAACCCAAGTCCTGCCCCTTTTTGCTCTGTGCTCCAGTAGAGTAAGCTTGGTACCCAGCGGAACGTCTGTCAGATTTCTCATTCCCCGTTCCCTGTACTTAGATATGCTATGTGCTGGGCTCGAAGGTGTGAAGATGTTGCTGAGGGACCTATAAAAGTGACATATACCTATAGCCATTTCTTAAATTAGCCAATGGTAGAAAAATGCTAAATAACTGGCTAGCAAACAATTGATGTTGATAAGCTATCAGATATAACTAGCTAGCCAATGAATGATGTACAGAAACCAATAACTTTAAATAGAGATGGACGAAATGACTGGCCATCCACTGCACAAAACTGAAGCCAAAATATCCCTGATATGAGCGCGGCCATTGTGCGCTGGTGATGTCATTTGGAGCCAAAGTCATTGCAGTATTGACCAGCGTTGGAGCCATAATATCGAGTTCCAGCTCACGCAGCCGACCGACTCAATCCTGAACAGAGCTCAGCTGTCCATAATGACATAAAACCCAGCTTTTATAGCATCGAATAACTATTTAAAACCAAACTGATCAGGAAACTTAACACTTGAACAAACATCAGCGTGATAAGAACTACCTAAAATGACAGAAACCATCTTAGATGGAAAAAAAAAATCTGTGTGATGTTTTAGTTTGGTGCATGTGCAATCTATTAACGTTGGGAGGCAGGATTTATGACTTGTACTGAAGCCAGCCACCAGGGGGTGATCAAGATGCTTTGGCCTCACTTCGGGGCAGCTGTGATCCTGTCTATTTCTAATATATGTTGTTGAGATAAACTAGGTAATTAGTGAGCATTTTGCTACAAGTACACTAGCTAGTAATCAATTGATGTGCATTAGCTGGCTAGTTAACTAGTGTTTATCTAACATTAGCTAACTAAAGAAATGACCATAGCATATATCTCACTTACAGGTCCCCCAGCAACATCTTTTAACAATCTTCAAAGCTTGAGTTTCTTTTCAATGTAGATGAGCCTCACACATAGCATCTATGTACAGGAAAACAGGAAAGGAGAAGCTTGACCGAGGTTCAAAAAGGGAACGGACTTAGGAAGGGTCAGTTATGACATCTAGAAGGTCTGTGGTTATGTCCCAGTAATCAAAATAGTTGCTTGACTGTGGCAAGTTAACACATGAAGCTTTTACAAAAACATTAAACCTTCTACCAGCTTATTTAAGATATTAGACTTAACTGAACTGCTGTTACCTGCAACCATCAAGACCTGAATTGATTAGATGAATAAACAGAAAATAAATCCATGTTTATAGACCTTTTTCACAGCAGCCATATTGATGTTGATAGTGATTAAATAGAAAGGTAAACGCAGGTGTTACCAGTGATACTAATTAAGGTCCTGTTCCATTTAGTGTATCAGAGCCTTTCCAGTGAACCAACATGAACAATGGCAGCACCCTGACTCTGTTTGACCTGAATGGAACTGAACCTTAATTAGTATCACTGACAACACCTGTGTTTACACTACTATTTCATGTCAAAATTGCTGCAAAGGTCTGTTTTAACAACCTATTGTTTGTTATTTATACAGTTAAAATACCCAATACGATTGTTTTTTCCCTGTTTTGTATAACTGTAAATTGAATTCAGTTTGGTATTTTATCTATTTTGAGACACAACAGGCAACACGAAGACTTAATTTTGGGTTTTGGTAAGTTATTACCAACACTTCTCATTAAATTGGCCACAGTTATGAACTTAATTACCTATTAAAGTTTTTCACAATTGCTAAAACACTAAACCCCATTTTCTGAACCAGATACTCAGTGCCCTAAACACATCCATCAAATTATTCACTCTTTTGACCTTGGCAAAACTCTTAACACAGACACATTTTACACTGGAATACACTTTTGTTGCAAAATGGTAAACACGGGTGGTAGAAGCTCAGCACAACTTCAACACAACTGTCATCATTTACACAAGTTAACTCAAAATTGTTCACACTTGTTTCTAATGACGTCAATTACAGTTTTTCACAACTGTTTAGATACTAAAATTGGAACTTGAAGCGCAATCACTGAAACCTGAAACAGATGCACTGAATTCCTATACCAAGCACGCAACATTGCAAGCACAGTTTATGCCACACACTGTTTTCAATTCTAAATCAAACTTTTTGCAAAACCCCTAGAACAGGAGGAATTTTCTACAGGTGACCAACAACCTGTGGTGATTGGTGAGGATTCTTGTCAAGTCTTGATCAGGCACAGGTTTTCTCCCCCTTTGTCTGGCAATGGACAATGTTGAATGAGATGTAGATGAAGTCCTTTGGCTTGAGCCAGAACAAAGATGTGATACTGAGGCAGAATTAATCTGTTGTCTGTATTATTGGATTACTTACAGTACCAGAAAATTGAGTTTCAGAGAGTTTTGTTTCCTGTATACTAGTGACTTTCAAAGAATGAAACTTGAAAACAGCATTTTTACGTTGAATACAGAATAATTAATCCCTCCAGCTTGAACTCTTGAAATCTCTAATATTTATAAGTTTTCTTTCATTCATTCATCTATTTTTTGCCCCTGCCCCTAAAAAATGAGAATCAGAAATACTGTATTGATCCCTGAGGGGGAATTCAAAACAAAACAGAACAAAACTGACACAACAGATTCTACAAAATGCATGTCCATTTACTTTACAACTTTCCTTAAGAAACATGAATTCTTCTTCAATAATCTGTTTTGGTGTAGCTGTTTTGTTAGCGGATGGAAACAGTAAACTTTTAGAGCCATAAACGCTATACAGTGTCAGAAATAGGTTGTGGTAATAAAAAGGAAAAAATGGTGTGAAATTGATCAGAAATAGGGAGAAATACTGGAGAACTGTGATCCTGGGAGAGGGCAATGAAAAACAGGATCCTCTTGGAAAAATTGGGCAAGTTGGAAAGTACGGTAGCTACATGCCCTGAACACTGTGTTTTCCATTTTTTTGATGTAGTGTGTAATGACTGTTCAGTGGTGTTTATACACTAACCATCTGCGTGTATGATCTGAAAGCATTTTTTGATTTTGAGCACAGATAAATGGTTTGATTTTGCCAGAAGAGTCAGAGCTTTTGTAAATGTAGTTTCAAGATTAGCTTTTGTGTTTACAGTTTTGAGAAAAGGGTGGAAGGTTTCAAGAAATGTGTCTCAGCAATTGTGAAAAACTGTAATTATTGTGAGATTCATCCTCAAAGCAATCATTCAAGAAACCATTAGTTGCAGCTCTACAACTGGCATGTAATGAAACAAAACTGCTTAAATTGTTCTGAGAGAAAACTCCAATAGCCTTACTGTATTATGACATGGGGCGGAAAGAAAAAGCACATCCAAAAACAATAATACCCTTTTGGGTGTCTTTCAGACACGATCTGACAAGTTGTGCTACTCCCTCTGATTAGATCAGACTGTTCTGCGTGTGTCCATATCGGTCAGGCACAAGCATTTGATGATGGCTGAAACACACACTCTGATAGGAGATACAGAGCTCTGAAATTCCGCCACTAATCTGTTTTTTTAGAATCAAAAAAACATTTTTCTCTAACCTGTATTGCTATCCATCCATCTAGATAGCTTTGGTGTGAGCTGTTGAGTTTTGGAGATAGCAGCTGTAGAGATGTCTGCCTTCTCTCATATATAATGTGACTGAATTGCACTTGGCTTGTCATACTCATAACAGCAGAAAAATAGATTTGAAATCTCAACAGCAATGTCTTTTTCCAGAAATAACGACACGGTTACTCAAGATAATCCACAGACCTTGTTGTGGACAGTTGCACGCAGGAATGATTTTCTGTCTAATAAAAAGAAAGTTCCTACATGAACAAGGACTGTGAATTATCTTGAGTAACCAGGTCATGATTTCTGGAAATGGACACTGGTTTTGACATCTCTGCAACTCACACCAAAACAATCTAGATGGATAAACAGCACTACAGGTAAAAAGGAATAATACGTGTTTTTAATCGTGGGGTGAAGTGTCCCTTTAACATGCTCTCAACACATTTAAAACTGCAAAAACCTGCAGTGGCTGTGGGTTCAACTACCACCTGTGGCTCTTTTGTGCAAGTCATCCCTCTCTCTCTCTCTGTCTGTCTCCCCATTTCTTGTCTTCACTTCAGCTGTCGTATCCTTTTAAGGCATTAATAAAAGCCCAGCCCCCCCCACAAAAAAAAAAAAAAAGCAATAAAACTTACCAAGGAGCATTTAGTAAATAAATACTGTTTACACTGTCAATACTGTTGTTGATAGATCTGTGTTGAAATAAATGCATGTCTTTGGTGACATAATGTGTCCATATACTGTTGTCTCAACAAATAGTCGGCAGTCTTGTCTACAGTGGAAGATGTTACCCAGAAAATCATCAGTTGATCTATCATTGCCTGCCCGTTTGGCCTTTTCATATATGGAAAATGTCTCATTTTGGTTCAAATTTAGTGCAAGACACTTCTCACAAAGACTTTTCAACATTTCACATCAGTCCTGATCCTCAGCTGATCTGAAAGTCTTGCGAAGGGCGTGTGATTTCTTGCACAATCGGAGGAAGCAGAGCTCCTTTATCACCGACAAGCCTGAGCAAGTTTCTTATTGCTGGAATAACTATGGCTGTGATACTGTATGTACTCAGACATGTTGGAATCATTTGTTAGGATTCATCATCATAGCTTCATCATATATTGTAAACTCCATAATGTAATATTTAAGTTTACTGAGCAAACATGCACTGATGCTGTCAGGATTTATCTTGCATACAGAGGCTGTTTTCTGCAGAAAAACCTTGAAAAACACTCTGAAACAAATATATGAATACATCTGTGGAAAAACTTTGTCATCTGCAGGGATACACAAGTCTGAAATATTTAAATTCAGATCTGTTACAGGGTGTAGAGACAGCTGCAGGGGTGTGTTTGTTGGGACTCAAACAGAGAGTGTGTCAGGGTGCTGCCACTAGTAAGTAAAGACTTGTTTACAGGGCTAACAAAAAGCCTTTTAAATAGAGCTCAGGTCTCTCGACTCATTTGCAATAGTCAAAACTTTCCTTGACGAATCAGAAAACGGCCTGTGAGTGGGTTGGACATGGGATGCGTCCAGTTTAAAAAAAGATATTGTCTGTGTCAACTTGCCAAACAGGCAGACAACAACAACATTACATACAGCGGCATGCTGCTGTCTAAAGGAGAGGAGAGGCGAGTGATTGTTCTCTGAAGTGGTTCTGCTGCCTTTCTGCAGCCTATTGTGTCCCTCTGAGTCACATAAGGTGGTGACGTTTAATACTAGGCTCAATTAAACCCTTTTCCTCTGCCATCCTTCATCACAGCTTGGCAGTAAGGGCAGGTCATTTGCACATTACTTCCAAGATATCTCAGAAATCCATGTGTCATTCTCTGGTGAGAAGTGTGTAAAAATCCTATTATAAACTTGAAGGAAAACTGAAGAGAACTAACTGAGAGCCAAGAAGCAGCTTAATAAGGAAGTGGTGTCGCACATGGAGATGCTAGACAGCTGTCACAGTCACATTCTGGACACACACACACACACACACACACACACACACAATACCAGTGACTTGTTCTAGCATTGGAGTATTAGTGACAGAGCCTATAACCTGTTTTGTTTAAGACTGTGGCATTATAGGTAAGCTTCAGTAAATCTACAGCTGTACACACAGCAGCAGCAGCAGCTCAGAGGGCAAGAAACCAGGGCCGTAGATAAAAATGCATGCAATGCAATTGTTTTTTTTTTTCGACACAAGTTATTGGTATGCCCCCCTGTGCAATCTTTAAAGCTCATAGTACAAATCTATGTATTTTGAGAGCAACAATAATTACTTAAGAAATAATGTCGGTGCCAACACATAGGCTAGATGAAAATGAAAATACTCTTTTTCAGTTCAGTTATCTTACTGCATTTCTTTCGCTGTCAAACAAAGTGCAGTATCTTTCAGGTTTTGCCCTACATTACCTGTCGAGTGTGTTAACACTCATTGCTCAGGTTCATCCAAACAATAAACCATAATCCAAACATTTAACATGGCATTACACTGAAAAATTAGTATGTAAAATGTCTTGTCTCATCTTAGAATCTCTTTAAATAAAGTTTATATCAATACAATACATAATATGTAATAGGTTGTCCCATGTAGAGCTGTTCAGCTCTGCTGGTCAGATGGTGCATACCAATTTTTGTTCACAACACACCAGACAAATAAGTAATCTGTCACTATAATTTAACATTTTAAGAAATATATATATTAAATGTTTAAAAAGACCCAAAAATATAGAGAACATGACCTCAGAATCCACAGTGGTGGCTTTGGGCTGGCAAGAAACAGGGCGGATTAGAAACACACTTCCTCTGGGATGTGCCCAAAATGACCACAATGACCACTTTGATAGTAAATGAGGCGATACACTCCTTGTTCACTTGTGTCTCTGATGCACTTAGGGGCATTTTAGCAGTTATTCCAGCACTGACTTCTGCCCTCTTTAAATCATTTGGCTGGTTTCCCAGTAGGGATTACGCCTAGGCCTAATTTAAAGTGAAATTCAATAGAGAGATGTGTAATGAAAAATGTCCTAGACATTATCCTTGTCAAGAAACAAGCTCCTTAGGTCTGTTTTGTTGGCAAGAGAAGAGTCTTAATTCCCCACAGTGAACATACAGCGTGCATGCAAACTTGGAAAGAAGTCTCATCTTGTTTTCTCTGTCCTCGGGCATGGAAGCAGATTGCAAACACATTAAATAGTAATTTATTCACAGCCAAACCTTCTTCTTTCTCCTTCAACAAGAGACATGACATAAAGGCATATGTACTATCCTTTTACTATTAATTTCTTTTCATCGTTATTAGCAGGATATTGCGCCTTAATGAGCAACCAGAGGAATGAGCTGCAGTCACAGCCACAGGGGGCAACATTTGAGACCAAAATAACACACAAAACAATGAGACATTCAGTTAAGGATATTGCTAAATTAGGTTAGGTTTTCACACCAATATTCTTAATCTTATTATTTTTATTTAGTATTTGATATTGTGATATGGGACTAGAGTGTTATCTTTTCCTGATTTTAAAGGCTGCATTACAGTACAATTATGTAATTTTCTAAACTTATTAGATGGTTCTAACTATTCTGTTATTTACATTAACCCACAGTCATTACATTGACACTACTGATGACTATTTATTAAAAATCTCAGTGTGTTGATATTTTGTGAAAGCACCACTAGTCATCTCTACAATATTGTTGCAATAATGATATTGAGGTATTTGGTAGAAAATATCATGACATTTGATAGTGTTCATATATATGTTTTTGTTGAACATAACATTCCCAAAATGTTGTAATAAGTACACGAAGAAACATTTTTTGGGAGTAATATTAATAACGCTCCCGAGGTTCTATGTTGGTAGCTTGTTAGGTAACCTTCCCACAACGTTCTAGGAATGTTGCGCAAATTTGCACAATATTTTTACATAAGCTTTACAGTAGAAAAAGGTGCTGTTAACATGTAAGGCACAGTATGGTTACATTCCCAGAACATTCTGGGAATGTAACCACAATGTTACTTCCACGTTGGAAAAACTCCTTTCAGCATCCAGGAAACATTCATGTAACTTTACCTCAATGTTCTGGAAACTTTACCAAAATGCTGGTTTCATGTGAGGCAAACTTAATCAAGTCCCAAGGAATGTTATGGGAAAACAGTGAAGTAACTTCCCTGGAACATTTAAACAACCTTCTCAGAACGTTCTGGAAGCGTATCAATAAAGTTCTAGAATTAGGACTAGGTTGATAATACGTGTTTAAATTATTTTACATGTTAAAGTATAATAAACTTAATTATTCTGTAATAAATAACAGTAAATAAAGTTATAATAAGTAAAACTTTAATTAAGTTATATGAACATAAAGCAGCATCCTGACTACCTTTGCATAGACATATTGGTATAAAATTGCTGCACTGTACAGTCCACATAGAAAAGGTCTGTTGTCACTGCAACTCAAAAAATCACTATATCGCCCATCATATCGGTAATCAGTGACTTTTCCCCCTCTAAAATCGGCATCAGTCTCAAAGATCCCATATTGGTCTGGCTCTAGAGATTAAGCTATTTTTCCTAAACAAACAAACAGGCTACATTACAATATTAAGGTCATTATGGTTAAAATTTGTTTAACTGAGGAGGAGAGAGACATGGAGGAACAGGAAGAGGAAGTAGCCTCAGTGACACCTGCATGGCAGGTACAGTACAGGATCACACACACTTCATCAAGTGGGTTAATCTGCTTCAATTATCACTTACAGGCTGCTTTCAGTAACTTGAATGGCTCAGTGACACAGTCATATGATAGGACATGATATCCTTGTCCAGTAGGCTGTGCGCAGGGCAGCCACCCTCCACCACCACTAGGTAAATAAACAGCTGCTGTACTAACAGGCAAAAACGGTCGACTTCCTCATATTTACGACAAACGACAGACACAGGACACACAGTACAGATCACACACGCCGAGATCGTGTGTGTGTGTCGGCTCATGTTGTAAACTTAAGGCAGAGAGAGGACCTGCTGCAACAACAGGTGTCACCGTGTCAGGTCTTCCGCACTTCACTCACCTTTGTGTAATATAACATCCACAGCTCGTACAGCCGCTCCTTCGATGCCATCCCGCCGCCCTTGTGGTTGCTCATTATCTCCCTTTTGTTTTGTTTTATTAATAAATGATGAAAGTGTTGAGCAGCATGGTCAAAGCCAGGGCTGTGTGAAGTTGTTTCCTACATGCAGCAGGAGGAGGACGCGGCACGCTCCTGTGTGAACCATTCCTACAAATCCAGGCGCAATAATCCACACAAAAAAAAAAAGTGCTCTTTCAGTCTCGGCACGCAAAGTTATCAGAGTGGCGTGAAAAAGCCAAACATGACGAGTGTGGATGTGCGCTGCGATCACTGTCGACACTGTAAAACCAGGAACAGAAATGCGTGGAAATAATGCATGTCTGGAGAAACACCCATGTCCGCATTTAAAGCGAGCTTGTTGCTGTATGATTCCTATTGGAGAGAGTTCCCACGGAAGCGGCAGATGCCATCCGCTCCTCACCAACAGATGACTGCGCTGCACACATGGATTCAGTCGGCAGAGGTGGACAGTCCTGTGAGGGGTGTGATGAGCAGCAGCGAATTATCATCAACTAGTGTCTGACTCTGTTAACAAGGCAAGAAATACGGTGAAGAGTTGATTGTAGATCATGCTCACAGGTAGGCTGGTATTCTTAAAGACACACAGACACAGAGCCTCCTACAACACTCCTCTGTCTGATGAAGGAGAGTTTAATCTGCCTGCATTTATTAACAAAGATAGAGTGAAAATACTTTTTTACCCCTATTAAGTAAGTAAGTCAGTCAGCAAGAAAAGAAAGAAACAGAGCTTGATGGATACAGGATTTTGGGGGCCAATTACAGTATTAGGGAGTTAAAAATTCCAATAGCGTATATAACTGCTGATATTATTATACAGAATATAATATACAGAATATATATACTTAAACATGCATTTTTTGCAGTGAGCCTGCAAATTGGACAACATATATGCCCGGGAGAGGTTATTATTGGGAAAAGGTTGGCAGGTGCAGGTCCCAAGTTTCCAAAGGCCCTATAAAATGCCTCATGAATGTTAGTAATGAATGCATAAATGCATGACTGCTGCATGATTCAGGAAAACAATAGCCAACTTGTGTAAACAAACAGCTTGAGGTGGTGTACAGACCATTTAAAAATGAAGGCAAGCTACCTCAGCAGTGCTGAAAAAAAGGAAGAAGTGGGACAATACTAAAGCCACCCTCCCCACAGCCTGTTCACCCTGCTGTCATCTGGCAAGAGATACAGAAGTATCCACTTCCCTAACACCAGAGTGAAGGCCAATATCGAGGTGAAAATATTGGTCAGCCAATATATCAGTCTGACTCTAGAAAGATAAATATATGGTTGAATATGTGCAAGTGATTATAGTTTTCTAAATTAAAAGCATTTGTTGTTACGTTCCTGGTGACTGAGGATGATGCCACCACTTTGCAGAGCAAGTAACATTCAGTACTGATAACATAAAGACACATAAACAAAAACAAGACTGAACTTCAGACTCCAACAGTTACTTAAGATATTTCCTGGTGCCTTAAGGCTGTTATAATTGCATGTCATTTATTATATTCCTGATGTAGACTGTTAATCAATAATCCCGTAAACACAGAGTGACCTACATTAGTAAAAGTAGTGCTAAACAGATCTACACTGACAGTAAAAAATAGCTGTCAGTGTTCCCTTCTTCATCTTTCCCTGAAAAGTTATGTATTTATTTATTTATTTATTTAGTCATTTAATTATTTGAAAATGCATTAACTTATAAGACGTTTTTGGATGTTAAAAGTGGTCCTGTAACTGTATATACTGTACACCTTCATGGCCTGACCCCAATTAAGCCTGTCATCTTCAAAGGAGACACTATACAAGTCAGTTCTTAAAAAATCACTGCCACCACCTTACAGCAATGACAAGGCAGGTTAAATTAGGTTTACTTTAGTGGAAAAAACGCCGTAAAACGCCATTGGGCTCTTGTAATTTCTTATCTTGTATTCCCAAAATTAAATCCCCAAATTATTATTTGTTGCTTTCCGAGTATTTTTATTTCATTTTATTTTGCTTCATTTTGTTTTAATTGATTGAATATATGTTTTCCCATGTTGTTTTATTTTACAGTCTTGTATTGTATTTATTTATTTGCCATGTCAAGCTGTGTATAATTAAAAAAAAGTATTATTCTTGAATATAGCTCATATACATGACATGTTGTATATGTCAAAAGGTAGTGATACAAATAAATTATAGAAAAGCAGCCATTTGCATGAGGAGTTAGGTTTATGTGCACACCTGTTGCATGCAATTCTGTGACTTTTTTAAGGCTAACAAAGCATCATATTTTGTATGTTTATCAAATGTTTAGCATATTTTTGGTATGTAAAACACCTTGTAAAGTTTCAACATTGTACTGAAGTAGAGAAAATACACTTCCTCTTTACAAGTGGTGTGTCTGTTGCATTGCCTGGATGGTTTACATTATATTTTTCCTATCTGCTAAGGTTGGCTTTATGAAATAACAGGTTTGTTTCTTGATGGGCCATTATCATGTATTATTAATGGGTGATTTATTGATTTATTAGAGTTGTATTCTTTAACCTTGTTAGCATCTTTTACAACCAGGTTTGTGTTTTCACACACTAATGTTGGTGATTAGGAGGATGGACACAGTGAAGCAGCTAGAGGCAGCTGTATTACCATGGTGATGGCCTACATTCCTAACCAGGACCTGACAGTGTGGCCATCAACAGACGGGACACTGTGCCAGTCTGTCATATGTATTCCCCTTAATGCATATGCCTGTTAAAAGTGCATAAGTAAGTTAAAATAAGCTATACAAAAATACCGTAAAAGCTAGGCCTACTTAAAGTTAAATCAATTCCATTAGGCTATTATGTGTCAATATCCACATAATTCCCATTATTAAAGTTTTAAATCAGGATAATCTCATTCTCTTAAGTAGGAATTACGTTTCTAAATAACAATGCTTCAAATTTAATCAACCTAAATAAGGATTTTGAAGACATGTGTCAACAACACACAATAATATCACATGATCAGGCAACAGGCCACTGCTAATCGATGTGCTCGACGGTCGTTCATACGTCCTCAGTCAGGATTGTAAATGGATGTCAGAGAGAATCGAGCGGCGTGCGGAGGTAAACATGGAGAAAAATGTTGGGTCGCTGCAGGAGCAGGCCCTGAAGAGAAAAGAGAGGCTAAAAGCACTAAGAGACAAAAAGCTTCATGTAAGTATCTTGTCTAGTGATGTCTGGTGTCTGATAAATGCAACAAAGCCAGTAGAAAACGCTGCATTTTGCAGGTAAGGTGACGTTAGCCGACTTAGCTTACAGCTAACGTTAGCATATTCATGTAGTTAGTAAATCAGTGTTATAACCTCGGTTCTTGGCTTTGTTGTTGTGCTGAGAGATGTAGTCAGACTTTCATATTTAATTCAGATCTAGTTAAGTTCAACATTTACTTTATAGTAATAGTTTGCCCGTGAATATAATTTCCGAAATTAACATGATTGGACTTCTTTCTCTAAGACAATAACAAGGCAATGCAAACTCTAGTCGTGTATGAATGTTAGTATTTTAACTAAATCTTAATTAATCATGGCAGAAAAGGGCAGCAACAGCAATAATTTTTATTAAGTCAATTCACGTTAGGTTGTCATTTAAGATGCAGTATATCACAATCAAACTGAAGTCATATGTTCAAATAAGCCTCTCACCTTGTGGAGCACTTGATGATTTTATATATTTACAGATCAAACGCTAATGTTTCTCTACACACTGTTTTATAAAACCAGAGCTGAAGCAATAGCTGCATTACCCTCTATTCAAGACATTTGATTGATGTGAAACAGTACATTCAACCGATAGGACCTGAATATCATGCTGATAAGCAGAGGTACATGATAGATGGTGGCTGCAAGAATGAGAGCTCTGACCCTGTCTTTGTGGAAGGATCTCAACTGCCTAACAGTGATAGGAATCAATTGATTTTTGTAATGGTGTCCCTTCAGTATATAATGAGAAAAAATGACAAGAGCGAAGTTTCTCTGATTTAGACCAGATTTATTGAGCCGCCACTGGTCGTAAAGGTCTTGGACTATAATGGAATACAGACAGATGATTTTCAGATGGGTGAAAAAGTGAATTTGTTAAAATAATCCAAGAAAGCCTGAGAAAAGTTCTACTAATCATGCTGTTCCTGAAGAAATTTGTAACTTCTTTCATGAATGTTATGCAGTAAAGATACTGGTTTTTTAGCTGTTTTCTGTACAAGCCCAACTATGATGAGATGTTTGTCAGCTTCTTAATCATTTGCAATATTTTTGAAGCTGAAGACAACAATAACTAACCAGCAAGATTAAATATTTTTCTCTCGCACCCTTTTTCCACTAAATTAGTTCTGGCTTTTCAGCTGGATCTGTTGAAGCACCATCCTGCATTTCCCCCAGTTTTGAGCAGAACCAATGCATACACTGCACGATGATCTATAGAATATGAGATGCCCACTTTGGTTCACACTGAAGATCAGGAAAAACAGCTATTTTTTGGTTCGCCCTTGTAAACAACTTTTCAAGCTCTCAACCAATTTCTTTTTAGTCAAAATGCTCAATATGGTTCAAAATTAGATAGAAGAACTGGAACAGAAGTGGTTCCATGTTCCTGGAAAAGGAAAATCTGTGAAGCACTCCAACCTGACTACAGTCATGGAAGATGTGATAAATTTGACATCAGTGCCACAGTGTGCAAACCAGGTCTGATTAATTTGTGCTCAGCTCTTTGAAAGAGAGGAAAATTACAATCATCAGTGTGGTCAACATTTTTTACAGCTGTTCACTTTTGTTGAATCACTAAATTATTAGGAGAAGAAATGATTTAACAATAAATTTTGATTAAAAAAATACAAAAGATCATACGTAAGTTATAGAATAGTTTTAATTTCTCAGTTACTAACAATGAGCACAAGAGAAAGACGCTGTAATGCCACACAGTTTTAAAGTGGACACTGTTGCATGCTAGTAAAAAATACACTTATTATGGTGGAATGTGGAGGAACCTTACTTAAAAGACAGTTGAGAAAACTGAACTTTTACTGTTGTAAAAGAAGATTGGAAGTATGGAGTTAATTGTATGAAAGCTGCAAATGCAAAAAATCTGAATCTCTGGAAGAAAAAGATTTAAAGTAACAACACAAACACAAAATAACAGCAAATCTTTGTGGCCGCTATCATACACTGTACAGTAAAATTTAAGTCATGTGTAAGAAGTGTTAGAGAATTTCATGTTATCAGTTATGTATTGTATGCTGAGCAAATTTTGCCCATGATAACTGTACTATCAAAGTTCCATATCAACGCACACCTTTCTTGGGTCAACCTGTCTTGACCCGCATATTCTACTGGACTGAGAGCTGGTTGTTGCAGCAGAGTTTCAGTTGTTCCTCAGTAGAGTGGCTGTGTTCAGCCATTGAAACATAACACAATTATTCTGCTCCCCTATGACAATCCTTCAGTTCTGGATATGAACTCTTCTTCCAAGAGGAAACACAGTTCAATGTGTAACCCACTGTTTTGGCAGTGAGAATGAAGAATGTGTTTCACCATGCTGGTTGAACAGAGGCATACTGGCTTAGCTAACAATGTTTGATAAACGAATGTTGACATTCCTGAAACTGGGGTTGTTTTCCTTTTGTACTGCACTTCAAGATTGAGTCAGTCCCCTGAATTGTTCTAGCAGGTGGACAGGAAGCCTCTTCAGGAACATAGGATGGGAGGAGTTCAATATCATTTGTTAGGCCTACCACTTGGGGTCAGGTCAAACATATTTTTTCAGAATTTCTGCAAGCCTGTGTCATAAATTGTTTTCCCCATTGTTTAAATGCGGATAGTTTAGTGTAGGCCACAGTAAGGCTAGGTAGCTGGGATGAAATGATTACCAGTTTTACAATAAATTTCCTGAGGGTTAGTATTGCCATTTAAAATTTTAATGATTGGGGCACCCCTGCAGCTCGGTTGGTGGAGCGCGCATCCCACGTTCTGGGGCTGTCGGTCCTCTGCATCGGCTGCCGATTCAGCTCCTGCCTGCGGCCCATTTGCTGCGTGTCATCCCCTCTCTCTGCACCCCCTTTCCTGTCATCTCTTCAGCTGTTCCTATCAAAATGAAGGCAAAATCCTAAAAAAAATTAATGATCATTAGAACAGTGTCTGATTATTGTGCCTTGAAAACTCGTGGTAAATACTGTCCAGCTTCAAAACCAAAGTTGGTAACAGTCTCCCAGATACAAGCGCAGCGTGCAAGCATATCAAAGGTCATGATGCCATTTCAAATTATTGAGAGGTTTACAATATAAAACTTGGTGGAAATTATTTCTGTGTTTGTATCACTACCTTTTGAACATTTTCAGCACATTTTAACAAAACTGCAATAGTACTGATAACTATGATGATTATTTTGGGCACTATAGGCCTTATCATGATATGAAATTTTTCTATTTTTCTTAAAAGATAGTTGAACATGTTAACAATCAATAATTGATTGATCATTAATAAGTAATAAGATACAAAATGCATGTCTTTTTCTCAGTTTGAATTTTATTTAATCTCTTCTAGTAGCACATCAATTCATGAAGCACAAACAATTTAAACAAACAGAATAATCAAACAATAAGACTCATGCTCAAAGCGGCTGCTCTTGTCCACCTGTCTTTTGTCAACAAATGGCTCCAGCAAACAAAAATAAATGGGGCACAATTATTGTAATTTTTCAACTAAGAAGGCAGACCAGACCAAATCGTGAGAAAACCTGTGAGCTCCAGAGAAATGGTACACAAAACATTCATTGTTGGTTAATGATTTTTAATTTGTTAAATTCTTCTAGTCCTGTAGCAACAACTAGCAATCTGATTTTCCTAATTTATGAGGCCCTTAAAATTGTAAATGCATCTCCTATATGGCACAGTGCTTTCAATAATAATTCAACTGAAAATGTATGTTTGTTACTTGTGTTCCAAATGATGGATCAGCACAAAATGTTTGATTATTTTGTTTTCTTATGTAAATGTTGTATAGTGTATATATCTTTACTGTGCCAGATCTCTGAAATAGGGTGATACATAGGTCAATTTTTAAATAAGTATTTAGCGATCATCATTTTCCTGTACTTATTTAGCTTAATAGATAAGAAAAGTAAAAAATACACAAAAACAAATGAAGAATACCCAATAAAATTAACAGCAAACTTAAAATTAACAAAATATATAAAAACATATAAAAATAATCATGTCTGTCTCTACCCCTTTTTTTATATTTCATCAATAACCTTTGTGTAAATTTCAAACAAAAATTATTCCAGCTTTCTGCCCCAGTGTCCAACATGTAGCCTACAGTTCAATCAAGTCGACCAAAAGTAAAACATTCAAAACAAAGGAAGAACAATAACTCTTGATAGTTCATAACTTAATAACTCAGTGATTTTTTTATGGCAGAATACAAAATTAATCTGTTCTAATTCTGGTCAGTCCATTGACTTAACAGTGATGTTTTCACTTTCACAGAGTACTATATGTTGTTTTAATGATTACATGATGATGTTTTAACAGGGGCGAGAAGAAGATGGGGAGCCAGAGAAGAAGAAAGCTTCACTAGAGGAGACTGCTGAAGACAGGCACAGGTTAGTTTATCCCACCACATGCAAAAAAGCTGTTGTTTGTTTTTGTATATTTTCCATACATTTCTTTGCTCATTTCTTCACTCATTGCTCACTGTTGCTCGCCCCTTCATCTGAGGCTTTTTAAGCTGCACAAACGGAACTGAAACTGATACAGAGGTACATCATCACATCATCAGAGCATTTATCTGCCTTTTATCTGAACACAATCTTCTTGTAACAGTGTGCATGTCTCAGTGCACGTTGTGAGATGCAGTGTTTACGCTGGGCTGGATCACAGCCTCGTGCTATTAGCTGCTCAAATATCCTGCAGGTTACTCAACTTTGTGTGTTAGTCGGTAGGAAGGAGCAGCCATCTTTCCTGTCTTACAGGACCTTTTTTCCATTGTTTATATTTAATGACTGCACTGAGGGAGTGCCACTGTGTTTCCTCCAGTTCAACAGGACAGATCTCTCTCATGAGAATGAAAATAGCTGCAGAGTTTAAAGTCCTAATTTAGACATTTGTTAGTGAAGAGAAAAGGTCAGTGTTAAATGTACTCAAGGTTTTTTAATCTGTGTTTGGTTAAGTTGAGACACACATGTGTAGCAGTTTGTGAGTGTAATGTATCCTGTGATTGGTGTTAAAATTTCATGGGAGATCAAATTGCCAAACCAAGGCATGAAAGAACACAACAATCAACTTGTTTGTCCTAAAGTTATTGCTGTTCAAATGAAGGATCCACAAATTTAAGATGTTAAAACAGGAGCATTTAGGCAGCTCCATGTGCCTTTTACATACATCCCTCCAAGCCTGTTCCACGAAAGACACCAACTACACCATGCTGCTTTTCCTGTTACGTCTTGTTAGGGCTGCTGTTTTTCTTTTAAGATGGATAGATAGGTACGTAGATTTAAATTTCGTAGAAAAAGCAAAACAGACTCATAGAAGTTCAAAAGCTTCTAAGTTATTGACTGATTTAACAATCTCTGTGGCTCATGTGTAAATGAAAAGGCTGATCATTGTCTGGAGTTATTTTCTCTGTGGTGAATGGAGCAGGTAGCTCGATATGAGTGTGTAAACATTGAACACTTTGCGCCTCCTCCTCCGCTGCAGTTCACTCTAAACATTTTAAGAGGGCTACACTTGGCTCAGTGCTCTGAATTTATCACTGGCTCACTTTGATGCCACAGCATGCTTGAAGTGGGAATGTGTAAACACACTCTAAAGGTTTGGACGCATCAAACTAAGAGACAGTTAAGAAAAAGAGAAGTAATTTGAAAGGGCAGAAAATTTACATGTACGGTTTGTTTATCTTGTTTTTCTGGTCTGCAAGTGCTGGGACTTAAGACAGCAATGTTTTTAAGTATCTGACTTCCTGTCTGTGCTTTGGTCTATAACATAATAAATACCCTGACATTTACCAGCCGGGGAGGCGTGAAATAAAGTTCTTATATTAATGGTCCCCAGAGGATGATTCTGAAAGATGTTGCTGACCTCCTGACCTTTTGTTTAGCACCCTCATCAGTTCAAAACTTTCTTTTGACTAACTTTTCTTTTCTTTCTTCCCTTCAACTTAACCTCCCTCATGCTCCACCCCCAATATTTTCACATCTAGCTTGTTGAATTAAGAGTGGCCTCGCTCAATATTGGACAAATTTCAAAAATTGTTGTCCCCATTAGTCACTGAGACTCAAAGACACAGGAAAATTACTCTTTAACTTATCAAGAGATGCAAAAAATGAATGTTGCAATATCTGTTAAATTTTCTGTTACGGTGACCCCTCATACCACCCCTTTTGTGCTGCAGCTAACACTTTGTCATGGAGATTGCACCACAACTTGCTCCCCAGGAGGCCATCTTTAAGACCAAAATATCAATTTTGTACAAAAAATTAGTAATGACAAGAATGCAATAACATTTCCTCTTGATAGTCATGGCTCTGAGAGGATGAAACTTCCACTTTCGCACAATATATTGCATAATGAGGCCCAATAGAAATGAAGCAATAGCAAATTAAGGAAGAAACCTTTCCAATTTGGGGAATCAATGACACATTGTGCCATCCTTTTCTAAAATTTTATTTTTACTTCATCACAACATGATCTATTGAAGGCTGATAAATGATGCCCTGTATTTAGCTCTGGACTTTGCCTTCTGGCTGCTCCAAACTAAACTAGGAAACTTGATGTGACTTGCTGTCTGGGCATCTGGACTTTGCAACAGTCTGACTGTGGCGTTTCAGTTAACTAAATTATTAAGACCTTTTAATTCAATCTGTAGGCCTTTTTCAACAACGCTTGATGTATTCTATCCATTTTATTATGGTTAGCGTTTCAGTTCATGTCACATTTATTTCACAGAATATTTCGTTTGACTGTGAATAAAAGCAATAAAGTGTTTTAACACATGGTTTTTCCAAGTCCTTAAAAAGTCTAGAATCCAATAATCAAAATTTTACACCTTAAAATGTCTTAAGTATGATTTTGACAGATCTTAAAATTCATCTGATTATGAAGTTAACATTACTTTTATAAAGTTGCATTAGCTTTAGTTTCACTTTTAAATGCGTTATGGGGAAAATTGTATTGATCATGCTGCAAAAACTACAAAACAAAACCAACACTGAACCAACAACCACTGATGCAAACTGTGCATGTACCTTTTTTCCAGTCTGGGCATGAAATGGGTCTTAAATTGAAAAGGTCTTAAAACATCTTAACTTGTTTTTCTTTAACTTGTTTAAACTCGCAGAAACCATGTTTAAAATGCACTTTTTACTATTCATTGAAACTGCAGTGCAGACATTGTCAAACAGCTTTGATACAGGGTGGAGATTCAGGGGTAATAAGAGTGGCATGAGAATTTGATGAGATTGATGGAGCGAGATATTCCTCCTCAGGAGCGAGTCAGCAGGCACAGAGAGAGATGTGTGAACTCGGAGTGGACCTTCGTCAGCCAAAGGCAGAACATGACCAGCATTCCTGCCCATACCCATACAAGGCACTGGTCTGTCTGCTGGCAGCAGGGGTGTGATGAATGTATCGAGGGTGTACCCTCTCCAGCCTCATCACAAATCCATGTTAAGCTCGCAACAGCTGATAAGTGTGTTGGTCTGTGCCCGGTCAGACAATAGTTTACCGCTGCTGCCCCTGGACTTTCTGTACAATCTGCAGATACGTCAGCTAAGCTTGCCAGGAATTCCTCAGTGTGGAGATGTGATGAAAGACTGCGTAATTCTACATCAAGGAGAGCATTCCTCAGCTGCTTGCTGCTCTCCTCAAGTCTGTGGCCAGGAGCAGGTGGAACATGTTAATCAGACGTGTTCATAGGAATAAAGAGGGACATTATACCCGACCCCCTCTAGACATTAGACGTGCAGCTGTGTAGGGTTTGCAGATGGTCTTTTATGCTCCCTGATCTCTGGTGGAATATATTTGCCTACACTGCCACCTCCTGGTCTGTCACAAGAGTGTAGAGACAGAGACTTATCGTTCATCAGTCCTACCACTAAACGTGGACTCGCATAACTCTGTATTTCTGTTCTCAGAGAACTGAAGCTGAGGAATTACACCCCAGAGGATGAAGAGCTGAAACAGAGGCAGGTGCCCAAAGCCAAACCTGCATCAGGTGAGAACTCTTCAATCATAAACAAGCTTTTAAAAAACATTAACCCAGATGATTTGAACATAACAATGCCTTGCTGTTGAGGGCTGTAAATATCATACTGTCATTACTTGAATCATGTGTGTACAATTGCAGAACAAAAACAATGCAGCACTCAGTAGCACTCCTGTAATAAAAATAATAAAGTAAGAGCCACATTATTTCCACAGTCCGGAATGGTATTTAGATGCCTTTAATTGCGATATTCGATATATTGTTACATTCCAACTGAATGTGATAAATATTCTTTATTTTCAGTGGAGGATAAAGTAAAAGACCAGTTAGAGGCAGCTAATCCAGAGCCCATCATTGAAGAAGTGGTGAGTACTCCTTTCCTTCTAAATGTGATTTCTTTCATTGAAAAAAAAAACAAAAAAACAAAAAAAAACAAAGGTCTGATCCCAACGTTCACCCTCACAGACTCACAGAGTTTGAGGTGCGTTTCCAGTAAGTCTGCAAAGGCTTGGAGCTGTTCCACTGTCTAATCATCATGTCCATGAGGACTCTCTCTTTGCACACTTTCCATAAGTCTACATCTCTGAGGGAATTACCCACAGTTCATAACATTGTGATGTCAAACACAGGGTTACCATGGGAACCCCTGAAGAGTTTAAAAAGAGCAGTTCGTAAATGAGAGTGCTCTTGAATATCTGATTAATTATTCTATATGCAAAATTTCTCATTCACAAACAGAAGATTTCTAAATCACTTCTCTCAGAACTGAATTCTGCACTTGAATCACTTGTCTTGTCTTAATATTTTCATTTTATGTTCTTCATAGTGTATTTGTGTCACTTTGGTATGTCACAAAGTTCTGTCCCATTCTTCCTCCATTTCTGGCCCTTGCAGCTTCGCACACTCAAGCACTACCAGATGACATCAGCTTAAGTCTGTGAGGGTTCAGGGCTTAAGGCATTAGGGGGGACATTGGGGTTGGGCCATAGTAATTGTTATAGTTGAGGTTACCATATTCAGCTTTTTCTTTCCTCAGGATTTGGCCAACCTTGCTCCAAGAAAACCAGACTGGTAAGACCTTTCTTCAACCTTCACAGTGAATAAAATCTCTGTATACTCAAAGATAAATTGTTACTGATATTATCTTAACATTGTGTGTCTGAATCTAGGGATCTGAAGCGTGATGTGGCAAAGAAACTGGAGAAGTTGGAGAGGAGAACACAGAGAGCCATTGCAGAGCTCATCCGTGAGTATTTCCCACTTCATGTTTTCACGTTTTATCACTGAATTTTCTTGACACCACAGAGGACAGGCGTGTCTGAGTGAGGCGTGAATTATTAGGCTAATTGCTTTGTGGTTTCCAGACTCCGCAGAGGCTCGAAGCCATCTGATAACATCAGTGGTGTTATTCTTCCACTGATGTGTGATCCACATCCTTAAAATAGGCACAAGCTGTCATGGAGGATGCAAAACAGCTCTAAATGTTGAGGTTGTCCCTCATTTTTAATGTGTGACAGGGGTTACTAATTGCCCCCATTTGCATGCTGTGAGAGTACAGGTAGCCCTGTACTCACAGTCGGTGGTGAGTGCATTTAAGTATATTTGACTGTATTTAGAAATAACTTTGAGGTACTTGTACTGTATTTGAGTATCTCCATTTTTTGACACTTTATACTCCTCTACACTTCAGAGGGAAATACGCCTTTTACCCCACTACATTTATCTGACAGGTTACTAGTTACTTTGGAAGGTTTTACATACAAAACATTAAGCTGAATTTGTAAAACATGATGCATTATAGATTAATTGTTACAGAAGAAAATGCTCATTAAAATAACAAACACTGCTGACACAGTAATGAATACGTAATAATAATCCAGTATCGCATCACATTTACAGGTATTAAACTGTTGCCTAATGAATATCTTTACTTTTGATACTTTAAATACATTTTGCTACTAGTTTTCTGTACTTCTGCTTAAGTAGAAGTGGAGTAAATCTACTCTGAGGTATTCCTACATTTACTTAAGTAAAAGATCTTCTTCCACTTCATATGTTACAATTCAGAGTGGCATGTTTATTCCAGTTTAGTTTCTCTTTCTTTTACTCTTATGGTATTACAGTTACATTTTGATGTAAATTAAAACATGACAGTGGGCTGGATTTAATTTTTTTAAGCAAAGAAAACATGGTTCCAGCTTCTGAAATGTAAAGATTTGCTGCTTTTCTTTCTCATTTATGATGGTAAATAAAAAGCCTTTAGGTTTTGTACTGTTAGTTGGACAAAAGCGGCAATTTTTGAAGATGTCACTTTGGGCTCTGTGAAATTGCAATGAGCAGTTTTCACAATTTTTTGACATTTACACTGAACTAATAGATTAGTCGTCAAATAATAACTAATTGCTGTAAAGATCATTGTTTATATTGCTCTGAACTGGAAGTCTTCAGCCGGCCTGCAGAGGGTATTGTCTGCTGCTGGGACAACAGATGCTTAGTTACAGGGTGTCAGTGGTGCATATTATTCATTTAGCCTCAATCTACACATAAATGTTACTAGTGATTGAAAAATGCAGTGAATGAATGAATCCGACTGACAGCGAGTGTTTGTGTGTCCAGGGGATCGTCTCCGAGGCAGTGAGGAGGAGTTGGCCGGAGCGGTGGGAGCAGTAGGAGTGGAGCAGGGAGACTCAGACTGAACCTAAGATGTGACAGATTTAAAAAAAAGGAGACTGCAGAGGGATTACATTGGTTTACTGGGACTGAACTGTCACATCTGTGTTGTGCTGAAAGAGAAATAATGTTTTTCTCAAGTCTTCATGAGTTCAACCTCATCATCATATGTAGTAATACATTGTCTTTATGTGGTTTGTTGAGGTGCATTGTTAATGTAACCATCAATGTTTTGTTGTAATATTTTTATGTTTTCAAGTAAAAGAAGGTGAAATTTTCAAATGGCTGATTATTATTGTCATGTATTTTGCCGTTATGTGAAAATAGGGGTGAACAATAAGCAGAGATTCTTCTGTCAAGGTGGACAAAAAATTAGGGAGTGCTACATTGGGTCAAGGAAGTATTGTTGGTAATATAAAAAAAAAGAAAAATAGGGTGCTCTTTAGCTAATTTAAGCGCATTTACATTTGTCTGAATGTTGATTAATCATTGTCCTTTTCAAATAGGGCCAGTAGTCCAAAGTATTGGTTGGCAGTCTAGAAAAATCTGAGGCAAGCAGTACTTTGGACTTCCATCACTAATAACCTGGACACTCAATGTTTGTGTCATCTTTACCATCTTATCACAATATTTGTAATTTTATATTATGATATTGATATATGTTGTGATATAGTAGGAGTAGGGAAAAAGAGATACAGAATATTACGGCAATATTTTGCACAGCAGTATTGTATCAATACACATATGCCAAGTATTTAATTTTTTTTTTGAAATGCAAATAATTTTCATGTAATCATTCTTTTTCAGTCCACTAGGTGGTGCTGATTTTTTTTCTGGTGAAGTCAGCAGGGGTCAGGATAAGCAGGATTGGCAGGTTTTTATCTCGTCTTACTTGTCTTGTCACAGAAAAGACTCAAAATTGGCCCAAGATCACTGGAGCACACTGACAACACGAGGCCACCCGAGTCTTCGTCAGAGTCAAACCAAACTCACATCCTCTCAAAATCAGACATTCATTCATCACAGGCTAGAGCTACTAGGAGGGGCCAAAACACTGCGTAGAGACAAGGTGAACCCTTATACAACATTTAATATGCCAGCAATGACATTACATTGAATAAGTGTCTGATTAGAGGAGGTGATTTAAGAGAATGTGTGTCTGTGATCTGTTTGACTCTGATGAAGATGCAGGCCTGCAGTCATTTAACCTCCTCCTTCATCTAATACAAGTGTGAAAATCCCATGTTGGCTTTGATATTGTGATTATGTGGAATTTCCTAATTATTTAATCATCGTGTTACTCAGCAAAAAGAAAATACACTTTTTAAATACATCATATTTATTCAGAAAATTCTCTGAAAATTCTCTTTCTAATCATCATGAAGTGACCTCTATTGTAGTTACTGCAACATTAATGTCTTTGCTACACTTGAATCAAGTTATTTTGATTCAATGGGTGATAAATAGAGGAACAATGATGAACAGATAACATAAGCTGTTTTTGGTATGACATTCACAAGTGATATCTATTGCAAGCACCTAAATACCTGAACTGAAACAATCCTTTCACAATAAAGTGCATCTTCCGTCCACATAGGCCCAAACTGTTTCCTCGATGACGAGGATATTGCACTCTTAATACAAGGCCACCTGATCCCTTCGTCAGCTTTCCTCTTCCCACAAAAGGCAAATGATCAAGGCTCCAAAGAGACATGGAAAGCGTTCAGTGACTGCTCTTCTCAAGTTCACAAAAACAACACTAATATGTGACTTAAGTGTCATTGAAATGGTTAATAATAGCCCATATTTTTGCTACAAAACACATTCTCCTACACACTACAACCTTCAAAAATATACAACATTAGAGATGAAGCTCACAAACTACAGACATTTATAGCAGGATGATAAATACTGCAAGGAACCAAAGTGTTGATATTGTGGCTCTGGAAGCTTGTTGAACCTGTTTGAACACGGCAAGAAAAGTCTCAAAGGCTGATAAGAGAAATCCTGGATTTTGGTATTTTAATAAAAGTGAAACTGAGATGTTTGAGTTCAAGGAAGCATTAAATCTTAAAACTATGGGGGAGTCCGAGGTTGTTTTGGCACTCAGAAGTGGAAGAATAAATACTCCTGCATGCAGATTATCTAATGATGAATGGTTTTCACTTGTCAGAAGCAGAAAATGGCAAGAAGGAGGCCAATAATGCTTAACCTCGATTAAAGGTTGGCATTCGGGTGCCACATGGACCTCCACAGATTTAGCCCTTGAGCAGGATTGCTGTTGATCTTGTTGATACTGTAGTGGCCTTATGATTGGTTGGTAAGGTGGGTGATAATCTGACTGGTGCATTCATGGCTTCCTGATGATCACTGGGAACAGACGGTGGCTGATTCAAGGCTGTCAGTCGCACGGTCCTCCACCAGCTTCAATCTTCCTGGCTGCAGGGCCCAGCTCCACCTTGCAGACCCTCTGGGCAAACTTCAGTGAGCACAACGTTTCTCCCACATTACTTTCCAGAGCAGACACCTTTAGTGGAAAAGTAGAAACAAAACATGCATCAACAAAGACAAAGACAAATGTAATTTACTACAAATAAGTCACACTTCAAAGGCTTGACCCTATAAAGCCTGACACATTAAATAATTGCCAGAAAATTTAATTTATATTCAATTTAAGGGCCATTTTGACAAATACTAAATAATCGGTATAATTTCCATATATAATATTTTTTGTATCACATTTGGCATGTCAGGTATTCATGAAAATTGACTGAGCACAATAATTTTTATTTTAGAAACAAACAAATATTCATTATTTTTGTAAAATTCAATTGGTTTGGTTCTTTTTTTCAAACAGGAACCTTCTTGTGGTAGTGCAGTAGATAAAACAATGTAATCTGAATTGATACATTAAAACCTACATCCATGTCTGAATTTAATAAAAGGTATTAAGTGTATTTTTTGGCAAGATGGAAGTTCTCAGTGAAAAACATACATAGTGAAGTTGACCTTTGACCTTCTGGATGTAAAATGATGTAAAATTAGATATTTGTTTGTAATTTTGTCATAATTAGTATATGAATTCCTGAGTTGCGGGCAAAAATGTGTTAAGTGAGGTCAGAGCAGAGTCTCAGAAATTCATGTATCAAGTATCATACAAATAGCGTTACAATCTATAAATTTGGAGCATCTCACCTGCACCACCATGACAGTCTTGCTGCCTTTGCCCAGGGAGTCTTGTAATAAGTACGTAAGGCGGGAGTTCCTGAAAGGGATGTGAGTCTGCCGAGCTCGCAGTGCCTGAATTACGTCCCCCAGTGCCAGCAGGGAGCGGTTGATATTCTGGGCCTCTTTCAGCCTCTCTCCCTCTGCACCAGACTTCCAGACCCTCTCTGAGCCAGCCAGGTCCACCAGGTTCAACTTGCCTGAGGAGAGAAATGTTGATTCAGAGAAGCGATGGAGCGATGAAGACGGTCATGTCTGGATGTCTGACAGAATCCTGATCAGAAGCTTCTCTTTTGTGCTTTTTCTCTCTACTCTCTTTCTCGACTTCTTTTCACTTTAAGACCGCAGACATTCACAATCGTATCCCTCGGGAAATGTTTCTGATTCAGTGATATGACTAGACTGTACTCAGCTCCTACTGACTGGGGTACCTGCAGACCCAAGAGGTTTAACTTTCTGTCATATCTTACAGGTTCTTTATTTCGTCAATCAATGTGTTCCTAATGACTTCATATCATTGTCTGTTTTAATCAGTGCTTTTTAAAAACACCAATGCATTAGGGTTCTTGTGGACCCCAGTCAAAAGCACCGAAGTCCACCTATGCAGTTTCAATAGATGGAACTATTTATAGATTTAGTTCATGTTTGCCATGGATCCTAATTTAAAGAATCACACACTATCAGGGTTTAAGGGCATTGCGTCAGTCATTTTGAAAGAGACACACACAGATGCCGCAGAAATATTTCCTTATGTGCTCTGACTATTGTTGTTTTATACAATATGCAAATGAACTTTAATTTTTAATAAATTCCTGTGATGGTTGTTTCTTACAGTAGTTCATTCTTGTCTAATAGGAAGTCAGATAAAACAGAGCAATTCAATAGGGAATGCCAAATCTGCATCGGATTTATAGTTCGTATCAATACGGAGTTTTTCAAACACTTTTCTTGTGAAAGGAGAAAAGCATGTGTGACTGACCGGTGGTTTTGGACCCGGTGGCGAGGTCAGTGCCCTGAACGGTGATGCAGAGGAGAGCGTGGGAACGCGAGCTGTGCTGGTTCATCTGAGTGCCGAAGGTGATCCTGTTCCTCCGGGCTGTGGCTAAAATCTTGACAAAAACAGAATAATTAGCATCAATAATTAGCATGATTTATTCTTAAAGGGAAAACTTGGCACTTATGTGGATGTCCAGTCAGTGTTGATGATAAATGTAGTCAGCTGAAGCAATTAATTCCTCAGTGAGTGCTGCATTAATGAAGAAAACCGAGTTCTGCTTCCTGCTTCAGAGCTGCACAGCAGTGCCTACATGTACCAGGATACACTGCATGCAAGTTTCTAAAGCCCAGGCCCATGTTGCTGTCTATCACCACCCAAACCTATAGCTATTTCTTTGCTGGCCAAAACAAAACGTTAGGTAACAAAAATACTCTCTACTTTAGCACACCCCCTGGACACCCAGAAGCAGAGACTAGAAATCCAAGAGAAAATCGTAGTTCTTCCTTGCATCCAGTGACATCACTGTGACATCACTGGATGCAGGAAGAACAACAGATTTTGCAGCAGCAGCTGTTTTCTCGGTCAATATTGTAGCACTGAGGAATTATCGCTTCAACTGACTACATTTGCCATCAACACTGATTGGACATCCACATGAAAAGTGCCTTTAAAGTGAAGTATGTCTTGTTTAAAACACATTGTCACCTTCTTGATGTGCTGAAAGCTCTTAACTTCGATGACCCTGAGCCCCGGCACATGCAGCTGTCCTGTTCCGTCCGGGTTGATCTTAATGTCCAGTTTCTCTCCATCCTTACTCAGCAGGTCTCTGAGAAGCAAAATATAACACCAACAATAAAATCAATAATGGCTGTTACAGGGTGTCTACATGGATCAGCATGTTCAGTGTAACAGTTTTTAATGCTGCTGTTTTACTAAATTTAAGGCCAATTTTCCAATAAAACTAAACATCAAATCTGGAAATGCAGGCATAAATACATATATTATCATTTCAGAATTATAAGTGAAGCACAATGTATCAATAACAAGTTTAGCTGAAGAATTTTTTCCAATTAGAGGCAAAAGTGTCTACAGACAGTCTGTTGTCATAATCCATCAAGTCAAATTCCTTGTGATGATTTCTCCACTTTTTAAAGTTGTCTTTTGCCCAAACAATGGCAGAGTTGGACAATTATTTACCCGGCATATTGCCATCCAGACAGACACTTTGGTCACCTGGGGACAAGGTTGCAAACATGAATAGCAAAAACTTAAAGACTTTAAGTGGATAACAGAGGCATTTAAGACTATTTAATACTTTTAAGGCCTTTTATTAGTAAACTTTATGGATTTTTAAAGACAGTTAGTCACCCTGTGTTGGCTGTAAATGAGGCCATCTGAAGAAAAGTGCAGCATACTGTACCTTAGCACCTCGTTGTAGATCTCCACAGAGCTGACAGAGACAGTGTAGGACCACATGTCCTTCCTCTCCTCAATCTCACTGAAGAGATGTTTCAGGGCTCGCTGGTTGATGCCTGGGTTCTCCACACTGCCCTGAAAAATGAAAAGATAACTTAGCCTGCAGCCCACACTATAAATCATCACTTTATGGCTACAACAATGCTGTCAGACTAGAGTTTATACCTCCATGGTGTATGTTTTTCCAGAGCCAGTCTGTCCATACGCAAATATGCAGACATGGTAGCCATCGATGCAGGACGTCACCAGAGGCTCGATCTCCTGAAATACCTGAAAAAGCCAAACAAAGGGTTATTTGAGTTCTTGTTCTGCTTACATTTCCTCATATGCTGTTCATTTTCATACCTCCTCCTGTGTGGCCTGAGGGTGGAAGACCTTGTCCAGTTCAAAGATGCGTCCCTTTCCTTTGTTCAGCACATTGAGCGAGGACTCATTGTTGGGGTCTGTCGTCACCACCACAGACTGACCCTCCTCATGCTGGTCCTCCTTCAGCACAGGCTTCACGCGGCACAGCACGCGGATGTTGCCTGAAAACAGGGCGCCCAGTTAGTTAATGACACAGATTTGATTTTCTGCAGTGCGTTTTATTTCTCGTCATACCTTTAAGCTCCACCAGCTGCTCGTGGTACTTTCTGCGCAGGGCGACCTCCTTCCTGTATTTCTCCAGAAGATCTTTGTTGGCTTCAGACATCTCACTGATCGCTGCTGAAATCTGACAAAGACAAAAGACAGCAAAAAAAAACAAAAAAAAAAAAACCTTCCTTACTAGGTTTGTCAGTTTGGTCAAGTTTGTAGTTACTCTACATACAGGGGAGTAAGTCATGATGTGATCTCACTGTACAAACCTGTTTTTTTGCATCATTGATAGCTGATCCGTAAAACTCTGAGAAGTTTCGAACCTGGCTCCTCAGGCTGGTGTAGTCCGTCTTCATGGAGCGTAAAGTTGGAGGGAGCGCAGTCAGACGCTTCTGCAAGCCTGACAAATAAACAATTCTGTCTCAGTAAATCTGTGTAAAGGAATAGTTGGACATTTTAGGATGTGCTTATTTGCTTACTTGCTGAGAACTAGTTGAGAAGATTGTGTAACACTTCTTATTAAGATACCTGTAATAAGCATTAGTTAATAGGTAATAAGGCCCTTATAAGATGGTTATTAACGTTACAACATTATATGTGTCAACAAGACTATTTGAGTGTGAATAATAGCATAATAAATATATTATTGTTAGATTATATGACATTTCTAAGCACTTTTAAGAAATGTGTTAACAGTTTAAAGACTGCTCAAGAATGTTAATAAAAGCCTTATGAGTTTCATATAATTGTTTACAATCACATTACAAACACATTTATTGAATTGAACTAACTATATATTATGTCATTGTTTACAAAACTTTTATTGTTGCCTTTTTACAATCTTTGTGCGTACTTTATTATGCATTTATTAGCAGTCAATTAAATAGATATTAACAGTTAACTATGCATTTTCTCGCTAACAGATCTAAGTGTGAACAACTCTTATTAATAAATCCTTTATTACCAAAGATTACGCTCATATCGGCCTGTTAAATATAAGCTACAGCTGATTAGCTTAGCATAAAGTCTGGAAAGAGGGAGAAACAGCTGACTTTGTACTGCCCAAGGGCAACAAAACCTCCTGATCAGGCCCTCTACATCTTGGTAGTGTATTTAACATGTTATATTTTATTTGTTTAGTCCAAAAAAAAAAAAAAAACCCTGTAAAAATGTGTTTGAGCAGAGCCACACTAGCAGTTTCCCCCTAATTCCAGTCTTCATGCTGAGCTTAGATAACCAGCTGCTGCCTCTAGCTTCATATGTATTCCACAGACATGACTCTCAGCAAGAAAGTTAATAAGCTTATTTCCCAATATGTTTAACTATCTATTTAAAGACATTTTTTTCAGATAGAAAAGTGGGATTTGTCTGTGCTGTTTGTAGACGCACCAAAGAGATTGTTATTGTTGTGTCTCAGTCCGAGGATGTAAAATACTGATGTTTTGTCTTGGTGAAGTGTCCTGAGCAACAAAATAATGAGAAATACACGCAGAGGGCTGCAGGGTCTCTGCAGATACAGCCACCACCACACATTTCTAGTGGGTTATAAGTGATGATTGAAAGGGATTATGTTTCTGAGTTTAACCATTGTTTTTTAGGAAAATGTTGCATATTATGCCTTTAATTTTCTCGCTTGCAGAAACCAACACCTCTTTCTTTGGGGTGAGGTGTAACTCACTGAAAAATTGGTCCTGCAGGTTCTGAAAGTGCTCAGCTGAGCAGTTGGCAGCAGCCCTCACAGCCTCCTCCTTCCTCTCCTCCAAGTGGCCGATCTCTTTCAGCAGCTCCTCTCTCAGTTTACTGATTTCAGTCTCATACGCTGCAATCTGCAAAAGGTTCAGCACAGCAATTTGTCAGCCTGTCAGCTTGACTGGTCCAATCTGTGCAGGTTCAGCTCTGTAATGGGTTCATCTGTCAATGAAATTGATCCAGGTTGTGAATTTCCAGCAGCAAAGTGGGAACTTCCTCCCTCTGCCTTTGATTTTCTCTCCTTTGATCATATGTCCTCTAAACACACTGTGGTTTATTTACCCCTCTGGACTTTGTCAACTCTGTCTTTCATTTTTTTAAATCAAAGTTGATGGCAGTAAGCGAACCATGTGGGATGTGTTGCCAGTTTCCTTGCCTATTAGTGGCACACAGCCAACAGTAATAATTTGTGTACTGATGGAGATTTAGTGTCATTATGGAGCATTATTGCCAAAAGCCCATATGATGGTTCACCTCATAATTTATAACCAGCTTTAGCTTGTTGCTGCTGTAGCACAATTTAATACTTCTTAAAACACAGGTCATGTTAATATGTTTAAATGTTAAAAATGCATGTTAAAAATCACTTTGTTCTGCTTAAATTGGTGTGTATGACAGTATATGATTACTTCAAAGCAGATATGACATAAGGATTCCCACAAACAAGCTGAATGTGAATCTGTTACCTTGTGCTGCAGATTACAGCTGTATTCATCAGACTTCCTGATTTGTTCCTCCAGCTGTTTGCACCGCTCATTCTGATTGGCCAGCTTTTCTGACAGCAGCTCATTCCTCTGTCTGGCTTTAGTCAGGTGCTTTAATGTGGCAGGTGATTCCACCTCCACAGTCTGGGTGACATACTGAGAGAGAAAAACACATGAGCAGGGTCATTTACTCTTAGTACAGGCGTTATATGACATGACCCCATACAAACTGCAACAGAAACTCTTTCAACTATTCTGATCATTTATAACATATCAGAATAGCAGAATAACAGTAGAAGGGAGCAGCATTGGATGTTGTTTATTTATAAAGCTCTTCTGCATACACCACCGAGTTACCTGTGCTCCCTGATTACACCGAGACACAGTATTTAAAATGTCAGGTCTCAGGACATTTTAACTTAAGCTGTACCTCTTGTTCACACCAAATTTTGCAAAAGTTGATTCAAATACTATGCTGCTCATAAATGGAGCAAGCTCCAGAAAAACATGATGTTATATTCTCTTATTTCATTTGAACATTTTAAGAGGTTGTACTTACGTTTATGTGATCATGCTTGCAATTGTTTTTTACTTAAATATTTAATGTATGTGTAAATTATCTGTCTCTCTGTGTTGAAACTGTATCTGTTCATTTCTGTACACAGGTCTCTCTTGACATGTTTAAAGAAAGGATTAAGTAAATAAATATCAAAAGTCTTTAAAAAATCCAAGTGAGGGAAAGCAATGATACAGAAATCAGCTATATCAAATTTTCCCATTGCTGCCCATGTTAAAAAACGCATGTCTTCTTGTGTGATGTCCACACAAAGGAGATAGATGCAGTACAGTGAATGTGCAAAGAAAGAAATCCTTAACCCTTAGATACATGAGTGCCTCGAAATGATCAGGTGGATAATTTTCTTGTAATATCTTTGTAATGAAATGTTTATTTCATTTCATATTCCAGGCATTCCTCAAAAAAATTAAGGTGCCAATTTGGCAGCCAGAAATATTTTGAAAGTATATAAACAAGTGCTATGTTAAATGATATATACCAGAGGTTTTCAAAGTGGGAAGCAGGCCTCCCCAGGGGGACTCCAAACAGTTTTAGGGGAGGCTCAGTGAATGGAAATGAACAAATATTACATTAGTGATCAAAAGGAGATCACATAGAATAGCCTAAATGTGTATGATTTGGTTAAAGAGATAGTTCAGAGGTACAGTATTGGGTGATTTTACTGTTTTCCCACTTTCACAAACTAATAAATGCCTCAGGACAGTCCTTTGTTTATGCATGAAGCTATGTGAAACAGCAATATTAGGCTATATTGGCTCAATTGTTGAGAGTCTGTGGGATCAAATAACAATCAGAATCTCACAGAGATCCAGGTATTGAGCAAAACAAAGCAAGTGAAATAAATGAGGGGTGCCTTTTTCCAAGCTAAGTCTGTGGGGAAGCAAAATATTTTAGGAAGCAAAAAAGTGGTACCAGGATATGGTTAAGAAACACCTTTGAACAAATCACATCTTAGGACTTAATATTACAGCAGATGTGCATTTTGTATTTTGCATTTGGAGATGTGTATTTTTTGTATCATATGTTTTGACTTTTTTCTCTCATTCAGAACGTATTGAGGACACAAAATCCATTGAGTACGTTTATGCTGCAATTAAAGTGAGATTGACCCAGACTTTTGGGTAAAATACCTGGACTAGCTAACAACATAAAAAATAAGGAGGCAATGTATATTTTGTCCATTATTCCTTCTCAGACTGACCTTGACCACTGGCTCTTTGCCTCTCTCTCTGTCCAGCTCCAGCTGCAGCTCCCTCACTCGGTCCTCTCGTTTCCTCAGCTCCTCTCCTCTCCTCCACTCACTTTGTTCGCTCTGTCGCTCCAGGTGTGACAGCTGCTCAGCACGCTGCTGTAGGGACATCTCCAGCTGCTGCACTCTGCTGCGGAGGTTTTCATTCTCCTACAGCAACATGTAAAACAAAGTCAATTACTAGTATTTGTGTTTGAAGTTACAATGGCTGCCTTGGTAGCACATCAGTGAGCTCACAGTCGTGCTGCTGCGTCTCACCTTGATGAGCATGGTGCTGGACTGGGAGGGGATGGTCGACAGCTGCTGCAGGAGGCCCTGCGTAAGGCTCAGGTTCTGTTTCAGACTCTCGTTCTCTGCTGACAGACACAGAACCCGCTTCTCTGAGTCTGTGGCCCCCTGAGGAAGTAAAACATGAAGTTCAGCATAACAATGAGAGATGCATCAAAAACAGAATTCTCTGTCATGAATGTGAATTCTTCACATTTACAGCACAGCTGGGTTGCACCAGCAAGGAAACCCACTTAAATTATGGTTTAATTTTAAATTATGTTGCACCGAACTTTTAAACTAGCTTCATATTAGGAAAGATTAAATTTAAAGCTCTCTGTAAACCTCAGTTTAGACTTTACTCTAGACTTAGATTAAATTTAATTCTTTTGCACCAAAACTTTAAACTCCACTTTATAATGTGACAAATCATTTACATTACTAAACTATGATTAGTTTTTAATTGTGCAACTGAAGCGCTGCTTAATTTTTAATCTGGATTTACTCATTTTAAATCTAGTTTTGATAAACTTTGCTTTTGATAAACCTAGAATTTATCTTAGAATAAAATGATCTTTATTGATGCAAACCCAGATATCCTTGTAGATGAATATCTCTTCATCATGAATTTATAATTAAGGTGCTATACAAAGCATGCTGTCTGATGTTTGGCATTTTCACAGCATGGCATTTCATTCAGTGGGTGTGAGAAGACACTGTGGCAGCTTTGCTGAAGACGTGGAAAGCGACAAAGACTTGACAGATGATTAAATCAATAGCTGACAGCGCTTACGGTGGCTGTTCTCAGTCGTGACAGCTCCTCCTCACGCTCCTCTATGCAAGTCTTGAGCTCATCGATCTGTGCAAGAAATAAGAACAGTTTAAAATTACTAACACAGGTTCAATTTGAGAATATGGACACCAGGGTGGGAAATAACTTTCAAAAATGTGTACAAACACCAGTCACTAACAGAAAAAGTGTTTAAATTCATCAGCCGCTCAATAGTAAATTCTTTTGTGTCTGAAATCTACCAACATCTTTCATATCCAGCCAACATTTTGCTGGTGGTTGGTGGTAATTTCCCACTCTGACAGACATGTTCAACTCCCTGTTTTTTCATTACTTGTAGGACAGTGTGAAGTTATATAACTCTATTTCTTATTTAAGCTTTTTTAAAATCAAGAAAAAAGTTCTCTGAGACACATTATCTCTTTTACATGAGAAATCTCTGGCCAAAATGGCAGTGTAGGGTAGATTACACAGAGTCACATAAAACATTTACAACATTCACATACTGTATATATGTACAGCGAAGTAGGACCTGAGAGGCATCATACATTGATGAAGGTATGCATGCACAGTCATTGTGTGTCTCCATAGGTTATAACACCTCATATAGAAAGAATGACACCTTCTATTACCCTTTTATGTCCATAAGTGTTTACGGACATAAAATAAAGCTGATATATGATAGATGATATAATATTAAAGTTATGATAATGTCTTGGAGATTTTGCGATAAATAACTCACATTTTGTACTTTGCATTTTCAGGTACGTTTTTTTAAATTCTAAAATATATACAACATTTGGGATTTGACTAACATGCAGGATCATACCTGCTGTTGAAAGGCCTGTATGCGAGAGTGTCTGTCTCTTTCCTTCTGCTCCAGCTGTGAGTGCAGCAGGCGGAGTTCTCCTCTCAGTTTACTCCTCTCACCCTGCAGACCGTACAGAGACTCCACCAGCCTGTGGACGCTCGCTTGTGTCCCTGCTTCACTGCTGGACTCCCCTGGGGGACATAAATAAGCAAAATTTAATCATATTCTGTCATATTGGACCCATATTCATATTAGATCACCCAGAAATAGTACCAGCCAATATCCTTTGAACGCTCTCTGACCTGCTTTCTATATAATCTTTCCAGTTATGAACAATTTCCACATTATGCTTGAATGCTAGCGTGTGTGTGTGTAATATTAATGAACATTAAGTATGCACTTAAGGCTCTTTCACACACCATCTAGTCACTGTGCATTGCAGGGAAGTTAACATTATCATTGCTGTGTTTCCACTCTCAACTCAACGGATTACTGCAGCTTCTCACATGCAGAAACAAGATTCACGTTTTTTTTACACGATCATGCAACAACCTGCTAAAACCCCACTATCATTCATCATCAGGACCTGAGCAGCATGCCTGACAGCATTTTAATCGCTTTCTTCCTCCTCCTCAATAATTTATCAGGCTCCGTCACCTCTGATTTTCACTGCAGGGCCTTATGCTAATTCTATCAACACGCCATGTCAGGTCTGCTGTGTCACAATGGTGCAGAAAGAGGTGGAGGTGCCAGCAAAGAAAAGAAAAAAATAACGGAAGAGAGACTACAGCTGTGCTTCACGGGTGTTGATGGAAACGTGCTTGCATGAAACGTGAAATCTCTGAGCTGCAGAGGCAGAGATAGTTTTGAACATTTTAAAAACAGCAGCTTGAGATGATGTAAGAAAATTTATTTCCTCAAACTGAAAAAATAGCAACCATTCATTTCACAGAATAGAAGATCAAAACACAGCCAAACTACACAAATGGTGGAAATCCTGCACATCCAAGAGGCCCAGCATCACTCCTCCACTTTGTCCTGCACGTTGCATTACAGTAAACAAACAAACCTAAGAGCCTTGTAACTCTGGGACTCCGGGCTATTTTTAGTCCAACTCAAGTACACGTGGCGCCTTGCATGTGCCAAAGCTTGTAAGTGCATTTGCAGGGAATAAAACAGCACTCTCACACATGTTTTATTCATGACAGGGAACCACAGAGTCACTACCTGAGTACCAAAGACACTGGCCACGTGATCATGTATCCTGGTCTTGCGACAAATGAGAGGTAGTGCACATTAAAAACACCCACACACAGAGATGCATATAGAAACCATCATACATGTTGGCATATTTCTCAGAGGCTGCATCACTCAGCCGGAGGACAGGAATCTGATCTGTCTGCACCTCAATGGAGTCGTGCACTTGTCAACACGCTGTACACATGCACAGAAAAGATAAGTTATGTAAGAGAGTGCACCCTTCTGCTGTGAGGTCAGAGAACCATCTGGTCAAGTCTGAAACACAGCAGACACCGACATCTAAAGCTCTGAGGTCAGTCCAGCTGTAAAGTGTTAGTCTGGCCCACTTCACTTACAGCAATACACACATTAATCTAATGAGTCTGCTCCTCTGTTGATGCCTGTATTCTTCTATAAAAGAAGTGTTCAGAGTGTCCCTGGCTGAAAAAAAAAATCTAATTTTAAAGTGAACTAGTAAGACACTGTCTTAAGAATTAATGACTCCTATGAAATAATAAAAAAAAATCACTTCTCCTCTGCCTGTGAAAGAGCTTTCCTTCTCAAATCCTGCTCACATTTTGATACAATAGTGTAAAAATACTGGATTTCCACAACTGTAAATAAGAGCACAAAACTTTCTCATCCACAACATATATAACATAATAGGAGTGGACACTATATTGATGTTCTATCAATATTGTGATACAAGACTAGATATCGTCTTTATGGATATCGATATATCATGATCAGTATTACTGTTTTAAATGTATTTCACTATAGAAATGTCCTGAAATGTCATGAAATGTGATTTGTAATGTCCATTTAATTCCATTAGATTACTCAAGTTAAGTACTGTATTCTAAATACTTTGGATTACTTTTGGAATACTTCAAAATCAGCTTGCTTCATGGTTTCAGAGCAATTAGAGCTTACACTGCACCGTAATGGAAATAAAATGTTCATCATATTTCCATGCCAAAAATGCATTTCTAACAGTGTCCTGGTTGTGCGTCTCCTCTTGTTTGGTGTGTGGCAGGTGCGCTGAGCACACAGAATTGTTGCTTTTTTTTAAAAAATCTGATGAAGGGAAATGCATGCCTTATTTTAAAGCAAATGAAAATAAATACAGTGAGTATCCCCTCAAGTAACTGTACTCAGAATACCACCAATTTAAACTGCAATGGAATACAGTTCCTTATATTTTGTATTTTAAATGCATATGTATTCCAAATACTTCTCAACCCTGATCATGATATTACATAAACATTGATAGATGATTATTTATCAAAAATCTCATTGTTTTAATATTTTGTAAAAGCACCAATAGTCATCCCTACAATGCTGACACAATACTGAGATATTTGGTTAAAAATAGTGTATATGATTTTGCCCGTAATACCCAACCTGAATGTTGGGCAGTTTAATCTGCAGCAATGCATCATATTCTATGAGGTGTTGGTTCCCAACATGGGGTCTGAGCCCCTCTTAAAGGGCATTCAAAAATCACAAGGGGTCACCAAGACTTTGTCTGCTCTGAGTTACAAAATTAGATTTGAACAAGTTAACTAAGATCACAATCACAAAAGTCCAAGATAGATTTTTTGTCCTCACTCATAAATAGTAGGCTACTTAGTGGGTCACACCTCTGTGACCTCTCAGGCTCCAGCTAATGAGTCATTATTATTCTTTTGATGAGGATGAGTGTGTATAAGCTACTCTGTTGGGTTGTTACAGGAAGAAATGTTAAGCTTATATTAGAAAAGAGAAATTCACCAAAGGTAAAGGTTTTAAGAATGAAACCAGTTATAACTGGTGTTATTTTTTGACAGTAAAGCTTTGACATGACTTACTCTTTTGGTGTTTATGTCTGTGTGCAGGCTGGGGGTGCTGACCTGCACTTCTCTCTGTTTTTCATCATCCTCACATCCACTTATGGAAATGTAAACCCTTCCCCTCTTTGTGCACCTCAATTTCACCCTCCCCCATCCTTTCTTTCCTCTCTCCTCCCCCCTCCCTTTCTTCTCCTCACCCTCGCTGAGTGGACTGGGGGTCTGCTGCTGGCTGATGGCCTCCTCCAGGCTGCTGATGATGCTGTTCTTGTCCCTGAGGCGCTGGCGGTAAGATGCTCGCAGGGCCTTCATCTGGCGTCGGTGCTGGACGCGGTGCCTCTTCAGCTGGACCCGGTACTGGTCGGCCTGCTGCTGCAGCTGCTGGAAGTGCGAATACTGCTCCAGAAAACTCAGCAAGTGGGACATCACGGCCACCAGGGGAGACTCTGATAACTGGCCAGTACAGAAAAATGCACACACACACACACACACAAGGTTTAGTCACACTGCAGAAGCTCCTATTTGGGGAGCTTCTAATTTCTGTTCTGCTTAGTCAAGGTGGTGACACAGTTTTTACACCTTTCCTGTTGTTTCCAGCTGAACCTGTGAAGCCCTCCTCTTCTCAGCCTCCTGTTTGAAGGACAAAAAGGCAGCCAGAGGAGTGCATGCTGGGATATCGGGGCCATCTTTCTCATCTTCATCACTCAGAGACATTTCATCACTGTCACTGCTGCTGCCTGGATGACAACACATCAACATGCATAATACATGATTAAGATTAAAGGAATATATGTACCAGAGTTGTGATGATTAGTCAACTAATTGATTAGTCGATCAAAATAAAATTAGAGGCCAACTATTTTAAATACTGATTAATTGTTTAAGTCATTCTTCAAGCAGAAAAAGGTCAAACATTTGCTGTTTCCAGCTTTTTAAATGTAACAACGTGCTGCTTTTCTAAAACAACAAAAAAAAAAAACTCATGAAAAACACCCATGACGATTTCCCAAAGCCCAATGTGACATCTTGAAGTTGCTTGTATTGTCCAACCAACATGCCAATAACCAAATAAAAACAATTGTTCGTAATTTAAGACAAGAAAATACAGAATGTCCTCACATCCTCACAAGGTGGAACCAGAGAATGTTTGCCAGTTTTGCTCCAAAAATTACTACTAAAAAAAATTACAAATACTCAAAACAGTTTAGAGCAACAAGGATTTGCTGCCTTTCTTTATAATTATTATAGTAAATGAAGAGTCTTCGGGTTTTAGACTGTCAGTTGGACAAAAGAAGTGATTTGAAAATGATACTTAAGGCTCCGGGAACTGTGATGAGCATTTCAACATTTTATAGACTAACCAAATAAATCAATAATGAAAATAATCGTTAGTAGCAGCCCTAAATGGATGTATGTACTAATTAATCAATTAGTGGACCCATCCGTATCATACATGTTGTGTCATACAGCAGCCTTTCTGTTGGACTCTAAATGTTGTAAAAAGCTATCTGAGGACTCACTTGACTCACTAAGCTGAGCACAAGCCTTTTTTCCCGTTTTGGAGGAGTGGCCATCTCTTCTCCTGCTCCCTGTTTCCATGGAAACAGGTCCGGGCTCCTGAGCAGAGCAACATACATGAGGGTCAGACACGCAAAATATTCACACATTGCATACATAGGAATGCACACCGAAGGCAGAGCAACAATAAAACCACCAATTTCTGCATCCTGTATGTTGGAGACTATAGACTTTCTGTACTGTCAGGTGGTACAGTAGGTGACGCACGCATGATCCTCAAATAAAACCCAACTGAGGACCCCTGAGGCTGGACATGATGTGGCTAGACATACATCTGAAGAAGCTCCACACGCCCCCTCCAAGGCATCCTCCTCCTCCTTTTTGAAGACAGTGTAGAAGATGTAGACTAAAAGGGAGTAGAAGGCGTACATCTCCACGCTGTCCAAGAGTCCCTGGAAATCAATAATCAAATACACCTTTATCAGAGTGCAGAAAAGCAGACTAAATTATATTTCTTACCCACAAGTATACTAATTATCAATGAATGATGGAGTGTCCTGATTTCTCCAGAGGTTCAACATTTTTCCTTTTCTTAACCGTCAACCCATCCCCTCACGCATAAAGCTTCATCTTCTTTACCTGATCACATATCTTCTGTTCTTTGGTGATTTGACATTCCATTCATCTGAAGTCCTCTTTTACACTCCATCTGTGCTGTCAATGACAAATCTTCCCATGCAGCCCTTGTTCTCAGAGATGCAGCAGCATCCCGGCGCTGCTGTGTGCGGCTCCTGTGTGACTCTGCCGTTCTTTACCTTCCACCCCTCCTCCTCCTCCTCCTCCTCCTCCTCCTCCTCTCCACTTTGCTCCAGCTACAGGCTGCATCTGCGGTGAGCATGCTCAGTGCAGTTTCTTGATCCGCTGCAGTGGTGGAGTGACAGATACAGTATGGAGACTGATTGAGCTGGGGTAGGGGGTTGATGCTAACAGCGGCCAGAGATGGAAGAGATGTGGCAGGCTCCAGGTGCTCATAAAGATCAGAAACTGCAGCATCATGCAGTCACAAATACTGAGATGTTTGCATGGACTCTAGGTGGCATGACAGTGATTAGTGGTGCAACAGTTGGACAGTTGATAACTGAGGTGATTTTTCTGATAAAAATGTATATAATTTATTCAAGTTATGCCAAATTCCTTCAGTAAACATTAATATGTTTTTTAACAAAAAGCAATTAAATAAATCAATAAATTACATTTTTTTAAAATGCTGTAATTTGTAAAACACTTCCACATTGCCAAAAAGACATGAATTGAATGATAAATCAATTACAAAAAATGCACAAGCAGCACAATTATCATAATCATTCAGAATTAAATTCAGTGTTCAGAATACACATTTATTACAAATATGCCAATTTAGCTGCAAAATACCCAGTGATTTAAAAAAAGATAAACTGTTCCATCAATCAAATGCCAGAAAATATTTCTGGCAGTTTATAGACATACTGAAATAGCTTGTTTTGCCCAACCAACAGGCAATATCTAAAGGAAAACAATTAATTATAAATTAAGATGAGAAAAGACAGAATACCCATCTCCAAACATTAACTGAATGATGAATTATTACAAAAAAGCACACGCAGTACAATTATCATGATCATTTTGGCATCTCATCCTCATCTCATCTTATCCTGAAAATCTGCCTGGTCACCTATGCCCTGAGGTCTGACAGAGGCATTGTTTCACAGACCGGCACAGAGCCACAGATGCTTATACGAACACTGCAGCAAAACTGCTGAGGCAGCTGCTTATAACTCTGAAATCCTGAGAGAGAATCTGCAGTGTCCACTACAAATCTCTGTAAAGATTATTCATACCTCACAAGGACAACACAGTGGACAAACCTCCTCTAAGAGACAGTGAGTTAAACAGATGAGGTCATTTCTGCCGTTAAAAACTAAGGAAGCAATAAAAAAGTGCATTGATAAGTATCAAATGGGCACGATGAGGTACGAGCAGGGCCAAGAGCTTCGACCACTGCAGATATTTGAACAGTGATTCTGCTGAGGCTGCAGAACAAACAGGACCCACACCCTGAGGCAACTGGATGTTTTGGGGATATACAACACTAAAACTGTTAGAGAGAGATGTGTGTGCAGGATGTAAATGACCTGAGAGTGAATACAGCCTGCTTGACATTTTAAGAAATGATCACAAAGGAAATTAAAAAGCCCACATGCTGGCTACATCATAGCTTGATAAGTGTCACCTAGGCATTTCCTGTATATGAAAAGCTTATTGTTGCACCACAGCGAAGCAGAATGAGCCACTGTGAGCTATCAGTTTCACATAATGAGTATGCTCAGTGGTATCTGCCTTTTGTCTAATCCTGAACTTTTATTCAAATTAAGTTTATAGAAAATTCAGCTGAGGTCTTGGCTTAGCAGCTGGAAGTAGCTATTGTAAGACATCTTTGCAAGATAATTAACAACGGCTCAATTAATTAATTATCAGAATTTTTGATTTTATTTTCTGTCAATTGACTAATCAATTAATCAACTAGTTACTTCAGCACTACTGGAAACTTACATAAAAAAAACATGTTAAAGGACCAGTGTGTAGGATTTAGATTTAGATCAGAGATTAGAGGTTGTAGACTGTAACCTGCTGAATGCCCCTCACCTCACCCTCCCCTTCCAATGTGTAGCAGAACCTATGATGGCTGTGGAACTCGGAAAAAGTGCAAAAGGCTGTATCTTGAGCCAAAAGGCTGCACCTAGAGCCAGTGTTTGGTTTGTCCGTTCTGGGCTTTTATAGAAACATGTTGTGGCAACATGATGGCCTCCACAGAAGAGGACCCAGCTCATTCTCAGGTAATGAAATGAAAACAATTCATATTTTTAGATGATTATACACGAATGAAAACATTGTTATGAATATTATATTCCATTCTGCCATTTTTCCCAATAGATTCTCCTAAATTTTACACAATGAACCTATAAAGCTGTGTACTAACATGCTCTTACTGTATGACGGTTTTATTATGTTGTCTGTTGCATTATGAGCTCTCCATGGCAAATTCTCACAATTTTTGTTGTTTTGGCATAAAGTTAATTCAACTCAAATCTTCCTCACAAATGTCCTGCTGAAATGCTCTTAAGTTTGACAGTAATTTTTACATAGTTCCATTTTGTCACTTGACAGTCCATAAATTAACGCAGATGATGACAGAGCTACACAGTTCTGTACTGATGTACTAAATGCCTATATTAGATCTATCAGTAACGTCCAACAGAAACCTGTTGAGGGCCTGTGTGGATGCCCAGCAGCCAACAGACATGGACCCTTTTAAAAGCCACTTGATGAGTCCCTCAGCGGCAGCTGGAGAAATGAGTGGAGCAAACGTCTGTGTCCCAACTGTTGGAGCCACAAGCAACGGGAGGCTGAGGGCCACACCGCCAACAGCCCCTAAAGCATTACCGGCAAACAGGCACACTGTCAGGCAGCAGGAGAGGGAGGACAGGCCCAGGCAGCGTGTCATCACTGTGAGAGCATCTGCTGAGAGCCAGTCACACAGTCCCAGGAGCAGACAGGAACCACACAGGAGAATATGTGCTGTGTTGTGGTCTTCACTGAGCCACAGGAAGTCGAAAGAGACCAGCGCTGGAGCCAGAACCTCACCAGCCCACTCTGCTTCTCTCTGGATGGAGGTGAGGTACGAGCTGGAGGGATGAAAGATGCAAACTGCTACAGAGACTCCGAGCAGGAAGAGGCCTACTGAAGGAGCCCTGTGATTCTGCAGAGAGAGGCAGCAGCAAAATTACAAAGTGAGAAATTTAAGAGTACATGGATTTACTGTTTTATCTAATTTATAACTAAAAGTAACAGAGATCTCAGCCACAGAGTGATCAGACTACACATGTATTATGTACAAATAAATATGGCAATTTAACTGCGAAATACAGAATGATTTTTTAAAATGTAAGTTATAGGGCTGTTAATGTATTTAGTTTCAGTATCACTTACCTTAAAGGTAATTATTTAATCAAGTTAAGTAATGGGAAAGGCTTCCCAAATATTTTCCTAGACGGATTACTGTGTAGGATTTAGTGGATCTGGCAGTGAGCCTGAAGATCGCAAACACCTGGTGTAAAAGAACCTACGGTGGCCACAAAATTTGCACAAAGGCCACATCTAGACCCAGTGTTTGGTTTGTCCATTATGAGCTACTGTAGAAACATGGTGTTCAAACATGGCAGACTTTGTGGAAGAGGATCTGCATCCTCTGAAGACATAATCCTACATTCAAAAGTAATGAAAACAACATCAGTTCTTATTTTCATGTGATTAAACACTATTGAAAACATAATTATGAGTGATATTTTACATTTCTGCCACACTCTGCAAATAACCTACCATAAATATTACACACTGGACCTTAGATAGATAAGTCATTTGGTCTATAAAATTCCCCAAAATAGTGAAAAATGCCCATCAGGATTTCCCAGAACCCAAAGTGACATCTTGATTATGCTTGTTTTGCCCATAGACTGTATAAAACCAATGGGCCAATATTAAAAAAAAAACCCCAATTTATTCTAATTTAAGAATAAAAAGAAAAAAAAGAAACAGCTCTGAGGATGTGGAACCAGAGTGTGTGTGTGTGTGTTTGTGTGTGTGTGTCAAATAATTATTGTAAAATGATTTTTAGGGTTGTTTTCTCTGTTGGTTTGACAAAAGAAGCAATTTGAAGACGTTACTTTGAGATCTGGGAGATTATGGTGAGCATTTTTCACAATTTATTTGACATTTTATAGAAAAAGCAATTAATCATAAAGATAATCGATACTGAAAATGGACCTAATCGTTAGTTGCAACCCTAAAACAGTTTTTTCTGCAGTTCGTCGTCTCTGATTACTTGATGGCTGCAGCCTGAAAAGTTAGCAAATTATAACGTCACACGTCTTTAATTTTGCAAGATACTTATTGATTGCTCAGTTACCACAATTGCTGCCATTTTATTGTCTGTCAAATTCACTGATCCATTGCTCACTCCAGCACTACTGGAAACTTGCATGAAAATACAAGTCAATGTATTTTAATATGTTCTTATATATTTATATGTATGTTTCTTAATTGTCAATACAGTGAATGACACCTACCTTAAAAAGTCTGTAAGAAGAGTACAGAGCTGTGGCAGACAGGATGATATTGGAACAGAATGTTATCAACTCTGTAACACAGGACGCCATTGATGCTGAGACGAGGGACATCCAGGACATCCACGATGTTGCCAACGCGACCGTTACTAACGGCAACAGAGAAAGCTGTGTAAAACTAACTACTAACTACAACTGAAGAATAAATGTGAATCCAAGCTAGTATTTATCTAGCGTCAATGCCCTGCTAAACACAGAGCACAGAAGACCAAACTTTGGCAAGAACACTTCAACGTTTGTTTTGACATGTGACAACTCCGGATATCGACAGTGCGCATGCTCAGGAAAAATGCTTTCAATACTGCTCGTAAACTTTGTGACTGTATCAAGAGGAGCCTAAATCAAGGTTATTAAATTCAGCTAAAACGAAGCTAAAACCTAAGACTAATGTAAAAACAAAACATTTTTAGTGTTACTGAAATAAGCCAACCGAGATATCTGTCCGGCTCTAATTTTAAATAGTGTTGCCGCCAACACAATAATAAGCCAGACTTTTTAGAAATATATTTTTATTCAGTAAAAATTCAGCCATCATAGCGCGCAAGACCGCATTAACAGGTAAACTGAATTACAAATTCATATCTAGCAGCATGACGAACACGTTGTTTTTAACAGACTTTTCGACAGTACGTGAAGGCAGCTTAAGTTCGAAAAGTATGGCGGCGGAGTGTTTGACAACAGTAACTTTAACGGAGCAGTGGATACGGGATAGACTTCAATTAAAACATCCATGCCTCGGTAATTAATCATATGTTTATACAAATATTATATAGGAATAAATACCAGGTAACAAGCCGCGGCTTTTAGCCTTTGGTATGCAAAACAGTTGTGCCTAATGTTTGCTTTTTCCCAAGCCTCAACATCGGTAGCTAAGCTAACGACAGCTAACATAGCCACCTGACTACAATAACTGCTGCAAAGCAAAGCCCAGCCTTAATTTATACACATTATTATTCTGTTTGAACAGGTGATGTCCGCTCACTGAGCCTCCCGGGGACATATGAGGAGAAGATCAGACATCTGGGAAACGCACTGAATAACTTTGTCCGCCTGAAGTCCCTGGACCTCTCCTGCAACGCGCTCGTCTCTGTCAATGTAGGTTTAAACTCTGGATCATGTTTTTAAATTATCCACGTGTTTGTAGGCGTTAACGTTGTTAAAATCTCTCATTCCACACTGTCTGAGTTTTATCACATTTATATTTATGTTTAGCTTTGACTTATTACAGATGATCAGTGGAGCCATATGATGTATACACTTACTCTCTAGCAGCATGACAAACACATTGTTGTACTGAGATACTCAAATCTAAGATGTCTACGCGTCCTGTGAATCATTTTACACACATCAGCCTGTGTGTATTATGTCAGATTTCAGATATAATTGCTATGTTAAAAAGTTACTACATTTATGTGGTTATGTATAAGTTTGTCATATGCACAGCAGTTACAGTGAAGCATTATTCAGGCATTCAGTCAGGATCCCTCCAACAATGCTCTTAACAAAATGTATAAAAGAATATCACTCAGGTAAAATGACAGATGGAAAAAAAATCGTAATCAAAGAAATAAATAGGGCATAAGTTACAATATAGAATAAAATACAGCATACATATATATATATAATACAATATTATACTATACACAGGTAGACTGGTGTACAGTAGTGATGAATAAGTAATACACATAGAATATCCCAATGTAATTTATTATGATCATACAACACAGGGTTTGCAAAATGAGAGTTGTAGTTCCTTCATGCTACGCACACATCCAAAAATATAAAGTAAATAACGTGGCATACACACTGTGATGGGTTAATAATAGCAGTGGTAAAATACATCTAGATATATGTATGTGTATATATGTGTGTGTGTGGTGTACAATAATGAACTCAAGAGTCTTATGGCCTGCTGGATGTAGCTGTGTCTGTGAGCCTGGTGGCACCATCAGCCAGACCAGACAGCAGCAGGCTGAACAGCATGTGGCTGTGGGTGATTGGATCTTTGATGCTGGTTTAAAAATGTTAGCATGAGTTCTTGCTGACTGACCAACCAAATAACCACAGAGTACACTCTAAGTCATGAATTTCATGGAAATTTATTTAACAGCACACCTGCCTCACTGACCCATCCCTTCATCACATAACAAACATTTTACAAACTTGTGTTGGAGGTGTTTTAAGCAGAAAAGATAAGAGAAATTGTTATGAACGTGTGTGATAGTAACTGTTGCCAGACGCCTTTTAAAAATGTATTGTTTCTTCCTCAGGGGGTTCAACATTTGAAAATGCTGGAGAGGCTGATCCTGTACTACAACTGCATACCTTCCCTTGAAGAGGTGAAAGTGCTGTACGAGCTGCCGGCTTTGAGAGAGTTGGACCTCAGACTCAACCCTCTGACCAAAAGTCACCCACTCTTTCGCCCTCATCTAGTGCACGCCATGCCTAACCTACGCAAACTAGGTAAGACATTGCCATGTCGCACAGACTGTATGAATCACAGCTCAGTTTTCAGCATAACTGAGTGTCCTTCATTGTTTTCTAGATGGCTGCTCAGTCAGAGACACTGAACGCAAAGCTGCTGTTATGCAGTTCTCCTCTGACCTTCCACCTCAGCAGAAGAGCTCATGTTTGAATCAGACTGCTGAACAAAGGTACGCTTAGTGTCAGATAGTTAACTTTAGTGACTTTATATGTTTCAGCTCCACTTTGGCCCACTAATTATCATGAGAACATGGAAAATCCACCAAAAATGATTTTGATGTTTATTGGGTCTACAATGCTATGAAGAAAGACAAAGAAGTTTTGGGAAAGTTTGAGAATTGTTTGGTTAATTATTCTTCAAAATCAAAACGTGTGCACAACTCTTCTCCAGTACACCATTCTATAATCATTAAATTTTTTCGGCTATCTTGCCTTCATCAGGGTGGTCCCTAAGGCCATTGATCTCTTGATATATCACCTTAAATACCATGTATACAAACTTTTACAGTCATAATTTTCTTCAAAAATACTGTTTACAAAATATCATGATCCTTTATTGATACAAAAACTGTAATATAAGTAGCCATAAATACACAGTATAACATTACAATCAACTTTTCATTTTATTTTCCTTTATAATACACATTTTCATCAAATTTTCAGTACACATAAATAAATTCTGTTTTATTCCAATCTAATTATTCAAATTACTTTTTCCAAAGACACTGTATTTAAATCACACCATCACTTAACAGTTAGGAATAACCCTAACTAATGTCAAAGTCCATCTACATTTGAACTTAACACATCCATCCAAGAACTACACTTCAAATTATTCTTAAGAAATCCTGTTAATGGGAAACAAATATAATCCAGTAGACTCTACAGAAATGGCTGCAGGTCTGTTTCCTCTTTTAACCCTATTGGGTTTAAAGTGCCCATTTAGAAATCCAGAATGGCTCCTTCTTAATTAAATATTGATGAAAAGCTGAATTATTCTACCACGTTGCATAGCAGATTTCACAAAAGCTCATCACTTAGATGTACTCTTGCATTAATAAATATAACCCTGGGTGACAGCATACCCCACAGAAAGTTTCCATTATCAAAATAAATTCCTTGCATCTTTACTGTCTTGTTTGTGGTTCCCAGGAGCAGTGATCAGAGACTGGCGTTAGTTGACCGCTTAACGAAAAGGCTCTCTCTCCTGACCGACAGCGATGATATTGTGTTGAATTTTGTTGCAACAAATCATGAAGGAGACAGTGAAGCTCAGCCTCTCTCTGACTCAGTTCATACGGAGGCAGAAGGTAAGATGTCAAAGCCCAAAACCTAATTAAATGAAAACCAAACCAGCAGAGTTTGTTTTTTGTTTTCAAAGTTTTATTAATGACAAACTGTCTTCTGTCTCAGAATCAAAAGATTTTACAGAACAGAGGAGTTCAACTCCAAAACAGGTGATTTTTAGCTCACTGTCAAGCAATATTACCAGTAGAGCATTTTTATTTTCATATATATATATGAAAATCTGCTCTGTTTTTTCTTTTTAGGAAACTGCTAAATCCATCCTCCGGTATCCCCCCACAAAATATGGTAAGTTTTTGCAGCTCTCTGTACAGACAATCAGTTGGAGATGCAGAGTTATTAAAGTGTATGTTCATGGTTTGTTAGGACCACGGTGCCTCAGGAAATCCCTGAGGATCATAAAGGACAGTTCACACTCCCACAACAGCTTGTTCTCCCTCCTGCCCTCTGGTAGGCGATACAGGACTCTCAAGACCTGCACCAACAGGCTGAGGAAAAATTATTTCCCCAGGCCATAAGACTATTAAACAAATAACTCACATACAAGTGCAATAAATCCATGTGCAATATTTAATCAAAAACTGTATACAACATTCAGTAACAACAAACAATGCACTTATCTGATATCATTATAATTGATTGATAATAATTAATAATAATAATGATATACACTTTTAATGCACTGGTATAAGATTGGTACACTGTGTCGGCCCATGTGAAATCTTAAGTTATTGGTAAATAAAAATGGTATCCGAACCAGAGCTGCACAATTAGGTGAATAATTGATTAGTTATTCACTGACAATTCTTATAATCAAATAATTGTTTTGAGTCTGTGTTTAAGAGGAAAAACAGACTGAATATCTTAGGGTTGTAGACAAAACAAGACATTTTTCACCATTTTCTGAAAATTGATGTTTTATGTGGAACAAAGAAATAATGATTCATCAGCAATTTGACAAAAATAAGCATTTTTGTGCTGGTAATCAAAATCTGCAGTTTTGATTTGGTGATTAGAATAGGTAATCAGAGCATGGTGAACAGTGGATAAAATACTTTTTCTAGAAAGAGTTCAATTGAGGGCACTAAATTACAGCTTTTGTTGACAGTTGAATTACCACTAGGTGGAGACAGAAGCCAGTTCTTCTGTATTTTGAATCATGAACACAGTGAATCTATCAAAGGTCAATTAATAACAGTGTTTTATTGTGTCATTTCTAATTATCCAGACAACACAGAGTCCAAAGGGCCATACATGAAGGAACCGTCTCATAAAAGAAGCTCTGCCTCATTAAAAGTGACTGACAGACCAAAGGTGTCCTTTGGCCCCTATGTAGAGAAACACAGACCTGTGCCTGCGAAACAAAAGCAAAAGGACGTCCCCAAACAATCCAGACATGCAGCCAGGGGACATTATACCCCCAATCCTGGTAAGAGCTGAACATCTGTACTCATAAAAAGCTTTTATCAGGTCACACACATTCATAAATACCAAATTCATTAATGTGTTGTATCTGTATTCTCAACATTTTTCCAGATCAAAGTCGCAGTCACAGCTCTTCATTCAATATTATCCGTCCTCCTAGTCCACGTCGTCCTGGTTTGAATCTGTCTGACCCCTCCAACCCCATCTTACATCCTCCAAGACTGACTTACTCCAGCTTCAACAGGACAGAAGGGGGCTCCAGCCTGCCGCAGCGAGAGGAGAAGAAAAAAAGGGTGGGAAGTTAATTCAGTCCTCTTACTCTGTCATATACTGGGTCGTTATTTATTTCTTCTTACAACTTATAAAAATCAGAGGTTGTTTCTTCATATCAGCTCATCTCTGTATTCATTTCCCAGGGAAGTTACAGGAAACCACTGGAGATGCTCCTCAACCTCGTGGACAAACACTGGTCCGGAGAGAGGTCACTGCATCAAAACAACAACTTCCTGTGTGAGTTGAAGTTCAGTTTTGGGGAATGTGGTATCTGATCACAGGAGCCTGAGATAACAAATGTCTTCTCATCATTTCTATTTTTGGCTCCAGCTCAGGCCGTCCAGATCCTGTCCATGATGGAAACCGATATTTCCAGTCGAGAGGCTGAGGTCAGGACCTTAAGACGGGAAGCTGATGCACTGAACTTTCAAGCAGCAGCACGAGAGGAAGAGCACAGAGCTGAAGTCCGTAACCTCTCAGCTCAGCTGGAAGACGCTCGCAGTGCAGTTGTGAGTGGGTTCAGCACTAGAAAACAATGTTGAGCTTAAGTTTTGATGAGCTCACTGTATTTATTGTCTTTACTCTAACACAGAGCAAACTGAATGAGCAGCTGAGGATCGTGTTGGAGGAAAACGTGGCTCTGCAGAAACAGCTCATCAAGTTAGAACGACAGTATCTCAAGTCTATGATGAAAAGTTCACCTATTACTCAGATTAAAGGTGGGTGTAAATGCCTGTAGGAAACACTGATGGGTGAATATTTAGCTGTCCTTAGTCATCCTCTGTGCTTGCACGTCCTTAGAGGCCCAGACAGAAGTGGAGGAGCTGAGGAAGGAGATCGAGGGGTTGAGGGAGAAAGTTCAGGAGGCTGAGAAAGTCAAAGAATTGTCAAATATGCTGCAAGAAAGCCACAGGTAAGGAGATGAGACCATGTTAGTGTGACACTTAGTTTTTCCTGTATCTACACACCCATAGCAATGCCAATGTTTACATGAATAACACAATATTCTGTTTTTGCCCTTATTATGAAAAAAATATGCTAAATAAGTAGTAGAGATGAAGGGTTATGAAAATTTTATATCTCGATTAGGCTACAGTGACCAAAATTTGCTTGGTTAGAAGTATTATTGTGCTAGAAATGTTCAGAAAGCACTAATACACACACTGAATCATTTCGCCATGTTTTATATTCAAAACCTCTCGATGATTTGATTTGAGGTTGTGTCTTGTGGGCTTTTCTTTCATGCGTGCATCTCAACCTCAGCCTTGCAAACTTGCAAATTCGACGCAAATCTTAATTTTAAGTAGTCAAAAAGTCTAACAGTAAGACAACACTCTTTGAGCGTAATTTATTAATTAAAAATGTTAAACCTCATCCAAAAAATATTGCATGTATTAAAAGTTATTTGAAGCTGTTAAACACATTCAAGAGGGGGCTGCTGTTTCCCGGGTCTTCAGTCCCCTAGAGGTGGCTGGCTGCATAACATCTTAGAGGCAACATTATACGTGAATAAAATATTGATAAATAGTTTAACTGACTGGTATTTCTGGTGCTGACTAGCGAGGTTGGTGACATTTGACTGTAAACAGGCAAAAGGTTGTGTGTCACAAACGGAAATCCCAATTAAGACGCATATTCAGGGTGTTACCAGGGTCTTAAAGGGTCTTAAGAAGTTCTGAATCTGAATTTTAGTTCTTAAAACTGAAAAGTTTTGTATTGATCGTGCTTTAAAAACTACAAAACGAAACCAACATGGAAGCAATAACCACTATATGCAGCCCAGTCAGAGTTTATTGGAGCACACGCAGCTGGTGGACTTTACACAAGTAGCTAAACATCAGTCATGTAGAAGCAAGTGAGTCAGGTGAGCTGTTTCAAACCATCTACTCTGATTCAGACATCACTAAAACCTTCATACTTTTTTCAGACGTGAAATAGGTCTTAAATTACATTTATAATGATCTTAAAATGTCTTAAATTTAACTTGCAGAAACCCTGATATTCTGATGATATTCTGGAGACTTATCCAAAGAATGTTCCTAAAACCTGAATAATATCCTCATATGCCACTGTCTTAATTGGAAAATGCTACATTTGGAAAAAGGCATAATTCAGAATATTCAAACGGAATATGCTGTTTACAAGACCTGTTATCACATTCAATTGTTTAATGTAATAATAGTGGAAAACGAGTGTGCATGACATAGTTGATGATGTTCTCACACCTAAATCAGCCCTAGTTTGTTGTTTGTTTGTGATTTGTGTCTGTGTAACACTGCAGGTCCCTGGTGGCTACCAACGAGTGTTTGCTAACTGAGCTGAAGGGAAGTGGGGAACTTTAAAGCAGAATTTGAATGAAAAGAGGTTCACGGGGATGAAAATATCAAAGCCAGACTACGCAGAGCGTCATATTAGCACTGGCCCAGCAGCTACAGACTGTTTTTAATTTGTTTTGACTTTACATCACTGCAGTGTACATTATTTTTTGTGCGTATTAAGTTCCAAGCCCTTGTGTGTTTATATTATAGTGTTTATTATTTCAAAAAATATGTATAGACTGTGTTTGCTTGATGTAAACAGTAACGGGGAGAGGCAATTCATTCAAGAAAGTTTGTGTATAAGTGTGTGACAGGGCTGCTGTGTTAAATGATTATAAAGGGGAAAATGTTAGTGAGAAGGTCATAATGTATTTCCTGGATCAGTAGCAAGATTGTGTCTCTCTTAGCTGTTTTCCCTCGTTTTTTTTTTTTTTTTTTTTTTAGGTCACTCATGTCTCCATCTGCTTTGTACACTGCAGTGGAATGAATGCATCTAGATTCCAGCTGTACTGTGACTTTATTTATACCTCTGCCTTAGGGCTGGAAAGGAGAGCTACGCACACACACAAACACAGACATGCACTTTCCTCTCAGAGACTCTAATGCAAGACCTGGCAAACCAGGTTAGGATGTGGATGCAGCTCCGTACACTGAATGTAGCTTTTGGTTTTATGTGAATGTTACAGGTCACTGGTTGGTGCTGCCGGTGCAGAGTTTCACAGTGTTCCCAAAGGAGCCATAATAATATAAAACAATGTGTTTTGACTCACCCTGTAACCTACTCAGCAGAGGTTCAGAGTTTTTTGGGTTTTTTTTATTTTCAATAATGCACTACAAATCATGAACACATATTAAGAGGCCGAAAGAACAAGAACAAAAACACGCTGCATGCACCAGGGCACAATAGTACATTAAAAGTTATTTTAAAGGAAATGAAAAGACAATATTGTTCCTCCACATTAAAGGTGCACAGTATTTGGCATTAAGCACAGAAAACAGATCAAGCTACTGCAGCAGATAAAGACTAACACACTGATAGCTGCTAGTTTTGCACTGGATGCATTATTCTTCATCAGCTGAGGGCTACAGGTAATGTGTGACGTGTGTAAGGCAAACACTGTCACTATGTTGGAAAAATATTCTACAAAAGTATATTTACTTGTTTCCCTTTATCTCATACAGTATGTAAGCATACAACAATAAAACCCTGCTTTTGTTTTCAGTTAAATTTGTGCCTTGGATGACAGTACCACACATAAAAGGTACTCCAAATCTTTACCAACAGACAAATGTAATAGTGTAGGAGTGCAGCTGACTTTGTACATGTACAAGTTGATACATATTGCTTTCAAGCAAAACACGATTTTATCATGATCCCACAATTTCATCACTTAATATTTTTTACCAAGAAAATATTTAAGTCTGTCCAGTAGTTTGTCCTCACAGCAGGCACAGCAGTTTAGATAAGATATGACAAACTCCTACTGTCATCTATAATGCTTCTGAATCAAATGCAATTTACAGAACATGCACAAAGTACAGCAATACAGAAAAAAACAACAACATAATGAAGCCAGTGTCATAAATTAAGCCATGTGGCTATAACTTTTTAGAATATACACAATCTTACCACAAATATATTAGAACTACTGTATAGAAATCTGATGAGGAAATATTATAATAAGTAAAATGTTAAAAATACAATCTTGTACAACTGAGCTCATTGGCTGTGGTTAGAGCTTCCTTTTTCAGCTGAACTCACCAATTTTAAATTCAAGAAGCATGTTAGCAAAATGGTTTGTAGGTAGATATAGTAGGGTCTGAATAACAACAGTGAAAATTGGGAATTCCTGTTTGTTTTTTGTTTTTTTATGGTTTTTCTTTTCATTTTTTTTTTTTTTTTTTTTTTTTTATTATTTAAGGCTGGGTTGCACCAAAAAGGATTCCATTTTTAACCAGATTAATTCGTGGTTTAACTGTTGACCACAACTTTAAACTCCAATTGAAAATGTGATTCGCTATTAACTTTAAACTTAGAGATTTAACTTCTAAAATGGATTTGGGCCATGTTTGAGATGAATTGAGCAAAATAATCAAGTTTCTCATGGAAAGTTAGGGGACTAACTCAACCCAAATGAGCTTTATGTATGTCTTCTTTTTTCACTGCAGTTAATAATTTGGACAAGTTTGCTCAAAGGAGGAGAAATTAGGGCTTTTCTGCCGAGCCATCATGAGAAGGCTAACTAGGCTAACTAACTTTTTAGCTAGCTAGTGAATATATATAATATATATGTTGAGGTTTATTTGTCTTGGGTTTTATTTTTTGTTTTTGTTTTTACTTTTTAGCTTGCTAGCAAAGTGACATTTCTTAACTTTTAGCTAGCTAAAAAAAATATTTTAAAAACTTTTTAGCCAGCAAACAAAGTGATATTTTGTTAACTTTGCAATTAATACATATCCTTGTTTGGACAGCACTTTTTTAAAATTTAATTTGGGTAAGCAAGCATCCCAATATTGATTAAACTCTATTTATTATTGATTTAGATTAGATTAGAGGTTGTTGGTGCAGCCCAGTCTGTTATAAGAAGGCCTGTTTAAAAGTTTTGCATGGTAGGAGTTTTGTTTTCATGTTTTACATTAGTCACAAATGCAGAAAGATATGGCTGTTCAGTCAAACATATTCAGTCTTACTGAGAACTAAATTGTAATTTGTTTTTGTGAAAAACAAGTTGACAAAACCCTTAAAATATTTTTCTTGGTTTGAGCTGAAGGCAAATTATTCAAATGATAGTGTGAGCTTATAAAATAAAAGAAATGAACAGCAGATTTTTTTTAAAGACTTAACAAGTGGGGGTGGAAGACAAACAACACTGAAGATGGAATTAACAATTTAAATTTTCAAAAGAAATAAACATTGATAGTAATACAGTATGTCAACAATGTGTGCCAATTATCGAAGCTCTGCAAAACAAATAAAAAATGCATCTGTTCAACTAAATATGGGAATAGAAAAAGTTCCATTATTAAGTGCAATGTTGTTAATTCATCAAACTGTTGTCCCACTTTTGTTTTTCTTGGCATGTTGTTCAATTGTGCTTAATAAATATTATAAGGCCCTATCATAACAACAAAGCTTCGATGTTCATAGCATAGCAGTATCTCTCGTTTGTTCTCTTCAGTGTTTGGCTGTAACTTGCAATCAGACAGGAATGTACCAGCTGGTGATGACTTTGTAAAAATAGATGTAAACAGTTTTCCAGTTCTCACACTTCACAAAGATAGGAACTCAAAACCATCCCTCTCTCTCCCACACACATACACACACACACACACAAAATAGATGGGTGGGAAAATATATGAAATCCTATTTGTTTGTGCTTTCTTTGAGTACTCTTTTAATAGAAAATTATCCTAGTAGTTGATCAAATGTTTGTTTCCTCATCGTCACCCTCACATGGGTTTGGCCACGGTGGGTTTATTCACTTTCTTTTCATATGTCCCTCGATGTTTGTATCCCGAGACGTATCCGGAAGTGTCAACTATGTCTTCTCGTCCTGCCTTACCCTTCCCACGGCCAGTGGTTGGGTCAAAACGCTCCTTGTGTGACCCTGTAAACTTGCTGGTGTCCGTGAGACGGCTCACTGTCGGGGAGGCCACAGCTCTCTGTGAGGAAAACATTTGTGTTAAAAGAAATAGATTCAAAATTTCAAACTGAGAACTAACTCTTACTTTTTGCCAATATCAGCAAATCCATCTTTTCGTCCATCCAGGTTAAATGGGGCCTTTAACACATGGAAAGAACTTGGACAAACCCCAATTTCAAAATGTTGGGATGCTGTGTACAACGTAAATAATAACAGAATGCAATGACTTGCAAATCATTTTCAACTTGTATTCAGTTGAATATCACACAAAGACAAGCTATTTAATGTTCAAACTGATTAAATTTATTGTTTTTTTGTAAATATAAACTCATCACACTCACATATGGGTTTTGGAGCAACATATGTTGCCATCCAAACGACATTTTCACATTTCACATTTCACTTTCTAAGCTTCAACAGTTACCGTCCGGTAACTGTTTGTATTGTACTCAAATGTATATAGGTAAAAAAAAAAAAATGCAAATCATTGCATTCCGTTTTCTTTACGTTTTACACAGCATCCCACCTGTTTTGGAACTGGGGTTTGTAATATAGGTGACTTGTATATAGACGAAACATGATCTTTACTGCAGCTTCAACAGAGATACGGCCTGTTAGTTCTAAGAGTCAGGTTCCTTCAACTCAGAAGTGATGTAAAAGTACATCTTCCCCAGTTTGAGAATGTGAGGCCAGATAAGTTTGATGAATGCTTAAAAGAGTTTGCAGGATGAGATCATAGAATATGTGTGATACAAAATATGTGTGAAACATTAAAAGACCTAAACCGCCCAACTACAACCACCATAAAAGCACAGAGGGACAAAGAATTGGTTCTAGGTTGTATTCACACATGTTCAATAAACACACTACTGTAATACACTTTTAAATCATACACAGATTACACTCATTAACTACAAATTTAGAAAACTTGCAGAAAATATTTACAGAGGTCTCAACAAAGAAAATTTACTTCACTGCTACGCTCTTAGTCCCAAAATACAAGGTTACTGGATTGTTATCTTCGCTTTTTGTCAAAGATATTCAATGTTGTGATACACCAAGACCCAATTTTAATAATTCTGGGGGTATCTAAAGATGTACAGAAACTAAAACAGGCACAACAATGCCTCCTGGCATATGGTATTATTACTGCAAAAAAGTTGATCCTGTTATTTTGGACAAAGAATGTATAATGTAGAATGTATCACAAATTTTACTATGTTGTTATGGAAAAGAAGTCAGCAATATTCATGCTTTGCATCTTACCGTGACTCCTGAAATGACAGGCGTCTTCCCCTCAATCAGCTTGAAGACCTCGGCCTCGGCCTCCTCTCCAGTCTTGTCTTTGTATTTCTTCCTGGCCAGCTCTCCAAGTGCAGTCTTGAACTCGTCATATGTGATGTTACGAGAGGATTTCTTCCTGAAATGTAGGTGGAAAAGGAGCTTAAGTGTGGGATTAACACTTGTCACAGTATAGCGCATAAAACCCCCCCAAAAACTGTCTCCAAAGACAGAGACACTCTATTTAGGTTTGCTTTATCAGCTTTTCTACAGCCTCTCAGTGGAGTTTGAAAGCTTAAAAATGAGAGCAGACAGTAGTGTACACAGAGCCATGTGTGATCACTTCAACATTGCAGATGTAAGACACAGCATGGAGATGGTATCCTGCTGAGATAAACAATGAGAAAACTTTCACTGGATCTCGTCTCGCAGTGTGTCTCGGCACTTAACTGTCGTCTGAGCAACTCCGCAGACTTGCACACACCTGTAGGCTGTATATGTGACTGTCTCTTCATATCATGTATCATATTGTGTTCAGCTCCATTAGTCAGGCCCCAGAACCCTGATGTTTGAGACATTTCGACCTGCTGAGTCTCTGCATCCTCATATAAATGATCAAACTGTTGTAACTACTGACAGTCCCATACCACAGATCATCATCATCAATCACCCTCCTTCTGAGAGTGCTCCACCAGTTGTTTAATTGGCCATGTGCCCGTTTCACTTCCATGTTAAAAGTGCATAGTAACACAAACACAAACAGCCATTGCCGTGGTGATAAATCGCCCAAACAACAGCCTGTAAAGCCTGAAGTCTCCCTGGGCAACCTGCTGTCATAGCAACAAGCTACAGTAAACAGGGATGTTTGGGTTTATTATTAATTTGACTCATCCAGTGACCCGTTTTTTTTTGTTTGGGCGATCCATCAGTGTTGAACATTTGAGAGCTCCATTCCTCTGCGCCTGTTCCATGCTGTCTATTGTCAGGAGGGAAACTGGATTTCCAGCTGCTGCGTCTGTCCAAGGAAGATAACTGTGTGTCCCCTACTGAGCTAATAAATTCTCCAAAGTATACAAGTGATTAAGCTGTGTAAATAAACGGCAAATCAGAGTCAGAGGAGGCTGAGATAAGGGTTTAAAAGGGCAAAGGTTAGAGTGCAAGTGGAACTTTATTTTCATTTGGGATACTGTGGTAGGCTGAAGCTGACCTGCTGTTTATTTACATAGTTCAACCATCTGCAGTACATGATACATACTGTATGGATCTGACACAGTAGTTGGCTGTTTCATGCAGAAATGCTCCTATTTAAAAGTATCTCATTATAAATTACAAACACAAACTCATCAAATGTAATTAAATAAAAGACTATTATGGAAATGCATTTTATTAAATACGATAATTTGAATATACAAAAATACATTCTCTACAGGTTGATATTATATTTTAGGTAGTCTCCTTGCCCCTTAACCCCCTTTTGAAGTGACCAATCAATATAACTTGGAGATGGGAGACTGCGAATTCAGGGGTCATGTCAGCCCACATATAGATCGACTGTGCAAGCAGTTTTACACTTATTGTTAGATGTCAACCTCATAGTAATTATGACAGGAACAGTGCAAAGATTGAGAAAGCCCATGAAGGAAGGGATGGGTCAAACACATTACTTTCATCCGGAAGACTGGAGTTTGTGTCCTTTAAAGTTTTAAGTTACTTTATTTTTTTGTTTCGTAACTGACATTACTTATGAAACTTAATGTACTTATTTTAACCCAAACCATAATCGTTTCCCTAAACCTGACCAAGTAGTTCTGGTGCCTAGAACAAACCAGACTGTGATTGTTTCACAACGTTAAACATCTGATGTGACTTGTGACACGTGACTTACATGATATACTTAAGGTCCCGTATGTCCGTCACTAGTACTGTCCAACGGTCATGTATGTCATTTTGGCAGTCACTGGCAATCGACCTATTCTGTCTTTTAGGTATGAGGATGTGTTGGTGGTTTTTCTGGCTATTAAGTACATCAGACCAGCAATATGTCATCCAGCCCGAGTAAGCAAGGCCATGTCCCCTTCTGGGGGAAAACTCGCACTTTCATATAATGGGAGAGATAAGAAAACGCTCAAAAAGCTGCCGTGTAGCAGGTTGTAATACAAATTAACATGCAAATCAATCACAATCTCTGGTTACCCTCCTTCCTGGAAATAAAAGGATCCCAAAAAGACAGCAGTAAGAATGTCTGAGCCTCCAGAGGACAGTAATTGTTACTACTGATGGAGAGTGAATGTTAGCTTGAGTGTGAGGCTGCTGGAGTTCAGTGATAACGTGACAGTACAGCAGCATCAGACTGTCGTCTCTGACTAAATCTCATCCTAGCTTAGATCAACAGTTGTGTGTTAACAGGTTTTGTTATTTACAAACAATTACAATACCTGGTATTTCAATACTGGCCATGCATGGCCACTGTGTTGTCTCATTGATCCACATGGAGGGGGAAAGACTGAAAGAGCATGATGACTGGCTGATCAACCTTAATTTATTAAGATATTGCGGACGCTCAGGTTCAGGCAAGGTCACAGAATAATTATTAGACATGTCTATAAAACAAAACAAATTTTTCAACATGAATTCTTACAAACTTAATTTAGAAAAGACGTGACACTGCATTGTTGTCCATGATTTCCCTGGTTTTCTGCACCTCCAAAAGGGGGTGCAACCTGACGTTCTGGTGAAGTTTGTGTATGTGCCGTTCTGATGTATATTTGCCAGTTCTAGAGCACATGCTGTTTGCTAATTGCGCTTTACTTCTATTGTATTTTAGTGTCATTCGGGAAACTTGCCTTCACAGCAATATCTGATCGCATTTTAATTAAAGTTTTATTTTTGCAGCAAAAACCAAAGCAGCTTCTTTCTGCAAGCTACAGCTGTTCACAAGGAACACAAATAAATTTACTGTTGTTCACAACTGGCGTGTTGCTGGACCTGACAGGTCATGTCCAGTGATTCTCTTACATTTAGCCAAGGACTGTAATTGGGCTATTTTTTTCCTACAATTTAAACATCTGGATTTCAAATACACAAATACAAGCTCTTAAAGTATTTGTTAGAAATTACATCTTATTTTTTCCTGCTCAGCAAAATGCAAATTACATCATTCTCAAAGTAATTAAATACATATTTTAAATAATGAAATTCTGCCCATCTATGCCTATGATCATGTTCAGTGATGAGGAAATACCACCAAAGCATGGAAACTGAAGCCATCATAAGACCATGCTAGTAATTAATTAGCCCCCACCAGATTTCTTCTTCATCCATAGTTTATACTGTGGTGTTTTGGCTCCAAGCAGGCAGACAGCACAGCAGAGACTCAATGTGGTGCAGCAGACCTCCACACCCACAATAAATAAGGATTCATTGAGCCATACAGTGATTAGCCAGTGCTCATTAAGATGTTTAATTTTTTGTGTGCAAGCAAAGAGCTTTGACACTGATTAAAGGGAGAGTGCAGATCTGCATCTCTGGCATGGCAGCTCTCCCTGGCTCAGTCGCGCCTGGAGTCAGAAACTACATGAAAATGAGCCCCCTCCCCCAGTCTGTACCTCGTTTTATCCTGTGGCTGCCGCTGAAGTGTACGAATACCGCAGGCTTTGTACTGATTCTACTGTACGATCCTCCCTGATTAGAATCTGCACAGCTCAGACGACAAGAGCCTGAAAATTCACATGCCAGACACACACATACAAGGACCTGAAGTATGCAAGATGAGACAGATTCACCACAAAAAGCCTGTATGACAGGGATTGTTTTTGCCTGAAATCTAAAAAGTTGCTACACCATATTGTTGGCACATTTCAAAATATTGCTCACCAATGGAGCGTGATGTAAACAGGCTCAAATCCCACAGTCAGCTTGAAGTTCCCACTCTAGTCTTGCCGAGGAAAAATGCTCACAGCAGTAAACATGAACACCCATTGCCATGCCAACTGTGAAGGTGTTTCTGTGGGTGACTCAAGATCCAGAAAAACAAGGAGACTTCTTTTGCTTTACTGTACATAGTGATAGCTGAAATGATGAAGGAACATTTGGATGTTTACATATCTAGAGCTATAAAACCTGCATGATCCTTAAGGGCTTACAATTATAAACATGCATAAATAAACCTAGTCAAGTCTGTATATCAGTCTCTTACATCTGAAGCCACATGCATGTCTTTCAATAGGGTGTAGTTGAGGACTGAACCTTGCCACAAGCTTCCTGTTAATCTCCTGTGATGTGTTTTGTGAATTTGAAAATTGATTTCAGAGAAGAATACAAAATTTAAAATACCCTCTGTGTATCCTACTACTTGACATGCAAGAAATCAGAAATAAAAAGATATAGTAATTTTAGTTTCCATTGCACTATATGTTCTTAAAGGGACAGTTCACCTAAAAACAAAAGCCAAGCATATCAACTTGTGGAAGGAAGCGTGCATCTGCTCATAGACGAGAGGCTCATGCTTGTGACAGTGCTGGATGTAAACATACAAGGGAAAATTAAGTAACTTAAGTAAATGGGTCAAGATTTCTGGAAAGAGACATTGCTGTTCAGTTTTTCAAATGTATTTCTTTGGAGCTTTGAGCACCACAAGCCGAGTGCCATGTATTATATTTGTGAGAAGGCAGACATATCTGTGTCCAAAACTCGGCAACTCGTAATACAAAAAAAAAAAAAAAAAAAATAGCACTACAGGTAAGAGGAAAAATATTTATTTTGTATTTTCAGGTGAATTGTCCCTTTAATAGAAGTAGCAAGTCCTAGTCTTTTGGAAATACATTTTTAGGACTTCAGTTCTCCTGGAGCTGCTATTTGAAATATTTTATCTCTGTTATAAAGACAGAAATAAACAGTCTCAAACAGAAAAATAACACTAAAAACCATTTTGGAATCTCCTGTATATAAGTGTGTACACAAAGTGACTGAGATTGAACTATGATTACACACCAGCAGAAGACGGAAAATCCACTAAATCAATATGAGATTCCCAAGCAGCCATTTTTCATGGCCTCTCCACTCCTGCAGCAAGACTCAGTGATGAACAGCTTCCAGCCACACTCTTCTATTCTGGTGCTGTCTAGCAGAACAATCTTTATTCAAAACATTCAACCAGGATAAAGAAATTCAAAGCTGCTTTGTGCATGAATGAAGAAAATCTTACAAACCCACATTGTAAAAGCTCCATCCTTTCTTACACCGGCTTTATTCTTAGCCACATACAGCTGTATGTACCTTTCTGTATATGGGCAATACTGTTACAATATATTTACACTCATCTGTCAATGTGTTAAATAGTTTGCAGACACTCAGTATACTTGGTAAATGTAAGCACAGCTGCACAGATGAAAAGTGTCTCTTCTTTGGTGAAATAATATTGAGGTCACAGCTTATTATTAGACTCTACTTCACTTAAATCAAGCAGTAAAGGATGAATCAGTCTGGCCTGAGGAGACACAGGATGAGCCATCTTGACCTCTCTACTCTGGCCACTGTTTCTGATGGACAGCTTCAGTACAGCTAATATAAAAAACAAAGGCATATTCCAAAATTACTGCCTGAAAAGAGATGTTATACTGCTGTGTTCCAGGTTTTAAGTCGTTAGAAATGTGTAAAATCTGACAAGTTGGTATTATTTCACTGTTTCCAAATTGATTAGCAACTGTTTCCTGTCTGTTGTTTTAATTTTGCAATGTGAAGCACTTTGGGCTACATGTTTGTATGAAAGGTGCTATATAAATAAAGCTGAATTGAGTACATGGGGCTGTAAATAACATATTTAATAACCCATTAACCCATTAGACAACAGCTAACGTTAGCATTAACCACCACCTAGCTAACATTACCATTTAATAGTTTACATGATAAGAAAGGAAATGCGTAAATTAATTCTGAAATATCAACAGAAGAATTAACGTAAGCCTTTCCTGTTGTATCATGTTACACTATCACATGAGAAAGTGGTTGAATGCTCACATTAGCTGCTGTCTAACAGTAGTTAATAGGTTATAAAGTATGTTTTTATTTTGAAATTTGGTCTAATGTCCCTCCAGGTTTTCACTGTCCATTGTGTTTTCAGTTGCAGATCAATTCAGAAGTGGTGAACTGATAACAATTGGTCAGATTTTGTAAGTTTAATATGACTGAAACACAGCAGTATGACATTGAGGAAAATGGCCGCCATGTGGATCTGGTGAATTGTGCATGTTTGCTCACTGACCTTAATTAGCATCATTGGTAACACCTGTGTTTACCCTGCTATTTTATATCAATATAGCTGCTATCTTGATATAAAATATATATATAAAGTTTGGTGCCTGTTTTACTTGACTGTGGTAAAGACAATGCCACTGATTCAATACTCTGAACACTTACAAAAAATAAAAGTAGTATCCTTTGTCCAGACAGTTTTCATTTCCACTTCTGTGTTCTTAGAACCACAATGCTACCATGTCTGTACCACATTATAGCCTTTTGGGCATGCTGATCAGGGTGACTAAGCCTGTAGTCATGTCCTCTACTGAAACAGTAAAGTATTACTATGCAGTAAAGGAACATAGTCCTGTCCTGGCATGCCTGCAATAAATCTTAGCTGATTCAGAAAATGACAGACAAAGGAAGGTAACAACCCAAATTAACTGACAATATTTAGACTTCAGTTCAACACATTTGGTGCCTTTCTTACTTGACTTTGCTGAAGACGATGTCCACGTCAGTCAGGGTGATGTTCTTGCCGTCAATCACGCCACAGTCCTTGCAGAGCTTGGACCAGTTCTTGCCGTGCATCTCTTTGCCCGTAGCACGAGTGTCACCATGGATGGCGAAGCGCCGAAAGGCCTCTTCCAAAGCGGTCAACTCCACTGGTGTGGATGACCCCTGACCTCCGTCACTGGTCCCATTAGACTCAGTTGAGAGCCTTTTGGACGCTCGGTCTTTAGACTGTTCAGTGTGCGGCCGTAAAGGTGCCGAGCCCATGTTAGGATGCTTGGCTGTCTGGACTTTAAAGTCATCTATGTTGTCTCTGAGAGGGAAAAAATACGACATCATCTCATCATCCGTGTGATGTAAGCGGTATACATGGCAGTTTTCAGTTGAGGTAATATCATGGAAAACGTAAAGCATGCACTGTAGCCACTCTTTTGAACCAAACAGCCGAATATTCAGAATACAAGAGGTCTGTAAGGTTTAGTGAAAATGGTTAACACTTGATTTGAAGGGGTCAGTTCAGCCATTCAGTCCATTTGGCAAAGTTGACATTGTTTGAGATGTGACAACTTGAGATTAATCAAGCCAGCATAACCTGTCAAAGTCTTTATTACAACTTGACTTTATCAAACATAAAGGAACTGTTTAGCTTTATGTTTTCAACATTAGCCTACATTATATACTGTTATATCTGGTCGGTTTTGACACTTGCTGTCATGAGACCATTATACGTAAGTGTGTCATGAATAATTTTCTGACTTCAACTGAATGGGTACCATTTGGACTTGTCATAATGATATCATCAAATGTTATAAGGCCAGTTTGACAATAGTGTAGCTGATGGACAGACAGCGGTTAGCTGGTTTACTTGTTGCTAAAGTAAGCTAACTGCTGTCTGCTGTCATCTCTGTTGAGAGTTGCACATGCACACTACCAACTGGCATTTTCCCTGCCACGTTAGCATCTTCAGTGTCTAGCTGAGTCTGGCCAGACTGGAGAACCTTGGTGAACAGAGGCTGAACACCGAAAACTGATTGTGGCCATGTCTGACAACAGTGAATACAGTACAGAGGGGCTGAGTCAGTTAATTAGGCAGCTAGCTCCGCAGCTAACTAAGCTAACAGCTACAGATGACAGCAGAGAGCAGTTAACCTACTTTAGCAACAAGTAAACTACCTAAATGTCTGTCCATCAGCTAATTCTATGAGCTAAATCACTTGGAACTGTACTCTGTTGTCAAACTGGCCTTATAACATTTAATGACATCATTATGACAAGTCCAAATGGTACCACTTTAGTTGAAGTCCAGGAAACTATTTCTGACACACTTATAATGGTCTCATGACAGCCAGTGTCAAACCCAACCCCATATGTCAGTTTAATGTAATGTTTAAACATAAAGCTAAACAGTTTCTTTAAGTCTGATCATATCAAGTTGTTATAACAAAGACATTAGCAGGTTATGTTGTCTTGGTTAATGTTAAGTTAATATTGTAACAAAGACATCTCAAACAATGTGAACTTTGCATTAAAAAATAATTTACTGAATGACACTTAATGACAACAGTCATAACATTCATAAAGACTCCTTCATATTCATGACAGGTGTCATGACATGGTTATGACAGTGTAATGACAGTCCCCTACACACCCCTTCAAATACAGCATCACGGTACAAGCATTAAATTACTCCTATCAAGATTAACAAGAAAAGCTGATGGAGCTGATCAAAACCAACAGATCCAAGTGAAAACGACATTTAATCACAGTCTGTACACTACAGAGGAGGAAGAGGATTTTTGGCAGAAATATATCTGATGCAACCCTGTTCTGTAAGACTTGCAACGGACAAACTCTTCTGCAGAAAAGTAAACAGTGCGTCATGTCTTAAGGTCAAGACACAGCTTGCGTGTCTTTTCACTGTCCCTTTTTGTACGTTACACTTCTGTGTTACAGCAGGCAAGATCACACTCCAGAGGTGTTTCTGTGCTCACACACACTGCCTGTGAATGGACAGATGTCTTACATGTTCTGGCACAGAGGTGGAGGATATAAATAGATCTCTGTGGAATTCAAAGACGCACAAATCAAGAACCAAGAGAGCAGATGGATATTTGAACTAACACAGAAAATGTGAGGTGAAGGCTCATAATACTGTATTCTAAAACTTACTTCTGGTCTGCCATGCTTGTGCAGGAATTTGGCTCCTTCTGTGCAGTGCTTGGATTAGCTGACTTTTGTTTTCTCTTTGTGCTGTGGAAAAGATGAGAACGGAGGTGAATACTGTGAGAGGATGTGAGTGCCAGAGAGTGGAGGGCATAATAAACAAAAGAATAAAATGAAAGCAAGGAACACAGCATCATTACAAAAAGCACAATATTCCACTCTTGTCTAAATCACTCTTTAATCATACATAATTATTCATGACATAATGTCTAATTCAGTCTGGCACACACATGCACGCACACAGACAGCTGCATTTAAAGCAAACCTTCCTAATGGAGTGAATAATAACCACAACTGACAGCCTAGAGCAGAATTACTGTTATAGGTACTGCCAACTATGACATTATTTCAGTCAGAAGTGCAGGCCTTCAGACTTATCAATAGCAGAATCTGAGTTCTATAAAATCCTAACTTCAATTATCAGATAAGTCAATTTCTAAATCATACAATGCTCTCATTCATGCTAAAAATTAAAACGCCTTGTACATTAAAGAAAAGTGGGGAAAAGAAGCAGGAATAGAGATTTTTTTTATGAGGAGGCTTGGGGGGAAATGTGTAGCTTTCAATGGTCCTCAACTAATTCCATAAAATGGAGAAAACACTGTTGAAAAAATAATATATTATCAGATATTTTAAGATCCCACACTAGGAAAAATAGAATATGAGTTTAATGCACTGGAGACAATGTGGCTCAATGGAGGCAAATCAGTTCCACATATTCTGGGACTGCCCCAAAGTGAGTTTATATTGGAATTCACATAATATTAAGTATAATGTTTTAAAACTCATATAACCCTGAACTGGGAGACTCTCTATTTGGGCCACAGAGGAGGGATACAAAGCTGCTGCAGGCCCCTTTGGAGGTGAGGAGAAATCAATTACTAGAAAGTGTCTAAATCTAGTACCACCTATTGTGAAAGACTGGTCCTCCTAACAAAATTCTAAAACTGGTATGGTATAATTTTGGAAATATTGAAAAAGGGGAAATTGACCTATTCTTTGTCAAAAAGACAAATTCAAATTTGGAATAAAAAGGTTGAATTTATACCCCCAATACAAGCAGATGTTCTTTGCCTTCTGTGCTCCTTTCATCTTCCTGATGTAAATTGTAGAAATCTAAGCTCCCTTGGTTCTGTTGTAGGCTATATAGTTACATTTCTAATGTGAGAAAGTTGAACACGAAACTGCTGACAGATTGGAGTAGAAGTACACATAGATTTGCAGGATGTTATGCAGATGAATACTGATGTACATAGATATGTTAATCCTGTATATGTGGAAAGGTATTCATGAATATACACTTGAGGAAAGGATGAAGCACTGAGCTATGGATCACAGTAACTGCAGCTTTTAAATACCTGTGTATGTGTACATATGCACATTTGTTAAGAAAAAAACGGAAAAAGGCTTAACGTAAAACTATCAAAGACCCTGTATACTATGTGATATTAACCTTTCCAAATAAAATACAGTTGTAAAATTTAATAGAAAAAAGAATAAGAACCAAAAAGGAACATCAAAATCTTCTTCATCATCATTAACACCAAAGTCTTTCCAGCTCGAGATCTGTATGTTATTATCTGTTTTGACACATCTCTAATCTTTAAAGGTTGGATTTGCTGAGCAGTTCAGGGATTCCCCTCTACACACATCATCATCCTGATTTGCATCTCCTTGTACAAAGCAGAAGCCTTTTTCAACTCAGCCTGACACTTGAACAACATCTGAAATGCTTACCTTGATCATTATTCCTTGAGTAAGATGCAATAAAATCTAATTACCACATACAAAACAGAGAAAAGCCCTTGTGCTAGTCCTATTAAGACAATGTAACCCTGAGCCATGTTTGTAACAAGTGATGGTGCTCTGCTCACCTTTCAGCTGTTCCCATACTTAGCTCAGCATCCTTAAAGGACGTGTGTTGCCATGGCAAAGAACACACCAGCAAAGTCTCTAAAACAATTAGCCAGTAGTTGCACTTACAGTTTATACAGATACGAACAAGAAGATGTAAACCGGAGAGAGATGCCGTGTCCCGTGGACCAAATCGTCTGCTGCTCCTGCTAGCACAGTTTCAAGCAAGTCCCTCAAGTTGCCAGTAGCGTGCTTACATTCACCCCCAAGTGGCAACATGTGCAGCGTAAAGGGTTTTGTTTCCTCTGTCCAGTGGCCAACAACTACAATTGTGACCTTGCTAAGTACAGTCGACACTTAAATTGGTACAAAAGTCCCAAGATTGACACTGCTGCATAAAGCCATTATAATCAGGATGTCAATTCTTATTGGAAAAAAAGAAGAGATTATTAATGTGTATGAATAATGGCATTCAGAGCAGCAGACACTGGGAACCCATTGTCCAGAGCTAGTGGCTTCTCTGTCCGACCCATGCCTATTTCTTCACACATACACACACGTGGTGACATCGCAGAGTACCACTATTCATGGCAGAGGTTTGTAGTCATATGTCATCGGGGACGCAGGCCAAGACAATCCACATAGAGTTACTGAGGTTGTTGAAGCTGCAACGTATTATTTCTTAACTATATCAATGAAATAAATATTAAAAGTACAGTATAATGATCACGCAGGTCAAACTGTGTATTTTCTGTCTCAAAAGGTATTTAAAATGCAATAAATAAAACATGCAGCCCTAGTAACCATGTCATACTTGGGAAAAAAAATCAACCTCCAGATTTTAATTATCCAATATCAATTTTTGATCCAGTGATCGATCTTTGTACCTGAATATTTGTGCATTTGCAAAGTGGGTATGGGCTATGCTGTGGTTATAAATTGAAGTTATCTTAAAAGCTAAAGCTTGCTTGCTAACTGATTTTTTGTGTAGCTTCAAATGTTGACTGAAGTTGTGAGTTGAAAGTTGATGCATCTCCATCTGTAATTTTCAACCTGCACCTTTTGCATGCAGCAATTTGTGTTTTGTTGACCACTGCATAGTTTTTGTAAGCACACAAAATTACCTTTGGTATAATTTTTTTTTTTTCAACTGGAGCTTGGTAATGTAACATTAGTTCTTCATAATTCTTTTTTGCAACCTGATTGCATGCTGTTGCCTTGGTTCAAACAAAGTGCATCTGGGGAATTAAGCGTCAATTTGGTGAGAATGAATAGTGGTAACGTTAGTTGATTCAGGAAATAAAGGGAAATTAATTGATTTGTGGCACGCTTGAGGAAGGTCTCAAGTCCAAGTGAAGTCATGAGTCATTAGCGTTAAAGTCAGAGTTGAGTTGCAACTCTTTGATTTCTCTATGATTTTGTCAAGTGGAGTCTAAAGTCATCACATTTGTGACTAAAGTCTGACTCAAGTTCAAGTCATATGACCTGAGTTCACACTTCTGATAGTACAGTTAATACAGTTTTATTTTCCTTTGTTTCCTGTTTTGGTCCACAATTTTATAACAGAGGAGCATATTTACAATTTAGCCAATACTCTACTTTGCAGTTCAAAGCGTAATTTCTAAAGAAAGTGTTTTCATTATCAGTACATTACTGTTTATCTGATGTAATTTATTTCAAGAATCAAATCAAATGTAATCTAAACTGATATAACTGATAAACTGAATCAAATTAAGAGATCAGTGCCGTTGCATAACCTTACTTGGATAATGAGACACCAAAAAGTTTTTTTCCCATGAACCTAATACAGGGCAGCAACTTTTTTTTTTATTAATCATTTAGTCAATACAATGTCAGAAAATAGTGGAAAATGTCCATGAGGTGATGTCTTCAATGTATGTGTTCTGTATGACCAACAGTCCAGGCCCAAGCCATATTTAACTGATAAAAGATATTCTAGCCAAAGATAATATAAAACAGGGAAGCAGCAAATTGTCACAGAAGCTGGGATCAGAGAATGTTTGGAATTTTTGCTGATAAGACTTAACAACTATTGATTGTCAAATTGTGGCAATATTTGCTGCATGATAGACTGATCAATTTATCTATAATTTATTTATGAGTATTCCAGCTTTAATCACAACACTCTCTTTAGATAATCATACATATTGGTGTTTTTAATGAAGAAATTTAAGTACTATCTTAAGTTTTTATGGGGGATTTGCTCATTTGTAATCAGTAGAATTATACTGTAATGCAAAGGAAGGAAAACATATGTTATTTTAATTAAAAACCTACTTTACATGGACACACACCGGTAAAATCTACCTTGTATTTTCATGTGAGGTTGGTTTTGATGTTTTCACGTTCTGTTTTCAGCAGCAGCTTCCTTTGATGCCCACAATGAGGTACCATCATTAAGTTTACTTTCAGTGGGCATCCACATCCTTTCAAATAGATTAGCTGCTTGCTGTGTGTTTCCCTTTGTGCTACACTGACAACAGTAAAATCTGTGTGAAACAAAGGAGTCTGTTCAGTCTCCTCCTCCAATTTATAGTCAGCAGTTTCAAGTGCCTCAAGTCCTCAGTACAACAAGCCTCCACAAACCACATCGTGTTCAATACATGAGAGAGAGGGAGGTCCTTAACACTGTGGCTCAGTGGCCTCAACGAGAACACAGATGAAAGGAAATGTGGTGCTCTGACAGTTTTTTAATCTTATGATTATAAACTGTGTAGACAATATGGAGTAGAGACCATTTGGTAAAGTAAAGCTCAACCATACACACACACAAAAAAAAAGGCAAATACAACCAAAATTTCAGAGCAGTTGTGTCCTGTGCCTTTTTTCCTGCCCCACTTTGCCACACACAAACGAGACGCCGTTTGGTTAAGGGCAGATCTCCAGAGACAAATCTGTGACTGGATGACAGCATGCTTACATACACTCGCCTGCTGGCAATACACTGCACAGATGAGTGCTTTAACTATAAATTGACCCATTTTGAACTGCATCTATTCATAGCAACAATACACAGCCATGCCTGGAACATTCTATTCATTCTCCAGGGAGGAGCTCAGCCAGCAGACAACATGCAGGCTGAAATACCAAAAACAACAAATTTGTGTTTAAGTGTTTGTTTGTGAGATGGTGTTTAACTCACAAAATGATGACACTGCTGTCAGAGTGTGTGTGTATGTGTGTGAGAGAGAGAAGAGAGTGTTTAACAGTAGCCTACTCCTCCATCATGCCATCGTGGTGAGTGGGCATGCAGCGATCCCATCTGCTTTCTATCTCGATCAGTGTCCTTTCCAGGCTGCTGCTCTGGAATGTGCCAGTGTCACTCTATCAGAACATTAAAAACATCATCACTACACCGGTCCGACCTCCATCTATACTACATCATATCTGCCATGTGCCTCTGCTACTAGTAACTACTCCTCTGGGTGGTAAACCTCAATCATTACCTAGCAATTATCAAAACACATTATCAAAACACATTAGTGAGCCATAGGGCTGCAACGATTAGTCGGTTAATAAACTAGTCAATCAACAGAAAACTATTTTGACCATAGATTAATTTTCCCTTTTTTCAAACAAAAATGGCAAATATTTCCCCGCAGCCATTTTTGACATGAAACAGTAGGTAAACAGGTGTTGTTAATTATACTAAATACAGTTCTGTTCCATTAAGGTCAAACAGATTAAGAGTGCTGCTATTGTGCATGTTGGCTCACTGGAAAGACTCTGCTACACTAAATGGAGTGCGACCTTAATTAGTATGATTGGTAACATCTGTGTTTACGTGACTATTTCATATCAATATGGCTGCCATGAAAAATGTTGAGTGCCTCTGCTAGTCAGAAAAAAAACAAGAAATTTGATGGTCTTAGGCTTTTTAAAAACAGTTTTTCTTATGTTTTACAGACAAAACAATTGATTGGTTGATTAAGAAAATAATCTGCAACTTAGCAATAATCAAATAACCATTGGCAACCTACTAAAACAGACTGTTGTACAAGATGACATGTTCTGCCATTAAAATGAGCATGGGCATTGTAGTTTTTTAAATTAATCTCACATACACAGTCCTAGTGGGGTTCATAGTGGTTTAAAGGATGAGTGTGGAGGATGGGTTAGGGTTTGGTTTATCTGTTCTAGGCTACTTTAGGAACACGGCAGTGCAATATGGCAGCCTCCACTGGTTGACTAGGAAGGTCTTGGCAGCACTAGAAAACATACTTAAGAATATTATATTCCATTCCTGTCATATTCTGGCAATAAATCCCTGTAAATCTTAAACACTGAGCCTTTAAGATGTGTACTATGTAACATCCCTGGTTCAACTGCACGGATTCCCCCATCTCTCTCTCTCTGTGTGTTAGTGTAAACCATCTAATAAAGGCAAAAACATATAACCTGTCTCTGGTGCACAAAGGCTGTATTACTACATGGCTGAAAATAGTTCGCAATAAATGCCTTATTTATTCATGTTTGAGAAACATATACTAACAACTACACTGCCCAGCTGTTTTAGGAAGTTACTTGACACTTTTTAAAAAAATGAAACAATATATTTGTGACCCCTTTTTAAATATTTATATCTTCCGAATAAACCAACTAGCTTGTGGCTGAGTGTCACAGACAACATGGCAGAGTCAGAAAACAATAAGAAATGGGCAAACTCAAGCTGGGTGATATGGCTTATAAATAATATCTTTTTACTCTATCAAAAGTCTAAGACATTATCTAGTCTCATATCTCTCTGTTGGTTTTGGTCAGTAATAACAAAAATATGGAAGCCCTATCCTTGAACATGGTCTCAACATAGTCTCAGGATTGTACCACCTGACATCACTAAATACAACCTCTTAACCAGTTCCCAGTTTGGCCGCAGTCCTCAACCCTCACTCTCGCAGGGCATGACATCAGCATGCTGCAGGCCGGGTCTGAGGTCACCACCACGCTGTCTCTGTCAGTCCTCGCCTCCCCAAACCCTTTAACTGCTCTGTGAGTCAAACATCTTGGCAGGCATTGTGCAGCAGAAAAACAAGATGTTTGAAACTAGCTACAGTGGTTATTGTTGGCAGCAGCACCAAGCCAAATAGAGGTATAAGGCAGTGTAAAGAAAGCCCGGGGGTCCTTACACAACCCCGCATTTGTGAGGAGTGCGTGATGCCAGAGACAGCAGAAGTGTCCCTGACATGGCTCAGATGGAGAGAGGCCTGTGGAGCCAACAGCAAATTAGCTCTGAGAAGAGTCATGCTAAAGATTTTTAGAAGCCAGGCTGTGTTACATAATGTCTCACTTAATTAATTAAGATAACTTGTGCTTTAAAGTCTTTGTAATGTCATGGAAATGCAATCTAATGTCTTCTTATCCAGCAGCCACAACCCAGCTAACAAAATTTGGTTCCCAAAATGTTCTAGCAACATTTGTTTTTGGTTCTGGAGCGCTGATTGAACGTTCCTGCATAATGGATGTTGAAATGGCAATTTTTTCACATAAAACAAACTTTATTGTTCCTTTCCCAGAACGTTATAGGAAGGGTAGTTAAATGTTACAGGTGGCTTAGTTAAACATTTCCCCTTAACCTTCCCAAGGTGTTCAAATGTCGAGTTTTTCCTACTTCACAACATTATTATTACGTTTCCAGAAGATGCTGGGAAGATTGGTTGAATGTTCTGGGAAGGTTACTTGAACATTTCTCCTTGATGTTCCATCTAAGTTATGATCATAAGTTTGCCTTCGTAAAACTAACATTAGAGTTACATTTGCAGAACATTCTGGGAAAGTTGGTTAAATATTCAGGAAAGGTTACATGAATGTTTTCCTGTAACATACCCTGAATACTAGAGGGAGAGTTTTTCCAATGTAAAAGCAGGGTTATTCCCAGAATATTCTGTTAAGGTTTGTTGAATTTCTCCTTAATGTTCCTTGCTTGTTACAACAGCGAGTTTTTTGACTGTAAAGCTAATGTTATAACATTCCGTTCTTTTGTGCAACATTCTTAAAATGTTGTTGGAGGGTTACCTACCTACCAACTGAGGGAACCACAGGGAAACGTTATATAAATTACCCCAAAAAACATTATTTCCTGTGGTTATTAGAATGTTTCAGGAATGTTACCTCGCACAAAACATTTGGAAAATATATGCATAACATTACCAAATAGAAACCTGTAAGGACAGTCTTGGGAATGTTATGGGAATGTTATGTGTTGGCTTGGAAATGTTAAAAAATGATAAGACAGTGACACACAATAGCTACCACAGGTCAAAACGAATGAATAATACTCTACGGACAATGCAGTTGGACTACAACACTTCATTTTGCCCAAAAGCATTTCCTGCATTTTGTAAACCTGACCTGAATTTGAGTCATCACAAACAAAATAGGGTAATTTACACTCTGAGGTTAATTGTTTGTGACAGAACCCAAAGGCTGTTGGACCAGTGTAATGAAACCTAGAACAGTGAAATCTGGGACAAACTCAGTGACTGTGTCTTCTTCTCATGCATACCTAATTCAACCTATGGGGAGAGGAACACATGCAGCTATGAAACCATTCATATAGAAGAAATACACATATGACCTTCCTTAGATTTGAATAAACCGTACAATGCATTAATAACTTTTCTTATGGTATATCCAGGTCCAAACTGAATCTGATCCAATTTTGAACATTTTTAGAGCAACACCTAACAATTCTTTTCATAATCAATTAATCTGTCAGTCGTTTTCTCGATTAATTGATTAGTTGTTTGGTCCATAAAGTGTCAAAAGATGAATACTGTTTCCCAAAGCCCACGGTGATGTCCTCAAATGTTGTGTTGTCCACAACTCAAAGATATTCAGTTTACTGTCAGAGAGGAGTAAAGAAACCAGAAAATATTCACATTTAAGAAGCTGAAATCAGAGAATTTTGGACATTTTTCTTTAAAAAAAATATGATTTTTAAAAATATTATGATTAATTATCAAAATGATTGTCAATTAATTTATTAGTTGACAACTAATCAATTAGTCATCTAATTGTTGCAGCTTTAAACATTATTAATTTGCTATCAAGCAATAAATGCAACACACTAATGTGATTACATCATATCCAGTTAAATTGTCTCATATTAAAAGCTTAATTCTCAGAGAATCTGGAAGCTAATAAAAGAGGCCATAAATCTTTTTTTTTTTTTTTTTTTGTTCATGCATAATTATGTAACTACCTACATGTAACCCAGTAGCTTGGCATAAAGGCTGCAGCCACAGGCCAGATGAATTGTCAATCATTCTTCGTGACCAATAATGGTGCTCAATGGAGAACCGTCCACTCTGGCTCTCATCGAGCCCACGTTTAAAAGATAAACAGAGGTGAAAAAGCCTGTGTTTATGTTACAGGACATGGGTGCAGCTGCTGGTTTGGGCAGAGTGTCTGAACGAAACATGTTACATAAACGCGCAAATGCCAGATTCACACAGTCCACGTGATGCGTTTGTTATTATTGTCAGCCCCAAATGCATGTCTGCCAATGCAATACATGGCAAAACATGGCAATATAGGTATGACAAAAACCTTTTCTTCACTCGAGTATGAACAAAGCATGCAACCACACGCCTTTACAGGTGAACAGGCGCGTTATATTTCAATGTCAGCATAAAAGAAGCATGCAGAGACATGAAAACAAAACAAAAAGTACCTTCAGGAATCAGCTGGAAATGTGTAGGCTGTCATCGATTTCATTTTACATATAGTGAAAACATGCAGATCTAAAGTGAGCCAAAACAAGACACAATCCGCTTCTAGTAATAAACTAACAGCGCTAAATTCAATCACCTGGTGTCGAAATCCTCCGCCTTCTTCTTGACAAGATCACAAAACCATAATTGCGCGTCGCGGAGTCTTGAAGTGTTTTTCCTCCCCGCTGCCTGAGCTCAAGTCCGCTCGATGGCTCAGTCCCTCTGAGATGCTGAATAGAAACCAGCTCTCTGATTGGCTGCAGCCGTGTACGACGAGCTTGTTTTCCTCTGGCCGTCTTCTGTAGGCTGTGATGGTGCTTCAGTGCTCAGCGGAGCGCTCATAAAGAAGCAGTTTGTGCTCCGAGCATCTTTCTCGGTGCTTGGGAGGCGGAGATGAAGGATGTAAACAATAGAGGACGAGGATGGTTTTATATGGAGGATCAGTCACAGCTTCATTAATAAACAACCAGAGTGTGTGAGATCAGGAACCATCTAGGAACGAAGTGCATCACAGAGGCCGATGGTCATACAGGAGCAATAAAAACATTTGATCCTTGTCCAAGCACAGGTTGTCTGACCCAGCTGGGAGAAAAATGGTCCCCAAAACGTTCTGGGAACATTTTATTTTGGTTCTGTCTTTAATGTTCTTTAGATGTCATGACAGGAAGTTTTTCCTTCATAAAACCAATGTTCCCAGTATGCTTTAAAGAGGTTAGTTGAATGCTCCGGGAATTGTCATTTGTCAGTCATTCCCTTTAACGTTCCCTGGATGTTCAAATGAACAGTTATTCTTATGTAAAACCAACATTATTGTTACATTTCCAGTACATTCTGAGAGGTTAGTTGAATGTTGAAGGTCACCTGAACGTTCCCCTTTGCTTTAATAAACAACTTTTCCACCATAAAATGTCCAGAAATGCTAGATCTATGCAGTCTTGTTGAGTTGTGTCCTGACATTATCCCAAATGTTTCTAACAATGTTGAAACAAAGACAAATCCATAATGCATTTAAGGCAATGGTGCGTTTCCTGCTAGCCGTGCTGGCGCTAGTTGCTAGTGCTGTATAATATGAGCTGCATCATCTTACACAGCACTGGTTGCTGTAACTTCCAGATAAACACAAAAGAAACTAAAAAGGACTTAAATTAAATTAAAAGTCATTATTTGTATTAATTAAAGCATTAAAACTTATTTTGTTTCCTTGGAAAGGGGACATGCCAGGGAGTCAGAAAGTGAGGAAGAAAGCTGGCAAACATGACAAAATGTAATGTGAATAAATGGCTAGAGTGGTTGTTTAATGGTAAAGATAACTCCCATCATCCCATGCCACATCTCAACGACATAAAACTACATTTTATTTATTTATTTATTTTAATGTGAGAGAGACAGCCAGCGGCAGAATTTACATATTGTGTGTTTAACGTTCCCTAGGTGTTAAAACAGAAAGTTTTTCCTACATAAAAACAACATTATTGTTACATTGCCAGTACGCTACAGGGAGGTTAGTAGAATGTTCCAGGACGGTCACTTGAATGTTTCCCTTTAACGTTCACTAGATGTTAAAACAGAAAGTTTGCAGACATTGCAACATTTCCAGAACCTCAGCTGACTATTCAAGAACAGTTACTTGAACATTCCCCAGATATTAAAATGCCATGTTTTTCTGACGGAACTCTAACATTATTGTTAAGTTACCAGAATGGCAAGTTTGCCCACATAAAACTAACATGGTAACTTTTACAGAATGTTTTGGGAATGTTAGCTGACTGTTCAAGGAAGTTTACTTGCACTAAACATTCCCTTTCTGGGAGGGTTAGCTGCAGGACCCCAAGTTTTTCTACAGTAAAGCTAATGTAAATTTTACATTCTGTGAAGGTTAGGTGAACATTTCCAGAAGGTTCATTTATAAGTATTACTTCATGTGGCTATTTGAGCATTTTGGGAATGTTATGTTGAACAAAAACATTCACACAACATTCTTAGAACATTGTGGGTGGGTTACCAAATAGAAACCCAGAAGGAACGTTCTGGGAATTTTATGGGAACATTATGTGTTAGCTGGTTAATGTCCTGATGGAGGCCAGAGGGAATTGACTCTTGGGACTACACTTTATATCACGATGAGAAATTCTTCTGGCAAAACAAATAAAACCCAGTTTTATATCCTCCCAGAAAGGATCCTCTCTTCCTGAAGGCTGTCCTCTGAAACTTCCTCCTCTGATGTCCAGTGTAGTAATGTGTTACACAACCAGTAGTAGCCTAATGGCTGGACATGGATGGACATTATGTAACCTTTTGCAACCTCTGGGTTTGCTGGTGATCCCTATGAGACAGCAGCACCCAGCTCTCAGATGAACAATTCAAAGGCAGGGGCAAGTAGTAAAAACATGCATGCCTATGAGCAAAAGAAATGGCTCAGAATAGTGATAGATTTCATCATGATGAAAGCAGCCTGGACTGAATGTAATCATCACTTGATGACATAATAGTCCATCTCAAGATGCTTCCATTGCGCCACTGTGTGGTTAAAGGCAGTCTCTGCTGTCAGACTGAGCTACAACAGCTGCCAAATTTGTACACACACTGTGCACAAAAGAAACAAAAGATAACATCGTGATATTTAAGTTTTTTTAAAAAAATGAAAAGAAGAATGAATGAAAAGATTTTTTGATGTCTATCAAACCTGTAGCATCCTGCTCAAGTCAACCTTATGTACTGTAGCTGTATGATTATTAGGCTCAGTTTCATGACTGTCATAAATAGTTTATGAGAGCTGCATATCATCTCTCTGAGCTTCTTCATCTGACTCAGGCTTCTGGCATTTGTTTCTCAGAAATGTCCCTTTCATGGAAGAAAGAAACAGAAGGGCAAAGCATTAATATTTACAAACAGCTTGTGCTGTTAAGTAATTACAACATGGATTAATGGTCTTATTTTGTTCACTCATAATCATAAATTTCACTGTTTGAGGCTTCAAGCTTTTGATGCTGCTTACATGTGTTTTGGTCCATTTGGACACTGCAAACAGGGAGTGAAAGTTTTTCGTTCCAGTGCTGACCACAAACCAGTGGTAGGAAGTAAGCTTTTCATAAATGCTATGAAAAACAGTTGATTGTCAAGTCTCATTCCCAGGGTGTCAAATACTGACGTTATGGTTCTGTAAATCTTCCTGAGCACAGCAAAATAATGAGAAAATCAAGAAATTACAGGCAGAGAGCAGGGTCTCTGCAGACCCAGGCAACACTACACACTTCTAATGGGTCATATAACCAGTGATGCCATCTCATGCCATTTTCTCATGCCATTTTCTTTTGTACTTATTAATCCATTCCACTACATTTCTGAGGGAAACATTGTACTTTTTACTCCACTAGAATTATTTGAAAGCTGCAGTTACTTGTTACTTTTTATATAAATATTTTTGCCCACAAAATGCACAAAAATTTATAAGCACAGTTGGAATGAGGAGTGGATTAATCAGTTGGTGGAAAATTAATCTGCAATTTTTTTAATACAAAAGCATGTTCCTGCTTCACAATGTGAGAATTTCCTGTTTTTCCTTTTGATTATTTAAATCTATTTTTAATAATTCAAAATATTGTCCTATTGGTTGGAATCATGACATTTCTCACTATTTTCTAAAATCTACAAACCAGACAATGATTAATGAAGAAAATAATTTGCAGATTAATTCATAATGGAAAGTTGAAAAACAGTAAAATCCTGCCTTTACATTAATGCATTAGTAATAATAATCTAATGACATAATATCTAATAGTATAACACATACAGCGGCCATTTTTCTGCATTGAGTGTTTTTACTTTTAATAATGCTAAGTACGTTCTCCTGATTATACACTTACATACTTTTACTATTAACATTTTAAATGCAGGACTTTTACTTGCAACATAGTATTTTGACAGTTTGGTATTTGTACCTTTACTTAAGTTGAGCATCTGAATACTTACATATGGCCCATGTCATTACCTTATTATATGGGATTTGATAATTGAAAATAACTATAAATCACAATTTGTGAAACAAAAATACATTCAAACAATTATAAGAAACAGTATTCTCTAATTTATTGTCACATAACAGACAGCCCACATGACTGTAGCAGAGACATGCTTTCATTTCCCCTCAGACACCCCAATTTCCTGTTCTGCTATCAACTCATATACTAGCCTCCCTCTACAGCCCTCTAGTGGTGAAGATATGAGACAGCATACAAATGGAGAAACACTTGCAGGATACACAGACACAAAACTTGAATTGGCTTCAATCCCTGCGAAATTCTTGAATAAAATAGATTTGTACATTTAGAGAAAAAAAAGCAGTAAGGTGGATCACAGTTGACATAATGTCCCTTATGGAAAAGACAGAGAGGCCTGCTTGGATTATTCACAGAGGAAGAGAACATTTGTTCTTGAGAGAAAGCTGGCTTGAATCATACAAATGTCACTGGCAGCAGTCATCTGAGGGGTCTGTAAGAAGGACAACAGTCAGTGAAGAGTTTGAGTAGCCACGTGACAGAGTAGAGTCAAAAATTAACACATATATCTTACCTCATCATTGAATTTCAGCAGCAGCGCACTTGTCTCTGCTCTGGTCTCTACCCAGGGCCATCAAAACATCCAGTTGCTGTGAGCAAAATAGCCTCTAGGTCTTGTCGAAATTAAAGTACTGCAGAGCTAAATCTTGATTCATTAAGAGTAGAGAAGCTCCTTTCACTGACTGATGCACTAAGTAAAAACTTACCTTATCAGTACCCAAGATATGGTATATGTTAGTAAACAGCCTGTATTGTCAACAATTGCAGCAAAACAGAGGACAATTTTTGCAACGTGAGCCTTCTTGTGCACCACCTCCACCTCACTCTTTATTTATTTCTGGTCTATCCTTCATAATCATGCATATGTATTCTTCAAATCCTGATCTTTAAGATCTATTCTTCTGCCCACTAACACTTTTCATCTTGTCCTTAAATTTGTTCATGTATTGCACTGTTGTTAAATTGTTTAGTTATGTGTGTTTCAAACAGGGTCTTCTTCCTAGCCATTTTCAGTGGCATAATGAACCCTACCTCCAGATGTCTTATCCCATTCCCGTACCTTCCTGCTGCCTTCTGCACCTAATAATCTTTGCCTTTCCTCTCTAGACTGTAAGGGAAATTACATCTGAGAAGGGAAGTTAACCTTTGACTGAATCAACCTTGGCCTAAATGCTTAAACTAAGTCATTGTTGCCCATCTGGATGTCGCAGATCATGATCCTGACACTTGGCTTATGAGCCCATTGTGCTGAAAACAAAAGACATGATGCTACCTGAAAGACAGGGTTTCTGCAGGTTTTAACAAGTTAAATTTAAGACTTTTTAAGACCATTATGAATGCAATATGAAACCTACTGCACATCCATACTGACAAAAAAGGGCATGCTAGTTGTTACAGCTTGATTGATAGCCAACATTTTCCCCAAAAGTACAGTTAAAAGCAAGACTTAAGTTAATTCCAACCTTATAACAGTAACATTAAATCATAAATAATTTCTAAGACCACTCAAAATCCTATTTAAGACTTATAATTCAGATTACTGGATTTAAGACTTTTTAGGGACCTGCAGAAACCCAACCAGCAACTTCAACCAGACAGAGGACCAAGCCAAGCAATAAAGAGAGAGAACAGCTTCCCATTGGTCTGCATATTATAAATGAACCTTTGTCCTGTTTATCATACTCTGACCATTAAAAATGTGACAATACTTCATTGTCAGAGTGGGATTACAAAATTGCCACAAGACACCATCATATGATGAGCAGGCATGATATCCGTTTCATTTCACTTGCCTAAAACTACATTTCTAGGTGACAAATACTTCCCTAACTGCAGCCTCTAGCATTGATCTGTTGCTGATGAATGAGTGTTCATATGTTGCTGGGAAATCCAACCATACAGTACGGATTCAGCTTAGAATATAGACAAAGAAACTTGTAGAAGTTTGAGTAAGTAGACTAAATGAGAAGAGGGAAAATGAGGCATGTATGAAAAGACAATTTATATTTTTTTCTATCCAACACCTAAAATGATCACTGAACACTGCCAGCTTTGTGACATCAACAGTTAAAAAAACAGCAACAAAGAGCTGAAGTTCTGTTTCCTTTTCAAGCTACACAAAGTTTTCTCTTTGATCATCAGGTAAAATGAAAAATATGCTAAAATGTGCAAGAATATGAACAATAAAGTTGTGTTTCAACTTTTCAAGAAAGCCAGAATCCATCTATCTGAGTGGAGCAGAGGCTAACCTGGAAGTGGAGCTGGACTTTGGTTCTTTACACAAATCAGTGAGATAAAAACAATGCTTTAAATAATTCAACCATCATCATAAAAACACACAGCACAGAAAAAAAAAAAAAAGGAACAAAACACAATAACATGTCCACAGTTAATCAGTCTGCATACAAAATGTCTACTGGACAAACAAACACTGTTCTGTGATGTCCAGCAAACTGTGGTGTCAAGTCCTAGACGTCCCCCGTCCTCATCAACAGTGGTCCATAGTTTTCGAGGCTCAGTTTCATGAAGCACATTCTTCATAATAAATAGTTCCTGAGAGCAGCATATCCTGATGCACCGCCATGCAGACATCAGTTTCTGTTAAGTATCATCTGGAGTCATGACTGAGCTGCCCAGAGGGTCCTGCACTCCAGGAACTCTGTCGCCAGACTTTACACTGGGACTCTGAGCCTCTTCTTCAGGGTCAAGCTTCCAACTTTTCATGTCACTCATACAGATTTCTCCTTTGAGACACAGGGAACAAGAAGAGAGAAGTATAATCAACAAACAGCATGGAATAATATTCTTTAGTAGTTCATACTAATAAACCTAACTGGCTTAAGTCACAGTCTGTAATGGATTTATGTGCATACTCGATTTACAATTCATTTACAGAGTGACCGCAAAATCCTGTACCCTGCCCTCACTTAAATATCAGTCACATTCTAAAATCTACAGCATAACCCAACATATTTTTCTATTTCACCAATTAAAACAAATTCCATCTAAAACAAGTTATTGGCTAAGATATCCATATTCTGTATATTAGATTTTAATGTGCATGAAATAATGGGATTATATGATTAAATAATGGTCCATACTAATGTAGGAATATACATTTGATTTGTTTGTTTGTTTTTTGTTGGGTGCTTTTTTATTTATTTGATTTGATTTATTTTTAGTATTTTATTTTAAGGTTATTATTTTATATGTATAGAGGAGTCACTTGATTTGTTAACTAGAATGTGACAATGTTTACATGATTAAAAAAAAAACTAATTACAAACAGAAAACAATTTCTTTACTTATTTATTTTAAATTTATTTTGTTGTTGTTGTTGTTGCTGTTGTTGTTTTGATATCTGTATTATATATCGGCCATTGGCCACTGAAAAACCCATATCGGCCAACCACTAATAAATAATATTCTGAGGCTGTTGTATTTGTTTCGTATTATATTGTAAGACATTTATAATATTTCTGCTCCTCCATCTTGTTAAATGCGGCTCAAAGAAAGGTGTTCAACAGTGATGAGTGCAGTCAAATACTCACTTGCTGTGTTCTCTGTGGGGTTTTCTGTCCCATAATGGAATTTATTCTCCTTTTCTGCTGATTTCTTAAAGTTTTCCAACTAGACCAAAACAAGATTTTCAATGCGGCATTACCCATTTTAAGCATGCAAAGTCATTCAAAAAGGAGATAAAAGTGGACATGCTTACCTCTGTGCATATGGACTCTGAGAGTCGGCTTGTGAGTGGGCCTTTATCGTCAAATTGGCAGGTGCTACAGGAAAACCAGAGCGGCATTAATTATCCTTGTCTACAAAACTAGCTTAAACTGAAAACTTTTCAACTCTCCCCATAGGTATTATTGTTTGTCCCGAAGACAACAGATGTACACAACACCCAGTGCTTTCCATTTCCTCAGAGCCTAGCTCCATGAAGAAATGCCAGAGAAGAAAGAAGTATGTTCACTGAAGAGGTACACTGAAGTAATATAATAATAATAATAATAATAATATAATAATAATAATAATAATAACAATAATAATAATAATAATAATAATAATAATAATAATAATAATAATAATAATACAGTAATAATATAATAATAACAGTTTGAGTAACATTAGCCTATTGCCTCCCACAAACAAGTAACTACAGCAGGGGTTGGCAGTCAGGTGGAGTGGAGTATAATGTCAGGGGAAACATTAGGAGAAAAAGTGTAAATTTAATTTAGTCTGTAATGGAGACATAATTTACCTGGGAAGAATCATGCCTGGTGGCAGACAGATTTTTCATATTTAACACAAGGCTCATATGGAACCAGTCTAAACATGGATGGTGTTACATATTCTATTCTATAGCCATTATGCTGAGCTATCAACATTTACTTCATAGTGGTAAGTCAAAGCAAAAAAGTTGTCTATTTCCACCTTAATAATCATGTAACAAGAACTGTAAGGAATTAGTTTTACCTTGAACTCTGTGATAATGCTGGCTCACAGTCAATTGAGCTCTCTTGATTCTTTTAAAAGGAAAAACAATGTTTTACACATAGGACAGAATAAACAAACCGACAGACAGTGAGGGACAAAGGACAGATCTCACCTCAGCCTTGTTTTTGATTTTGGCATCATGTGTATTTCCTGCCTCAGCGTCTCCATTTCTGGCTTTTTTCTGGCGCTGCATCTTCACATAATCATATGTGCTTATCCCTTTATAAACTGTAAAGTCAAGAAACGAGGAGGTGGAAAGACTGTGAGGATTGATGAGGAGACGAGAGCTCTATCAAATGTCTGTCTTGAAGAGTGTGACTCACAGAGGTAAAAGTGGAAGCCGAGCAGATGGCCGAGCAACAGCAGGCAGATGATGCTCAGCATGACTGTGATGAAGGCTAATATGAGGAGACCAGCTGAACTAGTCTTTATGGGTGCTAATGGTAAAAACACCAGCCAGGTGCCATTCCCTTGCATATCTACAGGAATACAGAACAGCACACATATTTAATGATGCAATTAACAAAAAAATCATCAAAGCCATTTTTCAATCAGTAGAAAATAAGCAATGTAGAAGTATACTACAGTACATACAACAGTGTACATAAAGAAACATAAACAATGATGATAAAAACTGGATCTATAAATAAGCGTGTTAATATGCAAGAATACTATAAATAAAGATTGATTGGTTCAAATGTACACTATCAATAAGAAAACATAGTCTTGATGCCAGACTATTGCACCGTTGAATTATTGGACTGTTAGTATTGCACGATGGAAGATAACTAATGATTGATAATAATTAAAAAAAAACAATAATAATGAGTAATAATTGGCCTTTGCCTATGTCTTCTATTCAGTCAGATAAAGAAATGTTGGTATTGACTCACTGTTAAAGTGTGGCGCTGATCGCAGACTGTTTGGATCCAGGTAATGCTGAATAAATATGAACAAGATGACAGCAACCAGCAGGAGGACACCGAGTGTAGCAGAGGACAGGGCCACAAAGAAGCACCTGAAGGCAACACACACAACCTGATGCTAATTTCTGCTAATTCCACATTTTATTTGATCATGAGCCATCAAGTCAGATATAAGTTCATCCAAACCTTCTGTTTCTGCTTTCCTTCTTTACTGAGATAAAATAAAACTAGGCAGCCATGAACTAAGCATGTGCAAAAAAATGTCATTAATTTTTTTTGGCAGTGAATGCTTGAATTATGTATGTACAACTGCAAAACCAAAATAATGCAGCAGTCAGTAGCAGCCCTTTTATAATATAAAATAAAAATAATAAAATAAAATAATTAACCATGTAATATCACAGTAGATAACCTGACAGATAATTGATTTATTATTACTTCCCTATTATTGATTCATGTGTTGATCACTTTCTTAATTCATCAATCAGTTGTCTGGTCTATAAAATGTCAGATCAAATTGTTTTTATAAAATTGTCAAACGGTGAAAACGTTGATCATTTTTTCTCAAAGCCCAAAATCATGTGCTAAAATATCTTGTTTTGTCCACAACCCAAAGATATTCATTTTACTGTCATAGAGAAGAAAATAAACCAGAAAATATTCACATTTCAGAAGCGGAAATTTGGAAAATAATTTGGATATGAAATGACTCAAAATGATTAACAAAATAGTTGCAGATTAATTTATTAGTTTAAAATTAATCAATTAATCAACTAATCCTTGCAGCTCTACTTACCAGTAGTTTCTGCCACCCACGCAGGTGTTCAGCCATTTGCAGTGATGATCAAAGTCTTCCACACACTTGTTGCAAACACCACAGTGTTTCACTTTGGGGCCACTTAATGAAGATTGATTATGTTAAAATCATTAAACGCACATTAAAAAAAAACCAAAACAGCAAAATCACATCAGAGAATATTGCTTTGGATACTTACACTTTGACATCACATAGATAACAGCGCAGGTCCTGGATGACATGCGACTGTTTTGTCCGGTCAAAAAACGGCACCGGACTGCTATAATTCTGTTTGGCCCTCACACTGGCATCTGCAGGGTCTATAGTCACAGCAGCAATATGGGCAAATAAGTGGACAATAAATGCTATGGCCGTTAGCTGTACACAACAAGAGTCAAGGAAAATAGAAATTAAATTGAAAAAATGCTTTCAATATGTGATAAATGTGAAGTAACATGCAGAATAGTAAATGCTCAACACCAGAGTCCCCCAAGGCCGTGTGCTCAGTCCCTTGCTGTGGATGCTGTACACCCATCCCGGACATGGAGAGAACTCTATTGTTACATTTTTGGGTGACACCACCATCATTCGCCGGATTTCAAACCACGAGACTTCATGTCAGGAGGATATGCAAAGAAAACAACCTACTGCTCAATGTCAGCCAAACCAAGGTGCTGATTGTTGATTTTTGGTGAAAGGAGGCAAAGACACAGACCCCTGTCTACATCAGTGGAGCTGAGGTGGAGCAGGAGAACAGTTTTAGGTTCCTGGGAATCACCATCACAAAGAAACTGTCATGGACATCTCCCATCTCCACCCTGGTAAAGAAGGCTCAGAAGTGGCTGTATTTCTTAAAGAAACTTAAGAGGGCAAAATTCCAATGCCAAGTTCCTGTTAACTTTTACAGATGAACAATTGAAAGCATCCTGACTGGAAACATCACAAACTGATAAGGGATGTGCACGGCCCAGGACAGCAAAACTCTACAGCGGGTCATTAAAACCACCCAGAATATCACTGTACCCTATAGTGAACATCAGTGATATCAGCAAGGTGCCTGTGCAGAGCCCAAAGGATACTAAGAGACAATACCCACCCCAGCAACAGCCTGGAGATATATAGTAAAGTACACACGGCCATACCAGCAGACTACAGCGCAGCTTCTTCCCTCAGGCTGTGAGACCGCTTAATTCACCCTCAGCACTACTCCATGTAAAATTGTTTGTTTTATTTTTTTATTTTTTATCTCTTCAGCCAATCTAATCAATCAATCAAAGAGGGAACTACATCAAAATCTCACTACACAACGCTGTTGTATCATGATAAATAAATCTCTTGTAACTTGTATCTTGGCACAAGTATACATGAACAAGGAACCGCAAACTGTTGCACACAAGTGGATCTTTTGTGTGAGAAATAAAGTCAGTTGTGAAGAACTCAACTGTTCCTACGGCTGAGTGTAGCTTCGGTTAAATAAACCAGTGTTGACATCATGCTGCATTCACCATGTGACAAAAACACCACTGATTATGTCTTTTGGGCTTAATAGAGACCACAGAAACGGAGACAGAGTCACGTCTGGTGTGACTGGAGCCCATACAGACAACCCACACAACAAAATCCTTGTCTCGTCCAGCAGCACAAACACAACCGTAGCAGAGAGACTACAATGTTTACTCCATGTTCAGATCTTAAAGCCTCATACTTAACAGTCAGCTACAATGACAGTGAGCATTCACAGTTGTGTGTAAAGGATACAGCGTAGGACACATGGTTCCACGGCGGAGGCAGAAGAGGGATGTAGATGCCGAAGCTAACTATGGCGAGGTAGCTGTACATCAGCCAACCAACTACTTGGAAAGCCTGAGGAGGCCATGACCATCCGTTCATCCTGGGAGGCTTGGAGGGGACCAGCTCATTTCTGCTGCTGCCACCCGTGGGAGACGTGCGTCTCAGCTTGTGACTGAAGCAGTTCATCTAGACAACACGAGAGGAGAAGAGACACAAGTCCTCAAAACATCCAGCCACACAATACACACACTGCACACAAGTCTGGCTCGTGCAGAGTGAGAACGCATTTGTTGGGGAAATGAGTTATGAAAATGAGCTGAGCATAATGATAGTGACTGTTCACCCATTATTGACCTACATTGAGAGATGTGAACGTACTACACTGGCAACTAATTCAGCAGCCTTAAGTTAACCTCGCTGGTATAAATGGGGTGAACAAAATATCAGAAACACCTGTCAGGAATATAATTCAACAGAAGTCACTGTTGGTATATTATTCATATGATCTTTCTATTGTGCTTTATATTATGTTTTTATTGCACAAAGTTTTTTTCATCAGCATCTTTTTCATCAAGAAGCTCAAACAAATTGCCCCTAGTGGGGTTAATAAAGTGTAGTATTATATTGCATTACAGTGGATACCACTTTACAATAAGGTTATCCTGATTTATAAATGGTTTATTTTATAAATTGTTATTAATTAGGTTGCAAACGTTTTATAAATCATTACTAAACAAGTTATAACAGTTGTCATACATCAGTGTGGGGTCACTATTAGGCAAGATCCAGTTACTGCTTACTAATAATTGATAATGAGTTACTAACATTTATTTATTAATTGGCAAAAGGGAGCCTTATTGTAAAGTGTAAATGGTGTATGCTGAAAATGTCAGGGTAAACAATATTGCCAAAGCCTTGTATGAACCTGGTCGTTTGATGTTAATTTAATATGCCAGATGAAACTTTTTGATTATTAAGATGTGCTGGTAGTGGATAAATGTTAGTAACTTATTAACAAATATCTGATGAAGCTGACAGGCATAAATGCTGGCTGACAGAGAAGTAAGCTGAATAAGAAATTAGATGTGAGGCTCTGAGGTCATTTAAACATCATATGTTAAGGCAGTCTTATTGTAAAGTATAGCTCCAAAGATTACTTAATTATCAATTGATTATTAAATTATTCACCAACCAACAACTGATAACTGATTCATCGGTTTGAGTAATTTTTTGAGAAAAAAAGTCAAAATTCTCTGAATTCAGCTTCTTAAATGTGAATATTTTATTGTTTCTTTAGTCCTCTATGACAGTAAACTAAATATCTTGGGTTGTGGGTGAAACAAGACATTTGAGGACGCCATCTTAGGCTTTGGGAAACACTGATTGACATTTTCTGACATTTTAAGACAAATAATTATTCATCAGTTAATCAACTATGAAAGTAATCGTTAGTTGCAGCCCTATTGTGAAGTGATATCTTGTGTGGTATTATATTCGACCTCTAATAAGGACTATAAAAGTTGAATCAACACCTTTCTAAACAAAACCTGAACATTACAACCATCATGAAGGGAAGATTTCTTGCTTAGCTGTATTAAACTGCATTAATTTTAGTTACTTAATAAACTGGCAGCAGTGTGTACTGTGTGACTTAGACCTTATCCAATCTTAACAAATGACAAAGGCAGCTAAATAACAATGAGGATACAGTCACATTACAGGCAACAGAAAACAGCTCAAATGCAACATCCCTTTCTTTCTTTGCAAAAGGCCTTGTAATCACAAGCTTTGCTCTTGGCAAAGCACGCTTAAACTGTTCTGAAAGTTTTACAAATGAGTTAAAACCTGGAAACAACCCACAAATTGTGTATCTGTGACAAGAAGGTAATTAATAATGGTCCATCACTGTGTTAGTAATTATGGGTGAAATATAACAGTAATTAGTGAAACCTCTGGCTGGTTGTGTTCCTGGTAATTAGTTGTTGCCTCTGTTCTTAACAACTGAGAGGTTTTAACTAACCCTGCATTTTGTATTTAATTCACAACATATATTTATATATTTTATATTTTACAGTTTAAAATAAACGATAACGTCACATCGACAACAACCTTTACGACAACAGGTTTGCATATATTTTTAATCGAAGAAGAACCACTTACTTTTGCCGGCGGTGAGAAACTGTGACCATCAAATTAAAACAATACGCTCCAGTTCAAATACAGACGGAGATTTCTACCGCTCCGCCTCACATGTTTAGTTTGTCAGCCGCGCAGGTGCTTAAATAAGTAAAATAAATATAATATAAAACAAACACACCACCAGAACACCACGAAACAACTGGAAAACGCCTGTAAATTAGGATAAAATGCTCCGACGTCCTTGGAAGGACGTGAGTCAGAAGTTGAAGAATCAACTCGCTCAGCAGGTCGTCGCAGCGCTATGGAAACTGTCCTGCTGCGCATGCGCCCTACGGCCCTCTTCAAGATAGCAGCTTTTTATTGCGGCCCTTCACTGACTGGGTGCGCACACATATAGCTGGCCTATCAAACTCAGTCTTTGCGGATCTTTCTCATACTTTTAGGCCCTGGAGAATATAAGATACTCAAAAATAGCCAATGCTCATTTCCTATGAGAGTATGAAGGAACTGCAAACCAGAGATATGCACATGACACTTCTGCTTTCCAACAAGTTAACTTAAGTTTCTCTTGTAACATTATGCTGAATGTAATGTGTAGACTGTATGTACATTCCTTTATTTTCACTTCCCTGTTGTGTCTTCACATACAATAGCAAATGTTGCTCAATTGAAGCCTTTGTGTGGAAGTTTACTGCAGCAGAAACCTGAGGACTCAGCAGTGCATCTGTACTGCAGCCCTTGCGACACCCTTTCACTTCAAATGAGCCGAATTTGGATGGGTATTACTGGTAGACACTTCCTACATTAACAGCTGCTCCCGCAGTAGGGCCAAACAATTAATCGACATATCAAAATCACAATGGTGCAAATCAAGTTGAAGAGTATTAGAACATACGATTACAATGAAGCAATGCTATAAAGATGTCCCAGACTATAAATCATATTCTTCAGACGTGTTAACATTTTTTGTTTGGGGGCTGACCCCAGCCAAAAAATCATTTGTACATTTTTCTTTTCTTGTGAAAATGATATTTAAAATTATCATTCCCACAAAAATCATGAGTTGAATGTAATGTCAATGCTTAATCAAATTTAAGGCAAATTTTTCAATAAAACTAAATGTCAAATGTGAAAATGTAGGTCTACTCTTCTCCGCAAATACATATATTGTCAGTTCAAAGTTATAAGTAGGCAAAATGACAATAACTGGTTGAGTTAGAGAACATTTGTCCAAATAAGTTAATCAGCAAAAACCTTAAAGATTGTAACAGGAAAAAAGAGGCATTCAAATTAAATTCTTGCACTTGAAGTGAATTTTAGACCATTTTAGACCTCCATTACAGCATCCAAGAAATATTTACCTTCCCAAACAGAATTTAAGACAATTTAATACTTTCTAAGGCCTTTTATTAGTAAATGTTACATTTTTTTTGCATATTGGTCAGCTTTGTCCCACAATATGAATAATGCAGCTGCTAATAGTTTTTTTTCATTTCCTTATTGAACCACACACATTTATAAATACATGTGCAAGCATTTATTTTTCAAGTGTTGCACTCATACAAAAACACACGATTACTCTACAAACATTCTGTACAATCATATTCAGCATTTAAAACAGCTCAGAGGCTCCTGCTGTCTCCACAGTGTTTGAACAGTCCGAGGCTGAGTACCCAGTGCTGTTTACACCAGGGTAACAAGATGACAGTGTGTGTGGTCAGCTGTTAGCTGAGCTCTCTGGCTCTGGAGACTGAAGGAACTCATAGGGATCATGAACCATTTCAGACTGGTCCCCCACGCCAAGGTGTGATGGGCTCCCTGTGGAGAAAAGAAAACATGGTTCTTATATTGCTGCACTGGTATTACTATCACATGGAGAGCAATTAGGTTGAGGTTGAGGTGTAACATTTTGTCAATGCTTACTAATCAAAAATTAAGGATTAATAAAAAAAACAACAACTATAAACTGTGACTAAAAAGCACCAGCGGTGCTTGTGGATACCTAAGTGGTGCTGGTCCCTCTCTGAAGCATTAGAAAGGGAGGACAGGTTGGACGAGGGTCTTGAGCCAACTCTGTCGACCTGAGCCTCCTGGAACTCCTGCAAGAGTTTGTCTGTATCATCAAAGTGCTGCTGGCCCTCCTCGTTCCCAGGCTCCTTTTTTACTGTTTTACCTGATGAAGACAGAGTGAAGGTGAGATTATTGTAGTAAATTAAATTAACTAACTAAAGAAAACAAACGCACACCTATTTTGGTGAGGTTCTGGTTTGCAACTACATATCAAATGATATCTGATACTAAAATGCATACAAAGGTAGCCACAGTAGTGTGCTATCATGATCACTGCAATATAACCTCTGTACACTAGCTTAAGGATAGCAGAGCATTACAAAGATATGTGAGGGAAATTGTGTTTGGTCATTTTATCATGTTAACTTCCCTGACATTTGATCATGCTGAATCCTGTACAATGTAACCTTTGACTGAATCATCCTTCATCACCTGATCACCTAAAAAACTGAGGCACTGTTGCCCACCTGGATGTCATCACAAGATCCTAACATTTGGCTTGTGACCCCTTTGTCTCGAGAACAAAAGGCATGGTGCTGACTGAAAGAAGCAACCTTGACCAGAGGGGAACTATCAAACAAACGAAGTAAGCAGGGCTGCAACCAATGATTATTTTCACAATTAGTTAATTATTTAGTCTATAAAATGTCAAAAAAACAAAATATTCATCAGTGTCTTCAAATGTGTTATTTTTTCTTATAACTCTTTTTTCTACATCTTTCCTCTTTTTGTCATGTCTGTCCTTGCTTGTGTTGTTTGTTGCTGTGCTCCTTGTTTTTGCCTTGTTGAACTGTGATTTGCTCTGCTTTTATTGCTGCCCATGTCTGTGCACTGCTTTTACTGTAATTAACATCATGATTATTGTTATGAATCCATTTCATAGATTTAGATTTATACTAGGCAGCCAACTTTACATCTGGCCAAAAACTATGAATGAAAACTAGTCATTTGGCTAATTCTGACATATTTTCAGTAATGTTTATTAATGAGCGCTGTCCCCAAGAAATAAAAAGTTTATATAACCAACAGTCCAAAACCGAAAGACTCAATTTACTATCATAAATGACAAAACAGGAACGCAGCACATTCTCGTATTTAAGAAGCTGGACACAGCAAACGTTTGACATTTTTGCTTGAAAAATGAGACAGTGAATCAATAATCAAAACAGCTGGCAATAAATTTTCTTTCTATCTACTAATCAATTAATCAACTAATTTTTGTAGCTGTAGTATAAATAAAAGACAACAGTTTCCCATCGGTGTGCACATTACAAACTAACTAAATGTGTGCTTTATGTAGTGATATATTTTTGGGGGATGTATATCATGTTTGTTTGAATGTAAAAATACAGTCACTGTTGATTACGAAGGAAATACCTGCCAAAATACTTTGTTAGTCGTCGGTCTATGTTTAAATTTATACTATTACTGCAGACAGATAAATCATGAGTAGTAGGTAAATTAAATTCCTTTATGGGCAATGTCCTGCGTCTATTCAAACGACCTAGTTTGTGATATGGACCTATTTTGGTCATTTACCAGTGTATTGTTGCTTTGTTTTATGTTTGTACTCCATACCATGATGTGTGGTCTAGAGTAATAAAAACTGAATCTGATATTATTCTAAGAGATAACTGCTACCACCATTTAGAGCAGAAAAGACAGAGTAGCAACATAGCCAACATTTTTTTCATGTGTCTGTCAGGTAGTTTGACTGCTGTGTGTTGCAAAATGAAGTAAAAACTCTGCCTGAGTGTACTGATAGGATTAAGGTGTCTACCTGGAAATTATCCCTTTGAAACTCCTCACATCTTTCTCTTGTTGTGCGCACTGCGACCAGGAGCCTCATCACATTATCCTAACACAAGCTTAGCGTTCACATGGACTTACACATCTTACTACCTTAATCGGGTTATAAATGGATTGCTGGTGTACATGTAAATGCGGCTACTGAAGAGTGTTGATGGGGATAATCACCTAATGAGTTAAGCATGGACATATCCAAAGACATATCAGGATAGCTCTTCATTGACATGAAGTCCAGGACTGAGCCGCTCTCTCCCAGGCTGGTGCCATCTGCCATCTGGACAAAAATATACAGCTTCAATCACACAGTTGAGAGACTCTTTACATGTACCTTTACTTTTAACAGCAGCTACAGCATACCTGCATGTCACAGATGCTGGATTTGGTTTCATCAGGTTTCAGCATGTTTCTTTTCTGAAATGTAAAAATAAGCATCATACACATAACAGGCCTACATTGCAGAAACCAGACTGTAGTAGAACTGGTCAAGACAACCCTGTAGACACAGAGGATGATGGAAAAAATGTGTGTAATACTGTATACTGATACCTGTCTGATTTGATTGACAGCTTTCACGTGATCGCCTGCAGTCATCTTGTCCAGAAGCCCGTCGACCCAACGCTTCGTGACGCTTCCACAACCCTTGACAAACTCCTGTATGCTGAGGGTGAAAGTGAACACAATTACAAGCTGCAAAAAGGAACTTTTGTTTCCCACTTGATCATTTCAAATCTAAGTTTAACCCATGACAGAACCCCGCCCCCTACCTGAGAGCACACTGTACCCCTGTGTCATCTCCATAGGCTGAATAGAGCATGTCCACCTCGTCAGACAGCAGGTCTGGAAAGATGGAGTTCTTCTGAAGGCTCTGGATATTGTAGGCACTGCTGAGAAACGTTACTAAACAGAAAAAGAAAAGGCATCATCTATTACAAACCATAGACTTTGCCAAATTAAAATGAGCAATATGACTAAAATCAACAAAAGTGCACTTCATGACTTACCTTTGTGTCCCTGTCATCTTTGAAGCCCAAGGTTGTTAATCCAGGCAGAAGCTTGTTTGATAGAGAACTGAGGTCTACTTTATGAGTCTCCTCTTCTGCAAAAAACGAAATGTTTCCTTCTCAGATATCACATATTATATTAGCGTAGTGCAGATCTCACATGAACAAACAGTGTTCTAAAATATGTTTAAAAGACTACACAATGATGCCTGGTTGGAGACGACACACATTTTTTGAAACTGTCCAAACTTTCCAAAAGAAAATGTTTTGACTATTGAGAGTCCTTCTTTTAACTGCTGAGAGATTGATCACAATCTCCTGGCTGAGGCTGCAGCCACCCTCAGTAACACAATGGAGAGAGAAGGTTAAGGATGTTTATTACATGGAAAACATAACTTAAATGGTCCCCAATGGCTTTCTTTTACCCTAATATAAATATTAACAATACGTTATTTCGTTTCTTCTTGTGCATTTATCTGTCCTCTCTGGGTTCATGGACGAAAGTCATTGTTCATCCCTGCTTATGGGAACTATGTACCATTTGTATCGACATTGAGAGGATGCAGAAAATCACAGGTTGCCCCCTCGAAGACATTTTACCTTGTGCTGTGTCTTTGTACATGAGACTGTACTGAGTGATTGCACTTGCAAAAAGGAAATAAAAACATGTTTTAAAAAAAGGAAGACACAATTGTAACAAACCTTCTGCATCAGGATCAAGCTGATTTACAACAGTATATATAAGGGAACTGTCTGACTCTTTACGCAAGTAGCCCATCTGAAAATACAGAACAGAGAAAATATATTGTCAGTACAAATGACACTGACGTAAAGCCATCCCATTCAATTGCTTCAACAACATAAATCGGTCAAGTCAAAATTTTCCCCCTTGATGTGAGATGATTACTACCACTTAATCATTTTATGTAAAAAGAAAAATAGAAACTAATTAAGGAAAATCTGTGATGTGCAATAACGTTTTTCAACATTGCGATCACGAAATGACTTACAATAAAAAAACAAACATTTAAGTGTGCATATTAGCTTGTTTCCTCTGGAAGTTGCAACTGCTGAATCTGAAATAATTCCAAATGGCACAAGTGCTGTTCTTTTTCACCGCAAGGTCTTCATCAATAACATTTTCCTCGCTCTTGTACCTATCTTCAGCCATTGTGCTAGCCAACTTCGCAGTCGCCACCAAATTGACAATAATTAATCTGGCAGTCAACTGGGGCTTCATCTGCTTGGCAAAATGGTGTGACCGCACGGCCCATGTATTCAGGGCTGACAGGTGTACTGAGTGTGAATGCATAGCGTGTGTAAATGAAGTGATTTCTCTTATTGCGTTTCAGGCAGATGTGTTTATCATGCAACGAACAAAAAATAGGATTTATATGTCAGCACTAGAGCTGCAACAATTAATCAATTATTAATCAGTTATTAAATTAATCGCCAACTGTTTTGATAATCAATTAATCAGTTTGAGTAATGTTTTAAGAAAAAAAAACTACTTCTCTGATTCCAGCTTCTTAAATGTGAATATTTTTTGGATTCTTTACTCCTCTATGACAGTGAACTGAATATCTTCTGACATTTGAAAACAAACAACTATTAATCGATTAATCGAGAAAGTAATCGACCGATTAATCGACTATAAAAATAACTGTTAGTTGCAGCTCTTGTCAGCACTAGTGGAAATTTTATGTACAAGTAGGAATTAATACTGAAAAAGTAAAGTAGGAAACCTTGGAGTTGGGCATGTATCTGTTGATCCGATCCCGAGCTTCATCTGCAGAATGTTCGACGAGTGCCAGAACATGTTCCTCTGCTGTACTGTCAGTCAAGCTGCAAGCATTTCCCTCTGGCTCATACAGGTAACTGAAATAACAGAAGTGATGGGTTCATTATACCGACAGGGTGCTGATTCACAGAACATCAACACTCAGGACTTCCCTACTGGCCCTTCTGACAACATTTCATTCTTTAAATGTAAACAAAAAGTCACGTTTAATCTAGATATTATACCTTATGGCCTCCTTCATGTCTTTGACTGGCTGCTTCTTGGACTTCTTGGCTGACTCCACTGGGGCGGGGATTGTCTCTGGAGGAGGGATATCAGCTGTAAGGTCTTCGTCTCCCAAAATGGCTGCCTGCTGGGAGTAGTCCATGTCCTGCATGAAAGACATGCTTCGCTTCAGAGCCAACAGCCGCTCCTGTCCACAGGGCAGAGAAAAAACACTTAACTTTGTCTGCTTAACTGGTAATATATGTACAAGAAAGGAAATGGGATAGTCAGATAAAGTAGAAATTTGCTGATGATTTCAGTGATGTCTTATATCCAACCTTTGTCAATTGACACTGACATTATAGTGACTGACTTCCTGTATTGACTTTGTTTGGATGACTAAATCCAAATGAGTTTTATTTATGTGGAGGGCTCCCACTGTTCTGCTGCTGGGAATTAGAAAATGTCATAGTGCTTTGAATATATTCCATTACTCACTGTATGTGGACCAGTGCCATGATTTGACTCCAGTTGACATCATTACTGCAGCCTCTCTGACTGCTGTCCATCTCAAACTTATTCAAACTCACAAATGAAAACTTACAATTTTTAGAAATATATTTTAAGATTATTCAGTACAGATCAAAACACAGCAAATCACTTAAGTTTCTTGTTTACATGTTGATATATTACACTGACAATTTGATCTATTCCATTTAAGAATTTAAGATAGAGTTAAAATACAAAGTTTCAAAGTCTGAGACAGTGGCTCCCTTATGGTGCAATTCCACTGCCTCCCACTTTGAACACCTCTGCTATAAGAAATTAGTTCATTTTTATTCTATTTGATCTCATTACCTTGCTCATCATCTTGAATCCTGTATGAAGCAGTTTCTTGGCAGCCTTGTAATAGACTGTTTCTGGTCGGTTGTACACCATGGCGTTGTCACACATCAGTTTGAAGTCCGCCTGAAGAACCAAAAGTATTCAAATATGAGGTCAAACTGTTTACACAGACTTTCAAATACCGTCACCATTCCAACTCTTTTTGTGTTGAAAAGTATCCTCACCTTGAATTCTGTAACTGTGTTGTATTCATTATTTCTAATCTTGTCTTTCATGGTGCTGAAGTCCATAGGATGTTTGATGATTGTTGAGTATCCAGGAGCAATCGCATCTGTTACCGGAAATGCGAAGAACCCATGGGGGTCTTTCCTGGAAAAACATGTGACGCACAATCAGTGTTACTCCATACATCACCAACCTTTACATTTGTCTTTTTGAATGCAAGTCTTGTCATCTGATCAAGCAAGGGCACATTAACTGTTTGTCATCTGGTAAATATGATCTAAATGGACGTGTTGATAGCAATCTATGGCTAGCACATCAGCAAAGACACAACATTTCTGCCAAAAAGTACTCAACCTCCACTCTTCAAAAGAATAGTGTATAATCAAAAACTCATGTCTGTGTTCCACTTCAAATAATGAAGGCTAAAACAGACTGAGCGCCCACAGCCTGTGGAGGCAGCAATGTTTATGCACCCATAAACATTTTGCAGGTGGGTGTTGCATGGAACAAACAACAATGCAAATGTTGCTATTCGTAGAGTCATGGAAATCAAATGGGTTTTTTTCCCTTAGGAAAATGTATGTATGTGCTCAGCTAGTTTAAAGTTGATCTGTCAACCATCCATTGGGTTAAGTTGTATGCAAAGGTGACATTTTGACCTGAGGGTGGTATAAAAAAAAGAAAGCTCAGAGAGTTTCCAGAATGGAACGTTTTTATCTTTTGGACAGTTTAAATGTGTTCAGTACATTTCATAACAATATGCCCATTTATTTATGATATTTCTTGTGTACATTGTACTAGATGGTTTTCATGTTAAAGAAGGGGGTTCCCTGAAAAACAATCGGATAAATATCAGCCTTAACTCTAAAGCCTCTTTTACACTGGACAAAAAAACACTAACATCTGGCTTTTTTCCTCAGTGGAAAAGGGTACAATTAGCATTTAGGTAAAATGACTTAGCAGTATTGACAGGTATTATCGACTCCAGCTCTCAGAAGTGATGGAAACACGACACTCGGGTGGATGCGCTAATTTTCGCCCCATTTCAACACGATGCTATGAAGGCTTGTTACATACGTTGGTAACTTCAGTGACTTTGTCAACTCAGCCACTAATTCCATCCATTTCTATTTATCCAGTGCTCAAACATCATTCTAAATAAGTGAGCATTGAGATTAAAAGAGCAACTGAATTTAAAGATAAAAAAAGGGAAACCACCAGAACATTGCCACTGGCCTCCATGCTGCTTTCTACTGTCTGTTCTCTGTTGGGTTTCTGACATCAAATGTGTCACACCAGGAAAAAAGAGACAGAAAGGCGAACTCCTCTAATGGCAATAGCAAATGCATCAATCACCTACTTTTGGCAGGTTTACACACATTTAAAAAACATGCAAGTGCTAATTTTGGTGCAAAAACAGCATTACATAACCTTAATATTAATGCTTCTGGATCTTTAAAAGTACTGACAGCTGTCGCCTTTAAAGGACAAAAGTCTAGCATTACAGGTTGATTCAGCAATTAGACTGAATCAGTGTTCCTCACCTCTGCAACTGCCTCAAAAAGTGCTCCAGCAGCTGTTGACGAGGAGTAGACTCATTCTCTGCATTGGGCAAACATGAAAATACAGATATTTATTAACACATTTAAAAATGAATAAATACTTAACTACAATGCAACATTTGTCTGTCAAAAAATATCTGATTTGTTCTCATGAAAAGGCATTCTTACCTTGTTGTGTCCTGCAGGCTCGGACCGGTCTGTCTCCTTGCTGCTCTATTTCCACCTTCACGTTGGAGTGAAAGTCCTCCACTTCAGGCTCTATCTCAAACTCTCTCTCTCGCCCTTTCTTCTTTTTCTTCTCTTCCGGCTGATAAGATACAGTCATGACGTGAGTGACTTGTCAGTAAATAAGAATATATTATTAAGAATATATTAGCGATATTCTCAGGATTTAGTTAGGGCTACTCACCTCTAAACCTATACTTATACTTTTTGACAATGTGAAAGGTTCAACAGGCACACCAGCACTGGTGGCAGCTGTAGCAGCTGCTGCCTCTGATTCATTCTGCTCTCGCTCTCTCTTCTTCCTCTTTTCCTCCTGTGGAGAGGTGAAAAGGATGAAAGCCAATTTTGAATTACAGTGGCAAAAATGACAGATGCTTTAAGGTAAAATACTGTTCGGTAAACAAACCTTCCGCCGTCTTCTTTCCTCATCATCCACATATTTGTCTTTATCCTTTTCAGACTTTTTCTTTTTCTTCTTCTTTTTCTCTTTATGGCGTTCTCGTTCATGGTCTGATCTGTCGTCGTAGTAACTGGAGTCATGGCCCGAACCAGAGAGCTCCGTCACCTCACTTACTCCAACTTTGAGCACAAGCTTCAGAGGCTTCTCTAGAGCCTTGTCCTCATAGTCTACAACCAAAACACACAAGATGACAGCCATAGTTGAGATAGGAATCATGGCAAAAGGTAAGAAGTTGTGGGAGGAGGTGAGCAGGTGGAATGATGTTGGCATTAGTATGGTGCAAATACTGTAAATTTGTCTGATAACAAAAAGGTTTTGTACTGTAAAAGAGGATATGTAATTAATTGTCTCTGTTAGTAGAAACTTTTCATTCTGCTACATATGAGAGGGAAATATTGTACTTTATACTCCAATACATTTATTTAACAGCACCGGGTATTAGTTACTTTTAAGGTGAATACTGTATACAAATTGATAATATAACAAACTTTTAAAACACAACACATTGTTAAAGACCAAACCAGTGGTTTAACCCTTTTAACATCTGTCATCTTACAAAAACCTGTGTAGTTAGGGTCACATTTCACATGTCTATCAGACCAGAACAGCTCCACCAACAGCTCCTCTAAACTTCTCACATGGTTGCATTTGAATTTATTTTCAATGATCCAATATCTCATCAAAATCAAAGATTAGAGAAAAAGTCCAAAAACTGAAAATAGATTTTCTGTATCAGAAGAATTATGGTGTTTCTTCTTTTCTCCTTCCATTAATCATCTCACAACCCCGACACATTTGGTGTCTCTATTAAGGATGGGTATTGAAAACCAGTAGTAAACACATGCAGGTTCCTGTCAGGTCAGTACCAAAATATCAAGAGACTCCTGGACAAACTATACTGCTACAGTATATATGTAACGTTACATACTACACACGTTCAAGTGTGGGGTCATTTAGTTAAGTTTAATGAAAACGCAACTAAATGCAATAACTCACAAAACAATTAAACTAGTCTCTGCAAAAAAGTGATAAGAAGTATCAGTATAAATATCTGTCTCGATAAAACCCTAACAATACCTATCAGTGCTCCATGTATATTAAATAGTTTGAACCAGCAGCCCCTACAGCAACTAAAACGGTAACATGCTGCTTACACATCGTTTCCTCAGAATTAATATCATGTCAGTCAGAGGGGCCAAACCAGTACTTTTACTTTAAGTGCATTTAGCTGCTAATACGTATGTACTTTATTTAAAGATATATTTTTACATGGCTGTATTGGGAGGCATCTTTACTTGAGACAGACAGACAGACAGACAGACAGACAGACAGATAGATAGATAGATAGATAGATAGTACTTTATTGATCCCAAACTGGGATATTCTTGTATTGCTGGTACCAGCAACTGGTGAGTTGCTGGCATTTAGCTTCAGTGGTTGTTTAATTACTTACAGACCAAATCAAATTCAAATTTCACAATTACAAAACACAAATATAAATATTAGATATAACTCACTAACTAGCTGACTTAACTAGAACCTACTAGCTCAACCAAACCCCAAAACATTTAATACGATGAATTATGAGAAACTGATTGATTCAGGATTTTAACAGGACATTGAAGCAACAGCAGCTGAGAGCTAGAGCATTAAGCACCGTGCACTGTGCACTGTTGTTAGACTAGCTTTCTTTTTTATTTTTGTTTTTTTACAGAAAACAAAACGAACCTACTGTCTCTGCCAGGTGAGCTAGCCAGAAAAGCTAAGCTGCTAACAGAAAGCTAACTAGATGTAACAAAAGCGGGGCTGTAACCGACAGTAAAACATGCACTCAGGTACCGTCAACTGTTCTCCACTCCGGCTTATGTTTCTTGTGTTTTTTCCCCATGTCTCCGTATTTATATCTCAAGTCTAACGTTTATTCCAGATTTGTTGCCTCCGGTCGCTCGCGGTAAATCTTCGCAGAAGAAGAAGAAAGCTCGCGGCAGGCGGAAGTGATACCCCAAAACAAATGATGTAATTCCGGTTTAACAAATCGGCGCGCTGGATTCGAGCTTCTGTCGGTAGTTTGTTGGGTACCAGAAATTTGGTTGATGTCGTGAATGGTGTGAGGTAAGGTTTCAGTTCTGACGATGTAGCAAACTATAGCTTTACTTTATCTTTATGTTAACCGGCTATGTTAGCTAGCTAACGTTATAACATCACAAGTTCACCTAAGCTAAGCTAGTTAACGACACGATGGAAGAGTTCCCTTTGGTTAAGGCAAACTTGTCTAAGCTAAGTTAGTTAGTCTGTATGATAAATGTTGCTTTTAAAGCTCTGAATGCTGTTCTGATGTCCGCAGTTTTGCAGAAATGGACGATGACAGGATTGAGGTGGGAAACCAGAAACCAAACATCCATGTGGAGGTCCACGTTAAATCTCACAGGTCGGTTTGCTGAGCAGCTCAAATCATGTCATTGTAATGAGTCCAGATTAAATCACACACGTTCAGTTGACTACAACCTTCAAGAGAGTGTGCACTGAGTAAAGTGTGCCTTTAAACAACTGAACAAAAGTCACTTTTTTTTAAACATTTACATACATTACTTGTTGTTGCAAGAGTCGAGTAACATTCTTTAAAAAAACCAGAAAACAATCCATATTGGTATTTGTATGGTATCACGGGTAGGAGAATAATCATTAACACTAATCAGTGAATTATCAAGTGTTTCTTGATAATGATTAATTTCAGTCAATACTTATCATTATTGACACCTTTTACTGACATGACATGATGTTAATAAAGACCAGTGGAAAAATGTTGGATTTAACAACTTTAACAATCAGGACACACAGGAAGTAATTTTATTGTCAAAACAACAATGAAATTACCCACAAATAAATAAGCAGAGATATTCTGAACTTTTGATACCATTTTTTCCCCTTACTGATACAAATTTGATACCTGAACTTTGGATCTTGGACTGTACTGAGTACTCATCTGATACCAGTGCATTAAAAAAACACAAGATTTTTTAACATCTGTGTACTACTAAAACTGTATGGATGTGATCAGATTGCTATTATTGTGTTATGGCCTGGCACAGGTTAAACTTTTGTAAAACATGAACAGATGTATACAGATAATGAATGCCATAACATCTCAATGCCAAAAAAATCTCTATACTGAGGCTAAAAATTACATACGCACCTGTTAAATGATTGTCCGTTTGTGCGTCACTCCATTATCAAGAGATATGATTAGCTGTTTATGAGTCAGGGCTGATTTATTATGTGTTTCATGGTGGTTTGCATTAATGCAATTAAGTGAAACTGTTGAACATTTTATTGAACAATTTTCTCCTCTCCTATTGGTATTGTTTTATCATTAGAGCTGAATCAGTTGTTATCCACATGATAACATCATTGTTTAATTTGAGCTATACCTTGGTGTGCACTTTCAATTTTTTTTTCTGTTCTTGCTCATGTTTCAGCACGGCTAAACATTCTGATGTGAAGCTACATGTTCAAGCTCTACTGAATCGTCACAGCATGGTTTTTGGAGACTACAGATGGACAGAGTTTGATGAAGAATTCCTGCAGAAAAATGTGGAATCTGTGGTTCTAGTTGATCTCAACCGAATGGTAACACATTCTTTTGTTTTTTCATTCAAAGAAATGATAATGCACTGCCATAGTTTTAAAAAAAAATCTTTTATATCAACCTTTTTTCCCCCACTAAGCCCATTGACTTGAAGAGCTGCTCTCTCTCCATTCACATCTTCACTCTTAATGAGGATGGACCCAGCATGCTCATTCTGGAGGAGGATGAGGAGCTTTCAGCAGCCAATCACTGGCTGCTGCCAGCAGGTGACACTGAGTGGAAGATAGCACATTGTGTTCAGAAAATCTTGCTCAGTTTGATTTATTTGCAGTTGAAGTCGAACAGCCAGGCAAGAATTAATTAATACAGGAATCAATAATTCTGAAACACACCCCCTGTGGGTGAGAAGGGTTTGTTGTTCGTAGAGCGAGGGAAGCCGTGTGTGCTCAGCTTTGATTCATGTGTCCATCTGTATATATGTTTTAAAGGTGTAAAGTAGTCACACAATGAGTAAAAATAAATCATGCATATTTGAAAGGAAAAAAATGAGGTAGATCACAGCCTTCTGTATTGGAAAAGGAATCAAATTGTGAGATTCCTAACCATAATATTAAAATTATGAATTATAGCCTGACCAATAATGGAGGCTCTTTAAGGCTAATTGTTGTATTAGTAATTGAGAGTGTAAAAAAAGTCTGCTAACAATATATTTTCTTTTTTTTTTTTTTTTTTCTTAACAAACACATAAACAAACAACATTGATACATAGACAGTGTCTTTAAATTAAATCAAACTTAATTTGGCATTTCTGTACTGGAATTTTTTGTTACTTATTGGCCAACAAATATACAGATTCAGTTATTTAAGTCATTATCAGCTCTAATATGAATGGGCACTGGAACAAGTGGAATATGTCACAGGAGTGGCTGGAGAAGTTTCTTTGAGTTTTGTTACTTTATTTCTGCTGTGAAAACCTTTAAATTCATTAGAATCCAATCTAATATCTGTGAATCCAACCTGACCAAAGCCTCCTTTATGGAGAAAACTACAGCTGTTGTATAACCTACATTTAACACTATATTATTAGTAATCAATTTTTTAATTAAAAAAATAAGTACATTTTTTAAGTGATTTTTTTTTTACTAAAAATGAACAAATTAGTTGTTCATTTTAAGAGACTTTCCTTATTTTCTCTTTTGTACATTCATTATTTTTTTCTAATTAAGCAAAAGTATTTCTTATGTGATTAATAAATAGAATAATTGATGTAATACTCAATTATTTAAAAAAACAACAACTAATAGCTTCAGCCCTAAATGGCACAGCTAACAATAAGTAAGAACTGCAAAGATTACTTGACTAATCGAGCAAAAGTAAACTATGTGCCAACTATTTTGATAATCACTTAATCATTTCAGTCATTTTCAATCAAAAATGTCAAACATTTGCTGGTTCCAACTTCTTAAATGTAGGAATTTACTGACAGTAAATGAAGACTGAGTCTTCTGCTTTTGGACTGTTGGTTGGACAAAAGAAACAATTTGATGTCACCTTGGACATTGCGATGAGGATTTTTGATTTTTTTTGTTTCATGATTAGCATGGTGAACATTCTGTATGTGTGTTTGTCTTTTCATCTCTAAAATTTTCTCTTGGCTTAATAGTCCCCTGAAATGACTGGAGCTCTGTTTGTTTTTTACAGCTGAATTCCATGGGATCTGGGAGAGTCTGGTATATGAGGGTGGAGTCAAAACTCAGGTAAAAAATCTAATAGCAGTTGAGAAATGAGAGAAAATGATTTATAACATTTTCAGACTGCTTAATTTAACATTGTTTTCATTTTCCTTAAGCTCCTGGATTATGTCACAACAACAATTTACTTCTCAGACAGGAATGTCAACAGCAACCTGATTTCATGGAACCGTGTTGTGCTGCTTCATGGTAAATAACTAATGAGGAATCACTGTAATATTTATTGCTTGAGTTGTCTGATGTTGTGCGTAAAATAACTGATTTATTACTTTGTATCTGCCTGCACTCAGGACCCCCGGGCACAGGGAAAACGTCACTGTGTAAAGCTCTTGCCCAGAAGCTGTCAATCAGACTATCAAGTCGGTAAGTCGCTCCTCATTTTAGTGAAACCGCTTCAGCAGTGACTACACCTGCTCTTTTCATTTCTAAGTACACTCCTCTCCCTGCAGGTATTCTTATGGCCAATTTGTCGAGATAAACAGCCACAGCTTGTTCTCAAAATGGTTCTCAGAGGTACACCTGGCTCCTTTATGTGAAATTGTTCAGTTAAAGGATTTTCTAGATCGGAACTGATAATCATTTGGAAGCTAATCATGCCTCTTTGTTACAGAGCGGTAAGCTGGTCACAAAGATGTTTCAAAAGATCCAACTATTGATTGATGACAAAGATGCTCTTGTGTTTGTTCTAATTGATGAGGTAAGGATCTGAGAAATAAACTTTAATCATAATATTTGAGTACTGTCCTAGGTTTTTCTTCTAAATTCACTGAAATAAAACAGAAGACTTTCTTGTGCACTTGTTGTACCTTATCACATGGTCTGGAGTGTCTCTGCTGTTCCCTTTGTGAACCTGTTGTGTGACCGGTAGGTGGAGAGTCTGACAGCAGCTAGAAATGCCTGTCAGGCAGGAACGGAGCCCTCTGACGCCATCCGAGTGGTTAACTCCGTTCTCACTCAACTGGACCAGATCAAACGGTCAGGAAGCAAAGTAGTCAATATACTGTTTTAAAACCTCTCTCTTATCACATATGATGCCAGAAGCCTTCATTTTGCATTCTTCCAATCACTCTTAATTACTGTTTTCACTGGAAAATCTTTCCAGTTCTATTTTATACTATTTACACAATTCTGTTTTGTTTTGACTTTTGGGCTCATATTTCAGACATTCCAACGTCGTGATCCTGACGACCTCCAATGTGACAGAAAAGATCGACCTGGCGTTTGTGGACAGGGCTGACATCAAGCAGTATATAGGACCTCCATCTGAGGAGGGCATCTACAACATCTACCTCTCCTGCCTCGAGGAGCTGATGAAGGTGACCAAACATTCTGGCAACATATTTTTTTCATTATTTTATTTTATACAGGATTTTTGTAGATATGAGGGTCAATATCTTGATACAAGACAGAAGAGGGTTGTCAGTTTGATCCCCTAGGTATTCGGCCCCAGTTCCTCTTGATGGTCAGGCCAGCACCCTGCATGGTAACTTGTGACCAAAACAAAACAGAAACCACAGCAATTCAAAACACATTTTAAGACACAAAATGCCATTTAAGAACGCTTTACCAAAACACATAGACATTTGACTGTGAAATAATTAGTGAAACTAGGAAGAATTTTAATGGAAAGGTGGCCAAAGGTGGCAGGGAAAGAGCAATGTAGAGTGCTGCCCTAATATCAAGAAGAGAGCACTGGGTTCCAGAAAATTCTGGAAACAAATTGAAATGTATTGAAACAGAAAAATCTAACCACCTTGGCAGATTTGTTCCATATGTTTACCTAAAATACCATTCTTAGGCTAAATAATTAACTTACTGACAAGTTACAATTGATTGTGTACTATTACAGTGGAAAATATAAGTTATATTTATCAGAACAAGATAGTAATGATGTTTGACCTTACTATTAACATGAATCAAAAACATAATGAGCAGCCATAAGCAGCAACAGTACAAAAGCAACACTCAAATACTGGGTGAGCTGTAGAGATTCACCAATTAACTTTGTCTGTTTCTTTTTCAATTCTGATATTCTGAGTTTGAACATCTGGCTTTACTGATACCAATACTAAAGCTCTTTTTGCTTTAATGTTATTATCATCATTGTTATTGTTCTTATTGTTGGCATAAGATAATTCTTTATTAGTCCCACAGTGAGGAAATTTGCAGCGTTATAGCAGCAAAGGGGATTGCAAAATAGAAAGACGCATTAATAGAAAAGCAATAAATAATAAATAAGTAAAAAGTATGATATAAGCGAGATGAAATAATACAATAAGAACAATATAAACAAGAAAGTGAAAGTTGAATTTACACCATTGCACACAGGAAATGTAAGGTAAGGACGTTTATTTAACTGTAGGCTGGAATTGCAGGCTTACATGTTAATGGGTGTAGGTCTGCCATGGCAACAAAAATCAAGCGTCAGTAAATAAGTGGTAACTAATTTTGGCTATGGGCTTAAAATTGCATTATTAATTATTCATACAAACATCAGACAGTAGAATTTGGATCAGTATAATGATCACTGACATGAGTCACTTATCCAATGAGTGAATTAAATACACAAACAGTCTTTGCTTCATGATGTGTGACGTGCAGTGCCAGATCATCTACCCACGGCAGCAGCTGTTCACCATATTTGAGCTCGAGACGATGGGCTTTGCAGAGAGCGAGGTGTCCAAACACAGTCTGAGACTGAGGAACATTGCTCTGTGAGTATAGCCTCCCATAATGCAATTGCACCCCAAATCACGCTGTGCTCTAATCATAACACAGAGTGTCTGTGAGAGCTGAACCAGCCAGAGGCTAATGTTTTGTTTTTCTTTTTCATTTCCAGAAAAAGCAAAGGTTTGAGTGGAAGAGCACTCAGAAAGTTACCATTTCTAGCCCACGCACTGTTCGTAAAGGTGAGTATTCGATTGTCTTCTGCAGAGAGTGTAGGTGAAAAAAGGAGTCATATTGTTTTTTAATGACGTTTGTTTGCCTGCAGACACCGACGGTGACTCTTGAGAGGTTTCTGGAGGCTATGGATCGAGCAGTGGATAAACAGAAGGAGGAAAAAGCTAACCTGGTCAACGGTGTGTGAACTCATTACAATGCCCAAAGGCTGACAGATGATTGTTCATGACCTCTCCTTGTTTGTTTGTAGCTTGGAAAACTACGACTAGAATCTTTTTAGAAAACTATATCAATTCATTTGGCAGCACTAAGATTTCACAAATGCTGTCTTTAACATAACTTCATTCAGGTAATTTTCTTGGTGCTGCCACCTTAACAGACCAAATCCACGCGGGTGTCAGTCCAGGCAGTTTGGCTTACGATGGAGTACCCAATGCTTGAATTTTCTATGTGCTATTAACCGAAGTGTTTACTCTGTTCTTAGTTTCAAAGTGATATTTTTATGTAACACGAAGCTTTAACCTTAACAGCGTCAGCTTCTTTTTGTTCTCATGTTAAAGGGATAGTTCAGATTTTTATTGGCAAACATTTTTGGCATTAGTCATTTTTTTGTATTGAAATCACTACATACATATTAGCTCAATCTGTGGATTTTGTTGGAGATATCCCATTGAAATGTCAGTGTGTCAGACAGAAATGAAAAGCAGTCCCATGATTGTCCAGAGGCTTCTGCCAGCAGAACCATTGTAATCAAGGATGGGTCATCAACAGAGGGCGTTACACAGTGCACAACAACCCGTAGAATATGACATGCCACTGGTTTCCAAGGAAAACCTGGGGCGCGTTGAATCTGAAAATGGTGTGCACCGTTTTGTTATGGTCTCTGGATTGAACAACATGTTTCCACAAAATGGTGGTCATACAACAGTATGAAATGGGCTTTGTGATACATTTTCTCTCGTTTACTCAGTGTGTCACAGGCGTTACCCAATCAGCAGTGCTTTCATTAACTGGTTGGCTGGTCTGCTGTTAATTTCTATAATACAAGTTGCCTTCTCACTGAGATACCGCCATCCACAGGATCCATAGAATAAGCTAATGTTTATGTATAATGCCAACTTATGTTGAAAAATATGAACTATCCTTTAAACATGCTGGGGTTTTTTGTACAGTTCACGTGTTTATATGTTTTAAAAATGGATGTTCCTCATACCCCATCAGTTAAAATGTTTTGTATTTATGCTAACATTAAATCCTCTTTAAACTCTCTGAATTTATATGTTCATTACAACTTTATTTTGTATATAACATTGTAATAAATCATTGTTTAAGTGTGTGATTGTGTCTGCTGAAATTCTCTTTAAGTACATGCATTTTGGAGATTTTAACAAAGCCTCAGGGCCACCACTTGGTGGCGTACAGAAGCTGCCACACAGCTTTACACATGGAAAGACTGATTTTTATGTGGTGTATTTTATGAGATACATGATGATCACAATAAGGGCAGTAAGTGAAAATGCACTGCAATAAAATAAGATAGCAGTTGACCTTGACCTTGACTCTCATGCAAGACAACTAAGTAAGTTTGCTGATTAAATTCAGGAACCTCCACAAATATAAAATGTACATTTGCAAATCTGGAAGTAAAAAGGTTTTACTTAAAGTGTAACTGTGCAGCTGACAAAGTAGTCATTTATCAGTCAGGCCCCTGCACAGGGACTCAGAGGGATTTATAATTATACTGTCTGACAGTGTGTGTTTGCACGTGGCTGCCACCAATTTAACCTAAAAACAAAACTGCTGAAAGATTTTTTCAGTTAAGAAATGTATCAGTCGTATGCACAGTTTACATGAGCAGATCAGTGGCTCCATTGTTCGTATGAACATGTTTTGCATTCTGTGAATGCTCTGCTGCTTTGCATGTCAGCTGCCGGGTTCAGACAATGTGCCCTTTGTTTGTTGTTGGGCAACAGCTTTTTCACTCCACTTCAAAGGTGAATTCTGACGGCTGTTCCTGAGTGTAAAAGAAAAGCAAACATTGAGTTCATCTTTATTCACACGCTTCGTTCCGACTCAATTCTAATCACTGTCACCTTTAAAATGACCTTTTGTGGGTGTTTCATTGAGTACATTTCACACGAAATTCTGCTGGATTTGATTTTAGTGTCTGAAGTCTGCGGTTAAGATCAAGCAAAAGATTTATACTCTCTTTATACTCTAATCAAGGCCTTCAAGGACAGATTTTTCTTTAAGTATTGGGTTTTACGAGAAACCCAGAATGGATTTTCCCTCACACACAAAGCCCCCATTTCATTAAGAAACATAACTGTTGTTTGTGTGACTTATCCCTTTAATGCTACAGTATCTCTTTACACACCTAATTGTTTGGCGCCCACTATTTTCATACACCAATGAAGTTTTTATGTAGATGAATCGCACGAGGAAGCTGTACTTTTCTCTAATCTGATCAATGATCACAAAGTGGAGAGAAAAAAGGGAGGCAGATAGAGAAAGGGAGAGCTGTAGGAACGGGCATGGTAAATAAAACCATAATTGCTCTGTCTGGAGGCCCTTTTTCTTTTGACTGTAGTTGGTCCAAAACCAGGCGGCTGTTAAAAGGCAATCAAGACGGAGAAGGAAGAAAAGTCAAAAGCCTTATTGTTACAGGGTTTTATCGCAGTTTTCAAGCAGCTTGAAAATGTCAGAAAACTCCAAACAAAACAAACAGTCTGATGTTTATCCTCTCAACCGTTGTTCAGGTACATGGCTGAAAGCAATGGAATATCATCGCATGTGCCAATGGTGATTCACATAGGGAGGGGATTAACTTACACACATACTTATAGGCATGTTAAGAAGAAACTGAACAGAGCTGAGCACACAAAACCATGGAAACTATCGTTCATTGCTCTGAGTAAAAATCACAAATTGAACCAAAGTTTGAGAAGTAATGATTTAGGGGAACCAGGGATGGTAGTAACACTTTTTGGGGGCGATCAGTGGTTGTTTGTGCTAGATCTCTCAAACTTTGAATAGGGCACCCACAAATAAAACTTACTTGGACATCTACTACACAATCACAGTTAATGTCAAATACAAAAAGTTCCATTGTTAGTCACATCTTAAGTTAGCTAATGTAGCAAATTAGCAAAACACTGGCTGACTAGCTGGGTACATCAATCATTAGCTAACTCATTATATCAATAGCTATGTTTTTGCCAACGTTAGCAAACATAAACGTAAAATGTGACCATATATATGTCACTTTTATAGGTACCCCAGCAACATCGTTTAACTACCTTCAAAATTTGGTTTTCTTTTCAACATAGACTAGCATAATGCATAATTAAATACAAGAAACAGGAAAGGAGAAAGTTGACTGAGGTTCCCACGGATATCAAGGTTGGAGCACAGAGTAAAAAGGGGACATTAGGGTCAATTTATGAAAGAACTGGATTCAAGAATAAAGAACAAACTGTTTTGAATCAAGTGAACAATTAAGAGTGGAAAAAAAACACTTATTTCTTCTGAATCTTTACATTTGTTGTGTGTGGTGAGGACTGTATTCCTGAATGTGCATGTATCACATAAGGCTTCAGTCACTGTCAGTGTTGTGGTAAATGCTGATGTCTGCCCCAGGGGTGCAGGCTTTATGGGCCCAGAACTGACAACAAAATCACACAACATTCAACGTTCTAAAGCATGTCATACTAGAATGATGTGTCAAAGTGAAAAGTCACCCACTGAAGGACATTTCTACCTGCTGTTTCTGTGCAAAGCTAACTGAACCTCACCTTTCCTCTGCAGTCGACGATTCTCCCCCTCTTGTCTGTTTTGTCTCATTAAGTCTTTTATGTTGCATTTGTCTTGTTACTTCTTTCATGCATAATTCGCACTGATGGACAAACCAGTGAATCGTCTTTGTATGTTACTGGCCCATTCATTTAGGTAGAAATCAGTCTTGATGTGGGGGAGGCAGCGCATAGTGAGGCAAAATAATAATAATCAATAATTCCCCTTAAATGCATTTTAACTAAAGTAACAAGCCTGTTTTGAAAATGTACAAAGAAAGGGTACAAAGAACAGATATTTCTCTTAAAATGTAATGTATTTAAATGCTTCAAGTACTAATAGCTGAGAACTAATCAACACTATAGTAACAAAGTATTTGTACTCCATAACTTCCCACCTCTGGCCATTACATAGCTAACTGTTTTAGCATGTGCATTTGAAGGTAGCAAGAACGCAAAGCATCAAATTAAATTAGAGAAACTGCTACTTAAGGTTATTGAAGTCAAAACATTGTATGTATAATATAATTATTGCTAGGCAAAAAATAATCTAGAAAAAAACTTTCTTACCTGAATACCAGTTTTTAGTCATAAATCCACACTGTTGCTCACAGAGACATGCCACTTCTCCTGTAGGCTCAAAAAGGAATCAGGAGTGTAAAATATTGATTACATCACCTCATCTCTTTTCGGATTGGTTAAACTGACTTTTACCCATTTTCTGTACACATGTGGTGGCTCAGCTCAGCACGGCAGGGATTTGCATCTCCATTACAACAGGGCTACCTGCTTGAGGGTGTGTCTTAAAGCTTAGTTTTAGTCTAGGAGCTGTAAAAACAGTGAATAAACACCTAATTTCCTTTGAATTATTAACACTAAAAGTCCCCTGTTATATAGTTTTTAAAAAGCCTTTTTTTAAATAAAAAATAGATAATGTTGGGTTTTCATCAGCAGTAACTTGACACGACTCCTAGCCGACTGACAGTGAACATGAAAGAGTAAAATAAGGCAGATACCTTAAGGTACAAACAGCAACTTCAAACCACAGAGATTCAGTTAGAGGCAACAAAAGTAGTGAGAGATGAACACACGGACGCTTTTACAACGTTCTCTCTGCTCTCCTGCACGCACAGGCTGAGTCTTGCAACACACCTGTTTAAGGGGCAGAAAGGTCAGCATGGGTTGGCCGCGGAGGACGAGATGTCATCAGGACCCGCTTGGAGGTGGGTCGAATGCACTTTGGTCCCACTCCACAGAAAGTCCATCTCGGGTATGACTTGGCACAGCTTGGTGCATTTAAAGTGGTAATGGAAAAGCAAATCAGAATGACTTGGTTTGACTCTGCGTGGCAAAAAGTGCCAGTGGAAAAGCTGCAAGTGTTACAACTAACCCGGTGTTACAACAGTCCCAGTTCTCCCACACTGATATGATCTTTAAGATGATGAAAGTTTAGAAAAACCTGCACCTTTGCCAGCATGATGATCCACATCCTCTGTAAAAATACGCACTGAAAGCCCATAAAACTTAAGCTGTGTCAGGTCTTCTCAATTCTTCATCTTCATGACAGCCTTTGAGGATAAACCAGGACTTTTATCCAAGTGAACATTGCCCTTAAAAGACAACTTCAGCTCTCTCCGTCTCTGTTCCCAGCCTAAACTATCCTGTCAGAAACTGTACGAATAGTTGTTTCTGCTTGAGTTCTGAGATTTTCTTTTCTTTTGCATCCCATATGTATGTCATCCATTTAAGTGGGATGTTTGAGGGAGTAGCAGAAAAAGGATGAGGGAGAGGTACCTTGTAAAGAGGCAGAATCCTGGGAGCCAGGCTGCATAAAGAAATGGTGATAATTAGGCACAGCAAGTAGGATCAAAGAAGGCTGCCATCAATGAGCTATGCAAATGGCGGCTCCTCCTGTCAAACGCAGACAGTGATCTGAGGGTCCTGTGTCTATGAGAAGTCAAATGGCAGACAAATTGACAGGAAGAGCTATATAGCTGCACATTCATCATGGTATGGTAGTGAAACTGGGACACTATCATATAGTACGATTCTCACAGAAAATAAGATGTTCTTACAGTAGCACAGAGAGTAAATGTCTCATGTTCCTCCAGGCAGAGCTCCTGTGTTTAGGTAATAAAGGATAAAGATAAGGTTTAGTGCAGACGGGCTGTAATTTCTTCTGTGACAGCAGCACTGAGTGTGTGAGTGAGTGATAGACTCCAACTGTATAATAACAGTTTATGTCTTGATAACATGCACAGATCAAAGTAACAGCTCTCCTTGTTGTGAATATAATATGCACAGGAGTGGAATATTTACAAAACACTAACATCACCTTCATGTTTTCATAAGGTTGCCTGAGTAAATGAATATTCATAACACTTGGCATGTGCGCCAGGTCCTGCTTTAACCGCCCTGCCAAAGGAAACAAACTATAAAAGAGCTTTTGATGTCTGTTGGGTTAAAGTACAGCATGTACTTCTTCCTGCTTCTCTTCTGTAAACAAAAGTTTATCTTCACCATGTGTTGTGCACAAACCTAAAACAATTAATGGAAATTATAAAAGGCAGCCTGTAATTGTGTGGTTAGCACACAAGCACAATCATTCACTAAATAATAATGTTATTAATTGCACATTGTGTGTTTATCCCTATACGCCACAGAATTTGGTAAACCTCAGTGCTTTAACAAACCAAAATCTAATTTGGGTTGAAATAGTCCATCATAAATTATGTTAATTCTAGTTTGTATATGATCACAGGCCTGTTTCCAGATAGATCTAATTAACTGTTATGTGATCTGCCTTTACTTTTTGGTGTTCAGACTGGTTTGATTAAGAGAAACTCGTGATACAAACATGCCTACAAACTAACGTGGCCAAGAAAAATAACAAAAGTCTCGCCGTCATAAATCAAAAATCTTCTTTGAAAACCATGAATGAAGCTGAACGGAAACTTACACCAACAGAGGACGCGGTTTTACGTTCAACGACACATGATCTGCCAAACCAGTGTTCAGAGTGTCAAGGTAAACAAAACGTACAACCGGAAAACGAATTAATGTGCTTTTCAAAATATGACAACTGGTTAAAGTAGATTTTAAAAAAAAAACAACTAGGTGTAGCAGAACAAACATTTATTAAAATAGTGTACTCAGAGGTTGTATTACATTTTATGTTATTGTCTTGACCTTTGTATTATCTTGTATTGTTATGCACCAGTATACCAAGGCAAATTCTTCACATGTGAAAACGTACTTTGGCACTAAACCTGATTCTGATTCAGATGTTTTAAAACTAATCAGCGTGCTGGTTGTAGCTTATCAAATGTGAGGATTTGCTTGGTGAAGACTGTGGGTTTTCTGACTGTTTTCCACACATCCTCCAAAAATGTGCAACAAGTCTCAGATCATGGACATCAAACCTTGGAGGGCAAATGGCTGGTGCACGCAGACTGATTTGAATGCTATTTAGTTATGATACTGTTATATTTGCACTATTAAAGGCTGCAAATCAATAAGTGCACTCCAGTGGTCCTCCATACTTCAGTCTTTTTTTCCTTTTGAATACCATAAACAAGGTTAAGACTTAACTTTGGCCTATCTGCTAATTTGTTATTATTTTAGACATTCTTTAATGACATATGGAGTAATCAATTATTTAAAACAATCAATTTCCCGAGATTAATCTGTATAAAACGATTGTTGCAGTCCACTTCATGCAACCCATGAAGAAAACAATGTAGAAATCTTTCATCAAATAGATTGATTGAATAGATACTGGTCTTAATCACTACTTTTTCGTTGTTTTTGTTTTTTAGTTTTTATACTGATATTGCTTTCTACTGTATTCTTGTTGCTGCTTTTATGCTGAAACTGACTTTACTGTTTCTGTGTGTTGCTTTTTTTTTTTTGCCATGTAAAGTTTCTATTGGTATCTTTTAAAGCGCTATGCAAATAAAATGTATTATTATTATTGTTATTACAATTATTATTTTATTTAATTTTTAAAGTATAGAATTATGTAACCTTCAGGAGATCTCAACCTGTAGCCTATCCTACAGCCTTTTTAAAATTGTATGTGTATATTTGTCTGCTAATGTAACTATTTTCAATTTCATGTTTTATTTTGTAGAAGCACAAACCGGAAGTTCCCTTCATGTTGAGTGTATATGACACTTTGGCTCTGTGATCTCTGCTGTGTTCAAAGCGCTCCCACATTCAGTCGGACTGAAGGGAAGCCTGGAGACAGACAGCGAGTGTGTCCTGCTGTCTCCCTCACGCATCACTTCTACACATTCATCTCGTTCCTGCACGGAGACAGCTGATTCTTCAATGAACCCGCGGTTCAATCACCTTCCTCTGGATGAAGTTGGAGTTTTCTTCTTGCAAAACAAACACAATGTGACCATGTTGAGTCAGTGACTGTGTTATCCGGAGTACCTTTATTGATCCAGGGAATAGGGACTTAAGAATGGGAAAACTTCAGTCAAAACATGGTAAGAAATGTTGGACTTTTGAACGCTGAATGACAAATTATTTAAAGTATTTTGATTTTAGTGTTGCTATAATACAAAAAAAAAATTAACGAATATCTATTTTGCATCCTTGTTTCTGGTGGACCTGAAGCGTGTAAGCGCCGAGAAAACCCTGAAGGTGAGGGCAGATCATATTGTATAATGGAGCTTGATATGATGATGTGGTAAAGCACAGGCTGAGTTTAAGATTTAGGTTAAACCTGCTGATCGGTGTATTTAATCTCTGTCTCAGGAGACAGTTTTGTTGTGAACGCCTTCCTCCGGAGAGGGATGGAGGAATGTGAGAGGTACAGCGCGACGGATCACAAGCTGAAGAACATGCAGGTATCAGACATTTTTGTCTCTATTTCACGTTTATTTTCTCTTTCATCTTTGTGACAATAAGCCCAACACCAAAACCAGCTTATTTTGATCCTCTGTTTTTGATTAAAAATAAATGAAAAGACTGTAAGGCTATTAAGTTTTCCCTTTAATGATTACAAGGACTGTGGTGAAACACATTTTAATGCTGACTTCAAAGCATTTTTCCGGAGTAAAACAAAAAAAAGGATTTAATAAACATCAAAAAAGCTCTCTGATTTATCTTGATGTGTTTTAATGGTAAAATGTTGACTGTTTCTCTTAGAAATAACCATTGCATCCCCTCATGTTATGTCAGGGATTCTGCAAGTCCTTACAAAGTCTTTAAACATCCAATAATCTTAAAATGTCTTCAGTATGATTTTGACAGGTTTTTAAACAATGTCACTTCAATGAAATTACATTAACTTCAGCCCCATCTTTAAGTGTGTTTTTGGAAAAAAACATGCTGTAACAGCTTCAAAATGTTGAACCAGTAACCACAAATGCAAACTGTGCGTGTACTTTTTGCCGGTGTTACTCTTAAAAAATCCTGAAGAAATCTTGTATGTGCACCATTCATGTTTGTTTTAACAGTTTTACATTGACAAAATTCATAATTCATTATCTAAAAAAGCGTGTCAGGTGTGTGCGTGTTTGCATGTGCTGATGGGATGAGTCAGTCTGGCACTTCAAAGACATCTGAGAACTTCTTGACTGAACTGTATTCACAGAGTCATGTGTGAAGACATGCTGATGTCTTTGCAGAGTTGTAGCTTGTTGTTCTTTCTGTCATGTCTGGCTCCGGCACAACACTGCAGCGGTTTTCCCCTGCCAGCATCATTGGATGGGGTTATGACAGGCATGAGCCCCGTGTGTGTGTGTGAAGCGGCTTGGCAACGCAGCACACACACTCACACAGACAGACACTGCCTGGATGGAAAGGTAGTCGTTTCTCAGACTGAGCTGAGGGATATAAAGTTTGCTCTTGTGGCTGCTGGCATCATGACTCAGGGCTGTGTCTTTTTCCTCAATGCCTCCCATTCTAGTGCGGCTCCCAGCGGGCAACCCTCTGTGGCATAACATTACATCACTTCAATTAGTGTGTCGTTTTGAGGGGTACAAGAGCCCCGGAGCTCACAGACAGACAGACAGAAAGCTGCGAGGAGTTCACACAGAGGTACTGACGGTCTGTGAGGTGGGTGGTTGTAATAGTGGAAGAGTTATAGATTATATCAGGGCTATAAACCGCCCACTCATGGCAAATTAAAAGAGAACTTTACTCTGCTTCAGAGCAGGCTGAGTTCACACTCCCCAGAAGGGAAACCACCAGAGGCACGCGCTTGACACTTATTAGTAGGTGGGTCCCACCCTCACTTCTATCAAAGTCCTGCGGGTGATTTATTTTGCGTCATTAGTTGGTTACATTAGAGGCTTGTTCACAGACCAGAACTGAATCAGCATTTAACTAACCAGCACCTCACTTTTCCTGCTTTCTTTGAGACTAACGCAGGATGATGGAGAATGGTTGGACGAACCAAAGTGCAATCACATCTGTTGCTGACATATACTGGTCCTGATATGTATAGATTGGTGAAAATATCACAGCACATAAGACGTAAAAGACATTTTTATGCAAGACACATTTTTCTTAAATACAAATGTTTCTACATCACATGTTTTAAAGGTGCAATAAGTGATTCTGAAGAAAGATGGACTGTTGAGTCTCATTTCCAGGTCGTCAAATTATCGACATGTTCAATTAGAGGTTCAGAGATGGTTGATTCTTGACTCTTTTTTATTGAGAATGAGATATGTTACCAACCTGTGATTGGCCAAGGTCTCCCTCCATTGGCAAGATTTTCTAAAGCTTGAAAACGGAGCCAAGAGGAGGAGCAGAAATCTAGTTTTCTGTCAGGCTACTTGAATTACAATATGCTTAAAGATTATTATGGACGTTTTGTCCAATAATGCCAAAAATAAACCGTCTATGCCAGCTTTAAGTAGAGATAACGTGCTGGATGAAACAACACCCAAAGTGTGCTGACAAGTAGAGTTGAAATGATTAGTTGATTAATTGATCAGTCCATTGACAGGAGATTAATTGACTACTTTGATGATTGACATTTAAGTCATTTTTTTAAACAAACATGCCAAACATTCTCTAGTTCCAGCTTCTCAATAGCAAGGATTCAATGCTTGTCTTTGTCTAATGTGACATATCTGTGGATTTTGGACGTGCTTGGTTGGACAAAACAAGCATTTGAAGATGTCGCCTTGGGCTTTGGGAACGTTATTGTATGGTATCTATTTTTTAACATTTTGTAGACCAAACCAATAATAGATTTAGATGATAATATGCTTCACGATATAGTAAAAAGAAAAGAAAAGAAAAAAAAGATTATTTTGACAGATATTGTGATTGCAATACGATTCAGGATTACTGGGACTGCTCATTTTTACGTCAAAAATGTAATTTTCGCTGAAAAAAAACTATTAAAATCATTGATGATGTGACATTTGTTCTTCAGTTATTTCCATTATCGATTCATCTGTCTATCATTTTCTCTATTTCTGGATTAGTTGTTTGGTCCATAATGTGAAAATGGTGAAAAATGTTGATCGATGTTTCCCAAACCCAAAGATGACATCCTTGAATGTCTTGTTTTGTCCACAACCCAAAGATATTCACTGTTTACTGAAACAGAGGAGTCAAGAAACCAAGAAATATTCACATTTAGGAAGCTGAAGTCAGAGAATTCTGACGTTGTTTCTTAAAAAAAATACTCAAAACAATTTCACAGTTACCAAAATAGTTTTCGATTCATTTATAATGAACTTTTTGATTTTTTGATTACTTTGATGTAGAGCTGCAACTAATGATCAATTTCATTGTCAATTAATCTCTTGATTATTATCTCAATTAATTGATTAGCTGTTCACAACCTAAAGATATTCTGTTTACTGTCAAATAGGAGTAAAGAAACTAGAAAATTCTCACATCCAAGAAGCTGAAATCAAAGAATTTGGACATATTTCCTGAAAAATTAGTCAAAAAGATTAATTGGTCATCAAAATAGTTTGCTTAACTGAGAAGATTTGATGCTTGTCTTTGTTTAATGTGACATATCTTTGGTTTTTGCACTGTTAGTTGTAAAAAAAAAGACTCTATTAGAAGACATGGCTTTTGGCTTTTGGAATTTTTAATGAGCATTTTTCACTATTTTCTGGCATTTTATAGACCAAAACAACATGAAGTTAGTTTGTAGATGAACCAATAATGAAAATATCGATTAGCTGCAGCCCTGTTAAGTGTTAAATACCAAATAATCCAGGATATGAATGAAATTGATACTATGACGGTATGGTGCATATATGCATGCTATTGTGTGGCAGAGGTAATATGTGACTGCCTGCTCGTATATACAATGACAGCTCTTTTCATGCTGTTTGAAATGAGTCTACTGTGCCTACATTAATGTAAAGATAGATGATGTCCCCGGGGATGCTTTTCATGCTGTATAGTTTCCCATCTAGCAGCATGGCTTTCAACACAGATAGAATTTATCTCCGCTGTAAGACAGTGACTCCATTTCCACGTTTGATCCCTTGAACATACAGTTAATTAATTCTTCTCTAGGATCGGATTTCATTGTCACATTTCCAGATATAATTATTGGATTATGGGTTCTTAGATGTTTGGACCATGATTAAACAAGTCCAAGTCAAATAATAGCAGTAATTAGATGATTTTTTTGAAGTTTTAGATCAATTTCAGACACATTTTCTCCTCCTGAGTGTTTTAGCATATGGATAGTACTCTTCACCACTGTAGTCCAGGTTGATGAGCAGCAGGGACAGTTAAAATCACTTACGATTCGGTACAGGAGGAGATTGGCCAAACACACTGTTTAGCTCTGACCATCCCCCCTCCTCATTGTCAAATGGGGGAGTAGGATTCCTGAGCTGTCTGGCTGCGACTTCAAAGCGCAGAGCTGGGAGTTATAAAAGGGCTCTGATATCAGTGGAGCCTCCGAACCCTCACCCCTCTATCCCCCTGCCCTGTCCTGGGGGATGGGCTGAAAGCGATGGAGCACAACCAGGGGGGAAAAAAAGAAAAAAACAAGCGCAAACAGGATTCAGGTTAATGTTGTTTTTTTTTCACTTGGATCAACATTTTTCACTATTTTCTGACATTTTTATAGAGGTTGCATCCCTAGATTAAACATATCAATAAACTTCAGTCTTTGCTGTTATTTTATGCCTGCTAATGAATAAAACAGTTTGTACAGGATCAAGTAAAAATTTACTTTGGACAAGTAGATTTCTGACCCACTTGCCTGACGTCAGCTTTTACTTGGCCCTATACAAAATGTTTTTTTTTTTTTGTTTTTTTTTATTGGATATCAAATAACAACAAAGACTAAAGTTAATTGTCATATTTAAAGCTATTATAAGGAGCTATCAAGCTATCATATTTTGTTAATTTTGTAGGCTACTCTGGACAAAAGTGGTAGTGTTTCCTCTGTAATAACCACAAAATATAATGTCAAAAATGAAAATTATTTACATAAAAATCTCCTCCTGCTTCTTTTTAAATTGCTAATGTGCTGCTTACTGTATGGTAAAATGTAAACATTGGCTCTTTTCATCTGATTTCAAGGAAAATCCAACCTGGTGGCAGACATCAAGGGTAACTATTTAAAAAACAGCTGATCTTCTTGCAGGTGGCTTGTTACCTGTAGGTCATATAGATGCATCAATGTTAAACTGAGACTGTTTCCAAACCAGTTAAAAACTCCTTGTAGTGGCTTTAATCTTAGGGCTGCGGCCTCTATAAAATGTAGTTTTCTCAATGTCCAGGGTGATGTCTTTCAATAACACGTTTTGCCAGTCCAAAACTCAAAGATTTTCAGTTTTTATGATAATAACAAGGGCGAATATTTCATACCGCAGTTGGTGGGGACAGTAAACTTCTAAATAAAAAACAATAAACATGCAGAGATGCTGTGCTGCTGCCAGAGGAGCAATGACTGAAATGACAGAATGCAGAGGAATAAATTGCAAAATAATAATAATAACTCACTAGAGCTAAGTTCAATAGTGGACCAAACTTTAAGACACCTTGTTTTGCATCTACTATTAGCACAGGCGCTTTGTCATAATACTGAAAACAGTTACACTAAACATTGATTAGACACTGATAGACAACAGTTGTTATATTTTCATTTTTTGATCAAAGTTGAAGTCAAATTCTAAATCGTTGGATAATAACCAGAAAAATACAGGAAATCTCCATATTTGAGAGGCTGAAAAAGTCATTTTCCGCCATTACCAACATTACTTTATCTATTAATTATTATTATTATTATTTAGCCTGTCAGGCATTTAACTTCCCCCGTGCGAGCAGGCAATCCTTGTTGTTGAGCCCTGGCTAACATAGCCTGTGTCCACACCAGTTCGTGTAAACCTGTGAATCTCCTCAATAAAGCTTCCATTTCTATCCAGCAAATCATGAATGCTTTGCTGCGCTTTAGCAAGAGATAACAAAAGATCAAAGGATGCAAAGACCTGTTTAAATATTGATGTTGCTGCAAAGCATGATTCAAGATTGCAGCTGGCAGACTGCCTCCAGCGTGTAATCCTATAGGCTCCTTAAAGTGTGTGGTCTGAGTGGACAAAGAGAGCATGATTCAGCAGGATGACTTGGCTCATCCTGGCTACAGACGTCAAGGTTTTGACACTTGGTTGCAGGTGTTCCAGACAGTCTTACCTGTCCAAGCACCTGGTGTAATGTAGAAATATTACAGGTGAGATCAAAGCAGCAGTCACCCACCCTGCCCCACCGAAAACAAGCCTAGTCTGTAGTTATTGAATATGTAAAAATGCAGAAGACTGCTCACCCTGTACTTATCCAAACCTGTGTTCATTAGTGGAAGAGCTGTGTGAAGGTTCACTGTGTTTCACCTCTGGAAACATCAACACATCAACAGCCCCGACCCTCACACACACACACACACACACACACACACACACACACACACACACACAAAACCACTGCGCTTCATTTTGAAGCTTCAAACAGACATGCTTGGATGCCCAAATAATGACAGGCTAATTCAGCCTTTCAGCACCATCTTTTGTCTCAAAACTTCCCACAGACTTGGCCTGTGAGGGGGGAGTGTGTCAACATTTTCAATTCCACAACAAAGACCTTTATTATTCCACTTTGAAAGGTTAATAATATCACACTTGAAGTCAAAAAGGCTCGGTCAGAGGATTCAGTTTGGACGCAATGATGTGCCAAAAGCTCTGAGACGCAAATTTATTTTGACTTTCGGAGAGTTACATAGCACTCACTCACCCCTCAATAATAAATTTAGTTTAAGAGCAGAGTTCCCAAGCAGCTCACTAAACTAATTGTAAGCTAATGTTTTTTTAACATTCATTTGGAATCTGTGAATAAGACTTTCCCCTTATATAAAAATCCTCATTTGGCGATCCTGCTCGAAATGGATGTTATGTTTGGACGATTCTGACGCTGGGCATTTGGGTATATCTTCTAGTCACCATGCTCATTTTGAGTGAGCAGTATTTGATTTGGATCTGAAGCTGGGATATCTGTGTAATCTTAAGGCTGTGACCCGAAATGACATTTTATTTTTCAGTACACAGCCTCAAGTTTGAAACTGAGGTCATTTCTTTTTAGTTCTGAGTTGCTTTCTAGTCCGTCCAGTCAGTCCCTCAGCTTTTTTGGGGGATTGTTGCAACCTAAATGGACCCCTCCTAAATTCTGTCCCTTTTTGCTCTGTGTTCCAATAATAGTTGAGCAAACTTGGTACTTGGCCCGCTTTCCCCTTTTTCCTGTAAAAGTGACATATAGGGTCACATCTGAGTTAACTTAATGTTAGTAAACACAAGCTAACTGTCTAGCTACTGATTTATGCAGATTAGCTGGCTAGCTAGCGTTTTGCTGACATTAACTGACTTAAGATGTGAATATATGTCACTGTCAGCCGTTTTTCTATAAAATTGTGATGCACATAGTGATGTTTTAGGCATTTTCTGCAGTAAAATTGTGGGAGCAAGTGAAACCTGCAAAAAAGGTTGTGATATAAAGAAGTAAATAAGTAATTGAAAATCAAAGGCAACTTGTTCTGGTGATAATAAAACCACAGTCTGTCTTCAGTGTGCTAAGTAACCTTACCAGCTCAAACTCAAAACAGCACATTTTTTTAAAAATGTGCCCAGGCACAGATAAATGACAATAAGAATATAAAAAATAATAAAACATTGAATGATTGATCGAGGCGGACATGTATGACGTTTGCACAGGGGAATGCCTCGATGGGTAGGACTCGCGAGAAGCTACGATGGTTGGCCTAATTTGTGGAAAAGTTGCAGTGATTGGACAAATTTGCAAGGTTGTGCATAATGCAGAATTCATGGGGATTGGTTGAATTGGCGTTAACTGTTGCAATCACAACATCGCAACTTCCTGTAAGGACTGGTTTTCATTCAGCTCCTGGTGAATGAGGTCTGAAGACTTCTTTCAAGAAATCAAGAAATACTCTCTTCAGCAACATCCCATCACTTTTCACCTCCGCCTCTTCTTACAGATGACAAAAAAAGAAAATCTGTCGCTGATGTGGCACTAGCAGGGAGCAACACATGCTGGAGACAAAAAGGTGTGCTCATATATGTACTGCTGCTTTTGAAGGGACTTGAAGGCATTTGGAGAGTTTGTTTTTTTCCACCTCTCCTTTTTTTTTCTTTTTTTTTTTTTCTTGAAATTGGCTCCACAAGAAGGCGAGCTGTGAGCCTTCATCTCTGAATGAAAAGCATGTGGCTGGCATCCAGAACAGCGGGGTCTTTCAGCACGGCCCCGGCAGACATCTGTTCCTGGTTTGTACAGCAAAATCCTGGAGCAGGGAGAGGGGCTGTGGTGGAAATGGGGTGGGAGAAGGGTGGCGGGGAAGAGGAAAAGAGGAGGAGGAGGAGTGGGGGGTTTAAGGGTGTTTTTTTCATGGGGGAGATATTTGAGGGAGTTTAAAGGTAGTGGGGGAAGGGAGCGCCCTGTCCACTGCATTGTTGAGCTGACCATTGATCTCACCTTTCCTTTTATATTAACTTGTACCAGCTGTTAAACATGCCGCCTTCTCCTGGGAGTTCTTTTTCTACGTTGGTTGCCATTTGTCCAGAACAAACATTCACTTCTCTGTCAGTGTAAACATCATCACCTGGTCGGCTTTGACACTCGTCACAAGTGCGGGATGCTTGTTTTATCCATTCTTTCATGTTTGAGTGTTTCAGCATGTATCTCCGCATGGCTTCGCCTGTGAGTCAGAGGTCGAGTCCCTCTCTGTCTGCATGTTTGTGAGAGAATGACTGAGTGAGAGGCAGAGAGTGGTTTGTGTGGCCTGTGCCTAATGGAGAGAGACATTAGAACACTGCTGGCAGATTAAATGTTTATTTTTCTGAGGATATTTATACTGTCTGAAGTACTTTGAAGCAGTTTGCTCACTTTCTCACTTTAATTCCCCGGCGAGCTGCACTCATGAAGGGAGCAAGGCCTCTCTCTGGCCATCAGGAGGAATCATAGAGCCATCACTCAGAGGACCAGAGGCCTTTAGCCCCGGGCCGGTTGCCCGTTTTGTCCAGTTGGTAATCTAAACATTGTCTCTTAAAGGAATAGTTCAACATTTGGGAAATACACTTATTTACTGTCTCACTGAGAGTTAGATGAGAAGATTGATTCCACTCTCATGTCTTTACTGTAAATATGAAGCTTAGCCAGCAGCAGGTTAAGACCACAACAGCTAGCCTGGCTCTGTTCAAAGATAACAAAATCACCTAGGGTGCTTTCAGACAGCAAGTGGTTGTCCTGACTACAGAACCAATCAGCCTGTACAACACAGGGTGCCGTTACACTCTATCCACCTGGTATAATCTCATGCAGCTAAACAGGTTGTAGTAGAAACAGTGTTAGTCCTAGATTTTTTTTTCAGGTTTGGTGATACACACCAACACAGTCAGCTTCGGTCAGATGGCGCAGCAGGCAGTCTGTAATGTACATTATCATTCAAATTTTTTGTTCACTCTGAATATTCAACACTTTAAACAAAGTAAACATGAGGAGAGGATGACTCATTGAACTGCATTTATTGCATAAAAATAAGCAGTGTGACCTCTGACCTCTGCAGAATATTAGCACATCATGAACACACTGTGCATGATTCATTGCTGCACTTTATCTTCTCTGTCTTGGAGAAAAAAAATTTCACCATGATATGGAAATGTTGCCACACATAAAGAAACTCAGCTAGAACAAAAGTGTAAGCTAAACACATTTCCATTTATTAAAACGATGGGAGATCAACAAATTGGTGAATGATTCACCATGTGTAGTATGTCTGGGACCCTTAAGCCACTCTGGGTCTCAACCAGATTTTTGATGTTTGTCTTTATTATTATTATTATTATTTCTGACTGGTTCAGCTTCAATTGGACCCATGTCAGTGATGTTTATGCTAACTTTACTCAAATCATTGATTTCTGAATCAGTGGATACTTGATGTTATTTTTGGCATAAAACTTTTTGTTGTTGTTGTTGTTTTGGCGTGGTGGGAGTTCTTATTGGCCCAGTGGCCCATCAGGCCTGTACAATTATAGGGCAGCAATATGACACAATTAATATAGCAGAGGAGCCTCGCACATTCAGAATGACAGGAACCCTGCATGAAAAAATGCAGCTTTCTCATTCACTTGAATGGATCCACTCTGGTGACGCTGCATGGTTGCCAACAGTGGACTAAAAAAGGGGGGTAGTCTCAACTGGCTCAACTTTTGATGCAATGCAGCATCATCTGGCATGGCACTGTGTTGCACTAGGCAAGCTTACATTCCAGGTGGATTACTTTGTAACATGAATATGAGTTGTAAAATCATGTGTCAGTATTAGAAACCACTGTGCAGGTTTTTGGCGGATGATGAACCTTTAAATTCACCAATTTGTCGTTCTGAGCCCCCACCAACGCAGCTCCCTGCATTGTTTTAACGCAGGGCTGATTCTGGTCTGAACGCCCACGAAAGCTCAACACATTGCATCTGGGTTGTTTAGGGAGTCACTTTTCCCTGCCAAAAAATAGTACCCCACCAGTGCAGTGTCACTTGTGAATTAGTGAGCTTCAGTGGTGCTCCTACACAGATTTCAGCACCCTTGGACAGAGCCAAGTTAGCTGCTTCCTGCTGTTTCAAGTCTTTGTACTAAGCTAACCATCTCCTGGCTGTAGTTTCATATTCATTGTATAGAGATGGGAGTGGTATCAATCAATAATATAAGCATGAAAATGATGTATTTAATGCCTGTTTTTGTCAAGGGTATATAAATAGCGATATCAAAACAGATATACAAATAGGTTTCAAAAAGACAACATTGTGACAACTGTTGTCGTGCCATGACAGCATTTCAACCGCATATATTTTAGGGCATAAATATTTATTTAAATTCTTCTTCAGCTCAACAGAGAATAGTATATATTTAGATAAGAGAAATGGCAGCCGCTCAACTTCCTTCATTATTGGAGCTGTTATCTGCAGACGTATAGAATGAGGCTCTGTCGCCTTTGCAGTTATCTCAGTCCCATCATCGCTGCTTTGAAGTCACTGCTTTTCAAGATATTTATGAGATATCCGTTTGTGCGCTTCAGAGAGATCGGTGTAGCTGTACAGGACCGGTTTGCAGCAAGTCATCAGGCGTGCAATTGTACTTGAATATCTCAACTTCCTGAATGGAGCCTCTGCCAGGTTTTCAGTGACACTACATGACCCAGACGTGCACGGTCACTGATGACAGCAGGGAGACCTCACTTCCCCTCCAATGGTCAGCATGCTGGTGGCTGCTTGGGGCAGCCCCGCCGAGGGTTAACACTGGCCTGTGTCTTTGCTCTCGCTCCCTGCCAGGGGAAAGAAAATACCTGAAGCTGGAGCCCAGTGCTTAGCGCTGACATTTTTGGCAAAGGCTGCTGGATCCAAGTCTGTGTTTGATCTTGTGCTTCTCCCAGCCAAGTAAAACACCGGGAGACTCAAAGGTTATTACATTTTAGTGTGTAAGGTATGTTTCCACATAAACCCCTGTTCCCCCTTAGAAAGCTTTAGCTCTTTTCCAAGTGGACTTCATTTCGCAAGCCTTAGAGCAGCCGGGGGAATATCATATTTTTTCAGTTATGGTTGTTGGTGGTGTTATTATATGCTGTCATTACAGCCATTGTTAATTGATTACATTGTTTAAATTACATCTTCAGTGAGTGTAGTTCATGTGTTGAGCTCAGGGGGGATACAGGAAGCCTCAGACTCAATGTTTAACTTAAAGGGACAGTTCACCTCAAAAGAAGAATTACTATTTTTCCTCTTACCTGTAGTGCCATTTATCCATCTGCATCTATGTTTTGGTGTGAGCTGCAAAGTTTTGGAGATATCGGCCGCAGAGATGTCTGCCTTCGCACCAATATAATGGAACTACATGCCATTTGTGGTGCTTGAAGGGCCAAAAAATACACAAAAAACTCAACAGCAGTGTCTCTTTCCAGGAATGTTGACCCAGTTACTTCAGATAATCCACAGACCTGGTTGTCAGCAGTTTATTTCAGAACTATTTTCTTTCTACTGAACTACACCTACCAACCATATCACAGTGCAGATGGAAACGTGCATCCACTTGTGGATGAGAGGTTATAGCTCAGCTGAGGAGGACACCATTAATATTTATATCCTGTGCTGTCACGAGAGGAGGCAGACATCTTTACGGCTGATATCTCCAAAGTCAAAATTTCAAGGCAATTTATTCAATAGCTTTTTAGGTTTTTAGCCCAACTCAAACTCAAAGTTTCTACTAGGTTTTAGCAACTAATAATGTTTTGTGGAGATAATTTACTTTTCTTCTTTAGATAAAGTTGAAGCTTTGAGTTTTAGAAATTCCCAAAAATGTGTATTTCAAAAATTGTTGAATAAACTCATGGAAGTGAAGGTGAATAATGGTTAATAATTCAATATTTTCAATTGGAACCATTTCGTTTTCAAGCACCCAAATAATGACAAATCAGGTTCACATCTCACTGTGAACAATTTTTTACATGCAATTTTTGGTGGTTTCTAAAACAAAAGACTATAGGTCAGCAAAACTTTGTTTAGTATATTTCAAAACTTAAGAGTTTGCGACTCAAAAATGTGAGGACAGTTGCCTTGTAAATTAGTTTTCTCAACTTTTTTTTTACAGTCTAAGAGGAAAAAATTGTATTATTCATTCTGGGGTGAAGTTTCCCTTTAAACATTATCAGTGGAGACATTGCAGATCTATTTTGTTCAATGTTTTGTTGCTTTAAATATCTGCAGATTGAAAAGGAGACTGTGGTTTTTGCTTGTTTGTTTAAAGAGGACAGGGGATTCCTCTTTTGGACACGAGTGTGTTATCCTCTGAATTCAGCCAGCGGAAACTTGAGATTGTCTCCACAAAGGTCAGATGCTGACCTGACATATATTCCACAATACAAGCACAGGGGAAACTAAATAGCAGTGTGCAGCACAATACACTCGTAGCTTTGAATAACTTAACATAAATCTTTGGCATGAATACCTCGTTATGTTCACGTGAGAAAAAAGACAATACATAAAAACACCAATACCAGAACAAAAACAATCTCTAAAATGTATTTGAAATTCAGCTGGACATTTGTGTTTTTGAGCTTCACATTAGTACTCCTTATGTTCTGATGCCAAAAGCATAGGCCCTTTGGTGTATTACATTCACTTTCTGTGTTGTTCTATTTAAAAAAAAAAAAGCCTTCAGAGTCACCCCTGAATGCTTCGAAACTTCATCCTTGCTCCACATTCCTGAACCTGACGCCCTGCTAGGTTTGAGACTGGAGAATGAAACACCACACACCACAAACCCTGGCTTCCTGTATACTAAGAAAAAAGGCCCAGCGGAGGGCACTCAGAGCTGCTGGCATTGTTACTACATTGTTGTGATGCTGCGGTATTGATGCTGTGGTATTCTTTACATAAGGATCAACTATTATGCTCTGGTGTTATGCTTATAGCATGCATTCCACATATCCCTCATGAGATTAAGGCAGCGGTGAGCAGTGCTGAAATTCAATACTTAAGTAAAAGTACAATTACTACCATACAAAATGACTCAAAAGTGAAAATGACCATTTGAGAAACCTTCTCAAATAGAAGTAAATACGTATATAATAAAGCATTTCACTCGTAAACTTGCAAATTTAATACAAATCACCACAGCTGACTGCCTAGTAAAATTAACGTTAATAAATTTCTGTGCTTAGGACTTATTTAACTTTACAGTTAGCTAACTTACCATGGCATTTATAGCAGGGTGGTACGCCTTCAAGTGTATCTTTAGGTTGGTCGTGATTTTCCCACATTTCCTTTCTGCCAAATTGTAAATTAAGTGTGTTCATAGATCTGGTCCTTTCTTCCACCAAACTCTTGTTGTGTTGAAGCCACCACATTGTTGTTATTAACTCACTGTTGCTTGCTGGGCTGCATTTTGACAGACAGAGTAGACGCACAACCGGGGGAAAATTACATGCATTTTTAATGTCTTATAGACTACCACTAACATTTAAGTCTTGTTTTGTCTCGTCAATGAAAACAAAACCTACATTTTGTCATAGTTTTTATTAATAACTACCTATTTTAGCCAGTCAGCATCTCTTGTTAGTCATGGAAAATATGTTGTTGATGAACATTTTTCGTCACAATTTTCAACAAAATTAACTTGTGTACTACAATCATGAAAGGAGCATTAACGTTGAAGTTGAAGGTGTCATTACATTAGGTTACCTACTTTCTAAACTGCACCAATTTAAAAACACAAGAACCACTAGCTACAGGATAAGCTACATTTTCACCTACAGGCAGGTTGCAACAAAGCTATAAATGACAAATATAGCAAAGTAAAAAGTAGATTACCAGCTCAAAAAGCTTGAGTAAAGAGTAGAAGTACACTTTTTAAAAAAGGAACATGAAAAATAAACATCCCTTAAAAAAATACTTTTTGACTCATGTGCTACTTGTAACTTGTTAGCACTACTGTTAGGAGTACTGTCTTGATTCCATACAAGGAGTCAGTACAAGTTCATTTGATGTTCAAGAATCTTGAAAAAAATGTGCATAGCAGAATTGTGTTCATAGGTGAACAGACTTTGCACAATATCCATCTTCCTGTCGTCCAATTTCATATACAGAATGCCATAGCACGAGATTTATCAAACACACCCAAACCCAGACCCCCGAGGAGTTAGGCATCTTTCACTCTGCTCTGAGCTGAGAGCCTCCCCCTCTTTGGGACCCCAAGCCTGCACATGTGTAGGTATCGCTATTACTCAGCTCATAAAACGCCACAGTCCCATCTGAAAGTGGTTAGCTGTTGAAACACACTAGCAGCTTCAAAGCTTGGATCCAGGCTCTGCAGACAGCACAGGCCTGGCCCTCTTTCTTCTGCACATCACATTCCTCTCCGATGGGGAATGGCTGCAAACTTGCTTTTGTTACACAAACCTGTTCCCGTCATCAAAACCCTCAATGGGTCTCCATTGAAAGGAAGTGGTTTATTTTTGTCATGGGTGGTAATTTTTCAGGGGAATTGAATTTTGGGAAAAGCATGATTGCGGAATGATTCTACGTGCGTGCTCAGAGGAAAGAAGAATGAAGTGGTTCTCACATTCATGCGTTGGTGTATTTATATACTCCAAACACCTTTTGTGCTCTTTCTATATGTGACAGAGAGGGAGAGAGAGGATGAAACAGTGCTGAAAGAGGCCACTGTTCTCATTTCCTCTGAAGGCAGCCTTCTTTTCTTCCCCCACCCATTTCTTTCCTGAGCCCGTCCACTTCAAAAGCTGACCTGGCCCTGTGTGCCATGTAACATGTTTACCTAAAGGCTCGTTTCAAATAAACAGCAGTTCTCCTTGAGATGCCTGCCCCCCTCACTGAGAGCCTTTCAGAGACACCATCTGCTCACGGGAGGTGCTTCACAAAGAAAACGTACTCTTCTAAATCAGGATTTCATGTCATGATATTGCTGCTGAGACTTTTGTAGGATGTAGCTTTATAAAAAGGAGTCAGCTTCAGTTTACCCAAAATGCAAGCAAAAGCAAGAAAAAAACACCTTTAGTTCATAGAAAATATGAATCTCTGGTAGATGGTCGTACAAACAGTAGTAATGAAAATTTTAGGCAGTAGGTTTACCTATAAATAAAGCCTGAATTAAAAAGCGATGGCTGTTTTTACATGTAATTTTTCATGCTGCAGGTCGCTGTTTCCGTCCTACACAAATGCTCGATAAGGCTTGTACTTGTGCTCAACAGTCAATCTGTCATATGCTTTATTCTGTAGCTCCATGTTGAAAAGTCCCCCGAGCAGGGACGTTTTGGGAGGTAAAATAATGTCCCTGGAACTTGATTTAGACTCTGGTCCCTGCAGTGGAAATGAGTTCCTCAGAAAGTTCCTAGAGTCCCAAGAATTTGAAGGTATAATTATACTTTGCATGATTGTATTATCACAATAAAGTTGCCTGTTACTGCGCACCTCTTGTCAACGTGGTTCGCCGTTTCTAAATCCTGCTGAATTGCGTTCTCAACATAAGTCCTGAACTTTGTCGTCAGTCACTCTGTCGTGTTTTTTTCTGTAACTCCATGTTGAAAAGTCCTCCAAGCCAGGAGCTTTAGAATAATGTCCCCAAACCTTAATTTAGACTCTCGTCCCTGCGGTTGAAATGCACTGAGTTCCTTCAGAAGTTCCTTGTTCCTTTAGTCCCAAGAACTAATTCTCAAGGAATTGAAAGCTTCCTATAGCCCGTTGTTTCCTGCCTTTCCCCCTCGGTCTAAAGACCTGTGAAGATAAGGCAAAAAAAAAAGCGATGGCTGTTTTTACACATCATTTTTGTGCATACCTTACCTGAACCTCATTGGACGTCATCAGCCCGTCTGTCATATGCCCTCTGTAACTTCATGTTGTGGTGCTGAAGACCAATGAACAAAAAACAAACTGGTTTGCAGCTGCAGGTTTTTCAAAATGGCGGCTAAAATAAAATGCGGCAACTACTCAACCAGTCAAAAATGTTCAGCGCTGTAAGCCCCACCTCCAAAATTCCTGTACCTTTGGAAAGTAGGACAGGGAATTTTCAGTGTGTAAGATAAATGTCCCCAGAACTTAATTTAGTCCCTGTGGTGGAAATGCGAGTTCCTCCAAAGTTTCATTCGTTTCCCTGGCGAAAGTTCCTGCAGGGACACAGCTTAAATGAATACAGCAAAGTTCTCAGATATAGTAGGTCTTCAAGGTCTTTCTCTATAACCAGCATCTACTTCTTGGTGTTGATAGGGGCTTACTGATCCTATCACCTTAAGAATGCCAGTGTATCAGAATATCTGAACTTTGACCCACAGTGTCATGTGCTCAGCTTTGAGAACTGCTTTATCCTGGCAGCACCTGATAATCTCAAAGCGTTTAAGGTGTTATTGCACATTGGGCCCTTCTGCTTTTTGAAGCATAAATCATCTTTCAAGGACTTTTATCAAACATTGAGTGTCACACTTAGTGCTTTTAAGTGGACTGCCTCCAGAGTTGCTGTGTGATAGAGAACCAGACTCCATCAGACTTGTTGCTTTATACCTGAGATAAGATAAGAATACACAAGCAGCCGAGCTAAGCTAACTCAGCTCATGTTTAAGCACTCATACTCACTTCATACAGCCTCACAGCCCTGGTTTCCAGTAATTATGGCTGTGAAAGCAGCAGCTCTCTGTGCGCTCTGCTGAGCTGCCCTCTGCTCCATAGCCTTTTGATCTCTGCTTGTGCCATGGATGAATTACGTTGCAGAATTTCACACTGGGGAACAGTGTTTCAGACACACACAGCTAGTCTGTCAGGTCACTAAAGTGCACACATGGCAGCCTCAGTCCAAAAGGAAGAATCACAGATGTTGGAGTCTTGCCAACTGTGGCCGCAAAATCTCTACTTGGCATATTTCTGTGATGTGTCACAAATAAAAATTATAATTCATGGATTGCACCATGAGGCTTTAAAATTCTTGTCTTGTAGCTACATTTTCAAAAGTAATTCATCATACGCCTCACATCCTTTTTTTTTTATTTTTTCGACCAGTAATTTTCTTTGAGAATAATTCAACAGAAATATGAATGAGCTTTGCATGATTTTGGTGCATCAGTAATTGGCCCATGTGCTGCTTTCTCTTTTCTACATCTCATCTGTTCCTCTTCAGCTTTCAACTTTGTCCCCCTTTTCATGGGAAGTTGTGTCTCATGTGCCAAAGCATTACAGTCAGTGGCCTTTTAGCAATGATCCATTTCACATATTCAGGCTTCCTTCACATCGTCTGAGGATCGTGGAGTCTCCTCTGCTTCCTGAGCACAGCAGGAGTGTATTTTTAGGAATCCTCAGGAAAACACTTGGTGTTGACCCTGGGATGACCCCCTGTCTAGTTCCAGGACTGTGAGGAACTTCACAGCTTGGAATTAAGCCTGTTCTTGCAGTGTCAAGAATTCTTGTGGTCTTTGAGACTGGCAGTCCCTACCGGCTGGAGAAGACAGCGGTACCGGACAGTCAGAGAGAGTTACACAACAACACAGAGAGACACAGGAGATAAAGAAGTGCAGTCACTTTGAATATGCAGCTGCTTTTTTTTTTTTTCTCTAGATGTCAGATTTAAGATGTTTAGTGTCAAAAACTGCCACAGTCTGCAAAGCCAAGACATTTTTACTCAAACAATGTTGGCAGGGTGGACTCATGCCTTGAATATTTCATAGTAAGGAAGAACAGTACCAATTATGCAAACAAGTGGTGTCTCCTAGGACCTGAGGTTTGGCAAGTGCCACTGGGAAAATAGTTAGGCTATATTAGATGAGTTGTTAGGGGCTCTGCCTGTGTGATTTGCTGGTCTACCTTGGTTATTTGTTGCATCCTACAGCACTGAACTCAGTTTTGGCAATGTCTGACTGGCGAGCCTGATTCCCCCTGAGGGCTTAATGCAATAATAGTATGGTACAACAGCCGTCCGTCTCTGTTTGCCCAATATGCCTCCCAGATGGATGTGTTGAGAGTTCATGCTACATTACTGGCTGATTGGTCACGGCTGCAAAAGCGCCTCTTATCGTGGTCAGTCATATGGATCTGTACTTCTCTGTGTAAGTTACCCAGGGGGAGCAGTAACTAGTGGACTGTAGAGCTGTGGTTTTGACCCTGAACCTGTTCTTATCCTGCTGGAGGACATGTTCAGGAAACCAGGAGGCAGCTCATCCACCAGCCCACAAGCACTTAGCAGCAGGAGTGCCACAGATTTAAGTGAGCAGCAAAAATTGTAGATGAGATAGACAGCATCATTAATGGGTGTTCTCCAGTATTTCCCAGCCAGGTGTACTTGTACCCCAGGGGTTATGCATTTTCTAAGGGCGTAAAGCTCAATTAACTCATAACTAGTGGTTGAAATAAGCTAGTTTAAGTACTGAAACAAATAAGAGAAAATAAAGAGAGGAATAATTACCCGACTGTATAGAAACAGTGTAACTGTCAGCTAAATGTATTGAAAAATTGCCAAGTGTATGTATGAACAATTGAAAATAATTAGCTAAAAGTGATGCATAAATAGTTGAAATAGTTGTTTAAAAGTAAAGGAGAAATGTGTGGCAATTGTAAGCTAAACTAATATTATATAATATATGTGTAGCTGCCTAAAAGTGATAAATAAACAAAGTAATGTAAAAACAGTTGAATTAGCTAACGAAAAGTACCAAAGAAAATGTTGCAATACTGAATGAATGAATGAATGGAGATACCATTAAAATAGCTAGCTAAATGTAATGAATAATAAACAGTAAAGACCAGTTTGACTAGTTAAAAGTAAGCCTAATAATGGTTGCGTTGTCAAGTCTTTGCCACTGGCAGTACAAATGCAAACTGCACTAGAACAACTTAGCCACTTATAATTCAGTGTTATGAACAAAGTAAGTAACAATATCCCCTTAACACCCAATTTATGATCCATTTATAAAACGTATTTGGAACATGATGGGTGGTGTTGATGAAGTGGTACTTCGTCTGTCAGGGATGTGGGGTTACATCAGACAAAAACCAGTTGGGATAACCACTCCACATGTAAAGCTTGGGCAGTGTTGCTGCTCTTCCACACTGGCGTGCAGCTGTCCTTCCCCAACATGGTTTGTTTACATTTCTCAGTCACCCACAGGAGCACTGTAACGCCTGTAGCTCCACCAGCCTCCAACCACAGAGCCTCGCCCCTATGAACTGCCAGGCCGGGTTTTCAAAGCTGTGACTCAAATCCCTTTCAGCTTAACAAAACGAGCAGTGAAAACAGTGGTGTTGGTGGTTATCTCACAGGTGAGAGCAATTATAACTGACATCTCAATACTAGACAGACAGCTGCAACCTGACACTAACTACAATCCACAGAAAGCGCCCTTACAGGTGAGAGTGATTGTGTTGAAATGATTTTCACCCTGCTGAAGAGGACAAGACAGAGAGGTGCTTACAAAGCCTTGTTGAACTGACAGACAGTCAGTTTGAAGAGTTGATTTATACTAAACCTCTGGCTACATGAGATCATTGCAGCTGATCACTTTCAAACACTGCTCAGCTGGACACTTGTGGAGACTGATACATAAGTGAGAGGTGGAGTCGCTTTGGACCATAATGGGATTGGCGTTGCAACCACCTCACCCACAACCTGGCATTCTGAGATCCAGTGTGTTGTTTAAAGGGCCTGTGGAATGTGGAACAAATCCCCTCAGCTTTATCGGCCTGGGCGCGCTCCCCATTGGCCGGGCTTAAGAGCCAGGGGCCTGCGCGGGAGCTTACAGAATTTCACATGGAGGCCAGAAACAGAGGAACATCCTGTTTGAGTCTAACCGCCTGTCCCACACCGGCTTTGATATGCCGTCGCCTTGTGCGCTCGCTTCTTTCTTGTTTGTCAGGTTGTGTGTGTGCCAGTTTGAAACCTGCACTGCGTATATCCTATCAAGTTTTTGTGAGCTTTTTTTCTTTTGAGGTTTGGTGCTTCAGTATATATTTCATTTTAAAGCTGGAATTGTTAAATAAATTGATCAACTGGTTGTTTGAAAGAAAATAATCTGCAGAAATGTTGATATAAAGCCCCATGTCCTCCAAAATGTTTTTTTCCCAACGGAAAACAAAAGGCGCTCTTCAAAGAACACTGATTAGAATATTTTTGAGGTATGGTGCTATTTCAGCCGAGACACTCTGGTTGCTTTAATATGGAATATCTATGGAAGTTTGTGTTATCAACAATTACTGAATGTAAAAATGTCAGCACAAGGTAGTGTATTTGCGCTGGTCTTTGCTCTGGATAAAGGGCAGGCTGAAACACGTAGGGAGAGAGGACGGACTGTCATGAGACGTTGCGGGTGAGGAAACATCTCTCCTAGTACCTCCTGGTTCAAGAGCCGGAGTTGGATGGAGCCCAGTTCAAAGAGTAAGAGCAGGACACACTTTGTGGTATTTGTCCCACCCCTCTTTCACTGTGATTCAGCAGCTGGGTAAAAAGTGACAGAGACGAGCTCAGCGTTTTACCACTAAATTTGAACATTTTTCAACACTTGGCGACCAAAAAAAAACCATCCAGCGCTCAGTGCAGAATAGATTCTCAGCACTGCAGGTGTTTGTAGCACAGTGTAAATATGTGGCGTTCCCATTGGTAACAATTTAAAAAGTATGCTGGCCTTGGGTAAAAAAAACCTGTGGTGGACACAGCCCCAAATCGATTATTAAGTTCAATTTATTTGGCAAAGCATTTGCTGGCTACAGCTTCTCACATGTGACGACTTGTTGCGTTTCTTTGTGTTTATTGCTGTTAATTAAATATCTGTGGTTTTTGGACTGTTGGTTAAACAAAAGAGCTTTTAACGACTCCAGCTTGGCACTGGGAAATTGTGAGAGTCATATTCCTTGATTTCCTAACGTCTTATTGACTGAACATTTAATGGATCAATTGAAACAATAATTGATAGTCAATAATAAAAAATAATGGTCACAATTTATTTGCAAACATGTAAATAAGTTTTAACTCTTAATACCTCGACATTTGTGAGAGATGGACTTGACCACCGTGAGACTTCACCCTTCAGTTGAAACTTTTAAAATCTTGAGTTTTTACCTGTTAAATTCCCAGAACAAAATTAAGTAAAAAGACAGCATTACTTCTAGAGATGGGTATCAGTACTCAATACTTTTAAGTTAAGTACTAAGTAATATGGAAACTTTTCCAGTCAAATGATACCAGCATTCGATCCTTTTTGCACCCAAATCTACAAAAGTATGGTTTTGCTCGATGCAAATCACCACTTGTGTTCTTTGATTTAATGCGACATATGATTGGCCTACTACTGCAACACCTACACCCCACATAGTATGTGCTGTGGTAAAGTTGAGCACAGTGTATTTGATCATGATGCCAAGATGTTACCAAAATATTCAAAAGTATTGCTATAAACTGGGAAGAGTGGAGGTGGAATTTCATGCAACTAAATGCTTTCATTATCAGGAAAGGTAGGGTGAAGTAGGGTGAAAAAGATATTGCTTTAAGGGCACTGGTACTGGTATCATATATTTTTTAAATGATACTCAGCTATAGTCACTTCTGACTGTTGAAAGAACCCATTTTACTAAACTTTTCTTGGAGAAGATCATTAAATGTTTGAGTGCATATAACACATGGCATTGGTCATATAAAAGTCCACGCAGAGACTATTGCATTACACCAGCAAGCCATGTCACCTCTGAATTACAGCAACATGCTCTCTGTGGTGCAGTCATAACGTGTGTGGCACCACATTTTAACCTTTACTTCAGTGTTTTCTGTTTCTGGATACAGTGAACATGACAGACGCTTTGTGTTTTCCTCTTTCCAGTAACTAATAAAATACATTACCAGTGTTATGATCTACTACCTCTATAATGTAATACATTTGCCTAACCCAGATTCATGCGTGCGAATCCAGTCACTGGTATGAAGCACATGGTTTCTAAGTCTCTACAGTAGCTGCGTGTGTGACAGCTGAGAGGAGGGCACCACATTACATCAGACTCATATCAAAGCCACTTTAATGAAGGCAAGCTGATTACAGCACCGGTGACAGATGAAGGATGGTCAGCCAGTGATGCTAATCTTTGTTTATGCCGTCCAGTAGGTCATAATCAAAGTGAGAGAAAGATCAGTGACAGGGCGAGGAGGAGGAGGAGGAGGGGACAGGAGGGGCGTGAAGCAGAGTTTAGGAGATAGTCTCTCCTGATTGAAGGGGAGCGGGTGACTTTCAGTGGTTTTACGTGCTGCTCTTACATAGACAGGCAAGCATGCTCATCTCTCCCCACAGCTGTTGTTATACTAGCGCTGAAGAGGCTTCGCCCTGGTGATTCATGTCCTGCCAAGGGAGAGGTCTTGCCTCCTGTTTGACCTCGGAGAGAGAGTCCCGCTACCCTGAAAGGGCCGTATCTGGGCCATCTTGGCCACATGGGGCCCGTCCAGATGACAGAATGGCATTCTGCTCTGATCTCATTTCCATTCATAGAAAGACATGTCGCAGCACCCTGATACATAGATAAAATAGCCTAATTAGTGGACAAAGGCATGTTTTAGCTGTCTAGTAATGACAAGGATTGAAAAGGTCAGGTTGTGGTTTCAGAGGCTGAAATTGAAAATGCTCCAACCCTTAAAAGTCCAGTGTGTGAGATTTAGGGGGGTTTATTGGCAGATAGTGGAATATAATGTTTATAAGTTTGTTTACTTTATGTATAATCACCTAAAAATATGAATAGTTGTGTTTTTGTTACTTTAAGGCTTATTTACGTCCCCTTTATATGCAAAAATAGATAAAACCGTTTCACAAGATGTCACTGTCACTAGCCACATACTTGGATGTTAAGCAATACATCCACAAGGGGGCACCGCTCAGAGTCAAAAGTTAGCCCAAAGAAGAAGACAGAAGTTTCTGACAATAAGAAACTTGGCACTGCTGGAGGAGATTCTTGTAATGTACCTCTTGAGAAAGAGGCAAAAGCGGAGGCGCTGCAAATACAGAAACGCGCTCCATATAAGAAAACAGATGCAAAAGGAAAACGCTGCAAATACAGAAACACGCTGCAAATACAGAAACACGCTGCATAAACAGAAACGTGCTGCAAATACAGAAACACGCTGCATATAGGAAAACAGATGCAAAAGGAAAACGCTGCAAATACAGAAACGCACTGCAAATAAGAAAACAAATGCAAAAAGAAAACGCCGCATATCCAGTCATACAACGGAGGTGCTCCAGGCCTCTACGGGCAGTGCTGAGCGTCCACCCGAGAGAAAATTGGAGTCGGGAGAGGCAGAAAAAGTACATATTCTTTTTTCTTTTTCTTTCTTTCTTTCCTTCTTTTTTCCACGTGGCCCTCATCTTTTACTGTATTATGAAAGTGCAGCCAATTCCAATTTTCCTCCCACCAATAACCTTCTTCTTCTTATTCACACATCTGCTCCACACGTTGATACGTCCATTGTCTGTCTCTCGGGTGGAAGCTCAGCACTGCCCCTAGAGGCCTGGAGCACTTCTGTTGTATGACTGGATATGCAGCATTTTCTTTTTGCACACACGTGCAAGCTTGGTTTGACTTGGCACGTCAGTCTAGCACGGCAGGGATTTGTATCTCCATTATGACAGAGCTACTCACTTGAGGGTGTGTCTTTTAACTGATGACAAACTTTGCTTGAGTCGACTAGCTGTAAAATGGCAAATAAACACATAATTTCCAATAAATGTTTCACAATAAAAGTTCCCTGATAGTTGGTTATTTAAATGCTTTTATTATGAAGCAGCAAAGTCAGGAAATGTTAGGTTTTCAGCTACGCAGGAGAGAGACTGAACTTCAAACCACAGAATTTGGTTACAAGCTACAAAAGTACTGAGAACTGAACACACAACACATGTTTGAGAAGGAGAGCAGGAGGATCATCACGGGTTGGCCACAGTCGGTAAAACGTCAGCGCAGCCTGCTTGGAGGCGGGCGCACTTTGGCCCCACTCGAGAGAAGGTCCATCTCGGGCTTGACTTGGCACAGCTTAGCGCGATAAAACTGGTAATGGAAATACAAATTGCTGTGGCATGGTTTGCACCGCAAAAGTGACAATGGAAAAGCCCCATATATGTACAGAGGGCATGGGCCTTCTGTCACTGAGGTCGCTGTGTTGCACCGCCATGTTTCTACAATATCCTGGAATGAACAAACCAAAAACTGGCTGAAATTATTTTGTGAGTTTCATGGCCACCACAGGTTCTCATACTCTCTTGGAATGGGAGGGAGAGACAAGGTGTTTGTAATCTGCAAGCTCTCCGCTAGATGCCACTAATACTACACACTGGTCCTTTAATGAGGGTCCTTGGCTCGGTCATAATAACAGTGCACAGTTAGAAACTGAATCATAAAAACACGCTTTTAGCTTGTGTTTATATTGTGATCATCATTATTAGGCAGGCAATCTCAAATCCAGCAGTATGTGCAGTACTGTTTGTTTTAATATTGCTACTCAGTACTAGCTGAAGCCAATCTGCTCTGTTGACTCTGAGCACCATAATTACCCCTACTTGGACTGAAAGCTGAGGCCCGATGAACCAAAGGGAGCGAGAGCTTTCTGTTCAGCCGTCAGGAGACCAACATATTGTTCTTTTACTGTCTTGCAAGAGATGAGACAGAGGTTGTGCAACTGGCCTTCTCTCTTTAGCTCCCCATATTTTCAGCCCCTTCCCCCTCTCCCCACTCCTCATCTCCCTCTTTTTTACTCTGCCTCTCTTCCGCATAACCGCTCACATCTGGTTTTGAGTCAAGGCCAGGTTGGTTTCTTCTGGAATGGAGGGCTTTTATTTCTCAATGGCCCCACTCCCTCTCCAGTTTCATTCTGCGGTGAAGAGTGTGCAGTTTGTTTACGAACTGGTGTTCCTTTCTTTATATTGATACTACTCAGTCTTCATTTTCATCACTGGGGAACCCCACAATCATCCCCAATTAATGGTCAGTGGGAGCGGGAGTGCTGGTCGCCTGGTGGTCATCAAGGCTTTCCTGTGGCGCCCTCCTAAGTGTCAGTTCCAGGTGACTTTGTATTTCTAGAAACTGTGTACATCCTGAACTCAGTATTTGTCTCCCAAGACATCAAATTAAGGAAATAAGTGAGGTTGTTGGTCTGGTTTGGACAAGGATCAGTGCAACACAAAGACATCCCACTTTTGAAAAAAGAAGAGACACAAACACAGAATTAATTGTCCAGTTATAGTGTCTAAACTAATCACAAATTCATATAAAAAAATAAGCTATTTGAAGTATTTCTGGAAACCACATAGCTTCAGAATGATATGAAGAAGCATCCAGACTGAATCCTGTTTTTGTACTTTTTTTTCCAGCATATGTTTGTGCTTGGATACGCATCCAGACATCTGATCAAGTTGCCATATTTCATACCCCGAGGCCAGAGGAACTCTGTAAACAATCTCCATGTTAGCCTCCGCTGTTTTTGAAGTTGTGATTTTCAAAATCAGTTGTGCATCGTTTGGTTTGAAGAATGGACTAAAAGAAGCATGTGTACTTATATTTAGGGGGTGAGCTTGAGGGGGGAAGGATTTGAGAACAAAGATGTGCAGTGTTTTCCAGCGGGAGGATGGGTGGTAGGCAGAGAGACTGCTGGGGGATGTCTGATGTCACCTGGTAGGGAGCTATGAAAGCTTCCCCTGGTTACCCTATCCCACATAAAAGTCTGGCAGTAGGCTGAGGCTTTAGGGAAGCTTGGCAGAAGTGCTGCATTAAACAGGAACAAACATCACACACCTCTCTGTCTGTCTCTTATGTCAAGGCGTCTGGGAGACAACCTGTTTACATGGAACACTGTCAGTGCATATTTCCAATGTTTTTTAAGACAACGGAGATCTAATACCTTATCATCTCCTTGTCATTCTTGTCGAAGCATCTGTCCCACACATGCAGCGTTCCATCTGTCTTCCCCGTAATGAACATCACACTATGTATGTGTATCCTTTATTTAAAGGGACAGTTAACCCTAAAATCAAAAATACCTATCTTCCCTCTTACATTTGGCACTATTTATCCATCTAGATTGTTTTTATATGTGTTGCAGAGTTTTGGAGATACTTAGCAGCAATAGCTCTCTCCAGAAATCACAACCCAGTTACTCAAAATAATCTCCAGACTTTGTTGTGAGCAGTTTCATGTAGGAACTACTTTGTTTCTAGCTGAAAGAAAGTAGTTCCAGTAGATTCCACTGCAAAAAGAAAGTAGTTCTGGGAGATTATAACGTAGAAAGAAAGTAGTTTTATATGAAACTGCTCAAAACAAGTTCTGTTAATTATCTTGAGTAACCCGGTTGTGTCTGGAAAAGAGACATGGAGTGTTGAATTTTTCAGAGGATTTTTTTTTTTGGTGCTTTGAGCACCCAACCCTAGTGCCATCTAGTTCCATTATATTCAAGAGAAGGCAGGCGTCTCTATTGTCGATACCTTCAAAGCTAAAACTATCTAACAGGATAAATGCGCTAGAATGGTGCCATTGTGGCGGAGAAAATTTTAGCAATCACATTGGTAGTAAACTGAAAATCCTTTGGGTTGTGGGCAAACAAGACATTTGAGGAGGTCATCTTTGGCTTTAGGAAACACTGGTCGACATTTTATTGCCCAATCATCGATTAATCGAGAAGATAATCATTAGATTAACCGACAATGAAAATAATTGTTGCAGCCCTGAAGGTTTCCAGTGTGTGATTTGAATGGCAGGTTCTGACCATTGATGATACCTAAATACTTGAATGTTGTTACAATTTCAATTTCAACCCCCTGAGCATTGAGATCTTAGGAAGATTAGATATTAACTCTTTGCCAATTGAAAGTAACATTTAGATTTGTCTGCGTTTAATTTAATACATGCACTTTGTGTAGATGTGTATATCATGGGTTTCAGGTGGTCGAGAAAACAGGGAATGCTTTGCTCCAAAACGCTAACAGATTTCATTAGCCTACAGAATAGTTTGTGATCTGATAGTGAAAGAATGAGAGCTGCTAGATGCCAGAAAGCAGTTAATTACACATGTGGTGGGCAGATTTGAGCCCGACACCGTGGGCGATGTGGATGGAGATGCCATGTGTTTAGACGTTAAACTGCAGACTGCGGTCAGACCCAGCCTGCTCTCTCATTAGCTCCCCCAATGGTTGTAATGAGCAAGGAGTTGTTGGTGGTGTTGGGGAGGGGGACATGTGTTCAACATAAGAAGCCCCGCTGGTCCCCTCTCCTTGTGCACTCAGCAAGACGTCCCCTGATATCTGAATTTTTAATTAGAGTCGAGACTCACTTTTGGCAGTTGGTTGATTGATTTGTTTCATTATATTTAACGCTGAATCCTGTCTTTCATTTAGAGGTGCTTATACCTTGCTCTGCACCCTCTTGGGAATGAGGATGAGAAAGACTCAATGGTTGTCTTTGATGTTCCTCTGAGCTGCAGAACAGTGTGTGTGTGTGTGTGTGTGTGTGTGTGTGCGTGCGTGTGTGTGTGTGCGACGTGAACTCCCTCTTCCTTACATACTGCCCTTCATTAAGGGACTGCAGTACAAAGCAAGGAGATAAAAGCATCCAGTGCAGAAAGGAAACAACAACTTGGCAGCAGAAACCACAAAAGATGGAAACTGTGTGTGTGTTTTTGTGTAGGGATGCACAAACAGTACACTGCACTGGTTTCTTGTTTCTATTTGGTGATTAAAGGGACAGTTCACCCCAAAATAAAAAACATGTTTTTCCTCTTACTTGTGGTATTTATGCATGTAGATAGTTTTGGTGTGAGTTGCTGAGTTTTGGAAATATCAGCTGTAGAGACGCCTGCCTCTATAATGGGACTAGATAACACTTGGTTTGTGTCACTCAAACTGCCCCAAAATACATTTGAAACAGTAATGTCTCTGTCCAGCAGGGTTGTAGTTTGTACATTTTTCTTAACCAATAGTTGAAAATGCTGACAACTGATAAATCATTAATAAGTAATAAAATACAAAACACACATTTTTTCTTGCACCTTGAAAATCCTTGAAAAGTGCTTGAATTTGACTTGGGAAAAGGTGTAGGAACCCTGCTACTGGAACTACTTTATTTCTGCAGTACTATCTACATGAATGGTTTTCTTTCTACAGAAGGATCTACTGGAACTACTGTCTTTCTGCAGTAGAATACATCAGAACTACGTTCTCTCTTCTAGCAAGAAAGTAGTTCCTACATGAAACTGCTCGCTGCCAGGTCTGTGGATTATGTTGAGTAACCGGGTTATGATTTCTGGAAAGTAGGGGTGTTAATGATTAATCTTTAATTGATTAATCACTGTTAAGAATTTAATCGATTAAAAATGTATTAATCAATAATTAATTGATAGTCTAGAAATAGCAGTAATTGCACCTCATTTGACATTTGTCGAGGCATTTGTTGAATAAGGAAGAAAAAATGTGTGTTTTGTATTTTATTATTAATTATTAATGACTAATCAATTAATTGATTGTTAGCATTTTCAGCTATTGAAAAAATGCACAAAATTTGCAGCCCTGCTGGAAATTGACATTGCTGTTGAATTTTTCAAATGTTTTTTTTTTTTTTTTGGGCAGTTCGAGAACCACAGGCAGATATCTCTACAGCTGATATCTTCAAAACCTGGCAACTGACACCAAAACAATCTAGATGGATAAACAGCACTACAGGCCAGAGGAAAAATATAAAAATCTTTGATTTAGGGGTGAACTATCTCTTTAAAGGCTGTTTGTTTGGGGCCCAGGGAGCGGTACCGGTTGTCTCCACCTTTCCCAGAAGCCTTCCAGATTGTGTAAAAATCCACCTCCACCTCTCCCACTGAGCTCACAGGGACTGGAGTAAGCAATAGATAGGCCATATCTCCCCTTTAACAAACCACATCCTCCTCTGCTTCAGCTCTTATCTGCTTTTCCCTTCTCACATCTTTGTTCCCGCTATCTCTCCTTCCCTCTTTCCTCTGCTCCTTTCTTCCTCCCGCTCACTTCCTGCCCCTCTCCTGCTTTCCTCCCCGCCTCTTGACTCCCATTCCTCTGCTGTTTTCTCTCAATGTCTCCGGTGGCCAATTTACAGGGGGGTGTCCGAGCCTTGACCCTGACACTCAAGCGGGCCCCCCCCCCTCCTCTCTGGGTGGTGAAGGTCAGGTCCAGATTACAGGCTGGAGGTATCATCCTCTGAAGTGCGGAATAATCATGGGCTCTGAGATTGTTAAATAGAACCACAGGCCCTGGCGCTGTCATTACTCTGAGAAAGAAAGAGGGGAAGGGGAAAAGGGAAAAGTGGGGGCTCGTCCACCTAAACGCATGCAGATGTTCAGACTCTCGCTTGAGCCTCGGCTCTGTTGAAGGTACATGGAGTTCTTTTGTTTTCTAGCATCTATCTGTTTTTTATTTGTCTCGTTTCAGTGGGCCTCCTTGATTCAATCTGGTGAGATTTTATTTCAAAGTGTGCGTGGAGCAGCTTAGAGGACTGAGAATGACGTAAATAAGATGAATCATTTGTTGTTTAAATACTTGTGGTTTAGGGCCTGTGCTGCACTTAATTTTCATTGTTTCCACAATCCAGTTGTAATTAAAGAATGGTTGTGTGTGTGTGTGTGTGCATTGAGAGCCTCTGTGTGCCTCTGCATTAGCACATGTGTAGGATGGTTATGAATACATTGCGGTTCTGTTTTATGCAGGATATAGATTATTCACATATGACAGCAGAGCATTTTTCCCCTTGCACCCCTCTTTGTCCTGCTTTTGTTTTATGGCTATGGAATCGTGTATTTAATCAGCCCCATCCTATCTGCATGGAAATTTCCATCTGGCAATTATTCTCCATTCAAAATAAATACACACGTCGCTGAGAGCTCATTGTGAGGTTTATTTTACATAAACCAAACTCCTCAGAGTCAAGTTTGCAGTGATGAAATACAACAAAATCTTTTCCCTCAACTTCTTCCATCAAACTCTCTTCCTTGCTGGTTTCCTTGTCAAGCCAGATGAGAATAAACAGGTTGGCTAAAAGAGAGATGAAGTGCATTATGGGTTTTTTGATGGATGCGAGGAGTCCGTTTGAAGGGCTCTGGAGGAGGAATCTTGAAAGCTTGGCTGTGGCCGCGCTCACTCGCTGTGTCCCAGACAGTGAAACACAATAAGCGTGCAGATGTTCAAAGTGTTTGGCCGCGCTGGAGCCTCCAGCCCTCTCCCTCTCATCTGAGTAGGAAATGCTTTAGCTGGAACTGTTTGTTTTCTCTGTGTCTGTGGTCTGAACTGTAGATTCACTTACATCTCTGACCCCCCTCCTCCTCCTCTCTCTTTCTCTCCCGCTCTCTTCATTTCTTTCCTTGTCCCAGGAGTTTCCAAATGGTGAGCTGAAGGAAGGACAATTCACAGATCAACACTGTCCCCTAGAGGGTAGGTTGAGAAGGATGTCTTCTTACACACTGATAAGCTTCATGCTAAATGGAACCTTGAGTATTTAATACTGCAGAAAACAGCACTGATATAATAGATGAGCATGTGTGTGCAATTAGCATGTATGATTGAATAAATATTCTATCTGCATGATGATTGATGACAAAAGATTGATGGTTTCTCTTCTGGTGGACGACTGTTGTCATTATTTATCGTCATAATTTTATGTTTATCGTCCATGAGAGCTTGCCAAACTTCATGGACTAAGAATGGTATCGTTCTGTACAGTGATGTAGGTTTTAAGGTTTTTAGAAGAAAAAGAAAACCCCAAAAACAAACAAACAAAAACAAAAAGGGATGTCAGATGTCAGATATCACAGGAAATAACAGTTTTCAATTACCATTCATTAGCTTTTCTTACTGAAATAGTCTGTGAAAGGTTGTCATATCAAACAGAACATATGCACCTGTTTGCTCAGTGACAATTTATTGTTTTCTAACTGTAAATGCTTCATCACAAACCCTTCAGCAAGGTTAAAGGTATAATATGTAACATTTTTGCATTAAAATGTGTAAACACTCAAGACATATGCTGGGTATTTTGTTTTGAGTTGTGTACTTACATTGTCCCAAATCTTTCCAACAATGTTCAAATGCAGACAGATCCATAATTTATTCAAGGTAACAGTGTGTTTCCTGCTAGCCGTTGCTAGCTAGCTGCTATAATTTCTAGGAAAACGTGGGCTATGTCAGAGAGTAAGGAAGGAAGTTGATGTACATGTTTAAACGTAACGGAAATAAAACTTAAGCACATTACTTGATGACAATTCCCATTATCCCACTCAACTTCACGTCATTAAACTACGTCTTTTATTAGTGTTTTATTGCGAGAGAGACCCCATAGCAGCTGACTTTACATATTGTGTGTTTAAGTGGGTTGGTGTGTTTTTCTGTTCCTAATTTAACAAAATCAGTCTTTGTGTTAACAGTGTTACAAAACACAATCTTCATATTATGTTGGTTGTTTGACAGCTCTGTCATAGCTGCTTTCACTCCAAACACTGCCATGATTGGGTCTGGTTTGAGCTGTTTCTGTAAAACTTCAGACAGACTTTGGAATGTTTTATTCCAATAGTTAACAATGCTTGGGAAATGAGTGCCTGTCCACACCAATCACACAATGGATTTATTGTAGGAAACTTCTTCGAGAGTCTCAGTTCTGTGCAGTGAATTTAATGAAGTGGCCAATTCAGGGCGCAGGCCACATAATGCCCCATTAATAGAAAACAAACACTTGTAAAACCATGAAGAACAATACCAGAGCATCATATGCATGTTTAAAAATCCTGCTGTAGTCTTTTCTGTAATTACAGTTAAGCCACAAGGTCCAACACCAAAATATTTTGGTTTCATTTTAGCTAGTGTGCTACACACAACATTGCCTAATTTCTGCCAGAGAAATTCAGGGTTTTCATGTCTAACTTCACTTTGTCCTCTTGTAATGACAGTGGTTCTTCCTCCGGAGAAGGCTGAGGGCTGTGAAAGCTACCTACAGTACCTGCATGCAGAGGACGGAGAGCGGGAGATACTCAGAGACTCGAACAAAGCTGCCGGGAAGAAACGCATCAGTTTGGATGTAAGCAGTTAATTCTGTTCAGCATTGCAGTGCTGTAATGTGTTTTAGTTTGCAATTACGCCCCAGGTCTGTTCTGCAAGGAAGTGCATGTTCAGTCAGTGTTAAAACTTTCTATGTGCTTTTCATTCAAAAAACATACAGCTCAGGTGGACTGGGACTCTAAATTGCTGATAATTATTATGGGGGTTTGAGTTGGTGTCTGCCTGTGTTAGTCTGGCCCCTGTGGTGGGCTGACAACCTGGATGTGGTGTTTCAACACTGGAACAAGCTCACGCCATACGTAACAAGAGACAATGAATTGAATCAGTGAGCAGTGAACTAGTCAGGGTTTCTGCAGGTCCTTTAGAAGTCTGAAAAAAAGTCTAGAATCGAATAATCTGCATTTTAGGCTTTAAAATGTCTTAAAATGCCTTAAATACAATTTTTGACAGGTCTATGATATGAACATTACTTTTATAAAATTACACCAACTTTAGTCTTTTTTAAATGCTTTTGGGAAAAAAATGATTTGAACATGCTGTTACAAAACTAACGTGGACCCAATAATCACTAGTGCTGACTGCATTTTTTTCAAATTAGTAAAATATTTAATCATTTCTGCAATGAAAGTCCCTGGACTGGACAGAAATTGGAGGAGGCCTCAGTTATGACAAAAAGTCATCACTCAGATGCAAGACATTTTGGTTCAGTGTTTATATTTTTAGCTGCTGTGCTAGCCTAATGCTATGCTAAGCTAGCAAAGCTAATGTTTATTCAGCAGGAAAGAGAATCACGTCAAACCATGCTTAAAAAATTAAAAAAAGATCAACTTAAAAATCTAACTCCAATCAAACTCAAACCCAAAATGAACCAATCAAGGATTAATGGAAATTTCTATGAGATTTCATTATTAGCGTTATTAGCTGCTAGCATTAATTTAGCTGTTACTGGGTTAGCATCACTGGTTAATTCTGTACTGAGTAGAGACAAACATTTAACATTAGCACTTTTGTAGGTGTGAAATAAGTCTTAAATTGTATCCACAGTGGTTTTAAAACATTCAACTTGTTGAAACCTGCAGAAACCCTGTTAGTGTTGCTTCATGTCACAGGATTGTTTGGGGTCAGAAAAAGGTCTCTCTGTAGCCATTTTCCAAGAGTGTTGAAATTGTTTTGTGTTTCAGTGAGTGAAAATTATTTAAACACGGGTTAGAAAATAAATGCATGGTGGGTAACCTCTGTGCTGGGACCGCTGTACAGCTTCACCCTATGCACAGAACATCTGTCTGTATGTTGACACTGCTCAAGACCATATCCTGATTGAATTTAGGGACCAATAAATAGAATAAATAGATTGTAATGTTTAGACTTGCATGTTTTAAAGAATGGCTTAGATCTGCCCTTTGGTGATCACTGCTGGTTATGTGAGCGGTGGACATATTATAGAACCATAAAGGGCTGCATCTCTCCCTGGGGTCTCCTCCCCTGTAAACGCACACTGCTTTTCACACAGTGTCAGCTCTCCACCATGCCTGCAGCAGGGCCTATATTCCAGATGTTTATTTTTCCAATTATGGCGCTGTTACTAGATACATCTGAATCAAAGTTCCAGCCAAAAAGTTGTAACTGAGAATAGTGGCTGCGCTCATTTTTCCTGGAAGAAGTTAGAAAGACAAGGTCATAGTGGTAAGGTCCACCAGCCTGCTCCCACACAAGGTAAAGGCAGCTGAGAAGTGATCTGTTTTCATGTTGGAAACCAGGATTTCATTTGGCCTTTGCTCTGTTGCTCTCAAGATGTATGAACTCATAAAAGACATTTCTTGCAGGGCAAGGTCGCCTTTAAATGTACTTGCTTTTAAAGGCAGTGATGATTCATACAAAGTTTGATTTGGTAGTGTCTCGTTAGCTATAATTTCCCATGCACAATGAAGGAAAACCACTCATTTCCTTTTGAAAAATGTTAATGAATCAAACTGAAGACAGTGTTTGAAATGATTCAATTGGATGTGCTTTGCTGCCCCCTGTTGTCATAAACGCTGCTATATTTTGTCACATACTGTTGAAGTACTAATGCTTTGCTGATTTTGAAAAAAAAAAAAAGATGTAGATTGAAATAATTTATGTGCCTTAAATGATTAAGTATATGTTTGTATCCACAGGACTTGGAGTGTGATGTTTCTGTTGAGGACGACAACCGTCAGGAGTGGATCTTCACTCTTTATGACTTTGACAACAGCGGGAAAGTTACAAAGGAGGTGTGTATGTGTGTCGAGTATTGACACACTTTTTACTTTTACTTCCTACATTTAACACAAATATCTGTACTTTCTGTCCCTTACATTCTCAAAACAGGCTTGTTACTTTAGTTTTAACGCATTTAAGGGAATTATCGGTTATTTTTATTTTGCATTATTGTGCAAGCTGATATCAACCTAAATTGATGGGACAAAGCACGACGATTCTTGAGATTCCTTTGATCTAACAATACAAAACAGACAAGAGATGCTTGACCGTGGAGAAAAGATGTCTAGTGAGTCTGTCAGCTGCCTGTAAGAAGCTTTTTTTTGTTTTTTAATCACTGTAGGGCTGATTTTAGACCCAAAAGGGCATGCCTAGATTCAAAGAACTTTTAGAAGAAGCTTCTGCTGTTGCTGTGCAAAAGACTTGTGGTAGTCATGTAGAGATGAATGTTTTAAAAAAAGAAAAAAGGCTTCATTATCTCTGAAGTGTGTTATTGTGTTTATCAGAATGTTTTAAGTTCTGTTGCTGACACTAACAACTGATTTGCACATTGGAGAAAAGTTGGTATTCATTGTTTTCAGTGTATTGCTTTTTAATTTTGTTTTATTTGTAGTTAGAATGGATTAATAGTCTTCATATTATATTAATACAACGTGAGGCTCAAATAGCTTTGCGCAGAAACAGCCAGTAGAAATGTCCTTCAGAGGGCTGTAATTTATATTTATACCTTGAGTACATTTTAGAGCCTGTACTTTTCATGTTTACTTGAGTAAATAAGTTAAATCAGTCCTATCTTCTTCTCTATACTTGTGTCTTTTTTACACAAGTATCTGTACTTGTAGTTAAGTAAAGAAGAGTGTGTATTTTTGCCACCTCTGTTGTACTAAGTATGTTTTATCTGTCACAATAGGACATGTCCAGTTTGATGCACACCATCTACGATGTGGTGGACGCCTCTGTGAATCACTCCTGCCATAATAAGAGCAAGACTCTGCGGGTCAAACTGACCGTCACTCCAGAGCCCAGATGCCACAGAAGAGAGACAGGAACAGGTAAATGACAACAAAAAACAGCCTCATACCTCAAATCTGATTTATTATCCCAGTATGCTGTGAGACTGTGAGATTAACTCCTTGGTGTTGACATTTTATGTTCTTTTTCTGAACATTTTCAGATGTTCATATGGTTCCTCTGTTTACAATAAGTGGTTCATAGACTAAATACTTCATGGACAAATCTTAGTCGATATTCTATAGAATACAAACAGATCATTTAAATGATAAATTCCATAAGTTCTTGTACTGAAAAAGGAAATTTCTTCTGAAGGCTTACCTAGTATGGGTTATGTAAAATGGCAAAAGTAGCTGACCATAAAGGTTCGGGTGAACTGAATAAAAAACAGCCACTTAGTGTTTCAGTCTGTCAGTATTTATATCAGTGAACATCTATTCCCAGTCTGAGTTTCAGTATGTTTCCTCCTCAGATCGCTGTCACCAGGAAGAGGGGCGTTCAGCTGACAAGCGGCTTTCCTCCTACATCAGGTTAGTACAAGTAAAATCATGTCTACTTCTTTGCTTATAGGTTGGCTTCTGTGTGTTGTGATAATTCTTGTAGATTATTTGTGTAAATAAATGACAGTATTCTGATTTGTCCACTAATCATGAGGGTTTTACTCATTTTCAGCAGCAGAGGGCAGGGTAATGAAGCACCAGCCACTGAAGGTCAGCATTACTGTGTGGACGAGAACACAGAGAGGAGGAATCACTACCTGGACCTGGCTGGTATAGAGAACTATACCTCCAGATTTGAAGGTAAGTGTCTGTTTATTCTGTTTTACAGCATGTTTCTTATTGTTGACTCAAATTTGCATTATTATATTACAATGGCAGGTTGAACGTTGACTGATCCAATACAATTAAAACTTCATTTCTGACTCACAAGAAGGTCCATATCAATAAAAAAGGAAAAGAAAAGAAGACATCATCAATCAGTTTAAATAGAATTGGCTAAAACCTCTAGGATGCTGGTCTCTGACTCATCCATAAAACTATATATCAGATGTTTTAGAAGTGCTCCATATGTAGGAGCACCAGAGGACACAAACAGTTGACTGGCACTTTGACATCTGGGAAAAAAGTAACAGCAACCTCACTGCACCATTGTAAGCTCATATACTACTTTTCATGTAGCTACATCAAAGATGAGTTGTGTACATAGGTGTGCAGAAAGCTGTAATTAACATATTGTCACTGTCCACTGCATTTTTCAGATTATCCAGTAGCTTTGTAAATGGTTTGTTTGGCTTAAGAAATATGAGAATTATCTTAACTCATAAAGGAGCACTTCCGCCTTCAGTTTTAGTGAAAAAAATTCAAAGTGTTTTCTACAAGGCAGGAATGATATAATATCGACAGAACACACACTGAGCTTGAGTTCAGTTATAAATGGCCCTGTTAATGTCATAATCTTTGCCAGAGTGTGAGCACACCTTTAATAACTGCTGCAGCCCAGCACTATATTGGCTAAAAATGACCAGATTATCAGCATACATGAGATGATTGATAACCGAGTTTCCAACAAATCAGCCTGTGTTACATCTATTCAGTTGTTTCAATAGATCTTCCATATAAACGCTGAAATAGGAGACAAAATTCCACCTTGACGAACCAAATTATTTACATGAAAGACTGCCAACACAACATTGCCTCATTTAACCTGCGTTGTTGTTTGGGCATGCCAGAAGACTAGTATTCTAATTATATACCTTGGAACATCTGTTGCAAATAATTTCATAAATAATTTCTCATGTTTAATTCTGTCAAAGGCCTTGGATGCCTCCATAAAACACAAAAAGACAGTGGAATCTTGGCATCCACATTTAGGAACTATTTCCTTTAGGGCATAAATACACATATCAGTTATGTTTCTTCTTTTAAAGCCAAACTATCAGTATTGAGAACAAACATTTCCAACCTTGTTAACAGGATTTTTTCAGCACTATTAAAAGAGTACTGATAAGGGCAATAGGTCTATAAAGATCCATGTTATTTAGTTTACCAGGCTTATCCTTAATGACAGGTACTAACAACAATGTGGATGCAGAGGTGAAACAGCTGTTCAAAATACAGTGTTTTAAGCCATATTTGTATAAATCTCTGACTGTGTCTCTGGCCTGTCCTTCAGGAACCACCCCTCCCTTCCCACCTCAGGAGGCTCATGGTCGGAGCTCCCAGAGCCAGAGCCGTTCACGATCCCAGGAACCAGAGACCCAAGTTGTTCACCAACGCCGCTCACAGGTCATCAGTGACAGCTACAACCCTACAGAGTCTCGGAGCAAGGGCACACAGTTCCTCAAATCCCCCAAAGGAACCTACAAGGGAGGCGGAGGGAATAATGGGGCAGCGGAGGTGGCAAATCCACTAAATGTCACGGCTACCACCCACCTCTGCAGACCATGCTGCACAGCAGCAGTGCAGCAGGACACGGCGGTCAGGATGTGTACCACTTGCCACACCAAGCCCAATCCTCCAGCCACCACCAGCAGCACCCTTTACAGTACAGTCACAGCAAGCGCCTGCGGGCAAAAGCCCGAGAGGCCATGTCCCCATCCAAAACCCCGCTGTCCCCTCAGTCCCACCCGCAGCAGCAGCCCCCCATGCCCTCCGTACTGCCGAGCCTGGAGAGAGAGCAGGCGTCCGGTCCACCTGGCAGCCCGGGGTTTGTGGTCCCTGTGGTCCAGCGTCACGAGCACCACCATCACCACGAACACCACCACCACCACCACTACCATCATTACCATCAGACATGACCGCCCTCAGTGTGCAGTGACTGAAACTGTACAGGACCAACCACAACCAACCACACCAGTCTGAAGGACTTGACGTCATCCCACAGGAGTTTCTCACACTCTGTTCAGGATCTTTTTACTCTCCTCTTACAAGCTATACAGATATATCCTGAGATTAGATGTATCGAGGATTGGACCGGAAGGATGTTTTCTCTGAAGTTATTGTGTAATAACAAAAGACGTGTGGCACAGTTTTGAAGTTTTTGTAGATTTTCTGCTGGGACTGCTGCGATTGTTCAGTGAGGGTACAGATGCCAGTGAGGAACAGATCAGAGGACTTTTCGGTGTATCATCTTCTCCCTCCTGATGCTGTTGGTTGAAGTCCCTGGAAGCTATTTGTCAGAGTAGGTGTAGGTGTTGTTCTGTGTGAGACCTTTCCAAAAACATGGATCTCAGGTGTAAAGGTGCTGCTGCTCTCAAGCTTTTCACAGAGGCTTCCTCTTCCTCTGGGAGGCTTCATGTGGACTGAGGGGTTTCCTGTTTAGGGTTGGGGGGTGGGGGGAGTATGAAATCACCACTGCCAGTTTTAATGCAAAAATATCTCGCTATATGTATAAAAAAATCTATATATGTAAACACATTTTACTGTATAATTATTATACTGTATATGCATATTTCATCATGGATATAATTATGCATATATGTATTTTGTTCTTTTATATATTTTAATAAACGTTATATAGTTCATTTATATTATTGCAGAGACAGTTTGTTTATTCTGCTCATAACACACTTGATTATGGAGTGTCTGCTGCCACTGTGTGGACAGAAACAGAACAACAACAGTTCAAAACCACTTAGTATGATGTAATTTCACTCTAACAAATGTTAGAAGAATTTAGTGGAATCAACTTATCTTTTCTCATTAACTCAACATAAATATTCAAGTTTTATTTATTCAAGTTAATTAAGCTTGACTTGAAATGGTGAGTTGAATAAATGTACTGTACAGTTTTTAAAGAAACATGATCAGCATTGTAGTTATTAATATCTAAAGCTTATTGAACATGTTTTGTTAAGTACAATTAATATATAATATTAAGTTTTGAATCATTACAAAATCACCTCAAGTTGTCTTTTCAAATTCAGTCAACTTAAAATTTTAAGGTCGCCTGAAAACTTTTTTTTAAACTTAAAACTAACAGTATATTTTTACAGTGTTGTTGAGACCTTAAAGATCCAGGATATAACAATTATGACAGTTTATTGGCAGAATTTGGCAGCAGTTAAATAAAATATTCTGTTCATTAGATTTTTTTCATTATTGTATAATCACCTTAAAATAAGAATCATTGTGTTCTTGTTACCTTAAAATGAACTGTTTATATCTACAGAGGACGAAGGTCACCGTGTTTCCACAGTAGCCCAGAACGGACAAACCGAACACTTTCTCTAGATATGGCCTTTTGCATTTTTTGTGAATTTCGTGGCCAATGTCATGTAGATTCTCCTATGTTTGGAAGGGGAAAGTGAGATGAAGTGTTTGCAATATGCAAACTCACAGCTGCCACTGAATCCTACACACTGGTCCTTTCAATGATAATACAGTATTAATATTTATATGATTATTGATTAAATTCAGCGGTGGAAGAAGTACTCAGATCTTTACTGCAGTGTAAAAAAAGTACTGCATTCAGTTTTCTACTCAAGTAAAAGTACAAAGGTATTCGCATCAAAATATACTGTATTTAAAACACAAAAAGTCGTTATGCATAATGATCCATTTCAGAATCATATATATATATATATATATTACTGGACTATAACTATTTATGCATTAATGTTATTCATCACATTAATGTTGCAGATGGTAAATGTGGAGCTTATTTTAATTACTTTATATACTACTTGGTAGCTTAATCTATAATAATACATCATAATTTAATAGTGGATTTATATTTTGTATTAATCTTATGAATATGAATTAACTAGTAATTAATGTTGTAAAATGTAGTGGAGTGCAAAAGTACAATTTGTCTATGAGATGTAGGAAAGTGTTAGTGTAAAGTAGCAGAAAATGGAAATACTTAAGTAAAGTACAAGTACTTCAAATTTATACTTAAGTACAGTATTTGAATAATTTGAATTACTTTCTCCCACCTGATTAAATTAGATCAGTATTGTCGTGGATTTATGGTCATTTGATCAATAGGTAAAATGATTAACTTGCTATCATTTGATAGTGAAGAAAGAGCAGACAGGTGATTTAAGATTAGAGACAGGCAGAATCAGCACATGAAAAGCTCTACTTATCTCTACTATCAGCTACAGAAATGAACTATGGGAACACCAGCAGTCTACCAGTAATACTCAACCACGTTTAGCACTTCTGTAGTTAACAGATGGTGTTTGATGATCTGGCCTCAGAAGTGACTACATTAGAAAGGCCTTTAGCAGAAGCAGAAGTTTCTCACGCATTTTTCTGTCTGCACTTCCTTCTCATTCTCCTTGAAAACAGGACATTGGCTGTTTTGGTAAGTTGCAGTTTCTCCACCACACCCGGAGGTGTGAAAATTAGTCAGTATTAGGTCATAACACAAACATTGGTGACTTGAAGAGAGCTTGAACACATGACTGTATTTTATGTTCCTACAGGGTTCATACTGTACGTTAATAACCGTCCCCCTGGTGGTTCTGTTTGCATTGCAGAGGGAAGCCTTGGGAATACTTCTATCGACATGGGAGTGACTACAATCTGGTGCGAGCAGACTCTGGCCCCTTGTGTGCCAATTAGTTTGTGGTAATTTGATTGAGCATGAGTCCCCTCAGATAGAACCTCAAGTGAGTAATAATGTAGGATCAGCCACTTGAAATTTGCAAAGGGCTTGTTTTTTTTCTGGCAGACATTCTGACTTGTTATAATGGCAATATGACCAGTATGACCAAATGCGATATCCAAATGGCAGAAACTGCAATTTTTTGATAAAGAAAAATGTCAGAATCAACAGCATAATAATAAAGTACTGTGGAGCTGCAGATATACCCTGACCTACAAGTTTTCTGTCTCCAAAAATGATACAAAAATAATCATTCCCACTGATGATGAATCATATCACAAATCACAATATCTGTCAAAATAATAAATATGATTTATTTTTACTATATGGTGCAGCCCTAAATTCAGCTATTTTAAAATCTTTTATTTGCCCCAGTGCTTGTCATGGCCCACAAACCACTACCATGAACCTAAGCGGGTTGCCAGTCTCTGGGTCAGCCACAAGGTGGAGACAAATAGCTATCAATGGTACATACAATCTACTGTGGAAAGGCATCAGCAAAGTTTGTACTGTTGTTGTAGACCAGCAAATTTAATGGATGTTTATTGAATGGATTTAAGATTTAGGGTTATTTGTTGGCAAAATGTTGAAGAAATAAAGGAATAAAATATGTATAGAGTATGCTCTCATGAGTCTGTAATCACCTGGAAATAAGAATTGTTTTTTTGTTGTTGTTATTTTCTTTTCACAGAGAGCGCACATCCTCTTCCATGGTGGCTGCCTTGTTGCATTGCCACGTTTCTACAGTAGCCCAGAACAGACAAATCAAACACTGGCTCTAGATACAGCCTTTTGTGTTTTGTGGAGTTTAGCAGCCACCGTTAAGTTCTCCTACACGCTTGAAAGGTGAGAGTGAGTCAAAGTGTTTGCAGTCTGCCACCTCACCACTAGATACCACTAAATCCCATGCACTGGTACTTCACAAGTTCACAGAAAATATAGCTATTGTCCTGGATAATACTTGATAATGTGGAATATGTGGGAGATAAATGTCCAAAAATGTTCCTTGAGATACTATGAAATTCAGTGACAACCAATCTCACTTCAAGGTACATTTTTCTTAACACAAATTTATTGTTTTCTGAGCACTTTAAGGCTGTCTCAGGGACAGGGGCAAAAAAAGGGCACCTGGTCTATGTGCTTGGGCACCATGCACTGAAAGCCATGATGTATTTACAGTTAAATAGTTCTCTGTAAGTATCCCTGTAATAAAAACAGACAGGGAACTATTCAACCATTTTAGACCAGTGATTTCTAACCTTTTTCCTGACTTCCCTGCCTCCATTCTTAGAACCATTACTTTTGGGAAATGTCTCTTTTTTAGTTTAAGCTTTTTCGTCTCAACAACCCAAGAGTTGGCTCCTACACACTCACCCCCAAAAGAATAATAATGATACATTACCATAGAGCTTGAGAGGTCACAGAGCTGTGGCCTACTAAGAAGCTGACTATTTATAAGTGAGGACAAAAAAAAAAATCTTTTAACTAGTTTTACAGACTTTGAATAAACTGTGAGTTTAGTTAACATGTTCAAATCTAATTTTGACAACCTCAGAGCAGACAAAGCCTTGGGGACCCCCTGTAATTTTTGCTGGCCCCCTAAGAGGGGCTTGGACCCCAGGTTGAGAACAAATGATTTAGAGGCACATAGAGGCCAACTAATTTCCAAGCCTGTAGGGCAGGCAGCCTATTTGGCACTGCATCACTTTGTAATCACTAACAGGAAGGGCACTCTAGAGGGCACTTTATCATGTTTTATCTACCATAGGGGCATCTACAACGGCACTTTTGCTGTGTGTTTTTTGAACAAGGGTCACCAAAGGGGGCAATTGCTCCCTCTGTCCTCCCCAAGCCCACCATTGGCTGCGTCCAGGGTGAAGAGGTAAAGCTGAACCTCATAATAATGTTGTTGTGAGAGGTTTGTTTACAGCAATACACTATAAACAATACACTGTTAAAACAGAGATATGTTCAGCTGTGAAACCACAAATTATATATTATTATTATTTTAATATTATTGAAAATCTTTTAATTGCATAGGTGAATATAATGATCATATATGGAATCAACATAAGCTGCACTTTAAATTATATTGTCAGTTTCCTTTCTTTGGAAAAAAGGAAGATCAAGAGCCATTAAGTGTCTGACAGTTACAGTCCAGCTATCTCAGGTGTTTCTATCACCTCCATCAGGGGGTCAAGTTGAGCTGTCACCTGCTGAACACGCCTGTTTCACGTGACCACAGATGCAACAGCCTGCTCCCACCTGTCATTCAAGTAATACACAGAAAATAGCACTACTAATGCAAAATGTGAGCTATTTCTCATATTATTTAATATATTATAGATAAAAAAAACTGTCGGTATAACAGTTTCTTTGTGTTAATTGGCAGGCCGGCTCAGAGAAAGCAGCAGCAGCATTCCCTGCTCCCTCCGGTCGTCAGGGATTTAGGGAAGGACTGAATCCGAGCCCCGGCTGAGACAAACAATGGCAGCTATGAAAGGCGAGGGGAGGGTCGGCCTAATGCAAATATCCACTTTGTGCGCCTTAGAGAACCTGCTCTGAACACTGACAACCACCAACTTCCACCCAAACTGAGCAGGTAGTCTGGTATAGACGCTGATCTGTAAAACAGCTTCAGGTTTTGGTGTTTGTCGCAGTATTTTGCGCAAATCTGCGGACAGAGTTCTTCACATGGAGGCTTTCATGATTCAGCAACAAGTGTGTCCGCGGAGAGGAGACGGTTTGTGGAGACAGGACTGGAGACAGCGCCTGCAGCATCTCTGAAATGTGCCAAGTGCACCTGCTGAGGGCCAAACCGAGAGGTAGGAGCGGTGTGGTGTCCTTACCCAACTATAAAACCACGAAGTATTCAAAAATGACTTATTAAACTTTCCGTCATTTACATTTCCAAGAGTGAATGTCCCCTGTTTTGCGGTCCTCAGTCCTACTTTTCATTTCTGTGTGCGAATTTTACTGTCACGGGAGTCTTTTTTTTTGGGGTAGGACTCCAGCTTTTCTCCTAATATACAGCAGTTTTGTTCGACCCACCTTTTTCTTTTTCTGCTGTGCGGCTTATTTAGTTCAGCTAAGCCTGCCTCAGGAAAACGTGATTATCCTCAGACCATCGATACGCTGGCTTTCATTCAGGACATGCATGAGAAAGGCTTTGCAACATAATAGATCAGTGGGAGCCTGTCTGCTTGTATAGGCGTGGGGCAAACGGAGGGGAATCTTGGCTTGAATGTTTGTGTTGTTGGGTGAAACAGACAACATTTTGAGAAAATACCAAAAGCGAGAAATATAATATTGCATGCTATTTCATTTTAAATGACGCCCTAGAAAAGTCTTTGAAAACATAAATCAACTCTGAGCTCCATTTTGCATCATCTTTGCAGACTGTGGTCTTTGCCAGCGGTGAGCAAAAAGTAATGGGAGTGAAATGCTACTGTAAAATCCCAGCATATCCCCCCAGAGAAACATCAAAGCTGACTCAACATGAGGCCTTTATCTGAACAATTGCTCCATTCTACCCTGCACCCCAACCCCGGCCACCCCCACAACCCCCTATTCCCAATTTCCACTTGATTAAGCCCTAAACTGAGCAGAGTTGAATCTGGAGGGAAAATGCTTCACTAATTCTGACTCTCAAGTCTGACACAAAAGAGGAGGACTGTTCACTCTGCTCTAATTTGAGTCTGATTCAGTATGTTGACAAGAGTTTTCTCTGCTGGGTTGAAAACCATATTGTTGGACGAAAGATTGACAACTGTGAAAATATGTGACAGATGATTGAAAGCAAACTTTAATATTGATCTCCTGCTTGATTATTATAGTCTTATGATTCACAAATGTATTGCTGCAGACCATATAAGGTATTTGATAGCTAAATGCCTCCTCCTGCAGATTAATTATAACATAAGTTCATCAGGCAACAAAACCATTGTACCTGGTTGCAAGTTAACTACTGAATCATGGGTATCACTTCACAATAAGAGTGCAAAACATATAGCCTACTTAAATAATGCTTAATTAATGCATGACTCATGATGATTTATCCTGCTAGTCAACACTAACAACTGATGGAGTCACTATGACTTTATGTGATTAGTTCACACTTAACTGATCATCAGTTAAGGAAAGTTAATTCAGAGTTTCTTCATACATTAATTGATATTCATAAAAGTTTATTTCAGACCCACGTGTTAGCTCAGCCTGTCTGAACGCACAACAGGATCATTTGCATAAAACACCTGAAGTTTCAAACTTAAGTTTGTCTGTTAAGCAAATTTTTTTACAGCTGAGAGGTTCACCTAGAAGCATTGCATAAAGCTCTTAGGTTGTTTCCTTACTTATGTGTTTAGGGTACAGCTTTCATGGCACTTACTCTCATAATACAACACATGTGCGCTTAAGTTACCATGGTTATAGTTACGCTTCACTCACATAATTCTTTAAGCTTATCAAACGACATTATTGTCAGTTGTCAAATAGCTTAGCCAACACACTGAATTAGCCTGTGTTAGCTAGCTTCTCCAAAATGGACAATAAAGAGAACAGAAAAATAAGAATAAATGACAAAATCCATGAGAGAAATCTTGCTGTAAACAAAGCGTATAAATGAAGTAATGAAGAATTATTACAATATTACTCTGACAGCAAGAAAGGAGACAAACATTGACAGGAGTTGACAAAAACATGAGAGTTTTAATAAAATGATAAAGTGAATTTTAATATATTAGACAGTCATGTTGATGTTTGGCTTGCTAGCTACAGTGTTACAACAACCTAATGAAATCCTTATGTGATCTTATGCAAGTCACTTTTTCTGAGGACATTTTTAGATAAAAATTGGAAAAACTTAGCTTAAGTGGTTTTATGCAACCAGAATTTTGTTTTTAGTTAAACTGGTCATCAGATACAAACATTTATAGAATAAACGTAAGTACAGTCACATAAATAAACTTTATGTAACCGAAATCCAGCTAACCTGATGCACATCCATTATTGTATGAAGTAACTGTAAATTAAAAACATTCCTTAACTGATGATCTATTTAATGTGAGCTAATCACATAAAGTCATAGTCATAGTGATAGTGTCATTTATTAGTGGGAAGCAACAGGATTTTGTGATACATCCAGCATTAATTCACACATTGAATCATCATGAGTAATGCATTAGTTAAGAACTACTTAAGTATATGATTTGTCCCCTTTCTATCCCCAAATGCTACCAAATAATGACAGCATCAACATAAAAGCAATGCCATTTTGTCTGTTTTACACTAAAATCAGAGGATTATTGACCAAACCAGATGTTTATTATCTAACATACATTATCATGCATGTGTAGCAATCCATCAAAATGCACGGACAACAGTTAAAAGGTTGTTTATTTATAGGCGGACGCAAGTTTTCAGGGATTGGTGTGAATGTCACCAGTGCAGTTTATGACAACCCTTTACAATTCAGGAAAACAGCTCCTCTTGAGTGTCTTTTGTTGCTGTTTAGAAACCCCCTCTGCTGCTGCCAGCTATATCTTCCCAATCAGCACCAGTTTAAAGTTGAAATCCATTTCTCGCTGTTAGTTTTCCAGTATTTGTAAGTAATTATGTGTATTGGTGAGAGTAAGCAGTAGCAGCCCGCAGACCACTGTACACATTCTCTGTCTGGTGGTGAGGTTGCCAGGCAATGTGAGCTGCTGAATGAAGGCTAGCTGCTCGGATGGCTCTTTTTCTCCCTCCGGCTGCTCCCTCTCCATCTCTTTCTGTCTCGCAACCCCCCACCTCTCCTCTCAGCTTGCCTCTCCTCTTCTGCATACTAATAGATGGACCAAAGGCTGATTACAAACCAGGCCTGTCAAACTGATTATTAATATTCCTCACTGTTTGTCGTCCGTTTACAAGGACAGAAGTTTATGGGAACTTTCCTCTATTGTTATTTGTTAGATTTATTGTTTTCACTAATTCGCTGTGAAATACAGTAGACAGAAAGTCTACCAGTCTGCAGTTACTGTCAGGTGCATGTGTTAGTCCTGCTCTATTCTGCAGGAAAGTAAAGTTTTTATGTAACTTTGTGTTGTCTACCAGAGGAGGGCAGTGTTCAAGTTCTGATGAGGAGCAGTAAACTCAGGCAGCGGTAGAGTAGTTTTTGCTGCTATGTGCTCTGATTAATGTATCTTTGGGAGCTATAAACTCTTTGCCCCAGACTCAGCATCTTTCAAAAGGCACATAATTTCAGCAGGAGTCTATCTGCACAACATCTTTAAACAGGAAGGAATAATTACTCTGACAACAACGCGCAAACAGATGGAACGAGCGTTTAGTTTATATAAAAACAGGCGTTCTCAATTACAAAAAGACACCACTGCACCAACAGTTAGTATGACACCACATCAGTGCAATGAGCATGACAATGTGCTGTTTGTTTTTGTAATTTTTGGATTATTTTTTTGAATGAGGATTAAAGCAGTTTCACAGAACGGGTGGACTCAGCATTGAAACAGACAGACCCACACTGAGAAGTTCCTGTTACAAGGCTTTGTTTTGGTGGTGTGACATTTTGAGCATGCAGGCTCTTCCTCAAACTTCCGTTTTATTCAGAGTTGCAATCTTAAATGCACATAAGCCATCTGAAGAGTCTACATGACATACCCCACCTGTTGCAAATAGTCAGTCACAAACTATTTAGAAAAATATGTAGACAAACCCAGTAGAAAAATATAAGTAGAAAATAGATATCAATATATAGGCCTACAAATCATGTTAAACACTTCATACTAAGTATTACGTAAAACATCACATATTAAGCATCACATGTCTATATATACATATACACACACATAAGGGAATTCATGGCATGTATACAGTATGTAACACCAATAGATAGTATTCTTTAAGGACTGAAATAGCCATCAAATATACTACATATACATGTATGTGTACTAAGAGGCACCACAGCTACACTTTTCCTCAAAGTGAATTATTTTCCCATACAGTGACGTTTTAAAATAATAACATTCTCTTGCACATATCAATTTTAGGCTTTGAATTTTGTATAAAGCTCAGTAATATGTTTCACCTTATAGACACATTTTTGTGTTTTCCATGTTATGCTCATTTGTTAATAATATATCTGAAGCATATAGGTAAAATAGAGCTGCAACGATTATTTGTTCAAAAGAAAATTGATTGCCAACTATTTTGATAATCAGGTAAACATTTTTAAGTAAAAATGTCAAACATTTGCTGGTTCCAGTACCCTAAATATGAGGATTTGCTGCTTTTCTTTGTCATTTATGAAGAGTCTTTGTGTTTTGGACTGTTGGTTGGTCAGAAGAAACAATTTAAGGATGTCACTTTTGGCTCTGGGAAATTATGATGAACATTTTTCACATTTTATAGACTAAACAATTCATAGATGAATCATAAAAAAGGCATGATTCATTGATAATGAAAGTAGTAATTTGTAAAAAATGTTCTAATGTAAAGTACATATAGGAGAGTATAGAAACTCATCTTTGTGTCATTGAGGAGTTCCTCAATGACAGAATTCCTCTTCCTGATATGCCCTATCCTCTAGAGACAGGTATAATTAGAGCCATGGAAACAGGAAACACCTCGCCCTCCCTATCGTTGTCTCCCCCTCCCCTGTTCTCTCTCTCTCTTTCTCTATCTCCCTCTGTCTCTCTCTCTTCCTCCTCATCTCTCTCTTCTCAGATGTGCATTTATTTGTACAGATTATCAGGTGCAGAGACGTAGAGTGAAGCCTATAATGAGTCCTGTGATGGTTATCACTGTGTCTTACATCCTCGGCTTTACTGGAAATGAGGACGTGGCTTGTGCCTGATGTTTTTTTTTTCTCCCAGAAAGCAATTAACTTAATTAAGCTGCACATTCAGTGTGGACCATTTTACAAAATCTGATATGTCTATCTGTCTGTTAAAATGAAGACTCACAGCTACAATATTTTCAATAGTGTAGTTTTTGTTTAGTCTGTATACTGTCAAAAAACTTGAATTACCTTAAAACTGACTGCCAAAAGATACAAAGACATTCCGTTTTATCTATGAAATAGAGAAAAACAACCAAATATTACATTTTAGAAGCTGCTGCCACCAAATGTTTTTGGTATTAGGACTCGACCAGCCGGTTAATTGGCCTGTTGTGGAGGATTAGTTGTCTGTGACAAATTTTGGGAAGGGGATGGAAAAAGTTAGTTTCAAGCCCTGAACTATAACTCTCCTGCATACTGCTTTAAACCTTGGCCTAAATTTAATAAGTCATGATCATTTTTTTCTAAATGTTAATATATCCTAAATGATCTAAAATCTAAAATCTTTATATTATGTTATAATATATAAAATAATGCAGGTGAATGACATTTCCTCTGACTTAGTGTACCCCACTTTCCCCTAAATACCCAATATATTGTTTTACTCCACTATTATTTTTTAATTAATATATTTTTTGGCTTTTTATGCCTTTATCTGATAGGGCAGCTGAAGTAAGGAAAGGAAAGGGGGAAAGAGAGTTGGGGATGACACGCAGCAAAGGACCACATGCTAGAGTTGAACCCACGGCCACTGCAGAGGACTCGAATTCTCAACACAGGGTGCATGCTCTACCAACTGAGCTACCAGGCCACTGTTTTACTTCACTAGCCAAAACAGCATGTTACTGGTTAAGATAACCATATATTGTATATTAGATTGTAATGTGCATGGAATAATGGAATTGTGTTCTCTCAATATCAGCATCAGCCATTGAAAAATCCATATCGGTCGACTACAACTACCGCAGCTTCATGCTGTCTATACCTTAATCCTCCCATGCTCCCCAGCCTTGCATCACATTGCATTGTGTTTGACTGCCTATGATTCATTTGTGGTGAATGTTTACACGCCCTTGGTAGTTAAACCCGACGTGAGGGATGTAAGAGAGGGGCCTCTAATTTCTGCTCCTTCCTCTGAAGATTAAAGACCCTGCCGAGACCAGGTGTACAGTTCAGACCAAAGATTAACCACCCATCACACTTCCCTTCCTCTTAGGCCGCATAAACGACCTGCTCGTGCACCTTGTGTGAAGGTGCACAGGTTCCATTTTTAGATATTCCCTTGACTGTCCAGTAAAATAGATGCACCAGCACTTAACTCAACTCCACCAGTCTCTCCACCTTCTGCTCAGGCACACAGAGTTCAAGAGAGAGAAAAGTCAGCGTTTTTTATTGATTGAGAGGAGCGGCTCCCACCTTTCCCCTTCCTGGCATGGAATGCACACCTGGAGGTGTTTGCTGAGTGGCTCTAGTAATCCATATAACAATGCAAGCTGACATCTGGTGCCATCAGAAGCACTGGAGGCCGTTTGCTCTGACAGGCACTGCATTGTCTCTGTAGATCAGTGAGCTGTGATGGTGTTGATCTCTTTAATGTGACATTTATTTTTAATCCTTTCATTTTATTACTGACAGCAGAATAGAGAGGTCACAGGGTTTTTACACAATTTTAAATGAGCAGAAAGTGAGATTAAATGAATTAATTTGAAAAAAAGTTACATAATCCTCATTCAAAACTTTTGCATACATTAGAGACACCATGAGTTGGACATTAGCGCAGGTAAAGTACAGTTGTCTAGACTTTGTTGACATGGCAGGCCAGTGGAGTTACACTGCTCTCGGTTCCCTTCGCAGTATACACACAGGAGGGAGATGGGTGCAGATAAAATGACTGGGTTACGCCCCGCCGAGGAATTGGGATGCCTCGGGGGCTGGGAAACTTTCTGCCTGGCTAGCCTTAATATTGTGATTCTCCTCAGTCAACAAAGCAGTGCATTTGATGGAACATGTCAGGTTCCTTCAGGACTTGGGGGCCGGCCCTCTCCTCTGGTTAGACAGCTGTCAGCTCCTATGAGCCCAGAGAGCCTGCGACTCCTCCATGTGTTGTTGGAGACTTCAAAGCAGGAGAGCAGCAGTGTGAGGTGAGTGAGTGCTGATTTTCAAAACAATTGAGCAACTTTAGCTGGGATTAATTTGGGTTCTGTGTTGGGCTGATGAGTCAGGTTGGGTGTCAGTCACTGCTGTCAGATCTCTGAGGCATTGTTGTGTGTTAATTGTTTAATTGTTTTAAAGGGGGAAGTTGAGCAACAGCCATTGTTAATTACATTTAATCTAAAAGCAAAGCAAAGTTTAGCATTAGTGTGGCTGTAGAGTATTTCATGTAGAGGATGGCAGTCAATAATGGCAGTTTATAGTGTTGAAATTGTTTTAATTTAAAGTTCATTTTAATTCTATTAAACTACAAATAAAAGTTATGCTTAACTACTAAAGAGCAGGGTGGATTTTTGGTGAGTTGTATAATTCTCAATAGAAATGTAATAGTGCAAACTAGGGCTGCACAATTCATTAAAAAAATGCTATCTCAATTCACACATCTGTGCAATCTTATTTATGAGTAAGGACAACTTGTCTGCTGCTATAGGAAAAACAAACCACATCACAAAATCCCAACCATCAGACGACACAAAACTCAGTAACGCAAAGGTTAAACAGTGCATCGTCATTCTACTTTTTTGTTTAGCAGCATTTAAGTAAATTACTTTGATCAAGCTTTCTAAAATAACAAAGCAAAGTAGACTTTAGGTATTTTCTGTTACAAGAAATTTTCGAGTCCAGTGCTTTCGTACATGTGATGATACATGTTGTCTGTTTAAAGCCATGTCTAGACAGCAAGCGTGTCAGACACGTTTTTAAGCTTGAGCGTCTAAGAGTGCGAGAAATGTTTTTATTTGAAAAAGTAAGAATCTTGTGAGAGAATCGTAATCTCACTTTGTAGGGAGAAAAATCGTGATTCACAGTTTTGCAAGAATCATGCAGCCTTTATACAAACGCCTTTTCATTTCATTTATTTTATGCAGGAAAAGATTAAAAGTAACATATGTCAAACTATATCCTACTCCTTTGGTTGGAAGAGTTCCTACTGTCTTGATGATTTAAGCAAAAGCATGTAGTGCTTAGCATGACTGGCTTTGACTATTATTCTACTATAATGCGTAATTTGGTGGTTTTGCAGGGTCTGGACGGGTTCTGGTTTTTGATTAACCCATATTTTTCTGAGTTGGGTGGTGTGGTTTAGCTCTCATAATAGGCTGGGTGGGTTTTTAGGACAAAACAAAACAAAGCAAATATGAATATCTTAAACCCATAATTGAAAATTGTTTAACTACCCAACGAACAAATATTCTAATAGTCAAATATTCGGGTCCAGTCCTATTACAAACACGGATAAAACTAACTAATTTGCATATTGGAACATAATCAGCTAACCTAAGAGACTACTTAGTTCAGGCATGATGGGAAATGTGGGCCGTCCCTGTTAAAAGTACTGTATTGCGCTGTTAGTACAAACCCTTCCTAGATCCGTTTCAAATTAAAGGCCCCACGAGTTATTGATGAGGTGGTGAGAAACTTAACATTACAGTCAGCAAATTTGATTATCGCTGCAATGTACTGAAAATACAATTCTGAAATACATTTCATATACATTTTAAATTCATGGTTTGTTGTATTCTTTACTAGTTTATAAATGTAGATAGTGTGGCAGTTCATGATGTATTTTTCTAAGTTTGAGTCCATATTTAGATATTTATATGTATGTTTTGAAATTTTTGCTGAAACAGAGTTAATGGAGCGTGGATATTCAGGCAAGTCTGTGCAAGGATAGTGAAATCTAGCATCAGTATGTTCAATATAGGAAAGATTTATGTCATGACTCACCTGCTCTTCTGCCCTACAGCAAAGATTAGATTTGATTAGATTAGATTAGACATTAAAGGGCAGGAAACCTTGATTACTGTAGTTTTACAACAGGGATTACTTATTAATCCATATAAAACCTATGCTTTAAATAATTAAGTTTGCATCATACTTCACAGTATTAACCGCATGACCAGAGCACTGTAGTATAAGTATGTACACTTGGTCAGACTGAACATGTCCTCTCCTTGACTCCTGATTTGGACTGTGGGAGCCGCTGCTGTAACTCGACCTTGCCTCCTCCAGCCACCTGTGCTCGCGTGCTCAGAGAAAACACAGGCTTTTGTGTTGGAGTGAGACGTCCACACAGCGGGGGGCTGAGGTACATTAGGCCGCTATGACAGGTGGCGTGCTCTTCCTGTGTTCCGCTGCAGTAAAGAGCACGAGCATGGTCAGGCTGTTGGTAGAACAGCTGCACCACCCTGCTATGGAGGTGGGGTAAATCTCTGACAAAGACGTCAGAAAAAGACCTCGAAATCTGATTTTAGATGCATTTCCTTTTAAATGTGTCAGTGCAATGTATGCATGTCTCCATACAGATTTGGGTGCAAGTCTGAAGTCTTTTCATGGCAGTGGGGGCTGGGGGTTGGGGTGTTTGTGTTTGTGTAGCTGTGTGCATTTGTGTAGCAAGGTAATCAATCTGAATCCTGGAGCCTGAAGTGTGCAGCAGCACCACTGCGTCTGTCTGTCTGTGAGAGGAGGAATAGCTCAGTCAGTGGCTGTTTTTACCCGCCCGCTGGGACCGGTGGGGACGGGGGCAGAGGGGGCAGTAGCTCAGGCTGTGTGAGGCTGGATGGTGATGTGATGTGAGTTCTCAAGGCTGTGTGAGGCGGACAGACGGAGAGTGATGACTTGTTCACTCAGTCCTCTATATGGACTTGGCTTCTTTACAGTCCAAACCTGACCTGTGAGTATAAAACTTCTTACAAAGTGCAGTTCTTTTTATTTTGTTGTTTGTTTGTTTGTTGTTTGTATTTTTTTTATTTCTCATGTACTGAGAGTTGGTTGACTGTTGAAATGACACCGAAATGGAGTGATGGTGTACCTGCACCGATTCATTGGTCAGTGGATCGATAGGAAATCAGTCTGCATAGTATTTGATGATCTTTCAGATTGATGTTTTGAGGTTATCAAATGTGAGAATATTGTCTTTGTTGAATATGTTTGAGTATTGGACTGTTTTTGGACAGAAAAAGACATTTATAGATGTCAATTTGTTTGGCATTTTCATTGTTTTTGACAAAATAATCAACAGATTAATCAATAGTTGGAGATTAATCACTGATAGCTAATTAATCAATTGATTAATCGCTGCAGCTCTCCATGGATCTAATACATTAGACATTATTCTGCTGTAAAGATACAGTGCATGTTAAGTTAACGATTCTGCTGTGATTTCTGCCCAACTGTCGCAGTTTAAAACATCATGGTGGAGTTAAAGAGGACGAAAAGTTTAAAGTTTTCATAACAACTGTTGTTGGGTGGCCTGTGTGGGACTGTGAGGTCGGTAAGAAGTGAGGTAGGACGGAGGTGTCACATTCCACAGTTTGGTGTGTGTGTCGCATCACAAATGACCTCCCATCTATTTACAACACAGCATGTACTTGATCTAACCTTTCTTAAAATTTAAAGCTATAATTTAGCCTCCAATTAAGTCCACTGTGTTCCTGGCAGAGTTTGGTTGAACGTGTGTGTGTGTTCATGCACGTTTGTCTGCGTGAGTGTAATGGAGTGATAAAATCTTTTAATCTTAATCCAAACAACCATTGCGTCCATCCTCCCTCTTAAATCTGTCTTATATGTTCTATCTGTAGAATTACGGTAAGATATGACGTGAAAAATGATGAAACTGCAGCTCTCATGTCAGCAGACTAATTTGTTCCCCTGATAGCTTTATCAGATTGCATTCCCTCCTCTGGGACTGCACTATCTGCTTTTTCAGATCGCATAAATATTGTTTACCACAAGTCTGCGTAAATGCTGCTATTTTAAACCTTACGGTTGCTCCAGGAAAAACAACAGGAAAAGTTTAATTCTTGTTGTTGTACAAACATATTAGTCAAAATGGAGCTGATGTTCTACTGTCATGAACTGTGCTGCTATCTTGATATGAATCTAAACATGCCGCAGATAAGAACATATGAAGCCCGCAGATGGATTTATTTTTGTCTTTAGCTCAGGGACGTCAGCGCTGTGGGCTAAATCACCACAAATTTAAAGATACGTTTTGGCTCCAGGGTACATGTTGTTTACTGTTTATCCCCAGTTGGGCTTGATCCTGACCTAGATCACCAGGAATACAAACACACTGATGCCTCTTCGAGTGGCCACAGAGGAGCCACACGTCTGCGTTCCCACACAGGACACATAAAGAGTGGAAAATATACTGTAGATGGAAGGAGTTGGTGTTTGTCACATGACCAAAAATCCTTTCTGAGTCAGACAGTTTGAATCTTTATACCTCTGCTACTGGATTAATGTGTCCAGAACTTTGTTAGAAACAGAAAACATTGCCTCAGTAATTACTGATCTCTTTCAGTCCACCTGTAATCCTTCTATTAATATTAAATCATGAAAATAATAGGCAATATGTAAGATGTTGTATATGGTATCAACAATGTTTATTTAAATCACAGTGCAAAGTGATGTTTTTGTGATCAGTCTTTTATTTGGTGGATTTACAAAATGAATAGATGTTGTGAACAGTTAAAGGCGGAGTAAGTCATTTAGGAGAAAGGCAGTTGATTGTTGAGTCTCACTCCCAGGTCTTCAGATATTGATTTTTTGTGACACTCACCTATAAACCCGAGGCAAAGTGTCGCTATTGGACGATCAGTGAACGAGACTCAGAAATCTATTATACTATCATAGGAATGTTAAATATCTATTGCATATAACAGGCCAAAAATCAGATACTGGCTATTATATAATACAAATTCTGTGTGCATTAGTATATAATCATAATTCTGAACTGCTTTCAAACTGCAACTTATATTTAGATAGTGGTATCATTAAAAAAATTGTGTTTGCTGGGACCCTTTACTACATTTTTGTATAGCTATTCTCTAAGTATATAGTTTTATCATAATCATAAGCACATTTGAGCGAAAAATACACAAATCCATTGTGTCAGTACTGAAAAACTGACTTTTCAGGAGTAATTTTATTGTAATTTTGTACACTCAACAAAAATATGAACACATTTTTGCTTCCATATTTCATGAGTTGATGTAAGAAATCTAAGATTTCCTCTGTGCACATAAAGGGTTTATTTCTCACATTTTGTTAGCAAAATTGTTAAAATTTGTGTTGGTGAGCAACAACATTTACCAAGACTCTCCATACAGCGGTAGAGATGTTGCTTCAACAGCAGGAGTATTGCACAGGTGTGTCTCTGACTGGTCACAATAAAATTTGGAATACAATGTGCAGTTTGATCTTTAGAAAGACATTTATTAGGCTCTGAACTAAGGCTGTTTCACATAGGGCTACCAATACCAATTCTTTTTCAAACTGAGTGCAGTCATGACCAGCCCTCCTCTGCCTCTGATTGGTTTACACTGATACTCTAACCCCCTTATATTTTTGTTGAGCACAGTAAATATACTGAAATACTTTACTTTAAAAGTCAAAATATTGTATGATAATCTCTGAAAACCACACACATTACAAAATTTGAGATTTGGGAGGACAGTAAAGTAAAAAGATTAGGGTGCCCTGGTAGCCTATAGGGGTTGACACGCTGGCCATGGAACACAACGTTCCCAGTAAGAGAGCCTCGGGGGACCTCTGCATATCAATCCCCCACATTTCCTGTCATCTCTCTTTTCTCAACGTCATTTTTTCGTTTACTTGAAAATCTTGAAAACACTACTACTCACCACGCATGCTGCCATGTCAGACTGGGCTGTTGCCTCCCTTTCTTCGCCAAAATTATACAGGACTAACTAAAATCTGCCTCAGCGGGCACCATCCTGCTGGCTTAGTTGGCTGACGCGCCTGCATCTTGGACATGAGCCGACCTGAGACCTTTGTTGACTTCAGCTTGGACCAGTTTGCTGCTCATGTGCCGCAGTTTCAACCCAATTAGATAAGTAAGAATTAAAAAGAAGGAAAAGGAGGAAAAAAGGAGCAAATGAAGGAGACATAAAAGAAGAAACTGCCCTCAGTGACAGTGAAACCAGCCCAGTGGGAAAGGCTTGGGCAGCTGAAATTATAGGGTCAGACATGGCACAGACTTGCAGAGGGAGGAGTGTGTATTTGCATAGTGCATATGTGTCTGTTTATACAGCAGATTATACAGTAGATACACACATAAGACTAAATGTAGATCTACTGTATATATAACAATACTTGTGCAGTTCCTGATTCATGATCTTACCTCTCAGTTTACAATAACGTCTCAGCTTTTTTTTTTTGTCACAAGTGCTTCCCAGAAGTTTACTCCATCGAAGTGTAAGTTTCTCTGGACACGTTTGTCAACATGAGAGTAACTAACTGTGTGTGTTTGTGTGCGTGTGTGTGTGTGTGTGAGCCCACGTGCTGCAGCCAGTGACAGCGTGTTTCTCATCTCTGTCGGCTGATTGTGATGTCTGCGGTGCCTCCCTCTAAATATAAACCAACCCAATTACCCATCCTCACTACCTTCTCTGTGGCCTAATGTGATCTTCACATTTTCACACAAAGCAAGCATTCTCACGGAGAATGTTTTCCAGGACAAGGATTTCCTGTGTTTAGGAGGAGATTGGGAAGGGAGCTAACAAACTGTCACTTTGCTGCATTCCAGGGGCAAAAACATGCTCACCTCTGCTGTGTTTTTGTGTCTGTGAGGGTTTTCTTGTGATGTCTGTCAGATGTCATCAATGATAATGATGTAAGATTATTAGGGGTCCAAATTGCTATCATTGCTATTGAATCATATTGTGTCTGTAAGGATTCTTTTTCTTTTTCTTCTTTTCCTTCTTCCTCTTCTCACACCCTAAAACTATCTGGATGTCAGATAAGATAGATATTATATGTCAGATGATATTATTATTATTGTTGTTGTTGTTGTTGTTGATAAATTAGTTAGTTTATAAAATGTCAGAAAGTTGAGAAAAATGCCAATTTCCAAGAGTCCGACGTGACATCTTAAAATGTTTCTTTTGTCCATCCGACAGCCCACCATCCATGGACTCTTCATTTACTATCATAAACGACAAAGAAAAACAGCAAAGCCTTACATTTAAGTAGCTGGAACCAGCAAATGTTTGACACGTTTGCTTGAAAAATTACTGAAACACTCAATCAATTATCAAAATAGTTGGCAAATAATTTTCTTTCGATTGACTAATTGATAAATTGTTGCAGCTTGAGACAGAACCGTAACAGCTACAGTTTCCCAAACTCGGCAGATAGGTTGGAAATCTCATACACTACTCAGATCAAAAAAACTGTACAGATTGGACAGATGATGTATGATTATATATTGGTTACTACATCTGTCTTCAGTTTCTTCCAGTGCTATTAAAATTGACACAGACTTTCTCTGGATACTAGATATGATGGGGTCCTCACTGACATCCAGTGTCTTACTGTATTTACTGTATTTGCACTGAATGCACCATTTTCTGTTTCACCAAATGTTTAATTAAACTTCACCAAAGTCTCTGACAATACACCCGAATCCAGCGGAATGATAATTTTATCACCAGTATTTTGATTGTCACAGACAGACAGACAAAAACAAACCATGTCTTCATGGGTTTGAATCCCCATATCACCAAGTCCTACTTGCCAGGATGCAACAATGGTCAGTTTCATGAAAAAACAATAAAATTCCAGATTATTAGTAAAAGTGTTTTAATTTTTTAATGATGGTGAAAACCATGTTTGATTACTGTGCTTTGAAATTGATTTGATTTTTTTTTATACCATTTCATCTCTATTGCTGGCATTGTGGCAATTCATGCATGTCGTGTGTTTCCAGGTGCTTCTTGTCAATTAAATAAGAAATAAGCATCCAAATTCTTGCCATCTTCTTGGATTTTTTTGCAGTAACTTTAAACTTTATAAAGTTTAAAAAACTTTATAAAGTTTTTTTTTAGACAGTTTTAGAGTCTGCTTTGAAGGTGTCTTACCTGTCTGATGTAACAGGAGGACAGACGTCCCACATATGTCAGTGATGATGTGTGAAGGACAGTTAACGGATTGAGTATTCCCCTGACAATATTTAAAGGGAGAGTCATTGTAGTGAGTGACCTGAGCCACCAATCCTGTGCTGATGTCTTCCTTTCTTTTTCCTTTTGAAAAGCAGCAGAATAAGCTGAAACCCTAGTCCATTTGTATTGTCAGGACAAAGAGAGACCATTGTGGCAGGAGGGGTGGAGGGGAGCTGCCGGTGGAGGTAGGGGTGCAAGGGGTCAAGGGGGGCAGAGAGGAGTTAGTCAGAGTCCAACCCCTGCTGGGTGGAGTGCTGGAGGCTCGGGGTGGGTGGGGGGTGTGCAGGTCAGGTAGTGTTGTTTTTTCTTTTTTTTTTTTTCTGAATGATGAGCCTGAAGTTGCAGCCGTGTGCATTTATCCAGCTGGAAGAGGCTTCAGTGGCAGTGCAGCAGCAGCAGGGCGGGGGAGGTTCTGCTGGGAGGGAGGGAGGGCGGCAGAGTGAGTGACGGGGAAGCCAGCGCACTGCCTCTCTCACGCTCCGACAGGAGTTTAGTCTGCTCCAGCTGCCTGCACCACAGCACACACAGAGAGGAGAGCAGGGGAGAGAAAAGGACCTGTTGATCTCACAGCAATGACTTACAGACTGGATTATTGCACACTGGATTTTAGTGCTTGGAGTTGATGACACCAGTTTATTTACTGACACTTGGTATTTTGTCTGGTGCATAAATGCTGTCATTGGGCAAAATGCACTCCAGAGCAAAGTCCCGGAGTTGTGACAACTACCTGAGTATTAAGGTATGAGTCTGGCATATGTCTTCATTACAGTTTTATTGTGACTTTTTGGGATTTGATTGGTCTTTTTGTGCATTTTTGCAAGTCTTTGAGTGAGTGAGTGTACACCTGGCTTCCTGGGAACCTACAGCGACTGTGTCGTGTATGTGTTGTGTGTTATTGTGCATATTCAGGGCATGTTTGTCTCAGCTCGTAGACAGATGATATTTTGACTTCTTGCTTTGTAGTCAAAACATAACAGGTAACTTTATACACAGCATAAAGTGAGGGATATAGGGGTAGATTGGTTGTGCTTATCTAGTATTACATTATTGCTTTGTTTCAATAATTTTATGACTTTATTTGCTTATTTTTCAGTAGGAGACTTAATATGTCACAGTTAATGTTTAAATGTTTGCATTCTCAGTAAAATCTTGTCTGCTGCTCTCAGATATTTGCCTGTTTGTTGGACTCGTTCACTTCGAGGAGTGTAATTCTTCATTGATGGCCCCTCAACATGTTCTCCATCTGTGGAAATGACAGTTACGACTGAATATCGTGCGTCTGTATGGTGATTAAAGACAAATTAGGTCTGAATTAGGTCTGGATGGGGAGATAAACACTGGAATTGGAGAAAAGAACTAATAAATCCTATTTCAAATCATGAACTTATTTCTGTAGTAGATACAGACATTGACATATTTCAGCTGCGGGGAGCCTTTTTTATTGAAAATTAATTTAATCATTTTGAGTCATATTTCTTTCTCAAAAAAAAAAGGTCCAAATTCACTGATTTCAGCTTCTGAAATTTGAATATTTTCTGGTTTCTTCACTCCTCTATGAGAATAAACTGAATGTCTTTGGGGTTTGGATAAAACAAGACATTTGAGGACTTTTGGGAAACAGTAATCAACATTTTTCAGTATTTTGTGACATTTTATGGACCAAACAACTAATTAGCATTACATGTGCATTCATCATCAATAGTGGGCTTTTATACACAAAAAAAGTAAAGAAAGAACAAACACAAGTTTTGATGAATGTGCTAGTTATCATTTCTTGGGTCAGTGACAATACACAAGTTTGTATCCTCTCTGATAAGTCAGTTTCCTTTATCATCCTCCCACTTGTTTTGGTATGCAGCCATGCTATATTTACCCTGCTGCAGAGGTATCAGCAGACTTTGTTAGTCTCCTTTGTCTCCTCTGTTGCTGCTCATCACTGCTCTGATTGGTTGAAGGAACTCCATTCACTTTTTGTCCTCTTGTTGGGGTTTCCTTTATGCAAAGGCTGATCAAAACTGTGACAGAGTGTGAATATGTAGGTTGTATGCAGTACATCTATCTATAGGGTCCACGAAGTCTGTCAGGGCTGCTCAGGAACAATATCCTGCCAATGTTGTTTACATCCTGTAGGACAAGTCTACCAGAACTACATACATCACGTCTTTCTGATAACCAGCGTGGGAATCTGTGAAATTGTACCGAATGAAGTTTCATTTTGTTTTATTTAGCTTGCATCAATTCTTTTGTGTAATACTTTTTAATGACCCAGCTTGAACAAATGTAGGCTGTACACTTATATATACTATAGTCTGATAATTAGCAGATTTGTTTCTCTTTTTGTTACGTTACAGTCAAGCCATCGGAATGTAGATTTAAATTTAAAGGAAAATTAAAAACTTTTGCTGTAGACGAGTGGGTGGGCCAGTTTATCACCTCTAGACTTCCATTATTGTTGATCTTGCTGTCACCTCCCAGACGCAGCTGTGTTTGTCTCACAATCAGTGTGGGCCTCTCGGGGGTTAAAGTTTATCTGCTCAGATAACATTATAACATTCACTAAAGTGTCTTTTTACAATGACGATCTAATATTATGCTCTGGTGCACTGAAAACTGCTCTGTACACTGTAAAACAACAACAAAAAAACTACCTTCACTAGATTTTTGAGTTTTGAGTCAAACTCAGACTCTTAAGTTTTGAAATAAACTGAACAATGTTTTGCTGACCTATATTGTTTTGTTGAGATAATTTACTTAAGATAAACTTGAATCTTTGAGTTTTAGAAGCCCATCAAAATTTGTATTTAAATGTTTTTTTCACAGTTAGCTGTGAACCTGACTTGTCATTATTTGTGTGCTTGAAAATGAAATGGTTGTAACTGAAAATGTTATTTGACATTATTCATTACCCACTTTCACTGTAATGAGTTTACTCAACAATTTTTGAAATACAAACTCAGGCTCCAAACTGAATCTCAATAAAAAAAACTCAATTCTTAGATGCCACACAATTCTCTCCTGAAAGAAAGTGAATCAGTGAAGAAAAGTCAATCTGAAATTGAAACCCAATTCTCAATATTACGATCACCTTTTACAGTTTTGTAAGATGGGCTGTTACAGCTGATCCAAGTGGATGGGGAAACATAACGGATGCAAGCATGTTTAAGTTCTAAATTAGTCTACTTCATGAGTTTTTTATCACCTCATCGTAGCCCTCTTGAACGGAATAAATCGTGAAATGCCAGAAGATTCCCACTCCTGCTCTGCGGTGTTCATACACAGAGAGAGATGAGTATGTTTGTGTGTGACATTTGCATGAGGTCCTATGTGGTTCGAGTACAGTTCAGTCTGAGTTCAGTACTGATGCACTTGTGTGAAAGCAGAAGTCAGATAAAAGATCTGCAAACTACATTGATTCAAGAGCAATATTTTGATTTAACAGAGGTCTTTTAATTGCTTGGTTATCTCTGCTTGATATAACTAATAAGAGTTAATGCTGCTGTTTTATTTAAGTTTATTGGGAGCCATTAGTGCTGTGTTCAGATCTTTTGTCTGACTTCATATCCCTGCCCCTCTCCTCCTCGCCTCTCCTCCTCTCATCAGATAGGATTTCTATTGGCACAAATCAAAAGCTGAATCAAACTGCATGCTCAATGGTGAGGTCTCTCCAGGCTCTTTTGTTGACGTCCTGGCACCTGGCAGCGGGGCAGGTCTGAGCAACCTGTGGCCTTTGTCAGCTCGCTGCCTTTGAGGCTGTTAGTGGGTTGGTTAGTGAGCAGCCTGTATGGGGGCTCCAGGGCTCTCCTGTTACACTCCCCTGGTGGCTTCATGCTCCACTGGAGGCCTGGTAGGCAGCCCCTTTTGTGTCCCTGACCCACTAAATGTGTCAGTGACCACCTCTCGCTCCCTCTGTCTCTGTCTCTGTAGGTCTCTCACTCTTTCTTTCTCTGGGATGCACCCCTTCTCTCTTTCTGACTTTGATTCTTATCTTTGCAGTGGATCACATGCTGTAAAAGACGCTGTACTTTTAGAGTCACAAGCTGATGGAATATTTGCCCGTGGCATATTTGATAGCTCTTATATAATTTGAGCATCTGATACATTTTTCTGTCATATTTTTTCTCCTTTATCCATGGAAACTTAAGGGTAGAATCAGTCGAATTTGTCCAAGCTGTTTGTAAACGTACCACAAAGATAGTTTATTGTTGAGTCTCATTCCCAGGACGTCAAACACCAACATTTTTGGTTTGGAAATCATCCTGAGCACAACAAAATAATGAGGAAATACAGGCAGAGGCTGGCACCCCTAAAGATACAGCCCCCACCACGATCTTAGTGGGTCATAAGCGATGACTAAAAGGCATTATGTTTATGAGTCTGTACAGTATTTTTTAGGAAAGTGTTGCAGATGATGCCTTTAAAATTGTTTCATTGTAAAGTTTCCCCAACTTGCTTTTTCAAAGTTGCCTCCATAAGGAGGATCATATTTCTTTGTGTGAGCTCAAACTGAGGATTCTTCTCTGCTTGTTTTTTTGGGCAGTTTTAAAAAGCTTTATTGAAGAGCTAAGGTGAGAGCATGGTTTGTGTGTGTGTGTGTGTGTGTGTGTGTGTGTGTGTGTGTGTGTGTGAGAGAGAGGGAGAGAGAGAGAGGAGACTAATGTGAATGTTGAATTAGTTAATTTAATCGGATTTACTTTTACCAGTCCAGAGCCTTTAGATAACTTTTTGGTATTCACATTTATCCCCTTAATAAATTTTTCTCAGGTGCTCAGGTGTTCTTTGTGGCATCTTAAATCTGCAGGTCTTTTATACCATGTTCTTTTCTTGCACATGTTGCTTTTTGCATCTTGTTTTTTTCCGGTGAAACTCTACCTACTAATATTAATATATACGTGTGAATAAAGTGCCTAAAATTTACTTGGCAACATGAAAAAAATTGTTTTAATGTTTTTTTAGTGGCTTACAAGCTTTTACTTACATTGCAATATTTGTTCTCACCTCAAGCTCAGCCATATTAAAGAGAATATTAAAGAGAATCACACCTCTTTGAGAGACAAACCCCCCCCCCCCCCCCCCCCCCCCCCCCCCCCACCAATCCTTTAGCCCACTCGGTGGCTCAGTGCATCTTCTGAACAGCTGGTTTACTGATGGTGCAGACAAAAGTGTCCCACCTGGAGCTCTAAGCCATTAATTACCACCTCAGACCTCCACCACAACGCAGGCGGCTGCTGACAAAGACCTGGCATCAGAAAGGGTGGGACTTCCCAATGTGCTCCTGCCCTGGTCGAGGGTCTGAGACTAGACATACACAACCATACACACCACATTCCTCTGTGGCTCAGAACGGATGGGAAGCTCAGCTCTGGTGGCTAAGCTCCGTTGTTCTGCTGAGACATGCAGATATGTCTCCTACCAGCCAGGTGACACAAAGCTTCACATGTTTCCTGACAATGGAAAGTTATACATGTTGTACCTTATGTAAGATGTTATCTACAGGGTGATGATGTAATGTGTAATACCACTATCCTGAATGTAAACATTGTGTTATGCAGCCATTGTTCAGATAAAGGCAGTTTTTGTGTCCATATTGTAGCACTGGATTACCACTCCTGTTCAACAGGTTGACTTAGAAAACTTAGACGGACAGTTCAACCCAAAAATACATATTTTTCCTCTGACCCGTTGTGCTATTCATCCATCCAGATTTTTTTTGGTGTGAGTTGCAGAGTTTATATGTCTGCCCTCTTTCGGATATAATGAAATTAGATGTCACTCAAAGTGTCAAAAAAGTATATCTGATAAAGTTCAACACCAGTGTCTCTTTCAGAAGAGACCCAGTTACTCAAGATAATCCACAGACCTTGCTGTGAGCAGTTTCATAGAGGAATTACTTTCTTCCTATGGTAGAATCTATCAGAACTACTCTATCTAATCTATTCTAATCTATTAGTGGCTCTTTTTAATACTTTTCATTGGTTCAATAAACCCACAGACAGACATAAAGGTTCACCAACAGCATTGATTTGTGAAAAAAAAAAAAAAAAAAGGACGAACTATGCAGGCTAAGGCTGTGGATTGGCAAGAATGTGGTGATATGATATGTAACACAATACAGGGGTTATGATTCAGTATATTACTGTAAGCACGGTGATATATTGCTTTTTTAAAGTCTAATTTTAGGAAAACTATACAAAGAACACGCCACCATAACATCTGACATCTTTTATGCTGTCAGAACAGTGAAGATAGATAACAGCACTGCTATCTAACAGTCGGGGGTTTAAACACAACACAGAGCTTTGCATGTTATCACAATATCACGATACTCTGTTTTGAGAATTTATACAGTATCACAAAACATCATGTTGTGATACTTAAGTGTATCAGTATCTTCTTACACCCCTAATGGCCCCAGCTTTGAACACTGAGCTCAAGTCTCTGCTATGTTGAGTAATTGTTCTTCAAAACGCTCTCCACTGTCACTGCTGCTGTTTTTTTTTTCTGCTTTGGGAACCTGAAGAGAAACTTGCTGCTCTGTCCTGACTATGTAGTGAGGGCTTTCCTCCCATTGTTAGCTTTCCTCCAATAAAAAACCATGTTATTCTTCTCCTCCCGGGTGCAACAGTGACTAATGCCCAGAGACATTTTTGTCTCTCTAAAAGCAGGCTGACTGCTAATGGAGGTGGGCGTTTTGTTTCAGCGCACCAACACTGTACAGCACATACCACTTAGAGAGGCGGAGTGCACAATGAGCGCCTTGTAGTAGAGTCGTGGCATGTGTACCAATGCACTGAACTGTACTCACTCTCCTCTAATTGATGGTGCTGAGCTGCTTAGATCAACAGGACAGATCCTACAAAGAGTGAAACATGGGCTGTCTGACAGGCTCATTCACCACAGAGCAGTTCATCGCTTGATTTGTAGTCAACGTTTTTTACACACTTTATTGTCATGTAAATGCAGCAGGGACACTTAAGTAAAAGTTAGAGCCTGTTAACATGCATCCTGGGTGATCTGATCACAAGTGAACAGCTCCAAGTATGGGAGTTCATACATGGCATTACAATGCGTCTCTAGATGCATCTTGAGTGACCACTTGAGATCGGATCTCTTCCCCGCTCTATGTGCAAATAAACACCAGGGCTATTTTGTCAGTTGAACGTCCATCACTATCCTTTTATCCGTCATTCAAATAACAAGATTTTACAATGTGTTTTTTTTGTGCACTGGGATTTTATAAGTGAACTATGAGCAGGATGACTGTGTGGAGATCTGATGTTTTCAGAGACAGTCATTAAAGACAAGGCCAGCGAAAGGCCAAGTGTGCATCCCAGTGTACCACAGAACATCTCTCCTGACTGCTCTTCAGAGCAACGCAATTTTTTGACAAGGAAAGAAACAACTCAGTGTATTGTATTTAATCCTAAATTTAAAAGAAGGCCCGAGTAATTGAGAATTTGCTGTTTTGCTTCCGTGCTGGTTAACCTTCAGCAGCTCAAAAGGGCCAACACGCTGGGACAAACGGACTGTGTTTTTTCAACAGAGAAATAAATTACTTAGTGGAGAACATTTGCCAAATTTACAAGGACCCAAAAAATAAGATAAGTTTTGTCACAGAGAGTGTTTCATAACATTTATAAAGTTGCTCCTTACTTAACAATAGCATGACTTTTAAAGGAGTCTGGTAGAGCTGCAAGAATTAATCAATTCGTTGGCAACTAATAAATTAGCCAAATTCGCCAAATAGCCAAACTATTTTGATTAATCATTTTGAGTCTTTTTTTTCCCCCCAAGAAAATCATCTCCAAATTCTCAGATTTCAGCTTCTCAAATTTGAATATTTTCTGGTCTCTTTATTCCTCTATGGCAGCAAACTGAATATCTTTGGGCTTTGGGAAACAAACATTTTTATACTATTTTTTGATATTTTATGGACCAAACAACAATTTGATCAATTGAGAAAATCGTAGATTAATCAATAATGAAAAAATAATCATTAGTTGCAGCCGTTGAGATTTTGCTGTTTCAGTGTGTTAACAAACATCCAGTGAAGGTAAGACAGCCTAAATGTGTCTTCATTACAATGAATGAATGAAGAATGCGGTCACATGCGACCCAGACCACCTCCAAAGGTGGTCTGAGCAATGAGATCTCAAATGCATCCAGGGTGCATTCACATCTGTACTTAGAGCTGTCCTCTTGTGATCACATCACCCAGGATGCAGGTGAATATCAGGTCTGAACAGGACCTTGGTTCTGTGTTCTCAACCCCCGCGTGTTCTTCAATATGATTCACAGTTGTCCTAATGTGGGACTTTCCCTGGCATTACTGTTTGTCTGTGTGGTTATCGTTGGAGGCAGATGTCTCTCTTCCACTGTTGTGTTCCACTCGGGAAGGACAGATAGCTGAGGGATGTTTGGCCTTGGCTCTGACTGCCGCTGAGAGGAAGGTCACAGCCTGAACCGTGAGCATAACTACATGACCAGGTCAACCTCATCCACAACTGCTGTAATCCCAAATGTGCCGTCTCATTCCCGGACAAGTTGTAAGTGACAGTGTGGGACATGTCTCTGTTCTGTTGGGGACAGGTGGTGGTGGCCCAGGTCATGTCAGGGTCAGATAATCATCAACAATGACATGGTTGTTATTAGTGGGTAACATTGCACCACCCGGACTGCAACTGGAGTCCAGTCTGGACTTTCCAGTTCTGCTGTTTGTGTCCGCTCACAGTGACGTCACTTTCACCAGGTGTTTCCCCTCGCTCTGATGGAAAAACCGTCATGGCTGACTTTTCCTGTCATGGTCAAACTTCCTGGCTGTCTGGCTAAGTGGGATCATGCTGAGGACTCGTGCATAATGCAACCGTATGTTTATCTAGTTGAAATACATGTATAGTATGAACTACTTTGTTATTTAGTCAAAGTTGTGCAAGATTTGTTTGGTATTTTTAGCCATGCTAGCAGCCTTGAGACTGTAATATCTCATGTACTACTACATGGATTAAAATGAAATTTTAGACATTGGGTGAATCTCAGTGACTTTTGTGATCTAGAGTTGCAGTGATGTACCTGTGATGGTTATCTTACTGTGCACATTTGCTTATCTCCTATATAGAATTCTACCCTATTAGTGTTATTACAAAGAAGTTTAAAGTCTGTCAGGATATAATATTTTGTGAAATTCTAATGAAGTGTTTCAACACAAAAAAACACTGTTTCTATTCCTTTAAGAATCATTGTAAATAATAATAATAATAATAACAATAATAACAATGATTATGATATGATGATAATGATAATACCTTGAAACACTGATATTTTCTGAGATGGTTATCATTCTGTGAAGATCTCATACTGTTCAAATACTACAAGAAGGTGGACATTTGGATTTTTTGCGAAATACCTTGACAGCTCTTGGATGGATTGCCAAGAAATTTTTCAGGAAATTTCCATTGTTTTCTGCTAATTAGCAAATCGTAGCATGCTCACATGCCAAAATACAGTGGTGTACAAGGTAAACATTTTACCTGCTGAACATGCAAACGACATGTTACCATATCATTGTGAGCAATGTGTTGTGTGTTCACAAGCCAAACATTAACATTTAGCTCAAAGCATTCTGTGCCCATGTACATCCAGAATTATGGCTGTGGACTCCTAGTCTTGTTTAAATGTAACCTCTTTGCATTTCAAGCACTCTAGACCCGAGAGTGAGGAAAATCTGAGTAGTCATAGAATGATTAAAGGAATATACAAGAAAAACTTTAAAACAAAGTTCATGTTTATTTTTTCAGATTTTTGCTTCTGGATGCTTACTACACATGTCTGAAAATCCTTAGTATGAAACATCATTATAAGGTGGCCTGCTCACAGCTCACGTTCACACCAAGAGTATAACCTGTGATTAGGTAGACATTGCTTTGTTTTAAGGTGTCACAAGCCAAAAAGGTTGGGAATCACTGTTCTAGGCTCCAATCTAATCCATCTCTTCTTTTCCCTCAGGACGCTGAGTCCTTGGACAACTGTATCCAGAGCACCTTGTGGGCCCTGTACCGACCCTTCAGTGTCACCGCTGCCACTGTCCTGTGGCAGCTCTTCAGTGTGGTGGAAAGACAGTACAGAGGAGACGGTCTCCGCTGTCTCATCGACTTCTTGCTTCCTGCCAAGAGGATCCTGCAGATCATCCAACAAGAAACCTGTGTGAGTTGCTGATAGATGAGGAATCCATTAACGCCTTTTGTGACTTAATACAGAATTGATTTTGAGATACAACATAGAGATTTACCTGGTACTTTCATTTTTGGCCTCATATGTTGAAAATAAAAGGTTGACAAAGGGTTAGCAGGGGCCCAACAAGAAAGTATGATTCTATGTGTCGGGTCATTTTAACTCATGTACTTGTCTAAACAGTTCAAACACAGAATAATAAACATCTTGAAAGATAAGCCAGACAAATGTTTGTGACAAAAGAATTGAATATCTTTGCTGAGTGGGACGGAGGAGCTTCAGACTGAGACAGTTGATTATTGTTCTGAAAACAAGCTGAAAAGCAGCCATCCTTCTCTGAATAGGGAAACAGAGAGAAACTGTGGTCTGTTTGAGAGGCTGCCATGGGCTCTTAGGTCCACAGTGAAATTCAATATTGTCTCTCACAAGCTTTGATTGCTGTGGGTTAGAGCTCTACGACCAAAGCAGTGAAACTTTATTCCTCTGTATTCATCTCTGCGGTGATTACACTGTGACGACGGCCATAGAGCAATAGTTTCACCTAAGCCTAGCCCCTGAGAACAGCCTGTCGTGCATGAGAGTCTTTGTATCGCAGGCAATATGAGAGGCTACATCCTCCGTCTGTGCTTTGACATTCATAAGAGATGAAAAAAGTCAACCCTTCAGCGCAGTGTCTTTCTTTGCTCTTAGGGTCTGTTTTTTATTCCGCCACAGTGAAGATTTGTGTAGTGGTTGCTGCGAAACTAGGCCTGATCAGACAGGTTCTCTTCCTCAGTCGAATCATTGCTGACAGTGATTCATCCAGCGCGTCCCATGAAAACATCTCGCCTCTCCATTAAAGTTAAACATGTGTTTGAAAACAGCTTTGCAGATGTCAGTCAGCATGATGCAAGTCACACCACAGCTGAACCATGAAAAAAAAACAGATGATAATAATCTTTTATGGGAGAGGGTATAGACTAGGGTTGGGTACTAAACTCTGTACTTTCAAGGGTACTGACTGAATTACATCTGTACTACTGAGTACAGATCCATGTTAAATCAATCGATGCCAAATTTCAGCACTTGGGAGAGAGTAACTTAAAGTATAGAGTACCAAAAAGGCACCATTGGGTATCGGGACTGAATACCAGGTACAATATCAGTTCAAATGTGAACTGTGGCACAACCTAACCCTGTCTGACTCCTGTGTTTTCTCTCAGGTGAGGTTCAGGGGATTGCTTTTCTACCATGAGGGCTGGCCTCTCTGCATCCATGAGAAAGTCGTCCTGCAGCTTGCCCCTCTGCACAAAGTGCGACTAAAGCAAGGAGACTTCTACCTGCAGATCGTTCCTTTAGGCCGCAAAACCACCAAACTTGTGATAAAATGTTTGTCGGCCAGCGGGCAGGCCATCACAGAGATCCCCATCGCAGAGAGCATGTATGGCAGCGTCTTCACCGCTGAGTTCCTGCAGAATGTAACACGTGACCGGAATCTGCACCCGCTACAGAACTGCCTGCTCACCACTGGTACGGCTGTGTACAGGACACCGTGGAAGAACGTGGTCAACCCACTGTTTGTCAGCAGCACGTCGGACGCCATCATGCAAGCGCGCTGCAGCAGAGGTGGCTTCCGTGGCCATCTCAGCGCCTGCAGCACCAGTGGATCCACGGGGACTCTGGACAGCCACCGCAGTTCCAGAGAGTCGTTGCACTCTCAGGGAGCTGACTCCATCTTCTCTGAACCAACCTCGCCAAACAGAAACCACGTGGACCCCAGCAGTGAGAGAGTCAGTGCACTGGACACTTCAACGTCTTCTACACCTGTTATTAAAAATGAAAGGTCCACTGAGGAGTCTGGGACAGGACAAGGGAGTGAAGAGAGAGGGCCTAAGATGCTCTCTTTTAGTACGGACCTCAGTAACCCAGGCCTTCGACGCCGTCTCCCAAGGGACTCTGTCGCCTTTGAGAGCAGGAGACTTTTCAGGAAATCTTACATGGAGGCCTTGCAGAACCCCATGAGCCTCGGGTCCAGCTCTGAATCCATCCTGGAGGAAAGCCCAGAGCATGGTGCCAACCTCAGAGAGAGGACAGTGACACCAGGCAGCAGCCCCGACACCCGCCCCTCCTCCAGAGACCTCTTATCTTGGAGGCTGGGCAGCCGGGGCTGGCTCAGTGGTGACGACTCCAGGCCGAGCACACCTTTGCTTTACCTACAGAGAGGGTTGAGGAGTGCAGAGAGACGAGCAGAAAGACGTTCAAAGTCACTGGAGAGGACTAATAAGGCAGGCCAGGTTAAAGGCCACCGGGAACGATCCTCTTCTGGAGGCTCAGTCAGCATCTCACCCAAAAAGCTGATGAATGGCTACGCTCTTCGCTTTGGGAAGCTGGATGTTGAGGCAGCTTTGCCTGGTTCTGAGAGGAGAAGCAGCAAAGAGGAGTCAGGTATGTGATTCTGCACAAAAATAACACTTAAGTTACTGTTAATCATAATAGAGGCAAATATCTTGTCTATTGCCTCTACTAGCTGTATAAAGTACCTAAATATATTGACCCACGCATTGTCATTTTTAAAAATCAGTTTTGAGATACTTGTACTTTACATACATCATTGCATTTTATGGCATCTGATTCTTGTGCACTACTACGTACATTTCACTTAAAAAATATAGTAGTTTTTTCTCCACCACATATATTTCATGGCCATAGTTGCTAGTTTTCAGATTAAGATTTTACATTCAGATCATATGATAAATTTATCCAGTGTCTGTCTGAACAGGACTTTAAAGTTAGGACCAATAGAGAAAGTAGCAAGATGACCCTCCTGAGTTTGCACCAAAAATTGCCAACACAATTCCTATAATTCTGGACCAGGAAAGAGGCAGGACAAAGGCATGGAGGAAACAAAAAACTTGCAACAAAACAAAATATGTCTCAGACATGCACATTTACCAAAGTAAAATTCTGGATTCAGGAGTTTCACTCAAAATAGAGTATTGCTGCTTTCACTTAAAGAATAAGGTTGGCAATCTTCAATTTTTGTTGTTGCCCTTGAAACACCAAATCCATTGATGAACTGACCATAATAATAAGTACTGCCTGTGTAGCCAAAGCCTGACATAGCTTATTTCGCTGTGCTATAGACTTCCATTTTTCAATGCTGATCGACAGGGTGACATGATCCTTCATAACAATGAATAACAGCACTGTGGTTCATGTTGATTTAACCCCATAAACCCCATACTGCTTCCATAAATACTGACAATAGCACCAAAATGTGTATTAATCCACAGCTGAAAATAGTCCCTAATAAATGCACTATTTTCTCCTGTTTGAGAATTTTTTTCTGAAAACTACAGTGCCCAGCTATTTTTGGAGATTGCTTAGCTTTTTAGGAAGTTACACTATTCATTTGGACCATGTGATTTCTTCAGTAGGAATGAAATAAGTGGGCTTTGGGCTGAGTGCCACAAACAGGATAGGGAAGTCAGAAGGTATTGACAGATTAGCACGTTGTTGGCTTTGGTATTTAATGGATTTAATATGGAAAAATACCAGCCTTATCCTTAGAGTAAATGTTTAATACCTCCTTTGCCATTATACAGTTATACTTTTGTTATATGGTTAAAATCTGGATAACATCTGTGAAAATATTTTTTAAAAGACACATGGAATAACATACTTTTTTTTACAGAACCTCAAACTTCTTCAAGTTTGGTTTTCTCCAACAGTGGTTAGGTCACTGTGACGGTCCATTGCTCATCTTTCTCGCTTGTCAAATAATGCAACCTGAGGGCGTGAAAGCCAAGTATCACTCTTAATAGTTTGATAATGGTGGTGTCTCACTAGGTTGTGTAATCATACCCTGCAGCGGGACTGGTTACAACAGTTCATCAGGTGGCTTAGACAACTCACAATTCTGCAGCATTAATGCTGTCATTGGTGACAGATTGCTTTTCAGCCGCTGTGTATTCTTTGGCACGTTCAGGGGACAGGTATGGCCCTACCCTGGAAACACAACTTTAGTCACCCTTTGTTTTCTTTACCACTACCAGGCTGCTTTGCTTTGTGTGTGTGATGGTTCGTACTGAGCAGCTCAGGAAAGTGGCGATGTGAGAATACCACCAAGGGAATCATGCTGTTTTTAGAAAACACAGATTCTTCCGTGAATTGAAATGTAAAGGGGAAAACTGGCTGAGTTTATTTAAATCTCTGAATCCTAACCCAACACAATGCCTGAGCATGACTGTTAATACTGTTTTTTAAATAAAAAGTGATCATATATGTTAATGTCACTGTGTTAAATACACCCCACTCAGCAAAAATACAGTAGTTAAATCACATCACTGGTGCGTTCCTGAGATTACCTCAGAGGGGATTGTATTTCAGCTGCTGCAAAGCAGGTTTCCCACAACGACATTTCAAAGGCAACAAAGGATCCTGTAAACCCTGTAAACCAACCACAGGGACCCCAGCATCCCACAATGAGATGACCCTACAGTGTTATTGGGACTGGGGGCTGCACTGATCCCAGATGGGTTGCCTCATTTACAAAAGTTTCCTTTGTGAATCAATCAGCCACTGGGATCCATGAAAAAAAGCCTTTCAAACTTAGCCTGTGTCTTTGGAGAGTCCATTCAGTCCAGAAACACAAGACCTAACTTGCACTGACTCACACCACTGTGAACAAATACCCCAGAAGGGTTAAATTACTCCTCATATGAGCAAGAAAACGCTGCAATATCAGAACACATCAACTGTTATTCATGTGATCAGTGCAACCAGTGCAGATTTAGCCTCTTTGATGGCTTAAAAATGTGTCCCGCAGACTACACAAAAAATAGACTTTCACACAGGACAATACTCAGGAGGCTTTACTCGACGTTTGTCACTTCCTCTGAAAACAAAGCAATTTAGGAAACATGCAGCAAACACAAGCCGGGCCACATAGTCGCACAGGAAATGCACTGACTGTTTGAAGACAATAGAGGCTGAGCTGGGAGGGTTTACTGTCACACAACAGAGCAGTACAATACAAGAGGCCTCAAACTGTTTAAAAAGACAACACACAACAGGTGTCCATCAGACACACATCTATAATCACACATCTATTAGTTAAGCCTATCAAGGTTTAATGTTTATTTTCAATCAGTACTTGGATGACTGATGTTTTGAAAAAGAGACAGCAATGTCAGTCTGCCGGTCAGTTGGTCAGTCTACCACTTTGGTCCAGACTGAAAAATCTCAACAGCTATACTGGATGGATTGCCATCAACAGAAATCCATATAACAAATATGTGCAAAACTATTGAAATTCTCAGCAGCCTCAGCTGTAGTTTTTACAACCCTGATTCCAAAAAAGTTGTGACACTGTGTAAAAAGTAAAAAACAGAATGCAGTTTTTTGCAAATCCATTTTGACCTATATCCAGTTGAATACAGTACAAAGACAAGATATTGTTCTTTAAGGTAATATTCTGTTTTATTTACATTTCACAGCATTCCACCTGTTTTAGCCTGACAGAGCCACCAGCATGGCTCTTATTAGCCTATATGGTGATTTAAATGCTCTTCATATAATCTTAGTGTTAACATTTGTTTCAGCCTGATTCTTAGACTGTAATACTGTGATTCTTAGACTCATTAGTGAAATAAATGTATTTATTACAAATTAGTTGAAATGAATGAGTAGGTCTGTGAAATCACTAAGGTTAGGAAGTGGATGAGGTGTATTTCAGGGGTTTTGTCCTGCCAAAATGAAGAGAAATCCAACAAAAAAGTCACAACTTGGGTTTGATCTTGCAGGTATACTCTGGCCTTATAAACATAACAAACAACATCCAACATCTGCAAACAAACAAGTAGCTGCAAACTATTCTGATAATCGATAATCGTTTCAATTTTTCAAGCAAAAATGCCAAACATTTGCTGGTTCCAGCTTCTTAAATGTAAGGATTTGCTGTTTTCATCATTGTTCATCAATTGTCATTGTCAGTCTGTTTAATCATTAGTTGCAGCTGTACTGCAAATATGGCAACCAAATCAGAATAGTCATTTTCTACCTGTATACTAGGACTGCAATTAATGGTCATTTTTTTTATCAATCAATCTTCCAATTATTTCCAATTATTTAAACCAATTAACTGTTTTGTTTTGAAAAGTTTCAGAAAATAGTGACAAAAAATGCAAATTACAATTTCCCAGAGTCCAAAGTGACGTATTTAGAAGTCTTGCTTTGTCTTACCAACAGTCCAAAACCTCAAAATATTCAGTTTACTATCAAGTGTGACAGAGAAAAGCATTTACATTTGTGATGCTAAAACTAATCAGTTAGATGATTGTTGCAGCTCTACTGTTTACCACTAGTGCTGCGCGTTCCATTTACCCCAGTTGTTGACATTTTTCTGTGGTCAGTGTACAGTCAAGTATCCATTTAGATATACAGAGATACTGTGTGCTCTCTGTGTGAAGATTTGCACACTGTTTGACTGCCTCAGGAAGAGGATCAAGTCTATAAACTGTGGTACCACTTGGGAATGTCAGGAACAGCATTCCTATAAACAGAGCCTCCAGGTATGGAAGGTGATGTGAAGATATGAGAGTCTAACAACTTCAGTGTTACCCATGAGTCAGGCTGACTAAACACCTGGTCTCCATGATGAGTCAGTGTGAACTCACAACCACAGCACACCACTAATAAACACTTGTTTCTTAAGAAAATACTGAGGTGAAAAGAAGCTTCTAATTTCTACTGTTTGTACTGTATTTTTGAACAGTCGAAGCCATAGTAAATATCACTTAGACAATCTACCACTATTGTGCTCACTATTTATAATTATTTCTACAGGACAGCGTGATGACACTACCGGCAGTGAAAACAGGCGACACAGGCACAGTGCGGAAGAGTCACACAGTCCTAAAGCTGCCAATGGGACGGCCATCAGGCTGGCTTCAGTATCAAGCCCCTCCTGTGAGAGGACCTCAGCGCTCCCCAAACTGGTGTCAGAGGTCAACCAAGAGCTGCTCATGTCGGGTGCTGTGATCCTGCCAGGTGGGTGGACGTGTGGTTCGGACACACCTGATAATAGCTGTTGTTGACTTATGCGTAATAGTCAATCGGAAACCTCCATGAAGCTGATGCTGAAACAACTGTAGCTCCTCTAGTGGCCACTTGAGGCTGGCTCCAAATACAAGTCAATCCCCACAGCTTCCCCTTTTTTTTTAAATACACGCAGTAGAGTACAAGGACAGCGATCTTAACAGCTTTTGAGGGAAAACGCCCACGCTTACGTGCATAAATATTTACATTGTTTAGACAGATCAATTATATGATTGCTTCCTGAACAGATTTCACAATCAGCAGATGGATTTATTAGCAGTTTAGCTTTCAAAATCATACTAAAAACACATCTCCTACCATGAAATCTCATTAGCTGTGGCCTCATGCGTCCAACTGAATCACAGCGTTCTGATATTCAGCCCAGCAGCCCTCCCTCTCGTGTCATACTGCCTTATTATAATAGTTAATAGTCTTGTGCTGTATGTTCATTTCAGTCAGTTAAAAATGTGCTCATAGCTCACATTGGAAAAAGAAAAGAGCATTTTTGTGTGATGTTTTGAAAAGAAATCACAACATACCACATGTCCAACATGTCCTCTCAATTTCTGGAAAATAGCAACAGAGCTTGTCCTCAAATTAGTTCATGGTCCTTTGTGGGAATTTTGAGTTTTTATTATATTATTCGTTCTTTATTTCTGGATAATATTGTTCTGCATTTGGAGAAGGGAAAAAAGTAAAAATATTAAACAATAAAAACAAACACCAGGCTATATGTAGTTCAGAGTTCACAAATTTTATAGAATTGGTCTGTTTTTATTTATTTAATATACATGTAAGGTATTATAATGACACTAATCAAACAGCACTCTCTGCCAGCCTTTAACATTTGGTACTTTGTCATCAATCCTCTGCAATAAAATGTTCTTCCTGGCAGCATAAGTAAGAGCAGTGTACAGCCTCTCATTATCTGGGACCATCTCCAGTTCTAATGCCCCTTCAATTTTAATTTAACATATATTTAAGAAAGTATGAAGTGCCATTTTGCTCTAAGCAACATCAGTCCCACTTTGTACCACTTAAAAAGCAAACTTTCACATGGTAATACTGAACTCTGTAGAGCTTAAACATTCTTGACCTACTAAGTGATAGTAGACAAGTGAGTGTTAAGTGTCGACCCCCTGCTGGTCGTCTCTCTTCCAGGAAACAGAGATCGCAGTGGGAGGGCGGTGCTGCAGGTGTGCACGAGAGCTCAGGTGTGGGCTGGTGAGAGTTGCACGGTCAATGACCTCACCTGTTTATTGGGCTACTACTACTCCACGCTGCGGTAAGTCATGCATACTCAGGTTTCTGTGCTAAGAATAATTCCAGTAACTTTCACACCTGTCCCATGCAGACTTTATTATACATGTTCCTACACACTACAGTGGTTACTTAGAGATTCATAGATGAATGAAAAAAGTGAGTATTTTTATTTTATAATTTATACTTTATAAAGCAGTGTAACAAATACATTCAAAAAAACGGTACAAAATAAAAGATTTATATCCATGTCTGTTGATGTTGTTGAGTTATGAATCCTTTAATAAGTAAATATATTTTTTCAGGGCTGCAACTAATCAATTAATCTGTTGATTATTTTATCAAGTAATCAATTAGTTATTTGACCTATAAAATGCCAGAAAATGGTGAAAAATATAAGTGTTTTCCAAAGCCCAAGATGTCATCCTCAAGTATCTCGTTTTGTCCACCACCCAGAGTTATTCAGGTTACTGTCACAGAGGAGTCAGGAAACTGGAAAATAGTCAACATTTTAGAAGTTGGAAGGAGAGAATTTTTACTTTTTCTTTTCTGAAAAAAAAAGAAAAGAAAAAATACTTAAATGGATTCACCGATTTTCAAAAGTAAAGTAATCACAACCCCCGACAAATAGTTGTCAGCGTACCCCCATTTGAGAACCACTAGTCTACACCCATCTACAAATATCAAAAAAATATACCTCTGGATTTAGATTTTTCTTATTTATCAGTCAATAGTAATCTCTTAGCTTGTACAAAAATGGTATTACATTACAACTGTCTGTCTCAAAACATACACTAACTGTAATACTTAAAAAAATCAATTAATACAGGCAAACAGTATACTGTACATAACCCCCCTTGACAGTATGAAGACATTACGGTATATCTGTTCTATTACAAAAAAAAAATGACTAGAAAAAATAGAAGAAACAGATAAGAAGAAATTAAGAAAAAAAAAACACATAAAATTGAAAAGCCCTCTTCAGTAATTCAAATAGTTAGATTTACAGTGACAATACTTTTAGAAACTGAAATATACATATGACAGGTAGTGTGTATGTTAAGTTTTATAAGGTCGCACTCCTCTCGAGAACACATCTTTTCCCACAGGAAACTAGCTTCACAGTGTATTTTTTTTTAAAAACTTAAGTTCAGATTAGTTCTTGATTGAGCTTTAAGATTTCATAACAGAATAATTGTGTTTACTATATAACTGTTTCTGTGCTGGTTTCAGGAAAGAAAGGCGTGATCAAGGTCTCTCTGTTGTAATCGACAGCAGGAGGCAGCAGCCTGTTCCAGCTCTGTTGTCATCTCTGTCTGAATTGCAGGTGAGCCCACAGTGGAAAATATGTAATTACCCTCCAACACACACACACACACACACACACACACACACACACACACACACCACACACCCAGAGAGTGTTCAGGCCCTGCTGAGTCTCTGTTGTCCTCTGAGCTGTAATACTACGTCTCTCTGAAGAGTTATTACACTATGACTGCATTCCTTACACGTTTCTTATTGTCCGACCTCTCGGTCTCTGACACAGTTTGGTTTTTTAAAGAGGCACACCTTTGAATTTGTAGTGACTGCAGTTTCCAAGACATTTTTGTGAAAAAGGCTGCCCTCAGGGCTCTTGTGGAGAAGCCTGTGCTTACTTGTCTGTTTTTAACCACACACTGGGAGCGGGCTGGCTGCAGCCAACGTGCGAGACATATCATCATGTTATGATGATGAGTTTCGTTCTGATGTAAGGACTGTGATTCTGCAAACCACAACACGTACTTTATAAGTCACTTTAAATATGCATTTTAGAGAATTTTAGAGAATCTACATGTGTAATTTTTTGTCTTCGTTTAAAGTGACTATTAAAATTGCTTGTGCATGTTTTTCTCAGGCACTAGTACCAAATGCACTTTACTCAGTTCTCTTCCTGGTGGACAAGGAGGCAGCAGCCAAATCAGAGAGAGACATCGATGTACAGGTAAATAAAGACTCTTAAAGACTAGGGGATGGATTTGATTTATTTCACATAAAGTGATGTAATCATGTTGTTGAATGCTAGATATAAGTAGATTTCATAAGGGATTTGCAAGAATTAAAATTTTGTGAGCTTATTTGTTACTGGATTGAAATTTAATGATTTTTTTTATCTCGTTGCTGTAGTATAGTTAAAGGGATAGTTCAATACAATGTTTCTGTTGCTTCGAAGCGGGGAAGCAGACACACTCAAACTGAAACTGAGACGTGAGTCTGTGAGTTTGTGTTTTTCTTCTTGGCACAGACGGAGACGCTGTCGTCTCTGAAAGCCCTGCTGAAGCACATCGACCAAACCCAGCTCACACGAGAGCTGGAGGGCACCTTCCACTACGACCACAATCACTGGATCCACTTCAGGCAGGTGGGTGTGATGGAGGTGGCTGGACTCTAGCCAACAATAAACATATTTGTATACTTGAGCTTGGCAAGGGTGGGGATACTTTTCAAAAAACAGTTTTTTCCAGTTTACACTCTAAGATGCTCTTTTCATTTGAAAAAATAGCAAATTATATTACTTCTTGATTTGCCAAAGTTATGTATGTATGTCCGTCTGTGTATCATTATAAGAGGGACAGTTTTATAATTTGTTTAATTTTGTCCTTATTGATATGCTCAGGGCGCAGCAAATGGTGCTTCTAACACATGTGATGATTTATTTATTTTATATCTGTTTATGTTAATTTTCATTTTCTTACTTTTTCCACATTCTTTCCTGCTTTTTCTCTCCCGTTTTCAAGAATAGCAAGGGGGGGGTCCAGAAATCGATAAATAAAAGTCAGTAGAATTAATGCAAAAAAAAAAAAAAAAAAAAAAAAAAAATCAAAAAAATAAACCAGTGAATGAATAAAGTTTAAAAACAAAGGTTATAACATTTCTTATAATTAAAAATTAAAAGCCAGATTGAAAAGATCTCAAGGTCTTTCATTTCCTTTTAAAAATAAGATAAATAAACTCTCTCCATCTCTTTTTCTCTCTCTCACAGAAAATTGAGCCGTTTGCCAGCAGTTGTAGCGCAGCCATCTCCTCCCTTCAGGAGTCCATTAGCACACTGAGCAACAGCGGCAACCTGAGGACCTCTAAGGTCAGACCCGCCCCCTGCGGCCAGTCTGGCCTTCAGATTTATGTGTCTCCACTGACACACAATAGCTTTCTGCTGGAGTAAACAGTTCAGGACTTTGTTTTATGGTTAACTTTCATGATCTTTGTGCCTGTTGAGGTCAGTGAGTTCGAAAGGATTTTGTTTTGAGTTTGTAATATAGCAGACATCAAATATATTTACTCATTTGATTTTATTTGCATGTTTAATTCAGGAGGTGTCTGAGGTGATGGAGCAGCAGAAGCATCTCATGAAGTGTGTGCTGGACGACAACCGTCTGAATAGACTGCGTCTAGAAGGAGGCACCGTCCTCGCCCGCATCAGGAAGGAAGAGGCTTGTGATAATGAAAGTTACAGGTACTGCGGGTTGACTCTCAACCACATGAGAATGATCAATATGGTGATAAACTTAACTCTGTATAACCTGTTTAACCTTGATATTGTTTTCTGTTTTTTCCTTTAGAGATGCTGTAGACATGTTGAATGCATTGTACAACCAGGTAGATGAAGAAGTTCATAAGCTTGTGATCCTCTCCAACAAGTCTCAGAAACAGTTAGAGAGTCTGCTGGAGGTGCGCAAGTTTGAGGAACAAACACAACAGGTGAGCTTAAACTCTTCCACTCGCCTTCGCCCTACCATAGACCCATTTTTGTCTTTTTCTTGGGTGACAGGGGATCTTTAGAGTGAGATCGCAGGTCAATACTATATGCCACATAGATGTGGTAGTGTTTCCCAACCCTGGGCCTTGGGACCTGGCAGCCTAAGTTTTCGTAGTCGTAAATCTGTAATAAACATGTTTTTTGTTGTTTTTTAAAAGTTCAGCATGTATAAGAGCTCAGAACATTATGATGGAGGTATATGATGGCCATTCCCATACTCTGTCATGTCTCAAAAGTTGTCGCAGCAGTTTTTGGATTGATATAATTTCTTACTCAGATTTGGTGCAAAATTTAAGCATTTTTGACTCCTCAAGAATTAATAAAAATTGCCAAAAATCCTATATACCACATTAAGACACCAAGACCTTGGGGAACATCTTAAAAGAAAATTGTATTTTATGCAATTAAGCACTTCTGTTCCAGTAATTGTTTAGAAACCCTCGTATTGTCAGTATACCAAGGAAATGTCAGGCAGAGTTTAAACTGTTTCTCTCTTGACATTGTCATCTGCGCTGCATATTTTGTGCTGCTTTTCCTCACAAAAAAATGGTATACTCAATTAATAAACAATCCCCTTTCTTTCCAGATCAAACTCTGGTTCAGTAGCGAGGGGGAGAAGCAACTCACACCTTTGGAATCACTGACCCTGTCTGTGGACAAAATTAAGGAGATGAAAGAGAGCTTGGAGCTGTTTCTGGAGGAGTCTGTGGTAAATAGCGCCACAGTGTTTTGTTTTGTTTTTTCACATTTCCTGTCCACCACAGAAGACAGTCAGAGCTAAATTGATCAGTTTTGTCTTCATCTTGACAGCACCAGCAGAGGCATGGCCTGCAGCTGGTGAAAGAGTCTCCGGAGTCACTTCCAGGTTCTGCTCTCCTTGACTTTAAGCAACATCTGGGCTCCATCTTAACCAGAGTGGAGGGGAGGAAGGCCCAGCTTGACATCCTAACCAACCTATATGAATTCTACGACTCAGTAAGTGTGAAAGACTAATGTTGATGCCCTGTCAAAAGTTATGTTATATTTTACTTGAGCATATACATTGAACCAGAGTGCTTTACAATAAATATTAAAGAAGGCAAACCTTAAAACCTTAAGAATGTAATGGTTATGTGAAATATCCTAATAGATGGACAGTTCATTTTCCTGCATAATACTTTACAATACGTTACCTGCAGGCCTCCTTCACACCTGAGCAGAAGTGAAAGTAGGTTGGTATGGTACGGTATGCAATACCACTAACAGAAAATAATTTGATAACATTAGGTTAACATTAACAACAGTTAATTTTTTCTTTTCTTGTGTTTGTGCCCAGCACAGACCTATGGGTATTTAATCCGTGCTGGAGGAAACTCCTCTACCTTTCCAAAAAGTGTTTAGTTGCTGCTGGCTAATATCAACTTTTGGGCAGGCAGTCATTTCTTGAAAAAATCTTCTGAGTAAAACGAGAAACAAAATACGTCATGATGTTTCATGCTGTTCAGTTTTGTTCCAACAACACGGACAGCAGGTCACAAAGCTATGTGAGTCAGCAGACTGTGGTAACCTGTAACCTGCATTGTCTATTGTGTGCTACTGATTCAACCTGAGGGCAAAGCATGACAGGTGTGATGATCTAATATGATCACTGCAAAGTGAAAATATTGTTCTACATCATCATCTTTAGTCACTGTTATTTAGAAATTCCCATGGCATGTCTGTGTCACAAATGTCTAAAAGAGTCATGAAATTGTCAAATCAAAATTCCATTCCTTTTTGTGAATTGACATAAATGTAACTGAAAGTCTGATATCACCTGATATTGATCGCAGACCCCCGATTTTGAAGTGAATCAAAATTATATTGTATCGTTGTCCAAAGAATCAATATAATATTATATCATGATGAAACTTGTTTGATGAAACTTGTGATTTACAGCTCTATACATCATAGAGATGTTACAAGTTAAGGGGCAGAATAGAAATGTTTGCTGTTTGAGTTACATAAACATTATATTCAAATTTTAGACTACCTCTCAGCATTGGGAATGTGTACCATATTGTCCCACACAAACATACAGTTAGCCCCACATTTGGTTTGTTGGTTATCTGGCCAGCTAAGCCTGGGAGGGTGCATTTGATTTATTGTTCCCATATTTAAATTTTTTTCACAGCCAAACAAACACCAAAGTGTTTCCTTTTGATGGAAAAATGCTTTGAAATGAACATTTCAATGTGCACAGAAGAGACATTGTGAGACATTTTATTCATCTTCTTTTATTTATGTGCCCAATGTTCTTAAAATACTTTTATGGTTCAACTTGGTTCAATTAAAAAAGTCGTAATGTCTTCTCATTTAAAACAAAACAAACTGTTAGTATTTTCACAATTTGTTCTCTGGCACTTACACCATCTAAATAAATCATTTGCTATACATGATGTTCTTTAAACACTATACAGGCGTTAAAAAAATTAATACATTTAAATGGTAGAATAACAACATGGAGTAGTAGCACCAGCAAACACTTCAGTCTGCTTTCACCCTGCAACTGATGCATATTTCTTTTTCTGTCTGTCTGACTTTTCTGAACCATCCTGTGTCTCTTATCAATGATACAAAGTAAAATAATCACTCTTTCAAATGTGTAGGCGAATCAGTGGATGGAGCACTGCCAGGATTATTTCCATCACCTGAGTCTGGACGGCACAGGTGTCAGACTTTCGTCCTCTGTGGTGCAGATTCTGCAGGATTACTACACTGAGGCATCCAAGTTCTCAGTGGACAACTTCAGCACCCTCAACAACATGGTGCTGTCCCTGGAGAGTCCTCAGCAGCTGCAGCAGTGGAACTCAGTGTGGCACAAATGTCAGCAGACCAAACAGCAGCTGGAAGAGACTTTGGCCCAAGCCACGACAGCAAACTCCCCAAGCTCCACAGCCGTTGATCCAGCGGCTTCTTTAAAGACTGCAGAAAGCCAGACTACCAGTACAGAACAGCATGTAGCCAATGAATGTGTACTTTTACCTGCAATTACACCGTCAACATTTGAGGACAACAAGCCTCACTCTGCTGGTCCGTTCTCTAAGAGCCCCACCAGCTCAATCTCCTCCTCCTCACACTTCATTTTCCCCACAGACTGTGACAGCAAACTGAGACAGAGTCCGTCCATGTTTGACGACACGGACAGCGACTGCACCATCGACTCCACCATCTCCTGCCACTCGGAGCCCGTCTATTCTGGGGCCGCCCGCCTCCGCAAGCAGCCAATGAAGAAGATCATGAAGAAGACCATGAGTTACGAGCTGACCCCGAGGGACAGTGGTCACTCTGATGTCAGCCACATTCATGGCTACACGGGGGTGTACATCAAGGGTTTGGAAGTGGCCAATAATGTGTCTGCAGAGAAGAAGCTGCAGAGACCTGATGTGACGAGCCCTGCGTTAGGACGCAGCCGCAGTATGTCTACGCCCTCCAGGGCGAACAACAGATGCAGCGATGGAGATGGAAAGAAACAGAGCAGGTGAGGTAGAGAATCACTGATACTAAACATAACCCGCTACATTACTTTTTTAAAATATATTTTATTTACTGCCCACTACAGTAAGTCAGTAGAGCATCTCCATATCACTTTAATAGAACAATAGAAATATGTGTTGAAAATCATACTGTCAGGATTTCTTAATACCCTGGTGTACTGTAATACATTTATATAATCTAAAACTATTGTTTATACATTTAATCTGCTGAATTGTGAAAAAAAGGCCATCTTATGTTGCCGTTGTCCAAGATTACATTTTCAAATTGTTTTTTCTGTCTGACCAACAGCCCCAATCCAAAACATATTTTGTTGATTTCCTAAAGTTGTTTTTGTATTTTATTAATCATTACACCAATGCACTGTAAATATCAGAAACACTCTCGTCTTACACTGTATCATGTCTTTTTGTTTACCAGTAAAGTGCAGCACATCATGGATGAGATGATCTCTACAGAGAGGGAGTATGTCCGCTCTCTCAGCTATATCATTGAGCACTATTTCCCTGAGATGGAGCGCCTGGACTTGCCCCAAGACCTGCGGGGGAAGCGCAGCATCATTTTCGGGAATGTGGAGAAACTGTGGGACTTCCACACTCAGTACTTCCTGAAGGATCTGGAGTCCTGCGCCCACTCCCCACTCTCCATCAGTAGCTGTTTTCTCAGACATGTGAGTCCAGACAGTCAGTCATGTTGCCCTGAGGCGGCTCGCTGACAGCTTAAAAACAACACGCTGGTCCAGTGACTGTAATGATTTGTTGACCTGTAGTTACTGATGTTTTTCAAAACAACTTAACGCAATATTTTCAGTATAGAGTCAGTGTTTCATTATCACACTGTTATATGTTGAATTTAATTGATGGATGGATTACATTTACAGTCTCTTGGGGGTTGAATCATTCATAGTGTTTGGCAAAGCATACTAAAATGTCTGCATACTTTTTACTATAGTCAGTGTTGTAACTTGTTAATCTTGTGTGCAGGAGGATCAGTTTGGAATGTATGCTCTGTACAGCAAGAATAAGCCCCAGTCTGACGATCTGCTCTGCAGCCATGGGAACGAATTCTTTAAGGTGCGTCTGGAAACTCTGCCTCTGGTTACTTTCCTCACACAGTGGGTGCCAGGTCCCAGGGTCATCACTAAACCAGCATGCAACGCCGTCTCAATGCCAGTTTACAGTACACAAATGCCAGAAAAAAATCTGTTGAATTTGACAAAAACATTCTCAACACAAGGTCCAACTTACTTCCTGTTTCCGAAGCTTTCAACTACATCTTGTCGATGGAGCTCCTCAGTTGTCATGGAGATGGTTGGGGTGATAATAACCTCTGTTGTTGTTAATTTAGCAACAGTGTTGCCATTATAATAAAATATTAAGTATATAAATATATATAATATGATATAGTTCATCCACCAGAGAGCAGAGAAAAGTTTATTTTTCATTGTGTACACAGTTAATATCCTTGTCAGTTCTTTAATAAGCATGTTTAGAGGATCCTTATTTGTGTATGTTATGTGGAAAAAGAAAGTCTACGCACTATAATGCTCCCTTGAACATAGTAATATACCACCTAAAATTACCACACAGTGGTATGTTAATAGATTCATATCTAATGTATGGACTTTATTTTTCCTTTTTTGACATTTATTTCTGTCCAACACCTCAGTATCTATTGCATTTGGATGTGAGCACAAACAGTTAGTTGATAAATTTTCGCTGGATCTTTAAAACTCTTATAGTGATGTTAATATTGGCCTGGCAAGCACAGGTACACTAAATCAACACCAATCAGCAAATGTCTAATAAACCGTATGCAAGACAACAGGATTGACCAACAGTCTGCACGACTCACCACATCTTTGAAATTTTGCATATGCAGCCCCGTATTGAAAAGCTGATTCATATAAAAAGCAAATAATATCACAGTAATAATCCTCACTGTACCTCTGCAGAATAAGCAGCTGGAGCTCGGGGACAAGATGGACTTGGCGTCCTACTTGCTGAAGCCCATCCAGAGGATGAGTAAATATGCACTGCTGCTCAAAGACCTGATCAAGGAGTGCAGTCAGTCCCAGGAGCAGGAGCTGAGTGATCTCCGCACTGCAGAGGAGATGGTCAAGTTTCAGCTCCGCCATGGCAATGACCTGCTGGCTATGGATGCTATTCGGGGCTGTGATGTAAGCAGTAATAATGGGCACAGAAGCTTGTGCTGCTATGATGAATATTTTGATGTCAGCATAAAAGAAAAATACTACTTAAACATTACTATGAGACAATCTGTTAAGAAAGAGGTCATTACAACTATTTTTGAATTTGAGGTCATGTTGTTATGTGTTCAGCAGAATGAGGTCAGAGTCCCACCAGAAATTGTATTGTTCTCTCTGACGCATGTGACCGGCTGTGTTTCCTCTCCAGGTGAACCTAAAAGAGCAGGGTCAACTCCGCTGCCAGGATGAGTTCATCGTCTGGTGTGGACGGAGGAAATACCTCCGCCATGTCTTCTTGTTTGAAGACCTCATCCTCTTCAGCAAGACCAAAAAGATCGAAGGGGGATATGACATTTACATCTATAAACAGTCCTTCAAAGTAAGAATTTGAGAAGGGTTTCTTTTTGGCAGTTTCTGCTCTACACTGCTGGTATAATGAAAGTAAAGTAAATTTTTGGTTCTTTTTTTATTTAGACGGCAGAGATAGGTATGACAGAAAATGTAGGCGATAGCGGTCTACGTTTTGAGATCTGGTTCCGTCGGAGGAAGTCACAGGACACGTTCATACTCCAGGCCAGCTCTGCAGAGGTCAAGGCTGTGTGGACGGCCATCATAGGGAAGATTCTGTGGAGGCAAGCGCTAAGAAACAGAGGTAACTTTGATCTGAACATCAATCTGAAATTCAGACTCCTTATCCCATATAAGACAAAGGTTTTGTCATTAAAAATTTAACTTTTTTTTGCATTTCAGCGTTGCGGATGCAGGAGATGGTGTCCATGGGGATTGGGAGCAAACCTTTCATGGACATCAAGCCAAGTGATGCAGCGATCAGTGACAGAGCCATCGACTATATTATGAAGGGGTCAGGTGAGCCGTCCTTATACACTTATTTTGGCCTCAGTGTAGAACTTTTTGAAGTCAGTGTCTTATTCATTTACTTAATTGATGTTTCAGAAAATCCTTGCAGAAAGAGTTTTAAGCAAGAAACAAGCCAACCAACTACACGATGAGTTGTGTTCATCAAAAATTTGATTTGGAGCAAAAAAAGATTTGAAAAAAAAAAAAAAAAAATGCAGAAGTACAAAACTAGCGTGTGCTGCGCCCAGTAATAAACATGATGATGAAAATAGAAATGAAAAAAACACAACACAAATGTCCCCTCAGGATCCAGGCCACCCGACCCAGCCAGTGTTCAACCCAAAAGGTTCACAGAAATCGTCTGACACATCTCTATTGTTTCTTTCTTAGCCACATGCACTCAAACTGTTGATAACTCTATGTTCATGATAGGGAAGTATGCTAAAAGCCACACACAAAGGGGTTTGGGAGTGGGAGTGAGAGAAAGGGAAATCCTGGTTGCTCTGTGGTAAACATAACACAAATAAGTTCATTGGAAGCAGCAAACCCACCAGCCATTCATGTTCTCGGATTACTTTCCATAGTAAAAGTGAGCTCCATCAGAAACATTGCTGTTATACTTTAGATTGTGGATTGTGGGTAGTGTAGTACTTCTTGGTACAATGCGAATAAAACATAATCTTCATAAAACATGTTTGATGCCATACAGCTTTGTGGCTTCTGCAGTAGTATTATACCATTGTTTCACAAAGCTTGTGGTGAGTTTATTTCTTAGAATATGATTTTCACTTCCAGAACCTCACTATCGGTTTTCTCCCCCTCTTTCCCTGATTCTTCTCTCTCTCAAGTTTGTTGTTGCATCTTCATGATTCAGCTTGTAATCATGCAGATACACAACATTTTTCTTTGCTGAAACCACAGAAACTTGGCTCTTGCCTACAGGTGTTTAAATCCAAGTAGTATTTTGGGATTTTTGTCGAGTTAACACACCAGATGTAATCCAAGCCTCAAGGTTTTGAAGTCATTACAACCGCAGTAAACTATTTTACATGACTTCTCTTTCATGGCTCACCAGAGATGCTGTAAAATAACAGATTCATGCCTTAATTATCATCATTAACAACCACAGGAATTTTCATGTTTTCTTGTCGCTTTTCTTCTTTCCCATGATCTCACAGCTCACACTCTGTTTGTCTCCACCAACAGAGTCTAGGACCAGGGCGTCCATCGCGGTGCCTTCGTTTGAGCACGCCACTTCCTTCAAGAGACCTCACTCCACCATCTCCAACAGCAGCACCTCCTCCTCCAGCAGCCAATCGTCCTCCTCCCTGCTGGGCTCGCTCAATCTTCATCTTTACTCCTCACCCTCTCACCCACACACACATCAGTACCCAATGACCAGCGTCCCTTCCTTTGGCCAGTGGCCCTACGACTGCATAGAGGAGGACGAGCTGGAGCAGGACAGCGGGAGTCAGCCCTCCATGAGTGAGTGGACATTTTTCCTGCTGTCAAACCCATAAGGCACATTATTTTCATCTTTAGGTCCACTGTGTAAGATTTAGATTAGATTTACTGGCAAACTATGGCAGAAATTGACTATAGTATTCCTAAGCAGGTTTTCATATGTTTTCATTTAATTTCTTCAATTGAAAAAAGAATCATCAAGGTTTTTTGTTACTGTTGAATTAACTGTGTATATGTACAGAGAGCGTGGGTCGTTTTCCATGGAGGCTGATGTGTTAAATCGCCATATACCACACACTTCAAATTTAAAAAAAACAAAAACAAGGAATGCACCAGTGCTTATTTTGATTATTTGAAAAAAAGGTGAACATCATCAGAAAAACCGTGAATGAAAATACAATTTTAGAATACCATTTATAGCGTAAACTATGTAGTCAAATTGTTATTGGTCTTTTTTCTTTCTTGGGGGGATTTTGACCCATACAAACACTATAATAATACTATACAATGTAAAAAAAAAAAGTGAAAATTGCTCATAATTTGCCAGAACCCCAGGGTGACGGTTTTAAATTGTTATTATTTTGTCCAACCAACAGTCCAAAACTGAAAGACTCTTCAATTACTGTCACAAATGACAAAGAAAAGCAGCAAATCCTCACTATTGGAATGGAGAAGTCCTTTAAAATGAAATGAAAATAATGTACATATAGTTGGCCTTTAAGCATCATTGCAGCTCTACCCCATTGGAAATTTTCAGGTTTTACAGCACAAAATCACAGTAGATTTAATTTGGATTTTTTGACACTTTATTATCAAAATGAAACAGATCTCTTCACAGTGATCTAAATTAATTACAAATATAAAATACAAAAAACCTTGTTTGCATTAGTCTGTATCCAAGTCTGTATTTACTGTAACTTACAAAGCGCTTCACAAAGCTCTAAAAAAAGAGAAGTGAAGTAAAGATAAACACTATTAGAATGGAGAAGTACTTAAAGATGAAATGAAAGTAATGTACATATAGATAGCCTTAATGTTAGACATTTTACAGGGTTAGATGAGGGTTCGCTGTCTGCAACAGTCTTTGCTGCTGCCACTAGGAGACACCAAAGTCTGACGATGTGAAATTCTACACAAAGGAGCTTTAAGCAAAACACAAAGCCAGAACAAATGTGGTAACTGCCTGCACAATGACTTGAACTCTTGCCTGAACAGTAAATTAAGAGTTCTGTGTTGCTTTATCCAGTATATTAATGTATCTTTCTGTCTGTGTTGTGTGACAGTCACTGAGAGCTCAGAAACGTCCTCCCAGTGCACCTCCAGTGACAGTGTAACTGGGCTGAGCACCCTCACTATACCAGCACACCCCAGCATCGCCATGGACGCCTACAACAACAACAACGAGCCCCACTCTTTCCTGTGCTCCTCCACGCCTCCTTCCTCCATAACGTCTCCTTCAATATTCCAGAAAGAGGAAGATCTCCAGCCCCCAGGCACCAAGTTCATCACAGCAGTGAGTGTTTGATTACCTTCGTTATTATCTTCTTATATATATAAGATATACTGTATACTGAGATGACCTGATGTTGTGCTCACGTTGCTCACGTTGTTTCATTCATTCAGAGTGTATTTTGAGGATTATGAGAAACTACAAGTAAACTACACTTGCAGTGATACACATTTATATAATAGAAAATATTATATTGTTTACTTTTTGTGTGAAAAGGGCAGAAATCTTTCTTTGCATACGTGTGCAGAAAAACTGCTGTTAAAAAGGAGAACATTAAAAACAATATTTCAGATCCAAACAGGACAAATTAAAAGTAAATTTACATAGAAACACAAGAGGTGCTACATTAAAAGGAGCATCATGTGGTCGATGGTGAGGACTTAGTTGGGGTTAAGAGAAAGAAAAAGCGCTTGGGCAGTTGCAGGCAGCCGTTGCCTTTGTCCCCCTAAGTGTAAACTTTGTGAGTATGCGTCATTACATACACAGGCTGTAGGAAAAATGAAGATGTGCTATAGCTTAAGCCTACCTTTCTACAGACTTATGACTAACCTCAGAACATGTTCGATGTTTTCTTTTTTTTGTTTTCCTGTTTGTGCCATTTCATTGACCTTTTGCCAAAAGTTATCAGGTTCAGGGACAGTTAACCACATGTGGTACTTACCTTTTTTTTTTACCCTGTTCATATGTTTTTATTGCCTTTTTTATTTAAAAAGAGGTAATCAACTCAATTTAATGTATTGTACTTATTTTTGTACCTTTGACTTTACCTCAAAGTGTACTATATTTTTGATTCTGCAAGTCTCCTTAAGTCAAACCTTCATCTACTAGTATGGAAAATTCAGCCCCAAATGTGCTGTGTTTCCACTGCAGATACACTTATATCATGGTGTACCATGGAATAAAAATTGTCCATTATCATAGCACATACATTTGCTTATCTTTGGTATTGAATTTAATCACATAAGTGTTGCTAAAAAAATACTTAGATACTTAGATAGTTTTATTGATAGTATTAATTTTTTCTCTTTGAATAATTGTGTACATTCAGATGCCATGGAAGCAATAAATAACGTGCTACAGAGTTATTCTTGTAAGTTCTGAAGAAGACGTTGCCAGTTGCAAGTTTGGGCTGTATATCATCATATCATTCTGAAGCGCTCCTGCTTGGTGAACGTTGTTTTTGCATTTTCCGTCATAAAGAAACAAAGACAATAGGGGTTAAAAACAATAGTTATGAGAAACATTTTAACACTATATTTATTACTTGTCCAAAGCCAGGAACATATTAGGTTTTATATTGATTTTTAAATCATGTCAAATCTGCAGTGAAAAGGAAGTTTAGGATTTAGATCTCTTGTGTTTTTTTTTTTTTTTTACCCGAAAATTTCATAAATCTGAACATGAACCTGTGCTTCGTGTAGAGAAAAGTATCATCTGTAAAAGTCTTGAGACAATATTTGATCCTCACTGCGATTTGAGGAGCTTTCCTTCTCAAATGTATATGTTCTCATTAAACTTATAATGAGCACAAACACAAGACAATTAGACTGACTGGCGAATTGTAACCAGTGTGGGAGAACTAATTATTTAAACGAGCTGGTATATTTTCAGACTCTGAGGACGTAAAGGAAAGTGCTGATTATTAGCTGAAGATTCCGTTTCACTCACCACCTCTTTGCTGTTTTGTTTTTACCAGAACACGACCTCTCATATAGCAGTAGGCCTCTCTACTGTGGTCTGACTCAGAGCTGAGGGGTTTTAGCTCAGTAAGTAACTGGTGGCACCAGAGTGGACATCTGTGTTGTTCCCTTCACAGCCTCATTAACAACTGTGAGGAACCTGTGGCCTGACTACTAATCTGTGTGGAAAATGTGCTTTTGGTGCCTGTATTGTGTGCTGCATGGCAGTGTAGAGGGCTCTCATCCTGATGGGTGGTTTGTTTTGTAAACTTCTGGCTCTTTGTCATGTTTCCTCTTGGTTTTCTCATCCTCTCATTTTCTTCCTTGTGCATCCGTTTGACATGAGGGTGGAATTTGTGTCAGAAAATACATGTTGTTAAGAGTTTTATGTATGTTTGAACTAAGGCTGCCCCCTGATAGTCAATGATTCAAATCATTATTCGAAGCCCCTGTGGTCAACTAAGATTCTTTCAGTTGAGCATTTTTTTCCCCTTTGTCGGTCATTCAGTGCAGTGTCAGTGACTGGTGCACTTATCAAAAAATATCCTCGGGACTACATGCGGCATCGGAGAAACAATTGGTTTGTAAACAAGTTTCAGTCCTTGTTTTTTATCTGCATCATTGTGCACAGATCCATGAAACCGCATGACAGGCTGTCAAATTTGCAAACCGAGTCGCTAAATCCCCACAAACTGCAAAACTAACTGTTGGAAGAAGTGTGATAGAAATGACAAGCTGTCAGACACCTCATCCAGACGTACCTGTGAAGTGCTCAGAGCAGGTGACGCTTGCCTGATTTTCTTGTTGTTTGTGCTTGTTTTCGCCACTGACAGGCTCAGATTGTTACTGCTAGTGTCTGACAACATTATGGAAAGAATCACAACAGTGATTTTTAAAGAGTAATTATTGTTCATCTTTCCACTGTCCCAACAATCACCAGTTCTAGTTTGGTCCAAGTAAATACGCAATTGACAGTGTAAAGGAACGCAGAGCGCAGCGCAGGTGATGCTTGACAGCAGCTGCAGCCTCAGGAGACAAACTCTACAGGTCCACTGATTTTATAACTGAATTACAGGATAATGCACACTTTTAATTTATTTGACTGTGTGAAAATGTTGATATTTTCACATCACAGATGACAAAGAAAGGCATTAAAATGCCGTCTAACTGGTACAACGAAAAGGAATTTAGTGCGGCGCACTGCACTGTAACCAAAAAAAAAAAAAATCGAATATTCATATATGATGGGCAAATCAGATTCAACTAAAGAAACTCCTAGTCGGGGACAGCCTTAGTTTGAGCACATGCATGCTCTGTTGTTGTGGGGCTTTGGAATGCTTTTATGGTTAAAGGAGTTTTTTTGGTTGATGCCTGAGTTTTGTGTTTTTTAACAAACTGTTTAACTTATTTTTGTTTGTTTCTAATGTTCAGATCAGTTCAATGTTTAGTGTTTATTGTGCCTAATGGGGAAAATGTATTGCATAACCACATATATTAAAAGATTAAATGCATAATATATTACATTGTAAATAGCAGCATTAAATTGTTTGACCTGGAGGAAATGGACTGAACAGAATGACAACAGCCTCGTCTGTACTTACATTTAAGCAAATTGAAGGCATGTGGAATAAATAACAACTTCAGTGATGCCATTTGTTGTTGAACCTAAATAAATGGAGCATCTACAATCATTAAATTTTTATTAGTCCCTGTGTTTAGATTGCTTTTAAAATACAGTTCTTAAAAAATACTCAAATACTTAAATATGTGGTTGTTAAAATGTTGTCAAAGATGTTTGTTTTGATATTCTGATAAAGGTTTAGGCAAACTGAGCAAAGTATTCTTTATTTATAAAGGATCTAAATATGAAATAGCCTCACCAAACTTCCCCTGCTGCCTATTTCAGTCTTATTTTTTAAGAAACATTCTTCATTAACTCTTCGAGCTCCAGTCAATGCTAAATTTAATTTCCAATATATTTTCATTTGTAAGTGCACAGTAATCTAATTAGAAACATTCAGTGCAAAGTTTTAGCCATGTTATGGACTTAAACTTTGAAGTAAGTATAAAAGACTGTATATGCACACATTTTGACAATAGCATTGCTTTAGCAGAAAATACATTAAATCTTGCCCTTTACTTTGCTAAAAAAAAAGTTTGAAAATCATTGATTTAAGAAAATAACTTTGAAAATTACATCAAAAGTACCAGAGCTGCAACAGTTACTTTATTAATAGATTAGTTGTCAACTATTAAATTAATCACACAACTAGTTTGATAACCAGCCAGACTGGTTTGAGTAATGTTTTTGAGAAAATTTCTGATTCCAGCTTCTTAAATGTGAATATTTTCTGGTTTCTTTACTCCTCTATGACAGTAAACTGGATGGGTTTCGGGCAAAACAAAACAACTGGGAAAAACTGATGTTGACATTTTATATAGTTCAAACAACTAATCAATTAATCAAGAAAATAATCAATAGATATATCAACAATGAAAATAATTGTTAGTTGCGGGCCTAGAAAGTACCAGAATTTTGACATGGCTGTGTTACTTCATTTTCCACATTTTACAACAGCTGAAAAAGACAGTTCGAGTAGCATTTTGCTTCATCTTGTACACAACACTGATGCCCAAGTGACAAAATGTAAAATATTTCAAATATGTGTTGTATAATGCCATTTTATACCTAAAAGGTGTGTAAATGTGTTCAAACGGTCCCATTAGTTGACTGACATTCTTAACATTGCATGCTGACTGAAGTAAAATGAGTATAATGTGTAGAAAAATGTTCTTTCTAAATTCCTCTTTCTTGTTCTGTATTTTTTCATAGCTGTGAAGTTGTGGGGCTGAACACTACTTCATGCCACAGCAGTTTGTACATCAGGACAAGAAGATGAAAATGAGAGGAATCCAGCTGTGGAGCACTGAGACTTTAATGGATGAAGCTCAGCGATTATATGACATTTCATTATGATACTGTAAATTTGAAATTGACACATAATATTCACTGCCATGATGGTACGTCAGTGGTCTGTACATTTGTTTTAATGAACTAGAATCAGTGTTTATATTGTAGATGAGTTTTTTTAATTATGTATTTTACAAAACAGACAAAATAGCAGGCAGATCAGACAATGTTGTATGCATGTTTCTTTTTCTTTTGTTGCCAGTCCTGTGTTATGACATGTTTGTACAGATAATTAAAATGTTTAAAACATGATGTTGTATGTATTTCATTGACACAAAATCAAGTATTTCCACCAGTGGCTAATCACTGATAACAACACACAAAGTATAACATACAAATCCCTCATAGTTCAGTAAAGCTCTCTATATGTGAAACCAGCTAAAAGTGTGAGTACAGCTGAAAACACGTTGCAGATATTTCCACTGATAACCTAGAATGTGTGTAAAACCACATACAGGGACCCTGTGACAAACAGAACATCACTATGAGACCCACTGCTACCGTTACACACAGAGACGCAGAGTTTAAGAAGAATGAAGAAGTGGTTTTGTCTTCACATGAGAGACGCTGACATTTGTTCACCACAGGTTTTGTATTCTCAGTCCGAGTCAAACATCATACCCAGACCACAGCCCAACCTGTGAAGTGGGGGGTTGAACTCCAATATAGGCAATCGAGACAGAACAGAAAGCCACTTATGTTCACTAATACACTGCCTTAACCTCTTTTAAGCACTAATAGATAGTCCAAACACTTCTCAGATTTTTTCTCATATAATTTCATCAGCTTGATCATGGTGATTTGGCACGTTTCTCTTTAGCGAACCAGAAGCAGAGGATTGCCGAGAGAAGAACCTCAAGCCCCAACACACAAAGCGTCAGCAGCTCCATCTGTTCAAAACACAAAGATAATCAAGTATGCATTAGTTCAATATTAGTAAATGTATGTAAATACAGCATCTATGTAAGGGATAACATACAGTGAGCAGGTCATTATGTTGAAATTAATCACCTTGACAAGGTTTATTTTGCAATAATGACCTGCTCACTATATAACATCTTGCTTATTACTCAACTATGTACTGAAAAACTATAATTTTACACTAGATAATAATTTAAAGATGATTTTATTGATTTGAAAATGATTGTATGATCATGATCTATGATCCATAGCAATGGTCTGTTGTTCAAACAATGATCTGCTATACAGAAGTAACAGACCTTATAATGCCATAACTGATCCATCACAATCAAGTATTTAACAAAGCTGTGCAGTAATGCTAAATAAGCTCTTTCAAGTGTTTCATTTCATTATATTCTTTCCCGTGTCTCACCTTCAAAAACTGATCATTTTGTGGATTCCAGTGAGCCAAGTCAACACTGATCAGACAGGCTGCAATTACAGCCGCAACAATACAGCCGCAGTTCACCATGAGGGACACCTGGGACATAAGCCATACATTAATTTCATTATTTACTTAATATATTCATCTAATAATCACCTTCACCGACTGTAATGTTTGTGTTGTTTGTTGGGTTTGTACTGATTGTACTCACAGGTAGTAATCCTGGATATTTGAACAGCAGGTTGGAAACAATTCCAGCAATGATGAACTGTAGAGGAGAGGAGTGCAGCTTAGTGATGACTAAAAACATCAAAACTGTTTGACTTCATGAGTCATTATATTGAAGTTGGATATATGAACTTTTAACTCATCCATGGCAGTCTTTATAGTTTTATCTACTTTACTTAGTGCATGTTTTTTTTTTTTATAACAAAGTTTAGAAAGTTTTAAATTGATATAATAACTTACAAGTGCTCCAGTCAGGAGGGAAACTCTGAACATAGTGAAAAGGGACTCAACCATGTTCTGGGTCGCAGCAAAAATAATTCCCACTCCAACACTGAGGAGACCGCTCACCACCTGCAGAGACTGGTAGAGGAACAAGACTGTTAATATTTGCAGTAAATATTAGAAGATTCACTTATTATCTCAGCTTCATTTCCATTGTGTCAGAGTGGACTAATGCATGAATTCTTGCATGTAGTATAAAGTGTCAGAAATGTAAAATAAAGTATTAACTTTATCTCATCCATGCCTAAATGTTGTCCTAGAGTTAAGTCAGTGGTTCCCAAACTTTTTCTGCATCCCCCGCCGACACCCTACAATTATTATCAATCATTAATAATAACTGGGGAAGCAACTGATAAATAAAGGAGTCAAGTTGAATTTTAGTGAAATGAAGGCTAGCATCAGCAAAGCAAACTCTTGTTTGTTTATTTCCCTACATATATCATGTTCATTCAACTCTGTGTCTCTTCATATCTCCCCCCAGTTTAATTATATTTTGCAGTCTGATAATTCATGAGTATGATTTTCATCCATAAATTCATGACACACATGTCCTTACTTGAAATTGTTTCTGAATAAAAAAAGACACAGTATACATAAAATATCAGTATATGGTCTGAAATGTGCTGTAATTAATTAATTGTACATTACATTACATTAATTGTAACATTAATACAAGAAAATGTGAATTTTGTTCCCAAAAGGAGATGCATTTTCATCCAAATCATAATAATAAATAAACAGTCTAAAACAAATAACATGCCAGAGACTTTACTTTTGAAAAAACTGTGCACACGTTCACAGTATCAGATGATTATATGAAACTTCAGCCTCTACACTGACAAGATACAATACCACAAAAACCCCAACCAACCATTTCCTGTTGCTGCTGTCCAAATCAGCACAAGAGTAGAAGTTATTGTGGACATCTCTCTATATACTTTTTTCCACCTCTTTTCTGTTTGTGAGGTATTGCATGAACTCTGCTGTAAATGCTTTATAGGGAGGAATTAGTGAAAGATCACTAATGCATGGACTTTAGTGTTTGTGAACAAGATTGAGAAAAAATGAGAATAAGAAAAAAATGACGCTCACTATCTCAGTTCCTTTTTGTACATGCAGATACATAGTATCTGTTGCAACTATGAAGCAGCACACTTAGACTCACACACACTAAATAAAAAGGCTTCAACTATAAAGACCTGATTACAGCCACGTTTACACACAAAGCTTACAATGTTTAATATTTTTTTGGATTACACTCTTTTTGATAAAGATGTTCATAGTGTAAATGGTAAATGGATTGATTTAATATAGTACTTTACAACCATGTCACATTTACCCAGTTACACACACATTGTGCGGCCATTTGGAGTTCATTATCTTAATCAAGGACACTTGGACATGCAGACTAGAGGAGCCAGGAATCGAACCACCGACATTCTGATTAGTGGACAACCTGCTCTACCTCCTGAGCCACAGTCATATGTAATTGCTTTATTATGAGTAGCTCAGGTCGGCCATGCTGTCCTGTAATTGCAGGGTTGGTAGTTTGATCTCTGGCTCCTCCAAACTGCATGCTGAAGTGTCCTTGAGCAAAGACATTAAACCCCCAACTGCTGCAGATGAGTGAGATCAGCATGCACGGCCATCTATGAATTCATGTGTTTGCGTGGGCGTGAATATGAGCTATTGTAACATGCTTTACACTTTTCTCACTGAAAAGGGTGTATAGAATGTTGTTGTTTTTTAAACTGAAACTTGCTTGATAATCATTTGCAATGTATCAGCATTTCTATGTAATCTTCTTAGTTTACATAAACATATGACATATGAAGCTCTACTGGGGTCATATTCATTTTGAGACTTAAAAATTTGGGCCACAACCTCCAATTTAATGCAATGGATTAAAAAAAAAAACACACAAAATGTGCAAACATGATTTCCTTACATTGTCTTACAGTAATATAAGGTTAGAGTACAACACCAACATCAGAAATCAGCATAAAGTTGAATCAACACCTCTGTGACGCAGTCTCAGTAATAGTTCAGCAATATGACTATAACAGCAATATGATCTATACTCAACAAGTGTTGACTTTCTTGTATGTCCTGAGCAGTTTTGTCACTCTTACCCCTAACACAGCAGGTTGTTTCTGCAGCAGGTCATGCAGCGGCCCGTTTTCGTCTGGCATGAACTCTGTAGCTTGGTAATGTCTTATCATCGGCGGCGTTCTCCAGCCAGCTCCGCTCGGATCCTCATCCTCTCCATGGATGTCCATATCAGCATCGGCACAGGCCATGGTGCTTCTCTGGTCTGGAGGGATGATAGTTTTTCTCATGGTGTATAAGTCTATAATGATTTAAAAATAATTGTGTCTGTACTATGTGAAACATTTCTCCTTTGGTCTTAAGATGAGACAATCACTAAAGTATAATGCTTAAAAAGCACAGGGTGATCAGAAAAATAGAAACCTTTGTACACTGTAATGCCATATAAAAGTCCTGTAATAAATTGTCAGAGTTTTCATTCTCAGCCATTTACATTGACAAGGTGGTAAAGTAAGAGATGTCTTATAATGCAGTCCAATACACCATCACCACCACAGATAGCAGGTTTGAAAAGGACCATCGATCAAAATAAGCACCCAAACAATTCAAGGAGTAGTGTCAATGAAAATCTAAGCATATATATGGTTAAGGCTGGACAGTTATGGAAAATATTATTGAAATTGCACTATGGCCAAGTGCATATTCAAATCTGTAGAGATGTCCTGGCCTACACATCTTGTTCTCTAGATGTAAGAAAACATGTTTGTTTGGTTTAAACCCCAACGTATGTCACATCATTATGACTTTAATAGTGTTTTCAGTGAAAATGAAATTGTGATGCAAAAATGATCATTCCCACTAACTGTGACTCATAACAATCACATTATCTGTCAAAATAATTGGAATATGATTTGGTGCCTAACTATAAGGTAGTATTTTTTACAGGGCTTTTCCATTGCATTTCAATATGCAGTAATACATTGTGCAAGTGTTTCTGTTTTTCTACTATAAATGGCAGATACCAAATATGATGTGCAACTACAGTTGATCCTGAGAACAGTTTGTTTTTGGATTTGAAAAAAAAAAAAAGACATGCAACAATACAATTAATTTGATAATATCGAAGCCACTGGCATGACAGATTTTTGACTGAAAGATTTACACATTTGTAGGTGTTTGCAAATTCATATATTTACTGTCATGGTTGATACAAATACAGGTGAGATTTTGTGTAAGGGTTGGCCTATTAATGATGTTGCATTTGACCTTCACATAATAATATACTACATGTTTATTTTGATGTTAGAGCTGAACTTTTTCAGGCAGCATCAAATAAGTTCAATGTAATTCTATGCAAGTTTTTCAGTCCTTTAACAAGAGAACAGTCATACAGAAATCGATTCAAACCTGCAGCCCCTTGTTGCGTGTCACCCCCGCTCTGTCTCCCACCTCTCCTGTCTGTCTTGAGCTTTTCTATCAAGTAAAGGCACAAAAACCCCAAAATATAATGAAAAAGATTTTTAAAAGTGATTCAGAGTTGTTTTCAAAATATCAACAGCAGCTCGCGTTAGAAATTCTCATATACTGACTTAAAGTACATACACATATACAAAATTTGAGCAAATATATACAACAAAGTTTTTTTTAAGTTAAATTAAAATAAGTTTAGATTGTGATTCTTACCACGTTTAAGTTGAGCAGTATTTGTCACTCTGTATGGGTCTCAATCAAGCGCTTCACTCTTTAGACATGATCTTCACTTCCCTGAAAATACTTCGACAGATGAGGTCACCTCACACCTCAACTTCCTCACTCTGTCAGTGGTCTGTCTTCATGTTCAACCCTCAGTATCTCATCGCAATAAGCACTTTTATATTATCGTGCATTATTTCTGATTTTTTAAAATTTTCTTCATATTTATGCACACAAATAAGCTTAGGTTATGACTTAACAGTTTGAAATATCAGATTCAAAAGTCTACATGCAAGCACTTTGTGGGTTTGTGTGTGCATGTGTGTTTTGTGTGTGTGTTTGTGTGTGTCTGTGTGCGTGCCAGAGAGAGAGGGTGTGAGAGACGAAGCAAGTGGTGTACCAGGTCATTTCCTTGTTAAAGTCATTTGACAAAGCGGAGAATTTCAGGTCAGAATCAAGACAGAGGATAAAAAAAGGTATTTACTGGAAACTTCAGATCCAACAACAGATCCCCTCAGAGATACAGACTGCTTTAACAGCCTTTACTTTGATGTTGTTCACAGGAGAATGAAGAAGACATTTATCTGTGATGAAACAATGATCATCACCATTCCCATTGGGAGTCTGACGGATGTTCGAGAGGGTCAACTGATGCCGGAGAAGTTTCAGTGTGTTTACAGAGATTCCTTCAAGGTCTTTGCCATTAATGGGAAACCTAAACCTCTTGGAGTAAGTTGAATTTTTTCTTTCATAGGTAGAGTCATGTGAGCTTGTATTTTCTGCTTCAACACAAAAAATGCAGCATTGTAATGAGGTATTTTTCTCTTTTTTTACTAGGCAGCTCAGGCCATTGCTGGTGTGTTCATTGTCACTCTAGGTCTGATCCTCTCTCACTCAGCCCACTACCCAGACAGATTCCCGACCAGGATCTACACTTTGCCCTGTGTTGTGGTAAATACAAAAACAAAACTACAAATTTAATTTACTCCCATAAGTTATTCTGTAAAAAATATTAATAATTAGAGAAAATACAATTAGATTGACAGAGAACAGTATATCTATCTGCATTTACTGTACACATCTGTTTGTGTACCCACTTCCTTTTGCTGCTGTGACACTTCTAAATTTCCTTTATGGCCTCAATAAAGTTTATGTTATGTTATGTTATGTTATGTTATGTTATGTTATGTTATGTTATGTTATGTTATGTTATGTTATGTTATGTTCATTGTCAAATAATCTTATTTTCATGATTCATTGATTAGTCTATAAAGTGTTGAAAAATATACATTATATTATATTATATTATATTATATCATATTTTAAATATTAATTATTGCATTCCTGTGTATAATTAATAATTTATATGTTTTATCAATATCTTAGTATGTGGTCTCTGGTATGCTGTCGTTTGCTGCTGGACAGTCTCCAAACATGCATGTGGTAAGACAAAAGATAAAAAAAAGTTAATTCTTCGGCTACAATAGGCAAATTAACCCTTTAATTCAAAATGAATGACATGTGCCAACTTTATAGTATTATTTTGGATCTTATATAATATTTCTAGTGTTTCTAATAAGAATTTATGTCCCAACTTCTTTAGAATTTTTTACTCTGTTTAACCCATTCAAATTTAATATCTCATTTGTTGTCTGTAACAAGTAAATGAGAAATTAAAAGGGCTTCCAGACATAAGTGAGATTTTAATCATGTTTGCCATCCAGTTAGACTGTCTGAATTTTTTTTTTTTCCATTACTCTTATTTGTAGACTTGCACCAGTAAACAAATGCTTGTATCTAACAAGTATATTTTTAGATTATTGTCCAACAGATAATGATGTGCAGGTGTGTTTAAAGAAATGCAAATTTGGATTTGAATAAGCTTGTTTACAATAAGTTGTGTAAGAATTCTGTGATAATTTTAAAAGAAGGTCCAAAATTATTACAAGTTGTCTCATCCTGGTTTGTAAGAAAATGAATTAGAATTAGAATGTTTTCTATTTTCTCTTTTGTTTCCTAATGATGCATTATTACTGTTTTTTTTTTTTTTGTTTTTTTTTACTGTGCAGACCAAGCTGTCATTCTCTCTGAACATCCTCAGCTTCTTCTGGTCGATCGCGGCAGTTATTCTCTGTGCATTCGATCTTCATATTCCTCCATATATGTGGAACAATGTTGACACGGTAAAGGAAAACAGCATTTCTCCTTCATTAAGTAACCTCTGTGGCTTTCTGAAATGCAAAGCACATATGTACTCAGCTACATCACTGTCTTTTTCATAGTTAAGTCAAGGAATCTGTGGACTGATTATGTTTCTGCTGATCACTGAAAAGCTCATGGCCGTGTTCTTGATCTACTGGTTGAGTAAAGCCATATGCAGAGAACATTTCAACACGTTGGTATGCCAGTTTCTTTAAACACACAGCACAGATACTGTAAGCAGAATGTTATTTGTAACTAATAGTGTTTTTTTTTTTCTTTTTCTCTGCAGCCCATCATACTGCTGAAACAAGGAGACTGAATTCAAAGGTGCAATGGAGCGCAAACCAACCACCTATTTACATGGTACCAATGTTGTATCAATGTCACACAACATACAGAGAATGTTACATTAACTGTTGTTTTTATTTCATAAGTATTTGTAAAATATGCAAAAAACATCAGATTGCATGTATAATCAGCCACTCATAGGATAGAGATGACCTATTACGTTTGTTTTTGGAAGCATATCATATAGCCGTGTTTATATTGCACTATTTACAGCAGTATATAAGTATTTTTGTTTCCTCACTCCAAAATTATCTTTGCTTTCTAGGTCCTAGAGAACATTGTATTTTCTCTACTCCAAAATGTTAAGATTATATTTGAAAACAGCAAATTATCAACTTTTTTTAAAGGTTGTAAGAGATCATCTTAGTGAAAGCTGAGGCAGGTGATGATTAGTGCTGCTTGACTACCATGCTGAATTTTGAAACTGAAGACCACCAATTGGTATTTAATTCATTTTAGATCGATTATTAATATCCAGCTGTCTGTAAATGTGCATCATTTTGATTGTTCTTATCCAGATTATAGTACATAGATGAGATATTCTTGAACTCTGGTTGAGAGTCAGAATAGTCTTATTACTTAATTTCTTTGCTTTTTAAATGTTTTATCCATAAGGCATTTTGCTTTTTTATACCTAGCCTAAAAGTATATATTTTTTCACTGATTCTTTTTTTATCTGATCATTTTTACAGTGTCTTTTGTGAATACATTTGTAACATTGTTTCAGGAAAATAAAGGGGGTTATTTTGTTTGTATGTCATTTGTCTTCTCGTCTCCTTGTTTTAACTCACAGTACTAATTTGAGACAAGTTAATTCAGCATTATAAAAAGCAATGTTATATCATAGTTAAATCAACTTTATGAATTAATTTCTGAGTTGAAACAAAGGTAATCTTCAATTTGAGTTAACTTGCATTTTCAAGACAGCAGGTGACCTTTCATTTACAAGTTCAAACAACTTGAAATGTTTTGCCGTGTACTTTGGACAGTGACAGATAACAATGAACTGGTTTTAAGATCAGCAACATTTACAAATGATCCCCAAACAATAAATTTACATTTGATATCAGTTATTTAAAAAAGGTGTAAAGCAAGTGATAATTATTTATATAATAATAATAATAATATAATAATAATAATAATAATAATAATAATAATAATAATAATAATAATAATACGATATTATTATTATTATTATTGTTTGTTGTTGTTGTTGTTATTGCTGTGCAAACTTTTAGGTAAATTAGTAAACTGAAACCCGTTCTGCAGCTAATTTATTGAACTGATCAGGGTTACTCTAGTACAATATCTATCACTGCCTGTATAAATAATTACAGTAGGTGATTTTTTTACCCATATTTTATCTAAATTTAGTGAAAATGAGGAAACTATGTGTAAAATAACTTTTAAAATCTCTCCTAAACTATCAGAAACAACACGAAAAGTAAATCTTCATAAAATTGGTGGCCATGGGGCTGACGTTCCTGCTGCTCTTAATGAAAAGTGATAGGGCCCCCTGCTGGGAGCTGAGGATGTTTTTGATTTCAGTGACATGTGAAGCCCTGAGCGACCACATGGGGGAGGTAAATACACACCAAATAAACTCAACTAAATTTACTTTTCAGTGAAGGATGTATTCTAGGAAAAACATTCATTTGATATTCACATTCAGGAATATCAAATGAATGTTACCACACTATTTTCAAGTTACCAGAAAGCTATAGGCTTAAATATGTTTAAATAGTAATATACTGTAGCGGTCACAGTTTAAGAGTTAAGTTCATCAAATAGGTCGACATAGAAGTCAGCCTCTACTGATTTGTCATGCTGTAAAGTCCTTGCATTGAGGTCACGCTAAAAACAATCACAGCAGCAGCAGCTGCTGCACCTTTTTTTTATTACTGACAAAATCTACGTACATACTTACAGGAACTTGTAAAGGACACATGTGAATACACTGTATTAGACATTAGAAAACATTATCAGTTGTTGAAAACCATTAGGTTACCATTAGGGGATTTTAACAATAATACAAATACAACAAACCAATTGATAAATAAATAAAAATAGATAAAAGAAGAGCAAGATCACACAGGGCACAATCCAGTCCACCTTCTGGACATAAAGGCCACCCAACATGTGCAGGATCAGAGTCAATAAAGAGTCATAAATAACCTTGTCCACAGATCAAGGTGGCCTGCTAACAGTTCCAGGGAACACGTCCCTGGAGGAAGTGCCTATGGGAAAAAAGTCTCTTGTGCCTCAGGTGGGATCATGGGGACGTTCCAAAAATCAAAACAACAAAAAATGAGAAACTTTTCCACAAATCTTCCTCGACTTTTTACAAGGAAGCATTTTTTTAAGGAATGCAAAAAACAACTTTAAATGATTGGTAAAACAAACAAATGAGAGCTTACTATTTCTCCATTTGCTATGGAAGGGTTAATGTACAGAGAGCAGGTCGTTATTGTGAAATAAATCCTGACAAAAAAGACAATCATGACCTGCTCACTTTACATTATCCTGTTTATTACGTGGTTACATAAAGAAGAAAAAAAAACAGCACTATATTAAATATTATATAAAATACTACACCTTGTGCTATCATTTACCAATCAGAATCAAGTATTTAACAAAGCTGTGTAATCAACCCGTGAGAATATTATATTAGTCATGTCAGAAATAGAAGGTATTTACAATATCCATGTAAAAAGGAACATGAGAACTGTAAAGGTCGGAATGTTATTCAATTTAAGTGCTAAGCACTCTTTTATATCTGACCAAAGTATTTTTGGACACAGGACACATGATGCCATGTCTGATACATTACAAAAGGGACGAGGGTCTGCGCCAAACCTACACCTTCTTTTCAGAAAAATATAAGCAACGTGCAAGAAGCAGCCGCAAAAGCATGAAGGAGATGAAGGAGCGCATGTTGTGAACTCTTCCGCTTTGGGACACTCCCTACAAACATGCACGCCAATCAAAATCAAAAGTGAACAATTTCGCCAAAACTGTCTCTTCCCCTCTTTTAACCCCTCTGTTGCTCCTTCCAGCTCAGCCTGTCACTTCCACGCCGCACGCTCCTGCCTGCTATGTGACATTTTATATTTATTTTAACAGTTTCCTGGTGTTGGTGCTGCAGCAGCAGCTGTGTGTTTTCGATCACTTTCTCACGCCGCCGTGAGGAGCTGCTGCTGCTGCTGCTGCTGACTGCGTCCATCTATGGCGTCCGTGTATAGCGGATCTCACACCTTGAGCAAGGATGATGTGAATTACAGGATGCATTTCCGAATGATAAACGAGCAGCAGGTCGAAGATATCACCATAGAGTTTTTCTACAGGCCGCACACGATAACGCTGCTGACATGCACCGTGCTCAGTTTGATGTATTTCGCCTTCACAAGGTGAGTCGTTAACGGCTAACGGTTGGTTAGCTCGCAGGGTTAGCCTAGCTTAGCTTAGCTCGCGCTCGGCTAACAGGAGCGGTGATGCTGCTGTGACAGCGGCAGGTAACACAGAGAGGTTAGCTAGCTGTTAGCTGCTCTGTAACGGGTTTCATCACCGAGAGAAACTTTATATCCGCATAAGGGCGTTGGAATAAGTTTCTGAGTGATGACTGCCTGCATTTTCTTGTTATTACTCGTTCACCTGAACTAATAAACTGAATTAATGTGTTATGTAATGTTAGTCCAGGGATGAACACTGTTTCCTGTGCTGACATTAGCCACAACAATGTAACTAGCGAGGAAACGAGTCATAACCTTATATTTTAAATGATTATAAAGTGATCCACTGCTTTACAAACAACGATTTAGAAATCTAATTTAATCCAAATACTAATGTCTTTGAAACTTGACTACAAAGCTGCAACAATTAACTGATTATTAATCCATTATTAAATTAACTAACAACTATTCTGATAACCGATTAATCAGCTTGAGCCATTTTTGAAGAAAAGATAAAATTGTCAGATTTCAGCTTATTCAATGTGAGTATTTTTTTTATTTATTTTTTTGTTCCTTTACTCCTTTATGAGTTAACTAACTGCTTCTCTGACTTAAAACAAAAACAGAAAAAAAAAAACATTTGAGGACTTTAAGCTTTGGGAAACACTGACTGACATTTTTCACCATTTCCTGACATGTTCTAGACTAAAGAACTATTAATTAATTAATTAATCGTGAAAGCAATCCCCTGATAATTGACTATGAAAATAATCATTAGTTGCAGCCCTGTATAAAATGTGTGTGTATAAAACACACACTACTTACAAAATGAGTTGTTTTAATATAGCTATACTTCATTCTAACTGGTGATATTAACTAACTGTTCGTTGGAAAATGTTTGTTCACCCTGCCTGCAGAGATGATGGGAATCCTGACAGTAATCTCTGGGTGGGGCTCATCCTGGTCATCTCTTTCTTCCTTGTCATCAGTGTTTTGGCATTTCCTAATGGTAAGCAAAAAAGGACACTAAAGTTATTACTTTGCTGTATTTAAGCATGTTTGCATAGACCCCATTTAACAAGAAATTGCTTCAGAAACAGTTGGCACAGTAAGTAATGACTGCTTTACAGGAGACCCTTAGGTAGAATAAGGAAGCTCTTCAGTGAGGACATTATGAGAGGAATAGCTAGAAAATAGACTGTAAAAACAAAATTTTAATCCTGGGGGGAACAACCTCATTCAGTCTGGTTTCAACATTGTCAGTTTTGGTTGCTATTGTTAGTTAACTCCTTCTCAAAGCCATATATCACATCTACCAGTGGGCTTGAGGAAGGAAAGGTGTCCAGGGCTATGAGTAGTACATGTGACACTAGGGCTGAGTGGTATGGCCTAAAATTAACATCACAGTATAATTTGAAGCATGGATGGTGACGGTATATACAACATTATACTAGTTTTTCTTCCAATTTCAATAAAAATGGTTCTGAAGGGGTAAAGCACTTGCATGGAAACTGCATGGCAACTATTACTGTACTCTAAACTATATTACAAAGACGTATTTCAATATATTTCACGGATCTTAAGAACATTTAAAGTTTAATAATGAATACAAAACAAAACAAAAAAACATTGGTTGCTATCAAGTATTACCACCCTGTCGTCCAACATAATTTGTAGGTTATCATTTTCTTCTTGTTCTCTGACTTTTTGAAGCCAAACCATGTCCATATAGTGGCAGTTGCACTGGTCATTTTTACCAACTCTTCCTCCTCTTTGTGTGCACTTTAGCAAATTGTTACAAGCAAACTTAAATGAAAGCTATTTGTATGTAAGTTGTTTAGTTTTCAACATATGCAACATGCTGAAATACAAACCGGGTGAATTCAGCAAAAGACTTCAGTGGAGACAATGACGCGAACCAAGTTAAAATAACTTGAAGAAGAAACAATACAATATTTTAATCTGTTCTGTCTGCAGTCTCTCATCTACTGCTGCTATGTTTTAGACAAGCACAGTGTGCTAGCTTGAGTGTGCATTGCTTTCAGCAATGGGTTCTCACGTTTTCCAGATGAAACAAATCTTAGGACAAATTTCTTGGTCAAGCAAAATGAAATATAGTTGAAGTTCATACTGTAGGACAAATTCATACAGGTGTGCTTTCTATACTGTTTGTAGAGTCCACCCTCATGTGAAACAATAGTAATAAAAAAACCTGATTTAATTGTTTTGGCATAATGAGAAATCTAGTCCATCACTTGTCATAAATTATATCTTTGATATATCTTCTGTCTTATGTGCCCCACTGTAGGTCCATTCACTAGACCACATCCAGCAATATGGCGAATAGTTTTTGGTGAGTATTGCCAAAAGTTTACAAGGGGGAAAACGGTTTTCATTTGGTTAGACCTCCATTCTTATATGCCATGTCTCTCTGTTCTTCAGGGCTGAGTGTGCTCTACTTCCTGTTCCTGGTTTTCATCATCTTTCTCAACTGGCAGCAGGTAAAGCAGCTAATGTATTGGTTGGACCCAAACCTGCGTTATGCCAAGAGAGAGGCAGACATAATGGTGAGTGATGAAGGCTTACCCGGAAATAATCTTCAGATTGATTTACATGCACCAGTTGTGTTCACTGACAGGGGATTATCAATCATTGTAATGAGGCTTTCTGTGCTGCTGCTCTTTCTACAGGAGTATGCTGTGAACTGCCATGTCATCACCTGGGAGAGGATCCTGAGCCATTTTGACATTTTTGCATTCAGCCATTTCTGGGGCTGGGGTATGAAGGCCCTGCTCATTCGAAGTTATGGCCTCTGCTGGACCATCAGTATCACCTGGGAGCTTACTGAGGTAAGGAAGCGAACATCAGATAAGGTTATCACACACTCAGCGTCCCATAGCAACCTGTGACCTGGCACTTTCTCTCTGTCTGCCTCTCTCTCTCCTTCTGTCACTTTATAATGAGAACATTTTAAGGTCAACTAAGCTGGTGATGTAAGTTGTTTATCTGGTGAAAATTGGTGGGTTTGGCCATCCACAATCGTTTTATATAACATTTATTGACTTTTATTTTAGGCTGAAAGGCTCACAGTTATTCAGATAAGATGAAGACTCTCACAGCCTCCTAATCTTCTGTTCTCACAGCTATTCTTCATGCATCTGCTGCCTAACTTTGCTGAGTGCTGGTGGGACCAGGTGATTCTGGACATTCTGCTGTGCAATGGCGGAGGCATCTGGCTTGGCATGACTGTCTGCCGCTTTTTGGAGATGAGGACCTACCACTGGGCCAGTATTAAGTATGGAAGTGAACAACAACTGTGTCACAGTTTTACAGAACAGAAACATCCCTGTTTTCTAAGCCATTTATAGGTGAAAAGGGATGTGGGGTGTTATATTATATTGTAAGCTCAGTTTCAGAGAAGTGGGCGTTTGTTTTCACGATAATTGGCTTAGCTTTACTTTGACAGACAATTGACAGTTATAAACTGCTGATCAACTTACTGTGTAGGACTCCTCGTCTCTGTCAAAATATAATGCTCTTGTCTCACACGCATAGGTTGTAGGTTCAGTATCCCCTGCAGCCTGAGCATGAAGTCTGGGGAGGAGTGGGTCAGGGAAACGACTTGCTTCAACTGTAGACTTTATATTAGATAGGGATCCACCCTTTATTATTTATCATCTATGCCTCCAACTTGCTACTAGGACTGCACTTGTCATTTTTGAAGGCTAGGGTCTTATATATTGTTTCTTCAGGTTTTTAAATATTTAATTGTTAACTTTAATGCATGTTATAAAAGTGTGGCTTGTGTGTAATATTTAAGAAATAAATTCAGTCAGAATAAGATATTCAGATGAGTAAGCGCTATGTAATACAGTAATTTTGATTCTGCTCATTTGTATCATTATGATAAAATCCATTGCAATCAAACAAGGCATTTTAGTTGCCACTGCACTCAAAATGCATAAATTGTTGTTTTGAAATATGATCTCACAAGTTCATTAAGCAGGAGTGGACCTGAATGATTAATGCGATGGCATTGCTTTCATCTGGCTTTGTCCACTGCACTACCATAATGCTTATTGTAAATCTATCTGCAAGTCTTTGTAATCCTTCTCCTGTGTGCTTCCCATCCAGGGACATCCACACCACCACGGGGAAGATCAAACGAGCCGTGTTACAGTTCACCCCTGCAAGCTGGACCTATGTACGCTGGCTTGACCCGAAGTCTTCCCTGCAGCGTGTGATGGGCGTCTATCTGTTTATGATAATCTGGCAGGTGGGTCAGTCCTCTCTCGCCGTCTCATGTGGACTAAGTGCTGACTAGTCAGGGATCATCCTGTGTGCTCTGTGTGCTAAGTCCAGGCTAATCTAATTGCCTCCTCCGTTGTTGTAATCTAAAACCTGTTTCACATGGATCCATATAATGAGTGTCCTACTGTCCACACATTAACTGCTAATCCTATAAGAGTGAAAGACTGGCTGGATTACTTAGAGGCAATTTATGGTACTGAAAAAAACTTTGGATGGAGAACTTGAGTAAGCTCTATTGGTCTCAGAGTCAACTATGGCTGCCAAATTTCTAACCAATGGGCTGCTAGGGTGATGAAAGCTGCTGTTTCTCTCATTTTTGTGTGGTGATGAAACAACACCATCCTCCCTGCTCCCTCAGTTAGCTCTCTTGAGGCTTTAAATAGTAATTACCAGTCTTTGAGAATTAGTTGAAGAGATGTGGGGCGGCTCAGCTCTACTCAGCGTGGTGACAGTTTAGCTGCTCTACACTGGGTTCATCCACACAGGCTCCAGGCCAAATGAGTGAATAGCATGGCAGTAGGCCTCCCTCTCATTATCTCCCAGTGCAGCTGAGAGGGGCTTGGACAAAGTGTCCCCCAACATGAACTACTTGTATTGTTGCCAATTTGTTAATCCAAGTGTGACTTGCATTGTAAAAGAATGTTTGTTAATGTTCTAACCTCAACTCAAAGTGGCAGCAATAAGACATTTTTGTAAAACAATCTGTATACTGTACATGGACAAATTATAAAAAAATAGAACGGAAAAAGTAAAAATATAACATTATATTCCTGGAAATTACCTGGACGTAATCAAGAGAGTCCCATATTTCATTAATTAAAGGAGTCACAGCAAGGAACGTACTGCATTTTTCTTTCACAATGGACTGCTGGCACAGCAGACATTTTGACTTGTTACAGCAGGAAAAACACAGGTGGACTTAATAGCAGTAATTATGGCTCATTTCCATTAAGTGTCCCGGTAATGGTGACAGCGAGCCAGCACGCACAATAGAGGGACTTCCGCTAATGCAGCAATCATTAATACACCTGTGAGTTATCCGGTATGACATGTCAAAATGTCTGCTGTGCGGCCAGTCCATTGATAGTTCTGTCTACACATTTAACTGAAGAACTGGTTGACCTTTTCAGTGCATCTGCCTGTAATAAAGCACTAGTCTTATTGCCAGAAGACGTTGCTCACAGCACACATTTTGACTTGTCGAACTCAGGTGTAACTAATAACAACATTGATAATGGCTTCATTCCTTGTCGGCAGGCCTGTTCCAGGGCCCTGCTTTTGTGTTGTCTCACTGGCATGGCCAACTGACACGTGTTAATGGAACAGAGATGTCATTAGGGCTGAGCAGTTAATGGAAATTTAATCAAAATTGCAATTTGGCTTACTGCAATTTTCAAATTGCAGGAGGCACGATATTTGCAAAAGGCAAAATGTGTGTCAAAATACCATTTTAAATTAAAGGTGAAATATGTAACACCCCAGTGTTCAAAAATGAGTCCTGCAGTCCAAACAGCAAGTTGCAGCTATAGACGGTATATTAAATAGGTCTGAGTTGTTGCCATTGCGTATTGGCACATTTTAATGAAACTGAGCTGTCATTAAATGTCACTGAACAACAGTGATCATGTGGTACAAAAATCAGCTCATAGTAGAAAAAATTTAACATAATAAAAAGTTGTAGATATTAAACATTATCTTACTGAAAAAAATTCTAGAGAAGTTTTACTGTCTTTGTGTAATTTGGCTTATACAATCCAAGGCCACATAGAAACTGTACATGTAATTCCAGTTGGATTACACAGAGATTATTTGTAATTAAACAAACAAATAATCAGCCACAAAACAATTCCTCACTTATCCTATGACTTGCTTACATTTTCTAGCATTAGGATAACAATAGCTTGCATAAGCACCCTTAATCACTTTTGATCTGAATGGAATGGAACCTTGATTAGTATCATTGATAACACCAGTGTTTATCTACTATTTTACTTTTTTACTATTACACATGAAAATCTTGATTCTCTTCTGTCTGTTTCCCTCTTTGTAGCTAACAGAGTTGAACACATTCTTCCTCAAGCACATTTTCGTCTTTCCTGCTAGCCATGCTCTCAGCTGGTGTCGGATCCTGTTCATTGGTATCATCACAGCTCCAACAGTCAGGTAAAAACACAAAACACAGCTTTATTTGTAGGGAAAGGGTGCCTAGAAACCAATAATGCCAGATTTTTTGGATATTATACTTTGTTACGTGCTTATATAATTGTAGATGAAATTTGCTAATGTCTGCATTGTGGATTTTGTTTGTTTGTTTGTTTGTTTTAGGCAGTATTATGCATACCTTACAGACACACAGTGCAAGAGAGTTGGGACCCAGTGCTGGGTGTTTGGGTAAGTTAAACCTAAGCTGTAACCCTGACTGAAGTTGATTTTCCTTTCAAGAAAGGCCCTCAATGTATACATGTGTGTGTGTGAACTGCAGTGTACCTGTGGTGTGTATATCAAGTTGCTATAAACAGTGAGGGCAGATAAGGGAGGTGATGTTAACTGATCTACCAGGGTAATACATCTCACTAAGCAAATGTTACTGTGTTCAGGTCAGTGAGCAGAGCACTGCTCTCAGGTAAACGCTACATACAGCCATGTTTGTTTTGTGAAAGTTTACTGCAGGTTATTCAGAGGTATCACTTGTGTGTGTTGGTTTTTCTCCCCTTATTCACAGGGCAATAGCCTTTCTAGAGGCCTTGGCGTGTATTAAGTTTGGACAGGACTTGTTCTCAAAAACACAAATCCTCTATGTGATCCTCTGGCTGCTGTGCTTGGTAAGATCAGGAACACAGCACTGCTGCATTTGTGTGTCAAAATGAATTTCTTTGGTCTGCTACAGTAGAAGGCTCATCATGCTTTAAAATATGTGAAATCATGTGCCTTAACTTTGCTAGCGACACATCACAGTTTCTGTAAGTATTTATTGATTGGTTGATTTTCCATGAATCATTAAACTGTTTGATCTGTTTTTAGGCCTTCATTACATTCCTGTGCCTGTTTGGAATGGTGTGGTTTGCTGAAAATTACGGTCCACGAGAAAAGGTATGTTTATGGCTTTAAAAGTACAGTATGTCATTTAGTTGATAACAGAAAGTAATTAATGTTGATCTTTAACCTTGTCAGGGATAAATAGAAACTGATCCCTGATGTGTTTGTTTAAAACCCTGCGGCAATGACAGTTCACACACCTGCACAAGTAAAACAAAAGCCCCCTTTGCACATGTTATGTAAATATGGTGGCAAATTTACAAGTTGGTCACATGTTAGAATAAGCACCTGAGGCACTTTTTTGTCAAAGTCAGCAATCTTACCAGGTTGACCTTGACACTTAGAAAAACTCAAACACGTCTTATTTACCCTATTAAGAGCAGGTCAGACAACACAAACAAAAACGATAAATTACACAAAGCATCCACAAAAATGCTTTACATACAGCATGTGAGAAAATAAGATTTGATTCATTGTTCCAACTTGATGCCTCTTTTATGGTTGTGTACTGTTGGTCAGTAGGCAGCTGGGATTCTATTATTAGATGGAATTGATGAGAAAATGCATTGGAGGATTAAATATGAAGATGGAGGGAGAGTGTCCCTCACAATGGTCATTAATTAAGGCTGTAACGGCCAAATAAGTTTTTAAATCCATCACTGATGCAGTCTGTGAGAACACCCAGAACCCTCTTCTTCTTTGATGTTTGATCCTCACTAATACGTTTCGTCATAAAACGCACAACTTTTGCCACATTTATGCCTTGCGTCCATACTACTCCCTAAAACAGAGATTTTTGGAAACGCTGCTGACCCCATTTTAGTTTGAAGACTCCAGGATTGTGTTTAGTCTGAACGGGCTTAAACAGAGACTTTCAAAATGAGCACGGGGACACCCATGTTTGCTTTCTGATTGGATGTTGTCAGTCATGATGTGTCGTTCTCTGACTTGTCACGCTCCCTGATCCTTTTCCAGAAGAAAACAAACAACATCAGCCTTGAATAACAGAAGTTAATTCAACATGGATAGTTAAATTATAGCTGACCTCTGTGTTACCTTCAGTAACATTAACTGATCCAAGGAACAAAATGACCGGTCTTACTTTTTGCCACTGCTGTTCTTCCCATCCATAGTATTTTCTACAACTAAGCAACCAACTGCAGAGTAGACAATCGGCTTCCTGTTTACACCAGCACATGCATGCCCAGTGTATGCGACTGGTCATGGGATATGATTTTTCAGGCGTGTTAGTATGGACAGAGATTATTTCTGAATATAGCTAAAATGCTTGTGTGGACAGAGATTGTTTTAAACCTTTTAGTGTGGGCATACCCTTCAACCCACCACTGATTCCAACAGTGGAAACTGGTCTCCCTCTCATGTGTCAGGTGCCAAATATCACACTAGCATATTGGCTTTCTGTAAAGGTCCTGTCATGTCTGAATAAAGTGGTAACGGTCCTTTACATTACAGGCAGTCACTTCCTCTGAAGATCAGTGAAGCAATGTTGCATGTTCCATATATATGTCCCTTAAAGATTCTTATCACTCAGTGTGAATTCTGTACAGGGTCGTTTAGCTGCAGTATGTTCCCTGTCCAGTGTATGGTATGTGTGTCATGTGTCTGACCTCTTCTCCTTTCTCAGAGCCTCTCAGAATGCGAAGACAGTAATTACACAGAATCTCCTGACTACATGTCAGAAGGATTTAAAGGTACAGTGACTTTACTAATTCATCAACCACATAAAAAAGGCTCATAAAAGTATATATTCATCTTCAGCTCTAATCCTGTAAAAGGCTGCCCCCTAGTGGTTGGAATGGTGTGTCACTCATGCTGTAGATGTGCAAAGTTCAGTTGCATCTTTTTATAAACTCATTTCCAAGTGTTTGACCGTCATGTTCCAGGAGAGACGGAGGTGGATGGCGATAGCCCTACGACCAGATGTAGAGGGAAGGGCTCTGGAAAGACCAAATCTATCAACGGCCTGGACAGCCAGTAGGAGACGGAGCTAGAGGCTGGTGGGCGACTCCTGAACTCACTCCAAGGAGCCGGGCGTGAAGGATCACAGAGTGACAAGGGGGTGAAAGATACAACTACTTCCTGGTGTAATTGAAGTATAGAAAGCCCCCACCCACAGTAGAGGGAGTAGAGACAGGAGAGGAAGTGGATGAACAGGTCCATGCAGTGTTATTAGGAGTGCACAGAGGCTTGGACTACAGAGATGCACACTTAACTGTGTGCTGTAGTCATAAAAAAAAGCTCCTAAACCACTGATCACAGGTTTGTGTGTGTGTGTGAAAAGAGAGAGAGTATGGTATTTTGTGTGTGAGCGCATGAGAGAAAATGGTGGGAACAAAAACTGCCGATACTAGATGTGACTGCATGATCATTGTAGCTGATGAACTATAATTTGCAAACATTTATCCTACGATACAGTATATCATTGATGGTTAATGTACATGTGACTGGTTTACACCAGCCTTAACTCCAGTACTGTATGTTGGCTCACCACATGTCAATGTTAAAAAGCCATTATGTAGAAGTTATCACATTAATTGGAGCCTCTATGTTTATAGCACAGAGAAGGCTGAAGTCTTTTTATTATTAGCATCTGTTATTGATTGTCTCTTTACATCGTAGATATTCACACCTGTTTTGTGGGCAGGATTTCAATGCAAGACAGCTTTAGCTTGGTATCAACGGAGGTTTGTGTTTGACCTGGAACAAAGCAAAGCACACAGTTTAAGCACTTTCCAGAATGTTTTTTTTCTTGCAAATACTGTACATTTTGTAATGTTTGAGTATTTTGTGAATCATTGTGACCTTGAGTGATTTTACTCTCCTGTCCATCTGTGGCTGCTATCACTTTTTTTTTTACTGTACTGATAACAGAGGGCAATTATTCAAATTCCTGCATGTGTTGTCAGGCTTTACCTGGCTTTTCTTTTGCTGTCCACCTTCTTGTTAGTGCATATATTGCATTTGCATGGCTGTGTCAAATCAAATCAAGTGTTTTAGTAGGAAAATGTTACAAGAGTAGTAATCAGTACTTTATATTACACTGCACACCAGGACACCAGTATTGTACTTTTTATGTCTTTCACTGTCATTGTAACATTTTAATTTATCCCTTTGTGCCTGTTTGCATGTTTTTTTTTTATTCTCAGTTTGTACTAATACTAAATTTGGGCTTTTTGTGTTTGATTTCTTCTGTGTTTCGAGTGCTTTACTAAAGGTTTATTTTCATTTGCTTGGTCAGCATCATCTCAGTACAGATATATCCCCTCATAATCCTCGACAATCCAGACGTTGACCTCTGTGGAATGGACCTGGCTCCTTTGCTACAGTAGACACTATAAATGGTACATTGTCTCTGGATTTAGATGTCATTTGCCAAAAGCAATTCTGTTGAAAATTACTTGTGCTGTTCTTTTTCACTGTGAAACAATGAAACATATTAAAATGTTTTACATTTCCTCTTAAACTAGTGAGTTGTTATTGGAGCCATTTGCCATGTTTGGTTTTTGAAACATAGCAACAACACTACATTTACACCCTACTTTCAACAATAAATGCCTTTAATTACTCATTAAATAAGTTATTTTTCTACTTCCTATTACATTAATATAAGTAGGAGACTGTTAAACAATAGGAAATCATGAATGACCTTGCTCGACCCCTGAAGAGCACCCTACTGCAGCAAAGCAGTGCTGGATTGGCTGACTCAAGTACGGCCTGCCTTGGATCAGATTTCACTCAGTCTGCACACCATGAAACTCAGACAGAAATAGCTGCCTCATGCTGACCTATAACAACATGTTTTTGAAGGTACCATTGATGTTCTCTGGGAAAAGAGCAGCAAAAAAAAAAAAAAAAAAAAAAGAACAGTAGAGGCAGAGGTATATCCAAAAAGAATTTTCAGCAGCTTTCACTCCACAAAAAGTATTCAGGTACACTGTAAACATAAAATTATTTAATTTAAAAAAGTTAATGTCAGGCTACCTTTGACTATTAAGTTGACTGAACTTGAAAAGAAAAGTTGGTTATTTTTAATGATGATTTAATGATGAAATTTTCTAATAAAAAAGCTTTACAATGAACAATAATAAACAATAAATATTTTGTTATCTAAAAGTTTTAATTATAAAGCCGGAAATGTTGGGTTTTCAGCAGCACTAACCTAACACGGCTCCTATATGACTGAGAGTGAACACAAAACAGTAAAATAAAGCAGATACCTGAAAGTACAAACAGTGACACAGGAGAGAGACTAAACTTAAGACCACAGAGATTAATATAGAAGCTACAAAAGTACAGAGACTTTTAAAAATATCTTTCTGTCTGCTTTACTGCACATACAAGTTGAGCATTGGCTTTGCAGCACACATCAGACAGAAAACAAACAGGCAAGTCTACCAGCAATGGAAAAAGGGCTTATTACCTATTTTTAGCATTTAACAAACTCCATATATGTGCTAATTTTTGTATAAAAAAGGGTATTTTAAGAGTTATTAAGCTGAACCAACAACTTTTCAGTCAGACATTACAAATTTGAATTCCTTTTACATTTTCTCAGTTTGAGTCAGTGTGTCTTTTCACACACAGGAGAGTTTTTAACTCTCAAATAAAGCATGCTAACTATGCTAATATGCCAATCATGTTTCTTAAGACATTTAATTTAATGAGTTGATTGAATCTCACAGTAATTCAACTCATCATTTCAAGTTAAAAGTTAGAAGAACTCATATTTCTGAAAGTTCTGAAAATAAACACCAGAAAGTTTAAGTTTAATTGACTTGAAGAAATACAACTAGTATATTTATGTTTAGTTAATGATCTTTTACAGTGGACACTCACACCATGTAACACCTCCTGGCTTTGAATCCAACCAATACAAATAGCTTTCTATTTTAATATTTAATATACACATAAAATAAGGAGTTAAGTTGTTTTCCTTCTTTTTTCCTCTATCCTCTGTTGAATCACAACAGTAACCAGTTAACCTTTCCAACTTGTGTTTAAGTTGATTTCCAGAGGAGGGCAGCAGAGAGCCTCGGTGGTGTGTAAAATGTCACGTGACCCTTTGGGCCTACAGCACAGGACATGAGTGTGTTGACAAGAATGTTGCAGTGCTCTGCTTTCAAACCCTTCTCTTCATCATTCTCTCTGTCTCATTTAAACTACCAGCTTGCTTTTTTTGATTCCTGAACCTCCTGCAGTCTGTATCTGTAGGTTTAAACAACATCAGGATATTTCAGTCATGTCCAAGAGTCCTGGTTCCCTGAGCCGTGGCAGCCTGAAGAGTCCCGAGGGGATTCTGAGAGAGATCCAGATCAACTTACTGGAGTGTAAAGTCTGCTTCGAGAAGTTCAGCACTCTGCAGAGGGAGCGCAGACCACAGAACCTTTCCTGTGGCCATGTACTCTGTCTGGAATGCATCACGGCTCTGTCCCACCCTCTCCTGAGGAAGCTGGAGTGCCCGTTCTGTCGACAGCTGTGCAGCGTTGACAGCACCTCCCACTGCCAGGTTCTTACTGACCTGCAGGAGCTCTTGTTGTCTTGGAGTCCTCCTCACAGGCCGAAGGGAGGCCTTGGCTTGGCTGCAGGTCTGACATCCACAGTTCTGCACCTTTGTACAGCTTTTGGTGGGTGGGGGACTCTAATCAACCCCACTGGGATAGCAGTTTTGGGCTCTTCAGGGACAATAGTGGTGGTGCATGATGGCGAGAAGAGGGTGATGGTGTTCAGTCCACAGGGCAAGAGGCTGCACTGTTTTGGGCGAAGAGGACAAAGCAGTGGTGAGATCTGTTATCCAGTGGATGTGGCGGTGACTCCCTGTGGTTACGTGGTGGTGACCGATGCCGGGGATAAAGCTGTGAAGGTTTTCACCTCCAGGGGGAACCATGTGTTGATGGTTAAAGACTCCTTCCAGATGCCCTGGGGTGTGGACACAGACAACAGTGGGCACATCCTGGTCTCAGACGTCCAGGCTGGCACGCTGTCCCAGGTTAAGGTTGACTATATTCGTGGTGTCATTCTGGAGCATAAAACAGTCATTTCAGACCTCCAACAGCCAAAATCAGTGGCCTGTTGTTGGGTGACTGGAAACATTGCAGTGATGGAGCATCCACCTCATGACACACATCCACTTGAGAGGCACGAGCACACAAGGCTGAGAGTGTTTTCAAAAGACTTCCATGTCCTGTATCAGACAGACAGTTTCAGCCTGACCCTGCAGTCCACGGTGAGGCTCAACATGTCAGCCATAGCCTTTGATGCAGATGGAGACGTGATTGTGATTGACTCCAACCAGGGGATGGTTTGGAGTTTGGGGAAGCTCCAGAATGGCCCAGCCCTGACTCCTCTGGTGGGAGACCACCTCATCCGTCCAATTGGACTGGTGTCACTGAAGAACATGCTGGTTATTCTGGATGGTGGAGACCACACAGTGAAGATTTATTCTGCTAAATCTGATGCTGGGCCCAACATATAGTTCAGTATGAGCAGGCCTAGAGGAGCCTATGTGAGCCTATGCAGTGAATCAAATCATATAGTGATGTTCTTATCTGTCAGTACCTTTTTTATAATAATAATTTATATATGTTAAGTTTTACATTGAAAAAACTTTAACTTTTACATTATACTTTTACAAATGACAAATGTGAATATGAAATCAGTGCTATAGACTACTGTACCTTGTTTTAGGTCGTGCAATAATGTCAAACTAATGTTTTTGTGGGTTTTTATCCTCCCAGCTTTTGAAAATAAAATTTGTGCTATTTACTAATTCATAAGTCACTGGTTTCCCCAAAAGAAGGCCAGGACCATTCAAACAGGTCTCAAGAATAATCTGAAAGGTCACATGATTAAAGGGATAAGAAAATAAAAAAGTGGTTGTATTTTTTCTGTTTTCTTATACTGGATACTTTTACCATTTGGGACGACAAAAAACATAAAATGAAACAATCTAAGGAAAAAAAAAACCAGTCCTGCATTGCTTCCAATTCATGTCCTCAAGCCCATAAACCTGTGATGACATGCCAACAAATACAAATGACTTTATCTTAATGGGGTCACAAGTCAAAAGATTGGGACCTACTGCAATACAGAGCTACACGGAATATACTGAGCAAATGTTGGCAGCATTTTTTTTCCAGCAAGATTAGCTGCAGACAAGCTCCCGCCCCACTGGTCACTAACATAGGCACACACACACACACACACACACACACACACACACACACACACACACACACACCCCAATCCATTATATGATCTCCTAACGCCTGTGATATTGTGATATTCATTACTTAGGGATGTATCAATTGTTGTGATATTGCAATAAAAAAAGGCTTGATACCATACAGGACTGTGATTATATTAACTGTGATATTACATGTTTAATTGTTTTATTTTATCTTATAAAAAAGACTGTTACTGACTGCTGCATTGTCTTTGTTTTGCATTTGCACACACATTAATTACAAATACAAATACATTTGTGCACTTAGGTCATGGCTGGCTCCTTTTTTATTTTATTTTACTCAAGAAGGAAAACAGACAGAAATAAAGTTAAAAAGGAAAAAAGGAATTTTATATGAACACATCAGATTAATTATTTAATGCTACAAAAAAGAACTTTAATATTAAGTTGTTTCTGGAGACGCCCATGGACAGAAGTGGTTGTGTTTCCATCACTATAATGACAAAATATCAAAAATCAAATTATCTGAATAAAAAATCTCCTCTTTTTTTCCCTTGAACTGGCTAACTTTGCAGGAAAAATGTAAATACAGACATGTGTCATCTGATTTTAGGAGGAATCTGACCCAGTGGCAGACATTAAGAATAAATATACTAAAATAGCTAAACTGCTTGTAAACTGGTGTGATTTGTTTTTGAAGGTTAGTGTGGAATTAAGATGATTTCATAAACAGTTAAAAACTCCTTGTAGTGCCTTCAAGTTAAAAGGAAAAAATAATTTTGTGCAAACAAAAATGCTACACATCAGATTTATTATTTACTAAAAGCACATTTTTTGGTCATTTGTCTTAGTTTTTTTAAATACCACATCATTATCATTGTTTTACCATTTTTAGTGTCCTTACAACCCAAATATTTATGAATATATAGCTATAAATAAATAATCAAATAAATAAATAAATAAATATTGGGGGCCACTTGGACGCCTGCCAACAGTATATCTAAAACCCTAGCTACTGCCCTGCTGCTGCACATTGCACAAGTGTTTGATATTACTAATAAAAAAAATAATAGATAAAATCCAATTAGTGTGGGTGTCAGAGCGAGACATTTTTTAACTTCCTTTTCTAATAATCCCTCTGCTCTTCATTGTGTCTTTAGACGATGCTTATCGCGGCTGCATGTTAATCAACTTGTCAGACAGCCTCACATTTCTCGTCCGCTGGTTTTTTTTCCCCCCCCCAATACGCGGCGCGGTGCGTAAATCCTTTCCCCCTGTTTGGCACAGCCGTCTCCAGTCTGCCTGCCAGAGGAAAGCAGTCGTGCTCCCAGTGGAAGATGGCGGTGGGGATGCTGTCTGGGGCTGGAGCAGAGTGCTGGATTTGCACAAAAAGCGAGCCCGGATGGATATAAAGGAAGAAATATGAACGTATTTCCATCTCTTCTCCTCGAGGTCTGGACTCTTTCGGGGTTGTTTGACTAGAGGCTTTTTATTCTGGCAGAAATCCGGGCTTCTTCGGGATTCACAGACTATACATTGATAGCTCGGCGCATTGAGACAGGGTGGGAGTGAAAAGTGGACGAAAATGTCGGATACAAAGGTAAAAGTTGCAGTGAGAGTTCGGCCCATGAACCGCAGGGGTAAGTGTTTTATAACGATGGTTTCTGTTTGCAAACTCCTCGGATTCATGCTACGTTATCATAAAGTTTTCATTTCTTCGCCATTGCTGCTTTCAGCCTGAGTTACGAGCCAGGAGTCAGACTTGAGTTTAGTTTGAAGAACGGTTTTGACTTTTTCACACCCCCGCATTATTCTGCTTTTTTTTTTTTTTTTTTTTTACTTTCCCAACAAACTTCTTCTTTGCAGAAATTGAACTGAATACAAAATGTGTCGTGGACATGGAGGACAACCAAACAGTTCTACACCCTCCACCTTCAAATGCAAAAGGAGAGAACAGGTAAACAAAGCTGAAATACTGCCAACACTAATGAACATAGTCAAAGTGCATTATAACAAGATTTATAACGCAGTGAACGTGTTGTAGCTGAGGCATCTGTCGCTTTGCTGTGCAATAGAGAAAAAAAGGTCTTTGCAGGACACTTATGGGGACTGTGGGTGTTTTGGAAATGTCTGTAAGTGCAGAAAAATGCAGACTGCACCCTTACTGTAACAGCTTTATCCCACCCTGTTTGTAATAACAGCGACAATAACACTCAAGGTTAGTTATAACTGTCTATCAAGTGAGCTCCTGGAGCACATGACTGGTTCAAATGTCTGAAAATACATCAGAACATTAGGCAGCATCATCTTTCAACCTGCATGAGAAACTTTTGTCTTGAATTCAAATTATGTGTTAACATAAACGCCAGTAAATAAATGCAGTACTGCACTCTGCTGAGGACACCGTGTCTGTCACCCACCTGCCTGCAACATGATATTATGTTATGTAATTCATGTGAACTTTCCAATACTAATCAACACAGTATAATAATGCATACACAGTAGGGCTGCACAATTCTTTGAAATATTATCAAAATCGTAGTGCAGCCCAGTGAAATATCCAAATAATAGATGCTACAATTTTTTGATGAAGAAAAAAATGTGTGACTAAACAGCAGAAAGTAAAAGTGCTAACTAGGACTGATATGGCTCTTTGGCTTGTCCCCATAGGAAAACCCTTTTTGGTTCTTGGTGGAACATTTTATAAAGGTTCCACCTGGAATCCTTTCAGAGGGTTTCACCTAGAACACCGCATAAAGGATTATACGTAAAAGGGTTACACCCAGTCTCCCATATGTATGGTTCTTCAGATTATACTACTTTTATATTCAAGGGTTTCATCTAGAACTCAAACAAGGGGTCTAAAAATAGCCCTTTTATGAGGGTTTCATCTATAACCCCCTTGTCTTCTGAGGGTTCTACAAAGAACCATATTGTATTCGACAGATGAAGCAAAAATTACGGAATTCGACATAATGATCCTATCCTTCAAGACCTGTTTCTTCCAAAAATGTTTTTGGAAGAAAAGGGGTTCTAGTTTTTTCAGAAAATGGGTCTTCAAAAGCAAATGGTTGTGGGTAGAACCTCAGTCCTTCAGGAAGAACAATTTTGGAACCTTAATATCTAATAGAGTATAATGAAGCACTGTAGCGCTGCACAGATGTCCTGGCCTACAAATACAGTGCATACAGTGTTTTTTTTTTTTTGTGATGTAAATAATTCCCACTAATCATGAGGTATATTGCAATATCTGTCAAAATAGTCACAATTTTACCATATTGTGCAGCCTTATATAATATTGTCATACTTGACATATATCTGAAGTTGAGTTTTGAGGCCAGAGGAGGTGGTTGAGCTTGTTTGACACATGAAGACGCCTATTAGACAGAACAGATTAATGTTGAGCCTCAGGGTATCACTGTAAATCTCTCAAGTCAGAACTAATTTAACTTATGTAGCGTTCAAAGTGGTGTTAGACCACACCGTGTCTTTTACAAATGGCAGGACACTTTTATCGAACAATAGGAAAGCAAAGCATCCACCTCAGACTCTGCCTGGTCTGCAGAGTGAAGGTCAGCAGAAAAAAAGCTGCAGTTTCAGCTGGCTTGTGATCTGACATGCCTTCAAATGTGTAATGAGGAAATGTCTGGAGCCACACAACATGTAGGCTAATGATGGCTGTATGCTTGTGAAGTCATTCACGTCATGCCTGTTAGCTACAGTCAGAGATGCTATATTTTCCATTTCCCATCGTAGTCGAAGTCCTTTTCTTCAATTTTGCGCTTGGTTTGTTTGCCCTCTTCTGCTGTTGGTGTCACACATGATTAAACAGCTGACCTGATTACCCACAGGGGCAAATAAATCTAAAATGATGCTCATTTAGCAAACAAAATACAGAACTATTTGCTTATTTCCTTTGATTTATCACTCAAATGAGCTTATTTCTGATTGGACATGGTATGAAAAACATATCTTTTGTGATGTCAGTGTTTTCACTGATGTAAAACAAAGCCATGTTGCATGCTGCACCTGCACTGGAGAGACTGTTGCTGACTTTGGTTGATGTTGGACAGTATTTACCATGAGTTTTTCAAAGTGCAGTAAGCTCACGCTGTTTAAAGTAAACAAAGTGGAGGGTCTTTAATGACTTTGAAGGGGTTTATTTTGTAATAATGACCTGCTCACTGCGCATTATACCATTTATTACATAGTTACTTACTAAAAAAAAACAATAATTTGACACAAAACATCCTTTATAGCAGCGGTCTGCTGTTCAGGGTTGCGTCTAGAAGGGGGCCCTAGATTTACAAAATTCTCACATATGCACATTTGATTCAGTTCAGTGCCACTCAATGTCACTTTTCTGGACTTAATTTAGTTATTTTCAGTTTGTTTTTTGTTTTTTTTTCCCCAAATTTCATATTTTTGTTGCAGTTTGGTTTAGGCACAAAAACTACCTGCCTATGTTTAGGCACAAAAACAAGGGTTAGGGTTCGTGGTTAAAAAAAATCATATTTAGTTTAAAAAATCCTTGCATTACACATTAGAAAGGTTTTCTGGCAATCTCAAGGGTGCGTTGTGTAGGCAACAAATACTAGCCAACCATAATACAGTAGAGGTAACCAGTCACAGTGGGACTAGTACAGTTCCTGTGAGAGTTTCATAAATCTGGCCAATCAAAGGTTTCCTTTTAGACACAACCACTTTTCAGAAATAACAGACCATGGAATGCTTTTTGACCAATCAGAATAAAACATTTAACAAAACCGTGTAATAATCCTAATTCAAATTTGAAACGGTAATCCTAATCGTCAAGAATTTTATCGTGGTTTACCGTGAGGCTGGTAACAATTTCATCCCTTTTACAGATTATTTCAAATGAGCAACAGCCCAGTGTGACTGCTGAAAGTAAAGTCACAGTAGGTGAATACATGCCACACTCAAGGCTTTTCTTATGGCCCACGTCCAGTCTTGTTAAAGTGTAACGCTTTCTCTGCTGCTCCGCGTAACCAGCAGTCAGCATTAAATGGTAATGAGCTTGCTCCCCCAGCAGCTCGGGTCCACACATTAACCTGTATTTAAGGCAATTATCAGAACAGAAATTGCCACACAATGGCGGCGTTCCAGGCAATTAAACAAATCACGCTCAAAGCGAACATATGTGGAACAGGGTACATAACAACAGAACAAAAAGCTGTTGTGGGTGAGAGGTCAGAGGAATGACAGTAAGTGTACAGATACTCAGAGTGACTACAGCTGCGATATTGTCTCAGTTAAGTGATGAGTATTTGGATATGATGCTGGATCTTTCCACTGTGACCTGCCGCCATGTTGTCGAGGGAGACACAAGCATATTTTCATTCAGGAGAAGTTTCCATATCTGATGTAGATGTCTTATCAGTCCTACAGAGATTCCTTTCATAGACTGAGACATTGATATAAATGTTTGCCCAAGGATGTAGCTTAGGTCATTTGTTATTCTGCCAGCAATTTCATCAATTGTAAGTCTTAATAGTTCAGATTATTATATATTTTTTAAGATTATTTTTTGGACTTTTGCCTTTATTTTGATAGTGACAGCTGAAGATATGACAGGAAAGGGAGTAGAGAGAGAGAGGATGACACGCAGCAAAGGGGACGCAGGCAGGCAACTGAGCTATAGGGGCACCCCAAAAGCTCAGATTATTTGATATGAAATATTGTGATGTGAACTCAGTAGTTAAACCCTGCAGTTACCTGAGTTACTTGTCTACCGCTGTCTCAGGCTGCTAGTTTGTTGTTATTGTGTGACTTGTGTTGGCGAATCCACCTGATGCTTTTCAAACTCATAAGTCACAAACAAACTACGAGATTGGCAGTGGTAGGTAAGCAACTTCCGTGTTTTGCGAGGTAAAATGACTGATTTTGCCTATGTAGTTTGGTTGGTTTGGAGAGAGCGATGTGTCACTTATATACAACATTTTTTTTTTGGCTAAAATAACTTTTTGCTGATCCTGTCCACAGCAGTACATTGCAATACATTCACTATCGATAAGTACCTCAAACAACCCGACTTCCTATAATTTGAACTATCCTTTTAAGGTAGTGCGTTTTGTAGCTATAAAGTGACTATGACCTTGAACACTTTTGGTTCAGTTTGGTTTCGTTACATTATTTCATGTGAAATGAGGTTATGTGAAACTCCATAGGCAAGATCAATAATTTTACCTTCGCGAGTTACCTCGGGAGTTACTTGTCAGACTGCTGTATCAGTCCCTTAGTTTACTTGTGTTATTGTGTGACTTTGGAGAATCTGAACTATGTATAAAACACAGAAGTTACATAAAGACACAACAACTAACAGAATCAAGGAAGTTGTAGACCAGCATCTCCTGTGTTCTGAAAGGAAAAATTACTGATTTCATCTATTGAGTTTGGTTGGTTTGGAGAGAGCGATATTTGCGTATATCATGGTGGTTTCCTGTCAGAAAAGGCTGTCTGACGGGCAAAGCGAAGCAATTAAAATATTCTAAATATAGCGTACACTTAAATGATATTGATAGTTTTAGGTAGACCTTTTTTTAAGTGGCTAAATATGTTTTGTTGCTGACCCTGTCCACAGCAGTACATTGCTTAGCTTTCAGGAACAGCCTATTACAACGCCAGTGCAAATAATCTGAACTATCCCTTTAAGGTAGTACATTCTGTAGCTGTAGAGGGACCGTGGCCTTGAACAGTTGCGAATCAGTTTAGTTTTATTATGTCACATTTCTTCTCTATAGTGTAGTCCAGGCATATAATTACTTGTTAACATTTCAGTGCTGTGTGTGTGTGTGTGTTGTGTGTGTTTTGGGTCTCTGTGTTTAGGCTGCCATGGTTTTCTTAAACCATATAATTTTCCTCTCGGCTGCTTGTGGAGCCACAGAAGGGGATACCCTGATCACTAAGTCTTTTCCTTGTTTTGAGGACACCTGTTTCTGTGTGTTGCGAATGTGTCAGATTTAGTGGGTATTAGCATGCCAAATATGGCTGCAGGGCCAAGATCATGGGAACTTTTTCTCTCTCATGGGAACGCTCAGGCACAGCCTCAGAGAGAAAACAGCAGTAACAGACAGATTTATGTAGAAACATCTGAAATAAATTGAACCCATTGCTCCAACAGTTTTGCTCAACACCTAAAAATACTAAATATTACTTAAGTCTGGTGAAATACAGGAATTAAGTCTCTAGAGGGGTGAGCTTGGAGCTGAAAACTTTCCAGATTGTATCTGAATTTTAATCCGGTTTTGCAGAGACCACACAGCACCATGAAAACATGTAAGTCACCTAAAGAATTCAAAGAAATATAAGGCATTTCCTTTGATGGCTAAGCCTCATTCTTTGCACCACCGAGCATTATAGCAACACTCGTGACCCAACCCCCCCCCTCTCCTATTTCCCTGAGAAATGAACAATAATCTCAGTGGTGGGCGAATGAAACATGGATTGTGACTTCAGGGCGACAGGTTAAGTTTCCTGAGTTGGCACGAATGGCATATTTGAAACGGGAATCTGGGAAAGTAGTTTTGTTTTCACGCGCCAGTATGTCTCCTTTGGGGTTTGGACACAATGAAGGTGGGGGTGGAGAGGTGGAGAAATACCTGAGGCTGCTGTCTGCACAGGGGATGAGTGGTGGAGCATCATGACAAGAAAATACCCTTCGACTCACACAGTGGGGCCATGTTACATCTATCATGCTCCAGCATGTCCGTCAGCGTGCAACAATTGAATACAGGACCATCAAGTCTTGGAAAGTCTTTATGTAAACCCCGCTTTTTCTGTATATTTCAGCCTAAATATACAGAGCTGCTTCAAAAGCCAAAAGCTAACCACAGCTAACGTTTCAGAGAGGCAGAAGGCAGTCTGGTTTATGACAGAGAAACATGCTGTCTTTTGTCTTCCTTTCATTGTAGCTAACTACAAACATGTAGGTTTTAAAATATGTCTAACGAAGGATGTCTTTTGTTGGATCTAACTGTAACTCTTGTTTTCTTCTCCTCTGAGCGACTGTAGCTCTGCGGAGAGCAGTTCAGGATGATCAGTGGAAGTACTGCATGTCTTTATCTGATAACGTCCGTAACCAAGCTTGTAATTTCCGCTCTAATCTCTTCCTTATCGCTAATGGTTAGAAGAGCTCTGTTGGGTTTATCTCCACTTGACTGAGTTATCTTGCTTACTTGGAAGAGTAAAGAGGAACTTCATTTAAAGAATCATACACTATGAAGGTGCTGCTTACACCGTGCTTCCTCAGCTGTAAATTATCTTGAACAAATTATTTTTCAAGTATGTTCAGAGATAGCTGTGTGGTTAGGTCCTCCATGTCTATTTTCACAATGTAAATTGTTGAAGAAACTTCTACAAAAAGGCTGCTGTTAAAGAGAAGTAGTTCAACATTTTCAGAAATATGGTTTATCACTTTTGTCAGGAAGAAGATCGATACCACTCTGATGTTTGAATATGAAGCTATAGCTAGCAGCAGGTTACAGCTGGCTATCCTCTGTCCAACAATACTTTTCTCATCTTGCCAAGCTAAACAAATTTGTAACCTGTTAGTTTTTATCCTTGAAACATACTGTAACATACATTGAATTATAGGGGTGGGAATCTTTGGCCACCTCACGATTCGATAACGATTCAGGGGCTACGATTCGATTATAAAACGATTATTGATGCATCTTTAATATATGTATATTGATGCACTTTTTCACAACACACATTTCTTTTTGTCTCACTGAATAAGCATTCATCACTTCCATTTTTTAAAAACAGTGCATTTGTAATAAGAAACGAGCTGAATTCATTTCCATTATATTTTATTAAACTAATGGAAATGCGTGCAAACTGGATTGTTCTCTGGTCGGTAGCGCCACTAGTAGCCACAGCAACAACAGCCTGCCGTCTCCCCGACTCCTCTGTCGGGTGGAATCGAGTTACATGGCTTCTCATGTTTGTTGTGTTGCCAAAGTATTTTATTTTAGCGCGACACAGCTTACACATAACGTGGCTCTTGTCCAGTTCGCTTCCGCCGTTGACGTTGTAGAAGCCGAAGTGTTTCCACACGTCTGCTTTTAAATTAGAAGGAGCTGTTTCGGATCTCACGGCGAGGTGGGGGGCGGTCAGCCATGTTTGTTATCCTCTGTGCGCGTGTCGGCGTGTCCGCTCCAGGTGTGCATCCCAAAGTGTCCCGGAGATGACGCGTACCGCGCTTCTTGGTTCCGCATTATTTAGAACCTTCTGTATTACTTTAATTAACAGATTTAAATAATCGAAATTTGGACGTTTGTGAATCGATTCAGATTCGTCCACATCCGAATCGCGATGCATCTAAGAATCGGAAATTTCCCCCACCCCTATTGAATTATATAAAAAATATGTTGCAAAAACAATGATGGGCACTTAACGTCAACACATGAGTTAGTGAGCTAAGACTACCACTAGCTACTGTTAGCTGAACTACTGGTTGTCACTGTTAGCAAACACTATGGTTAGCTATCATAAGCTAAGTAGTAAGACAGTCTTAGTCCTAAGTCTAAGTCCCAAACATTACTCTTGTGAAACTGACTTTTAAACACTGTTGTACCGATTAAACAAACAAGATAAAAATTTGGCAAATTTGGTTACCTTTGAACAGAGCCAGACTGTTTTCCTGTTTCCAGCATTTGTGCTAAGCTAAGCTAACCAGCTGCTGCCCGTAGCTTCGTGTGTACCATAGAGATATGAGAGTGGTATATGTAACTCTCCGCTAGAAAGCATTTGCTGAACTGTTCCTTTAAATTGAGACATTCTCTGGTGACTGCCAGACACCAATGTGGTCAACATGTGTTTTGTTAAACTTTTACAGATAGCCTCTAATGGTGTCTGTTTGTTTGTTAACCCTTATGATACACAGCTGTCAAAGACACAAAAAGGTGTTGAGTCTCCCACGTTGTTGAAGTTTTGGAGGTTGGTCACACTTTCTCCCAAGTCACACATGACCAAGTGTCATCATGCTTTCCAAAACAAGCCTTCACTGAATGACAATGCTGCCTTGTCCAATGGCTACCCTCAGGAATGTTCCCTTTGTCTTTCCATTTTGGTCCCTGTGTGCCAATAATCAACCTTTCCATTCAGTAAGATGTTGTTCTCAGAGTTAGTTGACCTAAATTACACACTATCAACCCAACTTTTCTCTTCAGAGCTGTATTCATGCGTGCCATGAGGAGAAAGTGCTGTGTGTCGCTGATAAAGCAATTGCATTCCCTCAAGGAGCTGTTCCCTGTTTGTTTAGAGGGTGGGACATTGTTTACATCTTGATCCGGAATTGAGAAAAGATGGCGTCCTCCCTCTTTGTCAAGCCTGTGCCTCATTAATCTCAGATGTGGCTTCTCATTCTGAGTGCAGTCAATGTGAAAAAAAAAAAAATCCTCTCTCAGACATTTCTTCCATAATGATTCTGGTTTTCCTTCTTGCAGATTCTCTCAGATGAGGCCCTTTTGAAGTTTTGAAGCCGGCTTGTTGTGTTTACATGAATTTAATTTCATGGTGGGATAGGTTTATTGTGGACTCACTTTCAGTCTTATTCAGGGGAAGTGGAGCCAGGCAACATTAACAAAAGCTTAAGTTTTTAACTCATCTCTGTCTGCAAAGAGATATTCCGCTCATTACAGTCTCATTATGTTTGAGCATGTAATTACTGTAACAGTCTATTTAGCACATTTCTTTTTGCAATTAATGACTTTTGTGATATGCTTTGCACTTCATGAGCATGTGGCTTTTGTTGTCTATTGTCCTCAGCAGCCACATGGCACATGTATTCAGATAAGTGACATTTAGCAAGCAGACAGGGTCAAAGGAGGTGTGTCCTGGTAGTAAATGTGTCACTTCATTTCCCTTGGAGAGGACGCCTTAATATATTGAACAAATTGATGAACTTCACTTCTTTTTGGCTTGTTTGTCTCCTTTGAAACTAACCAGATTTAGGGCTTTTTAGAGCAGATGTGGTCAGGATTCCTCTCTGTGTTTTTTAGCACACACTTGGCCTACGGCCTGCTGACCCAGCTTGTCACAGTGGTGTCAGAAATGCCGGAGAGGATTAAATTAGATCGTGCCTGCATCATATGTTGTGTTGTTAACATTTGTTATGGAAACTCCACACAGAACAGTGGGTATGAGCAGCATCATGTGCGCTCTTCATTAAGGCTGTTTTTGAGATCCTGATCTTGGCTTTCATATTGGAACTTTGACTCATGAGGCTGGTAGGTTGTCTCGCCTCCATGTTTACCACCGTTGCTTAGTGACAGAGGTTGCCAAGATACAGAAATGTCCTGGAGTTATGTTGATGACCTAATGAGAGATATCCCCCAGCCACCCCAAATATTTTCATAGGAAGCTAATTTTAGTATTGAGAACAATCACACATAGATGTTTAAAAAATGTCTAATTAGACAAGAGCAGTGGTGGAATGTAACTAAGTACATTTACTCAAGTACTGTATGCCTACCTAATTAAAGTTTTCAGATATTTGTACTTTACGTGGGTATTTCTGTTATTCCATTTAATACTTATACTCTAATCCAGTAGGAAAGTAGGCGTAGTTACTAGTTGCGTTTCCTATTAAAATTTCATATAAAAGCCTGTGAAATACAATATAATTGTAGAATAACATTAAATCAGTGGTTCTCAATCTTTTGGGCTTGTGACCACTTATAAAAAAGCAGATTCTAGTTGGGACCCTAAATGTCCAAAAGTTGTTAACAGACCCACCAAATAGACTTTTCCAATCCAAGCGTCTTACGTGGTTTCATTTAAATAGCTATCTGTTAAAACTATCCAAAAGGCCAATTTCACAAAAAAACTAAGAGAAGTTGTGTGTGGGTCTGCATCCGCGAAAAAACACAACAATACATATTTTCATGTGATTATACACTAATGAAAACATACTTATGACTCACGTAACTTCACACACTGGACTTGGAGGGGAACTTAAGTAAAGTATCTGAGTATTTCTTCCACCACTTGCCAAGACGTTGTATACTTGCAGTAGATGTGTTATGTAATTAGACTGAAGAAGTACCAGAAATTGTTTGTGCGACAGAATAGTTAGCTGTCTCAGTAGTTTGGATCAATCCTGCAGGTCTGTGTCTGTCATTAGCAAGACAACTTCCTTTACTGCTGTTTTTCAAATACTTCTGAATGTCCTGTATGTAAACCTCTGACTTCAGCCACTTGTCAGGTTTACTTTCGGATCACTCATGCTAATAAAAGCAACAGACCAGACAATCTTACATTAGGCTGCATGCTTCCTTGGAATCATTTGAGTCACCCCCGCCTGGCTGTAACTCTGCTTGGCATTTTCCTGCTCTCTCCTGTCTGTCTGTCTGTGCAGCAGGGTGACCTCTGCTTTGAGTGGGTGGGGACCAGCGTGTTCAGTTCTAAACATACTGGAAGACCATCTGAAATGTTAGCTGGTTGCCTGTGGGAGCACGGTGCGCTGTAACCCGACACTTTCACATACACACAAACACACAGAGCTCTGAACGTTGTGTTTGGCTCTGGAGCTTGTTGAATTGTAATTGTCTGAAGCACATCAACAGCCAAACAGGGGAAAGAGTCATATGTTCAGTTAAATGGAGGTTAAAAGGGTGGGGGAGGCATAGTTTTAGCGATGGATCAAGAAGAGGAATTTAAATCTATGGGGAGCATGCCAGGGAAAAAAAACGTGCTTGTGTGTGTGTGTGGTGTGTGTGTGTGTGTGTGTGTGTGTGTGTGTGTGCTCATTGCAGATGAATGTCATCTCAATAGGGGGTGAACCTCATCCATGTGATTTACATATTCCAATGGAGCAGCAGGATTATATCATCAGACACTTGTGCAATGCCTGCTGCGAAGTCGCACAGATGAATCCGACATATCTGTATGTGCACTACTAAATTTGGACTAGTTTTTTAAAATTTTGATTTGAAACTCATTTTTGGGGCTGTAAAAACATGATTGCTGAAGAAAACGCCAGTTAATAATAATTATAATTTCTGGTTGCTAATTTGAACTAGCCACCTCCTGATATGTCAGTTAAAGTGCAGTTTAAGGATGACTATGACAATGCATTAAGGCAATTGTAGGTTTAAAAAAATATGGAGTTGGGGGAAGGGGTATTATTCTGAGAAAAAAACATTTCCAAATATTCAAAAGCTTTATTGTCATATGCAGAAATAAACAGTGCAGTACAATGCTAGTTTGCCATGTCTCTCTACTTAGTGTTGTAAATCAATCTATTTATAAATAGAATAGACACAATTTATTATAACAATAATTGGGGAAGCAAGTTTTACACAACAGCACACAGCCCATATTGTGTCCTGCTGTACCATGAATCCCATTTGAATTGCATGTAGATAAGTAACTGGTAATATTGTTGTATCTCTGCACTGTAGTTGCACTGTAGTTCCTGATGCACAAAAGCTATCACCTCATCCAAATCAGCTGTGTTAAACACAAAACAACATACTGATCATGCTGGTCTGGATGAGGTGAATGCTTTTGTGCATCAGGAGCTACTAAGGCTGAGTCAGAACCTTGAAAAGTGAAGCAATATGGTTAGAATTTTTTCTCACAAATTTATGACTTTATAATCTCAGAAAATATCAGTGAATATTGGTGCTCTTTTTGGAATATTACTAATATATGTTTTTTTTTTTAACCTGTTTTGGCTGTAACATGTCGTCATAGATGTCCAATCAAATTAAACAATACATAAAAAAATTATAAATCTATTTGTCTGATACTTCAGTGAGCGTGGGCATGCAATATAATTTTTTAAGGATAGATCCGTAGATGCTTCAGTGGGTGGATGATACAGTAGATTAATCTGATGTGTTGCCCACCGGGCTAGAAGAGTGCAGTTTTCGGTGGCATAATAACCCAGTGGCCTTAATCCGGCTCCATAACCACAGGGGGGATTCCACTGCTGCTCTTCCACTTGTCATACCTTCCTTTTGGGTACCAGTAGGAGCTGACTCTGAGCTGCAAGGCTCAGAAAGATGCTTTGTTTTCACCAGTCATGCGTGATCTGAGTGAATCTGACCCTCAACAATCAATTTAGAATGATCTGAGGAGGTTCTTCTGACTAAAAGTGATAAGAAATGAGGATTTTAGAAAGAAGATCCTCTAATCTGCCTGCCACGACACAGGATCAGGTCAGAGGGGAAGAATCATAGTAGTGTGAGAAGCCAATTTTCACCCTCAGCCAAGTTGAAATCATTCATGGCTGCCTTGGCATCAGGTAGCTGGAGGCGTGGGAGCCCGAGCGTGCCCTTGATGACACACACTTTAAGGCACGCAGAACCTGCCCCCCAATGGGACTTTCAGACTGCTGGGTCTGCAGTGTCCGCCTGCATCTGCCTCTGAGGGGGGAGGAATCTGATGCTATCTGGCACTTCTGTGCCGTACATTTGTGTCACACACTTGTTCAACCACAACACAGCCATTAATAAGTCCTCGAGCCATGACTTGACATGCATGCTGATTATTAAGCAAACAGCCTGTGGGCTTCATGCGTGAGTCATCTGGAGCTGCACCGTGCAACTGCAACATTTGTAATCAAGTTGCCACCGGCACTATTTCTTAACTGGAGTGACATGAATTAAGATGTTGTCGGCCTAATTATGATTGAATTAATCATATGAAATCATTGTATATTGTATTGCAGCTAATTTCATAATTAATCAATGTATTATTTTATTCAGTTTTGAAGTCAAAACTGCCAAACAGTCTGTGGTTCCAGAGTTAATACACTTATTTTCACCATTAATACATTAATTAACTGATTAGTGTATAGAATGTAAAGAAAAAAAAAATGCTCATCACAATTGCCTGGAGGCCAAAGTAACGTCTTCAAATAGCTTTTTTTCATAAGATTTAAGAAGCTGGAACCAGCAAATATTTGACATTTCAGCTTGAAAAATGACTGAGACGATTAAAAGTCATAGTTGGCAACTTATTTTATTTTGATGGATGAAGCTCTGGTCTTAAATGGTTAAGTATCTTTGGGTGTTAGAGAGCTGCTTGGACAAAAGCAATCTGAATGCATCACTTTGGGCTCTGGGAAATTATAATGGCCATTTTTCACTATTTTGTGATATTTTATAGAAAGAATTGACAGACAGGATCATTTATTTCGCATACAACAGCCGTTGCATCGAACATAGTCATTATATCGATAGAAGTGCAATAAAATGGTTTTGTTCTTCAAAAGTTTTACAATTTCACACAATAATTTTGATTTTGTTGTTACAACTACTAATGATACATGTTAGCATCAGAATCAGATTTATTGCCAAGTAGGTGTTCACATAGAAGAAGTTTGCCTTAGAATTCCAAGAAGAAGCATAAAAAGAATAAACAATATTGCTGATTAAATATGAAAAAATGTTATAAGAATGTGCACAGTATGTTATGTAAATGAAATAATTGTGCAGAATTTTACAGTTTGAAGTATTATAGTTCTAACATCAGTATGAATAATAAAGGATTTATACAACCAAATTGGACTGACTGAGAGAGAGGACATAGCTTACATGGTGTCTACAAGCAATGTACAAAATAGCTAAGATGGACACAGATTTCTGTGGAGATTAAGGAGATTATGTCTAAAGCAGAGTGGGCGAACTGGAGCTTAATGTACTTTAACTTATTGAGGGAGACGTCTTAACATTGTGATGGGGGAGGAGGTGAGGAAGAACACTATAACATTCAATACTTGTCTGAAATCTGAAATGATTTGTCCATTTTGGGAATGAAACAAAATTCCTTATGAGACTTGAGGAGGAAATTGTAGCTATGTGAAATCCTAAATATAGCCAGTTTGAAACAGTTCCTCCCATTGTCCTGCTCAGCATACCAAGCATACACTGTACATACTGTATATGACAGCAGCTACAGCTACAGAGTCTAGACTGCATGCATTCCATAACTGCATGTCTTTTGTCTCCACATTAATGTTGTGTGTGTGTGTGTGTGTGTTGTGTGTGTGTGTGTGGTGTGTGTGTGTTGTGTGTGTCTGTCTTTCGGCCTTGTGTCTGTTGTCCTTTTGTTCTCCGTAGGGTTACATCTGTTCTCTGTCTTTGTCCAGTTCTTCACAAAGCAGTAGCTGCTGTCTGTCTATTTGTTGTCATAACTCTCCCACGTGTTTCTTTCATCTCTGACATCTCCATGTTGTAGCAACACTGACAGACAAAGATTCAGATGTTTTTTTAACTGTCAAATTTAACATGCGTTGAGACCTGCTCAGTGATCCCTGATCACACCTCCTGGTCTGCCCATAGGAAGTTTTATTCTGCGTTACACTTAAAGTTATAATATATAACATTTCTGCCTTAAAATGTCTAAAATGCTGCCTAAGTTGTTGAGTTGTGTGCTTGTTGTGTCCAACAATGTTCAAACAGGGAGAACTCCATAATTTACTCAAGGTAACAGTGCGTTTCTCTCTAGCTGTTGCTAGGTTGTTGCTAGTTGCTGTAACTTCCAGGAACAACACAGGATACTTTGGATATGTCAGAGAGTGAGGAAGGAAGTTGGCAAATGTGACTAAACATGAATAAAAGTTAAATATTACCTCATCCATGAGCATAATTTCTGCCTGAGTCATGTCAGATTTTCAGCAGCTATGGTGGTTCTTTCAAAATGAAGATAACAACTCCCATGATCCCACGCTGTGATCGCACGCTACTTCACAACAGCATCAAACTTTTGTTATTGTTTTAATGTGAGAGACCCCTCGAGGCAAAATTTACATATTAAAAGTCAGAGGTTGGAATTTCCTTGCTGGAATTTCCAACTTCTGACCAAGTGACTCCAAGTGCTGCAAAATGGCAAACAAACAAAAAACAAGGCTGAACCTGACAAACTGATGGTTCTTTGGCAAGTGTGCATATGCATTTTATTTTGCATCACTTTTATACTTGAAAAAATAATTAATATTCTGTTAACTAGCCCAATAAAAAAACTGTAGTCAACAAATACATGCAAATATACTTCATGTTGCCTTTTAGTTGATGGTTTACTGTTTACACTGTGCCATGGTTGTGTGATGTCAGCCAGCTGTTTCTTCATGAAGTTGGGATAGATCCCAAGTTTACACTTGGGAACTCAGACTTTGGGTGGCGTTCCATTTAGGGCTGGGTAAAAATTGTGATACAAGTACCAGGAGTAGTACCCTACCACTTGGTACTGGTTTGTTTTGAGTACTGATTCCCAGCCCTAGTTCCATAGTACTCTTTCTAGGAGAAGGTCGGACATTTTTGAGTTCTGGGCTGTCTAGAAAGCAGCATTAGATCTGTGGTCTCTGCTGTCTGATGCTGATCTGTTATCTCACTGCTCTTCAATGACATCCCCTCGCTGCTCTGCAGTGTTGAGGGCCCCGACTAGAGGACGGGGCCCTGCTGCAGTCTTTGTCTGCACTGATTAAGACCGAGTCACAGTGGCTGTCAGTGGCCCAGATTCAGATTCAGAGTATGAACCCAAACGAGGCCCTCTTCCTTTGACTCCCCTTCCCACCCACTCTCTTTTCTGTCTCTAATTATAATGAGCCTGAGCACATTTAATGGCCTGGGTGTCATCTTCAAAGGAAATGTGTTCCTAAGTCCTACTTCAAGTCACCTTCCTTTTTGATTTTTAATGCCTAACATAAAAAATGTGCAGACGAATATTTTTGCCGTGTAGTTCTCCAGGCATGCTGCTGTTTTTAGTGACTCAGCACAGTTGGTGTGAGACACTTTGGTGCAGTGTTTCAGTCCTCCTACAGCAGCCTGCTGCCCTGTATTAGTTACTGAGTGAAGGTGATGCCCACCTCTGACTCTGTGCCAGCAGACGCCTTGCAGAGATCTGCTGACTGTTGAAGGACGTGACTGTGGCAGGTGTAGAAGCACAAGGGTGGTGCATATGTTGTGCTGCGGCATACTGCAACATGCTTATGCAAAACTTGAAGGGGTGTGGATAAGACTGTCATTACAAAGTTGATGTTGTTTGAGATATTTGTGTTATGACAACTTGTCATCATGAGAGCATTAAAAGTGTATCATGATTATTCTCCTTAAAGTGGTACTTGTCATAAAGATGTCATTAAATGTTATAAGGCCAGTTTGATGACAGAGTACAGTACCAAGGTGATTTAGCTTTCAGAGTTAACTGATGGACAAATAATGGTTAGCTAGTTTACTTGTTGCTAAGCTAATGGCTGTCTCCTGTTATCTGTAGATGGCATTAGCTAGTTAGCCACGGAGCTAGCTATCTAATCAACTGACTCAGTCCTGAGGTGACAGAAGCCAAACCCAGCAAGAAAACCACCTTGGTACTGTATTCCCTGTCGTCAAACTGGCCATTGTCAGTCTTGGAGGCTGTGTTTGTTCCCAGTCCAGCCAGGATCTCCATTCTGGTCAGACTAACTAGACACTGATGATGCTAGCATGGTGAGAAGGGAAGCGAGATGTGTTACTCCATAGTTACTTTTATCATCAACTCCAGAAAAAAAATGAAATGATGAAAGAAGAAGTCTGCATCCAGAGGATATTAAAACTTGTTTGAAAAAGTCTTAAACCTAGCCATCTTATTCAAGTTATCATAACACAGACATCTCAAACAATGTCGACTTTGCATTTAAAGTGACATTATTGACCGAATGACACTTAATGACAGCAGTCACAAACATTCATAAAGACTGACAGTGTTATGGACACCCATTTCAAATGAAGTGTTAACAAACCGTAATACACAGAGTTGTCACAGTAGCAGAATTTTAAACTTAATGCAAAATGATATTCAATACATTTTTAATAACACAGCAAAAAGAAAAAAAAATCAAAGCACACAAAATAGGATCTGGCACAGAAACAGTCACTGAGCACTGTCTGGTTTATGCTATGCTACAAACCAAATTTCAGGCAGGACAGTAAAGACTGAACTGAGGTCACTTGGATAATTTTTTTTATAGCTTTGGTACTTTTGATAACATAATGACTCAATACCGTATTGTTATAAACATGAGGTATCGAAAAAGCATTGAAATACTGAAACTTTTGACAACCTTAGTCCTACATGTAATTCTCCTGCCATGTAACATTTTCTTTGAGCTGTTGGGTCTTACTTTAATATTACAGTTTTTCTTTTTTGGGGAATTCCCCCTCCAGTTAAGTGAGTAATCCTACATAACTCAGTGCCATATATATATATTACCCTTTTGTCCGTAGTTCCGGCGGCTGCTAATGCTGAGTGCGGCTTCCCCAACCTGGCCTCTCTGTTAAGTCCACAGGCATAAGAGCTATTTACTCAACAGAGTCAGTGGGACATTGAATCCTAAATCTCTTCCCTTCCTCACGCTCCACTGGCCCAATTATGAACCCAATCACAGCAGCACCTACCACCAGGAAACACCACTGTATGGAAGCGGATGAATGAGTGAATGAATGAGGGTGGAGGAGTGAATGAGGAAGTCACACCAGGAATTTGGGAAATACACAAAGTTAGAAAGGAGTCGGAGGTTTCATAATGCACGTGTTTCAATTGATAAAAGCTGTTTGTGTCAACACAGACAATGGGAAGTTTCCTACTGTGAGAAGTGCAGCTGCATCTTACTGAGTGTGTGAACATGTTCTGACTGTTAAATTGCATCAATGCTAACCATGTTATTTCTTCTCTCTGTGTCCCCCATGGGTTTTCTCCGTTTATGATGGATTGCAACTCTCATTCAACAGGAAACAACCCAAGGTATGTATTTTGCATCTGTTTCTGTTGCTGCAGTTGCTTCAATAAAAGAGAATATTGAAAAATGCCTTGTCATTCAATACTCAACTTCAGTACTTAAGGAGTAAATCTCATTGGCGTCAATGAGACATTAAGCATGCAGTGTGCTTGTACTAAAATCTAATATTTCTGGTGATTTGCAGTCTAACGTTGCACATCTAGCCATGCAGGAAAGACACTATATTACGGCTATTTCCTTTGAAGTGAGAAATAGTTCTGTAATGTGTAATGTAATTTTCTTTTCATTAAAATGCATTTTATAAAATTGGTACTGAAAAAAGTATCATTTAAAAACTGGTATCAAAGTCGAGGTATCTCTAAATGTATACTCGGCCCAGAATGATACTCAGCCTTAATTTTTGGTGCAAGTAGCCATTTGTAGTAACTTCTCACTGACTGTCCTGGTATCACAAAATGCTGAAATCTAGAGCTGCAACTTAATTGCCAACTATTTTGGTTTTTGATAATAGATTAATCATTCTCTTTTTTTTAGAGGGAAATATTCTTCTAGTTTCTTTTAGGGTTGCAAATTTTGTGCTTTTTTTCTAACTTATTGTTTTTGATTTTTTTAGTTTCCTTATTCAACAAATTACCTCTGCCAGATAAAACAACATCAAATGAGGCAGAATCACTACAATTTCTAGGCTATCAATTAATTCTTAATTAATTATTAATATATTTTTAATAATTTAAAATATTAACAGCGATTCGTCAATTAAGGATTACTCATTAATGTCTTGAGTTTCTTCAGTAAACTGAATCTCTTTGGGTTGTGAACAAAACAAGACATTTCACCATTTTTCATTTTACAGACCAAACAACTTATCAGTTAACCAAGAAAATCATCACCAGATTAATCGATAACTATAATAATAATTTAAAAACTACTATAATAATAACAATAATAATAACTATAATAATCGTCATCTGCAACCTTACTGAAATCATCCAGAAGCAGGCAGCTTCACAGGCAACACTACTCCCCCGAGGGGCTGAGAAGCTCCCTGCACGGGTCGGTGTACTGTCGTGGTGTTGTTTCTAGGGACATGATTGAGAGTGTTTTAGTAGTTTGGTTGGTCAGCAGGAGCCGGATAGATGTCCGTGTGAATGTGTCAGTGCTCTAAGATCTCGTGAACACCCACAAAGGCTCTACAATGAGAGAGGGATGAGCGCGGACACTGGGGCAGTGTGTGTGCACATTCAAAGCTGCATTGTTGGAGTGCACCCCCACTTCCCCCCTTGACAACACGCTGGTGACTAGCTCAGAGATGTTTCACACACCAGGGACGGGCTTTGTGCTCAGTGCACTCAGGCCGCTGACAGGACCAGGGAGCGTTAACATGGGCCGCAGGCGTGCGTGGTCTCTGGGGCCCGTGAACCTGAGTTACCCTGTAATACCCTTCAGCTAGACGAGCACGTGGCTGTCTGCTAAGTTATGGCAGTGCTCAAATTAGTCTCACTGTGTTCTAAAAGTGAAAACAGAGGCTGCAGCACTCCAATCGCTTTCAACCATTTTTCATCTGAGGAATGACAAAAAGGGCATTGTGCTACTCGTCTTCATCATTATTTGTACTGCTGATTAATAGTAATTGTCCAATCAAGAACAATTTGTTGTGCAGTCACACCCTCAGGCTGGACGGAGACAGACCAGAGGAGAATGAAGCCCTAGATACCAAAAACCAAACCAGCCCTAATTGAGAATGATGGCACTTTTGTTCCTTTGAATGGCACCCACTCACTTGTGTGAAGTCACAAGAGGAGGTCTTGCTTTCAAAGCATTGAGTGATCTCAGTGCTTCCCATGCTGACTGTGCAACCAGTGGTTCCCTGGCCAATAGCCCTTATTATGATTAGAAGGGAGCTCAATTATTTGGGGTATTTGTGCAAGGGAAAGCGCTTTGGCAGAGCAGCAGCAGTGCACTTGAAGCCAGGAGTAGTAATGTGCAGCAGTGTTGTGCTTGTAGTGCAGGATGACAGTGCATTCTTAAAACAAGAGTCTCTGAGCTAGGGTAAAAACATTAATTTGTAGATTTTTTTGTTTATTTAAAGGTTTACTTCGGATTATTTAATGTGGGGTTCTATGGGGTACATACATATACGAAAAGCAGAGAGGGGCACCAGTACGGAAGCTAAGCAATGCACGGGTGTGGACAGGGTCAGCAACTAAAGGTATTAAAAACGGCCCACCAATATCAATATCAGTTTAAGTGTATGTGATATTTACATATATTTAGAATATTTTAACTGCTTGACTTTGCCATCAGACAGGCTTTTCTTTTTTGTAGCAACCTACCAACTGATATTCCAGAGTGTCGTCACGTGCATGTTACTTTAAATGTTGCTGGAATGTTGTCTCAACATTTCCACTTCTTTTTGGAGATGTTCTGATGTTTTAGCAATGTTGCATCATTATGTAAAGTACAGGAAACATCATGCTGAGGATGCAACAGATGTTGCAAAAATAGAACGGAATACCTGTTGTAACATTTCAGCAATGTAGCAGCAACATAACTAATGGTAACATAACATCGTTACAACGTCTCAACGATTTGTCACAATTGCAACAATCCAGGGACATGTGTGGACATGGACACTGTGTTTGTAAGGTACAGAAGCTAAATATCGCTTTCTCAAACTCCATAGACCATTTAGTAATTTTACCTCGTAGAACACAAGAGATGCTGCTCTACCACTGCATCAGTTTGTTACAATGTTTTTGTATTGTTTCACTTCGGTAAATCCGAACTATCCTTTTAAAACACCAAGGTGAGGAAATAACACAAATAGATCAAGGCAGCGGTAGACCAGCAACTCCTTTGCTCTGCAAGGCAAAATTACTGATTTCGACAATGGAGTCTGGTTGAGCAAGAGAAAGCGAAATTTGGCTTATATAAGGGCAGTTTCCTGTCAGAAAAGGCCATCTGATGACAAAATAAAGCAAAAAATATTCTATAAAAAATATTCTAAATATAGGGTACACTTAATCTGATATTGATTTCTTTTAGGTGGACCCTTTATAAATGGCTAAAACCTGTTTTGTTGCCTACTCTGTCCAGAGCAGTACAGTGCTCAGCTTCTGTGCTGGTGCCCCTCTGCTCCTCCTAACTGAGGGTGTGTGTCTGCTGTAGTTAATAAAAAACCCCTTCAAATAATCCAAACTATCCCTTTAAATTGGAAACCCATATAATACAATAAAATACAACATTTATATGAGACATTCCTTTATTACTCAAAGGGGAAATTAAAGGGGAACCTTAGATGTGTGGGATTCAAGTGTATTTGCAGCATATACAGTAAACAGGAGCTGGTTTGTCTGTGAAGAGGAGTAGGGGTCCTTGATAAATGAGGCCACTGCTCTTTCCCAGAGAGCATCCTCTCTCTGTGCTGTCCATCCAAAGCTCATGCAGGTGCCTGGGGGACACAAGGGGTCTCTGCTGCTGCTGCTGAAGTCTGTGTTGCGAGACCCAGTGCTGAGGGCTGAGAGCCAGCCTGCACCACCGGGAACAGCTATGGCCCCGTTTCCTTGGAGACGAGGGTCACTGGGTGCTGGAATTTCTTCTGGGGAGCGCTGACCCTGATTTATGAATTCATTTAACTCCAGCCACTATGACAAAATGCGCAGCAGCTAACAGTGGATTTGTGCAGACAGTCGTGGCGCGGCCTTAACGAGCATTACCTCGAACAATACTTGGTTAGACTTCATCTTACTCACTCGGACAAGCTCAGTCCTGCTGATTTACTGCAGGGTGGCATGCTACAGTATGGCACAACAAGCCTGGTTTAGTACCACAGAAGAAGTAAGACCACTCTTAAGAAAGATCAGGTTGTGCTGTACTGAACGTGCTTGGACAGGTGTGAGAAGTGTGTTTTTATGTCCCTGTGCTGTCTCCTCTGCAGGTGTTCGCTTTTGACCACTGTTTCTGGTCCATGGATGAGTCCAACGTTCCCAAATATGCTGGTGAGTCATAAGTGCTGTGAAACTGATCCCTCACTCATCACCAAAGAACTCAAATCATGTCCCAAGTGAAGACCTGCTGAGCTTTGTACAGCATTAGTGGAGGGAAAGTCCCCACTTGATGGAAAGCTCTTTTTGCATCATGCAAAACAAAGCATTGTGGGTGTGTAGCCTTATTTGCATTGTGAGTGACTACATTAAGGCTGAGTTGCACCAACAATTATTAATTTTTAAACCTTTTTAAATCATGGTTTAAAATTTTAATTATGTTGCACCAAGTTTTTAAACTGGGTTGAAGTGAAAAAAAAAAAGATTACATTTAAACCTTTCTTTAAACCTCAGTTTAGTTTTTTGATCTAAACCCACATTACATTTAAATCCCTTGCACCAAAACAGCATGTGACATTTTGTTAAAGAATACAGAGCAGATGAAAAGTTTCACCTGCTCTGTACTGGTCCCAGCAGCACAGATTTATTTTTATTTTTTATTTTTTATTTTAATTTGGGTAAGCAAGCATTCACATATTTGTTTGATTGATTAAACTCATTAATTTGGTTTAAATCACTAGAGTTTGATTTATAAAACAGAGATTAGTTTTGCATTGAGCAACAGAGCTCTATTTAATTTCAAATCTGGATTTACTTATTTTAAACCTAATTAAACTAAACATAGATTAAATGAATTTTTGTTGGTGTAACCCAGTCTTAATTATCTTTATCAAAATAGTGAAACCACCATTGGGTTTTAATGCAATTTATACTCAAATACTGGACAGTTGTATTTGTATCTGCTAGCATCCACCAGTGTTTTGCTTCTTTTGTACCCACCCACATTCTAAATTCAATTTCTTCAGCTAGCATTCATTGTCTTCTTCCATTCATTTCTCTAATGAGCGCTGCACAGAAAAGGTTCCAGCTACAGTTTTTGTACCATCTATAGAAAAGAGGTTATTACTGCCAGTGTCCAAGGCACATTTACATAATCATTGTAGATATTTTCCTTGTCATATTGCTCTCATTTTGTGATGGAAATGTAATGCTTTACGTCTGCTTTGTGCTGAACCGACAAGGCAATCTGTTCAGTGAAGAGCTGCCTCAAGGGCCCGGGCCAAGGCTTTATTTAGCTCATTAAACAGCTGTCCCGTTCAGCAGGAGCACGACAGTAAGCAGCACAAGAGATTTCTCTACACGGTCGAACATTTTCCACACAACCAGACAGACAGGAGTCTGTCACCTTTCATGAATCGTATTCTTTCTTGTGTCTTGTTTAGAGGCCCTTGTTGATACATTTCTCTGTATTCATCTTACTACATTAATTTAAGGATGCAACCCAGACAACTAAGAGCACTTATGCAATTGAATGTTTTATCTGTTTACCATAATCTCCATGGCGACCAATTCTTTGTCTAAAAGGTCAAGAGGTGGTGTTCAAGTGCCTTGGAGAGGGAATACTTGAAAATGCATTCCAGGGATATAATGCCTGCATATTTGCCTATGGACAAACAGGTAACTGAAAATCCAGATGAAATCTACTTTGAGTCACTCTTTTTTTAAATGTCTTAAGTCTTTAAGTGTATTCGCAGGTTGAGTTGTCTCCAGATGTGTCTGTAGAAAGAACAGGAAGACTTGTATTTGCGATCACACTGGTGAATCACTTAACTCATATCCTTCCTCATCATGAATCAAATTAGCTCTTTTATTCCACTTCCTGCCTTAGAGGGAAACACTTGGTAAGAGACACACCTACTGAAAAGTTTGAAGAGAAGAGCACAAATATTTCAGTGGCCCTCCAGTTACCCGATGTTTAAGAAAGTAGCACATTAGTCATAATGGGAACTAGAGAGACACGGGGTATTTGGTTTGATTTCAAAGCCGCGTTAGTCTAAACAAAAGCACTCATTTTTAGTGATGTTAGCGGCACACATCTAGGAATGGCAGTGTTGGTCGTTCCTTCAGTTCGGTCCAAAATTAATTTCATTCATTCATGAATCCTAATGACTTTGGTGAAGAAATGCCTAAATTGATCGGCTGCAAATTGATATCAGCCAATATTCGGTTCAAATATTCAATAGGAAGATATGGATTAATGCTTTCTAGACGCTGATTGCAAAAACTGATCAGGGACGCAAAAAACTTCATTTTTCAGCAAATGTTGGCATGCTAACAAGCTAAACTAAGATGGTGGCAAAGATAAACTTTATACCTGCTCATAATCACCATGTTAGTATTGTCAATGGCATTGGCATTTGTTAGCATGTTGATCTTAGCCTTTAGCTCAAAGTACTGCTAAGTACAGCTTCACAGATAGCTGCTGGCTGGCTGCAGACTTTATGTAATGTTACAACACGTAGAGAATTTGTTATTTTGTGATCAAAAAAGGCTCAATTTGCTCAATTCTCAAACAGTATTCTGTTTTACTCAGAGTTTCACTGTTATTGGAGCACTGCGCAGTATAGACTCTCTCTGTAAGGGACACAATCATGTGTGACTCTGTAATGTCCATGCAGGTTCAGGCAAGTCCTTTTCCATGATGGGGAACGGGGAGCAGCCGGGTTTAATCCCTCGACTCTGCTGCTCGCTGTTCGAGAGGGTCCACAGAGAGGAGAACGAGTCCCACACTTTTAAGGTGGAGGTGTCCTACATGGAGATCTACAACGAGAAGGTCCGTGACCTGCTTGATCCCAAGGGGTGAGTCTGATGTGTAGTCTTGTACTTTTTCTTCAGAAAAAGCACATGTGAATTTAATGAGCTAATGCTTTGGTAATGCTTTTGGCCTACATGTTGACAGACACAGCTGGTTGCACAAACCGTGGTCTCATAGTCTTGATTCACTCCAACTCCAGCACGAGCCCGTACTTTGTGTTCGTTTGCATCCCTGTTTATAGCTCTGTTGTGTCTAGTAGCCTGAATGGGGGACGGCAACAGAGTGATGTGAGTAGGAAGCTGAACCCAGTCATTTCCTGCAGGACAGCGTCCAGCATCGTCCTCGGACACTGCTGCATTCTTTGCCTCCGTGGTCTGATGTGGGTTGGCAGACAGACTGCAGGGGAGAGCGGACTGTGAAAGAGTGTGTTTCAGGGACATCTGTTAGTGAAGCTGGGAGCAAGAGAGCGGTCAGAGCAGCCTGTGAGCCGAGCTCCACAGAGGGACCACAGTGCAGCGCTCTGTGTGCTGCAGATGTGTTAAGATGCAGCCAGAGCCGATTTGATGGCAACTTCCTCTCGCTTATATAACAATCGTCACACTCTCTTGATCTTCATGTCTGTCTGCCACTGCGATGTGTAGGATCAAATACTAGATATGGACATGTGATGTAGGGTCAATCGTAAACTGGATCAATTTGACACTGAAGTGGTTGCATCCTCTTGTTTGCTGCAGTGGGTGGTTAATTACAAGAGTGGGTTTCTGCCAACCTCAGTCATTCTATAGACTCTTAGAAATAAGGGTTCCAGAGGGGTTCGTCCTTAAGGGTTGATGTTCTACCCAGAGCCATTTGCTTCTGAAAACCCTTTTTTGAAGAAACACTTTGTCAAGTGTTCTTTCATCTGACAATGATTCAGCCTCTGCCTATGTTTTGATGTTTCCGGTGCAGCCAGTGGATATCTGGATAATTTATAACGGATATCTGGGTCATGATTTCCTCTTCCTTGTGTCTGTCATTGTGTACAGTTTGATTATCAACTTCAGACATTAGAATAGAGTTGGAGGCTAATCTCTATGAACCATATCTGTATACGAATGCAGATAAATTTTTAAAAAGCCAATAAAAACTGATTTTTTTTTTCTGCCAGCACACTCGCAATTATTTGCTCTCCACGTGGTTTGTTTACCTGCAGCCAAAGTGGGCTCAAGCATGATTGGTCAATTCTACTTGGGCTAAGAACCGAAACCAGATCATTTCTGATGCCAGAATCTTGTCCTTAGCATTGTCTTAGTATGCAGAGACCTGTTTATATAGATTAATTGGGATGCAATTCACATTTTGATCAGGGAAGTCTATCCAATCATACATTGTCATAAAAGATAAAATACTAAGACAAGAACTGATGTAGTTTATCCCTCTGTTCCATAAATCTCCATAGTTGTTCAAAACCACATCGATGAGCCACACTGGTGTACTGGGTGACATGCACCTTCATTATGATAAACATGGGTGCTGAAGATTATTTTGAGTCAATCCCAGTGTGTGTGTGATGAGGGGCTGCTGTTTGTGGTGTTTGAAAGCTGTGTGAAGGTGCCAGTGCCAGCTCTAGTGCTGCCCTTTTGACAGTGTGTCTGCGTCTGACAACAGCCAACAAAAATAATCCTCTTATTAGGAATAAACCTGCCTCCTGCGTGAACTTACCGTAGTTGAATAGAGTAGGCCTCTGGTATTTTAATGTCGGTCATAATGGTTCTTGGAGGGAGCCTAACATTTTCTTAGGGTTGTTCTGACACTGATACCAGTATTGGTAAGTGCCTCAGATTCTGCCCACAATGCTGGTATTAGTATTGGCGAGTACACAAGTATATAATGGTGGTATTTGGTGAGATGGTACACAGGGTAAAAAGTTTGAGAATAGTTCTAAAATAGGTCACAACAAATACACAATTTACTCCAGTTTAGTAACCCTCTTTAAAAACTACAGTGCCCATCTATATAAGAAAATTATTCTTTTTTTTTTAAATTAAGTGGTAAATGAAGCAGTGGTGAATGAGATTAACATTTTCTGTAGGAACCAGTGGTGTTGAGACTAACAGCCGCAGGAAGGCCAGAGAAGTCTGAAAGTATTGAGAGATGAAGTAATGCATTGTTTGTGTTTTTAATAAGATTTTTCAGCTAGCCTCGTCCTAAAAGAAAACTTTTTACGAGAAGGATTTTTGTTTGCACGTGACAACTTGAAATCAAACTCCTGTCAACATTTTATTCAGTTGTAGTGCAAGTTGATGAAGCATTAATGAAGTATAAAAAGTGCCACTTTTTGAATTGACATATGCTGTCAGAGAATTTCAGAGGAATTGAAGTTATTCTGAAACAGCGCTGTTGCTGAACACTTGCAGGAGGCTGTTTCTAATTCCCCAGAAATGGATTTGAAATAATGTTCCAAGAGGAGATTAAATGAGTCATTTGACCTTCTAAAAACCCTGAAGCATCGAGTTTTCATTCACTCTGATCGAACACTTGAGGTCAGAGGAGATGCTTTTAGCTTCTCCAGAGAGAGAGTCTGTTGAGCTGCCATAAATGTGAAGATGTGTGACATGAAATGGTCCTCATAGAGAGAGGAATGTCACATCCAATGTGCATCATAAAACCCTTCTCACTTTGTCTTCACTCTTTCTTTTGGTACATACTGTATATGTCCTTAATTGTAAATGGTACGCATTTTTTCCTTTTTTCCTCCTTTTTCTTTTATTCATTCTTTTGCTTTGTGTATGTTTGAAGGAGCCGACAGTCTCTGAAAGTTCGGGAGCACAAAGTGTTGGGTCCATATGTGGACGGCCTGTCTCAGCTGGCTGTGACCAGCTTTGAGGTGAGTATTTCACCCTTCTGTCATCATACTGTGACCTGAAGTGAAGCTGAATCCACCCTATATCACTGGCCAGAGGCCTCATATTTCACATACGCAGAGATATGATTTATAAGTGCAGCAGAAATGCTTTTATATCATATCCCCAGTTGTCAAACCACTGATTTACTTTGGAATAACCATTTCATTTCAAAACCTCCCAAGTGTAGAAACTCTTTATGACGCATATTCCTGATGTGGGGATGTAGTCATGGGGTTTCGTGTAGTTTGTATGCCAAGCCTTGGCAGGGCTTCCTTAATTAAGTTTAAACATCTCCACCCTGTTCCTCTGTGCTCTGCTCAGCCTGATAGTCCAGTGGATTGCCCACTGCCTGCCGTGACCTGGCTGAATCACATGGCACGCAGCCATGTGAGAATACCGTCTGACTCTACTGTTATCAGAATGACTCATGTTTAGGTTTTACAGTGAAATGAGCTCAAATTCTTTTTTCAAAGTCTTTTTTCCAGTCTTTCCCAAAACTCTCTGTATTTTCAGGACATTGAGGTGTTAATGTCAGAGGGGAACAAATCTCGCACAGTCGCAGCCACCAACATGAACGAGGAGAGCAGTCGATCACATGCCGTCTTCAGTATCATTGTCACGCAAACACTTTATGATCTTCAGTCTGGGGTCAGTCAGCTTTTTTCAGCCACTTTAACAATAAATTCCACCTTGAATTAACTGAAAAGAATGACCTCATTTGTGTTTTTATTCCATGTATTTGTTGGACTGACTGTTTGTTCATGCTGTGGTGGTGAACAGAATTCAGGGGAGAAAGTGAGCAAGATGAGTCTGGTTGACCTGGCAGGAAGTGAACGAGTGTCCAAGACTGGAGCTGCTGGAGAGAGACTCAAAGAGGGCAGCAATATTAACAAGTGGGTTTACTTTCTCACATGAAAGTCATCCTAACATAATCTCAATTAATCATTTGACAGGTTAACACTGACACGACTCAAATGTATTTGTTTGTGTGCGTGTGTGTCTACAGGTCTCTCACGACATTAGGCTGTGTGATTTCTGCTCTGGCTGATCAGTCTGCAGGAAAGGGGAAGGCCAAGTTTGTGCCATATAGAGACTCAGTCCTCACCTGGCTACTGAAGGTTCGACACAGATCACACATGTTTATAACGGCCCTCTGTTTTGGCTGTTTTAATGATACATTGGGATGAGGGGTATTGCGATATACAGGTTTTGTCAATAACTGTGATATTTAAAGTATAAAATATCGATATGTTAATAATACAAACATGATAATATTGTTATGATTATGGTTATTTTTTAAGATAAATGAGGCTATGCAGGTTGTCAGGGACATTAAACACATCATTTGTTTGTGTAGATTATCATGTGTGATTATCACATGTATATCTTGTGTAAGTATCATAAACTTTTGTTTTCCACAGATGTTATTTTCTGCACTAATCCAGAATTCAATGGAAAAATCCAATCGGCTTGTTTTGGAGGGAATCAGAGCGCTGCTAATTTCCGGGTTCTTGCAGCGCTCTATTCTCTTTGTTGTTGCAATCTTTGCATGCAGATTGAAAAGACTTGGCAGCCATTCTTTCATGTGACATGTTTTTGTATCTTCAGGACAATCTTGGAGGCAACAGCAAGACAGCCATGATAGCCACAGTTAGCCCAGCGGCCGATAACTATGAGGAGACTCTGTCCACGCTCCGTTACGCCGACAGAGCCAAGAGAATCGTCAACCACGCCGTGGTGAATGAAGACCCCAATGCTCGCATCATCAGAGAGCTCAGAGAGGAGGTGGAGAAGCTCAAAGTTCAGCTCTCTCAGGCCGAGGTGAGATGAGGGATTGGGTGGAGCGAAAAGGCACACAGATTATGAATGAATCTGTGCCAGATTTGTCATCAAACCACACAATGATCCAGCTGATTGTTTTGTTCTGTTGTTCCCATGTTGTTCCCATCAGTCCATGAAGGCTCCAGAGCTGAAGGAGAAGTTGCACGAGTCTGAGAAACTCATTCAGGAGATGACCGTCACCTGGGAGGAGAAACTGAGGAAGACAGAGGAGATCGCCACAGTATGCACATCAGTCATAAACACACTCCAGAACCTTTAATTCATATTCAGTATATTTATACAGCACAGTCACACTGTAATTATCTTCGTTTACAGGAGCGTCAGAAACAGCTTGAGAGCATGGGTATCTCCCTGGAGACATCAGGGATTAAAGTGGGTGAAGACAAGTGTTTCCTGGTCAATCTGAACGCTGATCCTGCCCTGAACGAGCTGCTGGTCTACTACCTGAAGGTAAAACAGCTTTTACCATGTGACAGTGCAACTCTGGCAAGATGACTAATCGCAGATCCCACCTTTTGCCATTAGTACATCAAGATTTATACTTATACTTAAAATATACTTATACTGCATTCCTCAGATGGTCCCATCTCCTGAGTGGGGAAGCTATTTTTCTGGCATTGGTGTTTTCATGAGCTTCTAAATTGTATTGTGGAAACAACATGGATGATATTAAGAGTAGGGTAGGGTTGTTGTTGTACTTGCTTAAGCATCTGGATGATGGATGGCTGAGACTAACCTTCCAGTGAACATTCATGTTGTTATATATAAATATGCTGCAGCTTTAAAGAAAAAAAAATGGGCACGACCTTAAACCACTAAAATATTGCATTACCTGACTTGTTATCAAGGTTAATGCTAATAAATAACTTTTCTTACTAATCTAGGTCACTCTACGTGGACAGCAACATTACAAATGACCTGTGAGCAAGGAATTGATATGTAATATGTGAATCAATAAAAAGTTTCTTACCATCAACCAAACAACCAAACCATTACCTTCATCCACCGTGTCTCTGTGTATAGGACATCAGCAACTAGGCAAGTTGTTATTACACATAATATGTACATGAATGTACTATTGTATATGGGATCACAAAGTCCCAGGTGACCACGCTGGAAAAAATAATATTCATTTATTTATTTCTTCATTTATTTATTTATGCAAGAAGATAAATACAGTATATTATGACAATGCAGGCATGACAAAGTCACATTTTATTCTTATGCTAGAGATTCCTTAAAGCAATGTTATGCTTAAATTAAGTAACATGTTCAACCTCAAGCTGGCATTTTTGTTATTGTTATTTTTGTTTTGTTTTTGTTATGGTTATGGTGATTTTTGTAGATTTAGTAGATTTCACAGATATTTTCAGACATTTCACCATCTTTTACTAATCATAAACACTTGTAAAAATGGGTGAAAGCAATAAACAGATGGAAGATGTTTCTGACATGTTGCCATGCTGTTTGTGGCCAAAAGTAGGGCTACACCCTATAGTTTGCAATACAATTCACAGTTTGTGGGAATGATCATTTCTGCATCAGAATTTTCATTTTTCTTCATCTGGAGAACAGGATTTGTAGGCCAGAACATATCTGCAGCACTACAGTACAGTATGTTATTTTGTTGCACAGTTTTCCTTTGTCAAATAATTGCAGCTTCTGCAATTTGGATATTGCGCTTGGCCATCTTGTGATTTTGATTAATTGTGGCAAATGCTGTAACCTTTCGTTCACAGAGTCTGCAAAAGTCTCACATCCAAAACACCTCGTAAAGTCTGTACAGAAGTCAGAAAAGTGGATGAGGTTGCGGCAAGGTTAGCTGCTGAAAAAAAAGCCAGTTAGTCACATGCTCGTTCACTCCCTGGTGTTACAGTATATCGTTAATGACACCGACCCACTACCTTGGCCCCCCACATACCACAACAGTAATATTTACCGTTGACAGAGGCCATGAACACAGCACATATGTTGCAGTGATCCTGATGACCCTCTGAGAGCAGAGAGGAGTCCAGTCTGGACTTTGCAGAGCACTGAAGTGGAACAAGCAGCCAGTTAGCTGGACCTGTAAGAGCAGAGGCATGTGAGAAAGCAGCCCGTACAGCGTACTGAACAACAGGCCTTTGTCTGCGTGCTGCAGGCCAGCCTGGCATATCAGTGTGGAATGAGTGAAGTGGGTTAGTTCACTGCGGGGTAGGACATCCTCTAGAAACTGGGATGGATGTTTGTTTAACAACGCCCACTCCTGCAATGAAAGAGACATGAGTTTTTTCACTCAGGCCTGGTTTTGCTTTGTTTTTACTCTTGAATTTCATGAAATTAAAGAATTACTGGGTTTTATTTTTTCTTACTGACAATACTCCTGTGCAAATTGGTTGAATAAACAGTTTACAGACGGTTGTGACCTGACAGTTGGAACACAATGTTTAGTGTAATTATTTTCAGATCTTTCATTGTAGTCCCCTTAATCTGTCCTCCACCTGTGTGTAGGAGCACACGCGTGTGGGCGCCGACACGTCTCAGGACATCCAGCTGTTTGGGATCGGCATCCAACCGGAGCACTGCGTCCTGGAGCTCTGCCCAGATGGTGATGTCACCCTGATGCCCATCGGCAACGCCAGGTGAGCTACTAAACAACCACCTCCAACATACTCTTCGTCTATCTCTCTGTTGTCTCTCTGCTTCATGGATGACTGGACGTCAGAGTTTCACATGACCTCACTGTACAGGAATCTATGATCTGAGCTCCTCGCTTTGATATCAGAGCCATGTCTCCCTCCCACTACAAAGAGATTCTTCCCTCTCAATTAGTTTTTCCCCTGTTTAAAGATGAAGATTATAATACCATCTGACATCTTCATTATTTGGCTTTAATTTCTCTGTTTTCCACAGGACCTGTGTAAATGGAACAATGATCGATTCCTTGGTGCATCTGTGGCACGGAGATCGAATCTTATGGGGCAACAATCATTTTTTCAGGTATAAAGACTTGTCACACTGTGGCCATCTTCAAGTAGGGCTGCAACTAATGATTACTTCATCATCGATGATTCATCATTGATCATTTTCTTGATTCAAAGATTAGTTGTTTGTCCGTAAATTGTCACACAAAATAACAGAAAGTGATCCTCAAATGTCTTGTTTTGTCCAGAATTCAAAGGTATTGAGTTTATTGAGGAGTAAATAACCCAGAAAATATTCATGTGAGATGTTGAAATGATAGAATTTGAATGTTTTTTCCTAAATTGATTGATTGATTAATCAACTAACGTTGCAACTCTACATTGAAGTGTGTCATGAAATGAAAAAGTCACCGATTGGTCGTCCTGTTGCTCTGCAGGATTAATCTGCCTAAACGAAAGCGGCGGGACCGTTTAAAGGAGTTGGAGAGAGCTTCTCCCAGAGAGAGCTTTGTCGAGGCAGATGTGGAGACCGCTAGTGAGGCCTCTTCTGAGCAGGACTACAGCTACGAGTTTGCCCAGATGGAGGTCATAATGAAGACTCTGGGGAACAATGGTATGATTAGGATAATCTGCCTTCTGCAATCTACATTATCCTTTAGGCTTTTAGGCCACAGCTGTATACAGTGTGTTCTCCACGTAGCTTCTTCCAGCTACTCTTATAATAACATCTTTAAGATATACTCTGGTTTGTTGGTCTCCTGATCTTGCATACAGAAAAGCATTTTCTTAGCAATTTCTTGTGTTAACTGCAACAGTAATCTATTTTGTCAGTCGATTGTTGCTGAAAAAAAAATCCAGATTTTTGTGGTCAGACGGATCCTGGGTGGAGCTGAGGTGGGATGAACAAAAGACACCACAGCTGACACAGATCAGATACTGCAAGGCTCAAAGTAATGATTACATTCATTATAGATCATTTCAAGACAGTTTGTCTAAAAATGGTGAAAAATGTGCATTACAATTACCTAGAACCCACGTTGACAGCTGTTTTTTGTCATCAACAGTCCAAAACCCAATGATATTCAATTTAAAATGATGATTTACAATGATACAAAACAGAGAAAAGCAGCAAACCCTAACATTTGAGACACTTAGGGCTGGTTTTGCGTTGGTTTTACTCTTGAGTTTCTTGAAAGTGAAAGAGTTACTGAGTCACCAAAGATTCTGCATTTGTACTTGAGAATAGACAAAAATGCTAAATCGAATCAAAATCAGTTGTCAAACTTATTATCATTTTTCTATCAATCTGTTGAACATTTCGGTTGATTGTCTAAATTGTTATTCAATCATTTTAGCATTAATTGCAAATATTTTTGTATCATCAAGACCCTAACGCTTGTGGAAAAAGATGATTGATTTTGGATTCGGCCTGGGCTGTAAGACAATAGTGATATTTTATTAGCAAAAGATCATGCCAATATCAATGGCAATAAGGAAATAGTTCAAGAAATTGTTCAGTAGTTTCACTTTCAGGTCCAGTGTGTAAGATGTATTTGCAAAATGTGGCAGAAATGGTTTTCATTAGTGTATAATCACCTGAGAAATAAGAATCATTGTGTTTTTGTGTGAACAGCCAGTAATTTAAGATGTGTGTTGTTCAGTTGCACCACTGTGTGATATAACAACAGAAACAGTGTGGAGTAATTAAGAAAGCACAGGTTTGCCCACAAATATGGCAGTTATTTCGCAGCCTATTAAGTCTGTTACCTATGTGCCTTGAAAAATAAAGTGGTTTAGCTTTTTTTCTCCTCGTCTGTATTTAGAGTAGGGCATTAAAAATAATAATGTTCCTGTTTACTGTCCTGTTCCTTTGCTGAAGCTTTGCCCGGTGCTGCTCCTGTGAGTCATAATCAAGACTTGTGTGTATTAGATTGACAAAGCTGTTGTTTCTCGTGTGTGTAGACCCGATGCAGAACGTGGTCCAGGTGCTGGAGAAGCAGTACCTGGAGGAGAAGCGCACAGCTCTGGAGGAGCAGAGGATGATGTATGAGCGAGAGCTGGAATCGCTACGGCAACAGCTGTCTCCTGAGAAAACACCGCAACACCACCGCAGCAGCAGTGAGCGCCTCACGTTCCCGACGCACACACCACACAGCAAGCTGCGGCTGTGGACAGAAGAGCGGTCAGTGGAGTGCACTCACTGATAGACATCTGTTACTATTTATCATTTTAAAATCAAAGTATATTTCTTTAATCAGAGTTGCATGAAATATTCAGATGTTCGCCTCATTAGATGCATCTAGTTTTATGAACATATAGGGACCAAATGCGCCAAGAATATCATCAGAGTTTTACAGCATTAAGTCAGTTAACTGTTTTTCAGATGTCTCACAAGGATTATGTTGAATGTTGACTCAGTCTGAGTCAGTCAGTTCCTGCAAGTTTATCAGTGAGCCATGATGACTTAAGTTCCTCCTCACCATAAAGATGCTATGTTGGGATCAGATCTAGACAGCGAGCAGGGATCTGGGATAAAATAAAGTTTCTTGCCATCTTCCTTCAGTAATCCTGAGATGTTACAGTCACTCCTGCTTAAAGCATCATTTCAAAAATGGTTCAGTGAAGGAATGCTATCATTGTTTGGTAGACTGTCACATTCAAACAGAGCAGAATTGTGTCCCAAGAGACTTTAAATTTTACAAGAGAATATCCGAGACTACTACAACACCAAAACTTTCCTGAAGCATTGACAGCATGGCAGCATGTACTGTGCTGGAACCAATAATTGATAGCGAGTTAGCTTTAACCATTGTCCTCTAACTTGACTGAGTTTTCACTATTTTTTTTTAAATTTTGTTTCTCGATAAACTTCTGTGATTTGTTAAAATATTTGAGAGAGAGACAGATCTGAGATCAGCGACTCTTCTGTGTAAACTTGTGCCAAGTCCAGACCAAAGATTTGCGATGAGATGAGTTGAAACTTGCAAATACTTGCAATGCCCTGGTCTGCAATGTTCTGAAAACCTGCCAGTTTGCACCAGTGTTATTTTATGAGGTGGTGTATCATCTCCATTGCAACGACCCTCTGTACTACATTTTAACTGTAGCATCTTACAATATGGGTGTTAGTGAGCTGCAGTTGCATTTCTAGTATTGATCAAATGGCGAAAACATAAAAGGACATAAAATGTGTGTGCCTGGGTGGATGTGAGTGTGGCTGAGCAGAGTGAGAGAGGGTGAGAGAGAGTGCGCAGCTGTGGGCAATCAAGTAAGAGACTGAATGAGGTGAGGGAGCGCTGGTAGTGAGAAAGCCTGTGAATCAGAAAATTAAAATGTTATTTTCTGTTTCTTTCACAGCAGTTGTGTTGTTAGCACAAAAAACACTGCCCAGTAGGATTGTCACAATACCAGAATTTTAAACTTGAAACAGCTGACACAGACCAGTTCATGCTGCTGCAACTTCTCCTGCAATGTTCTAAAAAATGAATCTTTGCTCTGAACTGGGCTTTAAACATCTCATGTCTTTGAAGTTCAGTCCATCAGTAACTTCCCTCTCAAGTTTGCTGTATACACTAGCTGTTTCTTTAAATTAGGATGCTTTAAGCCCACATTGAGGGTACATAACAGATGACAGGTCTTCATCTTCATGAATGAATGATGTATGTGTCCTGTGTTTATGTGTCAGCGATGAGCTTTTCCGTCAGAGCCTTTCGCGGCTCAGGGAGCAGGTCGTGAAAGCTAACACCTTGGTGCGAGAAGCCAACTTTTTGGCGGAGGAGATGAACAAACTGACTGACTATCAGGTCACCCTTCAGATTCCTGCAGCCAACCTCAGCGCCAACCGCAAGGTGAGACCTCTGAACCCTGAGCAAACACACATCGCCATATCTCCTTACTACAGGTATAGAGGGTATGTCACTGGTATAGAAGTGTCTAAATCTGTTAATGTGTTCTTATCCAGCGTGGAGCGATAGTGAGCGAGCCAGCCATTCAGGTGCGGAGAAAAGGGAAGGGGACGCAGGTGTGGACCATTGAGAAGCTGGAAAACAAACTGGTGGATATGAGAGACCACTACAGGGACTGGAGGGAAGGCACAGAGGAGACGGTAAGAAACCGATGATCAGAAACAAAAAAAGATTTGTTTTTTTTAAAAAATGTATTGGCTTATTGAGGCATTCCTCTGTCTTTTTTTCAGAGTAACAAGGGTCACAGTAACAACTGTGACCCGTTCTATGAGGCACAAGAGAACCACAACCTGATAGGAGTGGCCAATATTTTTCTGGAGTGCCTTTTCCACGATGTCAAACTGCAGTATGCTGTCCCCATCATCAGCCAACAGGGAGAGGTAAGAGGACACTAATATACACACATTAATACACTTAAATTATTCATGGTGCAGCTTTCTAATATTCATATTACATCAGGTCCATATGAAAGGATGATTTAAAATGCAAGAAAAATGCGAGAAAACATATAATGTACTACTTAAAATTGATCACAAAAAGGTTGAGAAAAATACAGATGATTTTCTCATGAAGAAAACAGGAGGGTAAAGTATGGTTGCCTTTCATAAATTACTTAAACCAGACCAAACCCAAAATAATAACACATGTAAATACCACCACCTTCAGCACTAGTTTCCTACTTACTTTTTGGTCATGATTATAGAAACGTGGGCAGAATACAGACAGACCCTCTATAGATACACCAGTAGGTTTACTGATAAGGGTTATAGACATCCAGTCTCATTTTAGTTTCCTTTATTCACTTGTAACTTTAATTTTTATTTTACCCAGTATCATTCTTTACATTTGTCAACTGTCACTCTCCTCTGTACTGTGCATTTGTAATATGAGACATAAATTATTTATTACAAATGTATAATTCCAAATGTCATACTTTATATGGCCTCTGATGTTGAATGTTGTGTCTTACATGTTTCAAATGTTAAAACCACAATAGAACCAGTGTTAAAAAAAACAAAAACACATGATTTAAGTCCTAAAAAAATGAACAAACCATTTAAATATGTGGGGCACATACATATGTAGAGGCAGTAGACTATGAAATACATTTTGAGACTTCTTTTTGAATGGAGGAGATGATGTTTCCCTGTCCTGTGTGCACAGGTAGCTGGCAGGTTGCACATTGAGCTGATGCGAATCAGTGGAGCTGTACCAGAGCGTCTGTCCGGGGGAGACGACTCGTCAGAGAACTCCAGTGAGAGCAGCTGCTACGAGGTGATGGATACCAACGGAGAAATGGTCCACATGGCCAAGAGGCTCACCTGCAGGGTAAAAAGTTTATTTATTGCTTGCAAATGCACAAGCATTTCACTGGGAGATATTGTTCAAAGACAAACTGATGACTGTCACAATGACTCAGCTTAATCCTGTCTGCATTTCTCTTTGCTGCAGGTTCGTATCAGGGAGGCTACAGGTCTGCCGCTCAACCTGTCCAACTTTGTCTTCTGTCAGTATACCTTCTGGGAGCATGGTGAGCCCACTGTAGCTCCTCCCATGGTCAGCCCAGACAGGCCTTCTCCACGAAGTCCAGATGCACAGTTTACTGTTCAGTTTGATCACTGCAAGGTAAGTGAAAATGAGCTGTTTGTTGTTAAAGAATAATGTTGGAATTTTTCAACCTGGACCCTATTTTCCACTCTTTTTTTTTTGTGTCTAAGTGATTTTTGAAATTGGTCCAGTATTGAGTGCTGGAACAGAAGCGAAAGTAAGTCCACTAAAAGTGCTTGTTGGAGACCCTTTTTAGAAAATAAGATAATTTTGTTTAACCAGAGACAGCTGTTTTATTGCTTTCACCAAACTCACCAGGCTCCATTTACAGAAACAGTAATTTTATCATCGTAAAACACACTTCATTCAAACACAACAGAAACAAATTAAGACTCACCAAAATCGTCTTGGCTCATCTTTCCACTCCTCCAACAGTCACCAAGTGTGGTCATTTGGTTGAAACAAACCCTTAACGCACTGCGTTAGATGTGAAAATATTCTGTCTGTACATGCTGTTTCTCCTTGTTGCTTCTCTGACCTCCTTTTCACTCCTCTCCCTCCTCTCTATTTTCACATCTAACAGCATGGTTAATTAAGAATTTTGCAACCAAAGCAGACTTGGTGATTGTTGGAACAGTGGAAAGACAAGCCAAGATGTTTTTGGTGAGTTTTGTCTTGCCTTTGTAAAGTTTGAATGAAGATAATGATGATGATGATATTAAAATGACCATTTCTGTAAAGGAAGTCTGGATAGTTTGGCGAGAGCAATAAAACAGCTGTTTCTGGTTAAACAAAACATATCTTACTCTTGAGCAAAAATGTCTGTCTCTGTGGCGATTCTTTCCATAATGTTGTCAGACATTTGGAATAACAATGTAAGCCTGTCAGTGGCGAAACAAGAATGTTCAGCGGACTTACTGTGACAAGTCTGGAGCTCCTGCAGTCCCCCTCTCTCCCACAATACTGGACTGATTTAAAAAAAACGTCCCAATTCGTTACTTAGACACAAAAACATGGGACAAGAGGGTCCAGGCTGAAAACTACCATAGTTACCCTTTATTGCCTCACCTTGGAGCATTAATCCAAATCTTAAATTCTTTATCTTTGGTTAACTATTTTTGTTTTCAACTCCATGGCAAACCTCTGGTCTTTGTGCAGGACTATGTTGTGCATGTGACTGATGAGTTTCTGGAGTTTATATCGGATGGAGCGCTGGCCATAGAGGTGTGGGGTCACCGCTGTGCTGGGAACGGACGTTCACCCTGGGAGTTAGACGCACTGGAGGCCAAGACACAGACGCTCCGAGACAGGTACATCATTCACAGGTGTATCACTCAGACTTTTAGACACAGGCACTGACATTTCACACCTTACTAATCTTGGCCGTTTAGGTGGAATGAGGTGTCTCGCAGGATTGAGCTTTGGACTTCCATCCAGGAGCTGAACGAGCAGGGAGAGTACTCGCCTGTGGAGCTGCATCCTGGAAAAGACATCAGCACAGGAGGAGTGTTCCAACTCCGACAGGTCAGAGACAAACTATGAGCCAAAAGTTTCCCTTCAGGTCAGACTGGCTGCCTGACATCAAACACTCACTTAAAAGGATCATAATTAATTGTGTAATTCTACACTAACTTGTACATGTAGCACTCTGAGAGTGCAGTGCTGAAAGCGGTGTTCTGACATTGAACTATGGGGATTTGTCCGAGCAGGGTCACTCCAGGAGGCTGCAGGTTAGTGTGAAGCCGGTCCAAAACTCAGGCACTCTGCCTCTGCTGGTGGAGGCGCTGCTGTCTGTCTCTATCGGCTGTGTGTCCGCTCGCTCCACCAAACTGCAGAGACCACTGGACAGCTACCAGGTCTGTGAAACTCAAACACACATGTTTAAACTCTGAATCACAAACAGATTTATTACCAAGTAGGTTTTCACACACAAGGCATTTGTCTTCATATACTGGTGCTTAACAGTTAACATAGTGCAAGAAAATACGAATGAAGATGAAAGCCAGTACTGCAAGTCAAAGAAACATAAATACAAAAAAGAAAATCTAGAATAACATGAAAAAGAAAAAAAATAATAAAAACAATATGTGCAATAAGAACGATTTGTACATTATGACTATAAATTACAGTTTTATGCAGGAATGTGAACAGAATTGGCCACGAAATGTGCAAAGTTCTTAGTATTAATTTAAAGCATATTTTAAGCAAGCTAGAGTCCAAGGCTGGGTTGCACCAACAAGCACTGATTTTTAAACCTGACTGCATCATGGTTTAACTTTAAATTATGTTGCACCAAACTTTAAAACTGTCTTAAATTAAGGTAGAGTAAATTTAAACCTATCTTTAAACCTCAGTTTAGTTTTTACTCCAAAATTAAATTTCATTCTTTTGCACCAAAACTTAAATCTCCAGGTTTTTTTCTTTCTTACGAGGTTGCAACAGTAAGCATCTACATATTGATTTAACATAACTTAGATTTACAAAACTGACATTAGTTTTTATTTAATCTTGATTAAATAATTGTTGTTGGTGCAGGCCAGGCCAAGAGATGTGCATTAATGTTATGCATTCAGTCAAGTATGTAGACTTAATGTTAATGTAACATGTATGGAGTGGAGGGGAGTAGGAAAGCCAGTAGCTGCCTTTACATGGACTATATTTCTTCAATTTTTCTGATTAGGGATTCCAATTTAACTGTTTACATTGACAAAGTGATCCAATAAGACATTTGTTTAGATGCTTCAAGGCATTTAATCAGAGATTTTGACATGCATAAAGTGGTTTTGCCTGCTGTGAAGCATCTAATCAAGTTGAAAGATAACAGAAGAAGAAGTGTTTCCGCCTGTTAAAACAAACTTTTCCAGCAGTTTTTGATTTGGTCAATGGTTCGGTGGATTCCGGCTTCACTTTTTCTAAATATTTGTTTGAACAAGTTGTAGTTTGAGCATTTTGACCACTGAGATGTTCAATAATCCTTAAATCTTTTAAGATGTCTGACCAAAAGCCAGAGACCAGTTCTGTTTTGTTACCACTATGTTTGTGTGCCTTTATTACAACAGATTAAGACAGATCAGATTAAGCATTTACATGCTTATTAGGTGCTAATGTTTTCTGATTGAACAGATTATCAAAGGTTTACTCCCCCCTCTGAACCTGATTGATAATTACTTCCAACCAGGTCAGTCTCTTCTGATTGAGGTGGTTCCATGAGGCATTTTCAATTTGATTGGACAGTTATTCTGATTATTAGTAGAATATTACGGTTCATGTAAAAGCAGAGACTCCAAACAGTTTAAAGGAAAACAGGATGATGATGTGTAAGTGATTCTGCATTAAAACAGAGCAGTGTTTTGGGAACAGTATGCTTGGTTCCTGCCAGGGATATACAATATTATACTGATTCAGCAAAAGTATGTTTAGTCCATCTCTGGTTTCGTGCCATGACTGGTTCAGCTGGATCGCTGGCAGTGAGTCTAAAGAAGACGAATGAATGTACAAACTCATTAGTGCCCTATTTGTTCTGTTAACATGCACTGATATGCCCTGATGTAGAAAAGAAGCAACGATTCGACAAACTCTTAAGTAGTCACGGAATCCTATTTCTTAACTTATTTCCACTTCCAGAATAATTAAATTAAAGGGCTCTGTTTCACAAAACCATATAAACATGGAGGTAAATTGTTCTTTTGTATCATTGAGATTCATAGAAAGCTACTCGAGCAGTAAATGAGCAATGAGCTGTCATGTCAGGGCCTTTTCTGGTTCCTCACGTTTGACTGAGTGTGTTCTCTCCTGCCAGAGAGAGGTGGAGGACGATGTGGATAGTTATCAGGTACCCTCTCAGACTCCTCCTGCTGCTGTTCCCCCTGTAGTTCACTCTGCAGCATGAAGGAAACACAGCTGATCGTTTGTTTGCCACTAGGCCTGTTGCTGAGGGCATGTGAGGCAGGAGGCAGAGAGCTAAATGAACGCTTTATTAAACATCAGCTGCACATACGGATGATTTCTGATGCTGTAATTATCAATCTCACCAACCGTTCTTTGGCAGCCGTCTTTGCAAAATCCAGTCCCACCCATGGCTGAGCTCCCAGCCAGCCTGCAGTCTGTCTGCCAGGGATCTCGTTCCGCTCTCTCTTGCCTTTCCTCTCAGGTTCACACACTAATGCTACTGTTTGCTTGTCACTACTGAAGAGCTGCAGGAATAATAAGCCACACTTAATCACACGGGCACTGCATGGCTGCATGATTACAGTACTTTGCATGGTGGAAGTGTGCTGACGTCAGAGGCGTTCTATGGTTGGCTTTGAGGTCTGTTGGTTAATGTGGACGTTGCAAAGAGGAATCTGTTCTCTGGGGTTCCCTCGCAGAGTGGTCTGCTGTGCATCCAGGTAGGACTGTGGGTGGCGGCTGTGGCTGCATGTGAGGACATGTTGGTGTGTGCATGCAAGTGTGAATGTGTGAATGCACGTGTGGAAGTTGCAAATGGGCTAAAGGGAGGTTTTATGCGTGTGCCTGTGTTTGGAGAATTTGACCACAATTCAGTAAAAATTGCAGGCCTGAAGGCTTTGATTTTTAACACCTGGGGTTTGGGAACTTAAATCAGGATTAGCTTTCACTTGGCTTGGCTAATTTATTAGACGTGGGTGTATTAAGGAGCAGTTATGGTTCTCCCTCAGACAGATCAGCCCTCACCTTGCAATGTTAACACCTCACCGTGCCCTGCAGCAGACTCTCTGCCTCACTGAGCCAGCTGGCACTGATTCTAGTCTCTGTCTGGTTCCAGGAGGAAGATCTTAACTGTGTTCGAGAGCGCTGGTCAGAGGCCCTGATCAAACGGCGGGAGTACCTTGATGAACAAATCAAGAAAATCATTAACAAACACGGTGAGTCTCAGGCCCTTTGTTACAGCTACCACATGCTGAAGGACCTGCAGAGTGGCTGCTGTGTGTTTCTGTTTTTAGTGTTGTGATGAAACCTCTCTGTAACAATTCATAATAGCCATCATTAATAAATCATAAATTAATAGTTGAACCTACTGCAGGGAGTTTTTAACTGGTTATGAAACAGTCTCAATGTTAATACTGATGCCTGTATAAGACTTAAATAAGCAAACAAGACCATTAGCAAGAAGATCAGCATCTTCTGTGTAGTTATTCTTGATGTGTGCCACCAGGTCGGAGATATCAGATGAAATGAGTCTGTGTTTACATTCCAGTGAGTATAACATTAGGAAGCAGGAGGAAATTTATTTTTTGGATTATTTTATTTTTGCTATTATATTTTATTCACTTTTTGGCAGTGGAAACACTTTTGGCCACAGCGCCCTCCAAAATCAACAAAATATTTAAGTTCCCCATAGCAGCTTTAATTAAACTTAAGTTGGTAATGCCATCATTTATGTTATTTGATCATTAGTTTGTGTAATATAACCAATATTAATTTATAAATTATATATTTATCATAGCTGATAAGAGACAATCACAATTACATCCTGATTAAATCACTAAACTAACAGTTTATTGTTGCACACATTATAACATTTTATATATTATATTCAGTATTTGTTAATGCTTACCAAATGATTTGTAAACTTTTAAGAAATCATTATTTTGTAAATGGTTAATTAGTTTGTAAACCATCTATAAACATTATTTGGATGGTTATTATAAAGTTGCAACTGATGATTATAATACTTTACGTATTTACTCAAATAACTTTTGTACATTACATATGTGAACTCTTGTAAGTAGCAGAAGAAGCATGATTTTTTCCTAAACCTACCCAGATATTTTTTGTGCCTATGTTTTGACGTTGCATATTTATTGTTGCTGACTTGGCCGTGGGGCCCTGCTCTTGCAAAACTGAAGCTAGAGCGGTACCTACAGTGTCATATTTTAAAGCGTATTGCCACTGACCAAGCTGTTGTATTTGACCAGGTGGGAGTGAGAATATGTTGTCTATAAACATTATGTGGATATTTACTGTAAAGTTGCAACTGATGTTTATGGTTAATAATTTTTTTAAAGCATTTAAACAGTGTTTGAATATTTGTTAAGCAAAAAAAAGAACTATTAACTAAACTTTGATCATCAGTTTACCATTTATTAATGATGGTTATTAGAAACTGTTAACCTCTCTCTTCATTTATGTCTCCAGAGAAGTCAGAGGAGGATATTGAGCGTGAGGCTCGGCTGGTGGAGCAGTGGGTCGGCCTGACTGAAGAGAGAAACGCAGTGCTGGTACCTGCGCCTGGTAGTGGCATCCCAGGAGCTCCTGCAGACTGGTAAAAACACACTGCCCTACATTATGTCAGACTAATTTTACTTGCAGCCCACTTTTTTTCATGTAGTCTTCAACTCCTTATAGGACCCCACCTGCAGGAATGGAAGCTCACATCCCTGTTCTCTTCCTGGATTTAAATGGTAAAACAGACTCATCCTTCATATAACTGACATGTCACAGCTTCTTTTCAAGCTGCACGAACACAAACTGTCTTTTCTGCCACCAGCCGATAATCTGACAGTAAATGAGCAGCTGACCGGCCCCCATGCTGCAGGCGTTAACTCCATCCTGCCCAAGGAGCATGGAAGCCAGTTCTTCTATCTGCCCATTATCAGGCACAGTGATGAGGAGGTGAGCAATGGGTTTGACTTTACTGCCCTCCTGTGGCCAAAAACATCACTCTGGTAAATATCAACAAGTACAGATGCAGTTGTAGTTTCAATGACTATGTTTACATCTGCACTAATTTTACACTGTTATTATGAATATGACAGTAATCTGAGTTTGATACAGGTCATGTAAATGGCATGTTCCATGTGGATATTCCTAATTGGTCCTTATTCTGAATATAGCATTTTCCAATTAAAGACTTGAGAGATATGCTGATATTATTCAGGTTTTAGGAGCAATCTTTGGACATGTTGTAAACAAACCAACTAGGCAACAATTTGCAAGGCTGAGGTAGATATGCATTCTGAATATAGCATTTTCCAATTAAAGACTTGAGAGATATGCTGATATTATTCAGGTTTTAGGAGCAATCTTTGGACATGTTGTAAACAAACCAACTAGGCAACAATTTGCAAGGCTGAGGTAGATATGCATTCACAAAAGAAAAGCACAGATTTCTGGTCAGAAGGAGACTTATTAAAGACTTACTGTTATATCTATATTTATTATATTATATATTTCTGTAGGGCATAGGTGTAGGAGGTACACCATTATGTAAATCAGAGTATGCATGGCTGCGCGTAAACTGGAATATTAATGGAATAATTATTTTCATCAGCCATATAAACAGCTTAGTAGAATATTGTCTTTTATTCTGTGAATGTAAACTTAGCCAGTGTGATTTTTAATCTGACCGCCATAAAATCCTTGACATATACAGCTGAGGAAAAGATTATGTGTAAACGTAAACTTTTGGGTTTTCCATTGTTTCTTAATCTACTAGCTGTATCTTGTGCATTTTAGTAAAAATTGTGTATGAAACTAATCAATTTCACAATAAACCGTGATAAAATTTGAGACATTTTTTTATCACTGCTTCAGATCTTAATTATTGTAATAAACATGTGATTAACATACTTTGAAAAACTCATGGTAAAAACTAGTCATTAACAGCCTCCCTGACGCAGGCACAGCAGCAACGTGGGTTTGTTTCGAGTCGATCTTCAAAAGACATGATGCCATTTTGAATCATTGAGAGGTTTTCAATATAAAACTTGTTGAAATGATTTCAGTGTGTGTATCAGTACTTTGTGAACATCTTCAATACCACATTTTAACAATGCCGCAATAGTTCTAATAGTTGTGATTTGTGAAATTTTGGTCACTAAAATCATGCTATGAATTTTTTAACATTTCATCTCTAGTAAAAATGCATATTGTGTTTTGACCAGGGCTCTTTGTTGAATTTTGCTGATTTTACTGCTTAATTTGTTGCTGTAAGTTCTTTTTTTCTCAGATAACCACACAGACAAGCACTTTAGGGCAAGATATTTTTTCCTACAATCAGTTACATAATTGAATAATTACACCATCTTGTAATTGCACAGCATCATGCATGGGAGCAAGCATTTAAAAGAAAAGTCATCTTAATTTTTCTTTCTTTGATGTAGCAGCAGCAGCACTAACCCCATGGTAATTACTACCCTTTTTATTGTGCTAAATTGTGTCATGAGATGGTGATTTTTCTGCTCATTAGCCAACTGCTGCTGACTCAAAGCTGCTGCTGACTCAAAGCCCACCTACATGACTGTAACCTATGTCTCTGTGTGTGCAGCCACATTAAAGAAACACAACTCTTTTAATCCACCAGGTGTCTGCAGTGTGCTCCTGGGACTCATCCATCCATGATTCTGTTCACCTCAACCGCATCACGCCTCCTAATGAACGCATTTACCTGATCATCAAGGCCACAGTGCAGCTCAGCCACCCCGCCTCCATGGAGCTGGTGCTCCGCAAGAGGATTGCTGTCAACATCTACAACAAACAGGTTGATACAAGAGACATCAGAGGGCGTCAGCCCACGGCAGAGGTGGAGTTTACTGCAATGAGTTGTTTTTAATGATTAATTAACATCATTTTGATTTGTTTCCTGCAGAGCTTCACTCAGAGTCTCAAGCGAAGAATGTCCTTAAAGAACACGCTTTATTCCTGTGGTGTGACTTATGAGATCGTTTCCAACATACCAAAGGTACAACTGCTTTTTGGATGTGTGACAAATAATCAGCGTTATTGTAGTTAACTGAAAATAATCTAAAAACTAAAACACAGTGTGAAAAAACATTTTAGTTAACTAGAATTTTAAATGAATGTAAATAATATCTATTATGAACTTCGTAAGCCCTGCCCCTGACAAATACCCCTATAATATAATTTAAAAAAAACTCAATTAGACAAGCAAACCCGCTCTGGAAACTGACTTAAACTAAACTTAATTGAAAACAAAATCTATAAAATAAAAGAAAAAAATATTAATGAAAAATACAACACCATAATGCCTGTGTAAATAACCAGTTTGGTATTTATTTTCATCAGCCCATTTCTGTCCTGTCTCATTCCTCGTCTTCCAGGCCTCAGAGGAGCCAGAGGAGAGGGAAACCTTGGCCCTCATGGCTGCTCGTGGAGACAGCGAGGAGACTCAGGATGGAGAAACCTACATAGAGAAATACACACGAGGAGTTCTGGAGGTGGAGAACATCCTCAGTCTGGAGAAGCTACGACAGGTAGTTCATGCATCTTTATACATATGCTGTTTAGTAAAAAGTGTGATTTACTGCTGTGCAAATCATTCATCTATTTTGAGTCATGTACAGATGCACTTGTCTTGTTTTTGGTTACCTGAAGGCTGTGGACGGTGAAGGAAGCACTCAGTGCGAAGGGGAGACACCTAAGGAGGAGTATCAGCACACCAAATGTACAGCATGTAATGAATACATCACTCACTGCACCACCCACACAACCATCATATATATTTTTTTATGAAATAATATGACACTGATAACATGTTGTTTCTGTCTCTCCAGTCTTCATGTAGTAAAACAGACCTGACTGGTTGTGACGATGAAGACTGTAAGGTAAGTCAGGTGTGCCTTAATAACATGTTGATCACTTAACTCACTCTGCATTTAACTTGTTTAAGCAGTTTGTTTAGAATTAAACACTGACTCATAACACTGTTAATTCACCATCTATCGTGTGTGATGGTATTTGAGGAGTATTTTCTGCTGTCACTAAAGTAACTACTCGGTTTGTTGTTTCCCGTTTGCTGCTCGAGAGAGTATCAAAGTCTAATAGTGGGGCTGCAGCTGCTCTGTTAGCTCCATTACTCAGGCGTCTATGAATAAAGCTGAAGAGTCGTTTTGCTGCAACTTTACTTTAACCCTCTTGATACTTTCAAATATAACCTGTGTATTATTGTGTAGGACCACTGTGATCATGTGGATGGCACAAACTGCAGCCTCCAGGAGGGTTCACTTTGCACCACACCCATCAAAAACAAGGAGAATACAGGTAAACTACAGAAAATGCGGATGTGTACAGTAGCAGCTCCATTGTGTCTTGACTTTTTGTATGAGAAACAGTGTTTGTGCTGCATTATAACCACCGAATGTTCCCACACAGGGTTGGTTCCAGAGAGCCCCACGTTTTTCAACTCCAGCCCCTTCAAAGTCCTCTCCCCTCAGCCACCCAAGTTCCTCAAGTCTCTGCTGCCGGTCAAAGAGGAGAACAAGGCGAAGAAAGCCCTGGAGGCCCGGCCGCTGCTGGGACAAGAGGTAAGGAGGAGGAAAGAGTTAAAGTGACTCTTCGTCAACTGGGGAGTAATCATGCGTTTGTTTTGCCATGTTGTTTCCTATCCCATTGACCTTCAACCCCTCATATGCTTGTTTTGTCAGTCCTTTACCATGTCACTTATCATTTCAAATTACATCTCCACAACATGGTTAATATATTGACATTGACATGAATTACTAATTGTCCAAGGCTGCCTTAAGAGTTTCGTGAAAATGACTTTGCTGTTGTATGACGAGACAAAAAAAACATGATGTGGCACCATCCACTGTGTTTATGTGTCACAGTATTGAAATGAAAGAGCCTGACTCACAGGAGCATGACCTCAGCTGTGGAGAGCCATAACACTCAATTAGACAGAGCTACGCTATAAAGTCTCATGTCTGATTTTGTTTGTGATAACTGGATTTTCCAGAGAGTTCGTGGCTGTTGCGACCATTTGAACTAACCATGCACATTTGTTTTCATCCGTGCTTGAAGTGGACTAAAAGAGTTGAAGGTACTTTACAAATCAGCAGCAAAATGGCAGCAGGATTACAGCAAAGGAGAGGGAATAAGTTCTGAGTGTATGATTGTGGTTATACATAAATAGCTGCAGTCTGGATAAAAATGGTCTTTTGTATAATATTAAAAGTTAGAAAGAGCTTAGATGTTCACTACAGGCTGTAATAGTGTGTCATACCTGTCAACATTGGGATTTGAAAATAAGGGAAATTTTCCGGCACCCCACCCGAGCCATCCCACTTCCCCAACCACTGTCCACATATCCCTTACACTTAGACTGCTCACATGTCTCACACAACAGATATCTCATAGTTTTGACTTTTCTCTCATAATTTGAACTTTGTAACTCATAATTTTGGCATTTTACCTCATAATTAATTGACTTCTTAACTCATAATTTTGACTGTTTATTTCATGATGATGACTTTTTATCTCATAATTAGGACTTTTAAATCATAATTTTTACTTTTTATAGCATAAAAATATCACTTTACCCAGCAACAGGGAAGCAATACACAGGAACTTCTTGAACTTCTGTGGATTTTATTCATGGGCAAACTGTAACCTTCACTGTACACTTAATGTCACATTTCACTGTTAAACTTTAATCCCTTTGCTCCAATTGACACCTGTCTGCTCTGAGGGCTTTAAGTGAATGTAGCAAATACATTAAATGGGCGTAACAGGCTAGGACTACCTTTTTTAGCAAGATTAAAAATACTTTACAGGAAAATATTTAAACAGGATGATGGCAGTAGAGAATGGTAAAATATGGGAGAACCCTGGGAAAAATGGTGGGGTTGACAGGTATGATAGTGTGTATGAGAAAATGCGGGTCAAACATATCACAAGAAGTGTTGGTGGAATAAAAAGTACCCTTCCTCATACTTAGGACACTTCAAGCACTGTTTTTTTGTGAAATGTTCAACTGCATGGCACTAACTGTGTAACTGGCTTGCCCAGCTCCATGCATGCTGTGTGTGTGTGTGTGTGAAGTGTTTGCTGTTGTTCTGACCCATCCGCAGAGCATGCGCTCATGTGTGGACAGCCCTGCACTGCTCCCCCCTCCCTGCCCCTGGCGCCGTCCCAGGGCAGGCAGCGAGGGCCACTGCAAGCCTTCCACCTCCACCTCCACCCCCACCTCCACCATCACCACTCCCACCAGCAGACAGCTCAGCCACACACTGCCACACACTGCTGTAAGTGCTACACACACCAGCACACACTGCTCTGAAGGTTACTGTAAGAGTTTTACACACAAATACACCACATGACACTGCACTTGCTGTAAGGGTTCCACATGGACCCCTTTTTTAACCAGTCTCTGTGCTGGTACATATGATGCTTTCTCTATAAACTGACAAGATTTCCATGAAGGTTCAAAGTCTGTCTGACAAAATTTGAATTCCCAATCAACAAGCATACTTTGTTCCAAGTTTCAACTGTAGGTAAGTAAAAAAAAAAAAAAAAGCAAAGTTATAAAATGTCCAAAATCTAACATCTGGCATCTTGAGCATCACATCAAACTTGAAACTTGATTCCCTGGTCAACTGATTCTGGTCTCACTTCTTGCACAGAATCCAACAAGTCGAAATTCACTTTCAGGCCACATTCAGACAGAATCAAGTGCTGTGGTGAAGTTTTCTCATTCATTTTGAATTGGGCAGTCCTTTTAGACTGTGGCAATAGGGGCCCAGGGGATGCCAGGGGAAAAAAACATAGTGGGCATGTGGCAGACAAAGCTGAACCTGAAACAGCTTTTGGGGAAACATAACCAGATGTCACATTGCAATGCCTAATCATGAGCCAGCAATCAGACTTTCTACAGTTAGCCTGAAACATCTCTGAAAACAGGTGTTATCCAGGTGTAGTTCATGATGATACTTCACATTTGTGTCCTCACTTGGTTTATTTCATGTCCCCAGCATCAACATCTGGGTCTGGCTCCTGTTTATGCTACAAAATAGAGATACCAAGAAGCTTCCTTTGGTTTGTGTACATGTGTTTGAGAGAGAGTGCGCAGCTGTTGGCGGTCAAGGTACGGTCTGAATGGGGAGAGAGAGGCTGATAGCGAGAAAGCCAGTCAGACAGGGAAGAAAAACATTATTATGTAATCATTATTTTCTACTTGTTTCACCGCAGTTATGTTCTCAGCTCAAATAAATACCCACACACCACCACACAACTCCATGGCTAAATGACACAACGCCTGATTCTGTATGAATGTGACTGTCTAATGTTTGTATTGCAGGATGTCATTATTTTGCAAAGTAAAAAAGGAGATAATTTAACTTTTTTTTAAGTGTAAGTATGTTAATTGTTTCAGAAAGTTCCTGACAACTGTTACAGTGTTATCAAATAGGGCTGCACGATTATGGCAACGATGATAATCATGATTATTTTAAACAAATTGAGATCACAATTATGTATGCACATTTAAATAAACAGAGCACTGCTCTTACCTTCATGGTGTGTTTAACAGTGCATCTCCTAGAATCAAAATAATAAAAATTGTACCAAAAGTTTTTACCCAAAATTAAACCAACAGAGCACTGCTTTGGCTTTCACGTTGTGCTACATTCATACAATGACGGACTGTACAGCTTCACCATTATGGATGTCTTTGCGACGTTTATTATTCTGGCCTTCAGCCATTCATCATATTGCAGTTTGTGGCGTTTTTTAGTTGAACAAGTTGCGTTGCTTTACAGGGCAGATACAAGTCTCCTGCCCCCTTTTGTTCATGTTTAAAAAAGTTTCCCTAAATCCGGAATACTTTTAAACAACAGGTGAGGCAAAAGCACCTCACCCGCTGCTCCAAACATTTGATTTTCATTTTGCCGGTCTGTTCTCTGTTGTGCATTACTCTTCTACTCTGGACTGCAGCCGCAGCATCAGGAAATTTTTCACAGGCTGCTGCTGCAGAGTGATTGGCTGTTAGTTTAGTAAGCACTTGATTTCACATGCAGCTGAGTTTTCTATGAGTGGAGCACACATTTTAAATGCCAATATTGCAGTTGATCATGTTTATGTAATTGTGGGAAGCCAAAATTGTGACTGAGATTAATATTGGATTAATTTTGCAGCCTTATTATCAAGATACTATTCTACAAAAGACTAAAATAAGAGATAATTACAGCCCTGATGATCCTTATTTTTAATCACATTATGATATATACCTCTCTTAACCCCAACATCACCAGTACCTCAATTCAAGAACAGTAGGTTTAAACCCACACAGTACATGAACACAACAGTTAGTTAATAATAAATCAAAGAAAAATGTGGCACATTATTCATACACATCATGTTCCATTATCACATTTTATCCCATTTTTCCATTGTCTCACTCTCTTTACAGACAGTGTTTATGTAGGCTGATGCTTAATGCAGGTTGTCACTGACATCATGTCTGGTGGGACGTGTCTTTTGTCCTGCTGCTGTTGATTTGATCAGCAGGACTCTGAGGATGAGGAGACAGACGTGGACATGACCCTGAACCTCGATCGGGGCCCTCAGGACCACAGCAGCTTCCAGCCTTACATCCCAGAGGACTTCGCCAACTTTGAGATCTACAACGCCACTCTGGAGAGCCAGGAGGGGTTTCTGTCATCCCGCTCTGACTTGAAGGGAAGCCGGTGTGGAGGTGGAGGTGGGAGTGGAGACAGAGAGGTGCCTCGTAGCCCCACAGCCAGCAGCTGCACCAGTGGCTATTTTTCACACAGTGCCTCCAATGCCACTCTGTCGGACATGCCTTTCAGTGCTAGCGAGAGCTCTGACCACCTCAGCTGCACCTCCAGAGACGCCCACGACCCCCACGGCTGTCTTGCTGGGAGAGGCTGCACCCAAACCAAAAGTGTTTCTGCAGGGAGTGACAGCCAGCAGCCTCCTCTCTCCTCTGTGGGTGGGGTTCAGGATGTGGTCAGCCACCCTGCATCCCCACCTGTCAGTATCCCAAACTGCACAGACAAGCAGCAAACATTCCCTCTTCCTCACAACTGTGTCCTCAGTGCCAGCCAGGAGTTCACAGACTTTAAAGGAGCTGACGACAGTATTGGTGATTTAGCACATTTTAAGAGGGATGGGAGCAGGAGGGGTTGGAGTTCTCTACAGACCAGCAGACGAAACCAGAAAAGTTGAAACATGTGACAGTAAACCCTCCTCTGATGTCTCTGGTATTATCAACACATCTGCTCCTGAAAACACTTCAACTGCTACATGCAAATGTCCAAATTATCCAGCGTCTGTTAGTGTAGCAGCACCCTCTAACACAATTGTTTGCACTTCAGCCAGAGCCCCAGTCCCACCTTCATCTCCAGCATCATCATCCCCAATCACACCTTTATCTACTGCACCATCCTCTGCTCCGGTCACTCCGCGAGCAGGAGGAGAGCCTCCGATCCAGGAGCCGGCCCAGGGAGATCTGCCCCACGGGAGTCCCTGTCCCAGCCCAAATCCCAGCAGTGCAGAGCCCTCAGGCGACTCCAGCGGAGATGAGAGCACCCCTGTGGCTCAGCTCCCTGACTGGATGGCTCCCGGAGAACAGGTGTGGGTGGGGAAGAGGAAGGAACGGTCCACTATGTTGGAGGGGTGGAGTTTGCCAAGGGGATCTGGATCGGTGTGAAGCTTGACATGGCAGTGGGTGAGTCCCAAAAAAACAACTTTCTGTTAGTAGAGTCTGACAAATACATATATATATATTAATGGACAGTTGTAGCTTGAAATATCTTGAGGTAATTAAGAAATAGTGTAGTCATCACATAAATTAGTTTGTCCACCAGAGAGCGCTGACAAATTTATTTTTCAACTGTTCCACACAGCAAACAAGTTAGTGACAATCTTAAAATAACTAAATGTTAAACATCCTCAGAAAACATGTTTTGTCTGTGTTAGAAAACAAATATCAACTTAAATATTATCAGACTTATTTATCCCCCAGTTAATACCAACATGAGCAGTACTTGTATATATACTGGTATATAATTAATCACTTTACATCAAACCAACTGACACACATTAAAGGTCCAGTGTGTAAAATTTATTGGGATTTATTGCAGGAACATGGCAGAAATTCAACATAATATTCACAAGTATGTTTCCATTAGTGCATAATCACATGAAAATCAGGCTTGTTGTGTTTCTGTTATCTTAGAATGAAACTTTTATATCTGCAGAGGGTGCAGGTCCTCTTCTATGTCCATGTTTATACAGTAGCCAAGAATGAAAACCTAAAACTGACTCTTGATGTGACCTTTTAGCATTTTTTTTTCAAGGCGTTTGCAATCTGCAAGCTCACCGCTAGATGGCACTAAATCCTACATAGTGGTCATTTCATTAAATCCTTTGATAAAATCAAATCTGATTCTTTGATTAACCTGCAGTTCCTTTAGATATGGGACAGTCAGGGCTCCTTCCCTGTTTAGTAATTCAACCGTGTCTGCCTCAAAAATCAAGTATTGTTTGTGCTTTGCAGTTTAATATAGATAGCAAATGTCTTTTGTGTGTATGAAAGGTCCAAATGTGACATATTATTATCACTGATCCTCTAGGTAAGCACAATGGAACAGTCCAGGGCAGAGTGTACTTCCGTTGTCCCCCAGGCCACGGCGTGTTTGTGAAGCCATCTCGTCTCACCAGAGGACCGCCCTCCATGGACACAGAAACCCACACTCTGATCAGATAGGACCCAAAGACGGACCAGCTTTCTGAGGAACGGCAGGGACCGAGGGTGGTGGTCCTCAGATCCAGTGCCTATGGGTGGCCACTCAAGTCTCTGAGCTGATGTATTCTGTAAAGCATATCTGACCTGTGCATTTAATGAAGGTATATCCTAATTACTGTCCACTGAAGATTCACTATGCACATATCTGAGTTTTCTACACGGTGATATTTTTGATAGAGAACTTCACTTTTAACTGGGAGACCACATGGAAATATTACCCCCGTACATTTTCTTACATTGGTTTCTGAACATTATATATAATATTTTTATAAGACAATGCATCCTCCCCTGAGGCTCATAGTGGATTAATCTGGGAGGTGAAGATTAAGAATGTACTACTGTTAATAAACGTTGATATTTACATCAATATGACATGTCAGGGGTAACCAAAGAACTACGGTTCCATATCTGCTGTTATGATGAGTAATATGTTATTTTTCTAATGTATGTGGAAGTAAACATTATATATCTGTGTCCAAGTAAAGCTTAGTGCCATATCTCTAGGAGGAATGCCACATACCCTTTTTAACAGAGGACAAATCTGCACAACCTGAGTTGCTTTCAGTGTTTGACTGCAGTTTAAAACGTGTTAAATAATTATCCTGTTGAAGTACTGTAACACTGTGGAGGAGATGATCCCCATCCAGCATGAGACTGTTGCTGTTTGAATGCTTGCACTGGAAAGGATTCTTGGAGAGTTCACCGACTGTCTTCCATATTGGACTGTTGAGATATTGTCTAATTGAAGAAGCATCACTTTAATGCGGGGAACAAAGCAGCTAGGCTTTGTCCGAGTCGAGGCCTGGATATACTGATGCCTTAACGCCCCTGTTTCCATAAAGGCAGGCACATAGACCCCAGACCACTCAATGAACGCCATAATAAGTTCACTGAGTTTTAAATAACTAACTGTATGGACCTGAAACCTGTGTATGTATATCACAACGTATTCAAAATGCCATCCAGCCTCGCCGACTGACTGATAGAAGACCTTTTTAACAGCATTTTATATGTTAACTGACTGATATATAACACTACATGTTAAAAGGTACTCAATAATGCATTTTTTTCACATGGAGGATTGGATCAGACAGTATCAGGTCACAGAGGATGGTGCAAAAGTAGTGTCGTTATGGAGATGTTGTCCTATTTTTATGGAAGTGGTGAACTGTGGAACTGACTAGAAATAGTTATTATATCCAAGCTGTAATTTCAAGTAAATGAAACAAACCCAAGACCTTACTTTAAAGAAGAGAACAAAGCTGCTCTCCATAAGGAGTTGTAAATAGAAATGTATTTGAACATAGTATTTACACTATTATAATGTACAGAATTGTATTTATAATGTATCGCAAGCTGTTTTAATTGGTACAGAATGTTCTAGAATAGAACATTTACAATCAGCTGTGCTGTGTCGACTCTTTATTTGGTTCATTCAAGATGACTTTGTTTGCATGTTTTAGAATGTATGGCATAATATTTTAGTACAGCAGACACTGAGTATACATAGTATTCATCTTCTTGTGCTTCACAAAGTACAGTTCTCTGAAAGTGTATTTGAAATTAATTTTATTTCATTGCACATTAAAAGAGGCCTAACAATTTCTTTCCACAGCAGCATCTGCTATGAAAAACAATTTATATAATTTATCAATGCAGGGTCTCATTGATAAACATGTTTCCAGTATGTGTCTCTTTTTATATAAATGCAATAATATGTCATTTTAGAACTATTTTCTGCAAGAAAGAAAGTAGTTCCTACATAAAACCACTCACAACAAGGTCTGGATTATCTTGAGTAACCAATCAGAGATACTTTTTTGTCTCTTGAGCGCTGATATCTCCAAAACTCAGCAACTCACATAAAAACTATCTAGATGATGAGATGAGGAATACCACTACAGTTAAGAGGACAAAGATGTGTTTTTGATTTTGGGGTGAACTGTTCCTTTAATAAAAAGTCCATATGTAAAGTGTGCCAAAAGAAGGAAAAGATCTGCAGGCATTGTGCTCAATTGTGTGCTCAAACATTCTGGAAAAACAACTATTATATACGTCCCACCTGAAATTATGTTTTAATACATTGTGTTTTACAAGAAAATGTAAAACTCCAACCCCACAATTATTATTAATCGTTAACAATAATAGTGGAAACAACTGGTAAAAAAGGATTCAAGCTGAATTTTAGTGAAATGAAGGTCAGCATGACAGCACCAGCAAACTCCTTTGTTTATTTCCCTACATAAATCATATTCATTCAACTTTGTGTTACCACTGCAGTAGCCAATCACTGTACACATAATAAACGTCACAGTGGAGTGTGAGTCAATACTACATCTCTTAGATGAGATGTCAACAGTGATGTTTGCTCCACTCTCTGGCTTCTCAGTGTGGGACCGAAATGTCCCCTGTCACTGGCTGATTTATGGTCCTCTGGGACTTGCCCTGTCTGTGACTGATGTACAGGTAAACAACACAAACATGTAAACATGTTGCAACCTAAGTGATGCAGGCACCCGCAATATGCCAACTGCTCCTTGTTTGTTTTAAATCTTGACCCACAATCAGTTGTGGCAATCAGTGTAGTTTTGTGAAGGCTGCCAAAATTCATGATCCTCCCAACTTCTCTTGTAAGTAGACGTTGCTGGGTCAACTGGTGTAATGTTTAAAAACTTGTATTATATTCCAGAAACAACACCATAGCAACATCCATAGCAACATATACGCTACAGATACTGCTGTACTACTATTATACTAATATAAAGTGTAGATAGATGATAGATAGATAGATAGATAGATAGATAGATAGATAGATAGATAGATAGATAGATAGATATGCATCAGTGAAGGAAGCTGCATACATACATACAGTCAGGTGGCCCAAGAAGTCAGGGGTTCGGTGCCTTGCTCAAGGGCACCTCAACAGTGCCCAGGAGGTGAACTGGCATCTCTCCAGTTACTAGTCCACGCTCCGCACTGGACTTGAGCTGTCAATCCTCCAGTTCCCAAGCCAAGTCCTTATGGACTGAGCTACTACAGCCCCTAAAACTGTAAATAAGTATAAATAAGTAAAACTATATATAACTATAAATAACAAAACACAAAATCAGCAAACTTTTTGTATATATTAAACCTGAATTAAGAAAAAGAATCAAATATAAATACAATTATGCCTTTAAAACTAACTAAAACAATCTGCATTATGTTCTGTCATATAGGCGCATATCTGACAACATACCAGTAAAGACCGATGTAACTATAATAGGCTAATATCGGTTGACCCATATACTGGGTTCTAAAATAAAATCCTAACAATATCCATCCCCAATTAAAAGTTTAAAAGACTTCATTTTCAAAGGGGGTTGCATTAGAGCAATCGTTCCCAAAGACTGGGTCGGGGCCCACAGGTGGGTCACAGGAGATTTTACTTGGGTCACTGAATAAATTAAATACTATGGAGGAAATTCCACAAATTTAAAATGTAAAATATATATATTGTTTTACTGATGAAAAAATGAGAGCCTGTTAATCCCACCAAAATGCACTTATTTTGTCTCATTATGAAGTGGGCTAAAATGTCCCATGTTGTTTTCCTGATGAGAAGAAATAAAAACAGTAAGATGGCCTAATAATTTAGCCCCAAATACATTTATATCTCATTTATAAAGTAATTAAAATGTGTATGAGTTTAATAACATGTGTCAAGATTATACAAGGTGATGCAGAAATGGCTGTAAAAATGTAGGTAAAAGTTTGGGAAACACTGTAATAGGGAGCTTTTATGAGTTACATACTACTGAAATCCTGCTACAGCCCTGGTAGTGATATTTTTATGTTGACTGTTCCCACTGTGGTGTAGCATTCATAAACAAGACATGCGTTTACTCTTAAACTTGTCTTGACAACATGTCATCTTCTGCTGCTGGCATCAACTTTACACAGAAGAGTTTTTCTGTACTTCTTCTGCACAGTCACTGAGTCCCTGCTGCCACTGTTTTAGCAGCTGTGCGCCTGAACCCGGTGTGTGTGTGGGGGTCTGAATCTGGGTGGAGTTAAAGTATCTGTGTCACACACAGACACACTCACTCTGACAACTGGGCAATCTCCCGCAACAAACTAACAGGTGTCCTGCTTCTCCTCCTCCTCCTCCTCCCTCCTCCTCCTCTTCAGATCCATACACCGGGCTCTGCCTGCTGTCTGTCCGCGCCGCACACTCTCTCCTCAACTCCTCTCAACGCGTTTCTTTACTTTATCTCACCTTTAAACTTCTTCCTGGAAACCTCTTTTAATTTGTATCTCTAAATGATGCACTCGGCACAGAAAGACACCACGTTCACCAAGATCTTTGTGGGAGGTCTTCCTTATCACACCACCGACTCCAGTCTCAGGAAATATTTCGAGGTGTTTGGAGACATCGAGGAGGCTGTGGTCATCACTGATCGGCAGACAGGGAAATCCAGAGGTTATGGATTTGTAAGTAACAACAACCCGTGCTGTGAAAAGTTTTCAGTTAGCGTTTTAAAGTTGCTTGCACACGTGCAAAGTCGGGGGATAAGGTCGATTGATCCGGTATCTGCTGATTAAAGAGCCGGTTGTACTGTTGATCCCGTTCTGTGTGACAGGAGGTCAGAAATAGGTCATTCGTAGCAGAAATCTGACAATCAAGGCTTTAAATCACAGGATTACTCAGTCAAATATGACCTGACTACTACTAAGATTATCCAAAATATCTTAAAATCGAGTTATCTATACTTTGAGGGTGTTTTACAGTAAGAAATGTGCCTGAGGTCAATGGAAAATGTGCTGTTTCCTTTCCTTCAGGTGACCATGGCTGACCGGGCCTCTGCTGATCGAGCCTGCAAAGACCCCAACCCCATAATAGACGGCAGGAAAGCCAATGTCAACCTGGCCTACCTGGGGGCCAAGCCCAGGGTCATACAGCCAGGTGAGGGACTGGACCACAGCTTTGACTTGGATCATCAAGGTGGAACACAAAGACAGCACGCCAAAAGCCTACACACACTCACATACAGTTATTTTTGATGAAAGTAGACAGAAATCCTAGATATGCTGCAGACCAGTGGTTCTCAACCTGGTGATCAGGACCCCCAAAGAGGTCGCGACACAATTTCTCAGCATCATCAGATGGTTGTGGAGAATAAATTAAAACAAGCATATTTTTGCAAGCAGTACAGAATGAGGCCAAGAAGCAGCTTTCAGCGATATCAGCACCTTAAAGACACAACAAAAGGCAGAGGCACTGAAATATGAACAAAATACAGCTGATTAAAACTATAAACCAGCACAAAAATGACCCAGCATAAACCACCGTTTTCTGAACAGACATAAACACTAACCCAAAGAAAGATTTGCATTTTGGGACATACATCAGCAAACTACTTCAACAAGCATGATGGGAGAGCCGTATTTTAGACTGGGGAATGTTTTTTAGCCTCAGAATAGATTTTATCAAGTGTCTTTGGAGCGGGCGGGGGGTCACAAACACCAACCTGATCCCTCTAGGGGGCTGCAACTCAAAAAGGTTGAGAGCCACTTTTGTAAACTTGACCCTGAATGATACTGTTTTTTTTGGCTAATGTTAATGACTAAAAAAGTTCTGATATCGATGTATCTGCCAGTATTCTTTATTTATTCATGTAATAAAAAATGACACCAAGGCGCTGACACAGTAAAATTTCACAGGTCATTTTAATGATTATAGATAGCTGTAACTAAAATAATATAAATAGAACAACTTGGATTAAGAAAAAGGATCAAATATGCATAAAATGCTGCCAATAGAGTGCTGCAGGGATGGCATATTTTAGTTTATATGAGGTTAAGCTAAAAATGAGCTACACCATGATCACAGGACTCTGTGTCACCCCCACTAAGTGACTAGTGAAGGCATGATGACGTTTAAAAGTACTACAAAGAGTTTTTAACTGGTTATGAAACAGACTTAATTGGATATTGTTGTCTCTGTATGGCCTACATAAGTGAACAAGATCATCAGTGAGAAGACTGGCTATTTTCCATTTAGTTATTCTCAACAGCTGTCACCAGGTCGGATTCTTCTTGAAATGTGTTTACATTTTCCCAGGCAAAGTTACAGTGAGTCGTATGTTAGCCATGGAAAAGAAGCAGGAGCAAATTTTTATGTGGATAATTTTATTTTTGATGTTATATTTTGTGGCTATTACGGTAGAAACACTACCGCTTTTGTCACAGGGCATCCAAAATCAACACAACTATACTTAATTGTAGTATCTTTAGTGTCCTCGACAACCTCTGTAGTCTCGTTTAGCCAGTTGTTAGCAAACACCTTTTTTAAGATGTAAAACCTTCCAGATTCACATGTGGGGTATTTACTGACGTATTTTCTTTTAAAAAAACAACAAAAAAAACACACACACACACACACACACACACACTAAAAAAACAATTGACTTGAAGACAGGGAACAAGAAATGCTAATATGCAAACTCAGTTTCCTCACTCATTACTGCAGCGCTCTATAAAACTAAAAAAAAAAAACTAAATAAAATAAATACAAAAACAATCTGCATTGTGTTCTGAAAAAAATATTGCCGTGCTAATTTCAAAATCAAATTTCAAAATAATCTCCATTGCATCAGAATACTTCAAACAACTTTAACAAGAATGTGTTTTCATTCCAGGATTTGCATTCGGTGTACCTCAGATCCACCCAGCATTCATCCAAAGACCTTATGGGTATGTTAACCTGCAGGATTTTACATTTCTTTCACAAAAATCTGTCTCTTATAATCTTATATAATGTGTTTCTACTGTTGTAACCATGTGTAAAGAATCCTGAATGGGGACATGTGAGTGTTGATGTGTGCTCCTCTGCTTGGCGAACATGACTGTGAAGGAAAAAGTGAACATTTGTCCCCCTCAGCCACTCCACGACTTGACTTGATGTTGTCTGTCTCTCTCTGATCTGACAGGCTCGGTAACGGTTAAAATAGCTGATGAAGGGACATGATGATTTGAGGAATAGCTGAGTCTGCATTGGGCAGAGCACTAAAGTGTTACCTGTATACTCTGACATACACAAACGAACTGAAATGGTGACTAGATGCATGGAAGTCTTCTGTTTTTTATTTTTCCAGTTTTCTTAGTACATAGATCTGTGTGTGCCTTGTTTTCAGTATGATGTGGTGTTCAGCTTAACTGTGTGCTTATTTTTTCTACTTGCAGTGGGGGAGGTGGGGGGTGCAGAGGTTTTTTGGGCAGGTTTTTTGTGAGTTTTGATAGGGAGCTGTAACTCTGTAATGGGGTGTTGATGATTTTCCCTTTTTAATGATTGTTTTGTGCTTTTAGCCTGTGGTTAATTTTTTTTTTCTCCCTGGTTTCTCGTTAACATTAAGTTGATCGTGTTTTGTTGTCAAAAAGGGGGCTGATGATCACACACAAAATCGATCCCCTGCAACAAAACAAACACTGGCTTGCATGTGGGAGTTCTTTTTCTGTTTCCTTACCCATGATGCTGTGTTTTTTATTTTTTTATTAACCCACCGCTTTCACTTGTAGCTTACATCTACAGGTATATACTGAGCTAATTTTTCTTATCATTCCAGTGGCATTTAACAACAAAATTAATGTGCAAGGGGACTGAAAACAAATACAAATAGTGTCATCACCTGAGAAGATTAAGTTTAATTGCCTCCATGTTGTTTGAACTTCAGAATGTTGTCTGGGCTGCCTTAAAATAAGTTGGCTGAATTTGAAAAGACAAGTTAAGATAATTTTGTACCGACTCAAAACAAATAAACATATTTAGTCAAATAAACTTTATTAATTCAGTTGTACTTGAGAAAACATGTTCAGTTAGCTTAAAATATTAAGCTGAACCAACAACTCTTCAGTCACACTGACAAACATTACAAACAAAATTTGATTTCCGTGTACACCCAAACAATGCATGCTAAGAAGTCTGCTAATGTGCTGATCACGTTTCTTTGGAAACTTAATTTAATGAGTTGATTCAGTACATTCATTCAACACATCATTTCAAGTCAAGTTAGAAGAACTCATGTTTTTAAGTTCTGAAAATAAACACTAGAAATCTTAAGTTAAATTAATTTAAAGAAATACAACTTGTATATTTAGGTTAAGTTAATTAGAAATGATTAGTTGATTCTACTAAACTCCAGTATGATGTTTTACTTTAGTAGCAAAATTCCAGTTTCATGAAGCACATTATCTGACCATGTCAAGGCTCTAAATTAAAGTTGGATCAGTGTTTGTTCTAATATTGTGCAATATTACTTTTTCTTACTTTTTGATATAATTTCCAATATTTATTTTCTATTTAGTTTATTTTAGTTTACTTATTTTTCTAAATTTATTTTTTGTAGTTTTATTTTTATTCTATTAGCTTTTGGTTGACTCCTTATACACTTCATATTTATTACCTTATTGTTCTTATTCTTATGTTACTGTCATTTTTGAGCGATCAAATTTTCCCGTCAGGAATTTTTAGATGTTTACTAACTCTAGATGTGATTATGAATTCGTTATTTAGCTTTGCAATAAACCTCAAAATCCCAGTCTTTTTTATGTACATACAGACAGACTCAAATGTTGACTGCAGTATAGGCTGGAGACAGAGATCTTAGCCGCTCTCTTAGGCAGCAGCTGTTGGTTACAGTGAGCTCCACGGCCTCTCAAATTCAGATGGAAAATGGGAGTCACTCAGCAGCGCTGTTAATAATGTATGGCACAGACAGGGCCGCTCGGCCGTGCACAACAGGTGGAGCGAGCCATGTGCCCGTGAAGCCTTTTGGTTATGTGCTGGGGATTACCCATGTGTCCTGGTGATTTACAAAGCACCTTTATTTAGCTCTCCACTCACAGGACCACAAAATGTTCAACCCATCTCTTTCAATAGAGATGGCTTAAGTCAGCTGTGCCCTTTTAGCGCTTGCACTGTTGATATTAAAACAAGGTCGTATCACAAAGAAAAGGATACAAGCACGTTGGCTCCTGTCATGTCAAGTTTCAAATTATACATGTAAATACACTATTTAAAAAAGGTGAGAAAAATTAGAATTTCAAGGCAACTGCCTTCACTAGATTTTTGAGTTTTGAATCAAACTCAATCGTAAACAACATGAGTTTGCTGCTCTATAATCTTCTGTTGAGCTTAATGACATTTCTTAAAATATGTATTTCAAAAACTGTTCACTCTGAGCTGTGAATCTGATTTGTCATTATTTTGGGGCTTAAACATTAAATGGTTGCTATTGAAAATATTAATTATTAACAATTATCACTTTCACTTTAATGAGCTTAAATTTTGCAACTACACATCTGGGGGGATTTGTAAAACGCAAAGACAAGTTTGTCTAAAGATGAAAAGTAAATGATCATTATTTGTTGAAACTTTTTCAAAACTTAAGAGTTTGAGTTTGGCTCTAAGTAATGAAATTTTTAGTTTTCTCAACTTTTTGTTTTCACAGTGTCATGTTTGATACACTGTAAAGGTAAAATGTTGAAATTTCAAGGCAGTTTTTGCAAATACCTGAGTTTTGAGTCCAACTCAAGCTCTTAAGTTTTGAAAAAGTTTTACCAACTACTCACTTTTGTGCTAATTTACTTTTCTTTTATAAATAAACTTGAATCTTTGAGTGTTAGAAACCCCAAAAATTGTATTTCAAAACTTATTGAGTAAACTCACTGATGCGAGAGTGAATCATGGTTAATATTTTAATATTTTTCATTAAAACATTCAGAAAGTTTTTAAAAGTCCAAAATTCAACTTTACCTAAAGAAGAAAAGTAAATTATCTCAACTAAAGATTATAGGTCAGTAAAACTTTTCTTAAAAGTTTATTTCAGAATGTAAATCAAAAATTTATTGCAGTAAGTTGCCTTGAAATTTTGAATTGTCTCAACTTTTAGAATAATTGTACATTGACTGTGATCATTATGCAACTATAGTACAAAACAGCTAGCTCTTGCTTACAGCAGTGGGTCTGGCTTTCCACTTTGTAACGAGCTACACGCTCTGATCAACAAGGACACCTCCAGTCTCATAGTAAAGAGGTAAATTCAGTAAAAGTCACAAAGACAGTCGAGTGGCCTAGGCAGCAGCCATTACAGTTGACAAGTGCCCTGCCATGTGTTACTGAAGGAGAAGATCAGCTTGTCCTTTGGAGATGAAAAGGGAAGCAAAAATAGCATGCGTCCAGCCTCCCTTGTCAGTCAAGTTGTCGCGTGTATGTTTGTGTGGAGGTGTATGTCTGTAAGAGGGGGAGGGAGCGCTTGTCTACGGACAGATATAACAGCTTCACACCTGCTCCTCAATATATTTACTGAGGGTGACTTTAACACGAGTTTAAAGTGGGGCCAAATTTACCCAGATACCCCAGCTTGTATTTATCCATTTATACCCTGCTGGTCTATATACAGAATATTGCTCTTCCAATAGAGATATTTCACTATTCCCTATTCCACCATTTCTTCCCTTTAAAATAGTTGCATTAAAGGTATAATGTGCAATATTTTCCCAAAAAAACTGTGTAGACTCTTATAAACATATTACCTTTCAGTCATCACTTATGACCCACTAGAAGTGTGTGGTGTCTGTATCTGCAGAGACCCTGCCTGTATTTTGTTATTTTCTCATTATTTTGCTGGTCTTGGGATGCATAACTAACCCAAAACGTCAATATTTGACGTCCTGGGAACAAGCCTCAACAATCGACTATATTTCTGGTGCATTTATGAACAGCTGGGACAAATCCTGCTGATTCTACCTTTAATTTCTTTTTCAAACAAATAAACACAACAGGGCCTCTGCAGAACAAATATAACCAAGCACCAACTTGATAAGATACTGTATGGTTAATTCTCTGCATTGCAATTTATTGCATTAATTAGCTTAAAAAAGCTTTAAAAGCCTCTTCTTTGCCTTATTTGTTTGTGTTTAAGGACCTATTAACATGCGTGGGCATGCCTGTATGTGTGGCGTTGGTGTGACAGTATGTGGGCAGAATAACGTCCACCTCTTTTCTTGATATGTTGTGTGTGTTGTGCGATAAGCTCGCATTTTGTCAAATACTGTTTTCAGTGAAACACTGGGTGCAGAGCTGGGCTGTCTTCTTTTAATGCCTTTTTTCAGATTCAGGTGCTTTTTGAAATTAAAAGCCGCGCTTGTGTTTCTTTGTGGTTTTGCTGCTTCCTTAACTTTTCATTTCTAGGTAGGGTTTTTCAGTTGTTAATGAATGGATTTGCTGTGTTCTGAGGACTGGATTGACGTATTTGTGGCGCCTGCTTTTCAGTTTTCCAGAGTTTTAGTTTCAGCGTTGGAAACGTGACCGGCTGTTGCTCTGCTTTGACCCTGTGTGTCTTTTTGTCCTACAGAGTTCCTGCCCACTATGTCTACCCTCAGGCCTTTGTCCAACCCAGCGTGGTGATCCCTCACGTTCAACCTTCTGCTGCTACAGCAACAGCTGCTGCTGCCACTTCCCCATACCTTGACTATACTGGAGCAGCCTATGCCCAGTACTCTGCTGCTGCTGCCACTGCTGCGGCCGCTGCTGCTGCATATGAGCAGTACCCCTACGCTGCCTCACCAGCACCGACAAGCTACATGACTACAGCAGGGTACGGGTACACCGTCCAGCAGCCGCTCGCCACTGCTGCCACCCCGGGAGCTGCAGCTGCTGCTGCCGCCTTCAGCCAGTATCAACCTCAGCAGCTGCAGACAGACCGCATGCAATAAAACCATGAAAACTCCCTTAAAGGAGGAAAGCAGAGGAGGTCAACTCCTCCCATGGAGAGTGAAGTTCGGAGGGGGAAGACCACAGGTGCTGAATGATGGTTGTCACTCCCAGGTTTAACTAAGCAGTCTTTCTACCAAAGAAGAAGAAGATAATCACCAAAAATGTGGAGACAAATGAGGAATTATTGTGTATTTTACTCAAGTGAGATCAGTATTTTGTCATTATTGAATATATATGAATATTTAATATTTATTCAGCAGGAAAATATTTAATGTTAATTGAAGTAGACTCACTGGACCTCATATCAACCATTGCTGAATTTTGTAAATATACAACAGTGGAATTTGTATTAAATTCCCAAGTGCATTGATGTCTTATGATCAGGTTTCTTCCCCACCTCTTTGAAAACAAACTAAAACATTTGCATACACATGAGAACAGTATGTTGCGTCATCATGCAGTTTTCAGTATTTCATAGTTTTGGACCAGTATTTTGTTTGGTAAAGCTATGCAGACATTGCTAGAGAAATCATGTTTTGTTAGGATTATTCTCTCTTTTTTTATATAACTGTTTGGAGTGAGATAGATTAGACACCCTCAACTAGTTCCCTTTCAAATGTATTTTCTTGATGATATATGAGATAAAATGCTGAAGCTAGTAAAAGCACTCACCTTTCTTCCATTTTTAAATTGCACCTCAAGTCAGCAAAAGGGAAGAAACATGGTTGAATGTGAATCTTTCAAAGTGTTTCATAATGTGCCTTTTAAATTATGCTATTTATGTATTTATTAAGGAGCCTTACAGTAATGAACCCTTTACTTTTTGTGTTCATGTGTATGAAGCCTCCGACAGAACATGTCCACATGTGCTGCTACATAATGATCAAAAGCACATGATAGATGTTCAAACTTGCTTGACAAAGAATACATTGTGTATAAAGAACAAAATATGAGTGAAAAAGTAGCAATAAGTTCAACGCATTGTCTGTTTTCTGTAGATTTAATGTTGTTGTCTCAAATAGATTCTTAATTCTTTAATGTCGCTTTTTATACTTGACGGTTTCATAAAGGAAAATGTAAGGACACTTAACTTTCTATTTTTTTTTTTACATTTGATGTCATTAGACATTAAATGTTTTCTAATGCAAGGCCTATTTCACCTTGCATTCTGTAATGCATGACTCAAAATAATGCAAATGTTTAATAAAAGGAAATTTACCTTCTGTGTTCTGTACAATGTCCTTTTTTTGCTCATCGCTAGGGCTGGCCAACATATGATATTATATTAATATCATAATGTGAGACTAGATATCATCTTAGATTTTGGATATCATATCATGATATGGCTTACATTTTGTCTTTTCCTACTTTTAAAGCCTGCCTAACAGTAAAATGATGCACAACCCTGATTCCAAAAAGTTAGGATCTGTGTAAAACAAATAAAACAGGATGCATGATTTGAGAAGCATTTTCAACCTATTTTCAATTGAATACAGGACAAACATGATACTGATAAAGTTAATTATTTTTGTAAATATACACTGAATTTGATGCCTGCAACATGTTCCAAAAAAGTTGCGACAGGGTCACGTTTACCACTGTAATATATCAGCTTCTCTTTCATCAAAACTCAGTAAGTGTTTGGGAACTGAAGATATTAATTGTCAAACTTTTGAGAGTGAATTTCTTTTCCATTCTTGAAATATTCTTTATTTCCATGCTTGATACACAACTTCAGGGTCTAAACAGTCCGGGATCTCTGTTGTCATATTTTGTGCATCATAATGCACCACATTTTCAACGGGAGACGCATCTGGACTGCAGTCAGGTCAGTCTAGTACCTGAGCCCTTACTACAGAGCCACACTGTTGTAACATGCAGAATGTGTCTTGACATTGTCTTGCCAAAATAAGCAGGGACGTCCCTGAAAAAGACATCTAGATGGCAGTATATGTTGCTACAAAACCTGTATTTACCTTTCAGCATCAATAGGGCCTTCACAGAAGTGTGACAGCCACCCATGATGCCATGGCATTAACACATTCCCGTACCATCACAGATGATGGCTTTTTGAACTTGGTCTTTTGTCATTTTCGGGACTTTGCCCACTTGGTCATTGTATCTACATCACTGATGGTTATTTATCAAAAATCTCATTGTGTTATTATTTTGTGAAAGCACCAATAGTAATCCCTGCAATTTTGTAGCAATCAATAATGAGATATATCATATAAACATCATAGCAAATACAGTATTATTTGTAAGTTCAGCCCTACTCACAGACCTTATTTTTTTATGTAATCATGTCACATGATGGGCATAGATGGCACACATGTTAACAACTGCCAAAAAGACTAAACTGCTGTACCTGTTCACTTACTGTATGTATGTGCAGTGGAGCAGCATATGATTTGATGTATTTTTAGTCCCATGACAATGTGAACTATATCTATTACTTTATGATTGTCATATAGTCTGTCTCATTTTGTAAGTATCTCTCAGCAAAAAAATAGTCTGAATTGGTAAACCAATAGACCTTTTTTCACAGCAGCCATATTGATAAGAAATAGTAGTGTAAACACGAGTGTTACCAATGATACTAAATAAGGTTCTGTTAAATTTAGTGTAGTAGAGCCAACATACACAATAGCTGCACCCTGACTCTGTGTGAGCTGAATGGAATGAAACCTTAATTAATATAATTGGTAAAACCTGTTTATCCTACTATTTCATGTCAAAATGGCTGCTGTGAAAAAAGTCAATATCAAACAAAGACAGCAACCCAAATGCAAGATATGCATCCGGCATCTCGAGAGACTTGTGTCATCAACTAATAACAGATTACACATTTTTGGAAACTGATCTACACACGGACAGTCCTGCACAATTTGATGCTTGCCTCTGTTTACATTATAAATCAAGGAAGATGTTTGTGTAACATGAATCTGGTCTGCTGTGGCTCCAAAATAGTAAGTAGGTGAAGTCCCAAATTACACTAGCATTACTTGAAAGAAGCTGCTTGCCAGATTCCATCATGCTGATTAAAGGAAATGAATCAAAAACTTGGACGCTTGAACATTGGACATTGGAAACTTGGACATTTTTTGCAATATTTCTATATAAATCCTGTTAACCTTACATGTAAAATGCTCAAATTAATTTAATTTAATGTGACTGTCCTGTTGCTTAGCAAACACAAATAGCTGATATGCACACTCCTCTTTAGGACCTATGACAGTTTGAGACCCTACAGTCCCTGGCTGTTTTATTTACCTGTTTACAATCTTTCACAACAGTCCCAGTCACTTAGGCTTCTATTCAGCTGTGAGAAAAAATTATAGTGTGATCTAGGGTACAAGACGAGACAAGCAGCCACAACGATTTGGAAAATCCAGACTGTTTGGTTCAGCATTTACTTCACTGCACTGTTTGGTCCAGTGAAGTAAATACTGTTTTGATACGCTCCCTGGTTGCCCTCTCAGGTTTTCTTGACAAACCTGTAGCCTTCTGACACCTGCTGGTTCGTGTGGCCTACTCCTTCCTGCCAACAGTGGTGACAGAAGTATTCAGATCCTTTACTTAAGTAAAAGTACTAATACCACACTGTGGAAATACTCAACTACATATAAAAGTCGACATTCAAAACCATACTTAAGTAAAATTATTTAACTATAGTAGCAGTACAATGGTCCCTGTCAATGCTTTACTACTTCATATTGATGTTTAAGGATTGATATTACTACTGCATTAAAGTTGCCATATTCTGCTCATTTTCAAACTCATACATATTTTGGGTTTCTACTCGAATAGGTGTTTACATGCTTTTATGTAAAAAAAAAAAAAAAAAAAAAAAAAAAAAGATATTTTTTCTCATACTGGGCATATAGCTGCATCACCTTTATTCACTCTCTGTATGAAACATGCTGTTTTAGCTCTTGTCCGCTGAAGGCCCCAAACCCATTGCAAATTGCATTCCTAGCTAACCAGCTGTGCACAATGCAAATGAGTAACAGCCTACATAGTGATGTCACCAAATAATGGAAATGCTGGTTTACCAAAATGACGACAGTTCAGGAGGAGAGTTTTCTGTAGGAGTGAATAACTCCATTTTGACTTTGTGACTTGAATATGTAACCTGTTACATCAACAAAAATCTATATAACATATTAAAAGAAAGGGGAAAACCTAAAAAGCATTAATTTTAATGTGAATTTTGCATTTTATTCTTGTATTAGTTTGAAGTGATTTTTAAATACTTTATATAGGGTTGCTGGGTAGTTAATTACAGCAATGCTATATGATCATATGTTAGTAGTGTTACTGTCTCTAAAAAGTCAGCTTTTCATGATCGCAAAAAAAACCCCAGCTGTTTTCAGCTTTTATGCATTTCCCAGTTAATCCAAGAGGGTTTGTAAATATTTAATTTAGTGTAAGATTTGGAACAATTTTGTCAACCCATAAAAGAACACTTCATCCTTCAGCTTATCACAAACAATTACATTCACCACATTTAGAGATACATCTTTTTTGGTACGAAAAACTGTAATATGATTTACATTGTAATAACCAAAACTGTCAGACTAATGGTGTGGAGTAAAATGTACAAGTTTCACCAAATGGGAATATTCAAGTGTCTCAAACGTGTATTTGACACCAGTTATTGGGTAAAGCCCCCTGTCTTTCGCAGCTTTTTCGCATGTGGTTTTGCGCCTTTCACTTTGCTTTCACTGACGCAATATGAACAGGTTATCTCACAGTCCGTCTGACAGGTTTGACGTGATGCGTTCAAATCCATACGGAAATTGTCGGAATTGTGACTTTCCCCACCTGTAAAACCTGTTCACGCCAACATCCAAGGCGTGAATTAAACTGGGAAAGTCGAGATTTCCACTCAGCTCCGACAGAATTGGCACTTAATAATACAAAAGTGCATAAAAACTAAGCAAGCATGTCTTATGTCATGCGTAGTGGGGCATTCAATGTAATTAAACGCGAATTTAGTGGATATCGTACTATGTTGTTAATACACACTATTCCATCAAAATGACCAATCGTGAACCCATACAAACCCCGAAGTAGCCGATGAAATGAACGCTCTTATGCTGTCACCATAAGTACATTGGTATGTTTTTCCATCTTAACACCCATCCCGTGTCACATGAACGCAACATACCGCATCCTGGGGGCGGTGACGTGCGAGTTTACTGGAAGTGGAAACATTGAACAAAAAAAAATCGTCGAAGTGGGACTGAACCTGCAAAAAAAAAAAAATACCCCACATAACTGCAGAGGAAGGAAGCGAGGATCAGAACTTTGATTGCGGGCAGTGGTGAGTGATCTTGAGAGACTTAAACTATGCTGACTTTGTCGATGTTTGTTGCCTGTCCGTTGTCCAGCCGCATTGTTAGGTTAGGTGAGAATGGCCATGTTGTGTTGTAACGCTTGGATTTAATGAAAAACACATCTGGACTCGTTCTTTGTCAGATTATCTTTTATTTCTATTGTTTTTAAATGAAATAGCCCGTTTAAGGTAGATTGTGTGGGCTGACTGGTCATTTCTTGGCTGAAAGTGAAATTTGGGGCCTAAATTTTAGTTAGTACGATGAGTTCTCCAGGAAACTCGAGGAAATGTGAACGCCGCTCATTGGTCTCAAGCCCGGAACACAAATAATCGTTTGAACCATCAAATTGGTCTCATTTTAGCGGCAGAGAGGCAGACAAAGTGTGTAGCGCGTGTGTAAATAAACGTTTTAATTAAGTTGTTGATCGACGCTTATCAATTATGATATTTAGCGGAAGTCGGCATGGTCATGTGACCCCCGTGACGTTATCGCATCCCTCGCTGTGGTCTGTTAGCCGTCATCACCTGAACAGTGTTGTTCATTTTACGTTAATAACCTGTCATATGATTTCTCCTTCTTGTTTTGTAATTGTCATACAATCCAGCCCTCCAGCCGGTGTCTTAAGAGATGGCCACCGAGAAGACTGCATACACTCCGGTGGAAGGGGGTCTCTCTGCCCCCTCGCTCCCCGGGCAGCCAGCGTTTCCAGTCGGATTTGACATGCCTATGCCTATGCCTATCCCAGGCCCAAACATGTTTGGAGGCCCCGCTCCTGGTGGTCTCCCTGGCCCTGCTGGGCTTCCTTTCCCTCCACCCACTGCTTTTGGACCCAGTGTTGTTCCTGGAGCTTTTGGAATGGCCAGTAACCCTCAAGGCCCAGGATATGGACCCAGCCCATGGCTCCACCATATTCACCACCAGCTCCAGGCTTTAATGGTAATTTCTAACTTTGTGTGGCATTTTTCATGCAGAACAGGGGTGACAAATTCAGTTTCATCCCACGATACATAAGCATTATGGTTCCTGAGTTGTTAATGTAAGACTCTATAAATTTATCTTCTTGTTATCATATTACATAACTATCTCTACATTTGATTATTATTAGTTTCAGTAGTAGTTTAATAATTAATAAGTAACTGACAGCAGAAGTCTAGTAAGACCATTGCAAGCAGACATTCTGGTATATAACTATTATGTAATTTATTTAAAAAAGAAATATACAAAGTAGTATAAGTAATTAAGTCAAAATATCAGTAAGGGTTGTTTTAAGTTTGTGCAAACTAAAAGCAAGGTTTCATACAAGTATATATGTTTGCGTAACATTACTAGCTACAATCACTTGGCTAGAGTTTTATTGCTGAAAAGAGCTATAGGATATTGAGACACTGTCTAGCATACACTGACAACTAAAGTCTAGACACCTTCAGTACACCAATAACAAAATCAGGATGCATTCTGTGACATGTAGTTTATGGACATCATACTTCAGTAATACAGAATAAAATTGTATTGCTCAGTTATGCTTTGCAAGCTTTCATGGGCCAAATAAAATAAGGAACTGGACTGCATTTGGCCCACAGGCCTTGAGTTTGACACATTATGTAGAATTATATTCTTAGTAGGGTTGCACAATATGTTGAAAACAATATTGTGATTATTTTAACAGATATTGCGATTGCGATATTAATTACGATTAGGGGGAATGATCACTTTTGCACACAAGTTTCATTTTCACTGAAAAAAAGTATCACAATCATGATAATGTGACATTTGTTGGGGTCTGTACCTGCGCCAGGCCCATGTATTGGTTGGCTGATATTGGCCCGATACTGGCCTCGCACAGCTACATCGGTCCACAATGGTATTGGCGTATATATATTGTCTGATAATTTATTACAGAACATAATGCAGATTGTTTGTTTTTTAGTTGTACATTTCAAGTTATTTATAATCATTAAAAATATCAGTGAAAGTTCACTCTTTCAGTGCCCTGATGCCTTTTTGGATTTATTATATATTGGCTAATATATATCGATACTGGATTATTGTTTTTATTTTATTTATTTATTTTTTTAACTCCCTGATAACCATGTCAGCATCAACCTCAAAAATCCAGTATCAGTCAGGCTCTAGGCTGTCAAACAAACATGTTTTCTTACATCTGGAGAGCAAGATTTGCAGGCCAGCGTATCTCAGTACCACTACAGTGTTTCATTATAATGCTGTTTTGACACACATTGCATTTGGTCATAATGTGATTCCAAAAATATTTCTGTTAATAGTGCAGACTTAACTCTTACTGTAATTTAATCAGTGTTTCTGGTTTATTGCCACTTCAGATGATGTTTGCTGTAACGAGGATGATCCGCCACCCTTTCATGAGAATCAAGACTTTGATTTTGATTTAGACAACAAAAGCATAAGAAGAGCCTTTATTCGAAAGGTAAGGAGACAGGTCAGGCATGTATGAAGCCATTCTATGCACTATTGCAAATTAATGAACGGAACTGCTTTTTAGCATAATAGCACCAAAGTACCTTTGTGTAAACTTGCTGGATTTGTCAGCAACAGTTATGTATATCTGTCAGGCTACTTCTCTTTTTTTGTCAGCATTTTTTCAGTTCAGTTCCCAGAAAATGCTACTTCACCACATATCTATTGATAAAAATACCTGCAATGAAGGATTTTATTCGCAAACACAGACCACATCACATTATTTCTGGCACGATGAGATGAATAAAAAATGCTGTGGAACGATGTTTGCACTCTCTCTTGTGAGCTTGGGAAGGTGGTGAAAAAGTTTGTTTGAAGCCCTGTGCAGTAACTCATGTATCCTGCTGTAAATGTTTCCCTAAATGTCCTCGCTTACGTCATCTTAACTAAACATTAACACGTGTCTCCCATCCAAAATGACAGTAAATCGAATCTAAAACCATCACTGCCCAGTTTTAAATATATATATGTTAATGAATAGAATAATGCCATTGAATGTCAATTCTTCTGATGTTTTTGTTGTTTCTTATATTAGCCATTGGCCACCATGCCCACTAAGTATCGACATCAGCTATTGAAAAACACATATGACATGAACACTAACTATTATCACGTTTCAATAAAATGTACATAACATACATATGTATTTATATAATATGATATACTGTTTATTGTATGATGTATTACATTTTAACTTGGTGTTAATACAGGCAACTCTAAATATGAGTATGATTACAAAATTGTTCTATATAATTCTCTCATGCACACTATTATATCTGACGGGATCATATTACTCATACATACTGTACTAATTATCTGTATTTACTTCTGTCCTTATGCTGCTGTCACACCTAAATTTCTCCTCTGAGGCATCAGTAAAGGATTATCTTATCTTCTGTAGTGATAAACAAGCACAAGATGCATGTGGGTGCAGTAAAGCAAGATTTTTATTGTTTAAAAAAAACCTTTTAAGACCTGGAATTTGCTCTAGGGTTGGGCGATATCTACCTAATTGCCATATGACAATGTCCACAGCGAAACATCTCGATGGACGATGGTATCGGTGCGGGGTTTAAAAGAGTCTTTGTCTCTGCATTATATGTCTGTAACTTAGTTGTGTTTAATTAGAAAATACTTATTTATGTGAAAGTGGAACTTGGGCAATAACTCTATGGCAGCTCTGAGGGGACACACAACTTAAAATACAGAAGGCTTTTAAATGACAATGTTATGATGGTAGAGGACTCAGTGGTGGCATCTTCCATTGGCCCAACCCTAATTTTCACCAAACTAATTCTCAGTATGTTGGTACACTTTTCACCAAATTTCAGTGGAATTAATTTTTTTCACATATTGTTCTGACTAACAAACAACCCAAGACATAGTTTATCATCATTATGGTGGAGTTTATCATGTACTTCAGTACAACTTGAGACCCATCTAAAATATAGACAGTCATTGTTAGAAGTACTGTCTGTGTCTGCTGCCTAATACTTCACTCTTTCCTTCAGGTTTTCTTGGTGCTGACTGCTCAGCTGATGGTGACGTTCGCCTTTGTGGCTGTTTTCACCTTTGTGGATGGAATCAAGGCATTTGTCATAGAGAACTTCTGGATCTACATAGTGTCCTACGTGATATTTTTGGTTTCAGCTTTTGTGATCAGCTGCTGTGGAAATGTGCGACGAAGACATCCTTGGAACCTGGTGGCATTAGTAAGCCTGCTCAGACCTTTTTGTTTTGTTTTTTGATATTTTTTTGTTTTTGTTCAGAATAGGAAACAGAGAGGGGTGGAGTTACAGCACAGGTCCGGAAGTGCAGTGTTATCTGATCTGGACTTGTGAAACACAATAGTACAGGACTTCTGCTTTGTAAATCAATCGTTGTCTAGGACAAAAAAAATGCTAGTTTTCTAATATTTTCTCTTTTAGAATTTGAATGACATAAACAACAATGTATTCTGATGTGGTAAAGTGAGTGATAGAAGTGTTTCCTTGATGAAAAGCTGACATTTTAAATTCTATAAAGCTTGAGCCAACAGTTATAATAAAAGACCTCATTTAGCCTCACTAATCACTTTTGTAGCTTCAGAATTCTCTTCAATTTCTTCTCTACTCACTCATATGCAGCAGTGCTGATATATTTGTGTTTCTTGTTTTCAGTCTGTCCTGACCCTCAGTTTGTCCTACATGGTGGGAATGATCGCCAGCTTCCATGACATGGAGTCAGTGGTCATGGCAGTGGGCATCACAGCAGTTGTGTGCTTCACAGTGGTCATCTTTTCACTGCAGGTTTGTATCTGTCACTCCCTGCCGCTTGCATGGATGTCATGTACATCGATCATTTTCTGATGTGACTCTTTGCCTCCCCCACAGACCAAGTACGACTTCACTTCCTGTTATGGCGTGATGTTCGTCTGTTTAATTGTCCTGTTCATGCTCGGCCTCCTCTGCATCATCATTCGTGACAGGATTCTGCACATTTTGTATGCTGGACTGGGAGCTTTGCTCTTCACTTGCGTAAGTCCTTAGACAGACAGTTGTCTTCTTACTTTACTACGTACGATGGTGATTTATTTTATTTATGGTTTATTTAACAGGAAAAATGCACAATACATGTATCGTACCAGATATGGCTGAAAGGTCATTTTCATCTGTAGTTCTGAGGCAGAAGCTGCCACGGATGTGCAGGCTACATGGATAAAAGATCTATCACAGTAAAATAAAACACTGTAAAAAACCTGCAAAACCACCCAAGGCACAAACGAGAGATAGTAGAGATTTCATGCTACTGTATGAGTAGAAATCTATACAAACTAGCCTAATGTGGATGTTATAGATTAAAGGCAAAGTAAAATTTTGATTAACATTGGAAAGATTATGGTGCTCTGGTGGTTTGTAATTCAAACCTTGAAATACCTTAAAGGTAGACTTTGGAGTGTTTTTAAACAGTTGCCAGTTTGACCACAGCACAGCTCACAGCATTGAACATTACATCAAAAGTTAAACAAAAATGTGTTTTTCCAGAAACAAAACATGCTGTCAGTAGTTAAATTTCAACTACTTTCTACTGAATAAATAACTCACTATGAACGTAGAGCACCCTGTTTGCCTAATGATCAGGGCGACCACATAACCACGTCCACAGTTTGATTCTTGGCTGGAGGCCTTTGTTGCATGTCATACCCCTCTCTCTCCATGTTTCCTGTCTCTCACCCCTAGCTGGCAAAATGCCAACAAACATATTAGATACATAGATTATACTGACTAAAAGGCTAGATAGTTTCTGGAAAGACACGTTGCTGTTGAGTTTTTCAAATGTAAGTACCACAAATAAAATTCCAATGAATCAGGATGTAAGGCAGAAATGTCAGTGGCCGATAACCTCAAACCAAACCTTGACAAACCTTGACACTCAGCTCCTCTGTTTCATCTCCCTCTTCATCTGCTCGCAGTTGTCATGCATTGTTTTGCTTTCACTTTGAACTGGGAAATTTTCAAGTTCCCAGGTGGAAATTTCAACACCATATTGGTGTTAAATTTTACTCTCTGTTGTAAAACCTTCTCAAATTGTTGTTAACTATTACAAAAAGTTATCCTGACCCTTAAAATGAATACAAATAACCTGAATATTGCACACCATTTAGAATGACATCCTAATATAGATGCTAGCATCCCTGGTGAGAGGAGGTTCTATTCAAAATTAAATGAAAAAATTAATAAGTGGAAGAAATGAATGTAAATTAGTTTATTTGAATCTCTGTGAACTGAACCTTGAGCTAGCTCTTGTGAAGTGTGAACTTGCACAACACTGATTGTGTACAGATCCTTGCAACATGGGGCTGTGCGTTATGCTGCAACATGAGGTGAGTGTGGCAGCTGAATGGGGAGACAGTGGGTCTCAAGATTTCACCTGTGCATTCAAATTGCCATTAATACAAAGCACCTGTGTTCACTTATGCCTGCCCATACCATAACTCTGCCGCCACCATGAGGCACTTTGTTCACAACTTTGACATTAGCAAACCTGCTCACCCACACACAGCATGCACAACTGGGATTCATCCGTGACAGGAGCACTTCTCCAAAGTAGCCGGGCTGCTGTGGTTACACGCGGTCTGCTGTTGTGAGGCGGGACAAATTCTCAGAAACTGTGATGGAGGTCGGTTATGGTAGTGAAATGAACATTCAGTTCATGGGCAACAGCGCTGGTAGACATGCCTCTAGTCAGCACACCAGTTACACACTTCCTCAAAACTTGGGGCCCCTGTGGCATTGTGTTGTGTGATAAACATGCAGATTTTAGATGGATCTTTTAGATAGATAGATAGAAAGATAGATAGATAGTACTTTATTGATCCCAAACTGGGAAATTCTTGTGTTACAGCAGCTGTCATCAGACAGACAGAAAAACAGGTCAAAAGTAAAAAATAAAATATATAAGAAAATAGCCATGTATACATAAAGATTATAAATTTAAAAAATATACAAAGTACTATACTGAAATGTACAGAAATACGCTACGCCAGTCGCAGTAGTGTAACACTGTGCAAAATATCAATATAAGTAGACATAAATTATATACACGAAGTGGTGAGAAATGAGGTAGAGTGGTATTGATACAGATGTGCAAATAGCTAACAGATGTGCATTAGCCATGACCAGCAGTGCAATAGGAAATCTGGTTGGACCAGAACTATAAGAACTATAAAGAACCCACTGTGGAGAGTTCGGAGTGCTGTCTGTCAGACAGAGGTGAGGTATTGTACAGTGTTATTGCTTGGGGGAGGAAAGATTTCCTGTATCGGTCCTTATGACAGCGAAGCTGTCTCAGCCTGTTGGAGAAAGAACTCCGCTGTTTGTCCAGTGTGTGATGGAGAGGGTGGTCAGGGTTATCCATGATGGATAACAGTTTGTTCAGTGTCCTCCTTTCCACCACTGCTTCAACTGAGTCCGGTTTGCAGCCAATCACAGAGCCGGCCTTCTTAATGAGTTTGTTTAGTCTGTTTCTCTCACCGGCTCCGATGCTGCTTCCCCAACAGACTACAGCAAAGTAAAGTGCGCTGGCCACAACAGACTGGTAGAAGATTTCCAACATCTTGCTGCACACGTTGAAAGATCTCAGCTTCCTCAGGAAATATTACAACATTATTACAACAAGCTCAAGGCACACTTATGCCTATGCAATAATCATGCTGTTTAATCAGGATCCCTATATGCCATACCTGTCAGGAGGACTGATTATCTTGGCAAAGGAGAAGCAACATTTGTGACCAAAATCTGAGAGAAATAAACCTTTCGTGTGCATAGAAGATCTTTCCCTCAATTCATGAAAAATGGAAGCAAAATCAACAGTCTTGCGTTCATATTTTTATTGAGTGTATTTCTATAGGTTGGTACTACCAGCCGTAAGTGAGAAAAAGAGACAAAAACTCTCCAAGGCAAGAAGACGCTTGATTAAATGATCCTTCATGAGTCACATCATGTTTCATTGTGTTCATGTTCAAATGTTTGACCCATTGTGAATTTCATCTGTGTTGCAGTTCTTGGCGGTGGACACGCAGCTGCTGCTTGGCAACAAGGAACTGGCTCTGAGTCCAGAGGAATATGTCTTTGCTGCTCTGAACCTGTACTTGGACATCATCAATGTCTTCCTCTATATTCTTGCTATCATTGGAAGAGCAAGGGGCAGTTGAGCAGGAACAACAGACAGAGATTTTGACGGGAATTTTTACTGAGTTCAAGTCGAGAAGTGGGTTCCCATAATCTTGATTTTTGTCTTGTAGTGTGCACTGATCACATAGTTCAGTACTGTCTTGCTTCACACAGTATAAATGTTATTTTATATGATAATATAAGTAGATAGTCTATGTTGTAGTTTGGGAGTTATTGAAGTTTTCTGAGGTGTATGACGTACAAAGCTTTTTATTTTGATTTTGAAAATTATATCCATATGAAATCATTAAACTGTGTAAATATTTGACACATTTTGACAGGGCTTTCACACAGTCTTCATCAGCAGAAGGAGTTTGCTTAGTTGTCATAGTGATGAGTTTGATTTTGTTTTGTTACTGCTTCTGTTAATTTATACAACCCTGTGAACAAATGTGAAGCAGAGGGTGTCCTGCATCAACCTGAAGGGGTTTATTATCCTGCTTATGACATGGATACTACAAAGAAATTTTAAAATATTTTTTTTATTCCTCCATGGTCTATAATCAGAACTGCATCCATAGCAAAGGTCTGTTATTCAGAAATAACAGACCTTAGAATGCTGTAATTGATTACAATCAGAATCAAGTAATTAATGAAGCTGTGTAATAAAAAATGATGAATAAATGAACCCTGTACCTTAATCAGTTCTCATGGAGATTAATCTGTTAACATGCGAGCTGAGCAGACTTGGCTTCTTACAGCAGATGAAGACCTTGATATGTGGTTAAAAACTCTGGAGTGAGTGATTAGGATTGTTTTGTCACTAACTCCTATTTCCTGGGAGAAGATTGAAATTTCGTGCTCGACTTTGTCACCCCTGCTGGTTTGTAGTACAGCAGCTGAATTTGCACAAAACCATCACCATGACAACTGCGCAAACTACATTCATGGTGAAGACTGGTAAGTTTGAAAAATCACAATTGTATATGTCAGCAAAATTGAAATTCTTTTGTTTATATACATTTTTTTACTTCACGCTTACTTTGGCAATGTAAATGTCTGTTTCCCATGCCAATAAAGCCTTTTGAAAGCCCCAGACTAAGATAGTAAGTGAACCTTGAGTTGGGATTTTTGTCTATTTCCAAGGTGAAGACTAACCAAACCTAATAAAGGTTCTTTTATAAAACTGATCTCTGTGGTTTGTATGGAGTGAAAGAATCCTCAAAGAATTGCATTTATTCTGTTGTGATTTGATATGTGATTCAGACAGTTTTGGGTGTTTGTAGCTCAGCTGTGAACCTGGGAGCCCCAAAATGGACCCGGAGGAGACCATTGCTGCCTTGGTGTGTAAAAACCAACAACTGGGTCAGGAAAATGATCAGCTGAAGGCGATGCTGAGTATAGTCAGAGAAAATATAGACCTGAGAGCCAGGATGCACATCTTCAACAATGACACTCTGGAGGAATTAGCAGGTATTGTAGATGTTTCTCTTTGCCACTAGATGGCAGCCAGGGTGCAGTTCAGACTAGTCGGGGCAGTGGCAAAGAAATGGAATATAGTTGAGCATCAAACAGGAACCAGAATTAGGTTGAGAAACAATTGTTAACTTTAGACCTGAGTAATATTTGCATTATATTCTTATCTTAGCAAAGTGAAAGCATGTACTACTACTGACCATTTCAGGCTACAAACAAAAATTATTAATCGATAAAACCTTTATTTGCATTTCATTGTGTCCAAGCAGTGTAATTCCAAAGAAATGGTCTTTATAGTATATTCTGATGGACATTTTTAAACCAATTTGTAATTAGATAATTAAAACAAAAAAGAAGAAATTCTGGAGAATGTTTTGGATACATTTTTGACTTATGCATGTTTGTAAGAATATAATAAAATTAATTATCTTGTAGGAAGGAAGGATAACAATCAAAGTAAGCACTGATTCCTATAGTCCCAAAACTATATACTGTACAATTATAGAATAAATGTATTAATTATTATTCTTTTTTTAAATCTTCCACTCAAACTGTTGCAGGAATATATTTGTGAAAGTTTTTTGAATGAATTTCTTTAACTTGGTTATGCAGGATTTAAATCAGTGTGAGCACTGCAATAGGTAACCCCTCTGGCTATAACTTTTTTTTTTTTTAATGGAGAGGATCTCTTATTTTGTCAGTACATTTAGGATCTGTAAAAGGAATGTGCTTAACTGCTGAAATAGGTATTGGGTTGTTATATATTACCACTCACTTTGTCATATATCTTTACGTATCAGTAGGCAGCAAATTAAAAAATTGATAAAACATCTAAGTCTAATCAAATGGGAAACTGAAATGTAACAAGAAGCACTGAAGGAAAAAATCACCCCAAAATAAAAAATGGATATTTTTCTGGAAGGAGACAGTGCTTTTGAGATTTTATTTTCAAATGTATTTTTTGGCACTTTTTTTGGCTGTTATCTCCAAAACTCATATCCAAAACCCTAATATGATTTTGGAGTGAAATGTCCCTTTAACTAGATCAGAATAAGATACATTAAAATAATACATTAATTTTACTGTAATATATGAAAAGAAGAAATAAAGAGACAAGCCATGTAAAATCATAATAAGGTTTCTGATAAAGATATGTTTAAAGAGGAGTTTTGAAAGATGTTACCTACCTACTCAGCAAGCCTAATTTCCTCGTTCTAGAGCCTCGGGCTCCTGACTGCAAGGGCCTTCTGGTTATAAACCATCACAAAATGGAAACAGACAAAAGCTTTCTGACTGAGGATCTTAGGCTACAGACAGGCCTGTAGACTAAAAGTGAGCAAGAAGATTTTATTATCACTCCTATAAAGCCAGTGTAAAGAGGCTAAAACAAGTGAAAAGTCTGTTGCAATAACAGAAGTATGTAAGATTTAAGTATCAGCTCTGCCTGCCATTAATGATAAATGACAAGAATACACCTTGTATTCATTCATTCATTGTATTCTACATCTTCACCTTGTTTCCATCAGTTGGCTCACCCTCAGGAGGAAAACCATCCTTTCCGCTGCAAAACACCTTTGATGAGAGTAAATTCAGAAAAGACTTGCAACAAACCAAACTCGAACATGAGCACCGGACCTCATCCCCCGTCGACTTCAAGTCTTTCATCCAGAACTCAGTGCACACAGACTCAAGTGAGACTCAGAGCAGCCAGGCTGATATTCCTCATGGGGTCAAAGGTGAGTAATGACTGAATGCGTAAATTTTAGAACACTGACGGTGCTGGTGCAAAAAGAAACATTCATTTTTTTACTTATTTGAATCATTTCATTGCAGGTACAGACAGGCTGCTGGGAGAGATTGCTTACCAACTGGATAAGAGGATTCTGTCCCACGTCTTCCAGGGACATCGGCGGCTTTATGGTTTCACAGTGGCCAATATACCAAACAAGATCATAGAGGTTAGAGAGGAAGACTTCTGTTTATTTGTTTTTGTCTTTGCAGTGCACAGATAAGAGATCATATCTGAGCAAAGTTTCAGCCATAACTTGTCCCATTATCAGTTCTTTTAGCACAGGGGTGCCAAAACTTTTTCCATAGGAGGGACGAAAAAATTAAATGTAATGGTGGACCGCAGGCCGAAAACACACACCCTCTGTATTGTTAAGATGCAAAATGGTAGGATCCCAATTTTAACTTTATTTGTTAACTGTCACTCTGCCTACTATGCTCAGATTGGGAAAAATAATTAATAATTAGGGACCATACATGTAAAGAGCATTTTACCTCACAAAAAATAATAAAACTACATACACAGCGATTTATATTTTTTAAAATTATTATAATTATTATTATTATCATTATTATTATTATTATTATTATTTTTATTATTATTATTATTGTTGTTGTTGTTGTTGTCACTAGAAACATCTGGTGGGCCAACTAATTTGAGTGAGCTAACTTTAGGCAGCCTTGATTTAAATCAAGTACTACTTTTGTTCGCAATCTGGCCTAGCCATTATTTTCTCAATTAAGTGATTAATCATCTGGTCCATCAAATGTCAGAAAACAGTGAAGAATCCCAACCTCAGCTCCTTAAAGCCCAGTGTCTTCTATTTTTTATTTTTTTTTTATCTGTTTGACTAACTGCCTAAAGTCCAAAGATATTCAAATTACTAACAATGAAAAGCTGCACTATTCACATTTGAGAAGCTGGAACTTGGAACATTTTTGGTATCTTTGCTTGAAAAGTGATTTCAGACAATTAATTGATTATTGCCAATCACATTTTTTCTGATAAGGGTTTGAGATTTTCACCATATGATAAAAATGTCAAAAAGTATCACAGTATAGGGTATTACATAACTATTATGACCACTTATGTGACACAGAAGGAAGTCACAAACCTGTGCTCCTCTCTTGCAGGTGAGCACACACCCGCTGACAGGAAAGGTAGATGAGGGCTATCGGCTTCATCTCACTCAGAGGTATGCTGCCCTCATGGAGAGGTTGAACCAGCTTGGCTATAAAACAGCTCTTCACCCTCCTTTTGTTGAATTTATCATAAACACCTTTGGGATCCTGAAGGAGAGGCTGAATGAGGACAGCACCCGGGCAAAGGAGTACAATAATCCAGACTTTCTGATGAAGCTGATAACAACCAGAGCGCCGAGAAAACTTCAGAAGGACCTGCTGCTCGTGCTCACCTGCCTCTGCAACATGGCTCAGAATGATAGAAAGCCTCTCATTCTCTGGTAGACGTGATTTTATCCAGCGATGCACCAAAGTCAGAAATAAACACTGATATATAATATGATACATTTTGTGCAGATGTCATTTTGTGTACACAGAAAAAACATTGTATTGATGGTAGAACCAAAAATAATTACACATTTGCTTATTCATATGTGCTTTGCAAGTATGCACGGTGAAACTGAACAGCCAACTTTATTGGTACCATACATGTATAAAACATTCAGTTTTTCTTAAATTGATTTCATACACAAAGAATGAAAAAAGATATCTAACTGTCAATTTTAACAAATAGTTAATGCTACACTGGAGTGTAAACAATCAGTTAAACATACTGACAAGGATATATTGTATTGCCTACATCATGGGATGCAGCATCATATGAGTGAGTTTGTCATGGATCTAGCCTGTTAATCACATTAAATTGCGATTTTTAAAAAGTTGATGCTGAACAAGCATGTCGGTGGGAAATTCAGAGGTCAGGAGCCAGGCTCATATAAACCTTCATTTAAAAAAAAAAAGTAAGAAAAGACTGACAAGTGATGGCTATAGGACTGGAGTAATATCACTTAAGGGCTCAAACATTTTATTTTGTAGTTTGTTATCTTGCTATGGGCCTTGCTGGTCTCTCACTGCAACATTCAACTGTTCCAACAGGTGAAATTATTCATATTATTTATTAACCTATTCTACAGTAACCTGAATTTGGGCTGCACATGCTGGACTATAGCTTGCTCCACAGTGTACTTTGTAATGTTGTTGTCATGCAGGGCCTTTCCTGTTAACACAAACTGCCTGTGGGTTAATACTTAACTTAAGTTATATAGTTTATTGCCAAAACAGACACAAAAGCTGTAAACATGTATTTTGCTTGCATCATCATAATAGACCCTTTTTATAGCCGACATTTTGACTTGTCAAAGCAGGAAACACACATGGGGAATTTAATAACATTAATGACAGCTGGTGAGCCAGTACCAGGCAAGGAAACTAAAAAAGGATGGTACATTTCAACACTTAAACTGAACATATCAACACTGTATGTCCTTTGATGAGGAAGTCCCTCAAAAACATTAAAGAACACACTACAGATAATAACTGACTGCTTTTTTCAAATGTGAGGATTTGTGTATTTACTGTTGGTCTCCAAATAGCATGATTGACATTATATCTCCCCTAAGCTTCAGCAGAACTGACACTAAAATCTGGAGCATTTTATTGATGTAATATTTAGTTTCATTGGTTCCAGGGCTCACTGACATAACTTACTGTGACACCTGAAGGACAAGTCAAAATGTCTACCGTGAAAAGAGTCTATTGTGCAATAAGTTGTTACAACAAATATATATTTACATATCAAAAACTATAGGGATGGGATATAGAACATGTAATAATGCATCTCAGTCTTGATCCAAATTGTCTCCTCAAGTGTTTAATGTGTCTCAGAATTGTTTTTAAATATTTATAACAGGGCTGCCAAACTTACTGACTCACAGAAGGGTCAAACCCACTGGATGACTTTGTAAGAAGTGTAAAGAGCAGTCATTAATTGCAGCTCAGAATACAGTTTTCTGAAAAAAAAAAAACAAAACAACAAATACTTATTGTGGTAAATACTATATTGATATTCACTTGTAAGATACATAACGGTTTTGCACATCAGTAGATCCACTATGATCCATTTATTATAATGCACATGTAATGACTGACTGAATGTGGAAACACTTAGACATTGTTGAAATTGCACTTCTTAGGCTGTTCATCATATGTTTTGTAAATGGACGGAACATAAACATTTTTGTAATGTACTTTTACTTCTTTGCACTAAAAATGGAAAAATTTAGGGGTGTTTCTACTTATTGTTATTATTGATATTGTTTGCACTGTCATTGTGCACCTGCCTCATCCAAGTGCCTTTATTTATTATACAGATACAGCATGGAGGATACTTCATAATGTTTATCTTATTTATTCTTCTTGTTTTTAATCCAGTTTTTATAATTTTATTATTGTTTTCACACTTTCATTATTGTTTTTATTTCATTATTCATGTTTTTATCATTTATCTTGTTTCCTATTGGTGCCGCGCTCTGAGAGTTACCCATCATAATTTCGTTGTATGCCTCCAATGACAAATGAAATGTCTTATGTCTTAATTTGGTAAAAGGTCTCCAGAAGTCACTGTATATTTAGCATATTATGTATCAAAAAGTATTCGGCTGGTTACAGTAACTATTCATCGTCAAAATTTTAAGCAGCAGATTTTTAGTAGCCGGCTTAGCAGGTCACCTCAGGTGGAGTCACGTGACAGACGGGCTTGACACCATGACAACGCCAGTAGGGTGTGGCTTAATAAAGCCAGCAGCAGCTTTGACAGAGGCGAGGGTGGGTTTATATACATGAAACCTACTTTACTGAACTGGTTATCTGTTTTCAAGACAGAAACTGCATATTTTCTATGAAAATGTAACAAAGTAATAGATAAATATAATCAGTAAATATAGTAAAAGGTTGTTCGATGTATGGGTTCATCAGACGGACTGTCCCAGTTTTCGTGCAAAGGTAAGATACTCATCTGACTGCCACGTTAGCTCAGTGTTTAAGCTAGCTACGCAACAGGACATGTGTCTGCTTTCATTTGTGAGTACTGATATGTTCATGAAGCATGTATTAAGTGTTACGCGGCCATACGCTCCAACGTTTATGTAGATTTGAAAGTCTTTGTGAGTGAAACTGTTAGCTTAGCAAAACCTGCTGCACAGTACAGTACAGAGAGCTGACACCCGCCTGTCCTACCTGTATGAGTGTTTACCGAGCACACAGACAGCTCACATGTCTTGACTTGTAAAAAAAACTACATGACTGCTGAAGCTATTGTAGCCTGCTTTGAATGGGGTCTTTGTGTGCATAATCGGGTTGTTGGGGGTTTGCAACCTCCTGCTTATATTCTGTGAATGACAGAGAATGCCCTGTTTTGTCCAGTTCAAAGTGCAAAGTCTGCAACAGGACTGAGCGCTTAAATCCAAAGCGCTAATGTTAAAGGGCAAATCCACACTATAATAGTGTGTTTACATCATTGTCTGACTTTTCACAGTGAAATATATCAAATCCAGACTTCAGCTGATGTAATTTTGTTTCAAGTGAAATGTATAAGTACAAGATTATAAAAAAATATTTGTATTAGGTTTTGTCTTTGGCCCACCCATTGACTTAAGATTGTGTAATTAATGTGTAAATACACATAAAGGTGTGGTTACAGACAGGCTTTTCCTTGCAGTCTCATATCACCAGTGGTTAGCAACACTGTGCAGATGTTGACAGCTGGATTATAGGTTGTTTACACCATGTTTTCCTCTTTGCCTCCTTAAAAGTGATCATGATGCATTGCATAACCGAGCAGTAAGCCAGTCTGATCTTCCCTCTTCATGTCAGCACAGCTGCCAATGGCTTCATATTTTCCACAACTGCATGTATGGGCATGTGAGAATAAAAGCAGGTTATTCCTGAGAATCCACGAGCATGGTAAAATATTTTAACATTTTTTCTTCCTCCTGTCATAGTGTCCAGTGGAGCCCCTGAAGGAGAGACGTGCAGAAGAATGTGGCTCAAACAGGAAGTCCAGATGTTTATCCTGATTGTTGCGTAGAGAATGGGCAGAGGCATGGCCCTGCGGGCGTCTCCATTTCGTAATGGCTGTGTTGCAGGCATCCACACTGTTGGATGGGCATTCATCCTGCCATGCTTCTGGTTTCTTGATCGCCTCATTGCTGTGTGCAAATCCACCACGCTGGAGCAAACCCAGCGACTGGAGCAAGAATGCTACCTCCACCCCCTCAAGGTCTTCTTCGGCTCAATTATCTTCTTCATTCTTTTTCTTGCTACAGCCCCTTGGCCTTCCTGGGTTTTCTGCTCTGGGCTCCTCTTCAGGCCTGCCGTCGTCCCTTCCACTACCACAGAGAAACGCCGTCCGCACCAGAGAGGGAAACACACAGGGGTTTTGAGCTGGTAGGGAAAGCATCATTTGGATTTGCCACAGCCAACCTGTGTCTGCTGCCTGACAGCCTGGCTCGTTTCAACAACCTGGGAAACACCCAGCACAGGGCGGCTGCCATTGGTCAGCGTATTGTGCAGGGTGTGTGTCGACCACATATCCGCATCTTTGTTGACTCCCCCAGCAGCTGTGGGACACTCAGCCCATCCAACAGCATACTCCCGTCACAAAACTCATCTTCATATGGGGCTACTGATAGACAGGCACATCCCCCCATGGGTCACCAGTCAGACTCAGTTGATGGACATGTCCCAAAGTCAAATAGTCATGTTGTTTGTGTGCCCTGTGATGATACAGAAGAGCCCTCGACTGAGTCTCCATCTCCCATCTTAAATTCCAATCAGAACTCCAACCAACATGGCCGAACAGGTCACCGGAGTGCTCCCCGAGCTCTGCTCTCCCAGGGTCTCCGGCAGCAGGACAACATACCCTGGGAAGTGTCATCACTGTTTCCAGCCAATGTGGACATACTGTGTCTAGAAGAGGTGTTTGACAAAAGGGCAGCAAAAAAGCTCACTCAAATACTGAGACCAGTGTTTGGACACATACTGTACGACATTGGTGTGTATGCCTGCCAGCCACCATGCAGGTGTTCCTCTTTCAAGTTCTTCAACAGTGGACTGTTCCTCGCCAGCCGATTCCCTGTGCTCGAGGCCCAGTACCACTGCTTTCCCAACAGCCGTGGGGAAGATGCACTGGCTGCCAAGGGCCTCCTTTCTGCTAAGGTACTTTGCTTGTCATAAAGTATGAAGCAGCTGTCAATTATTGCGTTTTTTTTTGTTTTGCAGAATTCACATTATTAACTCTTGCTTTTGTCACAGTGAAAACATGAGCTATTGATGTCTTTAAAATTCGCAGGTGCTAATTGGGCAGAATCAGAAACAGAAGAATGTGGTTGGCTATTTTAACTGCACACATCTTCATGCACCAGAGGGCAAGTGAAATTTTTCTGATCTGCTCAGATAAACTCAAAATTTTCCATTTTCTATTAGAAAACAACAATCAGCTAGGTCTATGGTAGCTGATTTGTGCTTTCTTTCATCAGGTGAAGGGGAAATTCGCTGTGAGCAGTTGAACATGGTGACCAAGTGGATTGGCGATTTTCAAGCTGCTAACAGAGAGCCAGACGAGGATGTTGTTTTTGATGTGCTCTGTGGAGATTTCAACTTTGACAACTGCTCACCTGGTGTGTCTCTGACAACAATTTTCTGTTCTTTTGTCATATAATATGTATGTATTTTCAGATAGCATCTTAACCAAAAGTTTTTGCTTTTTTTAATTTATATATGTTTTTCTGTTTGTCTAGATGACTCCCTGGAACAGAATCACTGTCTGTTTGAGGAATACAGAGATCCTTGCAGGGCTGGGCCTGGAAAAGAGAAGCCCTGGGTCGTTGGTGTGTATAATTTTAAACCATTAGACTATAATAAATACTGCATACATACAAGACAAATGTTGACAATTTATTGGGTATTTCATTGATTTGCATCTAAAGGTACCCTGCTGGAGCAGCCCACGTTGTATGAAGATGATGTAAACACCCCAGAAAATCTACAAAGGTACACTCAGTTCCACTTTGATAAGCTTCTGTAAAACAGTACTGATGATGTGATGTGACCTGAGCGGTGTACTCTGAAGCAAGAATAATTAGTTAGCAAAGTACGTTGAGTCTAAAGCCAGAGTTTTCAATGTCACAAAGGTGGCTCTCTTTTGACCTTGCAAGATCGCCATGGTAACTTATGCTGCACACCTAACTGGGTCTGAAGGTTATGGTTAGTTTCGAATTAAACTGGCTGTAACAAGTGCCACTGTTTAATCAGCTCTTTTCATGACAATCTATATATTATAGATAAAGATTCTCAGCTGTTGGAATACCTTATACATGCAAAGTTGCACAGCTGTATGTTAGTAATGTCACTGAATGTAGCTGTGTAATGTAATTACAGTGGCACGAACTGTATGCATTGCATGGCCGTGGTAACCTACATTCATACAAGATGCAGCAAATAACTTTTCCCTGTTTAATTCAGGTCATAATAACAATTCAAATTTTGTACAGCTCAGCAGCCACACACTAAAAGAATGGTGAGGCAGACACAGACCACTTTGGATGGTCTTTTTATGCTTCATACTCTTGCTGCAAACACCGATTAGAAAATTGATTCGTCTATTGGCATTTGTCATGGATGATATTCAATCAAAAAAAAAAAAAAATTCACTTTGATTTGGCCAAAAACTGATTCTTCATTCTTCTTTATGGGACAATGTCAGATCTAAATGCAGTTAATGAGTATAATGTTTAAGTAAGTCAAGTTTAAAGTTTAACATCCATTTGTCATGTTAGAAATAAATGGTAGGTATTAAGAGTGCACTGATAAATTGTTTACTATTTTTCTGCCAGCATGCCTCCTTTGCCTTATTTGCAGCAACAGTGTTGCATTTTGTTATTACATTTTTAGATTCTTCATAACTCTGCTTTCTAATAATCTATTCCTCTTGACTGAAGTGGGCATCACGCAGTCATTCTAATGCAAAAGAAGAGTCAAGTGACACGGTAAACATCCCTGTTATGGGAATGCGCCACAGAGCCTGAAGAAGAGAACCTGATTTACCAAAGACAGTTGATAACCACCACCGTCATTATGTGTTATCTGTGACTGGGGTTTTGGTTTGTCGAGCCAGCTCATGCAGAGAAAGCCTGGCTATGTTGAGCCTTCTTTGTTGTACAGCCTCAAGAACTTCTCCTTTACTTTTTATTCACTGAACCTGGTTTGAATATCTGTCTTCTCTGTGTGTCTGTGTAGAACTTTGGAGAGAGAGGATCTGAGGAAGCAGTATATCTCCCCTCCTGTTCCTGCAGAGGACATTCCATTGGTTTATCCTGAGACTGGCCAGCCGTGGGTTGGACGTCGGATTGACTACATCCTGTTCCGTGAGAGCTCCATTTCAAAGCACTGCCGAACAGTACGTGTCCCTGTGTGTTTTTAATGTGTCCTCCTTTTAGTCTTCTCCTCCTGTGTTCCTTCTGTCTCTTTGAAGTTACAAGTTACTTTGAGATGCCACAAATAACTTTTGAAACATTTGCATTTGGCAGAACCACTGACAGGCAGCTCTCATAGAAACACAAGTTATCAACACTTAAAAAGGATGAAGTACAACAAAACATGCACTCTCTTTGTCTCTATCCAGGAAATTGAAGAGATGACTTTTATAACCCAGCTGGCTGGCCTTACGGACCATATTCCTGTGGGCTTGAGACTGAATGTAACTATGGACTCTGACCGTGCTGATGAATGAGGACTAAAGTGAACACAGGGAAACAAAGGGAACAAAATACACAAAAATTTACATTTTCTGATCTAGTATACAGTCACAACAATGTTTTGTTTACATACTTGAAATGTGATTTTAATGAGAATGTACCGATGAATGAGATTATACCTCAGGAATCATAGATTTATAGGAATTTTATAATGTTTACAGTTTTATACATTGAGGCATGTTCAGAGAAGAGGTGTTGATTTTGTAAAACAATATTTTTGTTGGATTTTTCACTCGGGAATTTTTCCTACAGAAATAAATCTGAATAATTAATCTTATTGTGTGTCTATTGCTTTTTAATTTGCCATCAGTTATGAATTGCATAATTTGGCTGTACCTGTCTGACACAGTGACACATCATAAGTAATTTTCTACTTAAAACATTACAGACATGATGACAATTCAGTAACTATCATGAGAGCAGGTTTGACTATATACATCTGCTCCTCAGAGACATTTAACAAAGCAAGATGAGCAGGCATGGCCTGACAACTTGAGTGTGTGAAATATCCTGAGACATTTTATCATCAGCAGATATCAAACAGAATCTGCTGATGTCAGATTTCTAAGACAGTCTTTTATTAATCCCACAACAGGGATATTTGTATTTGTGTGGAGTATTAAAGCAGCAAAGTGAATAACAAAACAGGAAGAAGCATCAATAATATGAACAAGAGGAAATAAAAAGAATAAGAACAATATAAAAAAGAAAGACTCAGTTGGATTGACACCGTTGCACAGAGGAAATATTGATATTGCACAGCTGAAATTATGTTAAGCCTGAATAAAATATAGACATCGCACAGTATGAAATGACAGTATACCTGAGTAAAATATACATACTGCAGTTATTGTTATTGCACAGTTGGCCAACATCAGTTTTGCAGTGAATTAGTTTAAAAACTGATATCTATTAACATTAAGGTTTTGTTTCACATCCGACAAAGATTTAATAGACTATTTATAATGCTGCCTTGTAGGATACAATGCACCGTCCTCCAGTTTACCAAATCAGTAGTGAGTTCAAGTCAATATCTTTTACGGCCTGTATGGGGCGCTATTCTTATTTTGTAGGCTCAGAATCAAAGAAGAAGCCATATGCACCAATCAGAAGGCAAGGATGAGGGTCACTTCCTGTTTTTAGCCCTTGATAAACTCGTGGATAGCACTGGTCTTGATATTGTGATGTTAAACAAGTTAAAAAGATGAATAACGTTATTCTGAGTCACTGTAAGAAACTGGTGTCACCGGTGTTTAAAAGTAGAGTTTTACTGGAGCAAACTGGTGTTTTTAGAGGCGCCTGTTCGGTCACCAGAGCTCGTTGTCACAGTCCGTCGTTGTCTCGATGTTTCACAGCTAATGTGTCCTCATGTCAGCATTTGTTTCATGTGAACACCAGTCAGTTAGATTCAAAGAGATTTTATTCAGAGGTGTTTAGTGAAACCAGTCATTCAAAGAGCAGCACCGGCGTGTTTCAAGAAGAATCACATGAGATGGACAGAGACAGCAGTCAAAGTAAGAAGGAGTGGATTAAAAAAAATGAACAGATCCATAGACATACTCATTGATCTATTAAGTAATTACCAGGGGATAATACAAAATATTTGACAGTTCTGGCTTATTATGTGGCATGGTTCTTATCCAAAAATGGCGTTGGATATTAATATAAATATATAATGGCAACATAATTATAGAAATTTAGAATATTGTTCAAGAAAAATTGATCCCCAAGGGGAAATTCATTTGTCTGTAGTCTCATCTATTTGTATAAGAATTATAGAGTCTGATGGCAGTTGGTATGAAAGATCTTCTGTATCTCTCTGTCCTACAACGAAGAGAGAGAAGCCTTCCACCACCATTATTTCTTTGGTCCATCAAGGTGTTATGCAGTGGATGATCCATGTTGTTTAGGATGGCCTCCACCGTCCTCATTGTGTCTCTCTCCACAACTTCCTCCAGAGAGTCCATCCTTACTCCGATCACAGAGCCAGCCTTTTTCACAAGCTTATCCAGCCTCCTTGCTTGCTTTTTTCCCAAACTTCCTCCCAGCAGACTGCAGCATAAAATAAAACACTTGCCACAATAGACTGATAAAACATCTGCAGCATCTTACTGCAGATGTTTAGAGATCTGAGCTTCCTTAGGAAAAAGAGGCGGCTCTGCCCCTTTTTGTAGAGTGCATCTGTGTTAAGGGACCAGTCCAGCTTGTTATCCAGGTGTACACCAAGTATTTATAGTTTGTTACCACCTCGATGTCCACTCCACAAGTGTTCACAGGCTGAAGGGGGGGCTTGGATCTACGGAAATCAATGACCATTTCCTTTGTCTTTGATGTGTTTAGTATGAGGCAGTTTTTATGACTCCAGTCACTGAAGGATTTTATCAAATCCCTATATTCAGATTCCTGTCCATTCCTTATACAAGCTACAATAGCAGTGTCATCTGAGTATTTCTGGATGTGGCAGGAATTAAATTAATAAATATCTAATTACTAAAAAATTTGTGAATTTATTAGTAATTAGAATATTGTTTCAAGAAAAAAGGGGCATTTTATGATTTTAGCTTTTTTTTTGTTCACCGTATATGATAGTAAATGTGAAATTATTTTTCATTAACGATTATTCTGTCGTTCTGTCGTTTGTTAGGGCTGCAACATCGTTTTTTTATTTTTTTTCCAGGTCAATAGAATAATCATGTTTGCCTAGAAAATAGTGCAAAGTGCCCATCAGAAGTTCCCAGAGCCTGAGGTGGTATCTTTAATCATCTTATTTTGTCCAGCCAACAGGCCAAAACCCAAACAAGTTTATCTTACTATCACTTAAGAGAAGCTGTAATCAGCATGCGTGTGGATTTTTGCCACAGCCAGAATCTCTGATGTGAGAGAACTGTGTTAGTGTCCATGACATGGGTACCTTGCACATCTGTGAAGGACCTATTGATGCTGAAAGGTACATACAGGTTTTGGAGCAACATATGCTGTCACCCGGAGGATGTCTTTTTCAGAAACTTCTATGGAATTGGAGTTGGTATTTTCTGTCAATTGACTTAATCAGTCAATTGTTTCAGATTTAGGAATTGCAATGTTTTTTCAGGTTTTCTGATGGTTTGTAGACTGAACGATAAAGTGATTCCTCATGAACATAACTGACAAATTAAAAGATGATGAATAAGTTGTTAGTTGCAGCATTAGTCGCTGTAATGGATGAGGTCCCTCAGTCACTCTGCATTGCTTTAATTATTGTGTGACAGCAATTCTTAGATTCAGCATTTCACCACCTACAATGCAATGAGTAGAAAAAGACTGACTGTAGGATTCACATACTGTTGCGCCACATTTATTGCCTGAACACTTTCAGACAAAATGTTTCACCCTTGTTTTTCCTCCAGGATCCCCTGAGACCTTCTCTCTTGATGTGCTGGTGTCTCTACTGCGTCAGGAAAACGCAGTGGACATATGTGTGATTAAAGTACCGGAGGAGATTAAATACGCAGAGTACTTCATTGTTGTCAGCGGTGTATCAGTGAGACACCTCCGTGCAATGGCACTTTATGCCATCAAAGTGGTAACTAATACAGAAACTTCTCATTGTTAAATCTTGATATGTGTGCCTTGTTTGTTTTCAAAACTGATGCACTGATGATTTTTCTCCAGTACAAGTTTCTGAGGAAAAAGGGGGAGCCGAATGTCAAGATTGAAGGAAAGGATTCAGAGGACTGGATGTGTATTGACTTTGGTATGTAAAACATCTTCTTATGTTTAATTTCGACAGCTTTCCACATAAACTTATGTTTGTCAGTAGAGTTGCCAGTGTTCACTTTCCTGCTCCTTTCTGTGTTTCAGGAAACATGGTTGTTCACTTCATGCTACCAGAGACCAGGGAAACGTATGAACTGGAGAAACTCTGGACTCTCCGCAGCTATGACGAGCAGCTCAAGAGCATGCCTGCTGAGACGCTACCAGAGGACTTCATATATGACGTTGAAGTTAAAAAGTGACAACGCAAGACAAACTGTCTAAGTTGTGCACAGACTTTAGTACTACTTTTTAAGTTTGGATGCTTCCTGTCCTGCCCCTGTGAGTAGAAATAAAAGCTGCTTTTGTCACTTAAAATACTGGACAAAAAACAAGTGAGAAATTTAAATGGACTGATCTCCCACACAGCAGCTGTGCTGTAGCAATCACAGCCTCCATCATATTGATTCACTGTATACAACTTTCTTCTTCATATTATTTGACCATTATAGGGCATCAAATGAAATTTGTAAAATAAGTGTTTATGTTTAAATGGTTTTTGAGTGCACTGAAGAAACTGTCTTTTAACATATTCTGATAGTTGAAAATAAATTATTTTAATATTCTAGATATCTTGGAATTATTCTCCAAATATTTCCTTTTCTTTATGACAGGGTTTTTACTCACCCATATTTACTGCAAAATAAATATTTGCTCTGATAAGATTAATTTTAGTCGTGTGTAGGCATGTAAATGTATTAATTATCAAAGTTTCAACACATTTTCTGTCTGTCTGTAAATGCGGCCTTTTCAACATTTGAACCAACCAGTAGGTAAATGGGTATTCAAATCCTGAGTAGAAATCCTGCATTAAAATTTCAAGCAGCAAATTTTCTGTAATTATTTGTACAAAGAATGGTCCCACTCTCCTTTTTGTTAAAACGGCTGGCATCTTAAATATAATTCTTGACCTAAAAATGTTGTGGAGATATAATGATGTCTCATCAGAAAGAAATACTGGAACTTCAAAGTTGTACTGAAGCACATTACTACACAAAGCTCACATTCTCACCTGCCACCCATGGTTCCCATTCATTGAGCGGTTTGTTGTCTGCAAAGAGCAAGTTACAGTTTACAAAAAAACAATTATGTGGGGTCACCAAAACAAGTCACTCCAGTTTAGAATCTTCCAACCAAATCAAAAAAAGCTAATTCCTCCTTCATGGAAAAAAGAGTAGTTGTTGGCCAAAGCATCAGTCACTCACTCAGCACTTGTGTGTGATAAAAGATTGCTCAGGAAATTGGTAACACACAGGTAGATTGGTCAAGACAATTCAGAGAGCACCTACAGTCTGCAATTGTGCAGTCTTCGGAAAATAACCAGCATTAAGGATACCATCATATGCTAAAATGTACTGTATGTTTTACTACATTATGAAACCAGTGTGTTGTAAGATTTTTCCATCATTGGAGTTTCGACACAGTTGAAGTTTCTGTCATGAAATCACACTGAAATACACTGATAAAGTATGATTTGAAGATTAAAAAGTGCAGTATTTCTGTGGAGATTTAGAGCCTGAAGGAAGAAGAACAGATACCATATGAATGTATGCACACGCATACATGCATACACACAATATCCCCATAACTTCCTTGCAAGTGACCATTCTGCTCCATTGACTTTATGCAAGTCATGCTGGATTTGAGCATTAGCTAAATGAAAAAATGCAATGAAGCAGGAGACGCCTTCACAGAGCCTGACTTGACTTGGTATTTGAAGGTGTTTGTGCATTGTGGTTGTGCCGTGTGTACTTACATGGTCTTAGCAGCTTCACATAACATGGCTTTCAGCTTTACAAAATGAAATACAGCTATGTGGGTTTCAAATTATTGATCATACTTAAATATTTATTGTTAAACAGAAGACAGACTGTCAGATAACTAATTGGAAATTGCACTATTTGCATGCTCTTTAATGGTGGGACATGTTTGAGATTGAAACAAAACCGATAAACGCAATCCTTTGTTTAAAGGGAAAGTTCACCCCCAAATCATTTTTTTCATCTTACCTGTAGTGCTATCTAGATTGTTTTGTGTGTGAGTTGCTGAGTTTTGGAGATATTGGCCATATAGATGTCTGCCTTCTCTCAAATATAATGGAACTAGATGGCACTCAGCTTGTGGTGCTCAAAGTTCTTTTTATTTTTTTCTATGGTAGAAAGAAAATAGTTCCTATATGAGACTGCTCAAAACAAGGTCTGTGGATTATCTTGAGTAACCAGGTTTTGATATCTGGTGAGAGGTATTGCGGTTGAGTTTTGTAATGTATTTTTGTGTTGCATTGAACACAATAAGACAAGTGTCATCTGGTTCTATTATATTTGAGAGAAGGCAGGCATCTCAGTGGCTAAACAAGTGGATAAATATGTGTTTTTGATTATGTGGTGAACTGCCCCTTTAACCTTCAGACCTTTTGTGTCATAATCTGTATTAAACCAGCTTCTTTTTAGTTGATTAGCAAAATGACTCTCATGGGAAAATTCAAATGAGTGAAAGGAAAAAGATTAGTTTTTAGTTTGATACTGGGGCTAATGCTCTCATTAGCTGCACTGATATTTTACCAGCTGCTGTGCAGCCATTAATGGACATGGTGTTAATGTACTCTGATGGAGGAGATTGTGATGAAAAGGGAGATTAGTTAGCTTTTGGAAACAGCAGTATCTGTCTTGCAGAGTCAATTTATTGCTGTATAAGGTACAACAAGAGGCACAAAATCGTTCATTTCATTGCACGTTAGTGCACTTAATGAAGTGCAAACATAGTACAGAGCTTATCATGATTTATTTGCAAATATCATTCTGTCAGTGTATTTGCAGGGAAACCTTATGTTGCACAGAGAAAAGAGTAAATTAATCAGTAGCTGTTATTACTCCCTGGTATGCAAGTGGCTGGAAATAAATAATTTAGTTCTACAACCCCTAAAGAGTACTCTGCTTAAATCCTCTGATAAAAGCTGATCTCCCTTCTATGCTGTTAGCGTTTTAATATTGTTTTTTCAGTCTTAAAATAAGGAGAAGAAGTGAGTATTTAGGTTCTTTGGTGTCGGTCTGTCTTGCAGGTGGGTTGGCACTTGGCTGCAGTCTTCAGTGCTCTCCCAGTGGAGGGTGTTTATGACAATTATTGTCAGAGAGCACATCAACTGTATCAGACATGACACTTAAAGGACTCTCTGTGCTTTATCCACCTGGACCTCATTTGTCAGCAAGGAACGTTGCAGGCTGAGTATTTAAATGGGTCATTTGTTACTGACCACTCTCCATACAGCACATACATTATTTCAGAAATAAAGGTGATAAATGGTTCACCATGACTCTAAGAAGATGTATGACCAGTATATAATTGTAAATATCAACAGAAAAATAAACACAACAAACAACAAAATGAATTAAAATAGCTCCACACTGTATAATAAAATCCCTTAGCATACCCTGTAAATATAAGGTATATACTGTATCTCTAGAATAGCTGAGTATCGATTGGATACACAATATAAAGAATATACAAAAACACAATATACTAAAGTATAAATATAGGATTATATACAATATACATTAGATGATTGTGCAAAGTTATAATTCTCCCATGCTGCATGTTAGAGGAATGAGTCACTGCTGTGAAGAAACAAATGGAAAAATGATATTCACTGCATATTCATTTCATTTCTAATTTAATAATGTTTTATTACTTTGCTCTCTAGAAATGTTGGAGCATTCATCTTGATTTGTATTGATGGTCAACAGGATAGCTTGAGAGTCGTGCTTTGATGCATGCTGTCTACTGAAATCATTGTTAAAACACTTTTTGCTGAATGAAATAAGTCATTGTGGTGTAAAACATCCAGACATTTGGTGGATAATATGAGTAAGTTTTTTAGTTTTGTGTGCCATTGCTCTGGAATGGAGTTCTTATACGACTGTCACAGGAAACAACAGCACCAATCTGCTGTCAAATTTCAGTAGAGTGCTCTTCAAAGAAAATAGTTGCCATTAAAGTTATCTTACCATTTAGGGGCTGAAAGCTTTTTGTGCCCTCTGTCAGCTGGAATTGAAAATGAATGGGTTTGAGCGATTTACTGCCCTTTCTTGTAGGATTTAGTGTAATTTGGAAATATGCTTGCTGGTTTGGCCAGAATGGTTTTGTTATTGTGTTAAGACAGATATATGTCAGTCAGTAGTGTTTAAAGTGGAGTTATTGTGCCACTGTTAAGCATTCATGTAGATTAGATACATGAGGAGATAATTCATTAAGAAGCTCTTTTGTTCCTCAACCCTTAAGAACATCTGACTCAATCGCATATACTACAAACATTATTGCAGGAGAAATCTGTAATATATTTACTATTACATATTTAATGTTGCACTCGTCTTGTGTTCCTGCAGCCTGCCTGAGCTTCCTCATGTCTGGGGGGGGGGGGGGGGACAACTCCCTTCAACCATTGATTATATATTAAATATATACACATATAATATATTTCAAGCTATTTAATGTACAGTCTATGGCTCCAACTTGCTATTTGGACTGCTGTACTCATTTTTGGATGTCCATTTGTTACATATTGCTCTTTTAACGTGATACCAAGATCCTGCAGAGGTTTGATTATATATTTCATATTATTCATGCATTATTAAATTGATGAATGTTTTAGTTTCTTGATGGAGACCCCCTCTGCATTTCTCTGTAAACCGAAACATTATCTTTCCAAACACCTGGGGAATTCTAACATATTTCAGTTTAATGAGAAAACAACAGACCATCACAAGCCATTTGAGGTTACACATCATCGATTTTATTGAAACTTATCATGCTGCTTATGACTCTTAAGTGGACTCTCTGCATTAATGAAATGTTGTCTCTGCTTGTGCCAATACTTTGCCAACATCACTGCACTTAATAATTAAAAACTTCTTTTTGGAGAGAGAAGAAATTTGCTGTGATCAGGCGTATTCTTTTCTACCCTTCAAAAATTTAAGGTCTTCGAGTATGGCTGCAATTAACAATTATTATTTTATTGATTAATCTGCCAGTCCTTTTCTTGATTAATGGATTAATTGTTTGGTCCATAAAATGTCCAAAATGTCTCAAAGCCCAAAGTGACATCTTCAAATTTCTTGTTTTGTCCACAACCCAAAGATACTCAGTTTATTGTCATACAGGAGTAAAGAAACTAGAAAAATATCCTTATTTCAGGAGCTGGAATCAGAGAATTTGAAAAAATTATTGAAAACAACTAATTGATTATCCAAATAGTTGACAATTGGTTTAATTATTGACAACTAATTGATTAATTGACTAATCTTTGCAGCTCTACCTTCTAGTGTACTTAATGCACTACTTAATTTATATTTAATGTGCCTCTGTGAGTTTATGTTTAATTAATCATGGTTTGCTGTAAATGAGTTGAAAATCACAAATTTGTCATTTGTAATGTAATTCAGGAGTGATAAAGCCATCAAAGCACACATGTTGACTAATTTTAATATGTTAAAAAACATGGAACATGTGCAGCATCAAGTCAAATAATGAACATTTTAATGAAACTAATGTTGTGACACTTTTTCATAATAATATAACTGAGTATGTCCATTTGTTTCACTGTCTAGACATTGAGGGATTACTAAACTAATGAGGCAGTAGATATTTCTCAGGAGGACCCTAAAAGTGAATGAAATCTCCCTCCCTCCCCATCTGACATACACACTATAAAACACAGGCAATGCTGTGAATCTGACAGAGGTGCCTTGAACAGCGAGAAAACAGACTACAGCAGCGTTACATTATAATGTAAGCAAAGTTTTTATTTCTCATCTTTTAATTGGCACACTTTCTGATTGAAAGTAAGTAATGTTGGATTTAGCCGCCTTTACAGTGGAGTGTCAATCCATTGTGGAGCTCTTGTTTCTGATTTTGGCATTGTGACATTTTTGGATAATCATTTTTCATTTTCCTTGTGATCCAGGACTCGCTCCGGGGCTGTGATGTCGCTGACCACTTTGGCTCTCTGCCTGCTGGCTTGTATTCACTCTGGCTTAAATGCATATCCAGCCAAGCCTACCAGTCCCGTGAAGGTGCGCCACCTGAGGAGCTCGCCAAATATTACTCCGCACTAAGACACTACATCAATCTCATTACAAGACAGAGGTTAGTTATCCAATTTCTATAAAATACCGTAAGTTCAGAAATTTTTGAAAAGTACATGCAATGAAGTATTGATCTGTTGCTTGACTCTTTTTGATACATAGGTATGGGAAAAGAGACACTCCAGATACTGTATTTTCAGACGTGTTGATGAGGGAGAGCACAGAGAGTATTCCAGGATCAAACTATGTCAGGTGATTATTTCAAAATTACACTGCTAACTTGCTTCTTATGCATTATTTTTACTCATTTGTGTCACCTATGTCAATTTTCATGCAATATAATGTATGGTATAAAATATGTACAATTAGATACCAGAAAAATACAAACTAACACAAAATCTAGTGTAATTCAATATAGCTGTTGTGCAATAAATCTGTTCTTGTGCAGCTGATAATACTGAATAAGTGTTGATTTAAAAGGCTGTAGTTAGTGGTGGTATTGTATTGAATCTTATTAAGAGATGTTTCTAATACACTGTTCTCCTCTTTTTAATGAATAGGAACAAGAAAACATCTTACATAGTTTTTAACTTTTTTACTATAATGTAGAATCAGTAGGACTTGTCAGAACTGCTTATAAATACACCAGAAAGATACCGATTGTTGAGTCACATTAATATGGACGTTTTGGGTTGGTAAAGCGTCCCGAGCACAGCGAAATAATCAGAAAATAGGGAAATACAGGCAGAGGGCAGGGGTTCTGCAGATACAGTAATCACCGTACACTTTCAGTGGGTCACAAGTTATGATCAAAAGGAATTTTGTTTGTATAAGTCTATATATTTTTTTCAAGGAAAATGTTGCATATTGCCTTTAATATCCTATTCCTCCTCATCTTGTAGGTATGATGGGCTGCCACTGTGGTGATGCTGCTGCAGCTGTCATATCCAGGCTGGCTTCACCTCAAAACTGCTGCCATGTCTGTTACTTACATGAATTGAACTCGTGTTGCATGAAATAAACATTGTGATTTGCAAACACTTTGATTGGTAATGTTTCCAGTGCTACTAAAACACATTTTTAACCGTAATCTTACTGACTTGGCTTGACAACTACTATCACTATCATATACAGTAGATGTGTCTTGAGTTTCTTTCACTGATGGAGTAATAGCTCTCTCTACTGGTGGACAAGCATCTAAACATTTTGAGTTTTTTTTTTTTCATCTGGGGCAAATAAATCTACGTTTGTTGCTAATGCTCTCTTTGAGGGAGAGTAAAACAGAAATTAGTTGATAACTGAGTACACCACTGTGTTTCATTTATTGTGCTTGTTATATGAAGCTTGCTGAGATGTACCTGCACCCTGCCTGAAAACAGATTAACAGTTTAATCCTATCAAGTGACCTGGATACATCAAAAGCGAATTGCGTAACACTGACAATTTGGTTAACTCTGTTATGACACCTGGTCCAAGCTACTGGTTCTTTACACCACGAAATTCTGGTTCTCTGTAAGACGCTTCAGTGAAGCTGAAGTGATTTGGTGGATGGTGCTTCATGCTGACCTGCTTATGGGTGGTGCAAATTAGATTATTTGCAGCCAGATGTGGGTGGAGTATATCACAGGTGTCATCAATGGTAGTAAGATCTACAGTGCATCTTCCTCACAGGGTAAGTGTAATCCAAATTTACTTCTTAGATATGTTTTTTGTTATGCAATTATATCTATTGATTTGACGCATGATGTTTTGCCAGCGCGAGACCAGAAAACACTTACCACTGAATAGATTCAGTAAAGACCTTTAATTTTCCATCTGTTTTGGCCAATTTTTTTAAACTTCATAACTACAGATTTCAAGTCCTGGTAGATGGACAAGAATTATATGTATGTGACGTAATAGTGAAAGTGGACTGTCAACTCACAATATTGCAGTGAGCGTGAGTGTGTACAGTACCATTAAAAGCAGCCGCATTTCACATTTATATTTTTGGGGGTAATTGGATTTGCAAATGATGTTTGATTAAGCCGTGGATGCAGTTTGCCACCACACACCCTTTCTCAACTGCCAGCAGCTATTTATTTTAGAATTTAAATGGGTGGGTTGTGCAGGACTTCAGAGGGTTACAAAGGCATTGGATGTCATTAGCATAGCGCTGTCTGTCTGGACGGGGAACAACTGAGGGAAGGGGCGCCGGCAGCAGCAGCGGCACTGGCAATGTACTAACAAGTTACTGTTGCGCAAGTGATCTGCGAATTAGGACACTCTGAAATGAAGGGGAGGATGAAAGCGTGACTGGATTATACTGATTAAATTAGGTAAAGTATCATTCATTCATTTTACAAGACAGTGAAGTAACGGTCTCATCATCGGACCCTCTAGTTTCTCGGCTATCACTGCTCCGCCAGTCAACGTTAGCTTAGCTAGCCTGAACCACATGATGTTACTCTTAGCTTGCAAGCTAACTGTACCTCACTGCTACAGCTGCTTCACAACAGAACATTAACTCGCGAAGTTATCTGGGTTAATTTTAGTGGTTTCTTTGTTAGTGTGTTGTAACGGTAATTTGACATGTAAAGATACTTTACATATATAAGCGCAGTATTTGCTACCAATCGCTAGCATTGCTAACCTGCTAGCAATGGCGGTCGTGTCTTGAAGGGAACTGTAAATTTGTGAAACTCTCGCGAGATTGAAGCGCGTTGTTGCTTCACTGAGCACCCCGTATTAAATGTTCATATTTTATGATTCAACAACGTTGTGGTTAGTATCTTGGTATGTTGAGGGACAGAAAACACTTCACAGGTGGTGGGGAAAGATCATGGTTTGGGTGAAGTTGTCACTCTCGCGAGATTTCTCGTGGGTCTGGGGTTCCCTTCTTCACAAGACCAGCAATGGCTAACCCTAACGGGAACGGGACGGACACGGGTGGAATTAACGCCAATAATGACCTGACAGCATCTGACCACAGTTTAACATGTTTCTAATGATATTTCATCGGTGCTTGTTGGCGCTAAAATTAGCGTTACCGACCGCTATTTAGATATCAAGGGCTATTTATCGCTTTAGCAAAGTTACCTCACAGTGGAAGTGGTCACACGTGCCCAGTGCGCGTGTTGCTTGACAAACTTTAACTAGTGCAGTCAACAACAAGTTTCTTTAAGGTTCTTTTTGATTTAGCTCCACTTATGGTTCCTTTAGTGTTCTTCGATGAAGATAGAACCACTTGATAGGAACTCATCTGTCACCATGAGCACCAGGCTTCACTTCCCACCTGGTTGCTCCTCATCATGTGTTTGATAAACAGCGAGTGTAGGCGGTGAAACAGTCTCAAGGAACTGAGTGCTTTTGGCCTCAGCCGAGACCCGTTCACCAAGACTGTCTGAAAGGAGAATGGTGAATGCGCTCAGAGCGCGTGACAGCAAAGTGTTTAAGGTAAACCCACTGTATCTTGAAACTTAGAAAGCGTGTAACACGTGAGTTACCATAGTTATATAATAACATCATATGCATCCTTTCGTTCAACCATATTTAACATAATGACCTACAGTTAGATTTAGACGGGATTATAGCCTGACCGATGCTGGATTTTTAAGGCCCATACTGAGATTGATGTTAGAGAATAATAATTTATAAAAAAAAGGCTTATATTTTTATTTTTTAAAAACCCATAACATGACTGACTATATTGATATGGATCCCTTAACTTTTAGAATAGTGTCTATGATAAATACTGGTCGATACCGATTGGATACTGATACTGCTTATTGATACTGATGCTTATTGATACTCTTTTTGATACTATTCACCATAATTTGGTGAAAAAAAAAGCAAAAATGGACATGAATAGATTCAACAGTTATTTGCCTACTTTTCTGCAGAAGTGACAAGTTTAATTGCTACATTTTTCTTCCATTATTGTATTTAGCTACATTTCCATTAAAGTCAAAAAAGTGAGCCCACATATTTTTCCCTGTCAGCTGTCTATGCAATGTTAGATAAATGCAGATAGCAGTATTGTTTGTCCAGGAACTTATTAATATTTCTGTACTGACCTGTCAGGAACTGATAACAGCTGTGGGTGTCAATACCCATCCCTACTGAGTATGACATTTTCCAGTTGAAAAGTAGTGATGCCTGATTTAGCAGTCTACTTCTAACTGAAATATTTCCTCAAATGTATGATGAGATCGAAACACAATTGCCCAAAAGACCTCAGTATAATTTGGCTCAAAACGTTTTTTTTAATGCCGTTCAGTTTTTCAGTTTAGTCCTTTAGACTAAATGGCATAATGTGCTTACAGCAATCATGGACAAAGTTAGTTAATCACCTATAAACCTGTAATTCTGGTCATGCGTGAGGTTTGATGATGACTCTAAACTGTTTTATGGTGGTAAACAGGTCTAGTTCATATTTAAAAGTCCTGGGCTCTGTTTTTTTATTCTCCACTATATCTCCTGTTTATTTTTATTTCAACATTATTCTCTAATTATAAGGAATATGTGGGTAATTAAAATTAATTGTCCTAGATGTACTTTAAAAATGACCTTAATTAAATGTTGAGATCATTTAATTAAAACACACGTTTCTGAAAAAACATGCATCTTCTCTGCATATGGAATATGCTGTGTGTAATGTTAATCAGTCAGTATTTTAGGGCAGCTGCAGAACAGTAGAAACTACTGGTGATGACAGCTTGAACAATCTCCCCACTAATTTTGTGAAACAGTTAAAAAAAAAATCAAAATGAATAGCTTCTCGTAGTTACAACTTTTGATCTTTTCAATCCACAGAACACAATTAATCCTCCACACTCTGGCTCTTTGCTAGCTGAGCTTGGTGGTAGTAATGAGTCTTTCCAAACACACTTTGGTCATGTGATTGACTTGGCCAATCATAATGACTGTATTACAGCGCTACTGAATGAACAGGAGAAGTCTGGACATGAAGGCAGGTTGGGGTAGAGAGGAGCTCACTCACACCAGCATGAGCTGCTTTTATTGATAATTTCACCAAATAATAATATGTTTTTTTTTTCTTTCCATCCTGTCTTTAGTCGGTTCCAGATGAGTGTTCTGTAGAAAACGTGGGGCTCCGTGTCGGAGTGCTGCACTGATGATTTGAGCGCAGTTCGCAGGTGAGTTTCCTGTTTCTATTTGGATGATTTTCTGCCTGTTTGCTGTCTTTGTTGACATTGTGTGCATGGAGAACAATGTTGCATTTATGATGTTTATACAGTTACAGTTAAATAGGGCTGCCTGTGCTCAAAAAGGCCACACTTCTGTTTTTCAACCTACCCACTAAGGCATTGGCAGGGCTGTTTTTCTCCTCACTCTGTTTGGAGATCATGTTTGCACAGAGTCCCCAGGGGCCTCCCTGTGTGTGGCTGGCACAACCTTTAGCCAGAAGGATGGGATACTCATCCTTTGTCATTCAATGGCTCTCTTTGTCATTCCCTTATTTCATAAGAGCCCTCTGTACAAACATGTGCATAAAACACTGAGACACACAAATGTTTTCTGTGCTATTTTGTGCCTCATACTTCAATACTGTGTCTGCATTTGTTCAACAACAACACAGTAGTAAGTGTCAGTTTGTTCATTACATGGCTTTTACTGTATTGCGATCTTAGCATACAATAATACTGACTTGAGTGGGTCTGCTACCTTCTCCAGCCCTCCAGTTGCTCTGGTTTCTGTAAGCAGGCAGTTGGGTGGCTTTTGGCCGTGTTAAGAGAGTTTCACCGTCCTGAACTGAGGAATATTAAACATGACTGTGGCCAATGCAAAGTCTGGCACAGGTAAGCTGTCACAGACTAAGTCCTAACTAATCTTTTGTACAGGACTGTTGCAATATTGTGTGCAAAATTTGGCATTTCATTACCATTTGAATGGTTCTGTGCCCACTGCCCAGAGATAGTTGTGTGGGTGTGTTTGCTGCTGTCTCTGAACTTACATGCATCCCTCTGTGAAATACAACAGCCACACATGGCAAAACAAAACCACATGATGTACTTGCAAAACAGCAAAATGTGTCAGTTTCCGACTGCATTTATTTCTGTGAATTGTCCCGTTAGATTTCAGATGCTGTGTACTTCTATTTTTGAACTGTCTGGAAGAAAAAAAGGGGAAATGGACTGGTTATTCTACTCAAAAAATAAAACCGAAGGCACGGTAGACCATATTTTAATGGAAAAATAATTACCAGGAGCCACAGAAAGATGTATGATTAATTTTATCGTGTCAAGCTGGCTGCTTAATCAAACTGAGCTGTATGTGTCAGGATTTTTGGCCCCAGCTTCTTGCTGTTTGGTCTCAGCCTCTACAAGGCAGATCTGTTAGTAGAACAATCCCTTTGTGACTCTGTGTGCTTGTTGCTGCTGCTGCAATGCAAAGTAATGGATGTTCTCTGTGAATTGGCCCATTGATTGACTGTCCACTTATTGTTCTTGCCTTGTAAGCTCTTATTATGGTCACATAGTTTTATTGTTTTTTTTTTTCATCAGAGCCTTCATTCGCTCAGAAATTTTAATTATTTTCACTATTGCTGGCACTTCTGACTATTTGTCACAAACATTTCTGCCTACATTCGCACAGTGGCAATTTACACACTCAAAAGAGGCTTCTTCTCAGTCCGGTCCTTGATGTGTTTTTTTACCCCCTCAGCCATGCAGCAGGTACTGGACAACCTGAAAGACCTGCCACCAGGCTCAGGAGCCAAAGATATTGACCTCATCTTCCTCAAAGGCATCATGGAGAGCCCCATCGTCCGCTCCCTTGCTAAGGTAAGAAACGCACTCACTCAAACTACAAAGTTGAAATCTCATTAGCTATAGTTGAGAGGAGGAGCAAGTGTTAATGTGAGCCTGAAGAAATGAAGGTGTCATATGTCACCACACGTCCGAGCTGATGACTAACTCTTCTGGCACCCTCTGCGTCTCAACAACATATTTTAATCAGGTAGGCAGTTGGCAATGCTTACTGTGGGCTGGAAGGAGAAATCATTCAGGCTCATCTCTTGCTTTCTCTTAAACATACACAGTTTTTCCCATTTTGTTTATTATGCTCATTTCAGTGTATTTTCTAATACCAATTTCACAAAACAGATGGTACATTAACACAAACAACTTGTACACATTCCATGATTGAAAAAGGAGCGTGATGAAGATAAATCTTATATTACCCACCCCTTTCTTTATAATACCATAACATAAATACAGATGTCTTTTTTGTTTTCACAGATCACATAAAAAGCTTCAACAAAACATAATCAATTACAGTCACTAAAGAGATTCAACCATACTTGAATACCTTTGACCTTAACATAAATATCACACAGGAAGTGCATAATGTCCCATCATTTTCTCTGTATAATTTTTCCCAACTGAATAATGTCTGAATGTCATTTTAAGTCATGGTCCAGTTCCACAGTTTCACTCCATATGCTGAAATACACATCTGCTTTAATGTTATATGTACATATGTACATTTGAAATTAAATTTCCTTCTATGACCCTTGCCATTTTCACTTAATATAAGCAGCTTCTCTACAGTTTTGGGTAATAATCTATTTCTAGCTTTATGCATTGCTAATCATGTTTTTAAATCAACTAAATCTCTGAACTTCAATACATGTGATTTGATAAAAACTTGTATAATCTTTTGCATTCACCTTGTTAATAAGTCTTATTGCTCTTTTCTGTAACACATACAAAGGTTTAGTATTTGTGTGTTACCCCACACGTCTGTGCGGTATCCAAAATATGGCCGAACATTTTTGAACAAGTGTGTGTACCCACAAACAAATTGACTCTCGTAATATGCTACCCTGTGACATTATCTAATCTTGTAGTGTGCCCACTGTTCCGGTGTCACGGTTTAAATTACTTGCAGGAAATGTCTCCTGGCCTGGTATAACTATACCAGTCATTAGAAGAGAGAAACAAGCATCAGGTCTGCTGTGTGTAGGGCGGTGCAGCACACCTCCTCTAATTTTTTACATAGTCACTGTGATGTAGAACAGATGTACAATATCTTCAAACTGGAGTATTGGTTTAAGCTGTGCAGACAGAAAACGTTCCTTTTAACACCAGTCAAATCAATTTTTCACATAGCTTAAAGAGTTTGACGGCATGATGAATAAATGGCTTACATAACAGAACAAAATCTCTGATGCAGATTGAGGTCATTAGGTTCAGCTACTGTATCTATGAATAGAATGATTTCTATAGAAAATCTGTCACAAAGGCAAGCTCTCGGCCTCGTTTCTAACACCAGCACGGCTTTCTTTGGATATGACTTTTTCCCTGTTAGATGGGCTTGTACTTTCTAGTGTAATGTCATTCAGTGTGTACTGAACTGTCTCTTTGTCTTCTGTGTATCACAGGGATGGTTTGATTTAAGAGCGATTAATGTTTTACACAGAAGTCATAAGAACATAGCTTTTTTTTTTTTAAACAAGGTATTTTTTTCCAAACAATGCAGAAAAAAAGGACAAACATATAATATAATGATAGATCCAATAACAACCATCTCTCAACATAGGGTATTCAAGTGAGATATGTACTTCACTATAATTCTTCAGCTTCCATATTTGCCACATGCAAAGAAATCCATAGCCGATCCCAAACATGACATTTTTATGGTATCTCACTTCTGTAATTTGATATATAGTATTTGGACAAGTACGGCACCTGAAACAATGTGGTGTTATAAGTTGAGGATTAACCCTCTGGTCTCATTTCCCCATATGGTAAAACTAAGCCTACAGTAAACTCTTCTTAGTAGTACCAACGGAGCACAATGGGCCCTGAACTGAGCTCCGTGGAATGTCTTTATCTCTATACACATCAATACTGAGATACAAAATCACCATGAAAGAGTATTTTATCCTTTTTGTGCATACTACTGTCGGGTGTCCATTCTGTCTGTCTGCCTCTTATTTTAATTTGTCTGCCAGAACTGAACCAATGACCAACATGTGCTCAGCATAGCTGGTGAAGAAATTCACTTTGAAATGCTTTTCATATTATCTTGACTCAGCTAACGGTTTCCAAATTCACCAAAATGATTAAATTCCAGCCAGTGGGATGGCAGCTGCCTTAGGACGAGGAAACAAGATTTACACGAAGGGTATAGGGTCAATGGACAGTAGACTTTAGAAATGTCCAGCTATTCAGCTGCTTTAATCACAATAAAATGGTTATGTGCTCAAAAATGCCAGACAAAAGTGAAGAATTCTGGGGTTCAAAGATCATGATTTGTAAATGTATTATATCTAGAGAAAACTCCACTGTGTCAAACAGAGAGGGACTGTTTAAGAAAATCTTGCAACTTGTCGTCAGTCTGATTGAAAAATTTATGTGAAGGGTTAATGTTCTAAGTGGTTAACTATGTCATGGCGTCATAGATCAGTACCTTGTAACTTATGTGATGAATTATGTCTAGCTTCTTTTTTGCGGTGCCACCAGAGTTTTTTGTTTATTTTTCCCCTGTGCATTTGTTGTTTGTGTGTCTTGTATTTCTACACCGCTTGGTTTTCATTTTCTTCACTGCGTAGCCTTCTACACAAACAGTCTGATGAAGTGTTAATTTGTTTGTTGTGTGTGTTTGTGTGTGTGTGTGTAGGCTCATGAGCGTCTTGAGGAAGTTAAGTTACAAGCTGTGCGGGATGATAATGTACAGCTGGTCAAAGAGATCCTGGATTCCCTCAACAACCTGCCAGAAAAGGATGCTGCTGCCACTGAACTTGCCAAAATCCTTCAGGGGCCTCACTTTAAGGTATCACAAAGTCCTCTTGCACACAGTTGTTGCTGGGTTTAATGGGTGTGAAATGATTAGATATTTGTAGTGTGAATGGTCTAGCTTGTGTTACTTGTGTGCAAATGGATGTCAGAGCTTTTTACACCAACCAGCATCTAATATTCTCTGAAGTGCTGGTAGCTCTGGAGGTCAGGCAGCCTCGCTCTCTTGTCGCCCTTTATATTCTTGACCACTTACAAGCTGCGGAATGGGAGGATGGGGGTGTATTTCCTTGGGCCAATAGCAGGCTGAGTTATGTGGGTAAAGTCAGGGGGAGAATACTGTGTCACCTACTGTTTCAGTAAATCTTCACATTTGCTGATGCAGTTTGTGGTCTCTGACCAATGTTAACTCTACTGTGTTGTGGCAGCCAGGGTAAGAACAAGCTGACTTATCTTTATATATCTCTCGCTATATATCACTTTGTCGTCTGTCGATACAGTCATAAAAGTGTCTTTTTTTTAAAAAAAGGAATGTGAACAGTGAAGTGATTTATGTCTTCACTCTTGCATGGTAATACATCAAATGCCAGTGCTAGTGCCAGTCACTGTTAGTTTTTATTGTTCTGGTGGATGGACTGCATGGTAGCAGTGATTTGTGTCTTTCCGAGTCAGAAAAAGGTTTTGGGAATGTACTTTAAGATAACTGAAAGTCTTTTTTTTCCCAATACCAATACTGCCCTATGATACTGTCTGAAATGCTGGTATCTGTATCAGCAAGTAAAGATGTCTCTGCACCGACCTGATGTATCAAATGCCTGATTTTAATGTATTTGACAGATTTTTTATGATTGTATTTCCTGTTCTTATTCTGGTTTTAAACGTAAAGAACTTAAAGCTGCATGCATCTCTATATGAAAGTACAGAGGTTGTGAACTAGACTTAGTCTTATTTCTGTCTGTATTTCTCTCTTGTTCCTCTTTTTTTCTGCCTCAGTCTTTGATAGAGGCTCATGACAAAGTGGCTGCAAAGTGCTATGAAATGCCCCACGCTGCGATGAACAGCGATGCCTCGACGACGAGTTCCCTTATGCCAGCTGATGCTGTCAGGATGATTGGCATCCAGAAGAAAGCTGGAGAACCACTGGTAAGTTAGCCAGGCATTCATATCAACCACGAAGGAAACATGTGACACTCCTGTTAGGCTGTGAAGTGTTTCACACGTCCTCTTTTATTAACCATCTGTTAGAACAGGGTAACTCAGTTTTACAGAGTAACTCAGCATGAATTGCTTCTTGCACAGCAACCAGCACTATGAAACAGACGTCCTGTATGATTTATGAAGTGCAGATGTATGATACTTAATGACTCTTACTCTCTTTCAGGGGGTGACGTTCCGTGTGGAGCGAGGAGAGATGGTGATCGCACGGATCCTGCATGGCAGCTCGATTGACAGGCAGGGCATGCTGCACGCAGGGGACATAATCCGTGAGGTGAATGGTCGCGAGGTCGGCAGCAACCCCCATGAACTCCAGGAGCTGTTGAGGGACTGCAGTGGGAGCATCACACTCAAGGTCCTGCCCAGCTACAGAGACACACCGGCACCTCCACAGGTGAGCAGAGAGGAGGCTGCATTTGATGGTTTCCTGTCAGGCTTTCCACCTGTGGGGAACTAATAAATAATAATATAATAATAATAATAATAATAATAATAATAATGAACTTTATTTATATAGCACCATTCATACAGGGGGTGTAACTCAAAGTGCAAATACTGTGTGATAAAACCAAGCAGTCAAATGAATAACAAATAAAAGGAACATGTATGCAAAGAACAATAAAATATGTAAAAAATAGAATTAAAACAAAGAAAGACATGAAACAATAAAATATGTAAAGTGTAAGAACTAGCATAGTTGGAGAAGCTCAGCTGAAGATTTTCTTATTTCTCTGATTGGTTGTAGTTCAAAAAAACAGCAGTAGAAATTCTAAGAGGCTGTGAAGGATTATGAAACAACAAAGAAGTTTTTCAGCATCTTGTTGGGATAGGGACGGTCTTACCTGTGCAATATTTCTTATATGAAAGAAAGTTGCTTTGGTCACCTTATTTGTGTGGAATTTAAACTCATGATGCTGTTAAACTGGAAAATCAGTAAGATTGAATACAGTTGAAGCAATTGAAATCTTGAAATCAGTGCGTTAAGTGCACCAGAATACAGGATGTGTTGACACGTGCGTCCAGGTGTGCACAAGGCTGTACCTGTCAGGGATTGGGTTAGAGCTGCCTGACATGGGTGATCCCAGAATGCCAAGCTTCTGAAAATTGAGCCCAGGGACGCTCTATTAATAACACTTCACACACTATCTGGGACATACACCACTCTATTCACTGGAGCACTGCCCCCCTCCGTCTTACAGTAACAGGCGCACACGCAGCAGCTGACACGGAGGAGCAGTATGTAGGGTTATGTCAGACACTGACCTTTGTGCCAGGGAGGATTGGATGTTCTAATTCTACTGTTTAGTTATGTGCTTGTTGGGTTTCAGTTGTGGTGGGAGTTTTAGCTTGTAAATTAGGCTTAGGTAGTAAAAATGTGATAAATCTGTCAACAGCTTGTTTTAATCACTTCATTGTGTTTGGTGAAAAACTTAACTGATTTCTTACACTGGTCTCTTGTCAGTGTTGTGGTCAACGTTCCTCCACCTCATTCCATAGTTATATTGTATATAGACACCTCTTCATCTTGTTGCTGCATCACATCAATGTTGCTGCCGTATTAGACAGGGAAAGACTGACCTTAGAAACAAATGAAACACACAAAAATCGTCTACATGGAGCAAGAAAAACAAGCTTTTGTTTTTTTTCCGACTTAGTCCACATATAGTACTAGTCAAAAGTTTGGAGACCTCTTCTCATTCAGCGTCTCTTCTTTATTTTTATAATTTTTCTACATGAATATACATACATATATTAATTCTGGAGACATGAAAACTCAAAAATATGGAATTATGTGGTAAGCAAAAAAGTGAAGATGAATTAAAAATATATAAAAACTGTCACACCATCTTCTGCACTCGCAATCAAAGTTTTAATAACATTGTTATTAAAGCTGTGATTGCAAGTGACATTGTGCAAGTGTCTTTTTCTTTTTTATTGTTGACACATGGTCTTCTCCTACAGACCTGTCGACCTCCAAGTGTGCAAAAGTTTTTTGCTCTATTTATATTTTAGATTCTTCAAAGTAGCTAAATTTTGCTTTGATGACAGCTTTGCACACTGTTGGTATAATTTGAACCATTTCTTATAAGAAACAAAGAAAAAAACATTGACTAAGAAGTGTGTCCAAACTTTTGATGGATACTGCAAATCATGGACTCTTGAATATAACATGACTCATTGAAACCTGTTGATAAATAAATGTTGTAGTGCTTTTTATTTAGAAAAACTGCAGCTCCCCCATTCACATGTATTTGACCACAGGTCAGTCTTGCCCTGTCCAATATGGCGGTAACGGTGAAGTACAATCCAAAGGCCAATTCAGCCTACTGCTTTAAAAAAAAAAAAATTAAATAAAGATTTCATATAGTATCAGTCCTCTATAGATGCAGTTTCTTCAGCCATGTCCTTGTAATTGCTGTTTTCACAGCTACACTCCCAATTCCAAGAAAGTATTTTGTTTTAATATTTATTAGATGCTGAATGTAAAGGCCCAAAAAAGAGTTTGCCCCAATTAAAAGTAATATTTGTCTCAAATGTAGTCACTAATTCTGTGTAAATCTGTACTTTTGGAAAGGCCCAAAGCAAGTGGTAGTGATTTGCTTTTTGGGATGATTCCTTTAGCAGCTGGAGGAGCCTGAATGATAAGACTTCTGAACAGGCGTGATAAAATATCTTTTGCAGCAAAATGTTCTCCATGAAGTTGAACTTGATATCCTGCTTTTGCAATTCACCCTACTGTCTTAGAGCATTGACAGAAAAGAACGCACAATAAAATCTGTTAAAAAAAAAAAACCTGATATTGAAAGAGCTGTTTAAAAATCGTGAGACATGATGCAGGAAGAAAGCTCTTTGTCAACACAGATAACGGCAGCAGTTGTGAAAGGGAACATTAATGCTTGAAATTGAACTGAATTATTAATATAATAATTGTATCAGGAAAAAATGAAGTAGAAATGCACTCATTAAAGTTATGTAACATTATTTTGATATGAATAGAGCTGTCAGACACGTTTGTTTTATGGGCATGGCACTGGTGATAAATTATTTATGAACAAAGATAAACAAACACTTTTATGAACAACATTGTGTATGCTCTCTGTACAGTTTTACTCTCCGCTATTTTGTTCACATCCTAAATTGTAGGTTTATTTGAAGACACACTTCAACTATAATCCGGCCACAGACACCTTGATCCCTTGTAAAGAGGCAGGCCTGACATTTTCCAGGGGAGACATCCTCCATGTGGTTAACAAGGAGGACCCCAACTGGTGGCAGGTAAGTAGGTACAGAGCTGCTCAAACAGAGCTGCAACACTAATTAAACATATGGTGGAAACATTTTGGAAATGTTAAAAGCTGCAAGAGGCAGCTAAAGACAAGGAGGAGGATGTTTGTGACAGATATCTGGGTATGGGATTCTTTTTTTGTGAAATATTTACAAACATCTCTCAACTACTCTGATTTCCACAAAGGCACGCAAAGTCGTTGGTGGAGCTACTGGTCTCATCCCCAGTCAGTTCTTGGAGGAGAAGAGGAAAGCTTTTGTGAGGAGAGACTGGGACACTTCTGGTTCTGGTCAGTACAAATTATGTTAACTCAACTGTCACCATCAGTGTCTTTTAAAACATATTCCACTGCAGATTACTGAATACATGCCCTGAAATGTAATAAGTAATGTATTCTAAATATGTTATAATATGTTTTTTTTTTTTGAATACTTAAAAATCATCATGCTGAGCCACTCTGAATGTGACCCAGACAAATTGACAAGTTGCTTTTGGGGAGAGATCCTTTTATTCTTTCCACCAGGTCACATAGAGCAGTTTATGAATGGTACACACACATCCAAAGAATATAAGATGAATCATGTTGAATAAACAGACTCTATTTGTAGCTAATCAGCGATGCATATTGGAAATTCGGTTAAGCCAATCAGCCAAACTAACAAGCAAGTCAAGTTAATATTTTATAGCCCTCAGGGTGCTAAACAATAACAAAGTAATACCTTCAAGTGATCTGCCTTCAAAAACACTAACTGTATTCAGAATACCCCCAGTTAAACTGTACTGAAATACAGTTTCTCATATTTTGTATTATTTTAAATACTTGTATTCCAAATACTCCCCAACCCTGCTCACCATGCTGCTGTTGTTCAACTATCATGATAGTCAGGACACTCTTGCCTTGGGCACCACCGTGTGGAAATCTGACACTTTTTAAAATTTGTCTCAGGGATGCTCTGTGGAACTCAAACTGGGAAGAAAAAGAAGAAAAAAATGATGTACCTCACTTCGAAGAATGCAGGTGTGTACCACCACCGCCACTGGTTCTAATTTTTCTTCTTACAAGAGATTTGGAAAGCATGCAGAATATTAATGACCATGCGTTACTCATCCAAACTGTTTTGCCTTGAACAGAATTTGACCGTTATGAGCTGCAGATCTATGAGGAGGTTGCTAAGATGCCGCCGTTTCAGAGGAAAACGCTGGTTCTGATTGGAGCCCAGGGAGTTGGGAGGCGGAGCCTGAAGAACAGACTTATTGTGATGAACCCACTGCGATATGGAACCACTGTACCCTGTGAGTGTGTGACACTGACTGCTGAGGTCGTTGCGTTGTCTGCAGCTGCTAGTTTTCCTGCCAGGACACATGTAACACGGTTCCTCACCTTTTACCTCCAGTCACGTCACGCCGTCCGAGGGAAGAGGAAAGAGACGGCCAGAACTACTGCTTTGTGACACGGGAGGCGATGGAGAAAGACATCAAGGAGAGCCGTTACTTGGAACATGGCGAGTACGACGGGAACCTTTATGGCACCAAGATCGACTCCATCCATGAAGTGGTGGATGCAGGGCGCACCTGCATCCTGGACGTCAACCCTCAGGTTAGTCAAAGGTGCACCTCTCAGTGTGCAGATCTCTATTTTTCCTAAAGCTTTGGTTGTGACGTTATATTTTGTCCTCAGGCCCTGAAAGTGTTGAAGACTGCTGAGTTTATGCCATTTGTGGTGTTTATTGCTGCTCCTGAACTGGACACACTAAGAGCTATGCACAAAGCTGTGGTTGATGCTGGACTTACGACCAAGCTACTCACGGTACGTTTTGAGAAGATTTAAAGTTCCTAAATACTAGGGATGCACAGTACTGTATTTTTACTCGTATACCAATATCTTCCAGCTAATTTTGGCAAATTGTGGATGTCAGTACTGATATATTAATGCCCACCTGTTTATAGAGAATATCAAGCCTCTCTTGTAGTGGAAGTAACATTATGCCAAATGTTGTTATGATAGCCCTCTGACGGACGCAGACTTAAAATACTATAGATGCACCGATTCAAATTCCAGTTGTTTTTGTTTTTTTTTAGTCTGACCTGCTGATTTAGATTTTCTTTCTAAGAACTATTATTGAAAGAATACACAAACATTTTTGTAACCCCTCTTTACTGGAAAATTAATTGTATTTTATAATAAAACATATTTAATAACTTACATTTTTTCCATCTGTTCTCTTCCCTCTTCTCTCCTCCTGTCTTATCTTACATTTTCTTGCCCTCTTTACTCGTGTCCTCTCCTCTATTTCTCCTTCTCTCCTTTCCCTCGGCAGTATGGCTGCAGTGACTCTGCATCTAGAGATTTGCTGTCTTGCCTATTTTTTTTCTGCGTGACAGGCACAGTTCTCAATAAAAACAGACTGTGAAAATGATCTGTTGATAGTCATACAGACATTATCGCCTTACCAGCAACATGACACCTTTCACTGCCGTTTCAATGTTTATCTATGCAGAATATGTCACAGACATGAAAAAATCTGGTGAAGGGCACTATTTTTGGGAACAACTTTTTGGGTTCCAAATCAATTTATTTTAGGTGGAAATGCTCATAACGGTTCACAATTAGGTGCTTGACTGGTATATACTGATATTTATTTTCATAGCTTTTATGAAAGCCTTTACCGGTGGTGATGACATCCCAATGTTATCTGGCATCCTACTAAATACTTCTAAATAATGATGGAGCCTTCATTATTCATAAGCGTTGTTACTTCCATCATTCTAACGGGCTGAATCTCTCCTTGTAACAGGAGAATGATTTGAAGAAGACTGTGGACGAGAGTGCCAGGATCCGCCGGGCATACAGCCACTACTTTGACCTGACTATTGTCAATGACAATCTGGACAAGGCCTTTGACAAGCTGCAGGAGGTGGTGGAGCGATTATTCATAGAGCCGCAGTGGGTTCCAGTCAGCTGGGTCTACTGATGTTTCACCCCCCTGCTGGACAGACATCTGCTGTCCAAGCTCCTGGGCCTGGGATGAAAGGGGGCACCTGAAGGGAAGGAGGATTCAACACTGTACTTCACACTCGGACAAAGTGTTGGACAACAGCCCCGTGTGAATTTGGGTCTTGCACAAAACTGCATCACGAAGCTGAGTCACCTTGATCTGAATTGCCAGATTTCTTTCTAGCACACTATGCAACTCACAACACACAGGAAGTGTACTTATTTATTGGCAAAAATTTTTTTAAAGAATACTTTCTATTCATGAGGATTGGAAGAAAATACTGGCCTGTGTGTCAGTGCGTTTTAAAAACAGATGCAATTTTTTTTTGTCATGTCCTGTTTTAATTTACATCTGTATGTAAGAAAGTGTATTTATTGTGCAGAAATGAGGGCTTGCTCATTGAAAAGAACGATACCTCAGTGTCACAGTTTACAGTGCTTATGCCTCCAGTAATTCATCTCATCGCTTCTGTACAAACTTTCAAACTCATTACAAACCGATTCATGTAGAATAGTGTCATATTCCTGAGACCTTTTCCCTGCTCAGGGTTATATTTATGCCCTGGCGTCTTTGCAGTACAACCTCATTAATGGGAAATGTCATGCCAGTCAGATGTTGTACAGAAAGTAATACTGTAGTGTTTATTCATTATGTCTCTTTCACTCAAGCACAACAGATTACATTAATTATGTTGATTGTTTGTCAGACGTTTGGATCAGGTGAGTGTCTCTGACTGTTAGACCCGTTGATATGGTGCTGTGTTCGTGTTTGTTTGGAAGAACGAAAGAAAACTTTCCACAGGACTCTTGAACAGGGTACTGCATCTCAGTGAACCATCCCTTTTGATGTGATATTACTAAAACGTAACTGTTTTAAATAAAGTTCATATTATTGACTTATAAGAAAGGTATATTTTACAAGATTTCAGAAAATATGTATTTTCAGATGTCAAATAAATAACTGGTGTTTTCTAATGATCTACATTGGTTGTGCTTTTTTGTCCTGGCAGAATTACAGGACAAAAGTGTTGAGTGTGTGTTCACAAACAGGAAGAGAAAAAAGACATTAACAACAGTCTATGGTGATGGTTTTTTTTTTGCACAATATGGGTATACACATATAAAAATGATACAGATAAAAGGCTTAAACAATTTGCAATTGTTAAGTTTGTACCTTGACAGACTCGAGCTCCACAATTAAAGGCACACTGAAACTAAAAAATACAAATGTGCAATCAAACTGCATGAAAAGTTAGAAGTGGAAACAGACAACTTTTCAGCCCCGTAGTGTTTCCAAGTGGTATTGTTGTGTCGCAGGTGTTCAAAATCTTGTGTTCCTGTAAATAATTTGTTCCCCCCTACCTTACTCTGCTACACCGAACCATAATCTGCCTCAACTCAGAGGGAAACTATCCGACAGAGAAACACTTAATCACCGGATCACTGTCAGAGTCAGAGCCTTGCTCTGTGAAGAAATAACCAACACCAGATTAGAAATAAAACAGAAAAACGAGAAAGGCTTAAATTTGTTCGTACATGTTGTCTATAATGGAGACAATTTTCTTGCCCGGCAGCAGACAAATTTCCATAATGAAAGTGAGACTTACAGGGAACCAGTCTAAACGCAGATGGGAGTCATTATTCTATAGTCGTTACACTGTGAAGTTAAAGCATAAAAGGCTGTTTATTTCCACTTCAAACATTCATATAAAAAGGTGCTCAAGTGGTTAAGAATGAGGTTTGTAGGTGGAACATTAAAAAATACCAACAAAAGATTCATCTCTCTGGATGACAATGATACCATTGAAGTATCAAACAAAATTTTCTAAACTAATGAATATTTAGTACAACAATATTTAACAGGAAAATTAAGTATGAAAAGTACAAACTAGACTAGACTGGACAAAAGACCCTAAATAAAACAATTCATATAGTGTATATTTTAAAATGTGAGTGTTACAAATCTTAATCTAGATTTAAAAAAATGTAAATGTAATTATGTGAGAATTACATGAGAAAAGTGATGTTTCTTTGAGATACTGGGCACATTCATCCCTGGTGGCATTAACCCCCCAAAAATATCAGATGATACAAGAACCAGGGCCTGTCACTGAGACTAAAACCTGAGTATTATAATTAAATTAATGTGAACATTGATGCCACCAGCAGATCTAGTCAAAGTTTCACATCAATGATTGTGCACATAAATCTGCATTCAGTTTTAACCACATGATGTATTTCAAGGCTGCAGCTAATGGTTATTTTTTATTTTGTCATGGCCACTGAAAATTCTGTTTTGATTAGCAACAAGGTGTGGATTAACTTAGTAACACACAACTTGTACGTATTTTTGTTTACTTAAATAATATCAAAGTTGGTCATTTTATGAGTATAATTAATTGATTGTTTTCTTTTTTATAAAATCAGGAACCAATGAAAATGATTGTCCACAAGACAGTCCAAAATCCATGACGTAATCTGATGTCAACATTTCCGACTATTTGATCAATAATTATGTTTTGATTGACTTCGTAAAAGGGCATTCTAGAGCGTTACAACTGGCCCCAAACATTGATAAATACTATTTGATCCCATTTACCTCTTTCAAGTATAGTAGTGGACACAGAGGTGTCTTCAGTTCAAACTCAGTGAGCCAATGAGGTGAAACCTCTCACAGCGATACACAGGACCAGAGGAAGGTTTCCTGGCCGGTTGTTTATTTCTGTCTTCACTCTGGTCCCCGTCTTTCTTCAGGGACACATTAGAGAAGGCAAACAGATGCTCAGTCTTTTCATAGACGTCTTCTGTGAGTGCAGCCAGGCCTGCGCTGCTCAGAGGCATCTCTCCCTTCCCCGAAACACACTGCACCTGGAACAGTGACAGGAGGATAAAAGGCAGCTAAATCAACGTGATGCAAAATTTAAAAAACAAAACCGTCACAAAAACTGTTGTTGTGTTGTATTTCTTTGTAAAACCTGATTTTACTAACCAGTTGCTCCAGAGCCTGCAACACTTTGAGGCTGCAGCACATCCCCAAGACAGCAAGGCAATCATCTGTCATCTCTGAAAAACAAAGACCCAGATACAGAATGAAACAGAACGAAAGGAAATGAGGTTTTCAGGCCATTCTGCATGCTTCTCCTCCTGACCTAAAATGAGTTTTCCTCCCACAGATTGAAGACTTCAAGCAATATTTCACTTAAAAGGGACAGCTCATATTATTTAAAGTGGGGTTGTATGAGGAACTTTTTGATGGTCAGTGTATGAGATGGCAGTCAGCAGCAGGAGTACCAGCACAGACGCTAAACAATGTACTGCTGTGGACACGGTCAGACGCAAAACATTTTTATCCACTTAAATAAAGGCCCAGCTAACAAAATCAATATCAGTTTAAGTATACACTATATTTAGAATATTTTACTTTGTTGTCTTCATTTACTTTTCTGATTTTCTGATGGGAAACTGTAATTTTATCTTGCACAACACTGGAGTTGCTGATCTACAGCTGCCCCTATTGGTTTGTTTGTGTTACTGTGTGACTTTGGTGAATCTGAACTAACCTTTAAAAACACAAAGTGAACAAAAAGTCACACAATAACAAACAAACTAACAGATCGAGGCAGCAGTGGACCACCAACTCTCATGTTCTGCAAGGTAAAATGACTGTTTTTGCTTATGGAGTTTGGTTGCTTTGGAGAGAGGGATATTTGTTATGTAATGGGTTTCCTGTCAGAAAAGGCTCTCTGATGGCAAAGTAAAGCAGTGAAAATATTCTAATTATAGCGTACACTTCAGCCTTTTTTTTAAGAGGCTAAAATATGTTTTGTTGCTGGCCCTATAAACAAACAGAGTCCACAGTACATCGCTTAGCTTCCTACACCCACACTCCTGCTGCTTCACCAAACTGAGGGTGTGCCAACCCTAAAATACTTCAAATAACCTGTACTATCCCTTTAAGTAATGAATGCAGCACAGAGCACAGCTTTCTCACCATCCATGGCGCTGGTAATGAGGTGAAGGGCTGTGAGCACTGCTGTGGGCTGGCCTGCCTGAGCTGACTCCACCTGACCAGACTGCTCCAAAAGGTCCAGAATTGCTTGGATGTTCTGTTTTTGAGAATCTGTAGTTGCAACATCGCCCAGGGCAGGTCTCTTACCCAGGCACATCTGGTCCAGCTGAGACAGAGGAAGACACCCAGATTTAAAAGCCAGTGTAATGTTTATGTAATGTCAGTAATGCTAACCCCACAGTATAAAAGTAACTCTGTGTTGACATGACCCCTCTGTCCCACTTACCACACTCTGAAGTGAACTGACGGCCTCTCTGTCCTCCATAATCTTTGTGATGTGCTGGAGCAGAGAGGACCTTGTGGTAGCAGGGAGAGCAGAAAGCAGCTGGAAATGATCGCTCAGTCGTTCCAGCTCTGCAGACGGACAAAGAAACAAAAACAAAATTGACACTTGATCATTCACCTCCATAAACAATATGTGTGCATGCATGCAGGTCATAAAAACTAAGGCTGAACCAGGACAGGACAACATGTACCAACAACGTGGACTCTTGGTTTAAAGAGACCTCATAATATAGGTCAAAGCACAGGTTTGACAAACAGTTATCACACTGTTCTGATAAGACAGCACTGGGCTTACAATCTCTGGAGCCCCTTTGTTATTTGAAAACAACACACATTTCTGAACACGTCATCAGCTGCAACAACCATCTATAGTCACGTCTTAAGCCTGCAGGGAAGAAATTCTTAGGAGTAACCAGTAATTTACCTCGTCTAAGGTGGATATTTGCAGAAGGGTCCACAGGAGCTCCCGAGGCACCAAACAGTCCTTTCCGAGCATGGCCATCTACTTCAAAACCTCCATCAGTGTCTGACATCAGACACAGCTCTGTAGAACATAAAATTTCAAACACCCAGATATGAAATGTAACTGAGAGTTTCAATCAGTTGTTGTTGTAAAATCTGCAGAAGACTGTATTGTTCATCTAGGAATGAAGCAAATTATTTCTCACCATAGCGCCCATCGTGCTTGATCTCTAGCTCTACAAGGGCATAGGCAATGGTAGTATGAACAGGAATCTCCATGGTAACGTTACTGTCACTACTCAAGCTCCCGTTCTCCTTCAGTGAAACCTGCAGATTTGTGACAATACAGCACGTGAGACACAAATAAAACAAAACTGTGTTTTAACTGAAAAATCAATTCTAAAACAGCTTATTTCTGCTGAACAACAGTTGTTGGTGATGCATGGTTCATTTGTAGACCCATTTACTGGTGTATCTGATTCCAAAGGATGTGGAAATGATTATACTATTAACCTACAAAGGAAATGAAAGGGATAGTTTTTATTACTTTAAGTGGGGCTGCGTGAGGATCTCATGCTGGTGCCCCTCAGCCACCATCAAATGTCGGTAATACAGTGACTATTGATAAGTACCTCATACAACCCTACATTAATTAACCCTAACTATTTCTTTAATTCAAAACATTTTCATGACTATTCACATGAATAGTGAATACTCAGTTTTGAGCTCAGTCTCTCTGATAAGGCTTCTCCCAAGATTGAACATTTTGCAGCAACAATTGACAATAACCCAGAGAGGAAGCAGAAGGGAAATCCAATTTTCCACCAACAACTGGAAAGAATTTCACTTCCTCTTAACTAAAAAAAAATATAGTGCTTGCTCCACATACTTGTATTTCTCACAGTTTCATGCAGAACTGATAGTCATTCTGGGAAGAGTGGGTAACCGCTACCTGAGAGTGAAATACCAAAAAAATTGAGGGGACGGTATGCACAGCACAAAGGGAAAGTATTTCATCACAAATTACTCCTGGAATATCATATGTTGATCATATAAGGGGTATAAGGGGTTGATATAAATCCCATTTCATCACAATGAATGAGTTTTTCAGCACTGATACTGCACCTTTGGATTCTTGGGCCCACAGAGGCTCAGGCCTCCTCCACACTGTCCTCCCTGCTGCACCTCCTCTATGACTGAACATGGCTGAGTAGTCACGATTCGCTCCTTCACAATCCCAAACGACTGTCTGTGCTTCTCCTTTGTCTGCTTGACCAGACTATGGGACATGTCCAGGACCCTGAGACATTGAATTTACAACAACCACCAGTGTTACGTTTCACACAGAACTTTCTTGGAAATGTAGGAAATTTATATAAATTGGGAACTGTAGCAATATTGTGTTGGCTCATTTGAAAATTAGTATGCATTAATAAATAAATAACTATTCATCCTTAAAGGGTAACTTTAGCACTGTTTAACCTGGACCCTCTTTTCCCATGTTTTTGTGTCTAAATGACTAGTTTTTGAGTTTTTGAAATTGGTCCAGTATTGATGAGAACACCGCAGTCGCCAGCCGCAAAACAGGCTGCATTGCAGTCCTTATGGGCAGCTGCACCCTTCAAAGTACATCAATTGAAAGTGCTTGTTTTGACACTGACAGACTCAGATTGTTATTCTAAGTGTCTGACTACATTACGGAAAGGATCCCAATAGTAATAGACCTTTTTGCTCAATAGTGAGACCCTTTTTACTGAAGCAGACACAGCTGCTTTATCGCACTTTGCCAAAGCCACCAGATGCCATTTTCAGAAACAGTATTTTTAAGGAAAAAATAAAATACTGGATCACAAAAAAGACAAAAAAACAATAGTTTTATCATATCTTTCCACTGCCCCAACAATCACAAAGTCTGGTTTATCGGGAATAAATCCATCAACACGTCAAATGTGGGAATTTTCCTGCTGCTTCTCTGATGTCAGACCTGCCCTTTTGTTCCTCTAGTGATATTTTAAAATCTAGCTTGCTGAATTAAGGGCCATAAAGGAATCTCAACACTAGGTAATGCTCACATGAACATTTATTCTTATACCACCATGTGACGTTTTGGGCATGTGCCTGAAATGTCACATGGTGGTATCAGAATAAATGTTCATGGGAGAATTATCTATTGTGTGGACTCTATTTTTTACTTTTTTGACATGTACTTCTGTTCAGAACCTAGCATTTATCAGGCTTGGATGAGTGTGTTTTTTTCTTAACCTTTTATTTCAGCCAAACCAGAGCCGGTGGAAAGACAACCCAACATGGTTTTGGTGAGTTTTATTTTGTTTCTGAATCAAGTTTCACAATGATAAATGTTTCTGTAAATGGAGGCTAGTGCCTTTGGGAAGAACAATAAATTGGCTGTTTCTGGTTAAACAAAACATATCTTTCTCTTAAACAAAAAGGTCTCTGTAGCAATCCTTTCCATAATGCTGTCAGACACTTAGAATAACAATCTGAGACTGTCAGTGTCAAAACAAGCACTTGTAGTAGGTTGTACTTTGAAAATTGATGGATGGATTACCCTGCAGCCTGTTATGAGGCTGACAGCTGCAGCGCTCTCTCTCAGTACTGGACCAGTTTCAAAAATTGTTGCCCCCATTAGTCACTTAGACACAAAACATGGGAAAATGGAGAACAGATTGAAAAAAAAAACAAAGTTATCCTTTACTCAAAACAAGCACTCTTATTCTGAGTGTTAATATTCAACGAGCATTCTGTTTTGTGTGCGGCTTTATGATTGGACAAAGATCATTGCTGCTTTTGCAGATCGTTTACACTGAATGTCAGGTATGTTTAGCGTTTCTTCTTAATTTTAACACAGTTTAAACAAACCCCATCAGACAGACAGGACAGTAGGGACAGGTGTGGAACTAACCTGTCTTTGGAGTCTCGCAGCAGCTTCTGCACGTCCACTTCCTCTTTCTTCAAACTGCCAAAGGATGACTGAAGTTTGGACGAGTCTTTACCCTCCAGGCTCACATTGGAGTGCACAAAATTGGCGTCCACGTTTCCCTGGATGTGGTCACCATACGTCCCATTGTATTTGATGAAGTCTGTCTCTACAATAACTGTGGACGGTGAAACATTTAGATTTTCTGTGATCTTAAAAGAATAAATCAATGCACTGAATACACTTAAAAAATAAAATTAAACAGATATATATGCTAATATGCAAGGGTTTAATGTTTACCCGGTTTTATAGGTGTCTCTCCAGTTAGTATATCATTGAGGTTAAAGTCAGTGGGACTATATTTGGGCTTCTGAAAGGGCCAGAAACGCTTTCGCTTCACCACAACTGTCAGAACAGCAATAGTGTCATTGAGGCTGGACACTGGGATCAGCAAACCTCCATGATCCACCTCCTCCACAAAGTTCCTGGTGGCTGTGGCAAACATCTCTCAGCTGGATACAACCTGCTGTGAGGGTGATTTTGGGTGTTTGGTTTGAAAGATAGGACAGAGAGTTAAGTTTATCAGTCTAGAGAAGAAAGTTACCACCCATGTGAGCTCCTCCTCAGGCTAAACACTGACTTAAATCCCTTCATCAGTCTCATTTCCACATAACGTGGTACATTCATACCTTTACTGTAGTTTGACAGCATGTCAAGCAAAACAAAAACATGAAGAATATTTAAAGAAAAAGCCACTTCACGCTGACAAAGTAGCTACATGCTAATAGCATCAACAGAAACATCACGTCTGAAGTTGTTGTTATCGAAATCGTGAAACTAAAAGTAAATGCTATTACCGCTTACCAGGTTACTGTAAGTCTTTGTTTTAGTGACGGACCGGACGATAAACTTTCTTTATGATCAGACTCTCAGTGCAGACAAACAGCTTTCCACATGTCAGTCTCGGATGTACACAGTGTGCAGCAGTGAAGCTGTTGTGGACAAAAGACGCTCAGACGCTCCGCCCACTCTCCAGAGGAAGATGAGGGTGTGGTACTAAAGTACTGTCATAATAATGATAATAATAATAATAATAATAATAATAATAATAATAATAATAATAATAATGATAATAATAATAATAATAATAATAATAATAATAATAATAATAATAATATAATAATAATAATAATAAAATAATAATAATAATAATAATAATAATAATTAAAAATGATAATAATAATAATGATAATAATGATAATAATATAATAATAATAATAATAATAATAATAATAATATAATAATAATAATAAAACAATAATAATAATAATAATACATTTTATCAAACTGGAAAATAAATATTACACAAAAGTACACGAGAAAACAATGCACCTTTGTAATTCTGAATTCCTTTTTTTTTTTTCCATTCAGTTGACTCTCCTAAATTCCCTGTGCTTAAACAGGTTGAGTTTAAAAAGCCCTTTAAAATAATAGGTTCCTGTGCACATGACATAACCAGTGATACTAACTATAATATAAAAATATAATAATATAATGGCTATTCTGCATGATAAGTATTATGAGTATTTTTATTTTTTGTACTTTAAAGTTTATTTTGATGGTAAGCTCGCAGTTGTTGTACACTGCAGTATTGCTACTTTTACTTAAATAAGAATATCCGAGTGGTTCTCCCACCACTGAATTCTTTCTCATTATGAATCATTATAAAACATTAAATAACCTACACCTGGTTTATTGTATGAAAAAAGCAACTGTTACATCTTTGTCAAAACCTGATGTTGTCTTTATTCAAGTCAGACTTTTGCTCAGTGCAGGATCAGATGATCCACAACAGCACAACCAAGTTCACTGTGTACACCACTGATGGCATTTTATTGCCACCTAGTGTCTAGTTCAGATTCAGCAGAAATTAGACTGCTCACTGGCTCCCCTGACACATCGCATTACATGTTCTGTGATTTACAAATTCTTTTGATTTTAATGACCCAACTGGTAAAGGCTCTGAGGATGGCAAAATCCTCAGTGTCCTGTTCCTTCTTTACACCAGTTTTGTAGTGTGGGATGCAATAAACATTGCAGGTTCAGTAGTGTGGACAAGAAGTCACAAGTCCACAACAGAATCAACCACAATGAAGTGCCTAAACCTCAAAGCTCAGTACCAGCATTTAACAAATTCTCATAGTGACTTCAAGGAGTGAACAGTTCATCTGTGTGACACAGCCACAGTAAAATCTGTAAACACTGTGAGTTGTTTGAAAAACAGTACCTGAGGCCAACCAGTGAAATGACCACGGTGGGAGGAGCCCAAAACCTGAAGCCTCAAGCAGAAAGTATACAATTTATGGAGTGATCTTTCACCCTTGTCCCATGCCCCTAAAGTAAACACAGGGGTGGATCTATAATGTTACACAGACTCACCTTGAGAGAGCTGTTACATCAGATAATGAATGTGTGCAGTTGTGTAAGAAGCAAGGTTTTATGGCAGGGCCTCTTTCAATGTGATAATGTTTCATAAACCTCAGCAAGCAAGTAAAAAAGGTTGGGAATCACTGACATAACATAATTTTCATGGTGTGTTCTTTTTGCAAACAACATGATGGCACTGAGAAGAAGACCAGTGCTGCTCTGATGCCACAGAATTGACTTCCTCCTCTGTGAAAATATCAAGATTAAAAGTGATGATTCAGATGTTTTGTCTTTTCCTGTTGACACAGCAACATTTATGACAAAGTTGTCTGTTTGATAAGTCAGCATCTCAAAGGGAAATATGATAAAGGTCCAGTTTACAGCCTTAACTTTAAGTGTTTTGACCAAACAATAACCAATGACTCCATATCATTCACATCCTTTATTTCATCAATGACATACTGGATGACAAAGGAGATTTTATTTAATTTTAAAGTATGGGGATATATGTACAAGGCAATGTTACATGCAGTTATTGTCTGCAATCCCTGAATAATGGAGAAGATTAGCAAAAAAATCTCAAGATAATTTACGTGTTTGTCACCTTTGCATTAGAATTTATAAATGGTTGGCAAATTGTAAAATCAACTGATACTTATTATTTGTTTATGTCCTTGACATTCCCCTTGCTTGGCTACAATGTTTTAGGTTTACTTACAGGTCATCTTGTTCTACCTATCAATAGGCTTTCCATTTGATTGCATTGATGAGGAGAAAGGTATTTGCATTTACTTTGGTATTGTCCAGTTGTTGCATCTTTCTGGGTTTTCAGGATAATTAAAATACATTTAACAGTATTGTGCTGTCTGACAAAATGTATATATTCAATACTTCAAATTTATTATTTGCAAGAAAATATAATTTTGAAAGGTAGAGGTAAAGAAATAGGTATAAATAAATGGATCCTGGCAATAACAAAACATGTTTTGATTATTCAGAGTTGTGATTATTCTGTGATTTTATGGCCTCAAAATGAGCAGGTCCTTTTCATTTTCTTTTACTTCCCGCAATAAGATGAAATGTTTTATTTGAATTCCTGTAGAAATGATTTCATGTAATACTGTTTTAAGATTTATGTATATGTATGTATATATATGTGTGTGTATATCTTATGTATGTTTCATGTATGTTTTAAGGCAAAATACACTTGTTGCTGTTAAGTGCTGCTAAAATAAGGCATTTCTTGACACAACAGAATCCAGAGAAATTGGTGCAAGCTGTTATTACTAACAGCTTGGACTACTGTAATGTATTGTTCACTGACCTATGAAATAGGCTGATTGGGAAACTTCAGCCAGTTCAAAACTCGCTGCCAGATTTTAACAAGGACAAGGCAAAGAGAGCCCATTACTCCTCTTTTAGCTAACCTGCACTGACCACTTTTTTTTAGAATTGATTTTAAGGTTCTTTTACTCACATTCAAAGCACTTTCTTATATTTCAGACTTTTTAACCCATTATCAACTAACAAGAGCACTTAAATGTTATGTTGCTGGTATTTTAACTGTTCCTAAAGCAACCCACAAAACAACTTGGGAAAACGCTTTTAGCTGCTATGCTCCAAAAATGTGGAACACCCAGACATACAATCTCTGCTGGTACTTTCAAAACTCAACTGAAGACCTACTTATTCAGGAAAACATTTATTTAATGTGGTACATTTCTAGTTTGTTCTGTCATTTTTTTTACCACTTGCTTTTTTCCGCCTTTTTTCTCAAATTTACTTTTTGCATTTCTCTTTTGTGTCTTGTTTTTAATGCCATAACTACTTTTAATTTTTCATTCTATTTCATGAATTTATGTATTTTTGTCATATTTTTTATCACATGCTGTTGATTTTAATGCCACACTTTAAAGCACTGATTGCTTTTTTCATACATGTTCTGTATTAAAGGTGCTACAAAAATAAAAGTTCTGATCATGATTATAAATATTACCTGATAATTATTCCATGCCAAATGCATAATATGCACCATTTTCCTAAAAACAAACGATGTAGTCTTTAGGCCTAAAATTGTAAGCACTTTCCTCAATTTATCATTGTTAACATTTACAATCAATGAATCAATTAATCATTATTACAAAAAATTATACTCTTGCATACACCAAAAATGAGTTTTTTGTCCCCGTCAAAGATTATTTCCACAGAGAATATTCGATATTCTCTGATACAGACATACATTAAGACCTCATATTAAACATACATAATTGAATATTAGATAACGTGGAGCATGCTCGTAAAATAATCTCTAGAACTAATATTTCAGATGTTTATTCAAAGTAGATTGATTAAATTTTATGTGATTGATCAAATTCTTAACAACCGATTAATCAATCATCAATTTATCATTATCATCCCTATGAGACTCACATAAACATAATCCCTTTCAATCATCACTTATGACCCACTATTATTTTGCTGTGCTCAGGATGCTTTATCAAACCAAAATGTTGATATTTGACATCCTGAGAATGAGACGATAAACAATAAACCATCTTTCAGGCGTACTTACAAACAGCTTGGACAAATCCTACTGATTCTGTCTTTAAAAAACAACAGACAACAAAAAATGACTCCACTAAAAGAAAGCATCAGAGATTTTTTATTTGAGCTCATGGAGCATCGTTTTGGACACTTTTGGTCTGAAAGCCCAGGGTCCAGGTAGACAGTGGTGCAGTGGACAGAGTGAAAAATGGCTGATTTTGCTACTGCTGATCATAGTTGCACAATCATTCACACAGTCATAGCAAAAAGCATGTAATTACCGTTATGAGACCAAAAGAAGAATCAAGTAAGGATTTTTTTTTAAAGATCATTTGAGCAATTCTTGTTTGGTCTTAAGAATTCCTTACAAAACATGATTTAAAAAATGTCAAAGATGCAACAAAAATAAATTAAACCATACAAGTACAACGAGTAAGGCATCAGGCAGGTGCAGAATAAATATCAGATGTGTACACTAAATCAATGGCATATCAAGGCTAGTTTATCTCAGAGGTAGAGAATGTCCATGATAAGACGACAGCTAAAGTGACCAGTTGTTCTTTTTATTTACATTTTAAGCTAGTGTAGACCAGTTAGGATTTATCATCCTTTACACCAAGTAGTTTTCCTTTTCTCAGTTGAAGTGATACAGTGTAACATATCAGGTGAAAACATTGGCATAAATTTGCCAAAATCTGTCAACATTCTCATAATATGTTTGCATAACCATGTTTACACAACTCATATAAGCACTTGCTATTAAGGCAATAACTTTGATGGACAGCAATAAAGAATACCAGTACTGAATGTGGACGGTAAGACTGGGATACAGATGTCACCAGAACCAGCCTGGATCAGTAGAGGCTGTGCAGATCGAAAATGTGCGCGAGCTGCAGTTCGGGAGTCACCACAGCGTAGGAAAATCTATGTGGGTGAAATCAGGGTCCCTCCGCAGCTCCCAGTACGTGTTGTTGCTCACCCAGGTGTCATCCTTTGACTTTCTGTGGAGGCAGAAGAAAAGCGACCATAGTGAATACTGTGAAAGAGAGTCATGTGAATTGAAACTGAAATTTTGACACATGCTGCTTACAGGAGGGTTTTTACACCTTTTCCAAAGTCAAATTCATGCTCTTTTCAAGCATTTTAAAGGTGTGCTTTCAAGCTTTTCCAGCATCCACCAGCTGTGGTAAATTACATATTTATGTAAAAAAAAATATTATTTCACTTCTTCATCACATTAAATCAGATGTTATTGTGCTATAAACAACTAAAATTATATTTAGGGATAGAATTCTACAGAAGGGTGAAAAAAAAGTTTAATGTTTTAAAATGTATAACCTGTCTAGTAGCCTTGGCATCCTATATAACCTGACTGAGCCAATATAAAACAATCTCTAGACAAATAACTTGTGTTTTCAAGTCAATGCAACCTCCGGGCATGTTGTCGTCTGTTAGCCTCCCACTCACTGTTCCATTAGAGGCCACACATACACAAAGACTGACAAATCACACTACACTACACTAAGTGTAGCCACGTATACAGAGTGGCAAGCAAGGCTTGAATGGGATTGTCTTTGTTTTTTGTGTGAAAGGCAAAAGCAGTTAGGTTCTCTGACTTATTTCATTTTTTTAATTAAAGTGTGAACTAATCAGTCAGAGAGTGATTTGTTATCAAAGTAAAGCAATCACAATTTCAAACAACTTCAAGCACTTCATCCACAATCCAAACACTTTTCAAACCTTGAAAATATTAAAATAAAATTAAAGTGTTTTCAGGACACATAACACCCTTTTACAGTGACGAGCTGCATATAATGCTATTAAAGGGATAGGTTGGATTTTTTTGAAGTGGGAGGACAGCCTTTTCCTGTCATTATATAAGCCAAATATTGCCCTGTATAAAGCAACCAGGCTCCTTTGGTAAAAACAGTAATTTTATCTTGCACCTACCACTGCCTTAATCTGTTTGTTTGTGTTATTTTGTGACTTTGGTGAATCTGAACCAACCCTTCAAGACGCTGAGGTCACAAAATAACACAAACTCACTAACCTATAGAGGCAGCGGTAGACCAATACCTCCTCTGTTCTGCAAAGTTAAAGTCAGAAAAGGCTGTAAAGAAAATATTCTAAATATAGTGTACACTTGAACTGATACTGATTTTTTTAGGTGGCCAAAATATGTTTTGCTGCTGAGCCTGTCCACAGCCATTAGTTGCTCAGCTTCCTACACCAGTATTACTGCTGCTTCTCCAAACTGGGAGTATGCTGACTGCCATCTACTGCAGGTAATACACAGACTATGGATAAGTACCTCATACAACCCTACTTCAAAAAATCCAAACTATCCCTTTAAGAGCAACGACGGCTCACTTTCCCCACAAATGACTTTCTTGGTAATAAATATGGATATTGAGGCTACCTGAAGAATTTGGGTTGATGTGTTTTGTTGTTCTCCTCCAGGACTCTCCGCCTCTCTCTCTGTAGCTGCTCAATCCTCTGTTTCTGCTCCTCTGCAGCCTCCAGGTTCCCCTCCTCCAGCAGTCTGCCAGCCAGACACATATTCATTATGCAAACATTCATCTTCAATATTCAAATTTAATCTTCACTCATGTTTTTTTGACTTTGCATCATTACAGTAAAATGACCTAATTATGCATAATAAGAAGACAAATAACTCAGAATATTTATGGTCTAGAGGCAGTGTCATTTTTTAATTTGATGGCAAAGGATGAGTGCTTCTTCTGTCTGCAGTGCCTTGTAGCTGCAGTGTGCGCTACAAACTTTCAAACCTTAAAAAAATATGAGCTAAAATTAGTTTGATTCATCTGAAAGCCTCTGCAGTTACTTGCTATTCTTAACATGAGTGTTGATGCGCCTATTTCTGTGCTATTCTGATCATAGGGTTGGGTGAGCGTTTTTCATGACAGCATATCAAGATGATACAGTTGATGTCCAGGATGTCAGACTATAAAAGCTGCTCAGATATTCACTGACAAGGAGCTGGCTTTCATTTCAGATGCCTAAAAAAGTTCTCTGCCACAAATCTAGTTGTTTAAACCAGGTTTCTCATAATATTTTAATCCAACACGACATTGAAGAAATACGGTTATTAAAAGGCATCAATTACCACATTTAGTAGAGGAACAAATTATTACTTTGGTTTCATAACTTTAATAGTTTTGTTTTTACAATGGAAGGTTGTATAAAAACATTTTACTGAAAAGCCTGTTTATTTGGTTGATTTTTTGGATCCTTCTAAAATGGAAAATAGTGAAAATTTGGGCTTCTCCAAGAGGGGCAGCGTCTGCCTTATAACATGTATCTCTGTAAATACTGATCAGAATGTCACCAAATTGTGACTGGTCACAGAAAGTTATTGCATACAAAGATTTCATCAACATCTTTGTTAAACTTGGAAATTTATACACCTAAACACACATCTTTTATAAACGGAAGTTAAAAATCCAAGAGATATTCATACACATTATGTCTGTCATTATTAAAGTAAGGAGACCAATCACTAACAATGTCATCTGTATGTACCAAAGATGAAGACAAGAAGTTATCTTGTTTCAATAGAAGTTTTTTACTGACTATTCAGTTCACTTTTATTAAGAGTAGACTGGGGACGGTTGCAACAGGAAGACAGAAGACACATTCTACATCTGCTGCTGCATCTATTGTTTTGGAGGTATGATTTTTTTTTTTTTTCATGAGGTGTATTTTGTCATACCTTTTTTATGAATTAATCAAAACTTATTGAATTTGAATTATTTTTTGTTGACCTCTAAGTGACATGCTTAGCATGTGTCAATGTCAGTGTGTCAGCTGAACATGATGTTCTGTCATGGCTGATAGTTTGGGGATGGTTGTAACTAGTTGCTGCAACTTTCCCCCGCTAAGCAGTCATATCAAAACAGATCACATATAGTATTTTTCAACATAAACTAGTCATGTGCAGTTTTGCTCATAATAATGCTATTGTTGTTTCATTGGAAATTGATCCATTTTCCCTGTCTCACACTGAAATATAAGGACATGATTAGTGAACAGAAAGAACAAAACTCGATAACTGTTATTTGATATTATTGTAAAACAATACATACATATTCAGAATATTATCTTATTGAGACAAAAAGCAAAAGATAATTAGTTAAATTGAATGGATTTTTAACATGTTGCAATTGTACTTTGATTATATTGCAATTGTTCTCAAGGTTGGGGTCAGCTGCAATATCCGACTTCTTCTTCTCTTCTAAGACATGTCAAATATAATATAATATAATTAAATGGTATAGGTAATTATCAGATAGATGCAAGTATAACGATTTGGTTGGTCTAGTCCGAATAGTCTCTGAGTAACTGAAAGAAATGCAAAAAGTGTTGCAACCATCCACAGTCTCACTATTTTTGTTTGATTTTTCATTTTTTTCTCTCTCACCTTTGGTCCACACGTAGTCTGGTGTCTGTTGGCGGAAGCAGCAGTTTCAGGGCTGGGTCAAGCTCATTTAGTTCAATAGCAAACTTGGTGAAACCGTAGTACTGCTCATGGTCTACTGGCATCACATCTACATTGCACACAAATAACATACACTACATCAGACACTGTAGCAGGGAGATATTCATTGTAAAAGAGCTTTCAGTGCAGTCTCATGAAAGAAACATGTCATACTTGCTCTCCAGAGGCAAGTGGCTGAGGGCGGGTCTCCACAGAAAACTGCTTCGTGCCACTTTCCAAAGAGCCTGTGGACGACCTTTCCTTTATTATCTGTGATAGTTCCCTCCACCTCATTCACACTTGAATTCCAGTATTTGGCCTGTGAGAAGAATGAAGGAGAATATAGTGTTAAACAAAAGGTAACACTGTGAGGTATAATGTCCTCATGCAGGCAGCAGATGTTGCTGTTGCATAAACCATCCTTAGCCCTGGTTTGTGTTGCTGGGCTACTGAGTTTAATGAACGCTGAGGGAACATAATGACTGCTGACATGTCTTGACTTGATATCCTGCACAGCTTCAGGAGGTCTTTCAAATGAGCACACGTTAAAGCAATTAACCTTCTCCTCTCAGTAAAGGCTCCATACATCAAACACTGAAAACATGGAGGGGTTCTTGTTGGCATGTAGGTGTAGACCACCATCTGTGTCGAAGGTGTACGGACTAATGAAGAGACTACAACATTTACTTTAGAAAAATGCATTTTTTCTGCTTGGAGGTTATTTTGATCACACTCCTCCTGGGGCTCACAGTGGGACGTTTACCAACACAAACATATGGCAAATTAGAGAGAAAGGAAAGAAAGAGAGCACTGCAGTACAAAGAATAAACTAAAAGCTACTGTGCAGAGTTTTAACTGGTTAGAAAATAATTAAGATCGCCTCTTTCTATACAGTTATTCTTAATGTCTGCCACCGGGTCAGATTCTCCTTGAAATCAGAAGAAATGAACCTGTGCTTATATTTTCCCTGCCAAACTTACAGTGAGTAGTATGTAAGCCTCTGTCATATATACTTATACTTCTTCTATTATTAGACCTACAGCTAAGCTTATTGAGATGTGCCCCTACCCTGAGTCTGTACCCCCAGGTTCCTAGCCACTCCAGCTAACCATGAACCTAACTGGCCCCCATTCATTCTTCATCCCTGTCCTTGATACTTATCATCCCTCCGTACATGATCCTCATCCCACCCTGCCTGCATCCTCTCACCAGTCCAGATAAACTATCTTTTATTCCACACACATGGCGTGGTCTTTGTTAGTGAACTGCAGGCATAAAATGAATGGTAGACACTGCCTCATAATGCCTTACAAATCCATCTGGTGTTGTGAAAATCCTCCGGCAGTCAAAGGTCAAATCGTACTCTGAACTATAAATCAGCTCAAGGCGTCTACTGCGAGCACTCTGAAAGGTGCTGCACAAATAATCATGTCTTGTCTTGCAGCTCCTTGCAGAGGATCATAATTCAGCTTTAGGTCTGACATTTCCAAAATAAAAAAAAATAATTTGTCAGGAGAAATGTAAATGGAAATCTTGTGTAGCTCAAGTGCAAGGCCCTCTCTACTGACAGCACGGTCACTGTATTCTCAAAGAGGGAAATAGCATCAGTAAAAGTTGTTGGTAGTGATAATCACTGTTGGGGATAGCACACTACAAAGTAACTTATTAGAGATCTCAGAGTAATTTTTGTTGTAATGAGAAACATAACATGTTATGTTAGTTTTCCAATCAAAGTACTCCATTACTGTTACAAATTCACTGTGTTCCTACCACTGCAAGAACTAGAGGAGGCTGGTGGAGAGTCTGAGGGTGTCTTTTTTGCATTTGATAGAGACGCAGCCTATGGTCTCAGCGGACACTGAAATCATGGAGTATCTCAAGTCGGGTCTTGAGACAGATGTATTGAACAAATTTACATTGATTAAATGTTCCTTTGAGTCAATACTCCAACACCGTCCAGACTAGTGCACCTGTGGAGAGGCTTTTTAGCTTTTGAAGCCTTGTTAGAGGAACCAATTATCCCACACACATTTTGAAAGACTTCTCCTATGTTTTAAAAGACTAATAAACAGAGAACATTTGCTGGGTGAGTTTATTTAATTTGAAAAGCCTCTGAACCCATTGCCTGGGCTGTGAAAGTGTGTGCAGCACAAGGCCTTGAGCCTGATGCAAACAGGATGAAAATCAAAGTAAATATACCCCAGCCCCAGAGCATACATAATGGACTACTTTATTGTGATAGTGGACCGTCCTTACTGGAAGTGATGCTAGCGAACAGCTGATTGTATCAGTTTTTCCCAATGAGGATGTCCTAACCTGCTCTGAGCCTCAGTGAACAGGAACTAGAGGAGGCTGGTGGAGAGTCTGAGGGTGTCTTTTTTGCATTTGTCACTTGTTTTCCCCCTGGTTCTGTTTTAGTGAAGTTTTGCACACTTGCTTTACTATCAACACATTTTATCTGGTCAAAATTGATCCTCATATCCTTGAAGTTTCTGTTTCCCCTCATTAAAGCAGTCAGCAGGGAGGAGGAGGAGAGACTAATTAACACAGTTGAGAAGGGGCACCTTTTATACGAGCCACAGCAGCCTTTTTATGGGAATATCCTCAAAAAGGACGAAGTTTGGGAGGAAAACAGGGAACTGTTGGGAGTTATAAGTAAGTAAACTGTCTTCCAACTATATAAAGACAGGACTGACTTAAGAAAATTACATTAATTATGAATAAATAGACATTTAACTTACTCATCCTCAGAGGGAGAAAGCACAACCTGCAATGCTGCAACAACATTCATATTATATCTGGACAATGTATTGCACATAGATTATGCATGCAATAATGCAGTAGAACACATTGGCTATAGAAGCAGCTGTGTAATATACTTCTGCCCAGTGTACTTTCAACTTGTCAGGACAATATAACCAAGATGCACAAGGAATCACTAGGGGTTTTTACTTTTGGAAACACAAAAGTACTTCAGTTAATTTTCTCATTAGGTAACGCTGAAATATAACAAATTAATAATTAATTAATCTTATAATCTGTCTCACTACCCAACATCGGTGGTAATGAAGCCCTGCACACTGCTACCATATAAAACTCGTTCACTCAAAAGGTTTTCTGCCTCACCTTAACAAAAGTGATCTTGCACTGACAAACATCGCTGTTGGTGTTTCTGATGGAGATCTCCCCGTAGTGCTCAATCCAGCGCTGTCCACTGAGAATGTTGTGGATGCAGGAGGTCACCTTATTCCACTCATAGTGGTCTCCAAATCTAGGAAAAGAAAATTAAAAACCACATTCCTTTTAACTTGCTTCTTAATTGGCATGGTCACTGGTTTGTACAGTTTGTGTGTGTGTCTGTCCAGTTCTATAGTAAATGAGACAGCGGAAACTCACCCAGGCAGAGTAACATGAGTAGTACCAACAGGAACAATCTCCATTGACTTGCCCCAGAACTTGTTCTTACACCTCACATCTACAACACCAGAAATCATTTACATTCATCTCAGACAACCAGCCACTGCTGTAAACTTTATAGAACCAACTACTTTCTATATTTGACTACCTTGCCAGAAGAGGAAGTTTTTAGACTCTGCATGGCAGGCTGAGATCGGTGGGTGATGGCTGACCTGATGATGTAAAAGGAATAAACAGCTGGATTAGGGAACTGTGTCAAGTAATGCTTTCAGTGCATGGTTATTATTGGAATACTGATTGTTGAGTTCTTGATAGCACAGAATTCAGGATTCATGCGTACCTGCTCTGCAACAAATCGAAAGCCTTTATCTGGCCGGTCACATTCGTACGTCTCTCCCAGGACAGGGTTGAAAGGCTTTCCCCCAGTTCTGTAGTAGCTGGATGCATAGCCTGATACAACAAATGTAGCTATGTATACCTATACAAAGAGAAGCCAATACAGTTAGTAGTGGTTTTAAAATAGTTTTATTACAGAATAATGAGTCACTGTCAACTGAGGTGGAGCAAAAAGCATAACTGGGACATAAAATTATAAAATCCTTGAGGCCACCAGACCATCAAGTCTTCAGTTTAAAGTACCCAATATCATTGGTTCATAATGGGTGTCAAATCCCATTCTGATTCTCAGCAGTTCTACTTTTCTCTCCATCTCACTCTAATGAGCAGAGTAACTACTGAATGCTCCTCCAAAAGTTGCACGAGCCAAGAGTGCACACATAATTACATCCACGTCATGATAGGAGGCCACAGATTGGAGCTGCCACTGACTTCAGCTGCTCTTCACTTCACATTTATATACTGTAGGCTATATGGCACATTTGTCCTGTGTAACTCCACAGGCTGTATCTCTTCACCTCCCACACAAGAATGTGGAAATGCCAACCAAAAAAACTCCATCACTTCAAAGTCCGTCAATGCAAAAGAGCATCATGGAAAGAGACAGTCATGGCATCTTTTTGCTGAAATTTACAGACAGATGAATGTGGCTGCTGGCACAAGCTCTAGCATTGGGCACTACCTCTGCCAGCAGGCTGCTAGATCTGGAAGAATAACAGAAACAAGTGATGGCTAATTCCTGGCTCTTACAATTTTGCTAGATAGTCACTTAAATCTGAGTTGTTCATAAAACATCCTTTTTCACATTGATGGACTTGTCAAGCCTCTGACATAGCAGTTAAAGAACAATTTAACAGTTAGAGGAAATACATGTTTACTTTTGCCTCTGTTTTATTTTCAAACCCCCAACTGGAACCCTTAAGAGTACCACGCACATGCATGCACGCACCACAGGTTTTCATCAGGATAATTCAAATTAATATAGATAAAATTATATTATTATAAACCACTATGATAGATCAGGGATGATTATTTTAATGCACCCAATGGCAGGCCCTGTTCCAGAACAAAATTACTGAGGGTGCATCTGAAATTAGTAGGACTGAAAATAACATTCAATGTGATCGAATCTATGAATGAATGATTGGGTGATTCTTAGAGCTGCATCAATAGCTTATCTTCAGTTCATGAAATTCCTGCAGCACCTGAAGGCAGCAGGACTGCTAAATCTGCATCCTCTAAGGAGTGTCACGCCAGACTGAAGTGTCACTATGCACAGCTGTTGACTGTGTTTATCCTCATTAAATCATCTGAAAACAACATCGGGCTGCTACAGTATAACCATACAGACCCGAAGATACATCAGACTGGTTGGTTATAACTACATATTCTGCTTTTTTTAGGAAGGAGATGCCGGTTACCAGGGTGTTGAAAATCAGAACAATTTGCTGTTGAATTGTGAACATTTGGACATTTTAGTGTTTAATAGATATTTGTTGGACTTCAGGACACCCAGCTTGAAACTGGGACAGTCCCAGATATCCAAAACGTCTCAAAATACATCAATCTTCTAATCTAACTCTCGAAACGATAAGCGTATTTCCTAAAATGTCAAACTATTCCTTTAACAAAGTAAGAAAACTAAGCCAATAATCTTTTGATTTCTTTATGGCAATCCCTGAAATATCCTTTCCTCATTTAACATGGATACATTACATGCACAAGCCGCATGAATTCCCCAATTTAAAACTTGCCTCTTTCTGCTCTTTCTGAAGCCTTTTCCTTAATTTCTAGCTGCAAAAAAGCCACTGAAATCTTCAAAAACTTTTCTGTTTCTTTTTTAACAAATCTTAAAACTTTTGCAGAGATTGCCACACTAACTTCACCAACGGCAACTGCTTCTGTCAGAGGAGACCCATTAACAACTGGAAGTGAACATGTGATCCGAGAAAAAAAAAGACTCTGTCCCCACACGCTCACTCAAACAGCAAACCGTGAATCTGCCGCCTCACCATACGTTCAAAGGGGTCCTCTGTGTTAGCAGCCCTGTCTAACAGCTCGCTGTACTCCAGCTCTTCACACAGTCTCTGTCAGGGTGTTGAGCGGCTCATTAAGCTGCACAGGCATCGTCACTTTGGAGAGGTCTTTGCCGATGTTGTTCCTGAGGATGTTCCACAGGCTGATAGTGCTGTTGTTGGGGCTGGGCGAGGGCAGACAGGATCTACGCTGACAAAGGACAGTGACCTCCTCCGCAGAGCCTGGGAACAGATGGTGTAAGAGGTCAGGTACGACACCACAGCTCTTTGTGTGCTGAATACAACTAACAAATATGGAAATTAAGTAAGTAATAAAATTGCACTGCACAGGCAAATATTTTTATTCTTTCCTCAAGTACATGTCCCACAGTTTACCTGAATTTTGTCTCTCACTCTCTGTCTCATTGCTGAAGTTGTCCATGGAAATGTTGTCACTGATGTCACTAATGTATGAGTCATCCTCTGATACCTAAAAATAAAAACACATCCAAACTTTAGCTATTAGATGAGAGATAAATTTTTAATACCACCTGCAGAAAGGGACTGGGCAGGTCTCTTTCAACATCCTGTCACGTCAGCAGAAGATCTAATGTGTTGGAGACGGATGGTCCCTAAGGACTTGGTGGCAAATTTGCACTTCGGCTTGCTGTATTTTTAGATTAAAGTAATTAACTTTCATTTTCACATTGCTTCCGCTCCAGCTGCTATCTGATCAGGCATGCTGCATGAACACTGAAGGAAGAAGAGAGGGCAGACTTGTTTTATAACATACTTAATAAAAACTTAGCTTCAAGATGATGTTGAGGAAAATGCATGTAGAGTATCATTAAAATGTCCCAAAGTTTTTTTGAGAGGCGATTTTTTGAGATATTTTCATAATTTTATTTTGCTAATGGTATTATTTAATGGTCCACAGAGTGAGAACCCCTGCTCATCGACGCTCTCTCATTTAGTGGCACAGTACACACCCACAGGGCTGTAGGACAAATGATCGAAAAACAGCCAGAATATTTCCTTTCTTGACATTTTTGTGAGTTCATTTTGTTTATTTATTTGACGTGGCTAATGTAACTTGCGGTTTGCACACATCTCCCAGCAGAAATAGGGGGTAGGGTGGATAGATGGCACTTGTGTGCTGACGGTGGAAAATTGTGACATCTTACCCAACCCTAGCTTGCAAGTAGGCAGGGTTGGAGAGAAAAAGAATACTGTGAGAAATGCCAATCCTCCTTTGGATTTGGATTTCGCTTAATTCCATCCATTTTCAATTTAGAACTGAAATTGTGACACCCCTAGTTATAATCACATTATAAAGAATTTTTTAATGACTTATGTGGTCGAGTATCGTATTATTTCATAATTGCTCATCATTCACTGACATTTTTTTGCTTTGCTTTTTGTTTTTTTGCTTGCTTAGTGTACTATAGTTCTCATAGTTGTAATACATTATAACATGCATTGTAAAATGATTATAGTGTTTTTGCAGGAAACATTGCATTAGTAAAATGTGAATGTTCATCATTCAGTTCATCAAAAGTGGGGTACTCAATATTATACTTCATACTTTACTTTCTTACTTACAGCAAACAATGACCACTTATAGTGACTTATAATCACATTATAATGCACAGGGATTATAATGCATTATAAAATAGTTATCATGTATTACAACTATGAGAAATAAATACACTGTGATCATTGCCAAAAAGTAACCAGCAATCGTGAAGTATTATGATACTTGACCTTATAAGTCATGATAAAATGCTTTTAATGTGTTATGATTATTATTATAAAGCGTTATAAATATTTGAGTGTTTATAAGTATCATTTTATATTGGTATAAGCACAGTATAATACATCATAAATAATTTAATGCATTTGAACGCGTTGTAGACATTGGCGTCATAGAGTGTTACCCAATTAAGAACATCTGGTGGAAATTTTGTTTAAAACCCAACTGTCTGGATTCATTTTCTTCTTTTCCACAGTTTCAACATTAAGGTTTTGGTTGTAAACAAGACAAATTGTTCCAAACATCAACAGTAATTCCAGTAACAGTAATTCCATTATGCAGGCCTAAATGTCAGTGGTGAAAGTTGATGCTACTGCCTGATTCTGAGTAACTGACACATCAGTACGCCTACTGATGGTAACAGTTCTGCTCTTGCGCTTACCTCATTTTCAGAGGAACTGGCAGACAGCAGAACTTCCTGTGCATCAAAGAACTCAGACAAAGACTCAGTGATTGAGGCTCTGCTCTCATTGGACACTTGGTGTACGAGGGGACGGGATTCATCAACAGAATCCTGTTTCTAGGAGACACAGTGTTCACACAGCTATAATTAAGAACAGGAAAAGGGCAACATCATCACAGCCAGGAGTGGTGGCAATTACAGGGTCATTCAGAATACAATACAATCGCACTTTGTGGATAATGAGACAATCACAACACACAAATGATATTCAATATATTGAAAGACAGTCTTCTATAATATATCATGGATTGTTATAATGAGTTTTAGTGACCAGAAGGAAATCACCTTAAAATGTTCAAGAAGCAGATATCAGTCCTACACAATATTAACATTATGCAACAAAGTGCATAAAAAGACTTTAATAGTGTTCATGTGTGTAATCATTTGAGTGCTTAACAGCCATAGACAGGCCAAATTCTGAAAAATCTGAACATTTCAGGATTAACATTTGTGCACAGGAATGATTTTACTACAGGTAAAGATCAATTTCATATATTGAGAAGATATTGTAGGGGTGGACGACCTGGCTGAAGAATAATATCACAATCTGTTTAACTGCACTATAGCCAGACTTGAAATAGCCAATGCAATAAATATACTACACAGGTTTCAAAATGGTATTAAACATGAGTTGTAAACAGAAGCCAAAAGATAACATGATTATAAAATAATACTTTTCAAGTACACACAACTAGATCTGCTGGTCAATAATAATATAATAATAATCTTTATTTATATAGCACTTTTCATAAGATAAAATGCAGCTCAAAGTGCTTCACAAGAGAAAAAGGAGACACAAGAAGTTAAAAGAATAAACTAATAAAACCTGAAAGAGATAAAAGTAATAAAAACAAGTTGATTATTATAAAAGGCAATTTAAGATATAAAAAAAAGCCTTAAACACAAAAAAGGTGAGATTAGTTAAAAGCAAGACCATAAAAATATATTTTAAGCTGGTTCTTATAATCATCAACAGAATTTGCTTGGCCTATTTATATGTTTTGGGAGTTTGTGCCAAATCTTGGGTGCATGGTAACAGAAATCTGCTTCACCATATTTCTTACAAGTCATTTTGGTACATTTAGCAAGCCAGCATTAAACAGCCTAAGGGAACGATTTGAAACAGTCAGTTAAGCAATCAGAGAGGTATGAAGGTGTTAAACCATTTAGTAAAAACAAGTAAAAGAATTTTAGAATCAATCGTCAGAGTTACAGAGGTTATGTGAAGTTTGGAAAAAGAAGAGGACAACTTTACTATTCATCTGCAAAGCAGATTGTGGAAGCTGTAGACCACAATCTCCATCTTTATCTGAAGTAATCAGATTATTCTATATCAATCAAACATATGTCTAGAGACTTTATCACAATATATTACTGCATCAGTTATCAAGTGCCAGTCAGAGATGCAAGTGCGCAACAAGTGTGCACACCCACTCTTGTGCAATATTGCAAATTCTGACTGACAAGTTGATATTGTTGACACAAAACAGGATGCACATTTTAAATGGACCCAGAGCATTCATATAATACAACTCAAAACCAAACACGTAGTATTTTCGACAGAACCACACATGGATCCTCTGTTGCTGCTGGAGCGTATTAATTAGCCTGGAGATAATCCCACAGGAGGTACATTAGTTTTGCACTGTGTGTTCAACAAATTTCCAGGGACACAATTAAGTAGATCAGCTCACACTCTCTGGTCAGCCAATCTGATTATGTGAGCAAAGAGCTTCCTCTAGGAGACAGATGATAATGTGACAGGTAGTTAGAAGTCTACCACTGAGCCATGTGATAGTGATACACTTGGGCGCTGTGCCTCGGGAGAGGGGACAGGTCGCCCCCAACTTCTGAAAAACATGAAGTTGTCCCCACCAATAAATTATTTCTAAACCAATCATGTAACTGAAAATATACAGTATTATTTAACTGAAACTGACTCTAAGAGGGATTTTGGGAAATCGTCACGGTGCACTTCATCATGATACCTTTTAGGGTAATTCCAGTGTTTTTAAACCTGGGCTCTATATTTAAATATTTAGGTGTATAAAAGACTAATACATACAAAAACTACCTCCTCAAAAAGTGCTTGTTTTGCCACTGACAGGCTCAGATTGTTGTTCTAAGCATCTGACAACATTACTGATAGGATTCCTATGGAGATTTTTTTTAATGAGTAAGATCCTTTTTTGTTAAACTTCAAAGCCACCAGACTTTATTGACAAAAACAGTAATTTTACCTCACAGGAGTTGCTGGTCTGCCTCAGTTGGTTAGTTTGTTTGTGTTATTGTGTGACTTTGTTGTTTAAAAGGATTAAGTTTGGATCAGAAGCCACCTCCCCGTCCACCTCCCGGATAAGTCCAGGCCTGAATTTCTTTCCCAGTACACCACTGTTCCCCTTTAAATTGTAATGAGATCTGCGCCAATGGTGAGACGTGTGTACACAACCACAGGACTGAGAGGAAGCACTTTCTCATAGCAAAGAATGGCAACTTATTTTACGGGGCAGAGTTCCCAGAAAAGTGTGTAGTGAACAAGATTACAAAAACAAATCACTTGTTTATAGTCAGTGTCATGCGAAAACAAAGTGAGTGGAGTGAGGTGGAGAGAGGAGAGCAACATTTGTTAAATGAGGAGGAGACGGAAAGGACAGCTCATTCACGCTGTGGTAAATTTTAGACAGGGTGGGACGAAAATAAAAAGATGGATACAATAATCATCATGATGGTGGGGAGGGAGAGGGAGTAGAGACACTGCATTCCTGCACCCACCTGCACAGGGGCAGTTAGATTTATTAGTGCAGGCTCTACGATGTGGGACTCAGCGTGAATCTTGCACAGGCGCTCTCTCAGCTCAGAGTTCTGGGCTAAAGCCTGGAAAAATAACCAGTGTAAACATTGTTTATAGCACACACCCAACCAGTAATGCCTTGACTTGTATAAACTCTACCCTTACAAGGGATAGTTCAGATTGTTTGAAGAGGGTTGTGTGAAGTATTTATTGATAATCAGTGTAATACCTACTGTTGATGCCTACTGTTGACATGCCCCCAGATTGGAGATGCACCAGGAGCCAAGCTAAGTAATATACTGTCAGCAGCTAAAGGTATTTTAATCACCTTAAAAAAGGTCCACCTAATAAATACGCTTTAGTGTGCGTTATTTTTAGAATTTTCACAACTTTACTTTGGCACCAGACAGCTTTTTTCTGATGGGAAACTGTCGCTATATAAGACACATGTAGCTCTCTCCAAACCAACCACACTATGGGTGAAATCAGCGATTGCAGAACACAGGAACTGCTGGTCTACCACTACCTTGATCTGTTAGTTTGTTTGCGTTATCATGTGACTTTTGTGTTTTAAAAGGATAGTTTGGACTGACCAAAGTCACACAATTTCAGTCACACGATTTTGCCTCTGGAGTTTGGTCGGTTTGAAGAGAGTGTTATTTGGCTAGTATAATGCTGGTTTCCCATCGGAAAAGGCTATCTGACAAGCTGTGAAAATATTCTAAATATAGCGTACATCTAAACTGATACTGTTTTTTTTTAGGTAAACCTTTTTTAAGAGGCTTAAATATCTATTGTTGTTGACCCTGCTTGGCTTCTGGGTTCGTGTCCCTCTCTGCTGTCTAACTGGGGATGTGTGGACAAGGATCTACTGTAGCTAATACACTGACTATCTCATACAGTCCCACATCAAATAATCTTAACTATACCTTTATGTGCTTCCCTTCAGCTAAATGGTCTCAAAATCAAGCTGTAAACATGGAATTTACCTTAACTATAGAGACATGTGTATGTGTTATCACTACAGACATCCAACAGGAATCCACAGGAGCCCAAACTACATTAGTCATCTATTACTGACTCTGTGTGAGGTAGAGTAGGTAGAAGCTGAGTAATCAGGAGAAAAGCTAACACCCAGCAGGATATTTAAAGTCAAAGAAACGTGTTGGCGGAGAGAGCACAGAAGTTCGAAATGTGGCGAGAGAAGTCAGCATGACAATGAACGTGTGTGTAACCAAAAGACCGAAAATAGAAAAGGCCTCTGGGTGGGAGGCACCAGCAACAGGAAACATGACTGTTGAACGCGGTTCAGGTGGGCAGACATCACACCAGCGGCTAGTAATCCCTCTATGAGGCTTGTCAGTGTGTCATGCCTGACAAGTGGTGTGGGAGGACACGACATGTGAGAGGAGTGTAACTGTCTAAAGAAGGTGGAATACCTAACCTATTTCTACTGGCTGATAACATGTCTGAGTAACACTTTATCTGAAGGAGTATGCACAAGACTGTCATTACACTGTCATAACCATGTCATGAGACCTGCCAATAACATGAAGGAGTCTTTATGAATGTTTATGACAGTTGTCATAAAGTGTCATTTGGTCAATTATGTCATCCTTAAAGCAAAGTTGACATTTTTTGAGATGTCTTTGTTATGACAACTTGACATTATCAACTTCAACTCAACTCAGATGTTTTATCTTTCTATTTTCACAATACATTATACTGTTACATGTGGTTGGTTTTGACACTGGCCTTCATGAGACCATTATAAGTGTGTCATGAATATTTTCCTTGACGTCAGGTAAAGGGGTACTTTTTTAACTTAATAAAGATGTCACTGAGTTTTAGGACACTGTAAAAATGCTTTTGTAACAATATTTATGACACACTTATAATGGTCTCATGAAGGCCAGTGTCAAAACCAACCACATAACACAGTGTAACATAATAAACAATCATAAAGCTTAACATTTTCTTTGTGTTTGATAATGTCAAGTTGTTATGACAAAGACACTTAAAGGTAGAATCAGTCACAATATAGATAGTTGATTGTTAAGTCTCATTCCCAGGATGTTAAATACCGACGTTTTGGGTCGGTAAAGCGTCTCGAGCACAGCAAATTTAAGAGGAAATAAGGAAACACAGGCAGAGGGCAGAGTCTCTGTAGATTCAGTCACCACCACACACGTCATAAGTGATTATGTTAATATGAGTATAGACATTGTTTTGTTTTGTTTTTCAGGAAAATGATACAGATCATGCCTTTAATGACAACAGTCAAAAACATTCATAAAGACTCTTTCATGTTAATGGCAGGTGATATGGTTATGACAATGTAATGACAGTCTTATGAATATCCCTTCAAATAAGTGCTCCCCATGTCTGAGTGTGAGTGTGTGTTGCTTCACGTACCGTTGCCAGTGCATTCTTCAAACCAACCACCTGTGGTGAGGTAGGGGGACACGTTTCATGGTCCAGACATTGTTTTAATCTCTCTCTCTCACATGTTAGTGAACTCAGGGCTGACTTCATGGTCGCATGCACTGCAGCAACAAGAGAAAAAAAAAAGGTGCTTAACTGCAAACCAATTTGTATTCATTTCAGAGCGATGCAGATCTGGTCCCAGTGGATCCAGTGACAGTCTATCACACCACGCTCCTAATAAAATGGAACAAGTGTGAAATTTTGATTATCTACAATCACTCAGCAAGCAGCAGTCTTTGTTTTATGACATCCATTTTTACACGCACTTCATAATTGGTGCTTGGGAGGCCACATTATTGAAGGCACGATATTAATGCATCATTGTGTTTGATTAAGCCCATCACACATCGTTATCTTCATCATTTTGAACGTGCATAAATTTGGCATTTTAAATGCCAGCAGAATTGACAGCTGTTCCCTGGAGTGATTTTAAACCCATTTTGCAGAAAAAGTGGGAATCGTGATGCCATTATGTAAAACATAAATCATTCTTGTTATGTTATGTCAAGCTTCAGGTATCTGAACATACGATAAATTTTAATGAGGAGTTGAAGAAAATTAATTAGGACACCTATTTTCCAAGCTTTGTGGTTTAGAAAATAAACTTCTCACCTAGGGCACATCATCAGAATCCTAATGAATGAAAACTGAGGCAAACAGTTTATCGGTAATTAACAGCTGCCATAGGTGTACCATTGTCACTCCCATTTCAAACAGCAACACTGTGCCAGACCTAGCTTACTTGCAAATAAGACAGCAGGACAGATTCATTAGGAGTAACTTGTGGAGTTTCTCTCACAAAAAAACGTATCCTTATATCCTGAATGTGTCACTCATACTTACCAGAATATAACTGTGAATTAAAATGACTCACGAATTAGTGGCAACACGACAGAAGTCCTCTTGTAGCTTGGCCACGTCAAAGGGGGAATCCAGGGATTCAGGATCGACCTTGTCATTGGCAAGTGCAGCAGTGGAGAGGTTAGGGTTAGAGGCGTGGAGGCGGATGGAGCCGGAGGAGATGCAGCTGGGTACCTACAGCGGAGCATGAGGAGTAGAGCCTTAAGTGACTCATACTAAAAAAGATGTCACACTTTGTTGTCATGTTGATTACCTGCAGAGTTGTTTTGACATCTTTGTTGTAGTTTTTAGTGCGCCATTTCCTTGGAAGTCTCTTCTCCTTCTTGGGGCTTTCAAATGTTGACGCCTAGTGAGCAGAGATAGAAGACATGGATATTCTATATTTAGTCACAAATGACTTGAGGGCAAGTAAAAATGCTGGAGGAGAGAAACAATAAATGATGAAACAGTGTACTTAACATAAAATTTGGAGTCATCTAGTATTTGGATGGATAGTAAATTTACTACATTTCTCAGACTAAAAGGTAATTCCAGTATTTTTAAACTTAGGCCCTATTTTCTTTTTGCACATTTGGGGGTATATATGATTAATATGTACAAAAAGTTAGTTTGAATCCAAACTAAATCTAAAAAAAAACACAAAAAAACACTTTTTAGCAGAGGTACATTGCAGCCTGTTTCACAGCTGCTATGTTCTACTGGACTAGTTCCAAAACTTTTTCTATCTATTAGTCATTTAGACCCTAAAATATACAAAAATAGGGCCCAGGTTTAAAAACACCAAAAATTCCCAAGTTTTTGCTCTGTGCCCCAATTACAGTTGAGCAAACTTGGTACTTTCGGTCAACATCCTCTTTTTCTGTAAAGGCAATATGGGTCACATCGTACATTAGCTACTGTTAGCAAAATGCTAGATAACCAGCTAGCAGATGAGCTAATTTAAGATGTAAATATATGACACTTTTACAGGTTTACAGGTCTTGTTACCATAAAATCTGGTATTCTTTTCAACAAAGATGAGCCTTGCATATGCATTTGTACAAAAAACAGAAGGAGAAAGCTGACCGAACGCTTGCTCAACTGTCACTGGAGCACAGAGCAAAAAGGGGCGGGACTTAGGAAGGGTCAATTACACTTACTTTAACTTAAATTGCAACTATGATGAACCACCCTGCTCTGCATTTTAAGGCGAAAAGGATTAGAAATAAAGTGCTGACCTGCAACGCTTGGATAGATGGAGCAGAGTAGGTACGGTGGAGGACTTCCATACTCTGAAGCAGGTGGTTGAGCTCCAGCAGGTAGGCCTCACAGACTGACAAATCTGTGGAGAGTCGGAAAAAAGATCTATGTTGAGATAAGAAGGTTAAGAAATGGGAAGAGCTTAAAAGAAAGAGGAAAGTAAACAGACATCAAAGACATCAGCCAATCAACCACTCCCTGTAAAGCTTGTAAAGCTTGACAGACCCTAACATATCATCTATTCAGTTAGTGAGTCCAGGTGCACCAAGGTGAAGTTAAAGGTTTCCACATGTGCTCATAGAACTACAGTTATAACATGTATCCTTTGTTCAAATAGACTCCATAGGTTTAAGAAAAGCTTCTCCTGCCAAGACACAAGTCTCTGTTTTAGCACCCTTGGTCAGTAACAGCAGGAGGACAAAACTGCAAAAAACAACTCCCATCTCTGTCTGCCTCAGAAAGAGGAGAAGGTGAGTCAAAGAGAAGAATGTATCAAGTTAAACCGCCCAAGACTCTGACGTTTTGTAGGGACAAATAACAGGTGACCAAGCAGCTCAGGTTGATCAACAGAGCACACAAGTTGCTCGCTCACTTTACAGAAGTTACTGTCACTTAACAGATAGTAGGTTGTGGAAAGCTTCCTTGATACAGTTCATGTAACCCATTTCCCTCCTTAGCCCTGGCATGGACAGTGTTTCAGAATAACCAGAATATAAATTTGAATGAGGAGTGACAAACAGAAGATTGCCACATGCAGTAATTACAACTGTCAATTTTTTAGCTGTTTATAAATGTATGAGCTAGTCGTTATTCAGTTGTGGACTCGGGCTGTCAGAGGGGAAGGGGCAAAAAAAAAAGGGGACCACCTGTATGTGGCAGGACACCAGTGCACAGAAAGCCACGATGCATTTATATAACCAATACTTGGTTAAGATTATGTGAATCATATTTAAAGTATAACTACTACACCTCTGTAATAAAAACACACTGTTAAGTATTAATTATTTAACCTTTAGAGGCATGCAGGCCAGCCTATAAGTCAATCTAAATCTCATTTCCTCCATTGGAAGGACACCCTCGAGGCCACTTTATCATGTTTTCTTGCACCCTGGCCACTATAGAGGGTATTTTAACATGTTTTATTTGCCAGGGGTGTCCAAGGCAGCACTTTTTTTAACATGTGGCCAATCACCCCACACATCTTCCCCCGATTTCTTAGTACATTTTCCAAACTTTCTGGATTCTGAAAGTCATAACTTCTCTCTTACAACTGCAGTAAATATTGACACAGTACATCATCAGAATCCTAACGAACGACAACAGTTTATCAGTAATCAACATCTTTCTTTCATTATAAACAACATCAAACCTATCTTGCTTGCAAATAAGACAACAGGCTAAGAGATTTATTCAAAATAACTGGAGTATTTGTACATTTAACAAATGCTCAAATGAAAAAGCTGGACTCTCCTACCTAGATCTCCTACCTCTCTCACTGTTGGCAACTAAACTGAAACTAGGAGGCTTTGAATATAACACAAACTTTTCTGAACACTGAATAATTATCCAATTTAGAAGCATCAACCGTTGATGTTGGTTAATGTTGGTTAATGTTTTTTTAACTCCATCAAGGTTATGTTTTTGGTGGTATTTGAAGGGTGTAGTATGGGCCAAACCCATTAAATTTTGGAGTGGCTCCTAATCACGGGGTGGATACAAAAATTATTTTTCACTTTCTTAACATTATGAGATAGAGCCTTAGCGTAATAATGACAAAACACAGCCAACTGTAGCAAAACGATGACTCCGTATCACAATCCACATTCACAGGTAGCAGTAATTCTCTGGGAAGCCTACACGTAGTTGCTCAAACTTCATACAGGAAGAAATTGTTATGGAGCATTTGGGAACAGCGTTTTTATGGAAAGGTAAATACACTCATATTATGCAAATAATTTTACTCTTATATGCATTCAAATATTAATTGTCTGCAATACACCAGAGATATTATAGAAATATGTTGAAACTTTATGCTTCATGAGAACAAGCAAAAATACTTATTGTGAAGTTTGTGCTTGCAGATTTGCGTAACATAGGAGTCGACTATTGGCCTTGGTGGAGTTATGTGCTCTCCGAGTGCACATAATCAGGTTTGATTTTGTAACAAAATAATAATCAAAGAAGGTGTTCGGCATCCAACTTGAAATTTCCAAATGGCTCACTAATCCACTAGTGCAAGAAAAGTGCAAATTATCTCATGATGTAAATCCTGGTTCCAACCAAAATTCAACCAGTCAATTAACAGTCTTAGACAGCTGGCCACTCGGAATGGGGGTTGAGAACTGGTTCCAAACTGTCCGATATATTGAAATTGTTTGCAATTTGAGCTTGTCTTTTTTTCAATGCCTGTGTGTTTTGCACATTGCAAAACAATTACATCAAGCTCATGTGTCTACGCTGCTGGAAACACGAGGCTTCAATTACATGAAGAAAGAACAGTGGTATGAATAAAATCTTATCAAGTCCCAACCCCTCTGGCCACAAAATCTAACATTTTACTGTCTTGCTTAGAAGGATGCATCAGATACTAAGTGTAAACAAAACTCCACAAGTCATGAGGGACAGCTCTGTTGTCTCACCTTTGGAGCACTTGTCCATGTCATCAGATGACTGAAGCCAGGCTGCTACTTTGGCCTGGCTGGTGCAGCCTAAAGGGAAGGCTGCTGCAGAATGCACTGTGGACTGCCTTCGTATAGACATGCACTGCAATAGCAAACAGACCCAAAGGTCAGTCCAATAACAATCTGCTTTCTTGATGAATTTCTTCATTAGGGGGGCTTCGACTCCAGTAAATATCATAGATAAAATAATTATATTCATGAGCAGAAACACAGCACAAAGCATTTCTTCTTTAAACAGAGTTTTTATTAACAGTGTGCTCCGCAGTGCACAGGGATACCTTTCTGATAGAGGCACTCTCAGCCATGCTCGGGGAGCTGGGGGAGGGGTAGTGTGGGTAGTGGAAGGACTTCTCGTTAGGGTACATGGCAATCTCATTTTGCCGATAGAGCCGATGGTGACGCAGCTTCGACACCCATTCATCAAAGAGCTCCTGTGATTTAATCTGCAGAGCATATACCACAATCAGAAATCAACACAAGGACAAGTCAGGTGAGGAGACGTGAAGGTGGAAAAACACACACAGGTACTGAAATTCTCCCTCACAACACATGAGGTAATTTTAAAGTCATTTTACTGTTAGCATCTGGGAAGGGAATCCATGAGTGATCCATGTTTTAGCTCACTTACTGTAAGTATGTGGGGAAATTTACAAGCCTTGCGTTTTTACCTTCAGGTGATAGATGTTCTCCTCGGCATCCAGATCGATGCACTTGGCTTTATTCTTAATGGCCATGACAGAGAGACCCACGTCAATGCAGCCATGTAGCTTCCCTTTCTCAATCTGCAAGTCAACACACAATAATGTGGTGAGTATACAGCGGAAACAATATGATCAAAAGCTTGGGACATTATCATTCTATACAAGTGCTGTTTAAATAACTAGCTTTTAGTAATCAAGTAGACCCTTTACAGTATTCATTTTGGAACTTTTCATACATGACAACATATGGTATTGTTAAGTTAAATTGAACTGAATAAATAAAACTTGTCTATTTAAGTTCAGTTAATTAAAAAAGATTAGTTAATTCCACAAATTCCTGTATGATTGTTTACAGTGTGTGCATAAAATTTGCTACATAAATAAACATGCTTGCTTGTTAAATAATGAAGCTGTCCATTTCATTACTTTATATTCATGGAATAAATATACTGATGTCAAGTAGATGGTCATCTTCATAAAAAAAAAATAGAGAGAAAGAGAAAAGAGAGTCATAATAATCATCCACTTATAGTGATCAATTTGACGCAGACAGACATGATGATAAGAGGTTTCCACTGCATTACACTGGAGATAATACAAATGCAACATGATACTGTTCAGTTTTAAAATGGGCTATTCCGTGTTTAAAGTAGCAACAATAATCCTTTTATTTGCTCAGCCGCCCCGGCCAAGTGGAGCCTCAGCATAGCTGATGTATAATTATGTGAGACTGGCAGGTAAAATGCACCGTGTGATTCCAATCAATGAAAATGAGATCGTGAGAGAACGAAGGCCTTTTGTATCTACAGGCGGAGATAGATCATTGTGGGGAAGGCAAGCAGCAGTACAACAAGAATGATACAAAATGTCCGTTGTAATCTTCTGTAACTGACAGGACCACATATCTGCAGCGGCCAGCAGGCTTTTGTACTCACATCAGCGCTGCACTTTCCATACTTCAGGATGCCCTTGTCCAGGAAAAAGTATCTCTGTGGGGAGAAGGGAGGACAATAAGCAAGTGAGATATAGCTGGGATGATATGCAACATCCCTGACAGCAAGTCAGAGTTGTGATGCCGTGATCATGACAGCCTCTTGTTAATGTATGATTTTAATGTCTCTGCAGTGAGATGTTTGTCATCCCAGGCTCTTGTCTGCTTCTATTACTCTTCCTCTCATTCTGTTGCAATCTTCCTCCTCCTCCACCATCTTCCTAAATGTGATTCTTGGTGCTCTTACTGTACATCACCAGAATCAGAGTGTTGAAAGCACAAAGACCTGAAATGCTCTGACTGTACGTCAATACTAAATGTATACAGCTCTATTAACCAACAGGCCATCAGCTAATGCGTCTGAGAAGGAACACCAAGAATCCCAGGCAGCATCATCCCGGTGAAAGCTTTTAGACTGAGCATGAACAGGCAGTGACCCAGGCAACATGTGACTCCTCTGTGGGTGAAATCATCTTCAGAATAACCTCATTCAATTACTTTAAAACGCAAATGAGTGATGTCAGCAGACTTTTTGTAGAGGGAACCTGGAAAGCACTGGGTACAACTGGGAAATAGAAATGACTTCAAGTGCATCGAGAAATACGTCATGAAGTCTATCATTCTGAGAGATGAGTAAGGCAACATGGGTCATTTAAGGACCTCGCAGGTGTTGGATTATACCTTATGCCAACCCTTCATGGGCCATTTTCTCCTCTTCAGCATGTAGCCCTCCTGTTTCTGCGGCTCTAGGACGCTGCTGAAGCCCCCACGCAAGCCCTCCACGATTTCCCAGCTGTCCTGTGGGCAGAGGTGATTTATGAGACGTTAGCAGACACTCATCTTGTGCGCACACATGCAGATTAAAGTTGCTGAGAGGTTTGGTAACACAAAACAACATATGATAACATAAAATTAATCATACACTCCAGACTATGCGGCCAGTAGCTCCCTCAAATTTGTCCACATTTTTGTTTGAAACTGTTACACTCTTAGAAATAAAGGTTCAGAAAGGGGTCCTTCCTGAAGGGCTAAGGTTCTACACAGAACTATTTGCTTCTAAAGAACCCCTTTCTTGAAAAACAGGTTCCTCAATGGTTCTTTTGTAAGACTGATGGTTCCATCAACAACCCTTTTCTTTCAAAGAAACCATTGTGGAAGAAAGAGTTTTTGAAATCCTTAAAGAACTCTTTCATCAAGGGATCTTTGTACAATGATATAAAACAGTTCTCGGCTATACTTAAGGCTGCTGCTGCTGGCTAATGTCTGGCCAGAAAAATTAAATGAGGTGGGACTCAGACCGGCCAAACAATGGGAAATCAGAGACTGTTGCATCCACATCTTACTGCTCCAACACAACAATTCGAAGTAAGGTGTTGCTGTTGTCGGGTGGAGTGAACTCTGAGTGGACAGGATGCAACACCCAAGACTCCAGCAGGATCAGGGGAGGAGGACTCTGCATTTACATCAACGATGCTTCATGCTCAAACACAGTAAAAGTTGAACAATGTTTCCCTGATGGCATAAAGATATCGACCATATTATCATTGCTTTCTTGTTGCTGTATATGTTGTTTTGTTTTCTTCTATATTTTATCCTACTCTATTCTGTTTTACCTCTACATGTGTGTGTGTCTAGAATGAAGGGACTGCAAGTTTATTTTCTTTGTGCAACCCTGTTTTCTATAATGATATTAAATTAGGTTACCATGGTACCTTGATAGCTTAGAAGTCAAGTCAAAAGCAAATTGTAATTTGTGGTATGCTGTGTCGTTCAGTCAGTGGGAGGCTGTGGGAGTGGGAGATAAGAGTTTCGCTGCTGAGTGGAAATGCCCTTTGAGGTGTGGTATCCAGCCTGGGGCTTTACAGACTACTTCCACCTCATGGTTCCATTTGCAAAATTAGCTTACCTGTCTAATCTCACTCTTCACAATAATCATTTCCTGACTGAGATTAAATCCAAATCCCCTGCAAATATAGAGATTACGATGATATTTCATCATAGACTAATCCAGATAGCTCTGTCGTGTACTTCAGCAAGTGAGAATTCCAGGAAATCCAGCAAAAACAGTGTAAACAGAAGGTTTTGTAATATCTTTGCGGGCACAGAGAGTATTGCATCATTTGGTGGTTTATATCACTTTTAGTTGATATAAAGTGATGAAGTAATTGTCAATCAGTCAGTTGAGCTGTGAGGCAATTTTGGCATCATGACCACTCTCCATATTGCAGTATCAGGTGATGCACACTGGCCAAAAACACTTTTTAAAGACTTTTTACCATTCACATCTTTAGAAAAGGAGCGGCAGTCAACAGGAAATCAATTAGCTCATCCAACAGAAGTCTCTAACGTGCATGCTTTCAGACAGTTGGCTCTTTATCTAATGTCTGTCGCTGCTTGTGTTGTTTGTTGTTGTGCTGTTTGTTTTCAACTAGTTGAACTGTGATTTGCTCTGCTCTTTCTGCTGCCCATGTCTGTGTTCTGCTTATACTATATAACTATAGGGCTGAACCACTGATCGAAATCACAGTATGGTCTACTGCAATTTTCAAATTGCAGGAGGTACAATATTTGATTTGATTTGATTTGATTTGATTTGATTGTATTTGTAAAATTATTGTGGTGCTGCGGAAATGTGCGGGCCTACACATCAGATTCTAAGGACTTACGAAAACATTTTTGTACAGCTGTAACTAATGATTGTTTTCATTATCAGTTAATCTATCAATCATTTTTATGATTAATCAATTAGTTGTTTAGTCCATAAAATGTCAGAAACTGTTAATCAGTGTTTCCCAAAGTCCAAGATGATGTCCTTAAATGTCTTGTTTTGTTCACAACTAAAAGATATTCAGTTTATTGTCAGAGAGGAGTAAAAAAAACAGAAAAAAAATTACATTTAAGATGCTGAAATCAGAGAATTTGGACAATTTTCTTTAAAAAAACACAGAGGTACATAGGGATTAATCAATCATCAAAACAGTTGTCAAGTAATTTAATAGTTGACAACTAATCTATTAATCAACAAGTCATGCAGTTCTACATCGTTTGGTACAGATCACCTCAAAAATCAGACCTTTAATATCTTTTTCAATGAAAATGAGAATAATGATGAAAAACTTATCATCCCTCTAATATCACAAATTGCAATTGCGATTTCAATAAAAATAATTGCAATTAGATATTTTTTCAAAATTGTTCGGCCCTACATAATTAACATGCCAACAGGCCAAAATTAGCCCTTTGGCTAATTCAGACATATTTACAGTAATGCTTAATGACATGCCCTGTCCAAAAGAAAGAATAAATAAACTGAACGTAAGTATCTATTGATTTTTCCCGTGTATGCACCTAATGAACAACTTCCATAAGGATGAATGGGGTGCCATCGAGGGAAAAGTGGGATGTACTGTTTTTGGAGCTTGACCCATATTAGTGACTAAAATTCAGGACATTCTCTGCTGCTTCGATTTTTTTTTTTTTTTTTTGGACATTTTTGTATTTTTTCAACAGGTTGATAGTATATAAATAGACAGTAAAGAAGGACAGAGAGAGGGGGATATCATATCACTGCTGCCTTGTGAAGGCCACTTAAATTTGGTGATTTTGAACTGTTCAATCAAACTGAAGGAGGGAGTGCTCCTTTAGGGGTTGAGACAATTTATAAAGCCACTCGATCATCTGAAAAATGCATTGTCACAAAGCTGAAAACATTGCTGTTTTTCTTAGCTCCTGAAAAGGTGACTTTTTGGAGAGAAGTCATTTTCACTGGACAGAGTATGGTCAGTGTTTTCACCATGAGATCACCTGTCTATCTCCTGTGAGTTTTCAAACTTTAACGAAGAGCAATAATGAATTGATGAAGTCTGACTCCGGCTATCCAACATGACGCTTTGCTGCTTTTCTTTGTTTGATGTCATTGTACATGGAGTATATCTGAGTACTGCTGAATGAACTAAACTGGATGAGTACATTCACCACCAATTTAAAAGTTTTAAATAAAGTTTTTTTTTAAATACAGTTACTATAGTTCCAGTTTTCTTCAAGATGCATAAAATGGTAGATGAATGGTATCATAACTGAGCATCCTGGGTTCAATAAAGTAAAAAATAAACAGGACAATAAGTCTAAATTTTCCAACTGAAACATTGTTATTTATTTAGAACTTTACGAGCAATCAGGTGGCTTTACAACAATATAATAGATAGACATCTACATTTTTGAAGAATTTCACAAAAGCTGAAATTCTGAATAATTTACACTTGATGTTGACTATTCATAGTTCAGAGCCTGAATGATCGAGTGGAAGCTACAGCTATTGAGAAGTTAATGTTTTGACATAAAGCTGATTAGATCACCCCAGTAACTGAATTCAATTCCAACAACTAACCACTATCATGTTCAATTTTGAAAAAATGGTCTTCTTATAATGAAATGGCTACTAATGGGGACTAACATCATCACACATGAATACAGTTGGACTCATTGAATCCTCAAACGCTGAGCTTTCCAGTCTTAACAAATTTTCAAATTTAGATTCAAATATTGTTTAGGGGCCTAAGTAGGCAGAATTACACAGATACACCATTTTTATTTTTATTTTTAAGAATAAATTATTTATACTGCATCTAAAAAAATGCGTGGTTGTTGAAATGGTACCAGTATCTTCATACAAGCTTTAAAACTGAACCCATTACAGCCTATGAAAGATGGGCAGATGTAACACCCACTTACACACAGCGGAAATAATAAGCAGACAAAAGATGTCACCTTGAGCTTGTGGAGATTATGATGGATATTTTTCACAATTTTCTGACACTTAATAGACTAAAGAATTAATGGAAAATAATCATGAAGCTGCAGCCGCATGTTTGTATGAATTAATTCTGCTGGTAATGTAGTATTTTAGGATTATACCCTAAACCTCATAAAGGATAGATTTATCCAAGTGGGACAAAAACTCAAACACAGATGACATTCACAGCAGCACAGCTCTCTAGCGGGACTTTGGGTTCTTGGCACAGGTTTGAGGTGACTCTGTGTCTGTTATCTCAGTGTGTCCCTGAATGTTCCAGTGTATAACCGCTCTGGCTAAACAAACTGTATCAGTCAGAGAGGCTGACTGCTGGAGGTGAGGCCAGCTAAAATAAACCCTCATTTCTGAAGGGGGTTGGGGGATGGAGAGGGCGTGGCTCATGTTCACCCTCATGGGTTGTGTTCACTCTCCCTGAGCACTCGTCACAGCTCGCTCTGACACAGGCACACAGTGAGTCATTGTCACACACTGCCCGAGCACTCTTCTTCAAGGTCACGAGACCCTTTGAAAGAGAAAGCAGTGATATAACTGACAAGAGGACATGTACGCTTACAGGGATAGCTCTCAGCATAAGAATGTGTCCAAAGTTGTCCTAATGTACTCCGCAGCCACAGCTTTAAGATGACTCGTGTCAAGAATGAGCCATCCATCAAAATCCAAAACATGAACCCACATCGTACAACTAGTGTGTTAATACCCATATTTAAATGTTTAAAAACATCTAAATATGAAATAAAATAGCTCAACATTTTAGGATTTCATCCCTATTTACCCTGTTTTTTCTACTATACTATAGGCTACTGTGTAATACTAGCTAACAAGCTGGCTAATCCACATCAATTGTTCGCCCGATAGTGTTTTGCTCTGTAGCAAAACTCAAGTTAACTTTTTTAAACATTGAAATTTGGTTAAACACAGCTCATCTAAGTACGGGAAACAGGAACGGAGAAATTGTACTGAGGTTCCACTCGTCCTTATACCTTAAACTGTAAACATTAAAATTTTAAACACTTTATAAATATCTGGTTCTTTTTAGTATTTTGTTTTTGTCCTAGTATTTTAACTCTTCCTGCTGTTTTAGTATTTGTACACATCTGAGAGAAACAGCGTTTTGATCAATGAAGTTTACTTTGACTTGACTTTGATTATGTGCTCATTCATTTTCTTGCCAAGAGTTTAATGAAAATATTGATTATGTCTATAATTTACTGTAAACATGAAGCTACTGCCAGCAGAGGGTTTGCTTAGTTTAGCATAAAGACTGGAAACAATGGGAAAGTGCTAGCCTGACTACCTATCAGCACCTCTAAAGATCACTAATCAACATCTTAATGCTTATATCTTAATCCACACAATAAAGAAGTGTAGTTTGTGGTTAACTGCAGCTTGCACCCGGCCAAGAAATAAACCGCCCGTAAACTCACAATGTGTCATTTCTACACTTTGTTTTGGTACAGATTAAACAAACTTTTTATACTGTATTTGGCACTGGTAGCTAGATTTTGTTTAAAAAACAAAACCAGGCTAGTTTCCCACTGTTTTCACCCATCCCGGGTACAGTTTTGTCTCATATTAAAAAACAAAATGCACTGTCCCTTACAGAATCAATACGGGGAAAATGTCCTATATATTCGTACACACCTTACTCTAATGCATACATTATATTTTCACATGCCTGGAATGACATGAGAAATAATAAAATCAAAAAGTATTCAATCACATTAAAATTACACCTACAAATACTGACTAGAGACAAGTGGATTTCTTTTGCATTCATGTTGAGAGTAGCATAGGACTTTGAAATTGATGCATAAAAAGCACAAATTGGTGAAATAAAATTCACCAGAATGCAGAAAATGAAGTGTCTGACACTCAAAATCTCATGGATGAGGAGCTCAGACTCTCTGCTTGATTTGTGTCCTCTCCCCGGGCAGGTGTCCCTTTATTTTCCACACTGATGGTGGCAAACCAAGCTTTCGGCAAGAAAGGGAAGAAGAATATTTCCCAAAATGTTGAACTCTCCCATTGAGAAATACCAACTTGAACTGAAAAATGAACTGACCACTCATATTGATGAGACTCATTTATGCTCTGCCAAGTATAAAACACACTGTAGTTCAGTGGGTGCAAAGGAGACAATCAGTCTTTTTTAAAGTAAGTTGATTAGAGAGATCCATGACATTACATTCTTACTGGATCTGATTTGTATTTTTCCTTTGAGGAAATGTTAATTAATTTTTTTATGGGTGCATAAAAAAATCTGGTCCAAGCATGTTGAGGCTTGAGTGGTTTGAAATTGATTTTAAGATAATATTTATTCATTTGAATGTTTAGAGGTTCTTTGCTAATGAAAACACTTTTTCAGTCCATGTTTTTGTTGATACTCTAAAGTGTAGCACTATTGTCTGTGTGTCCTGTGGGCAGGACCAGGGAGAAACTTTATTACTTTAATTTCCGAATGGAAAAGCTGCTGTGGGCAATGAAGAATTAATGAGTCTGCTGCCTACAGATAAACGCTCAAGGCAAATGCAACAACAGTTTGTTCATGGTGCTAATATTTCCACTAATTTACGTGTGAGAGAACTACCTCTGAGGGAATTGTTCCAAAATTGCATTTTAGAAATTCAGAGCAGACCTTTTTCTGCATTTGGAGAAAATGCTGTGGTCTGAGGCAGTGACGGAAACTCTCTATTAAAAAAAAGTCCTTCTCATATTGGCTGTATTTATTCCTTGCTGCTGAAGATATAAAATGCAAAAGAGTCTCAAATGAGGCCGTCTCCTCTGGCTTGCATTTACAAAGAGCCATGCAGAGCCTTGCAAGAGCATCTGAGAAAACCACAGGATCTATTAGCAAGTTTGTGTGGTTAAGGCATGTCTTGTCAGGTCACTTTCCTCCCATGACACAGAGAGGTCCTGCCGTTTTATTTAGGATAAACAAACTGTATACTGAGAAAAGAAGAACATGGAGAGGCTAATAGCTCAAACTTTACCCCTTCTGTAAGATGATCACAGACTTATTTAACCAGTGAACAGTACATGATGGAGTAGTCGCATGCTTGTTAGTTATATCTTACGGTGTCTGCAGCTGGTGTGTGTTACCTGTCGGCTGTCATGTTTGGACGAGGAGCTGCTGTTGCTGCGTGACAGGGAGGATATCTTCTGTGACATGGCTGAACTGCGCTCCTCTGAGCCCATCTCTCTGCAGACGCTACGGCTGGAGTGGCAGGACCATTCCTATACTGAGAGAGGAAGGGGTGGAGATGGGGTCAGGAGGAAGAGGGGGTGGTTAGAAAGAGGGCTTTAAGAGGCAAGCCCTCTAAAAGCCTTTTAGCCCAGTCTCACTGAAAAATGCATTAGGTTATTTAGAGTGATTAGTTTTTCCATCTTCATGTAGCAGAATATGAGACGTAATGAGAAAAGCTGCACAGACGAGATCTCAGCATCAGCAAACGATACTGACAGACAAGACAGGAGGACATAAATTGGTCTGCAAGTGATGAGACCGCAGGTTTAAATAATTCATATCTTACTCTTACAGAGAGTGATGGACGTCAGCATTTAAAGATCATATGAATCTAAAGCACCCACTATGTACGTAAATGTGTTGGAAGATGTGGTCAGACCCTACACTAAGTATAGCAATAAGGCAATTAAAGTATTATACAAGCAAAAGTCCTTCAGAGGTTCAATTAAGGAAAACTGCACAACTATTATCAGCAAAATGTACTCGAGTATATAAAAATGCCCATTTTAAGATGTTAGATTGTTTCCTAAATGATTAATCAAGTAGTTCGATGGACAAAAAATTAATTTCCAACATTGATGAATTGTTTAAGTCATTCATCACACCAAAATGCAAAACACTTTTGACTGTTGGCTGGAAAAAACAAGTTCCTGAAGATGTCAACTGATGTTCTGGGAAACTGTGATGGACATTTTTACTATCCTCTGACATTTGTCTGTTTGACCATAACAATATCGTCTGCCTGCAGTGATGGTGACTTGATTTGTCACCATCTCAGCTGCTATGAGATGGTTCAGAAACCTTAATAAGGTGTGTACATGCCACAGTATCCTGGTTTCTATCAGAGTAGTTCCAGGTAGTACACCCAGGTTGCTTCAAACTGGGATAAGGTCTTATTCAAGTTTCTGAAACTGGGTAAAGCTGTTCACATGCACAAAACATAACCAGAATACTCTAAAAACCCATATCAAGTGCCCAGCTACATAAACCACCTTAAGTTTCAAACTTATGTTTGTTCCTTAAGCAAAATATTCCCCAAAGCTGAGTCTTGCATAAAGCATCTTAGGTTGTCTTAAGGCTTTAACAGCAGTCAGTGCCATACAGCACTAAGGGCACTTCAGTTACCATGATTACACTACAATTACATCACTCTTTAATGTTACTAGACAGCATTAATGTCAGTGGTTAGTTAGCTAGCTTAGCTAACACACGTAGTTAGCCTGTGCTAGCTAGCTTGTCCAAAATGGCTAAGAAAGGAATAGAAAAAAAAGGAAAACCAAACTGGACAGAAGATGAGAATGTTGTTCTCACTGTAAGAATATGGAAAGCACGAGCACATAACCCAAAGTAAACTTAGCATAACCATAACATATATGCACAAGGACGATGTGGTAAGAAGTAACTGACAAAATGTATGAAATCTGCTCTGAAGTGAACAGTAGATGAAGTAATGAAGAAATATGAAAATATTATTGTGACAGCAAGAAAGGAGAAAACAGTGGCAAATGTTTCATTGACAGGAGACGACAAAAACGGGTGAGTTTTCCATGAAACAACAGCTTTTTACTAATGTTAATATATAAGAGAGTTATATTAACATTTGGCCAGCTAGGTACAATGTTGCTAGTGCAAACTGAGGATAAAATATATACTGTCTAGCGAGTTGCACATTGCTTATAGTGGTCAGTGAGTTTTCCCTGTCAGAAAAATAAAACTATCTCCTCCCTTCCTCAATCACCATAAATTCAGACATAGTCTTATGCTCTGCAAGTTATTTCAATTAAGCAACACTTAAGCAAATACTTAAATAGCTGGGGGTAAACAATTTGACTACAAAGGGTTTCCCTTACAACAGACTAAGGAAATCCCGATTTTATGTACCTCACTTTTTCCAAAGCACCCTTATATGAAAATTTAAGGGTAATCTTAGCTTACGTTTCTTGTCACTGTGCACAGGATACTAACATGCATGGAAAACACATTCATTAAAAAGACAGTCAGTAGTTTCAGCCATAATATTTTCTTCATACTGTGTTACATTATTACTGATGCATTAATGTGTAGCATTTTAAAGTTGAAGTGAGGCACTTTTGGGAAGATGATCTCAAATTTTAATCTGCAAAGTAGCTAAAGCCGTCATCTAAATGTTGTGGAGTAAAAACTACAATATTTCCCTCCTAAATGTAGTTAAGCACAAGTACCATATAACGGACATACTCAATGTAAACAAGCTCCTCAAACATGTATTCAAGGACAGTACACTTCAGTAAAAGTTACTTACTTTCCACCACTGATGTACACTGAACCGAATATTATTCTACTCAACTCAACTCAGCTTTATTTATATAGCACCTTCCAGACAAACATGCAGCCCAAAGTGCTTCACATAGCAAAATTAAAACAACAGACAGGAAACAAATAAAAACAAGCAAAGAATGATAAAAATAAAAAAATTCAAAATAAATAAAATCAAAAAATGTAACTAAGTCTGAGTTCTTTCTGCAGCTGAATTTCATCCCATTGTTCAGTATATGAGTAGATGACACTGAGTGGTGGATGTGACTCCACAGCCCAGTGATGAGGGAATAACAGACAACTGTGACATGTAAAGATGCAGCGAGATGTGAGATCATTAGTGAAATGCGATATCATCACTTGAACAGAGTGTTAAAATAACTGGGCCTCTTTAGGAAATGTCAACCTTCAGTCAACTGCCACACTTCACACAGACTAATTAACATTATGCGCCTGGTCTACCACGTCAGCAGCACACACAACCACATTTGGCTAATGCATTGTGAGTGAGTGGCAGTTTGTCATGGTGTGGAGAGCTGATCAACGACCTGACATGATGTGTAAATCATCATGAGGTCCACGTGGGAACGAGCATCGGTTAGTTTAGCCTTACTGAGGAGTGTTTGTCTGAGTTCATCGTTGTATTTAATGTCCATCTGAGAGATTCTGTCTCAAAGACAAGGCCATGATTATACTACTAGTCTGGTCTCTAATTTTCTTCTTCTTAATTACTGTAGTCGAGTGTGTTTTTTTTTTTTCAGTTTTAATTGGGGCTGAATAAGAATACATATTCTCACATACTCTTTAGGAAATGTTTGAATCAGATATATAAACAGAACCGCACACTGACAAGCTCCCATTATGTGTTTGTTATGGAAGTAAGAGAAGTTTTCAGACCCCCAAAGGTCTGTGTGGTCGAAATGTCACTTACGTGCATCATAAATCCTTGTAACAGGAGCTTCTTTATACATCATCCTACAATAAAAAAATCAAACAGATATACTGTGGGTCTTCGAAAAACATTGTTGTAAAAGATTATTATTATTATTTTAATCCAAAATGCCAATAATATTTTCATTTCAAACATAGAATCAGCTACTCTCGCACTGCAGAAACTGAAAACTAGCAAATGTTTGGCATTTTTGATTGATAAAGTTCTTTACGTAATCATCAATTATCAATTTTATCGTTGACTAATTTTCAGTCATTTGTCTAACTGATCGATCAATTTTCAAAAATTAAACCCAACAAACTGTGTTCACCCTTGATGCATGAGCAGCCAAAACTTTACATGTAAATAAACAATTCAAAGACATTTTTGTTTGTTTTTGTTCTTAATTACAAATTTCATCTAATTAAAAATTGATTAATTTGAACAACAATTTCATTGAAAACACGTGCTCATATCATTGTGATTTCACATATTGTCACAGTTCCATTAAAAGTTGAAAACCTTTAACAATAATACAAATTATCGTCCAGTCCAACCTCTGGTTTCTGCTTGAGTTAGAAACCACTTGTAATATTCTAGTACTGATATAACACTTTGTCCAATATGGCACAATTCTGAAACACAATTTTACAAGAGAACTGACCAAACTCAATCTGTTGATGAAGTGAACTGTGGTTAAAAGCTCTGGAAAAACCTTGTTAAGACGTATTTTTCTCTCAATTATTTTCTTTCGATCAATGAAACTATTGGATGATCAACAGTTTCTTGTGCCATGAATCAGCCATGTAACATGTTGACAACCACTTTGAAGCAGCAGCAAGGTTAATCACATTACCTGCTCTGCATCCACAAGCTTTGTGCTGCAAAATGGCCACAGCCTCTTGTGTTGGAAAGACAAAAGCGTAGTCATTTGAAACCTCCGTCCTATGGCCAAGCCTACACCACCACCGCTCTGTCTGTGGACCTCAGCCTGCGGTCTGTACTGACAGAGCACGGTGCCCAGAATGCAGCCGAGACAATGGATCAAAGTGGCAGGACACACAAAAAGAGAAGCCCAACAGCAGCATGTCTTGTGCATTTTGTCATCTAAATTATGTCTGAATGCATTTAACCAAACCAAGACAGACAGACAAAAACCTACAGACAACTGTGATTTATGAGACACTAAATGTAATCTATCTACACTATGTAAGCATCTATCTATCCAACTCCTACTCTCCAGCTCCTATGATTTATTCATCCACTTTCCACTGATCACACAAGCTATGCGCAGGTTTGTCCCACTGTCACTCTTCAGGGCACCCTTTCATCTGATACAACAACACCACTTCTCAGGCTTTCATGAGGGTGACGGCAGTATTAAACGTCACAGCCCAGTAATCACCCTTTCTCACTGAAGAGAATATGCTCTTTGATGGCAATGAAGAAATGCAAGTAAGTGACTGCAATAAAACTGTGATTAGATTACAGAGGAGCTGTGCTGCAGGGGTTAGGGTTACTGTTAGTATGGATTTTTAACTTCACTCGACAGTGGCTGCTGTCATTTACAGACTGAAACACAAGTAAACACACTCTTAGAAATAAGGGTTCCAAAATGGCTCTTCCTGAAGGACCAAGGTTCTACCCAGAACCATTTGCTTCTTTGTCAAGGCTTGTCAAGGGTTCTTTCAAAAGACTAATGGAGGGAAGAGTTAAAAGATCATCACCCTCAAATATTCAAATGTTTATCCACATTTCAAATGGTATCAGATTTATCTGGAATCCCCTCAATTAATTTTACTTGTGGTTACAATCTGTCTTGCGTCATCTGTAAAGCACAATATGGTTCTTTGTAGAACCCTCAGACAAGAGGATTATAGGTGAATCCATAAAGAAAATGATTCTTGGTAGAACCCCCTTGCTGGGTTCTAGATGAAACCCTTGGAATATAAAGGGGTTCTCAGTAGAACGGTAAAGGTAGGTTGTAGGGGGAACCTTTAAATGGTGGAGAGGTTCTGGAAAGAACCCTCGGAGAGGGCACTGGGTGAAACCATTACCCCATAGAAGGGTTCTGGTTCAAAAGTAAGTGTTTGAACCAGGTAGGACTCATCCCCTGTTGGTGGCCTATCATAGGGGTTTCTGGGTGGAACCTTTTACAGATGGTTCTAGGTATAACCCCTTTAATGGGCTTTAGTTGGCACCTTTATAGAGGGTTCTAGGAGGAACCAAAAAGAGACAACCCTATATGGTTAGCACCATTATCTCTAAGAGTGCAGATATGGGAATCTGAGAAAGAAGTAGACACATAACAACAGAGAGGACTCTAACATGAAGTCAGTGGACGTCTAACATAAGTGGCTGTGGCTTTTTCTAATGAGCAGGACAGTCAGCCTGAGACCACAGATTGGTTAAAGGTGGAGACTGACAGGCGGTGAGTGCTGAGTGTGTTTGTACAGTTGGTCAAAGAAAGAGAGGAGATCACATGATTCATGAACACAGATACTGAAAACAAAAGATAATCGCAGGCTACAGGGAAAGTTCTATTGTCATCAAGATGGTCTTCCTCTCATCTATGAACACAAAAAGAAACATGGACACACGTGCAGTGTATAAACACACATATGCACAAACAAACATTTTGGGATTAAGGCCACTAATCTCATGGAAGCAGACACCTTTTCTCTAACTTAAATGAAAAATCAAACTGTTTTATGCTTCACACAAACCGCTGCCTGCTGCATTTGAATAATAAAGATGGTGCTGACATTTACAAAGAATGATTCATGTATCTCATTAATAATATCTACCAAGCAGTAAAGATAAAATCCACATAATGATGCATTGCAGAAACATCTCAATATTAATAAGAAAACTGAATCATTTTCAAATGATATACAGTTTTCCTAGCATTTAAAACATCTGACTAAGTATTATTTAAGATCTAATTCTGGGACACAGTTTAGTAAGATTTAGTTTCTCATGAACCATTCAGACCTTTCAACAGTGTCATTAGAGATGCGAATCGAAAACAATTTTCAGTTTAGGACCAGTTCCAAACTGTTCATCCATCAGAATTGTGTACCTCCAAGCTTATCAAATCCAACTATCAATTGACTTGCAACAAGTAAAAGTAATGGTGGAGAGAAAGAAACTCTTCAAAGGATGGATTCATTTCACGTAAAAATATGACTAGTGCTAGTTGTAATATGAACGGCAATAGTGTAATTCAAGTCTCCTAAAGCCCCAACATGCCAAGTTCACTAAAAAAAATGTTATTCACGCCATGCTTTTAGCTTGAATCTTCACTGTAGATCCTTAGCTTGGAGCCACATGCACATGCACACTGTCTGAAATGGCATGGTGTGTGTGATGTGACAGTGTGCAAACAGCATGTCAGGGCTTTAGGAGACTTGGATTATGCCAGACAAGCAGTATGGAGGCATTTTATGTTTGGTTTTTTTTCCAGTTGGAAATGCTGTTTTCCTGTGAAACTCCAGCAGTGTTTTGCAGACTTACAAAATAAACCCGAACCTCAATCGACATGAGGGTGATTAGATAATGAATGAATTTTTATTTTTGGGAGAACTATCCCTTTAAATTCTAGGAATGACATGTTTTTGACACTATGCATGAAACCACTGCTCCCCTATAGTGCAACATGTCTAATACCAAAGGTAAATATCCTATATTATAGCTAGAGGAGTGCACTCAGTAGAGTGCAGATGTCTGCCGGAAAACCCGGGAAAGTAACTGTAATTTAGTTACATATTTTTTCTCAGCAACTGTAATGGATTACATTTAGATTTATTTTGCAATTTAATTACATGTAACTAGTTACATGTGACTGGTCACTCCCCAAAACTGCTATAGGTAAGCCTGGTTTTAGCTTGGCCATTGTTGATGAGCTATCTCATGTATAAGTTTTAGGTTTTCCGAGGTTTTTCAAAAATTGTGAATCACTGCAACCACAAGAGGTCCTTGAGCAAAATATTCAGGCTTATTGGTCCAGTAGTATGTCAGATAAGCTGCAGACAATCTCCAGCCCTGTTCATGCACATACACACAACCCATCGCATGATCTCCTCCAAGCGTAAATAGCACTAGTGAAATGCTAAGAAACTGACTAAGAAAACCTGAAAATGAAAATAAAACGCTGTACAAATATTCTCTCATTTCCCTCATTTTAGACACTCACAGACTGACTGTTGCTAAAGCTTGTTTTTGGACTACACCAGCTCAAGAATGAATTAGGGCAGGGGTCTTCAACATTTTCAGGCCATGAACCCCTTAGCTGTTAGAGATGGAGCAGTGACTTTCTACTACAAACTACTATTGGATATTTTCAGGTCGTCTATTGTTTGTGCTAACCACTACTGAGGACCCATGAATTAGGTGAGTAGATAGGCAGGATCGATAATGGCATTCAATAAAATTTCATATCTTCAAATGAGAAGTTTTGTCACAATACAAAAATAATAGTGATAATGATTTTCTGGGCTGGATAAAGTTACAAAAAAAAAGAGAAATACGTAGGACATGGGATCATTATACATCTCTGCATATTACAGCAAAACTATAATTTCTCTGAGTGACAAGCTGACTGAAGTTCAGCCTATTTGCAGTATAACTACTCAAGTAAATCATTACTGGCAATTTGCAGGCCATGCAGTACCTATAATCTCCCTGTAAAAGGAACAGATATACATGCAGATGTTCTTTTCAAACGTCTCTTACACAAAAGGCTAAATGATTAGTGTGGAGAGGTGACAGACATCTCTTAATTATTCCAGTAAAGTGTGGGTGGATGATACCCACACCTGTTCCGTGATGAAAAACCAGCATGACACTTGGAGGAGACAGATGTGGAACTAGCAGGAGCTTAAAAATTATACTGGTGGCTGCCCTGCTTTTCTCAGACAGCAGAATCTCCATCTTATAGGAGAACCTCCATCTGATCAGAAAAAAGACTTCATGTTGTTTTAAGCTTCTCTGCAGAAGCAGGCCAAAGTATCATCCAAACATAGTCATTCTTTAGGGCTCTGGGGACGGCAGTGTCAACCTCTAGGTCAGTCATTTGACCAGTATGGTCCAGATTGAAATATCTTAAATGCACAATATGTAACGTCTGCCCCGAGGGGTCTTTCTCACATTAAAACAAAAAAGAAATCATGTTCATGGTCTTCCTCCCTCACTCTCTGACATATCATGTACCATGTGTTAGCAACTAGCGGCTAGTAAGAAACACACTGTTGGAAACATTTGGCATAACGTAAGAAAACAATACAGTAAAATCAATAACATATGTCTGGCATCATCCTGTTAGTATTGGCATTGTGAGTCTGTTGCCATGCTAACATTAGCATTTTGCTCAAAGCACCACAGTCATAGACTTACTATAGAACTAGTCAGGGCATTGCTGCTCACCCTTGCTGCCAATTTTTCCCTGTGGCCACTCACAGTATTGCAGTGAAAAATTCCCCACATTTTCAGATTTGTAAAACTTTCCTCAAACCAAAAAAAGCAATTTAAAAATCTCAGATGTCATCACAATTTAAAGTCTATGGGCTGTGCAGAAACTTGCGCATATTCAGTGCACCGTACCAGGAAGTAAACCCAGAAGTTAGAAACTTTTTTTGGCCAGCAACTTTCATGGACTGAATGGACACTATCTTTGCAGACACATTGTGTTCCTTGTAATATATTTATGACTGCTGTGCCTAAGTACATGGACATGGTTTGGGTAAATCTGACAGGGACTGGAGAAAACCATACTTCGCAAATTCTGCCACAGACTGGTCCCACTACAAATGCATGAATCATGTCAAACATATACAGAGAGTCCACAGATGAGAGTCACAAAAGTACAATCAAGTGCTCAAAACAAAGATATAGGCCTGTACATGTGGTCATTTTATATAAACTACTAATTAATTGAATTTACAGAAATGCTATAATGATCAATATAAGGATATAAGATTTTGGTCATATCACGCAGTCCTAATATGAATAAAAGTTCGCTTTATAAAATGTCAAAAAAGAATGCAATATACCTGCAAAATTTGAAACTGATGTCTGACTAACACTGTAAAACTCAGTATCTCACAATGGAGAAGCAGAAACCAGTGAATATTTATTTTCTTAAACCACCATCAAAATAGCTGCAATTTTTTTCTGTCAATCAACTTATCGTTTCAGCTCTAAATGCAACAAAGGTCTCAGCATGGACTTAATAATAGCACAATAATGTCTGATTTAATGTGATGAAGAAGGAATAAATCATTTTGTTTGTAAATATGTCATTTACTAGCTGTAAGGTGCTGGAAAAGCTTGAAAGTGAACATTGAAAATGCTTGAAAGGAGTGTGAATTTGATTTTGGAAAAGATGTATGAACCCTGAAACTGTGATTTTAGTTGACATACGCAAATCTGATTTTGCAGACCTCATAACAACAAGTTTTGAGGACCCCCTGTGATTTCTGGAGCCCCCTAAAGGAGGGCCTGGACCTCAGGTTGGGAACCAGTGATGTACACCATGGTCAACAGCAAATATTCTTATCAAAATAAATCATGTCATTCAAATATATAATGAGTGAAAATCGTCCTGTTGCACAAAGTTATAACTATAAATGTCTCCAGGCGCTTGACAAGACACATCTCACTAACTGCTGAGATTTTTGCTTTTCAAAGCTCTGTTATGGATCACAAAACTCTCTAGTTTTGTTGCTTTAAGGTGCATCAGAGAACTGTCAACAAATCCTCGGTCAGCTATGGATTTCAGTTAAAAGTTATAGATGGCTTAATGTCCTTTTAAGCTGCACTAACTAGATTGACAGAAGCTGAAAGCCCTCTATTACATTCCGCAGTTCATGTTGCAGATGTTCCTCTGTCCACTGTCTTCAGACTGCCAAAGGGCTGACAAGCCTAACAGGCTTTCAGGCATCATTAGGATGTGACTCACCAGAATAAACGTCTCTCCTGAACCCCCACAGTGCAGCTTTCTTTGGGAAATAGAGTCATGTTTGCAAAAATGACAGCACGCACTGATGCACCACAGGAAATCAGAAAGTTGAGTTGGAACATACTCTCAAAGACACTCCCACCGCTCAGAAATCTGAAGTGGAAGTATGGATAGTGTGTCTTTTTATGAGAGACACAATACTGCTGAAGCTCAGTAATGACAAGTGAGAGAATATGTGCTTAAAGCTACTGGAGAGGTCGGAACAACCACAGTGAAAAATGAGCAATCTTAAAATATAGTTAGAATATTGACTTTTACCAAGCTGATAAGATGATATTTAGATAACCTTTAAAAACATAGAGGTTTATATAATCTCTAATAACATTTCATATGCAAAACCGAGCTGTGAGAGCCAATTATATTGCAATTCCAGGCAGGAAAAGCAGCCCACAGTTCACATGTTTATGAGCCTTATGTTTATAAAATAGCAAATGTTTAAGTATAAAGCAAACAAAGCGCTGTGAAAGACTATAAACAAAAAACGCTTTTTATTTTGTTAGATAAATAAGAATGGCTTTTCAACTTCATCTACATAGACTCGCGCTGATGTGTGATGGCGAGCTGGTTTGATGAAACAGAATTATCTGAATAGAAGAAAATCAATGTTGATTAAAAAATTGCTCCAAGAAGTAAAACCCGCCGTGAGCTTCTCTCTGGTCTTTTCAGTTCTAGAACAATCAGCCTAAAATTGACAAAACAAATGGCCTCTGCAATCACCAAACACCTATCACAGTATTGTGGTAACCACCTTATCTCTGCGGTCCACCAGCCATTCTCTGACGCATCATTCCTCTTAATACAAAGCTCTTTAGCCACAAAGCAAACTGGTAGTGAGGGAAGTCGTTTACCTTTCCAATGCTGCCATCCATCCATCTAGATAAACTCCAATCAGACCCCTACCTTCCTTAATATCTGATTGCCTTTTATTTGCCTCTACAGGATTAACTCATCAGAAGTTGACAGCACGAGCACACAGATTATTCTTCCTGTTTGCTTTGGAAACAATGCAGTCATTAAGAACATTTTTTGATAGCTGCTACCCACCAGTGGAGACACATGGGCTCTCATTTGCTGCATCTAAAACTTACCACTTTAATAACAGCAGTCTTATTACATTTGTGCATTACTCTGCTGGGATGATGTCACTTAGTCCTTGTTATTTCATTACTGAAATGCAGAACAACTCTTACTTGGAGGAGGAAGAGAAACTCTGATTTAAAAGGAACGAAGGACAGGGTGGGATTAGAAATCAGCAGAAAACAATATTCTCCTAATCCTTTGGACACATTAGTAAAAAAAGGGGATATTATAGTTCATTTGATAAAAAGCTAATAATTAAAAGGTGCAGTGTGTGAGATTTATAGGATTTCACTGTCAGAATATGACAGAAATATAATATAATATAATATAAATAACATAACATAAATAACATAAAATAAATAATATAATATAATATAATATAATATAATATTCACAAGGTGATGTCATATCCTTCTGTTTTGTCAGTAAATTTACTACTGTAAATGAGATACGATTTATTATGATTAATTACCTTTGGACAGAGCCAGGTTAGCTGTTTCCCCCTGTTTTCAGTCTTTATACTAAACTATGCTAACAGGCTGCTTCATATTTATCCCACGAACAAACAAATAAGTGTATTTCCCACAATGTCAAACTATAGCTTTAAAATCAGACACGTTTCAAATAGGGCTGAACAATTAATTATATTATCGACATTATAATATCCAAATGACATGAGCTGCAATTTTCTAATGAATGTAAAATGTGTCAAAACATTGTGGTGGTACAGAGATGCCTCACTCTACAAATTATGTTCCTCACCTAAGCAAATATCACATTATCTTTTTTTTTTTTCTTCTTTTTTTGTGAAAATGTAATACAAAAATGACTATTCCCCGGCTTATATTGCAGTCACAATATCTAACAAAAAAAATTCATAAATTATTTTTTAAGTATTGTTCAGCCCTAGTTTCAAACTTCAAAGCATTAAACTGACAATTTTTATTTTTCAGAAACTCAGTCAGTAGCCTACACTTGTGTGAAAATCAATTATACACTACTTCACTGAATGAACTATTTCTAAAGCTTGACGTAAACACAGATGATTGAGCACTCTTCAATCACTTATAAATGGTGTCTCACACTTTTCAGTCGACAAACTTGATGGAATGATGATAACACCATCAACCATAGAAACTGGTCTCTGATTGAGGACCGCATAAGAGAGGAGGATGACCAATTCACATCTGAGAACAATATTTCTTTAGATTGTGTCATTCAAAACTGATCTGATTAGAGTTTCAGATAAGGTCCTTCAACAAACTGCAATCAGTCGGAGAGCACAAGTAACACTGCTGTCTCAGTCTCAATCAGCTTCTTATCTGAGTCTGAAGAGTGATCACAGTGAGTGGAGCAAGTCAGTTCAGAAAGTCTCTGGCTTTTCCCCTGTGAAAGCCTGTCACTTTTATCAGACACAGTCATTAATCGCCTTCTCCAGCCATTACTTCTGCCCTGTATGCTTTCACAAAAAGTTCAGAACAGTAGGAGTAGGGAAAAAAAAAAAAAAAAAAAAAAAAAAAAAAATTCCCTGTTCTTGTATCCATTTGCAGAATCAGGGCAGCACAGAGTCCCTTTCTTAAAATATATTCTTCAAGCAACATCACAGGTCAGCATGGAAGCATCCAGCAAGCCATTAGCTCAGGGGATTGACACAGAGACAGAAACTGGCTTCATCCCAACATTAGATCTATTATTCATTAGTACATCTCTTAACCGAGCAGGGCACTGTTTGCTGGCCCACGTCTGCATGTGTGTGGCCACACCTTCTCTGAAGAGACACACAGATGGTAATGTCTGCTCCTGATCTGCTTAAGGCGTCGTGGTGAAAGGTTGCCAATTAGGCCAGAGGGAGCCCCTCCAAAAACCAGGCTCGTGATGCTGAGCTTAAAGACTGCAATCTTACATTTTTAGCAATAAGAAATGGAGTTTGAAGCCTTCTCTACTCATCACATTCACCGAGAGGAAACACTTGCTGAGTTATGTTTGTTATAATGAGGAAGAGACGGACAGAGTCCCTCCTTGATAACTCCCTGCTGCGTCTTTTCATTTATGCCCTACACTCTTAGAAATAGAAGCACCCCTTTCATTTAAAGAACCCTTTTTGAGGAAAGAATTCTTCAAGGATTGTTGAAAGCATGGGTGTTAAAAGATCATGAGCCCCAAATATTCAAACATTTGCAGATGTTTCAAATGGTGATGTTTTAAATGTAGATGCATCTGGAATCCCCTTAATTCACTTTATCCTGAGTTCTTGTGTTTTTGCCTCATCTGTAGAATACAATATGTAAAAGTAAAAGGGTTCTTGGTAGAATCCCCTAGATGGGTTCTAGATGAAATCCTTGGAATGTAAAAGGGTTTTTGGTAGAACCCCCTGGGTGGGCTCCAGATTAAAACCCTTCAAATATAAGAAGGCTCTTAGCAGAGCTCCCTTGGTGGGTTCTAGATACAACACTTGGACTATAAAAGGGTTCTCAGGAGATCCCCCTGTGTGGGTTCTAGATGAAACCCTTCAAAAATGAAAGGATTCTCTGTAGATCATTTGTATAACCCTTTATGTTGGGCTCCAGGTGGAACCTTATAAAGGGTTCTACCAGGAACAAAAAAGGGTTCTCCTGTGGGGACAAGCCAAAAACCCCTATATGGTTCTAGTTAGTACCTTTATTTCTTAAAGTGTTCTGCCTGACACTGTATCACACACTCTCACACCGCATCCTGTTAATCAACCACATCCTCGTCAAACTCCCTCCCCTCCTACGCCTCTGTCCTCCATCTCTCTGTCTCCGTTTCTGTCTCTTGTCTGCTCTGAGGGTGGTGCAGGTCCTCTCTTTTGTTATATTCACGTTGTGGGGGAGTCTGACAGCCTCATAACTCAACACCAGCTCATTAGGACACAGAATGGAGTCACAGCTTAGCTCAACACTCAGACAAAAGAGTGGGGAAAAAGCATAAATGTGCTGAACTGCATGGTACAAAGTGCTCTTTGCAATGTGTCACATGTAGCGTGACAGCTGTTGCTTTCCCCAAATCAAAGATTACAGTGCACTACTCTGATTAGGATGCAACAGAAGCAGCTCTACCTCCATTCTCACTTTAATTCAGAGGTGTTGACCCCATTGTTAGCATGCTGCTCCTTTCTCATAAAAGAGGATATCACGAAAACTGGAAGGAACATCTGCACTGCCACAAGCAATCTCTAAGTCCATCGAGTGCAGATATATTTAGACATGGCATCGTCTTCCATTACCTTCCATGTATGGACAAAGATAAACTGTCTGACTGAGAAGAGTTACCACATCTTGAGAAATTTACTTCATGCCTGAACTCTGTCAGCCACATCAGTAAACCATTCCTAACTCACAGGACTGGAGTATGGGAGAGCTTTCAGTATGAATCCCTCTCTGTTGTGGTGTAAGACTGTCACAACAGCAGAGGATGACTCAAACTGGAGTTTCCTTCAAGAGACAACAGGCTTGGGAGCTTACAAAAAGGAGCTCTGAGTTTTCATCTCTGACAGGCTTATGTTTTTGTGGTCTGACTGCACCCTTGGAGTGTTTTGGAGGGCAATATTTTGCAGTGTGTGGTGTGATCACATCTCACTCACAGATCTTTGACGCTGATCTGCTTTTTCTATTTGTAGTTTTATTGACCTAAATTTCTGCCTTTACCTAATTTACAGTAGAGAAAAAGTATAATCCTGCAGTGAACTTTTCACTATATGATTCTCACAAGCTAAACAACATCTAAATCACAGTAGACTGAGATTATGACTAAAATAAAATAATAGATAACTGTCATTTTAGTGATTTAGATGCAATAAAATCATGACAGTGTAGCACCTAAACAAATCTACAGCTACACTGGCAGCTCTGTGAGGCTGCAGGCACTTTGGTGCTCTGAGCCAAATGTTGTTTTAATGAGCATGCTAACATGGTCACAGTAACAATGCTAACATGCTGATGTATAGCACCATCTTTGTATATCTTGATAGCATGAAAACATCTACTAACTACCAGGGTTGTGGACTCAAGTCACATGACATGGTGACAAATATGATGACTTTAGATTTGACAAAACCAAAAAAGGCTTGGAAATTGACTTGGATTTAACAACAATAACCTGATACCTCACCTGGACATAAGCTTTCGATTTGAAAATGCCTGACACAAATCCATTCATATAACGCTATTTGACATTTAATTACCCAGACCTACATTGTTTGAACCAATCTGACAGCATCCAGTCAGGTTGCAGGAAAGAACCACAAAGACCTAATATTGCCTTACAGCTCCAGTTGGAAAAAATGATACCACATATAATTTTGTTTGCATACGAAAACATGCAACATGGAAGTTGAGGCTCTGCTGTTACAGCCTCTGAACACTCGCACACGTGCTCTGGTTAAATGTGGGCCTGAGCTTTGATGGGCATTTTTAAGATCACAATTCTCAAAGTCACCTGCTCTAACAGGTGCAGCAAAGCTAACTGGAGAGGAAGGTGTCAATCAATTACAGTCGATGCAAAGAGTCTGGATCAGTCTTCCTCATCCATCCAGATTAACTGGAAACACCGATGTGGTTGTTCATATGCTTTAAAATGGCATTATATATAATGAAGATCACATTGTTTAGGACTCAAAACTCAAAGTTTAGGACTTGGAACCTGTTAATCTTAAGTTGGGACTTGACTAAGGTCTTCAGTAAATACCAAAAACTTGAAACTTACTTGTGACTTGCTAAACAATGCCAAGTAGTGCTTGCTGCAGAGCCAAATTTGACCTAGTCTAGCCCCAGCTCTCTGGACCCAGTGAGGCTCCACTGAGGAGTGAGAATGGGTAGGGTGAAGGTTAGGCTTAAGTGGTATAAAGGTATTACAGTATACCAGGGTATTAAGAAATCCTGACAGCATGATTTTCAAATTTCAAATACTGTTCTAAATACAGGCACTCCTCTTTCTATTAAAGTGAAAGGGATGCACTGTGTTGTAGTGTGCAGCCTACGCTGTGGCCTGTCTGTGTGCAGAAGTGGTGCTGAACATACAAACATTGTGTCGGGCGGATAAGGTTCTAGACTAACTAGTAAAAAAAGAAGAAAAATTATTCTGTTTGGGATTATTTTGGATTCAGTCCTGATGATAACTGCTGATGACTACTGACTGGTCTGAGTAGCGATGCGAGTGGAGACAAAGGTGAGCAGTGAAGTTGTTGGTCTGGCAGTAAATGAGCAGTAATGGTGACAATGTGGGTTTGGGTTGTCAGTGAATGAAAGCTGCAGCTTCTCAAGACAAAGCAGAGCTCCTGAGTGTGTTTTTATTGTTCCCATATGCGGGAATAGCGTCGCTATGACAGTCAGCTGTGCCGACATTGAGGGAGTACTACAGTACAGTCAGTTGAGCACAAGTTTTACACAAATACCACCATAATACCATATAACCCAGTATATCAGCAGGGTATGAAGGTATGAAAAAATACACAGTCCAAGTCTAGTCAGGGTAAGAATATCAGGGTAAACCAATCAAGCTGGCCTCTTTTTTTAGTATTGTATATTTTATTAAAAATGCACATCTTATCATTGTGTATTTTCATCTTTTTTGCTTGTTATTCTGTTACTTACTTAATGTTATGTTTATAATAGCATTCAAGTTTTTCACCAGATTGTACTTATAAACATTTTGAATCTTGAATCTTGTTGCTGGACCCAGAAGTGGAGCTGGACTGGGTCAGCTCCACTTATTGAAGTGAATAGACTCTCAAACAATGACTTGGTCCCACCTCTACTAACTACCAGTTAACACAACGTACAGGTGAAAGTGATGGTAATGTAAGTACTTTTCCAGATATTTGGTCAGAAGCCAAAGCACTGGGCAGATTAGAATTTGACCTAATGATGCTGCTAAATGAAAAGTCTGGGGATCATCAACATCATTTTGGCTGCATTTCATTAGTTGTCCAACATGCCCTTGCTGACTTCCCCTTGGGACTTGCCCTCAGTGGAACCCCTCCACCATCATAAGTGTCATTCCATTTGTCTGAAAAACTGAAGTGACTTTAGATCAGTCCTCAGAGGGCTGAGGGAACAAATCAACAACAATGGTCACTCCGACGTGTATATCACTCACAATGCATTGCTGTCATGCATTTGGTGAAAAAAATATATATGTTTATTTATTTATTAACCAGGGACAATGCATATTAATCAAGACATCATACATGGAAAAAAATGTTATGCAAGATATTATAAATCTGCAGCAATAATAGTTGTGATAATCATGATACAGATCACAAACATTTATCAATCAGAAACGGGTGCAGCTCATTAACAAGTGCAAAAGACACTTTTGCCTCTTTGAAATGAGTCTGCAGGTATTTCTGATGATTTGTGAAAAGAAGTACAACACTAAGCTACAACTGGCAGTCAGATAGTTTGTGTGCGCAATGTGAACAAGGGTGAGTGTGTTTCATTAAAATCCCCTGCTCCTCCCCCGCCCTATGCTCTCCAAGTGGCCTCTGTGCAACATAAACTGTTACGTCATACCAAGGGCTGAGGGCAAGTCAATGAGGGGACGTTGAACTACTCATGAAATGCAGCGAAAGGTTTCATCTTCTGGGCACCATTAACAAAAAGAACAAACATTCATAGCAATTCACCCAATAATTGTTGAGTTCACTGGATCAAAGTGGTGGACCAGCTGACCAAAAGACATTGCCATCCTGACAGCCTCCATGCCTCTAGCATGACTAAAAATGTTGAGAAACCCCCAGAAAGCCATCTTTACACACTGCATGAAATGTACTATAAATGCATTTGCTGCTGATGAGGGATGTCACGGTTGGGTGAACAAGAGACCTGGGGACCAGGAGCCCTGGAGGTTTCTGGACTGACATGCATATTTTGCTGCACAACGTTATTGTAAACTACAGTACAAATTCAGAGAACGAAAATATGATACTGCGACTGTTGTGAAAACAAGCCGGGATGAAATTTAGCTGATCTTGAGCAGACAGAAACAGCTGGCATCATATTCTTAGAGAAACAACATTTACGAGCCAAAACTGACTTTCCGATTACCATTTGTGCAAATGTTAAAATGAGTAAAGATAAGTTGAAAACATTATTTTCAGGGTCACAGCCCTACATTATTTAAGTACATCAAAGCTGCCATTCTTTAAGATGGCGAACGTTTTGAATAATTCAGCCCAACAAACCAAAGGCCAAGGCTATATGGAAGAGTTCAGTGAAAACATGTCTTTGCTCATGGAGTGAGCTATTGTTTTCAACTTAAAAGTATCTGCTGGTGCCGTCCTCGTTAAACTTTCATGCTGATATCTGGCAGCCTGTAAAGCAGTTATGAAATCAGCCTTTGAGCTTCTTTCAGTCTCTCCTTCAGATACCTGGAGGAGGCTGAAGACAAGAACAGCAACCTGTCATTAAAAAAAAAACAAAAAAAAACAAACTGTCACTGAAAAGATAGTCCAAGAAGCCGCTTTGACTGGAAACAATCACATAGATAAAACTGGGTAATATCAAGGCAGTTACTCATCATCTTTTTCATCTATTGCAAGTGTAATATCATTACTTTTTGTCCTTGCTTCTACCGCAGGGGAGAGCAGGGTGAATTGAGTTTGTGGGGAAGTTGTTTTTAGAAGTTGTTTTTAAACAACCATAGATAAAATTGGTCATGTGACTGCAAGAGTCATCTATTTTTACTCACCCTGTGATAAGAGATAAATGGAATGGAAGTTGTAGGCAAATTCAAGTTTGAAAAACTATTTTTTGCCACTCAAAAACACCTGTTTTTTTATGTTCAAGGAGTCATGATTCCTGTTTACAACGATTTCAGACAAGTTTGAAAAAATCTCATACGTGTGTGTGCTTTAGGAAATTAAAACATGAAGCTATGCTGTTAGCATGATGATATCGCTAAACTGCTAGATGACACAACTCTGTTAAAATGGTGAGGATGGGATAATTTGAGCCAAAAGGCCTGGGGGAAGTTGAGCCAGTGGCTCAATTTGTCCCCAGTGATTATTATTAAATATCAGTTTACTTTAATTCTATATTACATTCTTATATTTTCACCAAAATGATGTGACTTCTTGAATTTTAGACCAGCGACCAAGACACGCCAATCAAGAGACAGAGTTTGCAGACCATTTCAAAAATCTAGCTACAATATGTTTCATGGTCATGGTTTGTTCTATGAAGTGTTGTGAACTGGCATTTATGTTGACAGTGCAACATGATGTAAGCTGGATCAGACAGAAAAAGCAGGTTAGTCTAACTGTTTTAAAATGGGGAATATTGATAATTATTTCCCCAGGAAATGGCCACCATCACCTTGTGGCTAGCAAATTAACTAATTATAAGCTCACCTCACTCCTCATTGGGGGCAGGTTGAGCCAGGAGACCACTTTTTGGAAGGTCATATTTTGAAAACTGTTTATTTTAGATCCAAAGTGATTCTTCCCAGGATGCTCCACATCCTGAAATATATGTACATATTTTAGTTGGAGACATTACTGTCGTGTCCTCACTTTAAAAACGCCACAGCTCACCCCGCTCTCCCCTATATACAAACAGCTTTTGACATTTTTTCATCAAACATTTTTTTCTACAAATCAGATTAAATCTGAAATGTAAGAAAAAGCAGACGTGGTCCACAATTTCAGTTCCTCTATTGCGTGCCTAAGACCACATCTACCTGTTTACATATGAAACCACATGAATTATTTATGGAGGCCCACTGCCCACGCAAAAACACCTGCCACATGCACGAGTTGCTTACAACAGCTGCTGTGCTGGGTCTATTTATCTGCTTCCTGCATTATTCACTTGTTGTTCAGTGGATATTCAAAAAGTATTATTTTTCTTTTTAGACATGACCATGAAGCAATGCAACACAGCTTATTGTATAACTCATAATACTGTGTTAATTCATTCAGAGTTAGAAAAACTTGCTTACTGTTTCTGTGCCTCACATGCCTAGAAATTTAATTGCCAGTTTTATGAATTGTAATGTCTACTGTTTGCACCTTTACCTATTAACATAATAAATTTTCCATCGTTTTAGACATGTTTTCTTCCTTTATTGCTACCTCCGAGCTTTTTTGTTGATTTTAATTGTCTTTTTTTATTGTGTGTCTGTACCTCTGCCCCATTGTATATGAGGGTTCTCCCTCAATGTGTTTGAGGATTTAAATAAATAAATGATGATAAGGTGACATTTACAACTCTAGACTACATCCCCTATGATCTCAATAGTGTTAATCAATATGTTAATCAATGCAAGGGAATTATTGATTGGTAAATATCAATGCACTGAACTGGCTATATGTGCAATATTCCACAATATGACACAACACACAGCAGGTGACCTGAAAAACTGCAGAAACACTCCATCTAATGCAAAGACTCAGCTAAAAACACATGGTAGATGTTCACAGTGGAATCTAGATTGTGCTCATTTATTCAGAGATTCAGCTTGTTGCCGTGGGGAACTGAAAATACAGTGGAGGTGTCCTCCTGCAATACAAAGTCCCACTGCTGTTTTAAATACTATCTTGCACAAACCAAGATGTTTTTTTTCCTGCTGCTGCTGCTGCATTCCACAGATTCTACTGATTCCTCTCATTCACAGCCTCCCTCCCTTTGACTGATCTGGCTGGGTGTGATCGGAACAAAAAAACTGCAAGAGCGGCAGGAGTAAACATTTCGACCACCAAACAGTCCACACAGCCATGACAGTAGAGACAGAGAAGTATCTACATACTGAATTTTAGGAAAGTTTGTTTTAACATGCCAGGTCTCCAGGACCAATCTGTCAATAATTTTCTCGATTAATCAATTTGTTGTGTCCATATAAGGATAAAACTTTAATTTTAGTCAAAGCTAAGCGAGAGAAGCTGGTTCCAGAATTCCCTTGGACCCAAACCAAACCATCAAGCAAGAAACCTCAGTGTGGTTTTTGACACAGACCTGAATTTTAAAGGTCATGTGGGGTTTGTCACAAAATCTGCATTTAATTATCTTAAAAATATTTGAGATGATTAAATGCAGATTTACACATTTTGACTGCAATTATCCACCCTCTGGTCTACCCAAAAATGTCATAAATCAGCTACAGCGCATCCAGAACTCACCCCGCATGCTTACCAGGACCAGAAGAGAACACATCACACCTGTTTTTAAGTCCTTAAATTAGTTGCCTGTCAGTTTCTGTATTGAATTTAAAATTCTTCTGCTTGTTTTAAAAGCACCTCATACTTTTAGTTGTTCCAGAGTGCAGGACTTAAACTTTTGGTGACTGATAAAATGTCAGAAAATTCTGCAAAATGTTGATCACTGTGTTCCACTCAAAACAAATTTTAAAAAAAACCAAAATAGTTGGTGATTAATTTAATCGCTGACAACTAATCCATTAACAGACCAATTGTTGCAGCTCTAGTCTCCAGTCTTGAAAATTAATCATCTCTTTATTTTTTTTTTTACTTTTTCCACTGTATATAATTTTGTTTTTAACCTGTATACCAATCTGAGGCGAGATGTGGGCCACCATCTTTACTCCACCACAGACCACAGACTCTCCCCTCTTGAGCTTCACACATTCCAAAAACACACACACACACACACACACACAGGCAACACACACACAGGCACAGCACAAGCAGCACCTGAAAAGAGTCCTCTGTTGCACTAATGACACAACACCCAAAAGAACTGAGATAACACTGTGCAAGTCCAAAACTTATAGCTGCAGTAATTTTACCAAACAAAATAGTTTTGACTCACCCAGATTTTTTAGGATTAACATGAACTTTTACCGCAAGCTCCATATTCAGCATGATAATCACTATTATTATGCCGGATTTACACAGAATTGTAATTATCAGGGAGTGTGCTGATAACATAGTGAAAGAAATTTTGTAAAATCCTCCATATTCATGTTTTTTTTTTGTCCCAGACACTGTGTAGTGAGTATGCCGAATAAATCTGAAAATGGATGCTATCTGCACTCACTGTCATCATCACACACACCTACATCCACTCAGCATGAGAGATGCAGCCACTCAAAAAGGCACATTATTCATAGTTTTGGCTTGTGACTGCAGGGTTACACTGAAAGCTTGCTCCTATTACTGCACAGACCTCATGTATGTACCATGCTTATATGGAAACACTGGACTTATCCTCTACAACTTGTATTTACCTGTGAAAGGGAAGAGGAAGAGTTACCATGGAGACTGAAAGGACCTATTTGAATCACATGCTCTGATCATACTTGCTTGGTAAACCCTGCAGAGGAGTTTAACCAAGTGTGCAAGGTCATGTGGTGGTAAATATAGTTTAACGTTGGCTTGTGTCACTTAAAAGCTTTTTTAAGTGAGCACTCTGGTTAACTAAAGTGAAACGTTTCAAGAGCAAGAACATGCACTGCACTGCAACTTTGAAATGACTTATTCAGCTGACATGATTTCCAGGTGGAGACGCGACATTAAATCAGAAAGAAATTAAACTATCTAGTAAAACACCACAGAATTTTACCTGCCGAATGAAAAAACGCACTCACCTTGACAGAGTTGCAGATGTGAGTTCCAGGTGATGAAGGGCGGAGATGTTGGAAGAAACAGTTCAGTGTTTGTCTCACCCAAAGCAGAGCAAACAGAAGATGAAGAGACGCTCAAACTACAGACTCAAACAGACTGCCTGTCCCCTCCGCTCTGACATGCACACACATGCACCATCCGCGTAAAAAAGCATCAGTTTCTCCACCGCTGTATGGAGGAGGAGCACGAGGGCGGTGGTGCGTGACTGACTAAAGACAAACTCCAATTAAAACGCAGCGCACGGCTAAGCGTCACCTCCGAGGGGCGGGGCTTGTGTCATTGACAGCATCTTTTCCATGACGCGGTAAAGAGGACCCCAAACGCAAGGACACAGAGCAGATAGTGTCTCATCACATTGTGAGTCATTTAATTCTAGTCTTTTAATTGCTGTTTAATTTCACATGCAGTTTAGCCTAATCTTTCATTCACATGTCCATGTGCAGTTAAGGAGTTGAATTACTCTTTTCTGTTTCTACCAACTGTATTCGATGGTAAAAATGAAGTTGATGTCACCAAAATGATAAGATAACCTTCATCATCAAAACGAAGTGTCGTCAAAGTGATGAATGAATGAAGAATTTAGGGCTGGAAATAAATGATTATATTCTGCCACCTGCTGGACACATGGCTGAATCACAGCTTTTCAGTCGTGCTCATAGTGTAATGGGACATAGACTGAATGTAGTCAAAGAAGCAGAGCATCTTTTGCAAACAGTTTCTGAGAGTAAAAAGATTAACATATGCCAAATGAGTAATTACATGCATTGGAAAAAAAAAAAACAAAAAAAAACAGTATTCTAATGGAATAAAACAAATTTTTCTTATTGACTTAACATAAATATTAAACTTTTCCTCCATAGATAAACTTGAATCTTCCCCCATCCCCCATCCCCAACCCTCAAAAATATATATTTCATAAAGTCAGTCAACTTTTGAAACGATTTCTATTACTCCAAGATTCAAGTTCATAAAAGAGTAAAAGTAAATTATCTCAACAAAAGATTATGTTACTAAAACTTAGTTTAGTTTATTTCAAAACTTTTAAAAGATTGAGTTTGATTCAAAACTGTCATTTTAATAGCATTTAAAAGAAAACATACGAAGATACAGATGTCGATTGATTTTTCATATTTTGAAAAATACAGTGAACTTTACTTCAGTGAAGTCTGTAGATGATCCTGACTCATTTTTGGGAAAACTGGCTCAACATGGGAGCATGTAGCAAAAATAGGATTTTGATAAAACTGAGGAACAGTCATAAAAGAATGTGAGTCTACACCATTTAGACTAAAGTTATTGCAATCAAAATTTGATGCCACACCACAGTCATGTCCTTCAACAATAGCTAAATCTTTTAATAACTTTTTACAGAGGAGTACAGTGGACTGATGGAGAGCTGAACATTATGATCTCACAGTGTAGCTGACCTTTGACCTTTTGAATAAAAAAATCAATAGATAAAAACCTGCTGCTGTGCAAGGGCGATGAGGGCGCCTAGATAGACAGATAGGTAGATAATTAAATCAAAGTGAGGGGAAAGTGGGGGAAAAAAACACAGACTAAAGCTTCCACATAAGGATTGGAATATAATTCTAACTAATAATTATTTGCCTAAATATCTCTTATAACTCTGTCTGTTTCACTGACATCAAAAATAGTGCCTACCTTGTGTTAGTTGCTCTGAAAGATTCTGGAGTGATGAACTGAGCCTGGCCTCCATGTTGGAGATGACAGCGATGTTTTGGAGTGCTAGAAAAGTTAAGAGGGATTAGCCCCCATTTGTCACCTCTAACATTAACACTCAAAAATATTTCATACAGTTAAATTATTAATTCTTGAACGTACCCGTGAGTCCATTAAAATCCTCTTTCATGGAGTAGCTGTCTCTGTGGCTAAGGTGTTATGGAGTCAGCAGTGAACATATATAATGACTAGGCCAAACCAAATAACACACAAGGAGAGAACAAGATGGATGCCAACTACAACTCATACAGGTCTAAAACTAACTGAACCTCCCTCCAACAACCACAGTAACTCTGAGACAAATAAATAAGATTCATATCAAGCAAACTGTGTAATGTGAGTTGTTTGGGTGTGGTTGACTGCAGATAAAATGAACCTGTGTAGGTGAGTGTGAATGGCTGTTAGCATGTGTGGCTGTGCTCATCACAACATTTAGCACAGTTTTTAAAGATGCCACTCATACAGAGCAGCAAAATATTTTCTGCATGTCCAACCGTGTACAGAAATGTACACCAAAGGTAAAACTACTGGTGTTAAAATGTTTAACAGGAGACTCATCCCCAAATCCAGAGTCCGTTTTTTCCTCTTATCTCCTCTACTATTTATACATTTAGATAGTTTTAGTGTGAGCTGCAGTTTTGAAAATGTCTGTCTTCTCTCAAATATAATGGAACTAAATGGCCCTCGACTTGTGGTGCTCATGGTACCAAAAAATAAGTTTAACAGCAATGTTTCTTTCTCCAGTTTCATATAGGAACTATTTTCTTTCTGCAGAAGTATCTACAGGGTTGGGAGGGTTACTTTTAAAATGTATTCTGTTACAATTACTAATTACCTGTTAATAAATGTAGTTAATCCGAGTATCACAATATTAAAGTAATGTAACTTGATTGCTTTTTTTTTTTTTTTGGATTACAGTATAAAATATGGTGAAATTGTTTAGCCTAATATAGTGTTTTTAGGGCTGCAACTAATGATTATCTGCATCATTGATTAATTGGTTTGAAAATGTATATGACCTTGAATGCAACAAATGTTGCATAATTGCAGGTTTGTTGTACAAATAGCAACAAAAACAACAATTAACAGCAAAACTGATCTTATCTTGGTTACCTCTGAGAAGTCTCCTCATCCTCACATTTTGCCATTGTCTACAATATTCACAAGAAAATTATCCAGGTACATGTTGCTGTGAGAGCCATTATCATTGGGGTTTTTTTTCTGAAAGTCTGAATGAGAAGCTGTTATATCACTCAAGGCTGCAGGCTTGTTGCTCAAGGACTTAAAAACCTTTCAGAGCGACTCGGCCTGACTGCAACAGATTATGTGTGAAAAGGCATGTTTTCCTTTCACACTGGCAAGCTGGAAGGTTACTGCAGCACCTACAATAATACACAGAGCTGGATTCCATAACGCAAACAACACAATGGATCTGTGGTGAACTCTGTGTCACATTTGTGGTGAAAAAAATCATGTTCATACAAATTTTCTCCTCTGTAAAATGAAGGAGGTTACAGTTAAGACCAAAGTATTCATCTGTGCTGCATTATGAATTTACTGGCACTGAATATTTCCCTCTGTGTGGACTGACTGTGCAGGCAGGCTGAACTGACTGAAGTCAGCTTTGAAGGCTGTTTCTTTTATTTTGCCCTTACAATCAGCTGTGGCTTGTGGGAGCCTTATATAAGACCATTATTGTATAATACATCCTGAGCTCTAATTAATATTGCATATGAAAAGCGCAGAACCAAAGAGCAAATTAACAATGTTTCTAAACTGGCTGTTTAACTGTTTAATAAAATACTGAGCAAGTACTGAGTAAACCAGGCTGTAAAGCTGCTTGAAAGAAATTATGAATCACAGTAATTCAAGATCCAATTATTTTATTGCGAACATTTGAGAAATATTACAGCCTTTATAGTCACTCTTTGTTTTGTACCGACCAGTTTTTGGTGTGGATGTGATCATTTGAGTCAGATGGCACTGAATATCTTATTACAGGAATTTAACCACGACTGTAAAGGTAATGTTGAAATTGAAAGACCTCTGAGTTCATTGCATTCAAATATTTTACTTTGAAAACCACCTGTCATCTGAATTTATGTTTTGATTTATGTGGTTTACCTTGCTGAATTTTCTGGATTCTTTCGAGGTTTTTATTCAGTTCAGAGTATGGAAGATGCTCAGATTCTGCAAAATCCAACATGAAAAATTCAAACTTCAACATCTGTCCTACCAAGGATTCTTTTTCCTCTTGTAATTTAAGCAGATTACATACTTGGATGATGTGACTGACAGCACTAGGGATGGGAATTGATAAGATTTTACTCAAGATTCAAGATTCAGGTCAAGAGGTTTATTTATCATCATACAGCAGGGATGTATAGTGATTTTGATGTACTTCTTTGCTGCTAAACAAACATTTAAAATGATATATATGCCATTATCATTTTTATCTGATTCTGCATCAATCCCCGTATTGATTCCTGATCTATTTTCTCTGTGTTTTCAGGTTTCATCATCAGCACAACTTTTTTATTTATTTTGAAATACCTTTGACACTGGGCAGTAGATTCAACTTTCCATAATACACCAATGACATTCAAAAAAAGACTATCAGTTAGCCGCAGGCTTAAAGGACTCCCACCTCCTCTGCTGAAACAGAGCATTATTCAGCCCATCCTACTGTACTTTTCCACCTGCATCTTCAACATGCTGTCTGTATTAACCGGGCCAAACTCACATGCATAACCAATCCTGCTGGCAGGATAATCAGTCTCCACACACCTAACCTTACAGAACTAAACAATAACAAGACATCACAGACCCATTCAACCACCATCTGACCTTACTGCCTTCTGGGTGGATGTACAGAGCACTAAGGCGCAGGAGGGCTCGCCTGGGGAAAAGCCTGATCCCAGCAGCCATAGCCGTCTTAAATAACAGGTCTCATTGAGTGAACTCTGTTGACTTTATAGGTTGTTACTTTGTTGACTGTCGACCGAGCCATACATTGCCGTGGAAATGTATATTTAGTGAAATGGCATGTGTTTGACCTAATTTTTGCAATGTGCAACTGTCAAAAAACCCCAAACATTTCTGTATTGATAAAAGGTACTAATAAGCTCGAAGGCATAAAATTCTGATAGGTTGCACAGTTTGGAACTGGTTCTCAGCTGGAACTTGTTCTTGATTCCCATCCTTAGACAGAACACAACCTGATAGGACAGAAGTCTGATGGATTCCTCCAGATCTGATTGCTTAGTATTGGTAGCCAGTAGTAGGAGCATTGGTAGTTTTAATTTTTACCAATCTACAGCCTCAACTAACGATTATTTATTAATCTAACTATTATTTTCATGATCAATCGATGAATTGTTGAGTCTATAAAATTGAAAAAAAATGTGATAAATGCTCATCACAGTTTACCAGAGCCCAAAGTGTCATCTTCACATAGCTTATTTTGTCCAACCAACAGTCCAAACCTTCTAGAAAATTCAAGGAAAATTCAAAGCTCATAAATTTATATTAAAAGTAAAATAGTGCTTTAAATATATATAATTCCAGTGCCGTAAACTCAGTGGTGTTTAAGTATTCAGTAGTGGTTAAATTTTACAATTAGGTACTGAAAGATTGTGGTTATTACATTTTGTTTTCAGGATGTTAATTCATGTCCAGGTGGCTATCCATGGAGGTAGTAACAGTTGATCCCATAGAAGTCGTGTTTTCTCCCCATGACTACATTGTCCCTCAGGTTCACAGCAGCACGTGTGATGGAGTTGTTAAAGTTGTGATGAGCTGCTGTCTTACTGAATGAATTTTGAACATCCAGGAGACCGAGAGCTGCACCTTCTCTGTCCACTGGGTGAATGCCCGGCAGGACAGAAGGCCTTGGCAGGATGCAGGGGTTAGAGATGCTGCACGGCAGTATCTCTAACCCCTGCTCTGAGGCTGCCCTTGATAATAACTCTGCATGTGATTCAATACCCGCTAGGTCGTTGGCTATATCTGACTGACCAAGGCTGGATACATTTCTTCCAGCTTTAAAATACTCCTTTTTGCTGCTTGCTTCATCCTTTCCGTGCAGCTCGATCAGGCTTTTCTTTCTGTTGGCCTCCACCTCTCCCTGGGAGAGTGGGCGGATGTGCAGGTCCATGGGTCGCTCTGTGTCTGTGATCCGGGCAGCGTTCGTCTCTTGGCTGCTCTGTGACACAGATACTTGCATGGGACTTTCATCAAACTGGACTCTGCAGTTTTCTTTCTCCCTGCCCTCACACGCAGAGCTTTTGCTCTTAGTTTGTTGTGTGTGTAAGACCTCCTGGGACAGCTCAAAGCCCTGTGTTTCTGTGGAGCCTGAACTGTACTTTGATTGGCTCTGCCCCCTTTGGTTTGGATCTGGTGCCTCATTATGCTTAGCTGTGATCTCCTGTGGTCTGTGTTGGTTTATAGTAGCTGAAGCATTGCCTTGGTCTGGAGCTGGAGATGGATTTAGGAGTTCAGCAGCAATGGGACTGCAGGTGCTTCTCCCCACACCGCTCCCTTGTCTTCTCCATCCTTTTCTTGGTTTCGAGGGAACAAACACAGGGAAAGACTTTTCTCTCTGTAGGGAAACAACCTCATTAGGATTAGTGTCGCACACTGTAAATGTTGTACAAAAGGTACAGTGTTGTCAAGGATTTTACCAGTGGTGCAGAGTGTGAATTCATTCCAGTGAGGTCACTCATTTTTTCCTTGAAGTCATCAATCTTGAGAGGATTTGCTGGCCCTGATCCTTAGAGAATCAAATTTCATATATCAGATAATATTACAATATTATTGATTATTGATGTTAAAATCATGCATATCCCATTTCTGTAATATTTATTACTTTGCAAAGTGATTGTACACACAAGCTCTTTACTCTCAAATTACTTTTTGTCATATCTATCCACGGTTAATTTAGCATACCAATTTTTCATGCTTTGTCAATTTCTTCTTAATGACTTTGTGTGTTAATACAATTTTTCAGCACTACACACACAACACTAACACATATAAATATATACATACACACTCTTTTGGGGGGTAGGGGCACATTGACAGTCATTTTGAAGGAGACAGACAATTCTTCATGAACTATGGGACACATTTTCATGTGTCCCATAGTTCATGAAGTGTGCTTTGCCATATGAAGAGAACAATAGCCCTGTCTTTGTGTCAGGTCTGTATTATTCCCATTTTATTACATGGCTTTGTTAAATACTCAATCCTGATTGGTCATTTACAACATTGTAAGGTCTGTTATTTATGAATAGCAGACTGTTGCTATGAAGAACAGATCACTGCTATGGACACTCTTGTAATCAGAGACTCTGCAGGGGCAATTATACCATTTTTAAATCAATTTAATATTTATTTTAATTAATATTTTGTGTCATTTTGTTACTTTTTTAAAGGACATAGCCATTGAATGAGTGGGATAATGTATAGTGAGCAGGTCACTATGGCAAAATAAATTGATTCAAGTCCTGCACCACCTCATTGGGATTTGTTTTGCAGTAGTGACCCACTCACTGTGCAGTATCCTTTACATAACAGCTAGCAGCTAACATGACCAATGTGGCAATTCAGAGAAATGCATGTAACACAATACATTTGTTTGGTTGGATATTAGTAACTTGAGTTCCTTATGAGAACATTATGCCTCTAAAAAAACATGTCATTGTTTCCCCAAACTGTTGCTCAGCTTCACTTTAGTCTGCATCCGAACAGAAAGTAGAACAGCAGCAGTGTCATATGATGCATGGTCAGCATCACATGTAGGATTTTTTCGTAAACCACAGGGATGGTCCAAGGAAAAGATTACATGTAATTATGTTGGAGAAGGTCTTGTTTTATATAATGTTTGTATGGTCCCTAACTGTAGTCCCTGGTACTGGAATGATCAGCTGATGAAGCTCAGACTCTTATCTCTGTAAATGATTTTAAATTTAGAATAATGGAAGTGGTCACATGATTAAACATTACTGCTTTGTTATTGCCCTGTATTGTATAATGTAATTATTTTCCGTTTTTACAATTGTTTACTATTGTATTGTTGTTATATTATGTTATATTATGTGACTTCTCAGTTAAATAAAAGTCATATTTATATATTTAACAGCATTGAGTAGGGATAAAACAATACCAAAAACTCATGGTATGATAATACCATGAAGAACAGTCTATAAAATTTGTTTTTCCTTTTAATTTAAAGTGCTTCTGCTTTCCTTCTTAAATAAAATAAAATAAAAGTGACCAGCTATGGCCTAAGCATGCACAAAAAAATTGGCATAAAATGTCTTGGACAATGAACGAATTATGTATGTACAATTGCAAAACAAAAACAATGCAGCAGTCAGTACCAGTCCTTTTATAAAAGAAAATAAAAAATAATACAATCCATAAACATTGTGGTATATATTTCACAGTCTGGTACAATATTGGGACATTTTTTTAATTGTAATATTGTGATATTTGATATATTGTCACATCATTAGGCTTCTTTACCTGTGTAGTGCATTTGGTAAGAAGTGATCCAGTGAGTCCTCTCCAATTTCTCAGCATGTTGCTTGTACGCTCAGATAACGTCAAGTCCCAGTCACGAAGTTTAGGGTTGGGCAGCACTGTCTTTGGAGGAGTTGGATAGAAAACCTGATTCCCTCCTTTCAGTGGCTTTGTATGCTGGAGGAAGGTGTTATCAGAACAGTTGTCATTTCATGTACTGGATAACCTCCATGATAGCATGATGCCACAGTATTTCATTACTCACGTCCAAGAAGCCGTGATCTCCAGGCCACTTAACAGCTTTCTTCCTGGTTTTCATCGGTGACTCCAAGATCTCATGTCTATATGGACTTCCTGTACAGAAATGAGGACATTGTAAACCTCTCTGTAAACATCTATTCTACCCTTCCCTCTTATCACACAATATTCTGCCTTCTTACCCTTAGTTTTGCTCAGCAGAGTGACGTCTGGTGCTCTGTTTGGGATCAGGGGGTTGAGGAAAGGTTGGGAGGCAGCTCTCACCCCTGTTTCGGGTCATCTGGAGAGCTGTATGATGGGAACATTTCAAACTTGGAGATGTGGGATGAATAGGGATGCTGTTTGGGAGTTGCAATTTTTATCATTTTCTCCCTATTAGAGATACCAGGAAATTAAAGACACAAAAAACCATTAATTCATTCAAGTGGTGAGATGTGTAAAAAAACTAATCAGCCTATCATTTATTCATGTATCTGCAGCAAAAAGTTTTCGCAGAAAATACTTACGCCATATTTATATCAGTTGGTTTTGGTATGCTGAGAAAAGAAACAAAATGTATGTTGATGTTCTGTATCATCACTATGGAATACATTTTATAAGGATTTCAGTGAATTTGTTAATTGTTAATAATGACTATATTTATGATAAATCAAAGGCTACTCACAGCTGGTCATTGAGACGAACTTTACTTTTATTTCTGCCTGCGTTGTTATAGTGTTGTTGACTGGTGATATGCATGTTAAGGTAAAACAACAATATATAATAGGCTACATTTGATATAATTGCAATTTAATGCTGCAGCTATCAGTGACTTCCTATGCAGAATGTTTTTACACTCACTCAGATATGACAGCTCCTCCACAACCGAACTGATAATGTCCATTTAAATCCGACGTGGTGTCGTGGTTTAGTGGGGACCTGGGCTCCATCTGGCTGCTGGAGCTCAGACTCGGACTCTCTGACTCTGAGAATAAAGGATGATGAAGGGAGGATGAAACATAATCACATGAGGGCAAAGATAAAGAGAATTGAGCTAAGTCTGGGGTGAGACTTAATCAGTGCTGTTGTTCTGTCTAATTGTTCTCTAATGAATCTTAATTAGCAGTAATTATTATTATTATTGTTGTTGTGTTATGTTTTTGGTTTGTGTATGACCTGTGAACAAGTGGTATTTTTTTGCTGCCATGTGACCTTTTTGTATTATAATTTGTTATAATTTTGTATGACATGTACATTGTCAATTTGATCTTTTTTTTGTTTGTTTGTTTTTTTTAAACAATCTAGATTTCTCCTTATGGTAGCTTTGCTGTAGTTCATCATCTTCCAGTTTGAAATAACTGGTAGCTTTCAAAGCTATTCTTTTAAAGTGGCATCTCCAACAACTATTGTGAATGTTAGAACCACTGATCTGGTGACTGAAATATTTGATATTACCAGTCAGAGAAATATTATAGTATATAGTATATAACATTTTAGTGTGAGTAATAGGATAGATAAAATTGCAAACATGAATGATTCTAAGCATGAAATGAAACCACACATTGACTATGTGACACCTGGCTTCTATTTTATTCTACTTCATTAACCACTGATGATTGTCAAACACAGCAATCGCACAACAGTTAATGAAAAAAATCAAAAAACACAGTCATGTTCACTTACCTGGGAAGTGGTACAGAGGAAACCAATGGGATGCAGAAGAGTTGCCTTTTTCAGTCTTTTGAATTCTCTGAATGGCAGAAAAAAGTAATCTGGAGAACTATTTTATTCTCCTGATGCAGATATGAGAAGCAGCCTTTTTAGTACAAATGGATAAAAGTTGAAACTTTCGTTGACAGAACAGGACTCCCTCGTCTTCGCTGGTGACCAGTGAGGTGGGTTTGGATTCCTGGGACAGCCAGAGTGACAGTGTTACAATAAACAATAGGATCAGAGTGAGTGACACCCAACCCAGCCCATTGCGCATAGTGTGTGAGCAGAGGTGTAGCTTAAAAAGTCTCTGCAAGACCAAAGACTAAAGACTGGAACAACACACATTTGGTTTGCTTTAAAAATATGAACTGTAACCTTTTAATAATACCTTTTGTCCTCAGCATGTACAGTTGCAAGAACTGGGGGTCAAGATGTGTTGATATTTCATATTATTTTTATATTTTTGTATCCAATCACTGCTCAGGATGCCCATCATCCAGTCATCAAGGGTGGATCTGATAATATTACACGTTCACAGTTTGATGAACTCACACAACTAAGCATGAGGTGGGATGAAAATCAAGCTGGGTCTGGCCGGGTGACACCGGATACAAGCTGTGTGCAGGTGGTGTTAAGTTACAGGAATCATGTTTCGTTGTCTCCATCCCTATGCAACATAGAAACAGTTATACATTCAGACCGCATGCCTCAGACAAAGCCACAAAACTTGTTCAAAGAGAGCCTTAGGAACAATCAAGAACATAATTTTCTTGGTCTGAGAGCCATCCTGTTCTTATGTTGATTTAGAGATTGTGTACTCATTTTGTAGAACATCTTCTTCTAGGACTTAGTGGACATGCTAGACGTGTGCTGTCCGTGGTGCTATTACTCTGCAATGACTGAGCTTACTTGAATAAGGCCAATTTATCCCTCTAGACTACAAATAAGACTGATGAAAGTTAAAAAAATGACAAAAGTAATGCAAATTAATTTCCCCAGTTTTGGAGGGAAAAAAACGGCTGTCTGTCAGGAGAGTTCGTAATAAAAAAATTGGTTTTGTATTAATCCTTTAAGTCTATTTGATGAGATATTGTCCCAATTAAAGAGCCTCATTGTGTCAGCCCTTAGTGAGTGAAACAAAACAATCCCCAATTTTACTAAAGAAGCCCAGAAAACCTGATGTTTTCCTGTTCACATTTTGGGACTGACCCAATTATATGAATGTTTACACTAATATGAAAACAAGATTGCTGACTCATAGTGAAAACTATTTCACAGTAATATCACATATTTACAACTAAATAAATAACAATAGAAGTTAAAAAAAATTAAATTAAGAGTTTATACTTAGCTAATCTGCTTCATCAGGGCTGTGAGGGTGTGATTTCATCAGATTTTATAAACATTGACCAAACAGGCCACCAACTGTCATCAGATTTGGCTTTAAATGAAGATAAATCTTAACTAGTACATGGAGGTGACAGGCAATTTGAGAGGGAATGATGGGGAATCCCATCCTCCTTGTTAGCAATGACGCAAATGCATCCCCCTCTAGTTGTTAACCCGCCATCTGACTCAATGATCTATTATCTTACTGAGGTTAATGCAAGTTAGAATCTATGGCCCTGACCACGGCTCTGAAATATCAGCAGCCTGACTGTGTTATGTATTGATAAATCCATGATACTGTCCATGGTGCTGAAGTAGGAGACAGAATTGTAATTGTACGTTTTTCTTCTCAGTTCTGCCCTTGTGTCAGTTTTGTCCTGGGTCTAAAATATTCTCTAAACATACTATAAATAGTAAATTCTATACTATATTGTGGCCTATATACACTGTAGAGTTGATCAAAGTGACAAGCAGCAACATGTAGTCACAGAAGAGCAAGAGGATCAGAGAGACGCACTGCTGCCTGTAGCATTCCTATAACATTTCTATAAGTCAGTAGTGTCTGTGCTGCTGAAAATACACCTCCAGACCAACCCACCTCTGCAGCAAAATATTTTAGGGGAGACATGACTACAGATATAGCTTTTACTATAGAGTTAGGTTTTGGGGTTAGGGTTAAAATGTTAAACTTAAAATGTTAAATCACCTACTGCACAGAGGTAGGCAAAGTTGGGAAGCAACATTTACTTACAGTACAATTTTGATATAGTTGTACTTTACTCAAGTATTTCTATTTTATGTCACTTTATACTTCTACTCCACTACATTTCAGTGGTAAATATAGTAATTTCTACTACGTTATATATATGTTTTACACTGATAGTTACTAGTTACTTCCCAACATACTGTATAAAACATGACATGCTTATATGAGATGATATAGTATTATACTACAAATCTACCCAGCAGAATACAAAGCATCTCAAACTGGCTCCACATCGACGAACTGCAACATTAAAATTGTTAGTGATAAAAACAGAATAATATAATATTCTAAAGTACTTGTAATATATCACTGTGAAAGAAACCACTCTAGAATGAGTACATTTGCATTTGACACTTTTGGTACGTTTTGCTGATAACACTTCTGTGCTTTCACTTCAACGTACTACAGGGAGCTTTTAACTGATTATGAAACAGTCTAAGTTTAATACTGATACCACTATATGGCCTGAATGAGACCATTGGCTATTTCCATATACTGTAGTTATTCTTGATGCCTGCCACCAGGTCAGATTCTCCTTGAAATCAGACAAAACTATTTACAGCAAGCAGATCAGAAGAGCCATTGTTTACATTTTCATAGGTTAAGTTACATTAGCAAATTAAAAAGAAGCAGGAAGAGATTTTTCTTTAAATAATTTTAATTTTTTATGTTATATTTTGTGATTATGGTGGTGAGAACACTACCACTTTTGTCCACAGAGGGCTCCAAAATCAACACAATATGATGCTCCTTCACTTCTTACTTACAGCAGCTATGAGTAACATTTTGAATGCAGGTCTTTTACTTGCATTGAGTATGTATTTTTAGACTATGCTAATTCTACTTTAACCTAAAGAAAGATCTGTCTTCTCACCACTGGAGGTATGTCACATCACTATTATCCTGACTGAGCCAGTGAGAAAAGCACAGAGAAAAGAAGAGACACAGAAATATCTCATGTGAAATATTCAAAACTGTTCTCACTTTGGCAGAAAATAGTGGCATCCTAGTGAGAAGCTGATTAAACAAATACATTTTCAGAGCCTTTAAAGTAGGACAGCAAGACCTAATCTGCTCTTTACTCTTTAAAACATCAGAAACCTGAAAACTGCACCTAAATACCAGTTTTCAATCAGCACACAGCCAAGACTTATAATCAATGCAGCTGCCTCTCCTTGGACATGACATGGACTGCTTTCCAAGCAGCAAGGTTTGCCTTGTTTATTGGCGCTCACAAGACCCATATTCTGCATTCTGCTTTTTAATTGGGATTCCCAAGAGACCTTGTCCAAAGTCTCAGCAAAACACTCAAGTCCTATCAAGCAGCCTAAGCTAAGTCCAGTAACCAATTACCCTGCTCTGCCCCAGCGGAACCACCGCTCTCCGGATTACATTTCCTGCTGCTGCATTGTAAATGTGCCACAGCCTGCAGTGATTTCACCTAATATAAAGTTATTGTGCAGATGCAGGTTGATGCTTAACCCCTACAGGATTGTACACACCAACAGAAATTCAGCTTAATCACTACTTCTAATAGTTACCTCATTAATAACCTCTGAAACACACCTCTCTCTAAAGGAAAAACATAAAACATTGGTTATTTTCTTCATTCACAGTGCAAATTACCAGCTTAACCCCCCAGGCCAAAATACCTGCTAGAAAAACCGACACTGAAACCATCTAGTAGCTACTTCCAACATACTAGCTGGAACCTGGAGTCCAGAGGCTGTATTACGGAAACCTCCTATCTGAAGTCTTAAGATAGGAAGAATCTAAGATAGGATTTTTCTTAATTTAATATTACAGAAGCAAATCCTAACTAACTCTGGGAATCTCATCTTAGCTTACTTCATTTTATCTTATCTCAGGTTAGGAATTCCTAAACACTCAATCCAACATCATTCATCAATGTTTATGTTGTTACCTAGCAATTGACGCTACTTTTTTCATCTCACAGAGCTAAACACCTTTGTAACCATTGTTTTTTTTTATCATTGAAACATGCTGAAACACACAAAAAAGGGCACTTCAAGACAGATGAGTTTGAGGTTTTGGAAACATCTGTAGATAAATCCAAAGATGTTATTTTTGGGAAATTTACAACAATGCTAATTTGGGAGGTAAAAGAAAAAGAACAAAGATATAGTAAGCAGATACTTCCTCCACCATAGCTAGCATCCACTGAGTAAAGTAATAAAAGAACAGCCATATGGATGAAACAAGTTAGCTGACACTGCTGTTAGCGACTGTTAGCAAACACCACTATTAGCTCCTCTTCTCAAACACTGTTCGTGAACACTACCATTTGCTAGCATTAGCTAGTTAGTAAGTTGGCTGCTACTACAGGTGGGAACCCTAATTACCCTGGTCATCAAACATCTAAGACAGGATCTACAATTTAGGAAGTTTCTGTACTACGGCCTTGGGTAGTTGAGGAATATTTGCCATGTAAGCACAAACTGACAGAATTACAATATAAACTAAAATAACAATGATCTAAAAATAATCTTTCGGCAAAGAGCCTTTGTAGCAAGTCTTCATTCTGAAAGACTGAAAGACTGCAGATTGTTTCTCATTGCCTCCTAAGATACACCACATATAATCTGCAACCTATAAAACCAGTGGTGAAAGAAGTACTCAGATCTTTTACTTAAGTTAAAGCACTAGGTGATTTGAAGGGGGCTGATGGGGATGTCATAAACCTTGTTTGCAATGACCAAAATGCAGCCCCTTGTTAACCTGCCATCCCCCCTCTCCGCTGCATGGAAGCAGAAAGAGAGAGAACAGGGGCAGGGGGGTTGTTTATTTGAATGTGTTAGTCTGGTCAGCCTGACTCATTGATCCTTCATCTGACTGAGGTTTGTGCAAGATAGACTCTATGGCCCCAAACATGGCTCTGAAATATCAGCAGCCAGCTGTGCTGTGTATTAATAAATCCATGGCATTGTCCATGGTGCTGAAGTAGTTGCAACTTTTTCTGAGTTCTGTTAGTTTTCTTTTGGATGTATAACATTCTCTAAAGTGTTATAAGTTGTATAGAAACAAAGGGAGGCATTCATGAGCTGGATTGCTAGTTACATGTGAATGAAACAAACTTAAACCCCTCCTGTTAAAAATGAACAAATCACCTGGTGAAGCTGAAGCACTATAACCACAGTTTAAAAATCCTCTGTTACCAGTAAAATCAAGTTGCAATCAAAATCTTACTTAAGTAAATGTAGAAATGCACTGGCATTAAAATAAAGTCCCAAAAGTAAAAATACTCATCTTTATGCATGTATGTATTATATTACTGGATTATATTTTGTGATGTAATGTGTTAATCTATTTCATGTTGCTGCTGGTAGGTGGAGATGGTGGAAGGTGGAAATTTCAGCTACATTATATACTGGTCAGTAAGGTAATCTATAATAATACATCATGTTTTTTAGTTGATTCATATTTTGTATAAATAATCTGAATCTGCAAAATAACTAGTAATCAAAGTTTTCAAATAAATGTAGTGCAGTAAAAAGTACAGTATTTGATTCCAAAATGTAGTAAGTAATGTACAAATACCCCCAAATTATACTTAAGTATAGTGCTTGAGTAAATGTATTGAGTTACTTTCCACCACTCTGATTAAAATCCACATGGTTAAGGTTAGAGAAAGATTGTAGTCATAGACAAAAGACGTTGACTGATGCAGTGGTCACAGCTACAGAGGTACAGCCAGTGTGTGGGTGTTTGTACGTGTGTGAGTGTGTGGTGAGATGTGTGCGCCACTTGACTCCAAGGTAACACACATCATCTATCTATCTATCTATCTATCTATCTATCTACAGTTAAAAGTATCTATTTATATTATTACTTTTATTGTTATTCTTATTAGTCTAATATTATTACTGAGGGTTTAAAATTATTCAATGGAGTATTTTCATTTGTATACTTTCTCTTACTTACCCACCAAATAATATTTTATTGTTTACATTAAATGTACTTTGTTGGCTTACAGTAAGCCGTCCCTTTCAAACACGCACTCAGCTCCCAGTGCACACCGTACATTCAGAAAACTGTGCTCTGCCTGCACGTTTTAAATGTAAATGAAACATCGAATTCGTTCTCGGTTCTGATTGGAGCCCTGCACATCGGGTCTCTGGTGGTACAGAATAAAGAGAGCGAGTCAAAAGCCTGCCCTGCAGTTTTTTTTTCCCTCAAATTTCTAGGGAGAGAGTATGTAGGCGACTTGTTTTCTCTACACCTCTGCATAGTATTCCAGAGAAGTCCCTGGAGACACTCAGCTCAATCTGGCTTGACAGACAGCTGTAGTGTTGCTCAGGCGTCATCCATCCGCTCTCAAATAAACTGCGTCTGTTTCACCACTTCTGCTCCCAGTATTCCAGGGAAGAAGAGTACGATGGACTGGCTCATACTGAAGGATGAATGAATAAATGTTTTGAGGACATCACTTCTCTGAGAAGCTCGGCTGCAGCAGCATCCCTCCTCGTCTTCAAACTCTTTTGTTCCATCTGAGCGCCTCCTTTGGTCCCCACAGCTGTTCTCACCATGACAACGTTTGACTTCTCGGACATAGAGGCGTTTTTGGACTGTCACCCAGATCTCTTCGAGGAGTACCTTGTCCGAAAGGCGAAATGTGACCAGGTGAGCAGATGGTTGAAGGAGCACCAGCCGTCGAAAGTGTCAACAGCCGAGGAGCGGCGCGGCGCCGCCAGGGACCCGCTCTGGCCGACCAACCCGGACGGGCTCCGGCGCAGATCGTCCCACATGGAGCTGCGACGGAATTTCGCACGCTCCAAAGCCACCACGGCACACCGGACCTACGACGAGCATGTGAGCCTGAGCGAACACGAGTCCCAGTCCAGCATGAGGCGCCGTGCGCTCCTGCGTAAAGCCAGCTCCCTTCCGCCGACAACCGCGCACATCCTGAGTGCCCTCCTGGAGTCCAGGGTCAGCGTGCCTCAGTACGCGTCCAGCGCCATCGACTACAAGTACAGACTGAAGGAGACCAACGAGAGAGAGTTCTTTCTGGAGTTAGTGAAAGATATCTCCAACGACCTGGACCTGACGAACCTCAGTTATAAGATACTGATCAACGTGTGTATCCTGGTGGATGCAGACAGGTGCTCGCTCTTCCTTGTCGAGGGACCCGCGCACAAGAGGACACTGGTGTCCAAGTTCTTTGATGTGCACTCAGGCACCACTGTCAGACCGTCCTCTAGCACCCTGAACTCCAATGAAGTGCAGGTGCCCTGGGGAAAGGGCATCATTGGATATGTGGCAGAGCACGGGGAGACTGTGAACATCTCAAACGCATATGAGGTAAATGTGAAACATGGTCTTTTACATATTATTACACTTTGACAGAAGTTTATGCGGAGGGGTAAGGCTGCAGCTAACGATTATTTTCATATATGTCGATCATTTTCTCTATTAATCGATTAGTTGTTAAGTTCATAACATGTCAGAAAATGGTGTAAAATGTTGATCACTGTTTCCTAAAGCCCAAGGTGACGTCAATTGTCTTGTTTTGTTAGCACCAAGAGATGTTCATGTTATGGTCATATGGGACTTGTCAAAAACGATTGACCAATTATCAATAGTTGGCTATTGAATTCAATAGTTGACAACTAATTGATTAATCAACTAATCATTGCTACTCTATAGAGGGATAAACGGGGTGAAGCGATTGATAATCGATGTATGACTCCTGTAGAGCTGCAACGATTGGGTGATTAATCATTTAGTTGTCTGATATTGAAATTATTGCAAACTAATCAATTAATCATTTTGAGTCAGTAAGAAAAAAATGTCAAATTTCTCTGATTTCAGCTTCTCTAAATGTGAAATCTTTTATGGCTTCTCTACTCCTCCATGACGGTATTCAGTACTGTTGTACTCCTTAGGACGTCATCTTGGGCTTTTGGAAACAGTGATCAACATTTTTCACAATTTTCTGACATTTTATAGGCCAAACATCGAAATCGATTAATTGAGATAATAATAAACAGATTAATCAACAATGAAAATCATCTTCATTGCAGCCCCAATAGATTCATCGTTTTGAGTTATTGTTAAGAAGAAAATGTCCAAATTCTCTGATTTTAGCTTCTCAAAGGTGAATATTTCATGGTTTGTTTACTCCTCTACAACAGTAATTGAATATCTTCGGGTTGTGGACAAAACAAGACATTTTTGGGACTAAACAATTAATCAATTAATTGAGAAAATGATTTACAGATTAATCAATAATGAAAAGAATAATTAGTTGCAGCCCTAGACTTGTGTGGGGATCAGACATGCTTCTTTGTCATGAGAGTGAACTTGAATATAGACAGTAAACTCTTTGATAGCCACGTTCATACATGAAAAGCACATTTTAATCAGTTGTTTTTGAAGTGCCTCGTAGGGGTCGCTCAACTTGAAGAAAGGAGAAAAGACAAGTAATTATCTCAGTCATGTCAGAATAAAAAACTCTCCCCATAATAGTCAAAGGAAAAGGAAGGAAAGCAAGCGTTATAATCCTCTTCCCACAAGCCAGATCCCTTCTTATACACTACCAGTTGCGCTCCACATCATTATATCATGGCCCTGGGCTGCTTGGGAGGCTATAAGGCAACATGATGATGTGGAGCCCCCTGAGGTCTATTACTGCAATGGTGTAGATATGTGTCAGCTAGGGGTATTATAGTTTCTGCTTATAGTAAAAACAAGAATTTAAATAGCCAAAAAGCAAAACCTAATGATTGCATCAGGGCTGCTTTATTGTACTTGACACAAGCACGTAAAACCCAAATATTGTAGAATGTGGTCACACAGGTCATTTACTGGGCACAGTGGCGTGCTGTGTGTGTGTGTTTGATATATATGTTTTATGTCTATTACAGGACCACAGGTTTAGTGATGAGATAGACAAGTTAACAGGCTACAAGACTCAGTCCATCCTCTGTATGGCCATCTGTAACAGCGATGGAGAAGTCATCGGTGTTGTGCAAGCAATCAACAAAAATCCCATGGGTACACCCTTTACTGAGGATGATGAGAAGGTGAGGCTCTGTTGTGTCTCTCAATTATCAGATCTGTGTGGGATTTTCACGTTTAACATGCAATTTATTGGCTATTTAGCATCTTCAGTATTATATTGTAGTTGGTTTGACCATTAAGAGCAATTTAGAGATGGAGTTAAAATTGGATTCTAGTGGAGCATTGTGTGCACACTAAACTTATTACACAGAAACTCTTGGGCCCGAAACACTGTTTGGATTGTGAATCTTCTTAATAGCTGTGAAGAGGGGAAAAATGTTCCCTCGGAAGTATAATACCAGAGAAATGAAAGGAGGAGGTCAACTTCTTACTCGAGTGTGGTACATTAAATATGTCTGGCTGTGCAATATATATGCACACTTAGGAAACACATTTTGGGCGGATCCACTCTCAATTGCTCCCTGAGCAATCCACTTGAAATAGGTTTACCAGAATATGCATGGTTGGGCTTCATTTAAAGGTTCACAGCTTATGAATACAATTCTATTCTCCCAGTTTGTTGATGAAAAAATAATATATTGTGTATCGTACATGTGAAAAGCTCTGGATAAGATAAGATAAAATTACAGTACACCAAAACATAATGATGAATACACACAACACCTTGAAAAATATATATGAACAATGGGGAAAAGGTGTAAAATCCATAAAAAGAAATGTAAAATATTATAATTTAATAAATAAGTGTGTTGCCAGCATTAAAAAGGTAAAGCAGCTCATTTGACTCATTCTGGGTAAATACTGGTAATGCTGGTGCAGCAAAACTTTGTTGTTAAATCATCAAACAGTTGATGTTTATTCACATTTGCCAGAGTTCGGCTGTACAGAAATACAAGAATTTGTCCACAAGGTGGCAGAATAAAATTGAACAAAATCATTTATTCCCAGTAGTTCCCTGGTCTTTACTTCAAAGAGATCAACCTTAAACAAAGTTTTGATTTTGCAGTATTTTAAGCATAGCATTTTAATGATTTGGCTGTATGTGAATCATCTAAAATAAACCTCTAAATTAAGCTTGAGCAAAGCAGTAACTACTTTTAAGCAACAAAGGTGCTTAAAATAGAAAAACACATCTTGATCTGCCAGCTTATTTAGACATTTTAGGTCCATTGATGTCTTACTAAATGTCTTCTGTCTTTAAATCAATACTTCATTAACAGGGAATCTATTTTAGAGAAATTTGTGCAGAGAAGCAGCAACTCCATCATGACTTTCTACACCCATCCCCAAACACTGTCTTTCTCTCTTACTTTGTTGTATACCCTTTTGTTTAGCATAGAAATAGTAGATTATGCATGCCTTTCAATACTTTTTTAAATCTTTTACTCAGGTACTGCAGATGTATCTACCATTCTGTGGAATATCGATTTCCAATGCCAAGTTGTTTTCAGAGTCTCGCAAGGAGTACGAAAGGAGTAGGGTAAGAGAATGTAAACTGCGCATTTACAAAAAGATGTTCGATTATTTCATAGACCCTGAGGTATTAACAGTAACATCACAATTTTTTGCTACTTAATTAAAAAATACAAGTAGCAGCAACTGAATCTTACTGGAGACACACCAGCATACTTTACATTTTTTATATTATAATATTGTATTTATAGTATAGCTAGTCATCATGCGATCAGTTGTGTGTGTACTTATGTTTGTGTGACCAACAGAGCTGGAACTAAAGTCCACAGTTAATCTTGTACACTGGACCAATTCACATTTATGACTGTATACCTCTAATGGTGGCAGTGACTCACAATTTTTAAAAAACTTACTCCTGATTCCTCAATCTTCTTAACGGGCTGATAGGAGCTGCAAGTCATCAACAACTGTTGCAGGTCACATTTTGGTCTTCGTTTGTTTGTTTTGGCCCCAAAAAAGTTTTTTTCATCTTACACCGGAGCATCTGCTGATTAATTCTATACTCAGTATGTTATGATCCAGATGAGATGAATAAATCCCTGTTTTCTTAGCTTTTGTCAGCTTGTTTCATAGACGCCATACTGAAGTGCTCAAGGTCTGCTTGTAAACAAGTGAGAGATGCAGACTTCACTACAAAATGACTACTTGTAACTCACTTCTGAACCAATTTCCATGAAATTGGTTTGTTGTAAACATGAAAAATTACTGGGGGTGATCTAATCAGATCTATGCCAAAACATTAACCTTCTGAATAGCCACAACTTCCACTGGGACATGCAGGCTCGGACCAATATCAAGTGTATGTAGAATTTCAGCTTTTTTGATTTTCTCCAAAAATTTCCAAAAAGATTTCAATGTCTGTTTTACTGTTGTAAAGCTGCCTGGAGGCTTAAAATATTAGACATGTATAACAATGTTTAGATTTAGATTTATTGTTCAGTTTATTGTTTCCTTATTAAGTTTATACAGTTTGGCAACCCAGGACGCTTGGTTACATTACCATTACACTGCTTTATGCATCTGCGCTAGTGAGTGCACTCTTCAAGTAGTCGGTAGGTGTAAACATGTTACCACCAAAGGGATCTCACATAATGGTTGACAAAACCCTTCTACTGCAGTCTTCAACAACACTTGCAAGGAGCATAAGTCATTAGTCCCTTCTTGTGGCCTCAGGCTTTGCTGGAGGTGGTCAATGACCTGTTTGAGGAACAGACTGACCTGGAGAAGATTGTTAGGAAGATCATGCAGCGAGCGCTGACCCTGCTGCAATGTGAACGCTGCTCCGTGCTTCTACTTGAAGACATCGACTCACCTGTGAGACCTCTGGCTCTTTAACAGCTTTTAAAGTTTTTCCTGCCTCGCAGATTTATTTACGCTAACTTTTTTCATTAAACCACAAGCCTTTCTCATGCAGAACTCTCCTGTCTTTGTTGCTAAATGTCATTGGGCTGCTCGTGATGATACATGTCTCTTCTACAGGTTGTGAAGTTCTCCAAGACATTTGAGCTCATGTCTCCGCTGTGCAACATGGACCATGACATCAGGTGAAAGAGACATGATGAAAAAGACACTGGCACGCAGACAGACCACAACAGCAACATGCACCATAAATGGATACATGGATACACTCAATATTACTGCTGTTGTGTTGCACTTTTAAGTTCCTGGACCTGACCAGTGTTTCCTGTTTGTGTTATTGGCCAACTCAGCATGGAGAAGCTATCATGCTCTGATTGGCTGATCAATAACAGCATTGCTGAGCTGGTGGCTTCCACGGGGCTGCCTGTTAACATCAGCGATGTGTGTCAGGACCCACGCTTTGATGCTGAGGTGTGGACAGCTGTCTTCCTGTTAGACCAGTTAGAGCTCACACAAATGCATGAACACATATATGCGTTCAAAAGACTTTCCAAATCAGTCAGTGATGCCAAAAATAATGCTGTAAACTGATTTAAAACCCACATCCATAGTATTATTCTCAGTATTTGTATGTGTTGTATTTGAATTCATTTTCTTGTTGAAGAAAAAAATGCGTGTTAAACAAACTGCTTTCAGTCTTGCTCCATTGTCACGGTCTCCTCTTTACAGGCGGATCAGGCCTCGGGGTTTCACATCAGATCAGTTTTATGTGTCCCTATCTGGAATCGAACTCATCAGATAATTGGTAAGTTCACCAGAAATAATCAATTCATCATCACTGGGAAACCAGTTTTCATGTTACCGTAAATGATGCACGCATGTTTTCTACAGGCGTTGCACAAATTCTCAATCGCCTGGACAGGAAGACCTTCAATGATGCAGATCAAAGACTGTTTGAGGTTTTTTTTTCTTTTTCACTTCTGATTACAGCTCTTCCATCAAAACTTTGTTTAGGTGTTCATTGTTGTGTTGGATACACATTGTGCCAAATTTTTAAGTTCCTTTCATGTAACTTCTGTTTTTGTGTACAGGCATTTGTGATATTCTGTGGACTTGGAATCAACAACACTATGATGTACAATCAAGTTAAGAAGACGTGGGCCAAACAGTCTGTAGCACTAGATGTAAGCACTGCAACATACTCACTACAACAAATTTTTGCTTTTTGTTTTAACCATCATCCAACTTACATACTGGTTGTATATATGGCATGTTCTTACAGTTCTGAAGCTAGCATTGCTTCATTGGCATACTATCAATGCACTGTAGGCCAACAGTGGCCAGTTTGACAGGGAATACAGTACCAAGGTGATTTTCTTGCTGTGCTTGGCTCCTGGCACCCCAGGGCTGAGTCAGCTAATTAGGCAGGTAGCTCAAAGGCTAACCAAGCTAATGCTAACTATCTAACGAAGCTTCAGATAACAGCAGTCAGTGATTAGCCTACTTTAGCAGCAGATAAGCAAGCTAACTGCTTTGTATCCATCAGCTAACTCTGAGCTAAATCACCTTGGTACTGACCTCTGTTGTCAAACAGGCCTTACAACATGTCATCTTTATGACAAGTCCAAAATGTACCACTTAACTTAAGATCAAGGAAAATATTCATAACACACTAATGATCTCATGACATCCAGTGTCAAAACCAACCACATATGACAGTTAAATGTAATGTTAAAACATAAAGCCAGACAGTTTCTTTAAGTTTGATCATGTCAAGTTGACATGACAAAGACATCTCAAACAATGTCAACTTAACATTGAAAATTACATAATTTTAGACATAATTCAGTCGAATGACTCTTAATGACAACAGTTGTAATTGTTCTTAAAGACTCCTTCATGTTCATGACAGGTGTCATGGCATGTTTATGACAGTGTAATTACTGTCTTATGCACACCCTTTTAAATAAAGTGTTACCAAACAAGCTCTAAATAAGCTATATATAAAACATCAATACATATACATATACATTTAAAAATATGTGCTTGTCTGCAGTATATATTAAAGTTCCTTTATGAGGTTGATAAACTATATACAAGCTGTGCAACAAAATGAATTTTCATAGACTAATGAATGAAAAATACTAGGTATTCATTCTGTTCAACAAAAAATAATTAACCCAATCTCAATTACTCTAAATAATATACTGATTTTTTTACACTCCTTAACATCTATTAAAAATTAGTGTATGAGAAGTTAATAATTAAAGAGGACGGTGGTGTCACAGATTAATGCAAAGCTTACAGTAACAAGGCTCTTCATGTTCATTAGTGTCTCCATCTGCGTTCTGCTCTACTGCCCGGTATCTAACCTGAGCAGTCACATTAACCTCAGCAAACATGGTTCTGCTTCTCTACCATAAATATTTCAGCTGCTTTCAATAATTCATGATGAATACATGTGCCAGTCTGCTCACCTCTCATCAAAGGCAACACACACTCCTGTATTTCTGTCACATAATCTTTGCTGTTTCTTTAAACACCTGAACGCCTTTAAACACACCAGATTTTTCTTTCTGTCAGGAGGCGCAAAATATAGCAACAAATTGGTTTTAAAAGCAGAGATGTACTTTCTTTGATCCTGATTATGTAACAAGATAAGAAAAATAGATCACGTCAAAATTCTTGGAACATATTGATCTACTGTTCTTTTTTCACATTAGATCAAACTCAGAATAAGGTTTCTATATCTCACTCTCTATTTTCTTTTTTTTTTTCCAGATGTTGTCCTACCATGCAACCTGCTCCAAAGTAGAAGTTGACAGACTCAAGGTAATCCTCAGGAAAGAATCATTAAGAAAAAACAACATTCACATGATACAGATAATCGCTATAGTATACTGAAATGTATTAAATCTGATGCTTGTGAGTGGTTGAAGGTGAAGTGCAGTTTTAAAACTGTCTGCAATGTGTTTTAGTGCTTTGCTTCTTCCCCTGCTGGCACTGTGTGATTGACAGCTCTGTCCTCTTCCCCTCAAGGCAGCTAAGATCCCCCTGAGCAGTGAGTTAGGCATAGATGAGTTTCACTTCAACGACTTCTCTTTGGACAACGATGCCATGATCACTGCGTCACTCCGGATGTTTCTGGAACTTGGTGTTGTCCAGAAGTTTAAAATTGACTATGAGGTGAGACCCTGGAATTTGTTCTGTAATGTCAAGTGTCCATAGTGTATAGATCCTTTTTATGCCAACATCATGATTACATCATGGTGTTAGCTGGAGGCAAAATGGACTTTTGTGTTGCTGGGTGTCAGAATCAAATTAGTAATGGCTCAAAATGGAAGTTTCATTGCATACTAGCTGCCACTGCCAGTCCAAAAAAAAAAAAAAAAATGAAGACAACTATGGTTGAATATGATAAGAATTCACAAATGTCAACAAAGGGATATGATCACACTTATTTTCATTATAAACAGAAAAATACAAGTGATCACCTCTTGAATTCAAGTTTCTCTCTTTTACAGAACTAAGACAAGGTTTAATTGCCTTGTTAAGTTTGTAAAACACACTTCATTTAAACTCAACACACCAAAACAAAATAAAACTCACCAAAACCATTATGGCCAGACTTTCCAATGTTCCAACAACCACCAACTCTGGTTAAGTCAAAATAAACCCTTTAATTCAATTGTTAGCAGATGCAGAAATAGTCTGGCTCTGCAGACTGTCTTTTCTCGCTCCTCCAGGCTCAGTGCACTATACTCTGGCCATGTGCAGCGTGCTGAGCCGGAGCAACGCATTAAATTAGCAAATTTAGCAAAATAAAAAGGCAAAAATCAACCAAAAAACAATGGTGATGGAATTAGCCAGTCGTCAAAATATTTGTCCAATCCCCCAACCCTACAGACATTGTAGAAAGACCAGACTGGTCTGATTGCTTAATGTGAACTTTTTCACTCGCAGTCCTGAAAAGTGAGTGACTGTACATATTCAAAACTATTTTCTTCAGCCATTGTTAAGAAACAAGCCAACAAAACGTGCTAGCTCATGCATTTAGGGAATAATGTTTACCTCTACCTCTTACTCTAGTATGTACATATGTCACCTGTAGATCTGTCTTCCTTTTGTAGGTTCTGTGCCGCTGGCTTTTGACTGTGAGGAAGAATTATCGAACTGTGGCATATCATAACTGGAGGCATGCCTTCAACGTGTCACAGTGCATGTTTGTCATGATCACAGTAAGTCTCAAGATGCATTAAAATAGAGGTATACAGTTGCTTTGGATACCTACAAAGAGTCTGAATTTCACAACACATGCTGCCCCCTTTAATTTACAAAAGAAACCATCTAAACTTCAACCCTCAGTGAGGATAACAAGTTGTTGAGCCATTTTTAAAGCCTCTCCTAAGAAAAGTAAGTCTCAGTGGACTCATCATTAAACTAATCAACAGTCAGTCACTTAACAAAACATCATTAGGAGGAAACTTCACAGGAGAAGCATCATCAATAGAAAATTCAAAGGAGGAATATTCGGGTAGTCTCAAAGTCTCAAAGAGAATTATACTCTTTACAGGATTAACAGGTATCCTGAGAGCTTGCAAACATCTGCAAACTCTAGTCTACAATACTCTGCCCAACCCTGTCCAGCCCTGCCCTACTCTATTCTACCCAACCATATCATACCCTAATTACTTTGTCCTACCTTATTCTACAGCACTCTACCCAACCCTATCCTACCCCACTCTACCCTAGCCAAACCCACTCTACCCTTCCTATCCTATCTTATTCTAACACATCCCATCCCATCCTGTCCTATCCTATCCTATCAAATGACAATAGTTAATTGTCGATGATGTGTAAGAATATGTATATCTGCTTTACTTTTCTTAGACAGCCACTTTCCAGGATGTCCTGTCCGACGCAGAGATACTGGCGCTAATGGTCGGCTGTCTGTGCCATGACTTGGACCACCGAGGCACCAACAATGCATTTCAAGCCAAGTAAGTGATCTGGGCCTAAGGTTTGATGACGAACTGGTGTCTTATAGTTGACTGAGAGCTTCACTGCTCTGTTTCCTGCAGGACCGGCTCTGCTCTGGCTCTGCTCTACGGGACGTCGGCCACTCTGGAGCATCATCACTTCAACCATGCAGTCATGATCCTACAAAGTGAGGTCAGATCAGTATTTCTTTTACAATGATAATGCTCAAGTAATTCTTAGGTTTACTGTATTTGCTCTACTGACAAGGTTATCCTTTTTGTAAGCTTTCTTTCATTTTCATTTTTCCTTTATTGGGCAGTTTGAAAATGATATATGAAAATATAATAGTGGAGGAGCATCAAAAGTCCATGATGGGCCAAGAACTCAGACCACATACCTTCTAGTATATTGTATTTAATGTTTAATTTTTATCTGTACAATTCTGGCTCGGTTTGGAATCTTGTTTCCGCTAAAGACAACAGACATTATGGTCACCTTAATGTTAGCAGATTCTTTTGTTGGCCTTCTCAATTCAGCGTTTTCACCCATGCAGACCTGATCTCAGGGACTACTTTTAAAGGAACTAAAGGTTCCTTGACCAAAAATTTGGCAAATTAGTCTCTTTCTACATTTCATGCACATTTTGCATGCAACTATACAACAATGATGATGCCCTGCATGGATTTGAGTTTTGGTGGCTGCATGCTGCAAGAACTCAATCAATCATAAATGTTCAGCACAGCAAGCCCCACCGTCAAAGTTTGGAAAGTACTACCCCCTAAGCAGGGCCGGGGGTTAAAATGTCCCTGGAACTTAATTTATACCCTTTAGGTCCCTGCAGTGGAAACGCACCTCCTACAAAGGTTCCTAGTCCCCAAGGAAAGTTGCTTCAGCGGGAACTCAATTATAAAAATTGTCATTTTAACTTCACTTGTGTTTTTAATTTGTTCCTGTCCAGTTTTCATTCAATTTCATTGGCTTATATGTATGTGGCATATAGCGTGTCTACTCTGGTTACACATTGATAATGTAATCTGCACATTCTTTCCCTTCATTCCACACCTTTCCTGCATACACGCTGTACACACAGCCTGTCCTGCACTCCCTGTTTCCCACCCACATGCCCTCAGACACACCTGACAGAGATCTGCACTCTACTGAGTCCACTCTTTAGTTAGTTAGGGACTGTGTTTTCTATTGATTTCTTTTAAGAGAGGACAGAGAAAGTCTATACACGTTGCTAATTAACATTGATAATGGGAGCTTCATTTGACAGTGAGCGATGACTTTACCAATGTATTGGCTGTAAGGACACATTTAGCCACTATTACTCATCCTTCCCTGCTTTTGTCTATGTGTCTACTGTATACTATTGTATTTTATTTTTTCACAGGGTCACAACATCTTTGCAAACCTCTGCTCTAAAGAGTATAGCAATATGATGCAACTATTGAAGCAGGCTATTCTCTCCACAGACCTGACGTTGCACTTTGAGTAAGTGGTCGTTTTAATAGATTCAGAGCTGAAGCATTGTGTGAATTGTAAAAAGTAAAACTAGCAACAGATTATCACAGATTATTGGATAATTTTGTCTGTAATTAGAAGACTTATCATTTAGATTTCTGTTGGATTACAAAGTGCTTGTGTGGTGAAACATCCTTGGAGTCTTTTCTTTGCCTTTTAACATTTTCTGTATCCTTGACTGTCTCTTTGCATTATAAGGCGCAGAACCAAGTTCTTTGAGTGTGTTCTGTCTGGAGAATTCAGCTGGACAGATGAAGGACACAGAGAAGTTCTCAGGTTTCTCCCTTTGTGCTACATAAATAAAACTGTCCTTTGCCAAAATGACTTTAGCTGTGAAGAACAAAACAAGTAGCTAAAAATGAGTTTTGATGTCATCAACAGGTCAATGCTGATGACGGCATGCGATCTGGGTGCCGTCACTCGTCCTTGGAAGATATCCAAACAGGTTTGAGTCCATATAACAGAGTTATAACATCTGTGCTTTCATGTTTGAGGGGTTGGAGATGTAAAAGTATAGGTGCAATATGGTACAAAAAAAAGGATGTTCTACCCTTAAAAACACTTAAACTACACACAAAAAAGGAACAAGTGAGGAATAAATCAGGAACAACGTGATGAATAATGAATCACTGATGAGTAATAACTGAATAGCTGAGATTTTAGCACTATTTAGTAGTAAATAATGATGAGTTACAAGGGACTGGGAGATGCCACATTAATTAATCATTATGTAATGATTAGTTCATAAATATCTGTTAATCAACATACTGATTACTTTCTTCATGAGTGAATAATGAACCAGTTACTGACTCATCAATTACTAATTACTTAATTATCAGTTACTCTATTTGTGATGCATCAAGTTAAGTAACACATGGTACTGAATGGTCACTAAGTATTTCCTCATTACCTCATAATAAGGGACTGCTTAAACTACTCAGTATCATGTATTACTTTACATGAGTGGGATCAAAAAGAGTAACTAATAATTAAGTAATTAGTAATTAATGAGTCAGTGGCTGGTTCATAATTAATCAATTCATAGTATGTAATAGTATGTGAATTCATAGATATTTATTAACTAATTATTCATTAAATAATCAATTCTACTATAAAGTCCTTAAATCAGTTAAATAATAAATTACTCATTAATGATTCATGATTTATCTGGCCATTCCCTCAAGCTTTGAGCTGATATTTTAACATCAAAATGTTACATCATGTTTGACAAAAAATAATGAAATAATGTTGGTTGGCATTTATGTCCCAAGGTTGCAGAGCTAGTGACGAGTGAGTTCTTTGAACAAGGTGACAGAGAGAGGTCAGAGCTTAAGTTGACCCCGGCGGTAAGTAAGCAAGCTTTAAAAGTCTTATCTTTCACTGGGATTTTTCTCTAGGACACCACTTTCTAAACCATGTCCTTGTTGTGACCATTTTCTGTCAAATAAATATGATAAATGTATTTGGTCTTAGATGACGAAAGATTATCATCTCTCTGTAGGCCATATTTGACCGCAATCGTAAAGATGAACTACCTGCCTTACAGTTGGAGTGGATCGATGGAATATGTAAACCTCTTTACCAGGTAGGTAACCAGTGTTATTTTTCTGACAGCTAATTAGGGGCCGGGCAGCCTAAGCTGCCAGGACCCTATTGTAATCCTGCATGTTCTTCTTTCTTTCTTTCTTTCTTTCTTCTTCTTCCGAGGAAATCCTACTTCCCATGCACGAAAAATGACCAAACTTTGCACAAAGGTCCAGTCCCATGTCAGATTGCCTCAGCGCAAAAACAGGCCAATAGTCCTGATGGTGGCGCTACAGCAAGCCTCTAAAGTTCAAAATTTTGAAAATTCATAACAAATCACCAACATCTTTCACCAAAATGTAGCCCCAATACTGAAGAAACTTTTGTACATTTAAACCTATTGCAAATTATGAAGTCCATCACTCTGTTTTTTTCAAAAACTGTAAAACTTATTAAACCTATCTCCTCCCACAATTTTTGCTCAATTGGCACCAAACTTGCTACAGAGCATCTTCAGACTGTCCTACACAAACATCCACACAGATTTTTGATTTATCGAAAAATTGAGCCTACAGTGCATCAAAATGTTTGACTGTAAACGGTATTATAAACATATACTTGCAAATTCTTGCTAAATACATTTTCAATGTTCATGAAAAAAAATGACAAAATTTTGGAGTCATGGTAGATGATGTTTGGAAAATATCAGAATTTTATCTCAAAAACTGAATTTTTTACAGCATTTTGAATTTCACTCTCATGCGAACAATTGGAAACATCAGTTTTTCACTTTTGGAGCCAATAAATCATTGTTAAAAACTAATGACCAACATCTCCATGCTGTCTAGATGCAATTTGTGTATTTTGGGATTTTTGTCTCAATAACTGAATTTTTGCAGCCATTTGAAATCTGCCTTTACATGCTAACAGCTGCTGTCTTGCATACAGGTGACTGACTTAGTCAATTTGTGAAGCTATAAGATGTGTTGTTTGCCAATTAGCTCAGTGAGATAGAGGATGGTTCTTGGTGTTGAAGGTTGTGAGTTCAAGCCTCATCTTGTACAACATTTCCATATGAGAAATCTACCAAACTTTTCACAAAGGTCCAGTCCCATGCCAGATGTCCTCAACTGGAAACACAAGACAATAGTCCTGATGGTGGCGCTACAGCAAGCCTCTAAATTTCAAAACTTTGAAAATTCACAACAAATCAACCATATGTGCTACAGCTTTGGAACTTTCACTTTGAAATTTGCTTTTCCATGACATGGATGGCTGCTGCCTGGCACCCTGATCCTTGGCTTAGTCAATTTGTGAAGCCACACATGAACTGTCACTTGCCAATTAGCTCAGTGAGATCAAAGACGGACTTCAGTGTCAGAAGTTGTGAGTTCGAGCCTCAGCTAAGGCAGGATGGACTTTCAAATGTGAAAGCCTTATGTTCAGGTATCATGCTATGTGGATTAGAGACTCCTAAGGTTAAAATAATTATGATTCAGGGAGTTTTGGGAAGAGACAAATACTCTTTATCAACACGTTTCCCTGTTATCCCTTGTCTCTTTTCCCTGTTTATTTGGCTTAGCTATCAGTCAATATGCAGAGTCTCTTGTGCCAGAAATTGTGAGTTCAAGCCTCAACTGATGTAAAATGCACATTAGAATGCCACCTTTTTTTCATCTTCCTACACTCTGCTTGTTGCTCAGAATTGCCTAATTTTGCCTAAAATTGCCCGGCCCTGACCATTGCTGCGCAGCAGCTATAATTTTGATTTAGTTTACGTCTTAGTCTTTTGACTACAATGCCATTTAGTTTTGGTCATATTTCAGACATCTGAATTATTTTAGATTTTGCCTAGTTTTAGTCCATTAAATAAATAATATTTAATATAAAATAAGACTTTAGTAAATTGAGTACATTTAGTCACCTAAAATCTTGTGGTCAAAGTGTACTGCATTATTCAATTGTTTCTCTGGAATTTCCGAGAATTCCCAGAACTAGAATTTCTCTATAATTTCCAAGCTCATTATTTACATTAATGTGTTGGTAACGTTAATTCTCTTGTGTCTCAGGCACTGCTGAAGCTCAATCGGAAGTTGCAGCCGATGGTCGATGGGATCGATGCCAATCGAAATAAATGGCAGGACCTCTGCTCGTCCTACCAGCAGACACGCCGAGCCTCACTGTTCAATGAGAGTGCTGATTCAGATCAGAGTCTGAGTCCCATGAAGATGCAGAAACCACTCAGCAACCAGACTCCACAGAGACTCTGAAGCCAGTTGAAGACACCAAATTTGGGTCAAAGTCTCAGTGCAGTCATGATGTGAGGAGCAGAGCGAACAAAAGTTCCTGTGATAATAAACCAGCATCAGCTGGCGACACAACTTCTGCAGGAAAGAAGTAAAACAAGCTAAGTTATAGGTAGAGGTTTATCCATGAAATAGTTCACATGAGACTCTTCCCACACCTGTGATTTTCTAACACATGCACTACCCTAACAAGATTTTTAAAAGTCTGGGTAAATGAAATGCAGTCTTCATCTGTGAGCACATTGCTTCTCCCAAGTGTCACTGTGTTAAACTCAGGAGCGTGAATAATTCCTGCTGGTCAAACTCTATTTAAAGGGCAGTTTCCCATGTCTCTCCTTATCTATCTATCTATCTATCTGTCTGTCTGTCTGTCTGTCTGTCTGTCTATCTATCTATCTATCTATCTATCTATCTATCTTTTATCTAAGCTTTTAATTACTGAGATGTACAAGAATGAGAGACTACCATTGAAACCAAAGAGGGCCACTTATTACTGTAATGTTTTGTAATGGGAACTGCCTCAAAACCACAAGCCCATTGGAATGCCTTTACAAAACAAAAAGGAATCACTGTGATTTCTCTCTGTCACATAAATTGCTATTTTGAATGTAGACCGGAGCATGATCTTGTTCCTGAATGTTTCTTACTGATAGGCTGTCTTACCTCGGTTGCAAATCCTTTGGCTGCATGGCATTCTTTTCAATGTTTTGTTTATCGACCGAGCCTTCGGCTCTCGACTTGCTCTGTGGATTGCATGCATCTTTCATATCAGTAATGTGCATTTCCACATTTAGATGGAAACCTTGTATATCCAGGTAAAGAAGATAAGTGTGGAAGGCCAAATGTTAGTGTATTGATTTTGTAAGGAAGGTCACGTATATACTCCTCAGGCTGACGTGTGTGTGCGTGTATGTGTGTGTGTGTGTGTGTGTGTGTGTTGTGTGTGAAACCTCCTAATTCCTTAAACAAATAATGACACAGGAATACAAATGGTTTTGTGTTATGGGTCTGAAAGTAACTTACTAAAGGTATAGTTTGGAATATTTATTGTTTATACAACTAACGTTAATTAATTAACACTTTTGACAAGGAAAATGTGCAGTGAGTGGGTCATTATAACAGAATAAACCCAGACAGTGTAGTTCAGGACTTGAATCACTCTGAAGGGGTTTATTTTGCAATAATGAGTCACTCACTGTACATTATCCTGCTTATTACACAGCTAATTAAAATAATTTTATTGAATTATTTTATTGATTTAAAAAGGATTTTATTTCTCCTCCAGAGTCTGTTGTCAGAAGGAACAACAGACCTTAGAATGCCATAAATGACCAATCAAAAAGTTGTGTAATGACTAACATTAATAATTGGTAAATTGATAGTTAAGTAAACTTCATCACACAGCTATCTTAAATACTTGATTCTGATTGGTTAGTTACAGTATCTAGGGTCTGTTATTTGTAAATAACAAACCGTTGCTATAGATGCAGTTCTGATCATAGACTCTGGAGAAGCAATAAAATAATTTTTAAGTCAATAATCATCAATCATTTTAAAATCAACATTTTGTGTCAAATAACTGTTTGTTTGTTTTTTAAAGCAAGTAGCCACAATAAGTGGGATAATGTACAGTGAGCAGCTCATTATTGTGAAATAAATCCCTTCCGGGTGATTTAAGACCCCTCCACTTTGAGCTGGGGTCCTGCATCACACAGTTGGTGTTTATTTTAATAATGACTCACTGACTGTATATTATCTCTTACTTAGTCAATAATTGTTTTACTGTTGAAAAACACTAAAATTATGTTTTGTAGTGATTAATAATGCTATAATTGACATTGTTTGAGATGTTTTTGTTAAAAGTGCAACAATAAAATAGTTTACTAACATAATCTGAATGGAATTGTTATCATCTCTTATCAGCTATGATACAAAATATAATTTATATTTTATATTAGACAAACTAATGATATAAAAACATAAATTAATAATTAAGTAATTCAGATTTTTACTTTGTAAATATTATTTTATTATAATTGAATTGTTTATTAACAGTAAAATAACTATTAATTAAGTTTAATTAACCATCAATTTACCATTTTCAATTCTTTATTTCTCACCTGAGTTAGACAAACACATGCCATGTTCATTTACTGTAAAAAGGAGATTTTATCAAATGCCTGATTCACTTTCACTTTACATACGCCCACATGTGACTTTAATGGTTATTGCTAGGCTCATGAGTACAGTGTAATACACAATAACCCTCAGGATGTCCATGATGACTTCATACATATGCATTAGCTGAGCAAAGTTAGGCTAATTTCATTGTTCAGTATATCTTTAAACTGCACACAGCAACATTAAAAACATCAGTTTGTGTCACTAATGGTAAGAGGAAAAAAAATCTCCAAAAGCTTAACTATGCCTTTAGAAGACTTCATTGTTGTACATACAGTATCTAAAAATGCTTAAATAGAAGTGTTAAGGTTCTTATAAAGCAGAGTGTGTAACATGTATCCATTTGTTTCTATTATTTGAGTTTCATCACAGTGTTTTGTAGCTCATACTGGGCAGCATGCTGATTATGTTGAAGCTGCATGTATCAATTTTGACACTGGACATTATCTTGATGCCTTCTTCGACTGCCCTATGAGATTTGCTTTGCATGAAATCACTGTAAGGGAAATACTAAGTGTCGTTATGTAAAAATATTGTTGCTGCACTATTGTTGTTGAGAACAGATAAAGATTTCTATTTTCGATCACAGACTGTACCAAAATTATACATTCATTATTTTTCATACACTGGACTCTATATTTATGTACAATTGGCATTTTCTCCTGCTATTTATAGACTGTCCACTAAAAATACACCCTAAGAGAAGACAAGAAAGAGCTACATGTCTGATAAAAGGGAGTGAATCAATCTCCAGCTGATTTCGTGAATAAAAAGCTGTGGCATGGAAACTGATCATTTGTTGTAATTTGTGGTTTATACATTCATGTAACAAAGGTCAGGTAAGATTTCCGTCAATATTGTTCACAATCACTGTGACTGCTACATGTAATATTATGGAGCAGAAAGTAGATTATAGTAAAATGTAATGACAAAACTGTGACTCTCATTCTGATACTGAAGGATACACATACAACAGACTGTGAGCTGGACTCTGACCAAAATCAACTGTAGGCCTACTGTGACAAAACAAATAAAATACAGAGTGATCAGATTGAAATAAAAACAGGTGGGTTCAAACTTTGAAGTTTTTCCTGTGTTATAATTGAACAATACACCAACAGCTTTGTTCATAATGCCAGTTCTTTGTTTCATGTGTGAACACAGATAAATTCATGAAGGGTTTACAACATGTTTGCTGTGACACAATCAAAGCTGCACAGACCCTCGTGTATTTACAGTAATGTAAAAGATGATTAAACTAGATGCAGACTGCAGAAGAGGGAAGACATCTGTGGCAGACCCTCCTCGCCATATACAGAAGTGGGACCAAGTCATTGTTTTGCAAGTCACAAATAAGTTTCAAGTCTTTGAACTCAATGTCCCAAGTCAAGTCCAAGGCCATTCTGACAAGTCCTATGTCTAATGTCTAATTGATTTACAAAGTTACTTAGCTGTTAAGCTATTGTTAGCTATTATGTTCATATTAGCCACCACATAGTTTTTGTATGATGTTACAACCCCCAAATTGGGGCTAGGGGATGAGGGGTTTCTAAGATTCTTTTTATTAACAAATCCAATTCAAATTAAGTTAACTTCAAATTAAGTACAGGGAACAATAAAAGCTAAATCAAATGATATAAAACACAAAAGACAAAGCGTGTTTTTGCTAGCCAGAGCTGCTAGTGTTCCCCCCCCCCCCCCGGCCCGGTGTGATAAACCCTGCCACCACTGTCTGTAGCTGTAGATGTAAGAAAGAGCGGATAACTTTAGCTGGTGTTCGCTCGGCTGCAAGATTTATTATGCAGCGCCGCCTCTATGCGGGTTTTAGGTTCCTCCACACTCTATGCGCCCTCTGCTGACCTTTCTGAGTAGTCACTAACACTGTAACCAGTAAAATACAATGAAATTGCATTTAATCACTATTAAGACACAGTAAAAATAAAAAAATATATATAGGGTGTCTAGTTTTAACCAATCTAACTTATTTAACTTATTATTTAACCATGAATGAACCATAATCCCATAATGAACTGTAATGTCGTCCCATGACTTTTTAACATTTTTTTTAGTGACATTTTAAATTGCTGTACATCTATTGTATTTTTAACCATTTACTCTGAATTTTTATGTCTTTTAAACACATTTTTTAACCCTTTACACTAGCAAAACACACAGACACAGAAGACAACAAGTGTCTTTGCAAGCCAGGGAAGCTTACTAAACACATCCTTGCTAAGTGTGGAGGCTAGCAAGACAGAATACACAAAAGACAACAAGTGACTTTGCTAGCTGGGGAAGCTAGCAAAACACATGACCCACATAAGACAACAAGCAGTCTAGCCTGCCCCTGCAGGACTAGGACTGCAGACATGCAGACCTACACACTGCTGAATGGCCCCCTGGCCCCGTTCAGCTGCAGACTCCCTGCTTTTAAGCACCTGACTGCAGATTGACTGCAGCTGCTGCCAGTCACTGCAGCTGCAAAGGAGCACAGGAGAGCACAGCATCACACACAGGGGTGTGTAACATACATTTTATACATACATATCTTTTTTTCCAACTATAGCTCAGTAACAACATTAGTTCTTCATGGTTTTCTCCTCAAATTCGATTGGATGCTGTTAAATCTTTTTTTTTTTTAAGTGTCAGCTAGAATCTTAGTTGATTCAGGAAATGAAGGGAAGTTAATTGATTTTTGTCACATTTATAAATAAGTTCTTAAATCTTAAAATCTTTTAAATTGGAGGAAGGTATCAAATATTTTCAAATCAAGTCCAAGCAAAGTCTCTTATGAAGTGTAAATGTAATCATAAGACTTAGTGGTAAAAGCTAATGTAAGGCTATAAACAAACTTCACCACAGTCGTATGACTTCACATCAGATGACTGACTGACCGTGTGATGACGGTTAATGTCCCCAACAACCTCTGTAGCCTCATTCAGCCACTTGCTAGTGGCAAATAATGAAAAATCCACTCAAAAAACCCACTGACTTAGAGAAGAGGGAATCAGAAATGCCAATATACCAACTAATTTTAGGGTTTTAGGATTCACTACTGCAGCAAACTTCAGTAATATAGACACAGCACGTGACTTGCAGTAAGCAACTCACAAATCAGTAGATATTGTATCGTAACAAATGTCACATAATTTATCAGATGTCAACATGTTCATTGTGTGATAATTTGTCTTTCATTACTGATGATCACGAGTTGAAGTTAAAAATAGTTTTTCCTTTTTCTTTCAGTTGATGCAGAAGAGAAGAATAAAAGTGATGCTAAGAATCAAAGCTGAAATGTTTGTGTCAAACTGGAATCTCTGTGGATATGGATATAGATAGCTTTTTGTGACTGAAATACTGTCTTTGCATCTCTGATGCTCTGCAGTCCTGTGATTGCACCATCTGCTTGGAATAGCTTAAGAAGAGAGTGTGGAGCAAAAATCTTTTTGTTCTTTCTATTAGATAATACCCATGAAAATGTTAACAAGCACTTTCCAATCCATCTAATCATGGAGATGAAAAGAACAAAGCTCATCTGTGAATAAAAGAATACCATTGAGAAAAACACTTGTGACCTGAAAAGTTATGCTAAAGGTTCACTCATCCACGAAGTGGAGAGTCCAACCAAATGCAGCCACAGCCTCACAGAGAGCACATTGTCGGGAGAATCTTTACATATTCATACAGTCTCTTTTAAATCCCGTTATTCATCTGCAGAGGGTGTTTGATGTTGATTTTAATAAGGCAGCGAGGTGAGGCAATAGTAGCAGTAGCAGAAGTGTGTAAAACTCAGTGCAGCTCGACGCGCATGCAGCCGCCAGCTGCCAAGCCATCGCCAGAGCCGGGCCTTAATCTATAATTTAACATGGATTGAGTTTATTCTCCTCAGGGTCGATGATCAGGGGAGAGCCGGATGGAGAGAGGAGGGAGAGCCTTCCAACCTCATTTTTGATACAGATTCTGGCTCTCTGCCACAGTCTTTGATCTCTCCCTCTTTTTCTCTTCTCGCCCTTTTTTTTCTGTTTTATCTGCCTCACACACAGACACAATGTCTTTCACTCCTATTCAGTCTGACATACTGCACTATATGCACACAGTGACAAACAGATGCAGAGCACTAAATGACTGGGTGATAAACAAACGCCCTGGTGAGACTTGTGCAATGTTGAATAAGATATTCATACACCTTGTTTGTGCCCTGACTCATTTCTTATGACATGGAAGCTGAAAATAGAAACTAAACGATCTAGGATAACCTCTGAAAATGAGTTACAGTGAAGGTATCAAACACTGTTTGTGCAAACATAATCACGGTAATGAGATCACTCTTTACTGCCGCTTTGTAAATCTAGAGGAAATGTCCTGTATCCATTTTTAGAAACGAGAATGTGGCAAGCAAAGCCATGCAAATATAATACTGTGAAGTAGATTATAAATATTAATACATACTCTCAATACTAATGGTTATGTACCAGGAATAACTCTGTTCGCCTCATAATTATTTAGCTTATTATGTGTGCATATTTAAATGATAGAATACTGAAACTCTATTATGAGTTTTCTTTTAAATAGCACTTGCAGGCATCAGTGTGATGCCTTCAATAGCAGCATATTCACCAGAGCATCATGAAGGTTGCAGTCTGAACACAGTAAACAGGTAAGATTTAAAAAATGCAAACACTCACTGAATAGCTGTTGTCATTTTCCTTGTTTACCCCTATAAAAGTAAACTAATGATTTAATAAGATACTGATGCAATTTGTTTGACATGCATTTACCCCAACTTCTGTAAACATCTACTTGTATTAATCATAAAAACAAGCCTGAAAGCAGAAATACTGAAAAGTCGACCCACAGATGACAAAACAATCTCACCCAGACGTCTAATTAGTGTTTGATTGATTAGATTGCAGGTGCAGAGGAATTGTTTAGTTGTTTAGAATATGAGAGTCTAGTCTACTTGACTCATTGATCCTTAAACTATCTGGGGTTTGTGTGTGTGAATCATGGCCTCGACCGCGACTCTGGAATATTAGTAGCCTAACTGTGCTGTGTGTGGATAAATCCATGGTGCTGTCCTTCGTGCTGAAGTTGCAGACAGATGTGCAATATTGCCTTTTTCTCTTAAGTCCCACTCTTCTGGCAGTTTCATCTTGGATCCATAATATTCTCCAGTCTAAATTGTCATGAGTCAGTTCGCTAGTAGCGGGTGACCAAAACTAACCTGGTTACTTAAAAGAACCGGTCTTCTCATCACTAAAGAAGCTCCCATTGGGCCATCCCCTCTGTTAAAAATAAAAAAAAATCTGAAAAATACAAGAAAATGAGCAAGTGTCTGTTGATTAAACTGACCCAAATATGTTAGCCAAAAGAAATTGTATCACACAGTAGATATATAACAAACAAATTAAAGTACAAAACTACGACAAATTATTGAGTGTGCCTCTTTAACCATGCAGAACATGATTATTTTGCTGCCTTGTCTTTCCTTGGCAGCCATGTTGGTTCTGACCCATAATGCCACAGTTGTGCCCATAACTAAACTCTGGTCATGTGACCTTCTAATAGTGTTTGGAGTAATGGATTAGTTTGCATTTAACATGTAACTATAATGATTTTTCAAAATTAATGATGTAATTAACTGATACTGATATTTAAATGGGTTTCTTACTTGTTGTAACTGCAGAAAACAACAGACAAACGCAGCCTATTCCCTGATCTATGATCTAACATCAGTCGACCTTATGGTGGTGATAGTTCAGGCCATGTGAGCTTGTTTTTCATCATAGTGTAAATATAGACTGTTCATCATATAATTATTTATTAAGTACTGGAGTGTTGCTTGGTTAACATGTATATCCATCACTGTCAGGTGTGTTCTTCTATTTAATCCTACGGTCTAACTCACAGGCAATAAAAGTGTAGCTAACGTCTAGGAATTCTAGATGTTGCTGCCGTGGTAGTCCCTGGCCCTTGGTAGTCAGGATTATTAATAATGGGTACTGATAATGGGTACAAATATTTGACAAATTTGACAGTTGTTACTATAACTACACTAAAATAATATAGCTATGTGTGCATTAATGGCAGATATAAAAGTAATGTAAAGGTTACTTTTCCTGGTAACTAATCACTCTTATATGCAGTATAATTGGTAATGTAATTAAATTACTTTTGAGACAGGTAACTAATAACTGCAACAACTTTCTAAATTTCTAAACTACTTTCTAATCTTGCCCAACACTGTACATCAAAATAAAACTTTCACTTCATTTTTATGAGCTTTTAGAAGGGTGACATGCAGCAAAGGGTGGGAGCTGCACTTCAGCTGTTGTTGTGGACTCATAGCCTCGATACATGGGGCACATGCTCTACCAGGTGAGCAACTAGGGTGCCTTTACTACATTTTTAAATCAAACATTACTTCTATTTTAGAAAATAACCGCTATCGGTGTTACCCTTTTAACATCCTATTTATTCGACTTTTAATCAATTTTTAATGACTATTAACTCATAAATCATGAATTTATGAGAAGAAATACATGAAATAAACACCTCAATGAAACATGTCTATATAGTAGGGACTACAGTATGCCGGTTGTACTACAAACAAAATCAGAATCATAGCTCCAGTGACAGGGGAATCGACCATAGCACGATCACTGGTACCCAGATGGTGTTCTGCAGAACCAAAACTTAACAGAGAATGTACAAAAGAAGTGAGGGAGACACTCATTATAAATTATGGTGAGTTTTAACCTCATGATTTACTGTGGACGTTCATAGAGCTGTTCTTCATCCCTGAGTCCAGAGAGAAAGTCACGGCCAGCTCAAAAACAAGCCTTTGAACATTTACAGCTCGTCATTATTTCATTCTTTCTCTGACTCTGGGTCATGACATAAGTTGTCCAGAACAGATGCTCGTGGTTGATTATCCTGACAGATAAATCAAGAGGTACTCTACTGTTTAACCTTTGGACCATCCACTGTTGTCAGTCAGCACCACCTCTCTTGATGAGGCTTATGAATGATGAAACATGCCTGAAACACTTTTGACAAAGTAGAGAATATATCTGCCCTCCTCTGTCTGCCCTGGAATGACCACAGCTCATTGTGAATCCCATGTGGACAAACTTACACAGACTCACTTGTGCATAATAGGCTTGTGTTGACTCCCCAACTGCCAAGGGCTGTTTTTAAAATCAAGCATTCATGCAGTGTTTGAGTGCAGCACATATACACGTCTTATTTGAAGGGTCTCTCCCTCAGCAGTCACATGATGAAGCCACAGACTCAGTGGAGATTGGTGCGTGTTTTCTCTTTTCCATTTACTGCGCTGCCTTGTCTGACTGTCTGTCATAATCAAAGCATCCTCAGTGTTATGACATGGAGATGAATAATTGATTCATGCAGGCGGCTCACTGGTTATGTAATGGTAGACCCAGTGAAGCATCAGACAGCGCTCCAGCATGACACTGTGCTGCAAGTACAGACAGAAATGTTACAACAGCTTGTTGATACATGTGTGGGTATCTAAATGAACATAATTCATCAAACTGGTGTGATTACAATGCAAATGTGGATAAATATATGAGATGTAAAAGACAGACCACCACACTTTTACAACAGCAAGCAACCTCCCACTAACACTTCATAGTAAGGGTACATTAATTATCATGGATATATACATGACTTCATGCATGAAAACTCATGAGTTGAGTACTTCATGAACTATCAGTAATGTATACGTATGAACAGAATCTCACTCATGATTTTATGTACGAACAATACATTATTTAATGCACTGCCAAACTTTTTCTGGCATGCCCCCCTTCAAAAGCCAAAAGAATTTCAACCCACAATTATTATCAGTTATTGAGAATAATTGAGGAAGCTACCGATAAAAAAAGGGTTTGAGCTGAATTTTATTAAACTGTGAGTTATTAATGATGTTTATGTCATCTTCATTGGTAAGTCTGTAGTAAAGATTCAGTCCAAAAAAACTGACCAGTCACAGCAGTGCTCAGGCATTCTGGTGAATTCCAAGTGTTGTAATCACGATTAACTAAACATTCATGACTTCATGACTTCATCATATTTGTCAGAAATCATGGTTTATTAATTTAAGTATTATTCTTGTATAAAGTCATGCACGAGATACTGATAATTCTTGTACATTCAGGATTGTTGATTAGTTGATTAATCACTTGATTATTTGCAGGAAATGAATCAGTAATCGGTTTATCGTTTAAGTAATTTTTAATCCACAAATGGTACAAGATTTGCTGCTTTTCTTTGTTTTAAATAATTGCAAAATTGAACTTTGAACTGTTGGGACTTCTGAAGTCATTACCTTGTGCTCTGGTAAACTATGATGACCATTTTGCAGAATTCATGATGTTTAAAAGAACAAAAAAGTAATTGAGTCATTGAGAAAATAATCATCAGATTAGTGGAAACAACAAGTAATCAGTAGTTGCAGCCCAAATCTGCTCAGTGCTTTCATCACTGGTGAAACTCAATGATCCAATGGCCAGAACTTAAATAAACAGGTTTAACATCTGTCTCTAAGACAATTAAATGTTTTGACTTTCAAATAATCAAAATTAAAATAGTCAAGAAAAAAAAGCCCATTTTGCAGCCCAAATCTTTATAATTAAAAGAAAAAAAAAAAATCAAGCAAAGTTAAATACTGTAAGGTAAAGACAATCCAAGATTTTAAAGAGCGAGATGAAAGATTTTCATCTGGACTGTTCAGCTGTGCAGCTACTTAATATTTTGTTTAGTTTTGCCTCCCTCAAGTGGTGAATATGAGCACTGACATCATTGGGGAGCAAGAGAACAATGTAAATCAATGAAGAAATCAACTTAAACGGGAAACTGAAAATAATAAAGCCTTCTTTATAAGTAGTGAAAGTTTCACAAGCTATGTAACGCCCAACAACACAAATGAATTTTATTGTTGACAACAGCTGAATTAGATGACAAACTGACTTTTATGAAAAGGGAGAGACAGAGAGAGAGAGAGAGAGAGAGAGGACCAAAAAAAAGAGAGGGGGAGACAGAGAGAGAGAGAGAGAGAGAGAGAGAGAGAGAGAGAGAGAGAGGAGGAGAGAGAAGGGAGGAGCATGTGGTCTTGACCAATGCCATGGATTTGACCAGAGACTTTGAAAAAAAGGGAGGCGGTACCCAGAGTATCCCCCCTGTCCTGCTGACAGCTGGGACCGCCCCTCCCTGATGACAGGCCAGCGCTGGATTCCTTCAATGAAAAGCCCTTTGATTGTTGGCAGGAACTCCTCTGGTTTGGCTGAATGGCTGTCAGCTCTGTCAGGGTGATGGACGGGCGGGTGTTTCACCCCTGATAGAAACAAGCCCCTCCAGTGAGCCACTAACTCTCAGAGAGCAGGACCTCTGCCAGTCAACTTCTAACCTCCTCCCAAACAGATGGAAACAACCACAACTGAGATGAAGGAGCATAAAAGTGTTGCAGCCAATAATTGCTATAGCCTCAGAAGCAGAGGATGAATAATCCTCTGTCCAGAGTTACGTCAAGGAGGATGATGTATTCTTGGACATCTTCAGCAAATATCAGAGGTGGCAAAAGTACACACAGTCTTTACTCAAGTAGAAGCAGATATTTGTGTAAAAAAAGACTCCGGTAAAAGTAAAAGTACTGATTTAACTTCTTCAATCGTCCTCTGAAGGACATTTCTACTGGCTGTTTCTGTGGAAAGCTAATTGAACCGCACCTTTTCTCTGTGGTCGCGTCTCCCTCTGTTTCTCCTTGTTACATCTTTTCTAGTGCTTTCATCTTGTTAGGTCTTTAAGTCATTCTTGTCTTGTTACATCTTTAACATCATTTTTGTCTTATTATTTTCCTTAACACTGTTTTCATCTTGTGACATCTTTTTCGTTGTTTTCTTCTTGTTACGCCTTTTACATTGTTTTAATCGTGTTTCTTACATCGTTTTTATCTTGTTATGGCACTTTTGTCTTGTTACATCTTTTTCATAATTTTCATCTTGTTACGTGTTTTACGTTGTTTTGTCTTGTTATGACTTGTTATGTCGTCTTCATCTTGTGACATCTTTTGCATTTTTGTCGTCTTGTTATGTCTTATGCTGCTTTTGACTTGTGACGTCTTCAGCTGTTTTCATCTTGTCATGCCTTTTACATCTTTTTTCATCTTGTTATGTTGTTTTTGTTTTGTTACATGTTTTTGTCTTGTTTTCATCTTGTTGCGTCTTTTTCGTCTTATGTCTTTTACATTGTTTTCGTCTTGTTATGTCTGTCATATACCGATGGATACACCAAGGAATCCTGTTTTCTGTGTTATTGTCCCCTCCATTTTGGTTGAAATCGATCTTGATGTTGGGAAGGTAGCATGCAATGATCCATAATATAAATAACCAATAATTCCCCTCAAATGTATTAAAACTGAAGTAATGTGTCTGTTTTGAAAATGTAAGGAGTAGATGGTGCAGATATTTGTATTTAAATGTAGGGAGTAAAAGTAAAACGTCAGAAAAATAAGTCCTCAGTTTAAGTACAAATAGCTGAAAACTCAAGTTAAGTACAGTAACAGAGTATTTGTACTTAGTTACTTCCCACCTCTGCCGACTATTAAAATTTCAGACAGTCTTGCAAACATGTCTCTAGACGAGGATCAATATCATAAGCTACAGAGATAAAGCTCTTTGGATTTCATTTGTAAACACTTGTGTCGACTCTCCTGCAGGCAGTCACTCCATTATTCAACAAGGCCAGAGATACTTGTGTTTTTGCCTCCCTACCTTTATGTATTGACTAAAAACATGTTTTTTATTTATGTGCTTGACTTTATAGATGTGTTACTGTTTAAAAGTTACAAGTTAGAGTAAAGAGGTTTCTGTCTGACTCTGGCGTCACTCGTCTCTGAGAGCCTCATCGCTACTGCAGTGTTTAGTTTGAATTGTGGCCCCTTAACGCACCATTATCACTGTGTGTTCCATGACTGGCCCCACATGAGTGCCAAAGCAGAGCTGCTCGGGCCCTCCCAACACTGAATCATCACTGTTTGCCTGTGAGAAGAAATTATAAACCTTGCAAACACGTACACCAAGCTCAAATCCCAGCCCTGTCAGACAGACAGCAGTATTTTTCTTTTCTCTCTTCATCCTTCTCCAACTCACATACACACACTCAGAATACATCAACTCAACTGTAATTGTTTATATTGACTTCAACTTAGCCCTGAGCTTCATGGCATGAATCACTCCTCGCCACCATCGTGGCAGGCCCTCACACCGAGGTGGTCCTTTACATCGGAGAGAGGCAGCGCTGGGTTTGTGTGGGCATGCAGCCAGCTCTGACCTTCGAACATGTGAACGCAAACAGGAAATCTCTGTCTACACAGACCTCAGTCACCTGTCATCTTCTCTTCTCTCTCACTATAAAATATTATTCTTGTACATTCTGTCCTTTTGATAATATCCTGCTGCAATAATAATAATACTGTATATGTAATTTTAAATGAATTTGTGTTTACGTGACTGTTGTTTGTTCAGCCACCACTTTGGTCTAGACAGAAATATCGCAACAACCTTTGGTGGATGGATTCACATGAAATTATTCAGTCATGGTCTCCAGAGGAAGAATTCTACTGATTTTGGTGATCCCCTGACTTTTCATCTAGAGACAGACAAGAAAGACAGACTCTAACCATGGACATTGTAGTCACATAGCACTGGCAGCCAATAGGGAGACATTTTGAGTGAAATATCTCAGCAATCTAGAGGTCAACCACAACTACTAAGGGGGGAAACAAGGGCTTAAACGCTAACAAAATGCCTGTAGCTAAAAAAAAAATCCCACTAGATTTCAGCGTGTTAAAGGATAATTTAGCACGTTATTTCTACTGGAGAGGAAAAGGTGTATTGACCAACTCAAAATTGTTGGTTTAACCCAGTATCCCTTCTCCTGGCCTTCAGGCATTTTTCTGTTGTTTGCTTGCAGACATAAGTAACAAGGAGGCACCTCCACGCAATACACAGTCAATGGAGAGCCATGATTTATTTTCCCTTCTGGAGTGGGCAGGATTTAATTGTGCTGTGTCTCTGTAAGAAAATCATGGCTATCTATCTAATAGAAAAAAACATCCACGGTCACCCTCAGGATGAATTGCAATAACTTAATGTGGTGATCCTGTGAAACAGCAGCAGGCAAAAAAGTACTTTTCCAACACTTTGGCTTATGACCAAATATCTGCAAAACTAATGACATTCTCATTAGTCTCATCTGTGCTCTGTGTTTAGGGCTAATTAGCAAATATTAGTGTGCTAAGCAGAGATGATGATCATCAACAAAACCTACTCAACATCAGCATGTTAGCGTGGTCATTTTGAGCATCTTCGCAGTCTGATGTTAGCATTTAGCTTAAAGCGCCACTGAGCCTAAGACCAGCCTCACGAAGCCACCAGCATGGCTGTAGATTCTTGGTCTTGTTGTACACATGCTGGTCATACTGCAGTAGAGGTAGAGTCAAAAAGGCTTTCAGTAGAAGTACCTCTACTGGTCTAAAACAAATCAAAATGTGTATTGATTCTCACAGCTTGTTTCTCTTGAAAACACGCTTTTCTTTACATGAGTCCTGTGGTATCTCAAAGCTAAAACTCAGTCATAAATCTCAGAGAAAATACTTCTCAGGTTTTCTACACGGCTTGACAAATAAATGAGTAATTCTAATTTATTGTAAAGCATGTCTTTTGTAACATTCATCATTCATACTTGAGCCTACTAACTTTTGAAGATTATCTGTTGCCAGTATTTGAGACTTAAAGAATTTAGGTTCAGCCTTGGCTTGACTAAAACTCTAAGCTTTTACGCCTTCCCTCTTTGACTGGCAGCTGTGGCACTTTATTCATCGCTCTGAGTCAATGTGACCACGTAGCACACTGTCAGGGTCCCAGTGTGAAACAGGTCTTCATCCTTGAGGTCTTTACAAAATATACACGTAACTCCCTGTTTGTTTTGTTTTGTGAGTCCTTCATGCAAGTGATGTTGTTCCTGTCAGGAACAATTCTGGTGAATAGTGTGGGAGTCTTTTGATCAATCCAAAAATATAAAGATATGACCGTGCCAGTTAACTTTTTAAAAAAGATTCACAGTATTGATTTTCAATTTTGTTAATTTCTTAAAATGGATTCATAATCATGCCACCTTGAATTGACAAACTGAACAACATTCAATAATCACTGAACATTTTATCAAAAGGACATCTCCTCACCATGAGCAGAGCATGATTTAACCTTCAACTACTCCTCAGGAAATTCATCCAAAGTCATCCTTGGGTAAGACTAAGTATCCCCAAATACTATTTTTAATGATTGTACCATAGTTACAGGTTTCCTGCTCTGTTGTAAGTTAAAGGGAAAATAGTAAGAGTTGGTAATGGAAAGAAAAGAACACACAGTACATAGGGACAAAAATATAATAAGAGATTTTGAACTGCTCTTAAAATACAGGCACATATTTTGGCAGTAAAACATAGGTCAGAGAAGTGGCTTTCCTCACTAGCGCATAAATTTGTTTCAGCTCTTTCACATCGTGACCATTGACTCAGCTCCCCCTCAGAGACAGAAGGGGGGGATGGGGAATCTGGAGGTCTGAGAAACTCAAGACCTCATGGCAACATACCACTCAGCCATCACAAGCACTTAAAGTCTTCTAAAAGCGTTGCAGCGTTGTTTACTATTGGCTCTGTGTGAACAAAGGCTGGAGCCCTGGTGTCTCCGCACTAACAAGGCCCATCTGAAAGAGGAGGGGAAATATAAGCCGGCCTGTGCTTGCCACTTCATTTCCTGGCTGGTAAGAGCCTGTTTCCTGTGCATCATCAGCCTAAAAACATGGCATTTCACCGGAGGGACTTTGCCACTTGTTCCCCTCTGAGTTTCCCCTCCTCCCCTTTAATTCTCAGCTGCAAACAATTTATTTTCAAGACTCACTGACTAACAGTTTCCAGATTAGCCCCTGATAGGATTCTAATTGAAGAGGACATTTTGGAGGATGGACAATGTAAATCAGCTTCGTGTTTTGTCAGGTCCAGGCAGTGGTTCAAACCAAGGGAGTGGTTGTGGTTTCTTAGCACTCTATACTGATGTGTGGAAAGCAAGCCATGGAAACAAATTTTCACACCCAACAACTATTTCATGGCAAGTTTAAAGCTGTCTGCTTGAGGAGAAGCTGTCTTGCCTACAAACAGTGGTGGCTTTTATTTAAATTAGCTCACAGCTGTGTGCCTCATATATGGGAATGTTACACATCTTGCTTTTTCTCTCTGAATTCAGAATGATTAAAGGAAAAGTTTGACATTTTGGAAAAAACACTTATTTGCTTTCTTGCCAAAACTATGATGAGAAGATCTATACCACTTGTACGTCTGTATGAAGCCAAAGCCAGCAGGTGGTGAAGATTGGGATATGCTCAAAAGTAACTTGTTCATGTAACATATCTTCCAACCACATTGGAAGGCAAAAATGTCACATTTTTGACAGTCTTTCCTGGAAAGCATTCACAATTTCACTATTAATCACGTTTACAGGGATGGGACAGGGGGAAAAAAGCATGTGGAAGTGGAATCCTGATAACAGTAGGTTAGTTTTACATATACTGTTGTATACTGACTGTGGATTGACAGGAGTGGGATGGGACAGGAATCACTCTTTCAGGATTGGGAAGGGACAGGAATTTTTTTCTTATTCTGTTATGGGATTGGGACAGACCAAAAGTAAAATCCACTGTCATGTCACCCTTTATTTCAGATGTCTGACCATCAAGTACTTCTGTTGCAGCATACTTGCGCATTTAGCTCCAAGGTTCAGTGAGATTTATAGGGGTTTATTGGCATAATATGGCAGAAATTTAATATAATATTTATAATATATTTTCATTAATATATAAACATCTGAAATTAAGAATTTTTGTATTTTCATTACATTAGAATGAGCCATATATATCTACAGAGGGTGTGGGTTCTCCTCCATGGAATTTGCCATGTTGCACCACCATGTTTCTAGAGGAATGAACAAACCAGATGCTGGGTCTACATATGGCCTTCAGCAAATTTCGCAGCCATCACTTTTTGCCCTCAAGCTCACTGATAAACATGTTAATTGCTGTCACTGTGAGGTTGCCAGGCACCAAGCAGAAGCTCCAGGCATTCAATGCGCCCATCCAAGAAATAATCCTGCACATAATCCCCCATAAAACCATGAATTCACCTTTATACAGATAAGTGGCCTAGTTCACTAGTTATGTTAATTAATTAGGTTTAGAGGTGTCTGTATATTTTAAATGTCTGTCTGTACATGGATTTTGTCAACCTTTGGAAAGAGCCAGCTGTTTCCCCCAGTTTCCAGTCTTTGTATTAAGTGAAGCTAATGGCCTACTTGCTATAGGTTCATATATGAGAGAAGTATTAATGTCTTAACCTAACTCTCCACACTCCTAACTCTCCTTTAAATCTCACACCATTCCTTTAACCTATCTCTGCTACACTTCATGTAATAGTGAATGTGTTTGCTGTCATTATAGGCCTGAAAGCCACATACTGCACATGCAATTCTTACTCATAATACATGTCATCAGAAGTGTCAGAGTTTATGTGCCGCCATGTGGCCGAGTATCATTGCCAAGCTCAAAACAAGAAACAAAGACACGGGCTATTACAGTTTTGCAGCTATATGGGCCTTCTGTTAATTTTATTTTTTACTCATGAAAACCACACAAAAATTCTCAAACCTGACCTCAGTGTTTTCAGCCAAAACTTGACTGTTCACTCCTTGGAATAGACAGTTGCTGTGGCCTGTCTCCATCAATTATCCAGATTTCACCACAGTGTGTTCTGTGCCTTTGTTCAGAGTTTGCAGGGTAATTACTGGCAGGACCTGCTTAAAGCTGTTATTTTCCAGATGGCAGGCAGGCAAGACTCAAGCACATGGTTAGTTCCACCATGTGCTCATGCTGGAGCCTATACAGTGAGCACTTAGCCTTCAGATGGCAGGGAGCGGCTATAGGCCTGGCTGAGCTGAAATGGGTCATGGTCAAAGTACTTTTGGCTAAGGAAGAAAAGCTTCAGGTTCCCAGGACCCAGAAAGCAAACGCTCTGTGTTCGAGAGAAAAGCCTTGCATCCAGACCTGTGCAGACCAGACACAGGGTTTGATTGCAGATGGGCCAGTTTCCTGCAGTCAGAGGGGGGAAATGTGGGGTTTAAGGGGTTGAGTCCTGATTGGATGTGGAGCAGATCTAAAGTTCAAAGCGTACAGCTGTGAGAGAGAGAAAGAGTGAAAGGTCAACAGACTGGATTCGGTAGTTTGTGGAGCTGCACTCGATGAGAGTAGACAATCAGCAGCTGCGCAGTGACAGGGAGATTTACCAAGGCAAAGGTCTTCTCACCACTCAAGGTTGAGATACTATTCAGCTGTCTGCTTGCTGAAAAGTGCACTAAAGAGCCTGGCCATTGTTTATAGCCCTCATATTCATGTGAGAAATACACAGAGGAGATATTACTTACATGTCAAACTGTACCGAGATCCAGATACATCCGCACTTGTGAAGGTTAGTAAAAAATTTAAGGAAAAAAGCAGTTTATATTCACCATGGAAAATCATAATACAATAAATCTGCCATTGACGTAATGGAATAGATCGCTATTATTGGGAAATACACCCATTCACTTTCTTTACAATGGCTGAATGACAAAAAATAACACTTTCATGTCTGCACAGTAAATATGATGCTACAAACAGCATCCGGTTAGTTTAGCTTAGCATAAAAAATATGCAAACAAGGATCAACAGTTAGCCCGGCTCTATTCAAATATAACAAAGTCCATCTTATTAACATTTTATATCTTGTTTGTTTCCACATCAGGGTGCTGCTTGGCAGATGTTGTTAGCATCAGACAGAGCCAGGCTAGCTGTTTACCCTTGTTTCCAGTTGGCATATCCCGTGTTTTCCAGGAAGTTATAGCAACTAGTTAGCACCAGCTAGTAGGAAACACACTGCTACCTTGAATAAACTATGGATTTCTCTGCATTTGACATTGTTGGAAACATTTGGGATAATGTAAGTACACAACTCAACAACACAAAACAGGCCACACAACATATGTCTAGAGTTTTTGGACATTTTAATGTCGGTATGGAATAGCTTCAGCTTAAAGGATCAGATTGATATTTTTGGGAAATACGCCTATTCACTTTCTTATTGACGGTTAAATGAGTTAAATGATTGGTACCACTTCCACATTTGTAGGGTAAATGTGACGTTATTGTGAACAGCTGGCTAGCTAAAAAAATATAGAAAAGGGAGGAACAGAAAGCCTAGCTCTGTTCAAAGATGACAAAATCCACCTTAGTGACCTGTTAATTTTGACTTTGAACACCATTTGACAGAGACAGCTACCTGTTTCCCCCAGCTTCTAGCACGTGCTTCTGACCTGTATCAATCTTCTCATCTAACTCTGGATGAGAAAGAAAATAAGCATATTTGCCAAAATATCAAATTATTCCTGTAAACACACAATATGTCAATTCTGCCACAAGGGGTTTCTCTCACATTGAAAACAAAGACGTAGTCTGATGACATTGTGAAGTAGCGTGGGCTCATGGGAGTCGTTTTCTTCACTTTTAAACAACCACCGTACTCTATCTGATATGACTCAGGCAGATATCATGTTCAAGAACGGGGTAATATTGAAGTCTGGATAGAAACATTTGGGTTAGTGTAAGTACACAACTCAACAAAATACAAACCATACAGCATGTCTATGTTTATAGACATTTTAATGTTACATATTATAGTTATAATTTAAAAGAATAGATTATTATTTTTGATAAGTACACCTTTTCACTTTCTTGATACCACTTTTACGTCTGTTCAGTAAATAACAACCTACCAAGAACAGCCGGTTAGCTTAGGTTAGCATAACAATATGGAAAAGGGAGAAACAGCGAGCTTGGCTGTGTTCAGAGGTAAGAAAATCCACCTTATTAACATGTTATGTCTCGTTTGTTTACAGGACAGGGCCAGCTAGCTGGTTCACCTTGTTTCCAGTCTTTGTGCTTAGCTAAGCCTACAGGGTGCGGGCGGGTGTTTCAGAGCTGTATCAATCTTCTCATCTAACTCAGAATGAGAAAGAAAAGTATTCACCGAAATATCCAGCTTTTCCTTTCACTGCAGCTCCAGTGATGTCTTTGTATGGTAGCTGTCAGAATTCAAATGAAGCTTTGACCTTACCCCTGCCATCAAGTTGAGCCAATCCATTCTCCTTTCTTCTTCATGTCCCTCTGCCTATTAGGAGAAACCCAAGTCAGGACAGCGTTCCATGTTTGGGTTCACTGACTGGTGATGGGCAGCTGTGAAAGGGAACACTTAACATCAGGACAAACTGAGATGTAAGAGGATGTGTGACAAAGGCAGAAAGCAAACAGTCTCCTTGCAGACAGCAGCAGTCACTGCTTTGTGAGTAACCAGTAGAGAGCAATCCATCAAAAGTCAGTGAGTATTTGTCTCATATTACCACACAAAAATCTAGGATTATAATCATGCTTTGTCAAAAAATGTTACCATTGAGTCAGAGCCAGATTAAACTTTGCAGGTACGCCTCATTTAAAAAATTTTTTTCTGAAATTTGATCACATGGAGGGAATTTTAACATTCAGCTTAAGTTAAATCATGAAAATCACCTAAATTTGAGTTACGCTAAACATATTAATTTGATGACATTCAAAGGAGTGTATTCTTTCATTTTCATTTTCATTTTCTCTTGCATTTTCTCCCCAACCCCCCTGAAATCCTCCCTCAAGCCTATGAGCTGACTGACACATTTCTCCACATCTCTCTGAAAAGACTTGTTTTAACTTTACTCACGTTTTACTCCTCTGCCCCAAGTCAACTAGCTCCAAATTCAGAAGAACAAAACAGTCGCACTGAGAAAAGAAAGAAAAGTGAGGAGAATGGCACACAGAGAGACTGGGAAAAAAAAAGAGTAGAGGAAGGGGTGAAATAGTCTTTTTTTTAGGTTCAAAGGCGATCTGTCTCTCCTCCACCCTTATTCATTCACTTTAGGGCCTGGGGGGAATAGGAGTTCCTTGTCATTGGTGCCATTCACCTGTCAATCAGAGTGTTACAGGATCTGATGGGCTCCATGTTGCAGAGTGGAAAGCCCCAGCCAAGAGGCACATGAGATGAAGTCACCACCTGTTTATGCTTGCAACAAAACCACCTTTACTGCCTGACTAGTTTTGAAACTTCTTCTTTTAGCTGACCATACTGATAGTGTGTATACGTCTGGAGAATTACCCTCTGCTTTCATGATTATCCTCTGTACAGATTAATCATCAGTTCTAAATTGTGCCAAAAGGTTTTGTTATAATTTCTTATGCTTCAGATGCAGTAAGAGTGCAGCACTGCGGAGTCAAATGTAAATCACTGCAGCCATATTACACAGAATAAACAAGGAATTTTCTACATTAAGACAGTTGTGCCTTTGAGCTATTTCAAATGACTGATCTCTGACCTTTCCAACACAACACATACTGTATTCCTACCATTTCATGAAATTAAACAGCAGATGGAGTTTGTTCAGTTGTTATGGAGATGGATCTGTTGACGTGTGAGCTCATTAGTTGTTAATATTACAGGACTTCCTGTCAGTGTTGGCTAAAAAGTTAAGCATGAAAGCTCGTTCTTGACCTTGGAAATATAGGCATGACAAAACAATCCCAAACTCAAGATCCTAGAAAACATGTTGATGTATACACAGACACTTATGGCCTGAAAATTGATCTTTCAAATCTTCAAATCGAAACCTGCAGTGAAACAAATACTCTGAAGATACTTTCCTGCTGTATTCATTCACAGTAACTCTATAGAGACAAAGCACAGCAATAACTACTCCCCTCAAGCCCTTCATGCCAGGACATGGTATAGAATAACACAGAGGAAGGTATAAGTGTTCTGAAACTGGAGACAGATTTCCGCCAGCAAATCCAGGTGGTCTGTTGTCTCAAGTCCTCTGTAACTCATGAAAAGACACTTTTCCCTGTTCCGCTGCTGCATTCATACAGAGGACATAAACTGCACTGGAGCCCGTCGCAGCAGACCCAGATTGATTCAGCATGTGACTCTGAACGCACCGTGTGGAGCTGATGGAGGTGCTGAGGGCTCCTGCAGTGGTGGCAGAGCTGGTGACAGTAAAACATCTCAGCTCTCACACTGCTTCATGACTCCAAATGTGCTGTCCTGTGTGTGTGTGTGTGTGTGTGCATTACATGTGGGAAGGATCTCTGAGAAAGCACTTTGTAAATATGCAGTCAATCAATCACACAATCAATCAGTCAGTAATGAGCTCATGTAAATCGTTTTCTCCCTCAGGGCAGCCATGAATATTACTGTTTCTCTGAACACTTCTCTTTGTACGATCAGATTAAGAATAACAGGACCGTCGCAAATGTCCTCACCCTGGCTGTAACCCGAGAACCTCGAGGTGGTGCTGTGGGAACACCAGGGGCCCTCTATGTGAAAAGGGTCCAGTCAGGCTCGGGCTGAGCCATACAGACCACTACTCACTCCATCCACAACTCCTCACAGCAGGATCCAGCCATCTGGACTCATTTCGGCTCTGACAGGGCGGCTCTCAAGGCCCATCTGTATGAGGGCTACATTCACAGTGGGCCCCAGGAATGTACTCGTCTGGGAGGGAGCTGAGCAGATTTAAGGGATGACGGCACGACGTGATATATCTTTTCACCCTGTACACTGGAGCATGTCATTTCATCAACATCTGTAATACATTTTTAGGGCCCTGGTCAATCTTGGGATCAGTAAGTTTCTTTTTAGGCACAAAAATAGGCCTCAAATCACTTCGTTATTGCCGGATGTTGAGTCATTTAGGCTACAAACACGTGCAAGACATGAAATATGTATTACTAATTCATCTCAAATATTTACTTTTCTTAAACTCCTAAAAGTCCAGGTTCTGCAATAGTTGAAAACAGATGATTATGTTTTTTCTTGCTGAATTATTTGTGACTTTGGAAACAGGGATGAATCTGGTCATTTTGGGGTCTCGGGCAAACACAGGCATAAGGCCCTCCACATCCCTTGTTATCCTCTTTCAATCCTTGAATAATAATAACTCATACACGTAAACTTTTGTTTATGGTGGAGTGCAGTGAATGAATTGAGGAGTTCTCAATTATGTTCTGAAGTCAGGTGGGTCAGCAGCGTATACTTCTGTATCTCTTGCCAGATGGCAGCAGGGTGAACAGTCTGTGGCTGAGGTGGGTATTCTCTTTTAGTATTCTCCTGCTGCCTCCTTTTTTTGGCACTGCCAGGGTGGCTTCGCTTCCTTTTTCAATATTCTGTACACCACGCTGAGGCATTGGCTGCTGTCTTCCTGAATCATCTCTGCAGATTTGCAGTAAGATTTTATGTAACCCTTGGAAGCTTGGGGTCTAAGGCAATTGCTGACCTTTGCCTAATGGAAGGTCCCTCCCTGTGAAGAAATGGGGTGTTCTCTCAGTCTAATTCTAGCCAGTGACCTTAGCCTCTCTCTGTATTTCCAGTCTGTCTTCACTTTCACTCTATCCCATGAAGTATAAAATTGCGAAAATCCTCTTTTAAAAAGTTTTAAACGTAGAAATTATTGTCTTGTGTTGTGTTACCCAGCTGAAATAACCTACTGATTCTCAGTCAGGGTTTGGTGGTTAAGATAACCCCAAAGTGATCCATACTGTAGCAGAGCAGTAAATCCAGACAGGACCTCACTGCATGCATTACTGCCATTCCCGCGCCTGCAGCGACAGCTCAACCCTATTAGCTGTTCGGTTACTATGGCAACTAGTACTAAAACCCCAAAAGAGCCGACAGGAAAGGGTCAGAGGGCAACAGCAGGTCATACGGCAGATAACCAACACATGTCTTGCCTCAGATTCTGGGTCTACTCAGAGTGAAAGCACACTACGACCCACCGTAGATAAAGATGTAATGTATGGCGGATAAGGGTCTGTTGTTAAAACTGTTATTACGTTTTAATGAGGAACTCTTTATGTAGGGTTTACAGGTTATAACTAATGGCTTTATACATGGTTAATAAATAATTTCCTAATAGTTGGATGAGTTCTAAATTATTAAAAAGAACAATGGTGGTGGATCATGATATAAGTGGAAGCTTTGAATGTGTTGTGAATTTATTTTATTTATTTCTCCATTGTTTTTGAATACCTTGCCTTTCTATATATACAACTATCTTGTTATCTGTTATATTAGTTACATCTTAATTTATTTGCTATGGTTTAGGTTCTTGTAGACATTTTCCTTAAAAAAACAGTAAAAAGCATAATTTAAGAATAAGACCAGTGTTTGGGTTTCCATGTTGGAAAAAAATCTCTAAATGCAAGCATTCAGCTTATGACATATATTTTACAGGTGCTTTGGTTTAGTATTTCGATTTTATGCTATTTTGTACCTATACATCACTAATTTTTGATGGTAAATATTATACATTCTACCTTGTTTTTGAACAATTTGCCTTTCAGTATACATTTGCTATCTTGTTATCTCTTATAAGTACATATTACTTTATTTGCTTTATATGTACAAGAAATTTCTGGCTGGTTGTTTTTTCTCCTCCAGCCTGATATTTTTTTGTTGTTTTAGCCTGTGAATTCAACAGACAACCCCATTCAATGGACCATTTGATTACATTCAATGTCGACAGTGACGCTACTGACAGAACGATCTAGGCCTGAACGTCTGTTTTTATTTGCCAATTCCACATTTTTTATAGTTTACATCCATGCAGATGTGTAACCAAATGAGTAAGTGTCAGCTGATGAGTAGTAAGAAATCATTCATAATCTTTTAGAAGGAGTAGATGTTTATGACGGTTAAATTGAGCAATATATTAACAGAGCCTGGCTGGCAGTAAGACAGGCAGTCACATATTGCTTCTTTAATAAAGACATACTGTATAAAACCTTTTATAAAAATTTACCTTAATACTGAACTTATAGCTCCAGCATTGGCTGAAAATTTGTAGAAATTTCCATTCTAGAATGCAACTGAAAAAAATACACACTTTGAAGTTTACCATAAATTGTGGAGGCTCATCAAGTTCAGAAGACAATAGAAAAACACATTGTCTAATGATCTGGTGTGGAAAGAGGTGTCCATCTGAAGCAAGAGCTGCTGAGGGCAAACAAAGAAATAGTGTTTAGTTATTGAGAACATGTTCAGCACAGAGTTTATAATTACTTGCAGAAGAAAACAGCAGCGATACTGCCTCAGCTCTATCAATAGAAAACCTGCAGCTCCTGTGGAGCATATACCAACAGTATATCTCCTATAGTTTTTACTGCACTGAGATCTGAATGGGGCATACATGTATGTGTACATTGATTTTCAACCTGCATAAGACCTGTGTCCTGTCCCCTCTGAGACTGTGATCAATAAGCTCCTTTTCTGGATATGATACACACCACATTTATCATCCATGCAGGCGTATGCCAGCCTTCTCACTGAAACCACTTTTAATCACATCCCTAGGGCCTCCCCTGTGTTTTGTCATTGAAAATAATTTTTATGATGTAACCATGTGCTGCTTTTACTGTAGGCATGGCTCTGTGTTACATTCTTATGTTGCTGTTGCACTGCATGCATAAGTACATTTCATGAACAAATGTTACATAAGCCTGCCTTGGGGATGGACTGGTATCAGGAACAACAGTGCATCAGAGGCAGCTCCAGAGTGAATCCACCTCCCAGTCAAACCTTTTGTTCTGCTGCCTTTTGCTATGAGCTCTCCAGCATAAATCCATTCTCATTAGTGAACTGGGTGCAGGAGCACCGAGATTTTAGCCACTGAATCTGGCAGGCCAAAACAAGCAGACAGCGTCCTCTAGTGGTGTGTGACCAAACTGTGTGGAATAACTGGTGGAGAAAAAGTAAACTTGGTCAAGCAGGAGGGCCTGTTAGTGGTGCTTACTCAGCCAATCAGCAGCTTTGGTGATTCCTATTGGCTAAAAGGGAGCTGTCAATCAAATCCTCCAGAGGGTGTTTTTCTGTGATCTCCTCACTGTGGTTTAAGGGGTCGTGGAGTAAAGATCCTCTCTGAAAAACCCTCCACACTTACAGGAGCATGTAGATCTTTTACTGAACTAAAAGTAGAAACATCACAATATAAAAATAACCCATTACAAGTAAATATCATGTATTCAGAACTGTATTTACATAACAAAATAACACATAACAGTAAATTATCAATTTTGTTAATCGTAAAAGTTCTAAAAAACCTTTTTATCCAGAATTGCACCATTCTGCATAATATTATTTTAATACTTTTGAGTAGTAACTTTTGAGTAGAAATATTGATGCATTAAGTGGCATTATGTATTCCAGATGGAGCTAATTTTAGCTATTATATACTATTGATATATAAGTATAAGTGCAGGTATAACAGTGTGAACTAACTAACTACCTGTAAGTAAATTCCAGCTATAGTAGTAAGCTAAATGTAGTGGAGTAAAATCTAATACAAGAATAATATTTCCCTCTGAAATGCAGTGGAAGTATAGAGGAGTATAAAATGAAAATACTGAAGTAAAGTGCTAAGCACCTCAAAACTGTATAATATAATATAAAAATATAATATAATATAAATATAATATAATATAATATATAATATAATATAATATAATATAAAACAATAGGTATCACTTCACAATAGGATTACCCTCATACATATTTTATAAGTGGTCTATAATTAGGTTTTGAGCACTTTATAAATTGTTAATATAAAGTTACAAAAAAAGTTAGAACACAGTTTTACACATCAATGTGGGATCATTTGGCAAGATCCAGTTGCTGCTTACTACTAATTAATCTTACTTATGAGTTACTAATGAGTTACATTTATAAGTGGCAAAAGGGAGCCTCATGGTAACTTAATTATAGTAAACTATAATGCTCATCACCATTTACTGATGACTAAGATTGGGTGATGAGCACGCCAAGTAAAGGAAGATTACTAGCTTTGCCACACCTGGAATTCGGTCCTGAAAAAATACCAACCATATTTTAATTTAATATGTTAATTTGAATGCCAAATGAGACTTTTTGACTTTTATGCTGACCGTGGTTAACTGCTGGTAACTAATTATCAAATATTCATGAAGCAGACAGGTATAAATGCTGGCTGATGGAGAAGACAGAGTAAACTAAATAAGTAATGAGATGTGAGGCTTAAGAGTACAGATAAATGTGGGCTCACTATTTGGCAAGGAATAGGTCACTCTTTTTCATCTAACTATACAGTTTATTAATGATGCATAATTAATAATCTAATTATAAGCCATTTATAAGGGCAGTCTTATTGTAAAGTGATATAATATAACATGATACAATATAATTTAATATAATATAATAAAATGGTGAAGCCCATGCATCTAATATAATTTAAAAACCAGAAAGGTGGCTCATATTGATGACATTTCTAAATGCAAATTTCTCATAATGTTTAGTCTTGTTTAGTTATAAATTATATTAATTATTTTTGGACGTTCATTGATCTGATTACACTCTGATGCGTTATGGCCTGCAGTATATTTGTATTGTATGCAGACGCCAAATAAATAGCTTCACATTTGCTTCCACCGACATTAAAAAGATCAAATAATCATAAATCTGGACCAGTCTTTGATCCCAGTGCTACATGCCAAGTGAACAGAGTCCCTTGCCATACCCATATGACGCCCATGGGTGGCAGGGCTGTTCCGGACCACTGGACGAGGAGGGGACGGACGAGCGGACTGCTCTCTGATTGGTCGGCGGTGTGCGCGTCCCCGTCGTCTCCTCCCGGTTTTCCTGGCATGACCTTTTCCCTTGGCAACCACTTCCTCCGAGCATCCACGGCCATCTTTAATTTTAACTCATTCATGAAAAGTTGTCTGGCTCATGTAAACACGCCGAGCGACACATTTTGCGCTCGAAGCAGCATCGACGGCGCTGAGTGCATGTAGTTTACCAGCGAGCACACAGAGCCGAGCCGAGCCGAGCAGCACCGCAGCAGCAGGCTGTCCGCAGAGATTAAGTAAACACCGAAAGCGTACGTGCATATTGTTCTTCTGCATCACGCAGGAGGCACGTTTCCTCTCATGTTTTCAGGCTGCTGTTTGTTCAATTCTGAGCTAAACTGTCTGAATGAACTGTACTCCGTAGATACTAACGTGTTGCGTTGAGGACGGACAGAGTACTGTATGTTGTGCTCCAGACAGAAACAGCAGGTGGAGCGGTATAACAAGTGTACGGATCATTGTCTGAAGGGCACAGCAGCAGAGTCTCAACACTGCCATGTTGTTGTGCAAATATCCCAGCAACGAGGGGATCAAAGTGTTTATTCTTCACATCACGGCGGAGTTTAAGCAGAAAAATAGACACTTTGTGTTTTGTTTTCATGTGCTCGTGAATGTCCCGCCAGTAATACAAGCAGGTTGTCATCAGAGATGAGCAGTATTTCAATTAAATGTATTTAATTATTTTTGAGTAGAGCCGACCAATATATCAGCAGACTGATATTAAAAGCCGATGCTGACCTATCACAGCTGTTGTGATCTACATTGGTATATGCATTTATGTTGTGCAATATGTGCTGATATGATTATGATGAATTTTAACAAAACATAATGCAGATTGTTTTTATTTTTAAGGCTTATTATAAGCAGAATTTTATGTGTATTTAACCATTTTTATTAATTTAAGTTTAATGAGCTTTAAAAAAATTAATAGATTTGTTTTTTCTTTTCTTTATAGTTATTTATAATTCTTAAAAACACCAGTCAGAGTTTACAGTTTCAGTCCCCTGATATAATTTTGGAGTATGAAGTTAATTTTTAAAGTATAAAATATCCTGCCTCCGTTACATATCTTTGTTAGAGGTGTCCCAATCCACTTTTTTCATTCCGGTTTGATTCCAATATCTAAATGTGGATATTTGCCAATACCTATGCCATACCAATACCAGCATTTCTTTTTTTCTTGATGTTCATGAACATTCATAGTTATTATTATTAGTACCAGTAGTAGTAATAGTAAGATTACATTGGCTGAAATACAACTCAAGTCAGAAAAGCTTGTGTAGTTTGTATAATGTAACTTGTGTAATGGCATCCTTTGACCATTTTGGGGCGCTTTAGGATTCTCGCTTGTGGCATTCACATGTGCTAGCCGATAAGCTGAGAGACAGCCCTCATTTGCATAATTCCCCATCATGCATTGCTGAATTTTAAGTTTGCTATTTTATGTTCCAAAATACAAATATTAATGTTTGTTGGGGTTTATAATGTGTTTGTCATGCGTTTGCGTTTGTTCAAAACATGTTGGTTTACGTCAGTAACTGTCATTTTTTGTGCTGGTATATTGTTACCCTATGAGTGAGGTGGATAGTACATTTCTTCACTCCAGCGTTGTGATTAAGGCGAGGAGTGTTATCAATGACATTAAATGCCATATGTCAATAAGAGCGCTGAATGAGGTCTTAGACTATATTGAGGCCACTAAATGCTTAACATGTGATTAAGTCAGTTTGTATAGAATGTATTTTTTTTTTTTTTTTTTTTTTTAAGTTATTTTTTTGGCCATTTTTGCCTTTTTATTTGATAGTACAGCTGAAGTGGAGACAGGAAAGGGGGCAGAGAGAGAGGGAATGACACGCAGCAAAGGGCCGAAAGCGGGAGTCGCACCAGCGGCCGCTGCAGAGGACTAACAGCCTCCATACATGGGTCGGACGCTCTACCCACTGAGCTAAACGTCCGCCCTAGAATGTATTTTTTTATGGTCAAATTACACATTGCTGGTATTTTAATTAAATACCCTTTCTCATACCAGTGTTTTGAGTTTTATTTTGATAGATTTGATGAACAAGTATTTGTAATTTTTAACAAGATATTTAAGATGTATTTTTGCCCATCTTTGGTTGGCAGGATGAGAAAGAAGCAGACTGCCAAACAGAGGAAGACTGAGGAGACTACAGTAGTCCAGGAGTTTGTGGTGGAAAAAATAATTCGCCGCAGGATCTTTAATGGAAGAGTGGAGTACTTCCTGAAGTGGAAAGGCTTCACTGAGTGAGTGAGATGCTGCACAATCAGCTCTTTACTTGTGTATGTTGTGTAATCTTTGTGTGTGCATGTGTGCATGATGTTAAAGTGAGTTCCTTCCTCCTTTTTTTAATATATGTACAGTGCAGAAAACACATGGGAACCTGAGGACAATCTGGACTGTCCTGAGCTCATCGAAGAGTTCCTGAGGAACGCCCACTTCTCACAAGAGATTGAGGAAGAGCAAAGTGAACAAGAGTTCATTCCCAAAGAAGAAATGACAGAGCAAGAGACGGAAATTGTGAGTATGTGATAAATTCAGGGGTGGAATGTCTGTAAATTTATTTTGTTTCCAAGTTATTAACAGAACTTCCTCACCTAAGCAACATATTATTAGAATCCTTTGTATGTGGTGCATTCAATGCTTTAGGTTGACAAGTTGCTCTTAAGACAATCAGGAAGCTTATTCCAACAACACATGAGTACAGATCTAGGGGTGCGCTTACAGTTTGCATACACCTTGTCTCCCTCTCCAAGCATGTAGGAAAACCAGTGGTGGCCATGAAGCTCGTAAAAACGTGAAAGGCTGCGTCTAGAGCCAGTGTTTGGTTTGGCCATTCTGGGTTACTGTAGAAACATGGCATTGCAACATGGCAGCATATGCAAAAGAGGACCTGTGCCCTCTGTAAATTCTAAGATAACAAAAACACAACGATTCTTATTTTCAGATGATTATGCACTACTGGAAACATGAGCATTATATTCCATTTCTGCCATATTCAGCCAATAAAACCCATAAATCTTGCACACTGGACGTTTAAAGTAAAAAGAAGCTGCATTGGAGTCGAGTAAGATCATCCAACCATGTTGGCAGATTTTGTTCCTACTTTTTTGAGGGTTTTAAGGCTGAATATGAAACTAAATGGTGTGTGAAGGTGGTTAGTGTCGCAATGCCCCTGAAAGCGAAAGCAGTTAAAGAGCAGTTAAATTTCCCTTTTTTCGCAATGTGCATGTATAGTTTAAAAAAAAAAAAAGCCACAACCAGGCTGTTTCTTAATGCAGATCTTGTCTTTGTTGTTTCTTCTAACTGCTGCATCTTTGTCCTTGTCATTCTCTTTGCAGTCCTGTATGCAGTCTCAGCAGCAGGCTCACACTGTGCAGAGCAACAGCAACGTCCTCGAGCCAAATGATGAGCAGTCAGACACCCCCACTAACCTCAGCACTTACCTCGAGCCTGAATGCATCATTGGCTCCACAGACAGACAGGGAGAACTCATGTTCCTTGTCAAATGGTAACTCTGCTGCTTCCTCTTTTCTCTGTCCTTGAATGAATGCCAGGGGTTTGGTAAATGTTTGTATGGTGGTAAAAGGCACAGTTGTTCACTTTTAAAGCTGCAGTCTATATGTTCAGCCTTCAGCAGAGATGATGGAACATTTAGTATCAGGTTCATAAGGGTGTTTCATCTTGTAGTTGTAGGTATGCAGTGTCATTACAGTCTATACAGTGTCAAATACTGAACATGGGAATACATCATTTTCCCAGGGGATGACATTGGCATTTGAATACCTGAAAAAATATTCCTCAGATTATGGAGTCAGGTTGTCAAAAGTATCAATACTTTAATACTTTTTCATTACAACTTTTGTAAAAATCTACAATATCCATGAATTATAGTATTAAAAGTCCCAAAACTGTCTACCAAAAAATAAAATCTAAGTGCTTATTCGAGACTTTCATCAGTGACTTTTTCTCTTGCAGCACTTGCCAGTTGTTATTTAAAAAAAGAAAACTTTTTTTTTTCTTTTTTTGTGATATTGAAAGAGTTGCAAAGTTTTTTACACTGGTATTGAAGTTTAAAATTCTGGTATCATGACAGCTCTATCTTTGAGAGAATCTCTGACCGCAGGCAATGTGCTGTGCAACTTTAAAGGGGAACTTATTTACACAAAAAAGTCAATTTATTAGTCATGGGAAGTACTGCTCAGCCTGTGAAAACCGTTGAATACTGTCTTCTGTGGCTCTGAGGGACTTTTGTTGAGCTTCAGAAAATGACTCTTAGCTTGTGTTTGGAGACTATGAATTTTTGATTTAGAAAACAAAAAGAAGATGTGGAAAGAAGGTTTTTGGAGAGGGCAGTTCTTGCATAAATGCAGAGGACTAAAAAATGCTGGGTCATCTGGCAAAAAGTTGAACCTGGCTCCACTTTGCAATGCCAAGTCATCCAGCTAGGCGCTGCATTGGCCTATCACATACATGCATGCATATGTTCCTGGTAGATAACTTTGTAATGTCAAAGGAGTATTTCTGCTGTTAATCTCACAATTGTCAGAATGAAAATCAGAATTATTGGTGCCATGATAACTTTCCACAATTATGAAATCTTTTCTCATATTATAAACTGTTGCATAACTGTTGTATAAACTGTGCAGTCCTCTAATTTGGAGTCTCATAAACCTTCAAAATCATATATCTCTTACTCAAGCTAAACTTCCTGGATTGATTTTTGTCTGAATTCCCATTAATGAAAAGATACTTTTAGTTGCATTTATTAGAAGTGGATGATCTAGTGTTTTGGATTAGTTGGATCCATATAAGCAAGGCAAGTTAATTAGTTTGTTTGAAAGGTGCTAATAAATAAACACAAAGGCAAATCCAACTGTGTTGCATAAGGCAAAGAAATGCATTAGAGCAACATGTAAAACACAATAAAATAGAAAAAAAAAAATGTTTTGGAACTGCCCAAGCATTGTTAAAACTAGACTTCAACTCATCCTCTTGTCTCTGTTTTTAGGCTTTAGAAAATCTAGGCAGGTAAGATAGCTGATCGTTAAGTCTTATTCGTGAGACTCAACAATGTCTTTCACTTACTGCACCTTTAATAGCTGTATTACCCCTTTGAAATATAACTAGCATTGGATATATCAACCCTACAGTAATCAGAGAGTTACTGTATTCAAAATAATGTGCGTGATTCAGTCTCTTTAGCCTTCCCTGCATCCCCCCGATAACCTTTTCTAAACAGGCAGGAGTGTGTGTTGCTGCTGAAACATTTTGCATACATTGGAAGTAGGAGGATGCCATCTTAATGGTTTCCTTCTCCCATGTGTTCCCCCACAGGAAGAACTCCGACGACGTGGCCCTGCTGCCGGCCCGTGAAGCCAGCGCCAGGTGTCCCCAGGTGGTCATCGACTTCTACGAGCAGAAGCTGACGTGGCACTGCGGAGATGAGGAGCAGTGAAGTGTGTTGTGTGTGTGTTGTGGTGGGGGGGTGGGTGGGGGGTACAGAGGCGAACTGATAAACAGCTGCGCTCTCTCCTAAAGCTTAGTTCAGCCTCCATCCAGTGTCCTCCTTCAGCTGACATTAGAGGCACGCTGTGTGAAATTACGTCCCCGCTGCAGGTAGAGTTTCAGATCGTGGCAGGTGCGAGATCCTCAGTGGGGACGGGTTTGAAGTGCTCTCTGTCCTGTGGTGCTCGACGAGGTCTCTGTGCCTTTGTGGAGACTGCGATGGATACTCAAACTAACCTTTGTGTGGAGCAGCTGTCAGACTAACCTGTAGCAGCTTTGGTCTTGTGTAAGCAGACACAATCACTGTGGACATGTGTGTTGTTTTTATTGTTCTATAGTCAGTTAGTATTTATAGTCCTGTTTAGCTAAAAGGATTTTGGTTGTCTAGTGTTTATAGGCAGAGTGAACTAACTGCTGTCCAGTCTGTACCTCCAGTCCATGTATAGTCCAGGCATTTTACGCAAAAGTGTGCTTCAAACTCACACAAGCTACAACATAAACAGACCTAACGGATTTTTTTGTCCTCAGTACATTCTGAATGAGAGAAAAAGTCTTAAGGAATCATAAGAAGGGAAAGTTTTGCCTAAATATGATTTAAAAACTGCCTTTTTTAGCACATTTTCTGGGGAAAAAGCAGTGACCCTCACAAGTTAAAATGGAAAATTATTACTTAGAAAAGTTTCCTTCATAACATGCAAAAGGTTCTAAGATAGGAATATTAATAATTAATCATTATTTGCTGTTAAGAATTTAACTGATTAAAAATGTATTAATCTGTAATTAACCGATAGTCTAGAAATTACAGTATTTGGCATTGAAATTGTTTTGTCTGGCGCAGCCATTTGTTGAATAAGGAAACTTAAAAAAAACTGAGGAAGAAAAACGAGAAATAAAGGAAAATCTATTGGTGGTTCAAAGGTGTTTCTTAACCATACCCTGGTATCGTTTTTGTTGCTTTCAAAAACTATAACTTAAATCAACATCACTATATTAGTATACTTACTTTTTATACTAGGGAACATAAATAGTCTCTGATCGATGTAAATGTCACCAATGAGTAACAAATTTTAAATAAAATTATTTAATTGTCACTTTAAATGGCACTTTTATATGACTTAAAAAAAAAATTCATGACTACCAAATTGGCACCAATCGACATAAATGTTGGTAACATTGTAGTAAAATATTTAATTGCAAAGGTAAATCAGGAAGACAAACCCACTTGATCATTTTAACTGTTTTTAAGGGTTAAGATTTTTTTTTGCTCATGCATGTCTAATGTGAAACAGTTTCTGGTTGACTGTGGACAGCAGACAAGAAGACATGCATGAATCAGTTTTTAAATATGGGCAGCAGTGGGGAAACTGTGGCATCACTGTTATTAGTATTATTCAATACTTTCTCCCACTTTGATTTCTTAAGACTTTTGATGCTATAAATGACATATTTATGACACTGGAACAGTTGAAAGAGTTTGTGTGGGATCATGCCCACTAGTATAATGCCTGTACTAGTAGCTTTTAGTTAGAGCTGAAGATTATAGACCTGTTCAAACGTTTTGTTGTTTGAACCTGTATTGTGTGAGGTGTTTATAGCCACAGTTTTTACTGTGTCTTACTGTCACTGTATGACCCCTGTGGTTGATGTGAAATATTTAAAAATGTTGCCCACCTTAAATTTCCCTGTTTTTCCAATCAGCTGCTAAGTACCAAATGTTCTCTTCTGCCTCTGTATTAAATTGCAGCAAAATTGTTGAGATTTTCAAACCTTATTTGGTGCTCACACGAAGTAAAGTCCTGGCAGAATTACTCAAAATGTCATAGTATTTCTAAAGTAAATGTATTGAAATTTTCTAAAGTAAATGTATTGAGATTTAAATACACTGAGAGTGACTTCTGTGCACCTGTGACGGCTAGTAAGATTGTTAAATGTAGCACTTTAGATATGAGACTGTCCAATTATGCAGGGCATTGTCTTCCAGTAATTATACAGGTCCATGTACATGACACCTGTGTCCTGATGGCACTGTCCTGACTTGACATATCTCCCATGACTGTTGTGGGACTCTCAGCTGAACCTTAAACCTCCTAAAACACACCTGCTACTGAATTACTGTAACTGTTGACCATGGATCTGTGAAGTCTCTGTGAATTAAAGGAAACCTTTTGTGAAGTTTTGCTCTTGAAGTTTCTCGAAGCATGTGACAAATGTCACATACTAAATCATGAGCTTTTATAATTGACTGAAATTAAATGAAAAACCATGTGTGGGGAAAAAAACACTGTTTGTATGAGCCATGTTCACTGCAGTTGCATACATACACTAAAAACTATACTTAAGAAAAAAGAAAATTAACTGGATTAATATTGTGTACTTACAAAACTAACTTGAATAAAATAAAATATGCAGAAAAATGTCTTTAGTTTTACTCTTGTCAATTTAGTCATGTCTGTCAACACAACAAGCAAGAGGAGGCATTGGCTAGTTTTGGTTTGAACTACAACGTTTTTTAACGACTTTTTTAAATTTTGCCCCTGAAAAATCTGCCCTATAATATTAAAAAAGCTAATACTGAAAAACTAATAAAAACTAAACAAAAACTAAATTGAGGCAAAAAAAACAAAAAACAAAAAACCTGACTCTGGAGACCAACTAAACTAAATTGAAAATGAAAATTAAAAATAAAATGAAAAAAAAAAAAAAAAAAACAATAAAAATAGAAACTATAATAACTGGTAGGAACATGAATTAAGCAAATGCTCAGTTCCAGTATGACAGTAGCTGATTTAAAAACAGTAGCTGAAGTGTTAGATGTGTTTTGACTGATTCTAAATGATAGTCAATAAGCAATAAAGTGATACTGTAAGCAGTAGATTCATGTGGTCATGTTGACACTTGTCATGCCAGCTCTATCATTCAGTAATCCACAGGGAGTTTTGCTGATTTCATTTGACATTAGGGGAGGAGCTTATCTCAGTCTTGTGACTTTATTTTGAAACCTTTGCTCCTGGACAGTAAAAGTTGAAATGAACGGCACCTGCTCAGTGCTAAGCACAGCGGTATCCATCTGACTGCAGCTTACAGAGATTCAAACAAGAAGACTTGGATTATGAAAGAAGAAACTGACAATACTGTGGAGCCGGTAGGTCTTAAGTGATGAGGGTTTTTTTTGTTTTTTTTAATTAAATCTTTACAGTGTCACATTTTGAGTTCAGAAGCTTTAAATTCTGGTACAGCCTTAAATGTCATCTTTTTTTTCTCCTGAGCAATAAAGGATATTTGCAGGGATTTTCCTACCCAGATTCATGCGGTGTTGGTCATTGCACTTCCTCTATCTGCCAATAAAAACTTCTCCTTTTTCATAACACAGATCATTCAGTTCAGTGTCTCTCCTGCCTTCTCCATGCAGCAGGTCATCAGCGTCTGGGTTCGGGACCCACGGATACAAAAGAATGACTTCTGGCATGCCTACATAGACTATGAAATTTGTTTACATGTAAGTAAAACTATGAAAAGAAGCTGCTTGAATCTCTACAATTCAAATAGTGAAGTTTACTGTAATGTGTCACACTTGTGTCCTTAAGACCAACAGCGTGTGCTTCACCAAGAAGATCTCAAGTGTGAGAAGGAGGTACAGTGAGTTTGTATGGCTCAGGCAGAAGCTACAAGCAAATTCAATGCTAATGTAAGTCAACTTAGTGGATTTCTGAAGACATACTCATGTCAAATGCAATCTATACTCTGCAATCTGTGTGGTTCCTATCATTTTCAGTCTATTTGTGTCTTTTGCAGGGTACAGCTGCCAGGGCTGCCTCCAAAGAACCCCTTCTTCAGTCTGAACAACGCCCAGCAGATCACTGAGCGCATGAAAGGGCTGCAGAAGTTTTTGGAACAGTAAGAGTGACCTCACACAGATCAATAAACATATGAACTTTGACATACTAGTCAACAACACAATCATAGCAAAACTTGTGAATCACATTTTCCACGAACACCAAAGTCACATGACTTCTGGTTTTGCATCAATAAGCAATACAATATACTGATAAACTGTACACTACATATAATTGGTTTACTGTCCTTATTCTCCAGGATCCTCCAGAACCCTCTGCTGTTGTCCGACAGCTGCCTGCATCTGTTCCTGCAGTCGCAGCTCAGCGTGTCCAAGATTCAGGCCTGTGCTGCTGGACAGACTCACTTCTCTGTGGCCCAGGCAGTTCAGCGCTGTGGCCTGAGGAGATTTCACTCTGAGGAGGATCTGCAGAAAGACCTCAGCATGTCCTGTGACTCTGACTCAGACAGGTATCATAATATCCTGCTTTGCGATCTCTTTCCACTCCAAAAATTCATCTTTTTCCTTTAAAATCCATCGGCAGAGCTGAAAGCCTATGCTGTAAAGATCAATCAGGAATTTAGTGAAACAACTAATCTTTTATCATTAACCTAATGTAAATATTAAGGTTTTATTTGTTCAAGTTAATTAAACTTAGATTTGCTCGTATTTATTTTCAGAACAGTACAGAACTTATAAACACAAGTTCGTCTAACTTTAAGTCTTTTGCCTTGAAATTATGAGTTGATTGAATGTACTGTAGTTCAATCATACCATTAAATTAAGTTTCTAAGAAACAGAATAAGCAATTTAGCACACTTCCCAGCATGCATGTTTTCAGAGTTAAGATTCCTCCTCCTTTTTTAAATAGTTCTAAGTGTGAAACGAAGAACTGACTGTTCAAAGAGAGAAAATGCTAAAGGAAATCAAATTTGTTTGTAGTGTTTGTCAGTGTTACTGTAGAATTGTTAATAGCTTATTTGGTGAACACAAAATTTCAAGGCAGTCTGAGCACAACTTTTTTTTAAGTTAAACCAATTTTTTTGTTTGTTTGTTTACAGTGTATTACCATTAAGGATATAGTATTTTTATATTTGTCAGCAGTAGGGCAAAAATATTGTTAAGTATAAACTCACTGATGTATTTTCTAGGACAGATAATATGAAAAGTCTTTCTGCCTCATTGCCTAAATGACACAATTAGTTCACTGTACATCTCCTTTGTCATTTCAGTTCAGAGTGCAGAGATCCAGAGCCTCGGATTAAAGATTTGGCAATAAATAAAGCAGCAAGTTCACCTTCACTTGATCTAATGAGATCCAGCCAGGAGGAAACCCTCAGCAGCTCCTCTGGTTCTACATGAAAACATCATCATCATATCACCGGCAGATAACATGTTTGTACCTGAGAGGAAGAATTTTGCCTGTTACCCTGTCATACAGCACTTTTAGCTATGGTTGCTCTTAATTATTTCACTCATAAAATAATTAGAGCATATTATGTTGTCATGTCAAGGCTTTTCACTTTGAAATATGTACATAGTAATAAAAATGTATGGTACCACTTTACAATAAGACCCTTATAAATGATTTATAGATATGCATAATTAGTTATTAGTTTGGTTGTAAACATGTTATAAATCATTAAACAAGTATTTAACAGAAGAAAGTTATAACAGTTTCCATACATTTATTTGCTCACTATTTGGCAAGATCCAGTTACTGCTTACTATTTATTAGTCTTACTAATGAGTTACATTTATATTTATGGGAAAAGGAAGCTTTGTTGTATAATAAGTAATAATAATAAAAAAGTGTGAAACAGTGTATGCTGAAAACAATACTGCCAAAGCCTTAGTGTATGAATCAAGTAATTATTATATTAATTTGATATGCCAAGTGAAGCTTTTTGATTACTGAAATATGCTGATGGTGGTTAAACTGATGAAGCTGACGGGTATAAATGCTGCTGATGACGATGACAAAGTAAGATACATAAGAAATGAGATCTGAGGCACAACAGTAAAGGTAAATGTGCTTTCACTATTTGGCAAGCAACAGACCACTTATTGAATAAAGGATAATGCACAATGAGAAGGTCATTATTGCAAATTAAACCCCAACAGGCTGATGCAGGACCCCATCGTGAAACATTATCATATTATTGCGCATTATCCCGCTTTTTACACAGCTGCTTACTTTTAAAAAATCTATAATTTGACACAAAATATGAATTTAAAAAATATTTTATTGCTGCTCCAAAGTCTATGATCAGAACCATGTCCATAGCAATGGTCTGTTCTTCAGAAATAAAAGACCTAGAATGCAGTAATTCATCAATCTGAATCAAGTATTTGTTCGTAAAATGTTTATGACCTAATTAATGACCCAGTATAAATCATTTATAAGGGTAGTTTTATTGTAAAGTGTTATCAAACGTACCTATTGTATATCCTTATTGTTGACCAGCATGTTCTCTTTGTACAGCTATAAAGTTGTGGCGCAAATGTGCCTGAAGATGGCAGTGTTGTTACATCCATCTGTTTGTATATTCACTTATCTCTTGAACATATGCTGTAGCTGTCCATATTTATTTCATAAACAAACCTTAACAGAGAAGCATTATGACTTATGCTCATTCACGATGTGTATGCTACCACATATGTGCAGATAACAGTGTCATATCTTAAAGCGGTGACAGCCAAATGTCTCTCTGTGGTTGAACTCCCCCCTCCTAATAAAGAGTAAGGTGTGTGGAGCTTGTCATTTGGTGGCCACTGCAGTGCTTAGCAGTATGACGTGTAATAGGGTCTCTGTAGAGTTTTCAGACGGCCCCCTTGTCAGGTGTGTGGCTGGTAGGAGGTCCTGTGAGATCCCAGTGGACTCGCTCCTGTCTGAGAAGGCTACCAGGTAGACAGGCTACATTGCTCCCTGCTGAACAAAATGCCAGCTGCACTGACAAGCCACCTTTTCTATCTGTCTCTCTTGCTTTGTGTTTGTATGAGCTTGTTCGCTGCAGTCACATATCTCAGCATGTGTGTGTGTGGTGAATACATACTCCCACAGTGAGCACCACCATGCTTATGCAGAGGTAATGACCACTAAACAGAGAGAGGCAGACTGACATATCTGCACAGCTAATTAGATTAGCTTTGTCTCTCTGCAGTGGTTGTGATGTTCATTATAAATTCAGAACAGACAAAAGGCTGGCGTGTTGCAGAGAACAGAGAGGTGACGTCACCTCAGACCTGCTCTGCTCTGAGCAGCAGGACAGTTTGGACAACAGGAAAGCCCACAAACTCAAATTGGGGGGTGGACATACATCTTCTCTGAAGATGTGTGGGTGTATGTGTGCTCATGCGTATCCACATATGCTAATGCACTACATGCATGTGTTTTCTTTGTCAAGGCTTAACAGTGGGGCAGCATTACCCTGCACCTTGAAACACATGCACTGAGGTAGTCAATGCTACACATCTCTGCTTCATCTGGATATTCAAAGAAGGTTTATGCCTCTAATATAGACTTAAAACACACCTAGTGTGTTCAGGTGAGAGCATTTTCCACACAAATGTATTCATGTGGAAAGCCACACCATTCAGTCTAACAATGTTCTAATAATTTCTGTGGTTTCATTTTTAGGTTATTGTGCAAATTTTACATTTGTCCCTGCATGAAAGACTCTCAGTTATTATTTCAGCAGTCTGTTGTGTCATCAAAGTAACAACTCAAATGTGTTTTCACTTTGCAGTCATATTGTGTGTCACCTGGTAGTCATTTCCCAGAACTAGACCTACAACACTAGCTGCTGCACTGTCTGCAGTCACTCTGAAAGATTTGTCTAGAAGTTGCATGACTATGTTATTTTTGTTGCTTTTCACATGGGAAATTTGGAGGAGTTAAATTCTATAATTAAAAACCCAGACATCGTGGGTATTTTATGACCCAGTTTCAGTGGTTTTTAAACTATTTATGGTTAACATTGACTATTTTTAGGCCACCAAATAAACCGCAACATTTCTCTCTCCACTCTCATCCTTAAGACCAGTGCTCCTCAACTTTTTTCTTAAAGGACCTGTTTTATATTGTATATACACTGACGACCCTCCACCCACATACAAAAGGCATAAAGGTAAGACCAGGTAATTTAGCTGGCTTGCTCTACTAGCTCTGTGAATCCTGCTGGTGTTCACGTCTACGTCTACGTCTGCCCTTGCAAGATTTAGTTTGGTTTATTTTTTTCCTAAATCAATAAATATATACAAACTCCTAAAATAACCCTTAAATTTTGTTGTCATTGTCACAGAAATGAATTAAATGCTGAGACGTATATTTCATGTACAGACAAATTTTTACACTCTTAAAATCAAGAGGGCTTTGGAAATAAATTTTACAAAAAGCATAAATGAACAGTTAAGTGAATGAATAAAATGCAAAAATCCCAAGTAATTAAAACATTTTAAGACCTTAATTTTGGTTTTTGGTCAACATTTTATGAGGGAAGTAAGGGTTGTAGTGGGATGACTCGTGACCTCAGCATTTCTAAATCCTGGCAACATTACAACCCTGGGGCAGCAAATGTAAGAGGTTATTAAACATGCTAAAATGGACAGTAGGCCTATGTCATATTACTTTACAAGTTTTTTGTTTGTTTGTTTGTTTTGGAGCTGCAATAAAGATAATGTCTGTTGTGTTGCAGCAACTGACCAACCCAAAACATCAGTATTTCACTACCTGGGAATAAAACTCAACTCTTGGTGTAAAGTGGTGGCTTTAAAGCTACTACAAGGAGTTTTTAACTGGTTATGAAACAGCATTTAATCTCAATACTGATGCCTCTACATGAATTAAATAAGCAAATGAGATCATCCACAAGAAGACTGCTGTTTCTATGTAGTTGCTCTTAATGCCTCCCAGGCCAGATTCTCCTCAAAATCGGATGAAACAAGCCTGTGTTTACGTTTTCCCAGGCAAAGTTAAAATGAGTAGTGCGTTAGCCACTTACAAGAAAGCAAGAGGAGATTTTTCTTTAGAATTTTTTTTTTTTTTTTTACATTATATTTTGTGGTTATTATGGTGGAAACTACTAACTAACCAGGGGCTGCCACAATCAACAAAATATAGAAAAGGTCCTTGTAGTAGCTTTAAGTAAATAACATGGAACTGGAACATGTAGGGTAACCAGATGACAATGGGTCACATTCAGGACAGGGGACCTGGGGGTGGAAATGGTCACAGTGGGGGTGGCCACCAGTATCAATGAACAGTAAAATACATGAAAATAGTAACATTTATTATTTTTGTCCATGAAGTCAACTGTCTGTCATGTGGAAAATGAAATGACTATTCGGTGCAGCAGTTTTCAGTTTTATTGTGTCACCAAGTCAGGTGTCCTCACCATTTCTGACTTCAAATTTCAGCAAACTGTATACAGGCAGCTCTCATTTTAGCTTGTTCATATTATCTATTACAACAACAGCGGATTTTCAGGACAAACAGGACAAGATTCAGGATTCAGGACAACTGCTCATAATTCAGGACTGTCCTAAATTTTTCAGAACATCCAGCCACCCCTCCTGGATGTGTCAGCGATCTTCCACACATAGCTTTGCACTTGCTAACAGGTCTTTGTAACAGTAAAGGCTTGTTTGTTGCTGGATTGAAACATTTACATTGCTGGTTTTAGTCTGACTTGTCCAGGAGTATTGACTCTTCTTTTAATGGTCTGTGACTCTGGTCCACTGGCTGTTAACCTTGAGCCACTGTAGTCTAGCCTGTCAGTGCAGCTCTGCTGCCATGACAACGCTGACACATTTAAACCCATCAGATCGATTGGCTAACAGCTCCCTGCACCATGTTGTGTGACCCCAAAGAGGTCAAATAGAGCGAAAACATAGGGAGCGAGTAAAATCACTCTGTTTTCATGGTGGGTTTTTAGCCGGAGTCAGAAATGTGGACGATAAAATCACGTTTAATGATTTCCACAAATGCTTTAGCTCAGTTTAATCTAATTAGCATGCTTATTGTTTGACACATAAAACAATAGAAGATAAGATAAAGGGAAACAGCCCCTGTGGGAGATGCCCATCTGCCTCACACCAAGTCAGCATGTCTTTCTGCAGCGACAGCTCAAATAAACCCCACCTTGTGTCTGTGAACTCATGCTTGACTTAGTATTTCCTCCGTTGTGTAATTAACACAGAATCACAAAAAAGCAAAAAAAAAAAAAAAAAAAAAATCCATTTTATGTGTTGGGAAGAAGCAAATTGTCAAACTCTGAATGTGACAATATGAAATCCCAATCAGGGTTTGTTTACTGAGCAGACTGCACAGAGCCAAAAACAAATGGAAGTATTGAGGGAGATATGCTCCAGTGGAGGCAAATTACAGATAAATCAGAGGCTGCTCATGCATTTTAAGTGCCACATTATACAGAATCCATTAGTAGCAATAGGAGTTCAGCACCACTCGAGATATTAAATCTCTTTGCCTGCAACTCAGTGGAACCAGGATGAGTCAATATCAGAGAAGCCCAGCAGCACTGCCAATAGATAGGGGATGAGACTTAAAGGAATGATACACCAACAACAGTCATATGATAAAGGCGAAGGCTGGTGATACTGATGTGTAGCTTGTTATACAGCAAGACAATCACATTCTCAAGGGGCAGACGGAGGAGCAAGGTAAATGATCTGGAAGTCTGGGGTTAATTGAATTGTTAATAACATACGCCTCAGCTCTGAACATTTCTCAAGGTCTCCCACATTTCATGCCAATACTGAGCGCTGATTTACTGAGGGCCACAAAACTTCCACAACCTGACAGCCAAAAAAGGATTTTCAGACGTTACATCTGTCCTTGTAGCTGTGTGTGCCTGTGTCTTCTTGTGTGTGCGCTCAAAACCCAGCCTTATATTCTAACACCTGCCTCAATCTGGTGGAAAAATACTTTTCCTCAAGGCTGAAACATTTTTTTCTGTCACTCAATTGTCCCAGATGGAAATGAGCTGACTTATGAGCTATCCATCATTCATCAAACCCAACAGCCCCGGTACCTTTCCTCGGTTCTGCATGGCTTATACCTGCTATTTCCCCTCCACATTCTGTCGCCTCTTGGTGCATGGATGTAGCAATTACTGGGAACGGGTGTGATCACTGTAGCACGGCGAGCAACAGCTTCTCGTCTCCTGGAATCAGGGCTGATCAGCGTGAAAGCAGCTCCTCTGCCTCCAACACATGGGCCTGAGGGGGAAAGGGAAGTTGAGATCACTGCTTCATAATTTCCTGAAATAATATGGCGTGTAAAATCAGACATGCTTCCGTTGGAGCATACAGCTGAGAACAGATGGAGAAGGAAGGGCCTTGTTTTGAGACAACATGTGTGCACATACTGTATGTATTTGTATATTGACAAATATTCTTGAATCCATGCTAAAACACATCTTCATATGCAAATTGTACAAACAGGATCCTAACAGTTAAAAATGAGCGCAGAAAAGAGTGTAAGATGCTTTCAGACTGGGTTGCATCAACAACAATTGATTTAATCTTTGATTAGTTCTAATCAAAGTTTAGCCAAACTAAGTTTAAAATTAGGAGGACCAGCAGAGCTCTGTTGCACAATTTCTGTCCAGTGATTTAAACCAAAATTAAATTGTTTAGTTCATATGGAGATGCTTGCTTACCCAAATAAATAATGAATAAATAAATAATGCAAGAGCTGTACTCCTCAGCAAAATGTTGCATTGTTTGCTAGCTAACTTAAGGGTTTTTTCTTTGTTAGCTAGCTAGCTAATAAAAAAAATGTATGTTCTTTGCTAGCTGGTGAAAAGATTAAAAAAAACTTCATATTGTTTGCTAGCTTGCTAAAAAGTTTGCTAATGTAAGTCTACTTAGCCTACTTGTGATGGCTTGAAGGAAGAAGAGACACATCCTAAAACTCACTGGCTTGAGTTTGTCCCTTAACTTTCTTTGAGGAACTTGAGGTAAAGTTTTAGTGCAACAGAACTAAATCTAATCTAGGTTTAAAGTAAAAGACAACCTGAATTTTAGAGAGAGTTTTAAATTAAATCTCTCTTAATTTCAAGATAATTAAACCGTGTTAATCTGTTTTAAAAAATAAATTCTTGTTGGTGCAGCTCCGCCTTAGTGTCTGTGATGCTTTTTGCTCATCTTTATATGAATGTGTATCTTGGCACAAGGGAACAGCCCCTCTGTGTGTCACAAGATCATGTGTGAATAACAACCCCTCCAGATTAATGCCTTGTTAGAGATGAAGAACAGGTAGAGAGGGAGCTCTTTGGTTAGACCCAGTCCAGTGAATGGAGAGACGCCCCAGTGGTGGCAGTGAGAGGACGATGGAGGAAAAAATGGAGGGGTAGAGGGCATCGTCTCTTGAGGCCTCTGTGCTTCGCTGCCAGTGTGTGTAAATCAGCAGGCAGCTCACGGCTGCAATGAGGTAGAAAATAAAAAAAACATAAAAATGTCCAAGTGAAATAAGAGGCAAGGAGAAATCTTTTATGATGAGCCTAAATTCTCCTTACTCTGCAGTAGATCCACTGGCCGGCTCAGCTTGTCTTCTCCAGACACCGTCCATCATCCCACTGTCTGCATATAGCCACAAATTACTCAAATTACCCCACCTGCTATTCATGTAATACATATGTAATGAGTATCCTAAATTCACATGATTATCATTCATGGTATGTTAATAGGCCCATGTCAAATTCATTAATATGCACGTAAAATGATGTGGACCGCCAAACCAGAATGTCTGAAGTTCTGCAGATGTGGTTTAACACATCTGTCGAGTCCTCGACAGAAGTTTAACAACATATTTGAACTTGTGCTATTGAACATTTTTCATCAGTCAAGCATGAAAGTTCATTCTTGACCTTTGGGAACAGTATATACTGTATAACCAAAACAATCAGACTCAAAGGTCTACTTGCCAGGTTTTGGAGCTTTAAACCATTCATGGTCTTCTTCAGCAAGAGTCCGGTCAGGTTTACGTCACATCATCTAACCAAAGTGTATAAGTTCACCAGCTGAAAACTCAGTAACAGACTTTTGACAGATATGAAATATCAGGGTAAACACAGGTGTTACCAATGATACTAATTAAGGTCCAGTAAGCCAACATGGACAATAGCAGCACCCTGACTCTGTTTGACCTGAATGCAGCCGAACCTTAATTAATGTCATTAATAACATCTGTGTTTATCCTATTTTGCATCAGTATCAGGTCTTAAAAGTCACATATTTGGTTAAATGGTGTTCACCTCTGTGTAGTCAAGGAGTTTCAGTTGATTGCAGTGAATATCTGCTTCTGGAAGGTTCAACTTTTGGTGAGTCAGCACCACAACAAAACTTACACAATGAAGACAAAGGAGCACTCAAAGCACCTCACCAATGGGAATTAAAAAGCACATAAGAGAAATGGATACGTGGCACATTTCAAAGGCAGTTCCAAGGGCTTTATATAAAACTATAATGTAGCTTTGATGTCCATCCGTATTTTGAAAAATGCTCAGTTTCAGTGTCAGTAAAATAATGTAAGTGCCTCAGTGGAAAATTAACTTGTACAGTAACTGTTTCTCACTGCTGCAAATGTTGAAATGTTGGTCAAATTTATTAGTCAGTTGGAAGACAGTCAGCAGCAACTGTCAGCAATGTTACATGGCTAACTATCAACACTTTGTAATTTACAGTAAGTTTTTTAAGTAACATGAACATGAGAATGTCCAGCAGGCGGAGGAGGTGAAATCATCTCTGACAGAACTTTCAAATGATTTACAGTCAGTGAAGCAGTTGTGATATTATCTGCCACAGACAAACTGCACTGACAAAAAGGAACAGCAGAGAGTGGGAACCAACCGAGAAAGGAACAACAGATACAGTGTAAAAGTAAGGGACAATGTAAAATGAATGAGTCATTATTGCAAATTCAACCTCAACAGTGTGGTGCAGGACTTGAATCACCCTCAAGGGGTTAATTTCACAATAATGACCCACTCACTGTACATTATCCCATTTATTATATGGTCACTTAGTTAAAAAAAAATCAAATATATGACAAAACATCTTAATTCAAAAATGATTTTACTGATTTAAAAATTATTTTATTGCTCCTTCAGAGTCTATAACTCAGAATGGCGTCCATAGCAATGGTCTGTTCTTCATAACAACTGTCTGTTACACTTGACCAATCAGAACTAAGTATTTAAGGCCATGTAATAAACAGTGTTATAAACTGATTGTTTTTGGTTGAGCTCATCATTATCACAAAATAAGCCCTGTTGGAGTCATTCCAGTCCTGCACAACCCTGCCGGGCTTTATTTCACATTATTGCACAGTTTTGTTAAATACTCGATTCTGAATTACAGCATTCTGTTATTTCTGTATAGGAGACCATTGCTATGAAGGCAGATCTGTTCATAGACTCTGGAGGAGTAATAAAATCATTTTTAAATCAATGAAATCATTTTTAAATCAATATGTTGCAGCAAATTATTGATTTTTTAGGGGGTGTGTACACATGTAATAAGCAGGATAATGTACAGTAATCAGGTCATTAATATGAAATAAACCCCTTCAGGATAATTCAAGACCTGTTGGGGTTTCTTTCACAATAGTGACCCTCTCATTGTACATTATCCTTTGCATGCAGTTGGTTTGACAAATACTGCTACTTGGCATTCAACCACAACCGCAGCAGTAATGATTTGGACTAAGTTTAAATCTTATGTCATGATGTGCAGTAGACAGGATTATAGAAATACTGCGTCCCCCAGTGGAACACCTGCCTCCAACTCCTTAAAAATGTTTGATTTGCCACCAGAGAGTGCGTGAGATTTTCTTTTCCCACAGTTTGTTTATTAATTCAAGTGTTAAAACATATATTCTGCAATTTTAATCTCCCGACACGATTGTCTAAACGGTTTTTCAAAGCCCTCTTCACATAATTCTTGAGGAGAAATATGAAATCCCTTTTTTCTGGTTTGTGTTGTCATCATAAAGCAGTCAAATTTAAGAATTAAGACTCTGAATTGGGCTTTAAAAACTCATCTTGCATAATTTCTGTGCAACATTAGCATGTAAAGTCTGCCTTTGTTGGTTTAAACCCCTGAAAATCCATTAAATAATACTCAACATGGTCACTCTGCACTGACGAGCAGCTCCACATGCACTGTGGGCACTAAATTAGCTCAGGTTAGCTTGGCAGGACCTGTGCTTGGACACATACCAACGCTGACATTAAGTAGGAGTGATGGCAACAATCCGCCATATCCAGTGTCTCAGTTAGCTCAGCAAGCCCTTGTAACTCAACCCTCACACCTTTACTTCCTCTGTCAGGGGGCTGTCTCACAGAAAAAAAGCTGCTATATTAAGAGCTGACATTGAGATGGCACCTCAACCTGGACGTGGGGTCATATTACAACTAGGGGCATCTAACTCAGTGGGGGGTAAAAGAGGAAAAGAGAAGGAGAAAGGCCACTTTGGACTGGCAGGCAGTCAGCACGCAGTGAGGTGTAAAGAAGTGCAGTGTTGTGAGGGTTGTAATTACAGTTAAAGCATCTCTGGCATCTCTGACCTCCCCTGATTACAAACTACCCTCCCAGACCATCCAGGGTCATTACTCACCTCACTAACTAGTAGAGTAAATCAGTGGCAGAGCACTGACCTGATATTAGAGCCACAGCCAGAGAGTAAACAGGGCCAGAGTATGGAGGCTGGATCCTTGTAAATAATGTGCGAGGAGATGGAGCTGGAGCGAGGCGTGGGAGATGTTTATAGCAGGTGGACAAACACCTGTCACTTTGATAAGCCTGATTTATCCTGAATGACATGTCAGCACATAGCTCTACCCAGCCTGACAGCCTGGACTGCCAACCCCACAGCCTGCAACATGAGACCTGTTTGTAACAGCGATGCATACAGTAAGTGAGAGAGATGATGATGAGTCTCTCTGCGGAAACAACAACTTCATCAGTGTGAAAAACAAGTTAGGACATGATGGTGTTCAAGGTAGCATCTAGGATACAGTTTCATAACCTTTTTCTATAAATGAGTAAACTGATGACCACTGACATATGGATATTTCATAGTTCAGTGCATAACAATAACAGTGTGGATCAACTAATAAACTCTACAATTAACCCAAATAGTGAACACAAAAACTGCAGGAACTTTGTGTAAAACAAGATGATGATTATTTCTTGTAAATAATGCATTGCTTTGTTGTTGTTGTTTTCCTGATATTTGAAGGAACTTTTTGTACAATTCTCTGTATTATGTTTTTTTTTTAAATACATGCTCTTTGTTTTTGACAAACTCAACTCCCTGACACATGCCCATATTGTTGTATTAGCTCTTTGGCTGTTTTACAGTGTGAACTAAAGCAAGGCTGTATAGCAGAGAAGGAAGGCTCTGTGTGTTGCTCTTAACCTGCAGATTTTTTTTTTTTTAAGTTTATATCTTAAATAATAATAATAATTTAACATAAGAATTCACAGTAATTTTTGAAACACCATGTCTTCGATTCCACAGAGAAGTAAACAAAAGCAGCTACTCATTTCTAGCTGACAACCATGGATTTTATTAGCTAATTATGGCTCTCGCTAACAGATTTCATAAGTGTAACAAGCTATTGTAAGCTAATTCTTAAACTCCTTGAATCAGCTGATTAGTCCATCTCTAGCCGTCTTTTTGATGTTTCCATCTGACACATAAAATAGCAATCCTGTAAAAGGGTCTGAAATACATAAAGTTAAGTTAAGGGCTGTGTACATGGTATAATGTTAATGCTAAAAGCCTGAGGCCAAGGCTAGCTTACAGCCCAACAAACATTGTTTGGATGATGAAATATGACACATATGTATATGTGTACAATAAAGATACACTTATTAACGTTGGAAAAGGAAGCGCAGGGACTAGATTAAGTGTAGCAGACTTTGAGACGTTCACCCAATTAGACCGCAGTCACACCAGGAAAAGATCTAAATTAACCTGGTGTTCTGATGATATGTGCGACCTATCGAGATGTGCTATGGTAAATAGAGTATTTCAGCATGCTTCCCACATTCTTAGAGTGAGAAGTTGTGTAATATAAAATGATTCTGTAGTGGGTGCATTGTTCTATAAAGGATATTGGTCTATCAAAATATGCTACCCCTGAAATGACTTTGCTATTGATTCGCACTACAGTAGCATTTTCCTACAAGGCAGCATAAATCAACAGAACACTGGCTTAGATCTCAGAGAGCAAGCCAGAGAAAGATGCTGCGGTGGTGGTTCATTTTGATTATGCACCAGCCCACATCCTTGTCCTCAAACTCCCCATAACAAATCCCAATTCAACGCCATGGGCTTGGCAAATGCGGAACTAGCTAATGAGTTTGCCTGGTCGTTACTGGAACTAGTACAGGTAGTAAGCTAGCGTTAGCTAGCTGGACATGCTAATTTTTGCAACTTATGTAAGCAGATAGAGATAAAGTTTAACCCATTCCTTATATGTTTGCTTTTGTGTTATATGTTTTCGAAAGACTACAAAATATATGCTACCCTCACCCTCAACTCATGAGACTCTGAGTATTGCTTGTCTTACCACCCCATAAACAACACTTTAACATGTAGAGAAATGCAAAGCTCGACATGCCAGAGATGCATAGTTATGGTTGCTAATCTACAATTGGACAGTTGCTGTCTTTAGACATGAATGGCATGCTAAGACATGGACCTACTGTATATCTTTGAAAAGTTTTTTGTTACACTCCTTGAAATCAACCCCACCGTCAAGCTTTGGACCCCTCTAATGACGGCCGGACCCCCAGGTTGGGAACCAGTGTTCGCGGAGGAGGATGGTGATGTTTTCAAGGCCAGAAAATGGACTTTGAGGCAGTGGAGCCACTTGTGTCTCCCCTCCAGCTCCTGAGATATACAGGTCCTCAGGTCATCACTGTCTGCAGCTCACTGAAGGCAATTAACAAGAAAGAAAAGACACGGGTAACATGTGAGAGAGGCGGGTGTGGTGCTCGTAATAAATGACCTGTCTAGGCCCATATTTACTGGCCTGCCACTAACCTTGCTCTTCAGCTCATAATATTACACATTAGATGTTGAAAAATCACTGAAATTAATGAAAATCCAAGCCTAAAAATTCCAGAAATATGCATTTTCAGAGCAGCCTGTCATGATCTTCGTTAGCTTTCACTTTAAATACACTGTGTCTTCTTCTCACAATGTCATAAGCCAGCTGAGGAAACCTTAATTTGTCAGCTGCCATGAGTTATGTTAACAGAAACTGACCTCAATTAAGAGTGACTTGCATTTAAAAAGTGTCTATTTCAGATTTTAAGATTTAGACCAGGGGGGAGAGGCTTTAATGGAATGCTGACAGAGGGCCAGTTGGAGAGGTAATACATTTCCTGCAAAATGCCAGGGGATACCACATAAATAACGCAGTGTTATTCCTGACAGAAACTCTCTATGAAGCTGCGATGTGATCTACGGCCGAGTGACCCGGTTAAAGAGCAGCAGAAACAGCTGACAGCTTGATCAAGATTACCTCTCTAAAGTGGTATAGATCAAGTCTTTAGCCTCCTCGCCAACCCCAGGGGTGATGATAATACTCAACAAAGATGAGCAGCTATCACTGTGAGCAGGGGGATATTAGTGTACTTGCATTGTCCTGATTTACCAACAAGGTGTGCATTATTGCACAATGCATATTATTATCTTTAGGCTATGCACTGTAAAAAAAAAAACAAACAAACAAACAAAAAAAAATCATGTAGGAATTTGGCAGAATCACCTAATCTTTTCTCATTGCTTAATGAAAATATACAAGTTTTGTTTGTTCAAGTTAATTCAACTTGAATGAATGCACTGTACAGAGTTCAATTAACTCATTGAATTATAAGACTTCTCACAATCTTCTGAGACCCTTCTTTTTTATAGTCTGAAGAAACAGATATGTGTCTCTAAAACCAGTTATGTAAGTTATGGTTGCTGGTTTTCACAATAATGAAAACACCTAAAAGTTTATAAATTGTAATAAATGTTAAATCTTATATGTTCTTCCATGTGACTGAAGAGTTGTTGGTTCAACTTAATATCTTAAGCATATTGAACATGTTTTCTCAGTTTATTTGTTTTGAATCATTACAAAATTACCTCATCTTGTCTTTTCAAATTGAGTGAACTTTTCTTAAATTTTAAAGCAGCGTGGACAGTTAAAACAAATAGTCTGTTTTTGCTGTGTGCAAGAATTAACATACCTGAGCACTAAATTGTCAGCATAAAATGACTCTGAATGTATCCTGTCCTGAAGGGAAATTTGTTTTATATTTCCATCATCTTTCTCAGCAAATCTAACTTTATTTATTATTACTCAGCAGCTCAATCTATATATATTTGGCCGGTAAAAGTGTATCTTTATGGTTGCAAGTATTAATTAGTGATATTCTGGTATCATTAGTGTAATTTAGTGCTCACTAGATTAATGGCACCCTGGCATTTATCTATGAAACATTATATCTTGATGTTAAATTGCAATAAAAGAACCTGTATATTCTGAGGATATGGCTGTCCAAATGTAACGTGGGGGATGGGGGGTGTAGTTGACATCCATTAAGGAAATCCTTTATTGGCACATAAAAATGAGAGGCAATATTTAGCCTTACTTGCCTTTGGCAACCTAACCCATAGCCTAATATCAAAAGGAGGACTATTAGGAAGGAAATACCAAGCTATGTCAGTGGCAGCAAAGAAATATTTGTATTATGTTTATGCGTTTAGCAACACCAAAACATGTTTTTAAGTGTTTTATAATCAGCCTAAATGATGGAATTACACACAGACATTGCTGGTCATTTAGAAATGTTCTCCACTCACTGAATATCATATTGTTTCACTACATCTCAATCTTGCCCTAAAACAAAGTATTCCTCTCTATATCCAATGTAGTATATTCAATAACTAATTATGGTAATTCATTACATCTCCAATTAGCAGAGAGGCTTTATCGCTGCACTATACCGTAAAGAGGAGGATTTATGTTGGCTTTGAATGTCACCCAGAGGACAGAGGACGAGCTCATCACTCAACAGGAACAAAACAGAGCGACAGAAGCAGGGAAAAAAATAGAGGGAAGAGGCAGAAAAAGATACAGTGAGTTATTGGTTAATGAACGCATTTTCCTGCCCATTTTCTCTTCAACCTTGAAGAAACCTTGACAAGCCCTTCTTTTGTCTGCAGCAAACCAAAAAGGAGCAAATTATTACCACATTAGATACAATTGTAGTATAAGTCTGGTATTTCAGTAAGGAAGCTGTAAAAAGATATGTACAGTATGTATGTAACCTCGCTTGGGTGTGCCCAGCTAACGCCACCTCGCCTGCTGTCAAACAGCCCCTCAGAGGGTGATAAGCATCCCTTCTATCTGTGTGGGTGGCTGTCTTATTAGTGCACCTCAGCCATTTCACTCAGGCACGCAGCACAGCCAACCATCTGCCACGCTGTGATCCTCTGCCCAGCTAAGTCTCACAGGTGCCATAAAAAAAACCACAGTGTCCCTCTGAAGCTTGGAACAAAAGTGCTGACCAGAAGAACAAACTCATTTTAACGAATAAATAAATTATTTCTCATTTATTCAGTATGTTGTGTACATATATTTGGCATGCGCACATTTGATATTGACATATTGACAGTGGCCTAATGTTAACTGCACAGAATTACAGAAGAAAGTAAAGTGATTAAGTAGGCTGAAAAAATATTGATAAAGGCACTTATTCCTCATGTCTAGGCATATTAATGGTTTCTTTCTCCCAGAAAATACTTAACAAACCTCCATCACACAAGTTTTAGAATCAATTTCTGCTATTAAAGCTATTAAATTGTTAACTGTCATTGCTGATTCACCATGTAAACATTTCAAAATTTGTCCTAAGGTGACGAAATAAGACAAAAACATACATGGGATATTTCTGAGATGAGCGTCTCTGTCACAGTTGTAATCTATGACCTTTGAAGAGACTCTATTGCCACCTTGTGGCTTAACCAGCAGGCTAAATAATAAAATAAATGATCTGATACAATGTACGTTAAAGTCTTTATTTGTTTTGCCATTTGCAAATAACTGCCAAAAGCAGAGCATGAAATGATGTTGTGGAAAACTGTATATAAATACAAACAAGCAGTGCAAAGTGAAGATACTATAGAAAAATACTCTTAAACATTTCAGTCACATGAGAATATTTTCATCCAATCATGAGTCTCTTAGAGCGACATGGGAGGAAATGATCCTGAAAATGACACAATGTACAAGTTAAAATGCAGCGCATTAACTCCAGTTACACATTTTGATACTATAATTTTGAACTGAGCAAACAAGTGTGAAAATAAACGTGTACAGTCCAGCCAGCTTACATGGGGTGTATTTATAGTGCATAGAGCTCCATCAGGTAGTCTTTGGGGACGATTCCTATATTTCCGTTCTTTTCTCCGATCCACCAGCCAAAGCTCTGGTACTCCTGAGGAAAAAAATGAGAGGATGATAAGAGTGTGTTGAGGAAACACATTTCATCACTGAGCATTGAGCACAGAGGTAAATATCATCATCAATCATCACTAATGGATGTGTGAGCAAATCTTTCCAAAATTACATTGTGAAATTTTCAGATGACAAAGATTCATCGCTTTCCCAGTCTGAAACTAAACAGTTTGTGGACTGGAGTGACGCTCACCTCCTAATTGTGAATATGAGGAAAATGGAGGAGATGATATTCAATCCAAAGTCAAATGGTGACCATAGTCCAGAATCACACATGATGTACTCATAAATCAGGTTTCTTCAAGAAGTAACTTGGTGTTCACACCGACAGCTCCGTCGCAAGGTGTGTCCATGTTGAAAATCTCTGTTCTAAGCTAAATCAGAGAATGTACTTTTTGAGAAGGCTTAGACTCTGTTGTGTCTCATGGTTTTGTTCTGTCAAACAATTTTAGAAAGTGTAATCCAATATGGTAAGTTAACCTGTCAGTTGCACAGTTAAGGCCTAAGCTCGCATGTCTTACTCAAACAGACATGAAGATCATTGGGGAAAATGACCAGCACTATCTTAAGCCTTTATATGAGAAATATGTGGTCAGCGAGACACAAAATATATTAAACAACCCAATACACTTTCTGAACCCAGAATTTCAGGTGCTGCCTTCAGGGCAAAGGCTCAGAACGCCAAATTGTGGGTTAAACTAGTACAAAAATTCACCCATCCTACATCAAAATATTAAAGGGACAGTTATTTTCCCTTTGGCTGTCGTGCTATTTATGCACCTAGATTTTTTTTTTTTTTTTTTTTCTTGGCCATAGAGATGTCTGTCATCTCTCCAATTTAATGGGACTAAATGGCACTCAGCTTCTGGTGCTCAAAGAACCAGAAAATACATTTGAAAAATTCCAAAGCAGTGACTATTTCCAGAAATGAATGCCCTGGTTACTCAAGATAATATAGAGAACTTATTGTAAGCAGTTTCATGTAGGACCCACTTTCTTTCTGTAGTAGAATATATGGGAACTATTTTAGAATCTACAAGAACTACTTTCTTTTCTACTAGAAAGAAAGTAGCTTATAGTTTTGAGCACCCCAAGCTAAATGCCATTTAGTCCCGTTATACTGGAGAGAAGGCAGATATCCAGACAGTCAATATCTCTGAAGTCCTGCATCTTGCACCAAAAAAATCTACATGGGTAAATTGTTTTCTGCAGACAAGGGAAAATATTATTTTTGATTTTGTTGTTATCTGTCCATTTAAATGATTGATGCAGCTTGGAATTGAAACAAATTTCCCTCTGGACAATAAAGTATACTTACACCACAAAGTTTACATTTTTTTATTGTATTTTGATGTCATTATTGGTGTGATTATGGTGGAAACACACCACTTTTCTCCACAGGGCCTCCAAAATCAACAAAATGTGAAAGTTCCTTGTAGTAGCTTTTAAAATGATGGGATAGGTACATAAATACAGAAAGCAGCTATGTTACTTTGAGAACAAAGTCCTTGTTCTGGAGACCGACTGCATGTTTAACAGAAAAACTCAATTAGCAATCAGAGACCTTTGTCATTGTTAGGGATACACCAATCGTGAAAGTCTGGGCCAATACATTTAGAGGTTGTTTTTTTTTGTGTGTGTGTTTATTTATTTAGTTTTTGTTATGTATTCCCCCGTTTGTGCCAGTAAAACAAAGAAATCTTCAATAGAAAAAAACATGCCACACTTTCGGCTCTGAAATCATACCAGAGTTGTGTCCAGTGGCTTCTTCTCCAAAACCGCAGCTGGGTATCATAGCTACTGTTGTCAGAGTCTGACCACAAACAACCAATACAGCATTTACTGAGCACAAAATTGATGCGACACAACAGATAAGCATTGGCCACTGACATAATTGAATCTCATATTACTTGCTGATAGGCCGATTGAAGCCAGCAAGGCCAGTATCAACCGATAAATCTGTGCATCCCTAGTCATTTCTCATTTCTCCCTGTCCTTATTTCCATTCAACTCATCACTACTGTCTAATAAAACATTCTCGCCGTTTTCCTTGTTTTCCTCCAAAACAACATCTACATCCTCTCAATGACTTCATATTACCTGTTCCCTGTCCTGCCTCTCCACCCCTGTCGGTTTTGAGACTGCACCACACTCCCCTCCACTCCACACAAAAAACCCTCAGTGTGCGTAGTGCACATCACACATAAATCTGTCACAGCATGACAAGTAATAGGTCCAAATGGCTGTCAGCATGCTGAGATGTGAGGAGGAGGACACTGCACTGTGAGGGGAGATCTGAGACAAGAGGAGAATACCCCTCTCTCTTTCTGTCTCTTTGGCCAAGAGCCTGACCTCACATCAAAGTCTTCCCAGAACATGATTCAACACTGGAGATCACGTTCTGACAAGGCTGACAGAGGAGAAACCTGCACAACCTTTCAAATCTACGCCAAAACTCAGGGACGAGGAGGGACCACATCTGTGTCCAGTTACTCCCAGGAGAGATTAATGCATGTAAGTGATCACATGGTGGTATTAGACACAGGAAGATTACAATAACAATAGTGATGGCTAGCATCGGTAGCTGCCTGGTGATGGGTCATTCATCATGACTGATTAAAACGTGCAAGACTTACTGTCCATGTCACATGTTTATAAGTAGGACCTGATTTTTTTTTTTAAATAATATCTATTTAATGTTTTTTGCTTGAAGATGCAGTAATCATTGCACATGGCAGTGTTTTACACAACACAAAGACAGCAGGTACCCCTCTTCCCAGCACCCCTTCGTCCACCTGATAATGTGTAAAAATAAAGACCTACACAGGTAAGTTATAACAGGGGTTATGACCAGTACTGGATCGTTGGTGACAATGGTAATACCAAAATTAGGGAGTCAAAACATTGTGTTATCAATATATCAGCCAATATTCTTTATAAAAATCCGAAAAAGACATCAGACACTTTAGTAATTATACAAACTTAGATTGTTTTTTAAAAACACAAAAACTTAAAGTAAGAAAAATGCTGCTTATAAAGCTAATAAATAAATTATATAAATAAAGACAATCTGCATTATGTTCTGCAAAAAAAAAAAAAAAAAGCCTGTTGGTTGCCAGACCCCAGTTTGAAAACCATTGAGTTCTAACATTTGAAAGTAGAGAAGGAAGAGATGTAACAAATAATGCAAAACAAACGAACAAAAATACCCAGGGTTTCCACCTTTTCCAAAGTCAAATTCAAGCACTTTTCAAGAATTGTCAAGGTTTTTCCAGCACCTCACAGCTGTGGTAAACATACACATACTCAAAATGATAATTTAATTTCTTCATCTCATTAAATCAGATTGTATTGTGTAATAAACAACCAAAATGATGTTTTGTGATAGAAATCTACAGAAGAATGACAAATTAAAGAAAAACACAACAAAGATTCATGTTTCAAAATGTGTCACCTGTCTCTAAGTAGACTTGGAAACCTGACTGAGCCAGTATAAGACTTGTTTGATTTCTTTATCTCTTCTTTATCGAAAAAGCAAACCATTCAGTATTATGATGGTAATGCAACTGCAGTTTCAAGCACTTAATCCAAAATCTAAGAACTTTTCAATCCTTGAAAACAGAACATCAAAATTCAATTTCAAGCACTTGTTCAAAATCAGCCTTAAAACATAACAGCCCAGAAACGACATGTGTTTCTCTATCGGTACGACAACTCAGTCAACGTTTCATTGTCAATGAAGCACCACATCACAAACTTCCTACTGTCCTTCTATCTATCCTGTGTCTCTTCTACCTGAGCATGCACATCATTCACATCACCAGTCTCAATAAAATATGTGAACGGTCCCCCACACTTCATTGAAAAAGTCATTTTTGCCCTTAAAGAAGCAATATGTAAGACCTTGGTGTTAAATTATGAGTACTACAGCCCAAATTGCAAGTTGGAGCCATAGACAGCTATATTAAATAGGTTGAATCCCTGTTTAATATACAGTCTATGACTGAAGTGAGTTGTTTCCCTCTGTCCCCTCCTCCCCAGACTTCAAAGCTCAGGCAGGTCGTCTGCAGCCTGCAGGGACAATGAACCTCTCATGAGGCCAAGACGAGCACAACATTGCAATGTGACAATGACAAGTGATGATGAGTCCTATACTGTAAGCTGATCAGCTGTTTATAACTGGCAGTTTTCAGTCAATATAAATTTAAGCCCGTTATCCTGAAAATAAAAGCCCACTGCTCTGAAAATACACACTCTGGAGTTTGAGTTCAGTGACCGCCTGTCTTACTGTCTGTACTACATTAACATATTGTTCAATTTAATACTTATATCATCTGCTCCTTCTGAAAGATTAATGATTTCTTACAACTCACAAACAGACACACGCAAACTCATTTAGTGAACATTTGGCATTAATTTAACTCTAATAAACATGAAATGGACAAACAAAAACAGACGTTCTGTCCCAGAATGTAAATTCCAAAGGAGAACATGTCTACTGAAGTGTTGTTGTTGGAGAAACCAGTATTTTAATTTAGCATTTTTTTCTTAAATCTCTGATGACATATCATGGCCATTGGCAATGACCGATATATTACATATTTCTCCTTTAAGGATACTGCTTTATCATTTCCATTGAAAGTCTGCAGGACATGAACAGAGTAAAAAAGGCATTAATAAGTTTAAATTATTAACAGAAAATTAAACATCACAAGAAACAAACAGAAAATGACACATTCATTTCATTAATGTGTCACATGATTGACATTTCTCAAGCCCCTGAGGGGTAATATAGCAGATTGACACAAGGTGTGTGTGGTGTGTGGTGTGTGTGTGTGTGTGTGTGTGTGTGTGTGTGTGTGTAAGAGAGTGTGAGACTGAGTGTGTGTGTCCACATTATGACTTCCTGCAGCCAGCCTTTGAAAGCAGCAACACCTCATTGTGTAGTTCTGGCTGACAAATAAGTCGTGCTTGAGTGAGTGTGGGACACAACATGAGAACACATACACAGAGCTGTGGAAGACTAATGACACCACACACTGTGACAACACACACATTAACACAAATACTGGATCACAGTCCAGGCACTTTACCCAAAAGTGTGGGTCAGCCTCCCACAAAATGCAAAACAAACAAACTCAGTGGATGTTGTGTTTTGTGTCGATGCGTTCTGAATGAGAGAAAAAAAAGTCTAAGTAATTGTATGAAGGGAAAGTTTTTAGAATCACCTAAATATGATCCTAGCAAAAATGGCTTTTTAATATAGGCATTTTGTGAGAAAAAAATGGCTGACACAAATTACAACAGAAAATCTTCTCAGTAATCTTCTCTATTACATATAAAAAGTTCCTCCTTTCCAGGCTTTTTTGTTGTTGCATGCATTTCATGGCAGCTTTTCCAACAAACTGTGTTGTGTGTTGCGTGTTTTTATGTGTGATTTTCTTTTTATATAATTCATTAAAATCACAGGCAACTTGTATCAGGGACAATTAAACCACACTCTCTTCTGTGTGTTCCAAGTAATCTTACCAAAAAGGCTCAGGATTACAAAATTTCTACACTGAGTACATGTACATGTGACGTACATGTATGGCATTTGCATGGGGGGCTGCCATGACTGCTCAAAGTTGCTGGAAGCTATAATGAAATCTGTGGAAATGTTGTGATAATTGGACAAAATTCAACATGGATTTAAAACATCAACAATACAATCAACTATATTAGTATACTTTTACACAAGGCAACATAATTTGGCACTAATCCATATAAATGCTGTAAAAACTGTATAAAATTGTGTTCATTTAAATATCACCTAAAATAGTTTTATTACTATATTACTTAGAAAATATTTGTGTGTTGGTATTTATGATGAACATAAACTTAAACGTGTTAGCTTTTCAGTGAAACTGGTCATTTCAAGATATTGTAAGAAAACAAACCTACAGATGATTTTGACCCACTTACACATCAATTTCCTCTTGTACATTCGCTGTACTGCATCCAACTTCATGTCTCATATAAAACACAGTTTCCAGGCTTCACTGTTTCAGAGTTTCTTTTTCACTTGTCCGGTTGGGCAAGTGGGTCAGAAATGTACTTGCCCTTAGTTAAGTTTTACTTGCCCTCGTACAAACTGTTTTATTTTTAGTGGTGATCAAACAACAAAGACTAAAATAAATTGTCATGTTTAATCTAGGGCAGCTCAGAAAATAGTGAAAAATGTCCATCCCAGTTTTTCAAAGTCCTCATCAAATCAAATAATAAATGAAAATCAAATCTTTAAAAGTCACATTTTGTCAGTCCAAAACCAAAAGACATTCTGTTTAATATGATATTAAATAAAGAAAACCAGGAAATCTCCCTATTTGAGAGGCCAAAATGCCATTTTCTGCCATTTTTGCATCAAAACTGACTAACCATGAAGTGGGCAAGCGGGCAGTGCTTGTTGTTGAGCCCTGGTTTCTGGTTGATTGTGGACAGCACTGAAACCTTTGTGTGGACATTAGACAAGAGGACATGCATAAATCAGGTTTTAACATGGGTGGCAATGAGATGTTGTCACCAGTTTCAAAGTTTTCAAATACTTTGTTTTCTTAAGACTTTTGATATGTTATAAATGACATATTTATGAGACTAGAACAGTTGAAAGGTTTTCTGTTGCAATTTCTGTGGGGTCATGTTGATAATGCCTGTATTATAATATTATTGTCCTATTATTACTTCTAGTAAATCAAACGCTCCCCAGCTGATGCATCAGCTCGCAAGCACAAATTTTACAGATATGCAGACACAATAACAACAACAGTGTTTACATTTTATCAACCCATCTAGCCACTTAAGTTAAGTGAGATGCTACATCTTACGATTTTTTATGTGCTGTGACTTAAAAGGGTGGATGGGAGAGGGGGTTGCAGCATTTCTGGACAACACACTCTCCGTCACTCCCAGTCAGGCCCTATAATCAACACCCAGGCCCTGACTGGGGGGTCTCGCGGCTGTAACACTACTACAGCTATTTCTGGCCTGCAGAATGGGGGAGGGATGGAGGGAGGACGGAGAAAGGAGGAGAATAGGGAGGAGGGAGCGACTGGGGGGAGGAAGGAGTCGACTGTCCCTTAAGCTGCAGCTGGCTGCTGCAGTCCAGACAGGTTTTATGGTCATTGCCCTCGCGGCAGGCCACAACCCCCAACACCAAGGTTTCAGCTAATGGCACTCCCAGTCTGAGTGAAAGGGCAACTTGATTCTTGGTCCTTTTCCACACACGAAGAGGGAGTCATAAACAGGCATTTGGCCATTGAGCATTGACGGGTCTGTCTGCTTTGTGTGCATTTGTTTCCTTCCATTAGTGCCGAATCAATTAATCAATTAGCTAGTCAACAGAAAATGAACAATTTTGATCATCCATTATTTTCTTAAGACATTTTTCAAACTCAAATGCTTAAGATTTGCTTGTTTCTCCTTCTCAAATGTGAAAATTTGATAACTTTCTATTTGGATTTTGTCCTGTTGGTCATACAAAAAAAAAAAAAAAAAAAAAAATTCAAAGGATGTCACTCTGGGCTCAGGCAAAATTTGATGGGCATTTTCTGTCATTTTATAGACTAAACATTTAATCCATAAATCAAAAAAAATAAACAGAGTAATTAATAATGAAGATAATTCATAGCCTACACCCTATGCTCCTGACTGAAAAAGAAATTTAATTATTTGTCAAACTCATAATTCAGGTTTTCCCAAATAAATAATGTCTGAGGCTCATAAGTCACGTTTTTAACTCTTCATGGCTTTTAGGTGCCACTAGATGGCAGACTTGAATTTGGAAATGGACCAGCTAACAGTCTCAGTTGACTATATGCTCCATAGAAACCAAACCAGACAGGAAATATAGCCAGTCTAGATGGTGCACATTTCACACTTTTTTGTTGTTTTTATTTCACACAAACCAAAGGGTCTAAAAGCATCTGTAAAGTATAAAATTTCTTGACTCATTTCTTCAAAACAAGCTTATTAAGTGTATCACAACAAAATCCAATTCTGTGTTCATATGAACCAGTGAAGCACAAAAGGGCTCCTGTTTGGTTACATAATAAAGGTAAAGAACGGCCCTTCAGTCCTCAATACCTGGCACCTGGCCTAGGCGACAAGCCTCGGAAATTGTGCGTCCACTACACGTCCTCACCTGCTCTGAATAGAGTGGCGGACTGAGCCTGGGTTTCCTGAAAACACACATTCCTATTTGGCGAGGTGAGGGAGACGTCTGAGAGGTGTGTGGGCTGAGAGGCTGCTCACCGCCTGGCATGGCAGCAGCGGCGGCGTGCTGAAACAGTCCAGATGGAAGTGATGGAATGGCACCGTGTGCCAGCTCGGCCCAGCCTCCGCCAACAGCTCTAAAACAGTTTCCGTTGTGACACAACTAATCCCCATCACAGTGCCAGAGAGAGAAGCTAGCCCAGTCTGCCTCTTACCATCAGCCGTCCACCTCCAGGCGGTGGGCCAGATGCTGCCAGTAAAGGATATGAACAGACAGTTCCTCTGAGGGCCCAGAAATAACTCACTTTAGGTGGTCTGAGGCCGGCAGGACCACTCTGACTACAAACCTCAGCTCACAACTTTACATTACAGCTGGTTTGAGCTAATCCTGGATTTACCATCCTCAAGAAAACATTCATTCAGGGACAAATCAATGTTTTATCGCTGACAAGCAGGGTTCCCCTAACCGTGACCAGGGTTTGGAGGGTTACTCTGTATTGTATTCCGATATATTCTGATACATTTACTCATGACTTGTTAAAAATGTAGTCAGTAACCTAATGCAAGTATCACAATATTGAAATAATGTAACTTGATTACTTTCCGTTACTTTTGGATTAATATGGTGGTTTTCAAACTGGGGTCTGGGAACTAAAAGCGGTCCTTGAGTGGGTTGTAGGGCGTCATCAGCAAAAGGAGGGATATAATTAATTTCTAGCACATTTTTTGGAAGTTGGAACAACAGGGAAAGAAAGGGTTAGTCATTGCATTTTTATGTCAACATGCATGTTTAGATTAATAGCTGTAATTATGTGCTGTTAAATGTACTTTGTTAAGTTTACTATTCACTCTTCACACTCAGACTTTAAGTATAACTGCTATAAACTCATCGCAGGGCTTGTGTTTTTACCCACATACCATCCCATTCATAAACCTTCATTTTTTTGTTGATTTTGGAGGCTGCTGTGGACAAAAGTGCTAGTGTTTCCACCACATTAACAGAAAATGTGTCTATAATAATATGATCTAAACAAAAAACCTCCTCATGCTTCTTTTTAATTGGTTTACATACTACTCACTGTGCCTCTGACTAGAAAAATGTAAACACAGGCTTGTTTAATCTGATTTTTAACAGAGAAGCTGACTCTGAATCTGACAGCCACTGACAACAGCTAAACAGAAATAGCTGATCTTCTCGCGGATGGTCTCGTTAACTTATGTAGGTCATATGGATGCATCAGTAATAAACTGAAGCTGTTTCATTACCAGTTAAAAACTCCTTGTAGTAGCTTTAAATTAAATGTCATTGGGTGATGACAGTATTTTCATAGCTGAGGGCAGAACTCACACAGAACTGTGATGTTGTTCCTCTTTTCTGATTTTAAGACAAACCAATGGCCATATTTCCACCTGGTGAAAAGTATTTTTTCACTGGAGCTGGTTTAGCTGGTTTCACTCAAGAGCAGAGTTGTGTTGTGAGACTTGTTAAGTGTTGTAATTTGTAATGTGTGCACACTGCACATGGTGGTATGTCATTCTTTATCTTGAAATGTATTTTAAATGTGTAATCCTGCCAATAATCCCCTTTTTGCTAAATGTAGTAATCTGATTACATCTTTTTTTCTGTAACTGTAATGGAATACTGTTAATTTAATTGTATCCCAATTATGTAATCCCCTTTCATGTAATCCATTACTCCCCAAGTCTGACCATACCTTGCTCAGGATGTAGACGGCATCTCCACGTTTGAAGGACAGCTCATCTGGGAAGTCCCCTGTACAGTCCCATAAGCCCTGGTAATAGTTGGGGTAGTCTGTGCTCTTATCAACTGGATGGAAAAGGGGAAAGAAAATGATAACAGATGAGGTGCTTCAGCTTCTAATGAGAGTAATTACATCCAATGTCCAGGTCTGACATGGCAGTGAATGTCTGTGTGCAGGAAAACCAACAGGAGGCAGTGGAGAGCCTGAAATAGAGCTGGAGGCAGACAGTAGCTGTGAGCCAAGTTCATACTAACTACTAATTCTAAACAGGTTTTGAGTATGTCATGTAAAATACAGACTGGGAGAATGTGGTACAGTGCACACACTGAAATTTTAAACACAGTCTTTACTCTCTTGAAGTTCTGTTGTTTGTTTTGTATATAATTTTGTTTTTGAGTACAGTTTAGTTTAAGCTTAAAGAGGTACTGCACACTTATATGTTATTCATGATATAAACTAATTGATATGACTGTTCAGTGATGAAACACATTAATGCTGGTGTTAATATTGACATTTCTTACCAAATTTATACAAATCAGCATTTCATGGGTTGAAAATGGCTCAACATACCATCTACTTTATTTTTACAATCAGCACCAAACCCTCCAGAGCCAATACTGACACAGAGTCGACTGATTGGGACTGAATGAAAGAATGTTAACGCCTTCTAACTAGAAGTAGGCGTCCCACCTCACTGAGCAACTCCTGCTCATCCACCTTTCATAAAGTAGGCCTACTTACAAAATATAGCATTCCTTATAGCCATAAGGTTCTCCATTGTGTAATTTCTGACATTTGGAATGTGATTTATCAAAAAAGAATTGTCAATCAATAATGCAAATAATCATTAATTGCAGCTTCATTATAAAGCCACAGTTTCTTTGCCTTCCCACAGTGTATGAATATGCATCATTTTCTGTAAATAAAAAGGTATAAGAGCCACTTCAGTACATCATCATTTGGTAAATATGTTTTGACATTATGTTCTAATATTATTTAAGTTTATACAACAGTTGATGTACATTTCAAATAGTAGAATATGCTATGGTTATGTGGAGGTGGAGAGGTCCACATAGATATAAGTTTCTGATGGTGTGATGATAAGATCCTGCAATAGATATGTGCACCATAAGGATGAATAGAGCATCAAGTTGGTAATGGACCAGGCTATAAATTTAGATCACCTGCTGTGACTATGTAATCAATATTCAAATAAACCCTTGTTCAAGTTTCACTGCCTCGTTGAATTGTGAATACATTGGGTTTTCACACACAAGTCAAAACAAGATACTCTGCAGACTAAATGGCTGAGGAACTTGGAGCATGGTAAAACAGCCAACACTAAAGGCAAAGTATAGTGATTTTTGTTTTCGTAGCTGCAAAAACAGTAAACTAAAAAAAAGCACAATAACATATCCTGTATGCAGTTAGTAAGTAGGACACAGATTGTTTCTTGGCAGTGAATATTTTCACCTTTCAGCCTATTTATTGATCTAAAGTGGGAACATTTCTTATTTTGTGGCCACTCAGGGTGTGTTAATGATACTGAAATGTTTCCATAGATACAGCAGTTGGAGATAGATAGGAGGGTATTTCTGCATTTACAGAGCTTTTAATATGTCACTTATTGTAAAAGGAAGTTGGTCTGAAAGTTATTTCCAGCATGTGTTAACTTTCAGTTGTGCATGTTCACAGAAACTTCCTCTGTGAATGTCACTTCTTCTTAACTGTGGCTCAGAGGGGTTGGGTTTGCTCACAGCCACACGAACAAACTGTGTGACAGAATGGCCACAGTGTGATTCCATCTTGTGTATATATCACTAAATATACCACTTGTACCTATGCAGTCTTGAAACCAGACGAACATTTATGTGCTGTGTACCTGCAGCAGGAGTAGGAGTAGGTGCAGCATGAGGAGGTGGTTTGCTCACTGGCTCCACCTTTGGAGGAGACTTCGTAGAAGCGGGCGCATCTTCCTCTGGAGAGACAAGCCAAGACATCAATGAATGAGTGTGCTATGAAATATTATTCTCTGTCTAATTAGTGGGCAGAGAAACATGCAATGGCAAAACATAAACCATTTGAATTAAAAAAAGAAAACAACATCAAAGAGATGCATGCAATCGATCATGTTTTGTAGGACAATATATCACAGCATATATAGTCAACAAAAATGTTCAATTTCAAATTTCGATTGAATTCAATTTATTTGAACAGTGCCAAATCATAACAGTTATTTCAGGGCACTTTTCATATAAGCAGGTCTAGTTCCTACTCTATACAAACTCAATAGTTTCCACCAAGAGCAAGCACTGAGGCAACTGTGCACAGTTGGAAAAACTTTCTTTTAACAGGCAGAAACCTCAAGCAGAAACATAAATGCAATCTTTTGTGTGCACTGAAGAAGTCTTAGATTTTTTTTTTTTTTTTTTGGTTCAACTCATAGAAAATGGGTGCAGAAACAAAAGTGTTGGGTTTATATACATTTTTTTAGATTATAATTAGATTGTCACAGTGACAAAATATGTGGTCAGACCTGGAAGCTCTTCATAGATGTCTTCATCAATCGCTCCAACATCATCATACACTTCCTGTTCCTCCTCTTCATCTTCTGGGATGATGCCTGACATATCTACAAACAGGGGAGCATAGTATGTTTGACTTATGCATACACACAAAAACTCTTGGTTTATGCACAAACACACACAAGTATTTGGTGACAAAATTTAGAGATTTTTGTCCATTTTGTTTTCATTCATGAAGAAACAAACGTTACTGTTTCTGACATTTTAGAGCATAATAATCATTTTTATAACTGAAAGAGTTCAAACCTTTTAAAACAAAGTCTATCTGTTTCACCCATTCCTCCGCCTCCTTCGCTGATGACGCACAAAACTGTGATGAAAGAGAAGAGACATGAAAACTGCAGTCAGAGCAATAATATATGCAGTTCTACATATATTAATTAACATAAACAAATAATACTGCATTTATGCATAGTAAAATGTTCCACATGGAAGAGCCTGAATGTTAGAAAGACTCATTTAGACTTTTTAAATATGCTGTCAGGTTGACCTGTGGCAAAGGCAGCAGTGTCTAATGAATGAATAGGTTTTAAAAATAAAGATTTAATGAAGTGCATGTACACACATGGCTTTCCAAGTCTTAAACATGCCACATCTCAAGTGCACATTTGTTTTTCAATTTAGGACATACATTCAGAAGAGCAATGACTCAAAGTGTCACAGAAGAGATGAGCGTACCTGATAGATTCGCTTGTCTGGAGCCGAAATTTCAAAGCAACAGTCTTTCTTTGAGTCTTTCCGTAAGGTGTTGTTCATTTTGACGGTGTAGCCATCGATACTGAACTCCCCCTTCTGCTGCTTGTCTGGTTACAGGAATTAAAACATCATCATTAATGGTTCAGATACAACAACTACAGTGTCACTGTCAAAACCTGGGAAGCAAAAGTAGAATGTCTCATATTCATCCACCTACATATTCTCAATCAGTATGTGATTCATATTTGAGTGAAAATTTGGTATGAAATTAAATTACCTTTCTCACTGCCATAATAGTAGAAGATATTATGGCTTAGAGCACACCATCTCTTCTGCCACTCTGTGCCAAAAAAGCTGTGATCTGAGGAGGAAAAACCAACAATAATCTCAGCAGAGAAGAGATAGATCATGTTCTGGTTTATTGTGAGGCCAAATTAGAGCTGTGTGTTGTATGTGTATCACAAAAAATGATAAAAATGCTGAAAATTAAAATAACAAAAAACACTGTAAATGGTTATTGTAAACAGTTAAGAAAAATCTGGGAAAGAGATCTCAACTCAATAGAAGCAGATGAAAAAAAAACATTGGGAAAACGTACATATTACAAATTCCTACATGGGTATTCTGTTACTCTTTTTAAACTTAAACTGTCGAATGTATTGGACAGTGTTTGCATAAACCATTTCCAGAATCTCCCCGGCTATCCTTATTAGGAGGCAGATTTCACTACCTCCAGGTATATTAACAAAAAAAAAAAAAAGAAAAAAACCTTCGAACTTGCAAATAACCTGAACAATCAAACAATCAGATTATTGGTGTTTCAAGGATTGTTCTTCACCATTGAAAGAGTCAGAAAAACTGTTTTTGATGAGTGGTTGAAGTTAATGACAAAAATTGCCTCTTTTGAATTGTTAATTTGTTGATTTGTTAATGTTTTATGGAAGTCTGGTCTAATTTTTTAATGTGCATAAAGAAAAAAAAAATAAAATGATGTAACAATACCAAAAATTAAAGGTATGATAATGCCACGATATAAAGCCCAAAGTATTATATTTAATGCAACATTAAACAACTAAGAAAGATGACGACTTGAAAAAATGTCCTTTATTAAATAATAAACTTGATGTGTACAGCATTTTTGTTCATATAAAATGTATTGTTCTTTTTAATTTGTAGTGCTCCTGCTTTCCTACTTAAATAAAATAAAATAAAATAAAAAAAAAAAAATAAAACTAAATAAATAAATAAGCCAGCTATGACTTAAGCATGTGCAAAAAATTGGCATGAATCCCTTTTTATTTGTAACAGTGCAATGGCCTCTTTTTTGTCCTCTTTTACACTGTCTATTGCAAAGATCTTTTCTTTTTGCTTTGTCAATTATCTTTAATTGACTTCCTGTAATGTATTATGTCGCATTATGATGTTTATAAAATGGAAACCTTAATTTAAAAAAAACCTGAATTACAGAAAATGCCAAAAAAATGAATGTATGGTCTACAGTCCTGTCTTTTCAGGACAATATGTGTCCTAAAATACGCTCTTATATAATCACATTTCCACCCAAAGTACAAGTAGGTATTTTTCAGGGAGCTAAGAGGTTCATACAGCCTGTTGTTGCCTGCGTTTCCACCGCAGTCTAAACCCCCATGTAAATTAGGCAATTTAGTCTGCTGAAAGTGGCAGCTGTTTTTCCATGTTTGTTTGCAACTGTTGTATGCTTTCATCTGTAACTCCAAGTTGATACATCAAAGCACAATGAACAAAAAAACAAACTTATCTGCTGTGGCAGGTTTTGAAAATGATGGCTGAAATAAAATTCACTACAAGCCCAACCCCCAAAAATTCCTGTATTTTTGAAAGTACTACCCACAAAGCAGAGACTTTTTTGGGGGAAAAAAACTTAATCAGACTGCATCACACAGTGAACACACTGAGTTCCTCTAAAGGTTCCTGGTGAAAGTTCCTGCAAGTGGAAACACAGCATATGCATGTTATTAGAAGAGGACCCACCCTTTCTGCGCTTCTCAAGGTATCCCGCCTTAAAGACTGAAGTCAGGTCCTGAGCTGCCACAGGTGGGGACTGCTGGGTGCCTGGAAAAGACATGAGGAACCCCAACAAACTTTCTAAGTGTTTTTAATTTGTAAAAGTGAAAACTGCAAAATACGTAAAGGTGAAAATGACATTTGTTTTTAAAATGTTAAACATAAACAGACAGGTTTCTGACTAACTTTGCTATCATGTATTCATTGGTGTTAAAACAAGTAGCAAAAGTCATGGTGGCTCCACGAAGCAATGTTTTTCATCCCTCTGTGGAGGAGATTCCTCTTGCAGTGTGCAACTTCAATGCAAATGTTCAACTGCTGTGTCAAAGTTGCTTTGTGTGAAAGAGCAGCCATAAAGTTGGGCAGCTGCTTACAGCCCATAAACCTCAGACCCCTAATCACCATTTCACAAGGATTTCTCTGATACTCTATCATGAAAATGTAAATACAAAATCTTGCATACAGTACATTGCCATGATGGCGTATAGGGTTAAAGCTACTGTATATAGAGGAATGTTTTTTCTCAAACTGCAGCCATGGCAGTAATTTTCAGTCCCCAGACTGTGGCTGAGAGCAATAAAGCATGCTCTGGCTGTCAAAGGGGTGGAGTGAAAGCGGTGGTGGGAGTAGCAGTTGTGCCCCCAAATTGCTTCCCAAGTATGTTGCCAAGTTACAGTTGGAATGTCTCCCTCATTGTGCCACTCAAAGTCACTTTCTCCACTGAGTAGACCCTAAGATTTGTATATTTTCGTGCCAAAATGCAATTTTCAATACTTTAATCCACAGCTTGTTAGCAGTTAGCAAGTCAACTCTGGACGTCTGCTAAGTGGCTTGTGGCTTATACCTTCGCACGCCTCTTCATCCTTGTCTGTACGCTCTGACTGCAGTGACCCTCCATCGTTGTTGCTGTCAACTTCCTCTTCATCGCCTGAGTCATCTCCACCTACTACAGAAAACAGTACAGTGTAGTAATGGTGCATGTCATAGTGTAAGACAGTGGTTTCCATCCTGTTGTACATATCTGTGAAGGTGTGAACAATTTATTTGAGGAGTTTTACAAGCCTGAAGGGATAAAATTATTCAGTGTTTAACTAGTAAAAAAATAAATTAATAAGGCAAGGTCTGAAAAATAACAGCATTTTTCAGCAAAATTTCTGACCATATACATTCAAGGACGCCACAGTGACCGCTTTGGCCCATTATTGTGATAGATCAACATAGCCGCGATATTGGTACAGTCAAGAATGGCCTGTGATCAAACACATGTAAAAAAGGTGAGCTGCATTTTTTTCTGGATGAATAGAACTATATAATGTTTACATTTTTCAACTGATTTCAGTAACTGATGTTTCCTCGTAGATCATAACCCTTGAATATAAAAACAACTAACTGAAATTGGTTGACAAATGTAAACATTGGTGCTTTTATCTAGAAAAATGGCAGCTCCCATCTTTATTTGTATGTGTTTACAGGCCTGTCTTGACTGGACCAAAATGGCAACGACGTTGATGTACAATCCAAAGGCTAATGCAGGCGTTTCCATCGATGTTTGTGGTCCTGACCCCCAGGTTAGACACCACTAGTGTAACAGATTTAAACATAACTTAGAATTATTATAAAAAATAAGATTAACACTCACTTTTGTCCTTGAAATCCTGTGGGAAACTGTTGGGAAGACAGTAAATTATGTTAACTATCTTCACATTTTCCATTAAAATCTTTGAAAAATAGGACCAGTGTGTAGGATTAAGTGGCATCTACTGGTGAGCTTGCAAATTGTAAACACATCGCCTCACTCTCCTCTTCCAAGCATGTAGGAGAACCTACAGAGGCCACGAAAAACACATAAGACTGATTCTAGAACCAGTGTTTGGTTTGTCTGTTCTGGGCTACTGTAGAAACATGGCAGTCTTCATGGAAGAGGACCTGTACCCACTGTAGATATAATTTTATAAATCTTAAATATATTTTCTGGTGATTGCACAATAATGAAAACATACTTTCGAATATTATATTCAATTTCTGCCATATTCTGCAAAAAAAATCCCCTAAATCCATTGGTGGGAGGCTCAAGTCACATGACTTTGAGGACTTAGACTTGCTTGACTAACATTCATTAAAGATGCAACTTGACTATGACTTGGTATTCATAACTTGAGGCTTAACTTAGACTTGGGACAGATAACTCAACAGAACTATTTTAAGCATCTGCATTTTTCACATATTGATAGAAGTTATGTTTTGTTTTTGTTTAGGGGTGATTTCTAGTGCAAGGCATACAAACCCGTTGAACCTACATGGCAGAGCAGCAGAGGGCAACACATGAGGCAGCTATCATGCAAGAAGCTAATCCAAAAATGATAAAATTTGGATTCAAGAATTATGTTGTCAATCAAGGTAATAAAAGGAGAACAGTGACATGCAGGTGTGAAGCTAAAAAAAAATCAGTTACACAACTACCACAACATCCAGCTCAGTCCATTACTACAAAATTTAGGGCACATGAATGTGACTTCTTAGCTTTGCTGGTCAAACATTAGCTAGAGAGCTAATGATCTAAGTTTTGTTTTCACTTTTGAGCCATTTAGAGATAAGACTATATTATGATTTCAGAGCCCCACTCTCTATTGTTGTTCATTTAGAAGGATGAAACAAAATGTCAAATCTCAGTCTCATTTTTAAGGTGTAAGCAGTCTGCAACAGTTTTTATTAATGTGGGAACTGGGTAGATCATGAATTTCATGTGACTTGACTTGTGACTTGCTTAACTCGTAGGACTCGGCTTTACTCACCACAGTAACTCGAGACTTGCTTGACAACTGAGACTTACTCCCACCTCTGCCTAAATCTTACACACTGGACCTTTAAGTGACATACAACCAAACTCAAAATAAGTAGGACACAGACAAACCTCAATTTGACCTCTTTAATCCGTTTGATGAAGGCTTCCCTTTTCTCCTTTGCCCTCTTGCTTAGATTTTCTCCTTTTAACCCATCACAGAGGAAAGATTCTAGATCTAAACAACAAATAACAGGTGAAACATTCACACAATGACCACATTTAGTTTTATTTGGCAGTCAAATGGCCCAGTACTGCTGCTGGAGATCATCTTACATCTCAAAGCACAACAGCACCCACATAACCCAGCAGTTTGCAGCTTTGACGTCAAACTGAGCATTGTTTGATACTCCTCAGTGGGAGTGAGCAGCATGAATGAAATAGCAGCAGCACTGTCTTGTGTTGACGATTGAAACTTTAGTCATCCATGTTGAGTCTGCGCTTCCTCTTTCAACAAAACGCCCTCTCTAAACATGAATTTTGTGCAACGAGCCATTAAACAACCTGCGTGTTACAAACAGACAATGATGTCTGGATATTTTACCTGAAATGAGCGTGGTTAACTCCTCGGGAATGGGGCGCATTGTTGTGAGTTTGTTCCAGGCAGAGATGGACCGTCCAGCGGCTCAAACTTCCTCTGATACGGAAGCAGCAGCAGCGACTCGAGCTGAGATACGGAAGTTATGCGCTAATTATTTATCACTGACCACACAGCCTGTTGTTCAACACCAGCACTGACGTTTATTGCTCCATCAGCTTTTGTGTGTATGTGTGTGTAGGCCTATATTTTTTGACTGCTGCTGATGACGGGGAGTTGATGCTTTAATGGAGCAGCGGGTCTTTACAGACTAATAAAGTTAACGCATGATCATATTTTTGATTGATTTCAGATAATATTTCTCTGGCACTTAAGTCTGACTGACTCAGTGGACACATTGGCGGTGTCTTTTTTTTTTTTTTTTTTTACAGTGATGCAAAAAGCACTTTGAGTTTATGAATTATATCAACACTGTAAATCTAAACAGGCATCATTAATAGTTGAAAAGGCAATTAAATAAAACTGTTGTGGAGGAGGTTCCTGTGCCAGGTTTATGCATCTTTGAGCAACAGATGTTTCAAGGAGTCTGTTATGCTGCACTGGTTTATTCTTCCTCATTTTAATGTTTGCAGCATCATTTAAATGTCATTTGTGACACTGTTTTAAAGGGACAGTTTACCCCCAAATTAAAAATGCGTATTTTCCTCCATTTAATTTGTTTTGGGTGTCAAAGGGCCAAGTTTTGGAGATATTGACTGTATAGATGTCTGTCTACTCTTAAATGAAATGGAACTAGATGGCACTGGGCTTGTGGTACTCAAAGCACTCAGCAGCAATGTCTCTTTCCAGGAATCATGAAGACAGAGGGGAACTTACCATTAGGCAAAGGTCAGCAATTGCCTTAGGCCCCAAGCTACCAAGGGCCCCATAAAACATCCCATAAAGTTATCGCTTCAAAGTTAGTTTGTTTTTTACCTTTTGTTAATGAATTATGTCTTCTAAAAAATAAAACATATGCTAAAATGGCATCAGAATGCTTATTTCTTGAGTGTCTCTCCACTAACTTGGACTATTCTAATTACTGCGTGTCTGTGGAAATTATTTAGGAAGGTAGTAGCCAACTCATGTAAACTAATGGCTTGGCGTGGTGTACAGACTGCTGAAAAATGAAGCAAAGCTACCCCAGCACTGCTGAAAAAAAAGAAGAAGCAGGAGGATACACAAAGAGACTACCCACCCCAGCCACAGCCTGTTCACCCTGCCACATGGCAAGAGATACAGAAGTACCACCCAACAAAAGAGCGGTTTCTTTGCTGAGGCTGTAAAACTCCACAGTTCATCCTCCACACTCCACCATAAATAAAAGTTTATTTCTATGACTTAGTATTTATTTAAGGATTGAAAAAGGGGGGAGAATAAGGAATGTGGAGGGACCTCATACCTATGTTTGCCTTAGGCCCGAAAATGACTAGAACCGCCCTGACTCAAGATAATTCTTTTACGGAACTACACTTCCCAACTGTATCACCATGCAGATAGAAGTGTGCATATACTCATGAACAAGAGGCTTGTGCTTGTGACAGTGCAGGATCATGGTGCAAAATGCAGAGGGTGTGGGGGGAGGTCCGAGACTTGATTGACACTTGAGACCCCCTTAAAACCTACACAGCCACCTTAAGAGGGTCTCTGGAAAAAAAATCTTTAAAAAAATGATTTGTCATTTTGTCATTATTCAGATTGTAAAACATTTATTCACAAATATGAAAACATATAAATATTGTTGTGGTGTTTCCTTTTGTATTGCCACTGAATACCCGGTAGTTTCTGGTGAGGCCTTCTTCCATGTGTGGTGCTGTTGCTGTTTTTGTTTGTTTGTTTTTTGCTTCAACATAATGGTACATACCTTGCCTTGCATTAGCTTGTATTGCTTATTGGGTCCATGTAGGCTAAGACCTCAGCATAACATGAGAGGTAGGGGGACCCCCTGATTGGCACTGGGTATTTTGCACACTGTACAGAATGTAAACATTAATGGCATCCTCCTTGGCTGAGCTGTAACCTAACCTAAAGCTGTAACCTAAAACATGTATTTATGACTAACTGTGAACAGTCTCTTCAATACGTTTTTAATGTTCAGTTTTAGATCATGTCTGGTGCAATCAATTAACCAGTACTGGTAAGAACACAAAAATCCTTCGCTTCTTACCTCAAATGAAACCTGTGTCTTCTTCGGTGACATACTGTTTATAAAGGTGTCAGTCATTCATTAGTCATCTTTTGACAGGCAGAATCAGCCAATCCAGGTTGAAAGACTGAGCCTTTGAACTGTAGAGTCTGTTGTTGTGGAGAAATGAGACAGAGATGTCAGTGCAGCTCTGGAGGGGCTGTGTGAAGAGCTTCAGCTTCTACTTTAGCTGCAGGTGGTGGACAGTGTTTGTCAGTGCTGCTGCCAGACAGACTTCTACTTCAGTTTCAGTCCAGCAGCTTTGGGACAACTAACATCCATTCAATGTACTTCTATATCCTGGTCTTTCATAATAGTCCAAAGCAGAGAGGAAAAGATGTGGTGCTTGATACAATATGACAGTATATACAGTCTGCAGTGATGCATTTTTCTTTTATATCTTTGATTAGGTTTATATCGATATTACATCAATATTGTGACTACACTAGATATTGTATCCTTAAAATGTGATAAGGCATAAGTGTGGTCTTTTTCTGGTTTTAAAGGCTGTATTACAGTAAAGTGATGTAATTTTCTGAACTTATCAGACTGTTCTAGCTGTTGTATTATTTGCTTTCAACTAATTAGTCGTTATATCCACATTACTGATGACTATTTATCTAAAATCACACTGTATAAGTTAATATTTTGAGAAAGCCAGTGGTCACCCCTACATTATTATCACCATATACCATTTAGTTGATGTTTGAAGCCCAAGTGGACAAAAGCGGTCGAGTTTCCCCCATCATAACAACAAAATAAGATGTCAAAAATAAAATTATTTGAACAAAAATCACCTCCTTCTACCTTTTAACTGGCTAACGTCCTGCTCACTCATTCACTTTGCCTGTGACGATGTAAACACTGACTTGCTTCATCTGATTTCAAGTGGACTTCGACCCAGGGGCAAACATCAAGAATAACTTTATGGAAATAGCCAATCTTCTCACAGATGGTCTTGTTAACTTATGTAGATCACATAGAAACATGTTCTTTATTGTTTGCTTGTTCTTTCTTGTTCATTTGTTTTGTTTTGATTATGTGTCCTGTTCACTTTTGCTGCAGCAATGATGTTATTTTTAAGGGGAGGACTGATTAATTATATTGTGTACTTATATTGTGTAAACAGAGACTGTTTCATAACCATTTAAAACTCCTTGTAGTAGCTTTAAGTGTTAAAATGTGATAGATATGTATTCAGAATCATATTGATAAAAGAAGCACCAGACCTTTACATCTTTCAGTGATTATCATGAATCATGTCCCTCACTTCTTTATGCAAAAGGAGAGATAAGATCATATTTAACTTTACTATGGTTATTTCTGCAGATATTTCTTGATGTCACTTCCTGCTCAGCTCATCTGAGTAGCCAATAAATTCTTTATGAGCCTCAAACACTCGGTGGTCATTCAAAACCTGACCCCCTCCTGACCTGGCAGCAGTTCCTCCCAGTTTGGAGAGGAGAGGAGAGCCAGCCTGACCTTTGACCTTTCACCCATATGTGTGTGTGTGAGTGCGTGTAAGGAGGGAGAGATCTGCTGGCACGGTGTTGTATCTAGTTTCCCATAAAGCTTCATCTGTCATCTCACCCTATGACTGGCTCCTTCCCCTTGTCTATAATCCACTCACAGCATGTTGACTAAGATGTATTGCTCAAAATCACCAAACTCTCCATAATAAAGAAATTCCAATCAATGAGGATGAGTTTCAAGAACTGGTACCAGTTCCTGACTGGTCAATGCTGAAATAATAATAAGCTCCCGACTAAACATCCCACCGATCAGTATTTATGTAATGTTACATAAACAGCTGATTAATGAAAATGCAGCTAAATACAGTAATTCAGAAAACAATTTAATTTGTTACTTCTGGCAAAAAGGTAACAATGAAATAACTTTTTTTGAATTTGTGAATTTGAGTTTTGTGATTTTTTTCATATCTTTGTGTGTGTGTCTTTATTTATTACACCACATTATAGCAAATACTGTCAATAAGAGTATCAATAAGCAGCATCTGTATCAATATCCGTATCAATAAAATCTGAAGGATATCAATCCCAATAATCAAATACATTAATCTGATTATGTCACTTCTTTGTGAATCAATATTTATATTGCAGTTGCCATGATCAAACCTGTGAAGGTAGAGCATGATATATATTTTATTTTGTGCTCATTAGAACAAACTAGAATATGCAGAGAAATAAGTGGCCTGACCTTTTATAAATAATAAACTATCAGGAGAGAGTGTGTATTTGTGGTTAGCCTAGCCTGTACTGTAGACACTGACATGCTGACACAGTGTGGTCTCAGTATTCAAAATGAGTTCAGTGGCTTCTGCACTAAATCAAATCTGACTGCCTCTCTGCCTCCTGGGCTTTCAGTAATTTTCCTACTTAGTCCGTGTTTTCAAAATGATCACAATTAGCCACCACTTAATATAACATATCTCAGTAGGAAACGCAGTTCACAAAATCACCTCATTCTTTTTTATTCTTGCTGTTATTGCTTTGAGCCCGACCGCACAATCCCGAGAGCAGCACGATGACTGCAGACACACAGAGCCTATAAATGAATCCTTCAGCCTGCAGACTCTGGTCACAATAATTGATCTCTGCAGTGTGACTGTTAATCGTGTGATTCCTGGAACAATCTTTGACTTTCCACAAATATTTTTCAATAAATATTTTTACTAGCATCCTAATAAAAAAAAAACGGTAACCACGGCTGTTAGATTGGGCCAGACGCCTCTCTACTCGAGCCGAGGTTCAACTGGTCGATGTGAAGATTTCCTGTTTCGGTAAATGGGACGGAATTCGTTTCGTCCAGATTAACATAAAATTTTTCTTCTTAACATTATAACAATTTATTATAAATTACAGAAAAAAATACAATCTGATATTTGATTCATATCTGGCCATGGTCCAGAGCCTTTTTTTTGGTTGTTGTTGTTTGTTTTACAAAACAACATATTAAATTATAATTTGCACCAATTTGGACAAAGTCTCGGCTTCTCGGCTTCTTTGAATTAACCTTAAATAGCATAATTTTAAATCATAAAAAGTTTTTTAACAAACACAAAGGCTTAGGGTGCGATTCTTAACTCAAAAAGATTGTATTACATTGCGGATCGGGCTATAAACAAGCACCCTCAGTGCTGTGAGTTTTATAGGCAATAAAATTTAATTAGAGAGCCAAGAAAAGTCATTGCTTTTGGCCTGGGACTCCTCGCAGGCAATTCTCACTGCAAATTTCTCTTTTTCTGGGGTTTAAACAGGAGGAGGCAATGAATCACCTATTTTTTCAGATTTTTTTCTGGTTAGATAAATCACAAAGGGCTACAACAGAGCCATGGTCACGTAGGAAAAAATATTTCAAATAAATCTATGAAAACTTTAAAAACTGGGATTCAAATGCGTACAATTTATATTGATCTCAGTTGCATCTTGTGTGTGTGTGTGTGTGTGTGTGTGTGTGTGTGAAGTTTGGGGTTATAAAATCAATAGTAATTATTAACTTAGACATTAATTCAGAAATATCCTGTGGCAAGTATTTTCTATTCCCCTTATTTAAATACTGCCAGAAACGGTTCAGCATTATGAATTATACATGAACGTAATTCATTTATTTTATTCTCTTAAATATATTTTTATATTTTAATGTATATCACTAAAATGTATGAGCTCTCCAAACTTTTTTGAGGTGAAATAAGACAAAATGGCGCTGCTGATTCCAATCAATGTAAAGTTTTATTTCAAGAAAAATATTCTGCTCAGTTATAGTCGAAATCCATATAAAAATAAACTGTGTAACATCCTCTCGCAGCCTAAATGTTTTGTTGATTTTGTATTAACTTACCTTATTTGTGCGAACTATTAATTCCCCCTCAACGCTACAAATGAGTATATAAACTGAACACAAGTGTGAATTAAAATAAAACATGTTGAAATATGTTTCAATAGCTCAAGTTTTGCAGGTCGATTGTTGTGAGTGTCTCTGAGAAAAGGTCAAACGTTTCGGAAGATAAAGGCAGAGGACTCTCTGTAGAATCTGACAAACTTGGTGAGAAAGAGGAGGAGGATGAGAAAACGGGGAAATCCTGCAAAGAAACGTCCAGGCCGGGGGAAGAATCATCATTGTCCGGGCCTATTGTTGACACGCAGATAGGGTGAACAGTGGGAGCCGCGTTTGGAAAATGTTTCAGATTTTTCTCATTGCTGTTCAAAGGGCCTTGGTTCTCCCCATTGTGCTGTGAAGTCAAGGTATTCTGGTGGAAATACCTCTCCCTCTCCAGGACGCTTCTGTCCACTGCTGCCTCCTCCACCTCCTGCTCGAACTCGTCCTCCGGCAGACACGCGTATTTCCCCTCGCTGTCCCGGTTCTCCTTGCTGTGGGTCTGCCTCTTGTGCTTCATCCTCCTGTTCTGAAACCACACCTTAACCTGCTTCTCTGTTAAATCCAGCAAAGCGGCTATCTCCACCCGCCTTGGTCTGCACAGGTACTTGTTAAAATGAAACTCCTTCTCCAGCTCCAGGAGTTGGGTGTTGGTGTACGCAGTCCTCAGCCTCCGGGATGCTCCTGCACCGCCAACATCTGGAGCCTCTGGTGAACCTAAAATATAAATAAATAACCCAAAGATTATTTTTCAGGCTGTGAAAATAAAACAGCATCAGTTGTGAGTGTGTGGTGTAAATAAGCTCTATGAGGGGGGAACTTGTGGCGAGTAAAGGAGCGAGACTGGGAAGATTTATGGGCCCCAGGCAGAATATGATGGGTCTGCGTGGACAGGACAGGACGGAGGGTGAAGATTAATGAACATGCCAGCTGCTGGCCCGTGTAAGAATCATCTATCACTCTCCATTACTGTCAAACATTAACACTCTTACACTGCATCACAAGTCAGTGCGTTACTTGATGAGATTAAGCATGCTTAAATCAAAACCCTATACGGGCTTAAAGCAGGGACGCCCACGCTGCACATGCAAAGGCCCGGGATGCAGCTCCTTGCAGAGGGGAAATCCTCAGACAATGAGGAGCCTTTTGCACGGAGGTTATTAATCATCATGTCTTGCCTTGGGGGGAGAAGTAGAGTGGAGAGGAGTCAGTCGTTGTCGCAGAAGCAGCAGAGGCAGAAGAAGCAGCAGTCTGGCTCTTCTTGATGCTTTTCTTCTCCTTCATCCACGGGTACTCCGGGGGCAAAGATGCAGCCTGCAGCGGGCTGCAGCCTCTCACAGCCGCTGGCTGCTTGGAGCGGCTGTGGCGTGGGTGGACGCCCGGGCTCAGGCCGGGGATGGTCTGCTCAAAAGGAGGAGGAATCAGTGTCGACTGTGAAAGCGCCGAGCTCTTGATTGATGAACTTTGAAATGCATCACCGACAGGGTTAGTGAGAGATGTCAGGCACTCAGCGAGCGACGGCTGGCTGTTGATAAAACCACTTTCTCGCCCAAATTCGTAATTCATCTCCTCCTTTTTCTTGTCTCGAAAACTCGCTGATTTAAGTTAATTCGGGTTATTTAATTTTAGGTTCAGTTTATTTTCACAAACTACTAAACTGGATATAGTCGTATATGGAGACCTCTATGCCATAAACTATTGCTTTCATGAGGACATGGTTGGAATTAGACCGTGCTGCTTGTCACATGATTTCATCTGCCCAATGACAATTTGGGGTTTTTATCAAAAGAAGCCACTGTCCCCTGTGATTGATCGAGAAAGTCGGAGGGGTAACGCCTCATTCCGGGGGTAGGGGTTGCTTTATTTACACATTTTTTTGGGTCAGTTTGTTCACCACTAGCCCCCCACCTCCCGAAAATGCACCCAAACGTGCCTCCTTTGCGCGTCCACGCAGTCTGCTGCGCGGGTACGCGTGTGTGAGTCGTGGTACTACAGCTGCACATGTGTGGTGTGTGTTTATATGTCCTGTGTGCGTTTATCTCCACAAATCATTTCAGCAGCAGTCACATTTGTGTCTCGTAATAACGCAACGACGCCCACAGTCGTTATCAGTGCCAAGGCGTTAATCTTGAGACTTTCATGAGAGGTTTGCCTGGAGAGGAAAGAAAGCTGCACCAGACATCCAACAACATGTCCACCCCTCCCCCAACACACACCACACACACCACAGGAGAGAGAGGGAAACAGAGGAATTAGTTTTTAATAGATTTCAATGTGATTTCATGTGAGTTCATCAGATTTAGGCACAATTTGATCTTAGACTGACCCAAACATTACAATATTATAGGAATCTTTATCACTGAGGACTTTAAGATAAGATAAGATTGAACTTTATTAATGTCGGATGAAATTCTTCTGCCAGAGATTGTTCAAAAATTACAGTAGCATAAAAAATAAGAACAATAAAGTAATAAATATAAACTGTATGGAGAGTGTTTTTAAAAGTCTCTATAATAACAATAAAAGTCATCAGTCATTAATTGGTAAGATAGATTAAGTAAAATGAACTAGAATAAACTAAAATAGAAAAAAGTAATAGCGACAGTGATGCTGCAAGTAATACTGGCAGTGACATTTAAGGAAAATCGACTAAAAAACAATATTTTGTGTCAATATAATAAAGTAGTTGGGTTGTTTAACAGGCATTTGTCACCGTTTTACAGTTTGCAGCTCCCAACCCCTTCATCCCATTTCATTTATTTTATTTCACCTGTAGCTTGGGTGTTGACCCAAGCCATCATCCTCATGCACGTCAGCATTATTGGTCCTAACATAGTGCAACAGAGTACAAATGATTTGCCACTGTAGTGTGAAGCAGAGGAAAGGTGGGGATCTGATGGCTGTTTATTGCTCAGGCTCTAAACAAAGAGCCCTGGTAGCCTGTGTGTGATCAATCTTTCTCGCCAAAAGGTCTGACAGCTCCCTGCCCTAAGAACACATTTAAACCATCTAACACTCCCTTAGATCATATATGGCCAGGAAGAGGACAGACACTCTCTGGGTATATGGGCTGTAGGAGAAAATTTCAGTGTAGAAATGTAGCGATTTCTTTAGGACCGTCTGGATAAGACGCACGGCCATTACGCACAAAGCTTTTTTTTGGCTTCCTCGCTCGATAATAAATCAGAAATCAATCCATAGACGTTTTTTCGTTTGCCAAAAGGACTATACAAAACACAGAGGAGAGGACTGGACTTGGTTAGTGGTTTAGAAACGAACGGAGCAGCTCTTTCATAGGATCAATTGTTTGCTGAGGTGAGTGGGTGTTGGCATTCAGCAGAAATCCCATTCAGTCTCATACCTTTCTCTCTGCAGATACCCCGCGAGCAAGTCTTTCTCTGTCCTGTTCGGTTTCTAAAATAATTCAGTTTTAACATACTTGCTTAAAGTGTTTGATTTAATTATATTCAATTGTATATTTTTGATTAATCGTCATTTAATGTTGCTTTTAATTGCTTTATTGGGGGATGGAGGCTAACCCGAATTTAAGCTGGATCTTGAGAATAAAAGTATCTTAATATAGCCTTAAATATTATGCTATAATAAGTTACTTAGAAATAATTAAATTTAATTTAGATTTAACCGAATTCCATCTGTGCTTAGCTCATGGCCAAACATTTTTGGTTTCTGCAAATCATTATCTAAACCTAAATCTAAATCTAACTACACCAATTTACTATTTCTTCTTATTAGAATTTGCAGATAAATTGTGGTTTATATGGAGTCTAAATGAACCATCATTTATCTGTAAATTCTGTCTGTATTATAGACGGGATCAGCCTAACCAGAGCGCATAGATTTAAATCGACACAGGTGTAGAAACAGAACAATGAAGAGAACAAAGAACAAATAAAACTCTACCATATTTGATGTAATATAACCTGGACACTTCATGCTGAGACTTGCTCATAATGAACGGTTTATATTGCAGCTAAATTTTGATTTATGTCTGCTGTTCTTGTTGGGAGACATAAAGACGTGAAGCCACATTTTTGCTGCTTGTTTTGAACGAATGCAGACAGGAGACGGAGTCTGGATGAGCTGTGAGCAGGAGCGGCTCGTTTCCCGTCTGTTCTGACTGGGACAACAAGAGACATCTGGGAGGCAAGCAGGCCAAACATGCGACCACTGACCGGCCAATTGTTTTCAAGGAAAAAAATATTTTAATTACTATGATAAACTTATTGCGGAAATATTTTCATTTATGGTGAGTCCGATGCAAATATCTAACCAGATTAAAATAAATAAATAATTTGAAAATGACCAAATGTGTGTCTTTGTTTTTCAGTGTGGCAAAGGCTGCTTTCAAGGTAAAATGTATGCAATGACACGTTTATTATACATGTATTAAACATTTTTCATACTCAATTTGGAATGCTATTTGTTTAAATGATTGAAAGTGTTTATAGGAGTGTTTATTGCATGTTGTTTCCGTGATTAACGCTGCATTATATCATATATCACATCATATTCTGTCTGTGGGAGGAAAAAATGGGAAGAAAAAAAAACAGAGGTACATTCAGGCCGTGTAGTCCTTCTGGAAAACACATTTAGTTTCGAGCCCCCTTGTGTGTGTGTCTGTGTGTGTGTCCTGGAAACAAAGCAGTGTTCACAACGACAGGATTTATACATTACAGTTTTATTTATGGAGCCCCCTGGATTCATGAGAAGATTTGACAGATACTTCAGGCACGTTAAAGGGCCGCAAATCAAACTGGTTTGCACGTCGATCATGTGCAGAAATATCATGATAACAACACCGATATGGAAATTCTGGGCCATTTTATGTCTCTCAGAAAATAAGGGAAGAAAAAAATAATGAAAAATCTCGGATCACAGCAGAGAAATAAAAGAATACGACCAAGATACACGACCCACCTTTAAAAGACAACCAGTTTGTCTGTCAGTTCTCTGCCTCTTTGGTTCAGTGTCCTTGCTCTGTTTTCCTGTAAAAGCAAAGATGTGTATTAACGTGGTTTGACGAAAAATGTGAAGCAGCATACTTTTAAAATGATGTGAGGTTTATTTAAATAAAAGAAAAAACATGGGACATGCTCAAGTGGCTGTTGAAAGAGTGTCTCTAGAGCAAACTATTTTCCTTAAAAACTGCATTGATCTACACTGTAAAAATAAAATATTTGTTTTAACTTTAAAATGATGACTGGAAACAAATGAACATTTGTAGTCAATTGAACTTGATATTAATTCATTTGTGCTTTTTCAGTAAGCTTAAGATATTAATTTGAGCCAACAACTCTCGGTCACATTGATGAACCTTACAGACAAATTTGATTTCATTTCATATTTTCTCAGTTTGAAAAGTCTGTTCTTCTTTTCACACAAAGAAATTAAAACTGCTCCTGTTGGAGTTACTTTGTTCCAGCGTTGGCACAAGACAAAGTGTGAAACTGCTCCCGGTGAATTTATTAAATTTCAAATGTAAGGGAGCACTAACCTTCATTATTGTTCATAGTGTTTTCATTATTGTGAAAACAAGTAACCCTGACTTATCTTAAAGTGTATCAGAAATGCACAGGAAGTTTTCACCATATATGTTTTCTGTAAAATATAAAAAATGGTCTCGGGAGAGTTTTAAGTCTCACACAATGCATGCTGGGGAGTCTGTCAGTATGCTGATCATGTTTCTTTTGAAACTTAAAGAGTTGATTGAACGCTGTGCAGTACATTCATTCAACTCATTATTTCAAGTCTAAAAACTTCAAGTTAGAAGAACTCATGTTTAAAAGTTCTCAGGTGTTCTGAAAATAAATACCAGAAATTTTAAGTTTAATTAACACAAATAAATAAAATGTAATTGTAAAGGCAGAATCAGTAGGACTTCACCAGGACTTCAAATACCAACAGTTTTGGGTTGGTAAAGCATCCCAAGCACAGCAAAATATTCAGATGAATCACCACCACACTCCTCAAATGGGTCATAAGTGATGATTGAAAGGGTCTATGTTTATGAGTCTATACTGTGTTTTTGTTTGTTTGTTTGTTTTCAGGAAAATGTTTCATATTATGCCTTTTATAAGAAAAGATTAGTTGATTCCACCCAATTCCTGCATGATTTTTTTGCAGTATGAGGTTGTTATCAGTAGCACAAGAATCTGCAGAAATCTGCAGAAGTGTTTTGGCCTATCTAAGAACATTCACATGTCGCAGAAGTAAACTCACTATCCACATACAAAACAACAGACTATTGGCAGTGAGTATAAGCGGGTGAAACCGACCCCCATGTGTTCATGACTTTACTCCCCTGAACTTCTCCTCCAGAGTTCACTCATGGCCTCCTCTGTCACCGCTGGTGTCATGAGGTTTGATGTATAGGGGTCATGAGAGGTCCCACCGCAAACAACATCCAAGCAACTTTCTGTTTTCCTGCAGCATGGTTCCTCAAATGGCTGTTTGCATGGAAGATATCCATCCAAACGTGCATGGGGATCAGGGAGGAATGTCATCAACACACAACACTGCTCTCTAATGACTGAAGGTTTGTACAGTGTAATGTCACTCTCTTATCGTGTTTTTGAAAAATGGGTTGTTGTGAACATCGGTTGTTCACAATATCTTTACAGCAGTTTTTCTTAAAAGGAGTAAGAGACTTAATGAGCTACATGTGGATGACCTTTGAGGGATGGGGGGGTGGGTGGAGGAGGAAGAGGTACGTTGAGGGAAACCAGGAAAGAAGAGAAGGTTTAAACATTAGGGTATCTCTCACTTTTTAGGACCTCAAGTTCATCACTCAGTTGGGGTCCAGTGAGGTGGATGTGCATGTGTGTGTCATGCATGATCATTATGTCACCTCAGTCATGATCAACAGTGCATTTCATGTGGCCTATGTACTCACACATACATGTGTTCCCATAGTTGCTTTTTTTTTTAATCAATCGGTCAAATTCAAATTCTACCAATTTATCACTGCTTATCTCGGCTACAGATGTTCTTCGTACATGGGTGTCAAATGTAGGGTCCGTGGGCCAGGAGCGGTCCACCGAAGGGTTTCATCTGATCCACTGGATGACTTTCATGCAAAGTATAAAATGTGGCAGAGCAGTCATTAATTCCAGATCAGAATACTGAACATTGTGAAAAATATTGTATATGAGCAGCTTAAGTACAAAATAATCTGTATCTGACTTCTGTCTTAAAGGAACAGTGTGTAGGATTTAGTGTCATCTAGTGGTGGGCTTGAAGATTGCAAACACTTCGCCTTACTCTCCCTTTCCAGATGTGCAGGATAATCTACATTGGCTGTGAAACTTGCCAATTAAAAGACCTTATAAAGACCTTAAAGCCTGCATTTGGTTTGTCCATTCAGGGCTACTGTAGAAACATAGCAGTGCAACATGGCAGCCTCCTGGAAGAGGACCTGCAGTCTATGTACCCTAGTGGACTCGAATAGGGCAGCAAGGGGGGCAATCGCCTCCCTGGTGCCCACATGTTCTAAAAAAAAAAGACAAAAGTGCCATCTTGGACAACCCCTGTATGGTAGATAAAACATGATTCCTAAAAATTTTTCCTCTAAGGTGCCCTTCCAGTGGACAAAACATGATTAAATGCCTTCTGAGGTGCCCATTCCAGAAAATGTGATGAAGTGTATATAGTCTGCCCTACATACTAAAAAAGTATTTGGCCTTAACATGCCATTAAACAGTTAAATAGTTTCCTGTGTGTTTTTGTTACAGAGTTGTTGTTGTTGTATGATAAACCAATTTCAATCTACACCAGGAGTTGGAACTTTTTCATCTTAAATACATAACGATTTTTGCCACACTGGTGCCTCACCATGTACAGCTGGTGCCCTATTTACTTCTTTTTGCCCCTGCCCCTCAGACAGCCTGTGTGACAGGCTGTAGATATAAATGACTCATTCTGAGGTAATGAAAACACAACAATTCATATTTTCAGGTGAGTACACACTAATGAAAACACACTTATGAATATGATATTATATTTCTGCCAGAAGAACCCAATAAATTTTACACACTGAACATTTAAAACACCGGTGGTGGAACCCTGTTTCTAAGGTATTGTCTAAACTTTTGATTCTGAATGGTTTGTAAGGCAGGGGACAACTTATCCTTCTTCCTCATTAGTTTCCACTTTAGTTAGTGTTGTGTGTTGGCATTACTACACAGGAGTGGAGATGTCTGGAAGAATAAAAGGATTTTTAAATGTTGAGAAGTTGTTTGAGTCATATATAAGTAAAATACAAAATACTACATTGCTGTTTAGTTCAGAAATACATAAAAGTTTTGTGCATTTGTAGCTCCACCATGATCTGTAGATTGTAATGCAGGGGTTCTCAAACGATTTCATACCAAGGACCCCCACAACAAATGTAAATTAGACCATAGACCCCCAATTTGAGAATATTTTGTCTTATGGAGTCCCGTCTGAGTATTTTTTTGATTCCTAGGTTTGATGATAACAAACTTGTCATAATCAGACTTGAATCACTATAAGTTACAGTCAAGAAGGACAACTCTATTTATTTCCTTGTTCCAAATTTAAAAAATAAAGAAAGAAAGAAAATAAAATAAAAAATTAACAAAAGTTAAATGTAGGCTATTTCTCATTTTTCTGGGGACCATCTACGGCCCACTCAGGGACCCCCATTGGTCCCTGAACCCCAGTTTGAAAACTAATGTTGTAATGCACATGTAATGACAGTAGACTGACTAAATGTGGAAAAAATTAAACATTGTTGAAATTGCACTTATTTTCCTGAAGACATATCAGACTCGTCATCATCTGTTTTGTAAACTGATGGTTCATTGAATGTAGAATGTATTTGCATTTCTTAAAAGGGAAACTTTTGCTGGTGTTGTTATTATGCAGTGGTTTTACTGGTGTGGCCCATGAACTCAAATGAGTTTGACACCCCTGTTCTAAACCATCCAAAAGCACAAGGTGGAGTCATTTGATGAACTATGCTGCGCTCTTCTCTCAGGTTCTGCAATAAAAAGTAAAGGAACCCCTGGCCAAACAGAACTCCATTTTAATTAAATACGAATTTTTAATGAGCAATTTATGCCGTAGATGACGATAAAATGAAACAGAACACGCAGCAGGATTAGATGATTTACGACAAAAACGACACCACTGGTGCAGGTTTGTAATAAATGGGGAGTGGTCTTGGTGTACCCTGAACGCATCACCCAGTTTGAACATTGCTCTCCTTCAGACGAGTCGCTGCCTCCACCTGCTGGGTCAGCGCGCAGCAACACTCAGCTCAGCACGAAGCACACACACCGCCTTCTGGATGGTGATGGTTTTTGTTATTTCAAGTTTTGTGGTTTTTCTGTTTGTTTCTTTGTTTTATTTATATATTGGTATTTTTTTTTTTTTTGTTTTTTTTTTTTTTTTTATTCTCAATTGTGCCATTTTATTTTTAATGCTGTCATTTTCCACTTGTTCACCAAATACAGTGATACAGTCTATGTTTTGGGATTTTTTTTCAGCGTGTGAAACATGTTATTGTGTGAGTGTGGGTCTGTTGCTGCGACAAAACAACAAACGGGTGTTTCTGCACTGAGACAGTCTAATTGTTGGTAGACGGTCGTAAAGTAATTAGACGTTTTAAGACAGACCCATCTGCAGTATACTGCCATACCCTACACCTCTCTTCTGCTGTGTGTGTGTGTGTGTGTGTGTGTGTGTGTGTGTGTGTGTGTTGTGTGTGTTGTACAACAATATCACATATTTGACTGTTTGCCCAAGCCTCATTATAGAAATGCTGCTTTACTGCTGTCACTGAGCCTCTACATGCTTTGCTGTTTTCGCACCTTATAAACAGTTTGAGGCTGTGATTGTGGTTTATTACACGAGGGCATCTAGTTTGTAGGGCGTTCACAAGCCGAAAATATCCTACAAAGTTATGCATATACACACTTGTTATGATTCTGACAATAATTCAATGCAAACTAATCTATAAATGCTTTTAAAAAGTGTTGCTATTGCCTTAATTTGCAGTCACGTTTTTGTGATTTTTGTGTTGTTGTTTTTTTGTTTTTTTAAAATTATTGTTACATCGCTGTTTGATGTAGTTTGCAATCCATGCGGCGGATTTTATTTTTGTAAAGCTTTTTAATCAAATGATCCAAGGATATGCAGAGATAATTCAAGTAATTCTGGCCTTTTCTTCTTTATATTCATTATTTGGTAAAATAGGATGCCTCGACTCTTGAAAATAAGAAAGTTACTAAAAAGAAAATCAAATAGGTCCCTCTCTCATTTCCACAATAATATTATTGTACTACCTAAATATTATTATTACACACACAACTCCATGCCAGTATGGTAGATAAAAGTCTTTCAGGGAGAATATAAATTGGAGAGGCCTTGAAGTTTTTTTTTGTGGTTTCTTTTGGTTGTTTGCGCCCTAAAGCGCAAGAGGACTCGGGCCTAGTAAAGGTTTGTTTTGTTTTGTTTGGTTTGGTTGTGTTGTGTTTTGTTTTTTTCCTGAAATAAATATAGGTTTTCAGTTCAATTAATTTTCAGTGACAGAAGTAAAAATCTAATGTTGTCGAAATAGTTTTGAAATGTTTATAGGTTAACAGAACAGTAAATTAACTAAGTTGTAGTGCGTGATCGTTTGTTTGTTAAAATATGTTAGAAATGCGTGAAAAGTTTTAATACTAAGCAAAAATAGCAGCAAATTAATAAGACATAATTACTGTCTCATGTGCTATACAAACTACTCTTTATTTTGGAATGGAACGACGAGGTATTTAAAGTGTGCACAGTGTTTTCACAAATGGATCAAAACCTAACGGTTAAAAAAAACATTTAGATTGCAAAAACAATAAGTTAAACAATGCAAATAGGTAGCTGAAAGACATTCAGGTAGTCAAGGATCATTTCATGCAGTTAACAAATGTGTAGTTCACTATTTCTGTGCGCAAAATTACAACACATCTAAATTCTGACGAGACACTGTCCTCTCACAAACATCAAAAACTGGATATGACATTAAATAAGAAAAACATCCAGCATCAATTTTAACAGCACAAACCTTACATCAACATGTGTAACAGGTCAGGAATATTAAAGACAGACTCCCCTTCCTCTCCCTCTGCCTCACCCACCTCCCCCCTCTCAGGCCATCAGTCCAAAACAAGTTTACTGTCCCTCCGCCGGTCTTTGTTTTCTTTCTTCATCTTCATCCTGCGATTCTGAAACCAGATTTTCACCTGTCTCTCGGTCAAACTCAGGAGTCTGGCTACTTCGTATCTACGATCCCGGGGGAGGTACATGTTAAATAGAAACTCCTTTTCCAGTTCGAGGATTTGATGCTTTGTATAGGGGCAACGCTTTTTTCTGGTGGGCTTTGCGTGAAGCCAGTTGGATGATGGGTTATCTGGAGACAGGAGGGTCAAAAACCAGGAAACAGGAGAGTTAATGCTCTCAGAAAAGGACTCAGAAACAAGACTTTACAGTTTGGGGAGGACATGCTAACCCTGGCAGATTATATATTTGTAAAAGAAATTATTTTGAGTATTTCAGGACCGAGGATAACCAATTCCACATAAAGCTGCTTTGAATTTTTTAAATACTTGTACATTAAAGCGTGACAAACACCTTGAAGACTATGATTATCTTCTTTTAAAAAAAAATAGACATACATACATTCATGTCATTGAGCTATAAGACTATCGTTTCTCTTTGAGCCTAAATTTTATGCACATTTTTGTACCAATCCAAGCCTGTACCATCCAGAACAATTCCTTCACATCCTCATTAATGCCATTTTCATTCACCATGAAGTGACCAGAATACAATTAAAACACTGCATCGCTTACTTGCATCCGCCTCCCTCTTATCCTCTGGTGGTGGACTCTCCACAGTGGCTTTAGACGTGGATATGGTTTCACAGGAATCTCCGCAAGCGACGCTTCGTTTCCTATGTCAGACAAAAGAGGTGTGTGTGTCTCCAAAGTTGTACATTCAGCACTCCCAATCAGAGGCTCTGGTTTGATCTCATAATGCATGGCTGTCGATGGTAATCCCGTCAAACACAGAGACGCGGATACCGGATCCAACGCCCAGGAACGCGTAAACATGCCATCGCTGTCCCCGCTGGTGTATGGGTGGTGTATGTAGGTCGGAGCGGCTGTGTTTGGAGCGTGGGCCGAGATGGGACTCCAAGATCCACCAAAAATAGAAGATTTCGCTTGCAAAGGGCAAGACTCGTGTCCGCCATATTCGGTGAGCATCGCCTGCTCCACCCCTGCAGCTGATGAGTATCTCGGTGCCATATCTTCCTGCTCGGGAAGGACAGGCGATTCGACAAAATAACTCGTTCCCAGCGTCGACATTGCAAGCATGCAAAAGCAAAAATTAAAAAATAGCACGTTACAGTTCTGCAGTGTTTAGAAAAAACAGATTCATTGCATTTAATGTGCTGCTTTCCTGCACCAGCTGAAGCCTCAATGCGTCCAGCAAGTTGAACCTTGCCCAAGACTGGATAGGGCGCCCCAAACACGTGACCGTGGGACAGAACAATAAATAATAAATCAGCCTGCTGCTCAAGTAAATGGCCACCATTTTCCCCACCATATTTTAATAGCAAATCCCCGCGCATTTATTGGGAAATATTACGTTTTATAAGCAATAAACGTTATGATTTTTGTCAGGAGATCTTATGTTGGTGTAATCGAACATAGTTGTGATGGAGGGGAGCAGGGGGAGCTTTAGCTACTTTAAAGCCTCCATTTGTGAAATCATCAAACAAGCTTTTTGCTTAAAAATATATACATTCATAAAAATCTAATGGGATGATTTATCCATAAAAAAAAGGCTTATAATAATTTAATGACCTCCATCTGTAAAACTTTTACTTTGGGGGGAAAAAATCAGATTCTCGTTAGTTGCTGCTATATAAAATATTTCAAGACTTCTTAAAATAAGATAAAAGCAGCAGAGGTGTGTTTAAAACATCAGTAGAGGTTACAAAATCAAAACATCTTAAGGGACAGTTTCCAAGATGCACAAAGCTGTGTCTGCAGGGTTGTGGGTCTACACTTTGAAGGCAATCTAAAACGGAAAGTGGGGTGAGGTTATTTGGGTGCTATATAACAGCCCTTTTTATCACGGGCAATTGGGTTGTTTTTCTTCAGGTTACAACCTGGCTGTCTAAGCTAAATATCACCAATAAAGCTCAGCCTTTGTGTCCTTTCTCTGGCGCAAGCAGACGCATCCGGCATTTCCTACGGCGAGGCAACTGGCAGACTGCAATGATCATAACCGAGGCCTTGTCTGTCCTTTCCTCCTCCACTGGACATATACAAGCCTTAATCCTTTCATTCCCCAGCCTTCAGCTTTACTTCCTGCGGCTTAGATCACACAAAGACGCCAGAAATCCTCTGCAGAGGTTGTCTTAAATTATTGATGTGGTGAAAACTTTGCATCTCTAAGATTAAATATAACCATGTCAAGATGCAGAATTTATCTTCATAATTAAAAAACAGAAAAAATCATATCAATAGTTCATTTTACGCACAACAATAAAACACTTTATTGGACTTTTTGGAATAATATTTTTTATGTGTTTGAAAGCACTCTGCGCCAAATTATTATTAATAAATTCGACCAGTAATTAATAGTGATTCACTTCTCATGATGCGACGAGTTTTACTGAGGTAATCAAGGCAGTTTCTTGTTGTGGGAGAAATATTATAGCCCAACAACATGAGACTACCTAAACCACGCAACAGCCCGCTCTCCTCTTCAGGGATATCTGTTATAATGTGTTTTTGGTGTTTTCCAAGTGTGAAAATTGTGTATATCTCTGTATAACAAGTGTAAACATTTTAGGCATCTGTGAACGCGCAAAAGACAATGTTCAGACAGATTTTATTCATGATTTGATGTGTGCGGCAAATCTCAGACTGTGTTGCTACATTTTGTAAAATTGTAGTCCTTTTGCGTCGTTACTTAGACATTAAAATCAAGCATTTTACCATGAAAAAAATAAATAATTGCAATTATTGTTGGTCTTCGTTTTTTTCAACAAGAAGACACTAATTCATAATGTAAAATAAAATTTAAAATTACAGTGAAAAAAAAATCACTGCTTCATCACTCACTGTTTAAATTTAAGTCTGGTGTCAAGGACAAAAAGCAACGAAGTGTGCACAGCCGCCAGACATCTATCACAGGCCTAAACTATGAAGAACATCTCCCTCTACTACTGTAATAATATTTACTGTGCACAAAGCGGACCCAGTCCAAAACACAAAGGCATTAGCACCGTGCGCTGTAACTGTGCCAGATTTAAGATTTAAACAGCGCCCGGCGTCTAATCCGTCTTTCTGAATGAAATAAGAAGTCTGCAGTTGCAGGGATGGTTTTATTAATTTGACCAGCAAAATGTGCAAATATTCATCAGACCTCTTGGGTGCTTTAGTTGTCACATAAAGGCCTACATGTAACTGTAACACAAGTACCCCAAGAGTTAGTCCAGCATGCAAATTCCAATGGTTCACTCAGGTTGAATATACAATATGTACAAGCCTGAAGCTCTGAAACATTGTGGTCACATTCTGAACAGTTTTAAACACAATGAATCAACGTTACAAATGTAGCCATTTATAAATACATATCCACGACAAAATAAAACAAGACGTGAAAATAAAGGAAGAACAACAATCAATAAGTTAGCAGTAGGGTCCTATTTTCCATGGACATTCTCACAGTTGGGTGGGGGGCTCAGTCTGCACAGGCGCCTTTGCCATGGATGCAGGAGGGCGCCAAAGACACAGACAGTCTCATGAGAAACTGAAGTTGCTGGAGAGCTCTCGGATCCTGTTCTCCCGGCTCATTTTTTTCAGTTTCATCCTCCTGTTTTGGAACCAGATTTTGACTTGCCTGTCAGTGAGGTGCACACTGCGGCTGATCTCCAGGCGACGCTCTCTTGTCAAGTACATGTTGAAGAGAAACTCCTTCTCCAGCTCCAGAGTCTGGTGCTTGGTGTAGGGGCAGCGCTTCTTTCGGCCACTCTTAGCTGTGAGCCAGTTTGCCGTACTTTCAATTTTTCCATCTGAAAACGAGAAAGGCAACATTAGGCAACAGGTGTGACCAAAAAAAAAAACAAAAAACAAAAAAACAAACAAACAAACAAAAACATCATACCTGGAGGGAAGCCTCACGTATTTGATAGAAATTATGGACCCATAAAATTCAAAATCCAAAATAAACAGACCCTGACATTCTGAATAAATAAAGATGTGTTTTTACTTTCTTTTCTTTTTTTTTTTCAATCTATTGGGACAATGCACATTACTAAACATGGCTGTATATGCGCCAAGAGGCTATTTTTCGTCTGCAGTCCCAGGACAAATGTTACAAAGTCTATAAACTATTGTAGACTGCTCAAGATGGGGTTTGATATATAAATTCTAGAGTTTGAACTAACACTTACTACACAACCATAGAGTATTAATACCTGTATAATGCCTGATTTCTGTCTTCTATTTGATTTTACTACCATTTTACGCACCACCATACAGCTATATGGATATAGCTGCAATTCAGCATTTTACCAGAAACTGCTATTTGCCCCGTTAAGCAGCCTTAACACAGCAGCCTGTGGCCAACTGCACGTTTATTAAGACATAAAACACAGTCTGCACAGTCTGCTGAAATTATAGCGAGGCCTGAGCTACACTGGAACAGCCTTGATATTAATAATCATGAAACCCTAGTAATATTTAAAGGAAAATTTTTCTTTAAAAAAAATGTATTGCCACATATATGCATAATCCCTTTCAATCGTCACTTATGACCCACTAGAAGTGTGTGGTGGTGGCTGTATCTGCAGAGACCCTACCCTTTGCCTGTTAGTTTTCTTATTTTCTCATTTTTGCTGTTCTCGGGAGGCTTTGCCAATCCAAAACATCTGTATTTGGCATCCTGGGAATGAGACTCAAAAACTGTCTCTCTGGTGCGTTTACAAACAGCTCGGACGAATCCTACTGATTCCACCTTTAAAAACACAAGAATTGTTAATATTCTTTTTAATTATCAAAATTTCATAGAGTTGCTTTTTAAAATAAATCCAATAATGGGCCTGTTTGAGTAGCATCGTAATAAAGCACACCCTATTTGTGGTGTAAAAAAACAGCTAATAAAGCACAGCAGCTCTGATCCTCGGCTCTGATTGGTTAAGTCACGTTCAATTTCGCCTCATGCCAGATAACCCGGTAAATAGCCGATAAACGCGCACCTGTGCGTGGCTGACTGTTGACCTAAATATTAATACTATGATAGAAAATCAGCCTTCATGCTCATGCAGTCCTCTGTGGTGATTTAAATAACAATGGGAACCTCAAATTTATGCGTGCATGCCCTTTATGCCTTTTTTAAAATCTCTACAATATGTGTCGTCTTTTCACCTTTGACTGGCTTTTCTGGACACTCCGCACTGCATGTCTCAGCGGGCTCAGGAGAGGATGAGCCCTCCGAAGGACAGGCGGCTGTCCTCCTCTCTGGCCGGGACGCAGGGCGCAGGGACAGGCGCCTCCTCGTGGCTCTCCCTCCGCTCCGGCTCAGCAGAGGCAGCCTGGGGCTGCTGGGAAGGCTGCTGGCTGTCCAGGCGCGCTGGTCGCTGCAGAGTAAAGTGATTCATGTTTGGCTGGATGTCATGGTACAGCCTGGAGGACGTGTATGTCTGAGACAGACGAAAGTAGCCCGGGACCGGGCATGATGCGGTCGAGTAGGAAATGTCATCTACTGTGGCTCCTTTAGGACATTTGTCAGACTCATAAAGACAGTATGCGCTCTCCTCTTTTATACTCGGTGAGAAGGAACACTGAGCCATATGCTGGCCGCTGGGCTGATCCACCCGGCAGGATCTCGATGTCTCCAGCCACGTTTCCATCCCTTGAACATACGGAGCAGGAGACGGAATCACGCTTTGGGTGCTCGGCTCGTTGCGCTTACCGATCCCCGGGAAACACGAGCCGCCGGAGAGTCCATAAGAATATTCCGACGCTGGTGGCAAATACACGCCGTTACTTTGGTAATATGAACCGCTGTCGGTTCTCACGTTGATTAAGGAGTCCACGAAAAACGAGTTTCCAGCCTGGTTGTTGGGGCATGTCATCGTTGTGGTGTAATTTGACGGAGGATGAAGATAGCCCTTTCTGGCTGACATTTCTTGTGCAAAACATTGCTGAATAATTACTGATACTCACGCTTCTCACTGTAGCCTGCAGCCAATTAAAACACCAGGCGACTGCAGACTCCTCCCAGTCCGGCCGGGGAGCTCCACTGTGTCGTATATTTTGTTTTAGGCTAAGTAAAGAGAAAACTGTGGTGCATCAGAGGCTTTTAGGTAAAATCTTTAAACCTCCTTTTGAATCTCACTTTTGAGCCACCTATAAGCCCAGAGCTGCCTATGTAAATTTAACAACAACAACCCCTATTTGACAACTTAGTTGTTGAAAGCTGTCCCTAACAATTATGTACAATGCATCGCTTTATGGCCACTTTTACAGCACTGTAAAAATGAAGGGTGCCTCTGAGAAGCACAGGGTGCATCAAAAATCCGAAAAGTCCTGTGTGACTCTTTGGTCGAGGGACTCTTAACCCTTTCTGTGCTGCTCTGATGATTATTATTGGGCTATTTTTAAAATTCCTCATGGACTGACCAAAAGCAGTGTACACACAGGGTTTAATGTTGTCGCATTCCTGGTCAAACCAGTGCAGAGTCACTTACTTCAGAGTCCTCCAGGTTTATCTGGCTGTGGTGTGAATATTGTGGGGCAAAATGCCATTATTGCGTCCAGACACCTTTTACTGCAAGGGCCCTGTTGGGCGTTTATAAAGGTGACACGCAGACACACTAGCTGAACAATGCCCTGGAGCTACATTTTTCTTAATGGTCACATTACACTGGCAAGACTGTAAGAAATTTAGTTCGTTACTGAATAGATTAAATCTTGTTAATCCTGCCATAATATCCTTAAAGAACCACTGGGAATTTGTAAGAATTTCTCCAGACATTTACTTACTATTTTTTCCAGAAAATACACACGTATGTCCAGGGCCCAAATACACATAATCTCCATTATTTTAAATACACACGTTTTTTATCTCAAATCAACACTTCGTAATATCAAATCTAGCCATGAACAAAAAACGCAGTGCGCCTTTTAAAATTATTTAATTTTGTTGTTAATATATAAAAGATCTTCGCCGCTTCTCTCTTTATCTCTTTATAGTCCTTTTGCTTTTCAGCTTTTCATTTATGAAGGTAATGGAGGTAATGACAAAAAATATTTTTTAAAAAACCTAGTAAACTAGTAATCACGAATCAGCCAGAAAACAACAACAAAAACATATATATATATATAATATATACACCTTAAGTGGACCTAATATTTAATAGTAGGCTAACTATTCATTTAGTCTCAGTTAAACAAGACCAATAATCTGTTATGGACCATTTTGTAATTCAAGTCCGCCGTCCAAGTAAATGAAAACTTAATATTGGTTGGTGCTCATTATATAAGGTAAACACAAATCGTTGGCCTGGACAGCTTCGATATTTAAAATAAAATTAAAATAAAAAGTCAGAAATACATCAACCCAGGCTTCCTTGGAGCGTCAATAAGGTTATGAGTTTATAACACAGGCCTACAGCTTTAGGTCAGCATAAAAATGTCTCCAAAGGTGGGTTCACCCTGAAATACAACATCGGCCACCTCCATTTTTCCTTTAAGTCTGGAGCCATAAAGTCTAGAAATGAGAGCTACAGTTTATGTACAGCCATTTTATATGGCGTCAAACCTGCTGCAGTCTGGCCCCAATGAATGATAATAATCATTAACCCTATTGGATATTTCCTGTGATGTTTCAGATTGCGCTGTGGGTGAGCTTATATTATTATTCCCATAAAACATATTTTTTTAAATTCATTCAATTACTTCTTTTTTAAAAGAAATGTTAGAAAAATGATGAAAATCCTGACTGCTGTGCGTCAAAATGTCTGTCTGTGTATGCTGGCGCGCGCACAGTGACGGCCACAGGGCGCACACAAGTTGCATCTTAATATCAAAGGGAACAAAATGTCTCCAAGTTCTTATCTTCACATAGAACATTGTTTACCTGGCGACTAAACAACATAAATCAAATGTAGCATTCATAGAGCGAAGCATAATTTAGGTTTTAAACTGTGTGTAGATTATAAAAGTTAGTGAGATACAGATTGTTTGGAACAGAGGCCCTTGTTATCTTATTTCTTAGTGCCATTAGTCACTCCATGCAGGCCTAACGTGTGCTATACTGCAATCTGAGAACATGGATTAAATTTGATGCTCAAAGAAACAAATAAACACCATCTTTGCACTATTTACCTCTGGCAAGTTTGACAGTAATGTTTCCATTAAATCATAACATGTGAAAAGCGTCTTCAGTTTTCAGACGCAGATGATAAACGAGGAAAAATAGTCCCTAGTTTTTTCAAATCCCATTAATAAACCCCCTGTAGTCATAAAATGCACACGACAATATTTCTGTGCCTACCTGTACAATGAAATCCTGAGGTGGTGACATATTTTAGAGCAGCTGAAACTTCTTTTATATCTCAATTCACGGCAATGACATTGATCTGAGCAGCGCCACCCAGTGGCCACAGACGGCAGGCCTACACACTGCAACACAAGACAGAACAAACGCAGAATATTCCTACCACGGTAAGATGCTGCAACAAATGACTGCGGAAAGGTCCGTGGACACAAGCTTTGAATGCTTCCAGCCAGCCGTTGTTTTTCAGCCCCTTAGTCACAGTTAATAACCTTGGTCTCAGACGCTTTATTGCACTACACTCCAAATGCTCCAGACGAATCCGCGTTTTATGGCCAAGTTACTGGAGCAACTGGGAGGATGTGCAGCAATCAAAGCGGCATTCCTGGGAGCCCCACAGGATGCACGGTATAAGGAAGGCATCAGGGCCCTTATTAGCTTATGGCAGGCTATTCAAGTTGTTTTCAAGGGGCCTGCTGGTGGATATAAAGCCACCTGAAGCCAGTTTTTACCCATCTTTACATGTGCACGGGCTTCGTTCTATCTTCCTTTGCAGGTTGACATAAATCTTGATGGCCTGAGTTCCTAACCCGTCTATTTTGTCTCAACAGATGTAGAATATTTGGATTAAAGTGCTCCAGGTAATAAATAAATTACCATATATATAATGACTATAGTAATAGTGATAGAGTTCACCCTACTTATCTCACTGTCACTGCCTGATGGGTCTACTTAGGCTTTTAGGGGATTAAAGGGATATAGTCTTTCAACGACTTGGGGCCTCAAATAACAATCATTTTCATTATTGTTTAATCTGCCGATTATTTTCACGATTAATTGATTAATCACTTAGTCTGTAGTGCCAATGAATTGTGAAAAATGCTCATCGCATTTTCCCAAACCCCAAAAGACGCCTTGAGATGCTTCTTTTATCCAACCAACAGTCCAAAACCCAAAGACTCTTCATTTACTGTCATCAATGACAAAGAAATGAAAAAAAAAAGAAAATCCTTACATTTAAGAAGCTAGAACCAGAAAATATTTGACATTTTTGCTTTAAAAAATGACTGAAATGATAAGTTGATTATCAAAATAGTGACAACTAATTTTCTTTCAGTGACTGATCAGTAAGTCTAATCATTGCAGCTCTACATTTATGTGCGTTCAAAGAAGTGTCAGGATTGTTGCCGTGAGCCCTAACAGGCGTGTTAGGTCAAAAATCAGCCCTTTCACATCGTCCCAGAAAATGAATGAACTCTGTGTAATGGATATCAAATAATAACTGCAGCGGATCCCATTTCCAGCCATGAAGGAATAAAAAGAATCAGACCAACATATCATGCACCTGATACGATCCACGTGCTGACATATAAAGCAAAATGTAGGGTTTTGTTTCATTTGGGGGTTTTGCTTTCGTTTTTATCAGTGCCTTTGAGATTAATCCAACTTAACGGTCAAGAAGAGCTCAACAAAGCGCTTGTACTGAAGGATCAGGCGCAGATGTTAAATGTCAGGCTTAAAATGCATGAAATTTTTTGGGTACAGTTGGTCTCCACCAACAGTGTCAGATGAGGAGGATGTTTGGTTATATTAATTCCAAAACACACCAGAATAGTTTCCAGTCAGCTGAGTTGTATTTATACAATAAAGTTAAAAGAGAAAGAGAAAGGATGATAGTAGTTCGTTGTCAAATTTTCTGGCCACAAAAGTTGTGTGTGCGTGCGTAAAAAACGATTTTAACTCTGATTTTAAGGAAAAAACATACTTTAAAAAAATATTTGCAGTACAATAATCTCCAAATTTGTTATGATCTCCGTGTGTTATTAAATAATATTAAGGGAATTCCGCGTAAGCACACCATACACGCAACCACTTAACTTTAAAATTTGGAAAATTGTTGATTATTGGTCGGGCAAGCAGAATAACAGACCGATTTTAATAATAATAATAATAATAATAATAATAATAATATTAGAGTCAACGGTGTTTAATGACAAAATAGTGTATAAATAGTAGAATTCTTTATGAAGTCGGACACATCATTAAAAAACTCTTCCTCTTGTCCAGATCAGATGTAGTTGTGTAGTTGTAGTGGGGGGGTTGCATTCGTGGCTTCATGCCAGTGACAGTCTTTGTTGAGTTTTTATAGCAGGGGGTTTGTGGTGTAGTACTGTAAACGGTCTCTGTTCAGTTTCTTCTCCTTCATCCTCCTGTTCTGAAACCAGATTTTGACCTGGCGATCTGTCAGATTGAGCATCCGTGAGAGCTGCAGACGCTTCTCTTTGTTGATGTAAACGCTGAAAAAGAACTCCCTTTCCAGTTCCCTGATCTGATACTTTGAGTATGGACACCTCTTCTTGCGCGTCCTCTGGCCACCTGAGAAACAGAATAAATTGAAGAAAATGTCAACACATAATATCTTATACACACATTGCAACAACATGAAATCATTAGTCTATTTCCAGGTTTGAAGGAGCAGCAGCGGTGGTGGTCTAACACGAGCTCTGGAGTTCAAGTGTCTCCCTCCTCTCATGCAGGCCTGCAGGACCGAGATTTGTAAACAAAGACTGGACTTGATAGTTGGACATGTTGGATATGAAGGATTGCATGTCGGAAGTAGTGAAAACGTATTGAAACCTGTGTAAAACCATACTGGCTGCCATTTAAGAGTGAGGGCCTAAAGCAAACAGGCGTGAGGATCATGTATCTGGTATGCTTCTTGTATTGTCCGCTTTTGATTTCACTGTGCGTAAAAAAAAACCTGTTGTTTAAGTGGCAGGGAGGCGAATTTCCATGGGAAACAGTTGTTGAATTAAATCCTAGCAAATCCAGAGAATTTGTAAATATTTATCTTTGAATAAGTAGCAGGGTTTAAACCTAAATCTCCTCCAACGTTGGATTAAAATGCCTCAGCTGCTCGCTTCAGTCAATCTGGAATAAACCAAATTATAAATCCAAACAGAATTCCTTAAATTAGAACAGATGAAGTACTCCATGAGAGTGTCAACCTCAAAATTTCCATACTACATGCACCCTTTAGTATTTTGTATGTATTGAACCTGCACACGTTACATCCAACTGCACCTTGTATGTATTCCGTATTATCCCTAATGCTCTACTTTACTGCTCCACTACAATTCTGTAAGTGTTGAGCAAATGTGGAATATCCAGATGTGCTGTTTCAACAATAAACTACCTTGCTGTTTTCATGGGTTACACCTGTAAAATTATTTATATTTTTTATATGCTTATATTTGTTAATTTCTTATTTTAGCTGTTGTCTGGTGTGTGTGAGTGCACTGACTACTACTTACTTTCGTTGTACACTGTGCAATGACAATAAAAGTAATTCTCTAAACACAGAAAAACTGAAGATAAAGTAGCCTAGATATACTTGATCATCCACAGATTTGATTTGAGTATGTATGTGTGTGTAGTGTTGTGTGTCTAACCATGTGTATATGGGCTTTTATTTTTGTATTTGTGTTTATTTTACCATTCAATTTGGAATGATAATGCCCTGTATAGATGTTTTCTTACATATTAAATAGGCAGTATGGGTGGGGGTGTCTGTCAAATGTTTTGTGAGCAATATTCTTTTTTTTTTCACAAATAAAACTATGCACAAAATGAATTTAAAAAATCTAAACATGTACATGTTAAAAGAAATATGATGAAAAATAATGAATAATAATGGGTGATATCACATATGAGAGATTTAGGATTCATGTAAAATGTTTTGTCGTTTCCACATGATTTGTCATATAAATGAAGTTTACAGGGATATTTACGCGCACATATGGAGAAAGAAGTGGAGATCTTGTTTGAAATGTTGGAAGACAAGCTTAACGCCAAAGTCTTCACGGCCAATTTCAATCCCAAGCACGTGATCTTGCCGTTTATAACATAGTTTTGTTATAGGGTAAATCTGCAGGCCCTCCATAAACCTTACGTGCTTATAAAACAGCATATAAAACGCTTTAAGAGCAACGCTGCAAGATTTTTCTCGGGAACATACTCACTGCTGCTCTTGCTCTGCTTCTCCTCGCTGTGGCCGGAGGACGACTTGGGGCTGAAGCTCTCCTCCGCCGTGTCCGATCCCGGGTGAGCCGGAGCGGGGCTTGTTTTGGCCGCGTCCGCTGCTTGTGCTGCTGCTGTCGGTGTTGTGCTGTTGTTATTCTCCGCGCTCCCGTAGGCGGTGTCGAAGAACTGGTCGAAAGCTTGAGGCAGGACTCCGTTCCTGCCCACGCTGCCATAGAAGCCGGGCGTCGGGTTATTGGAGGACCCCGAGTGGCTGCTGGCGCTGCTAGAGCTGCTGCCTTTCACCAGGATCTCCCCTCCCCGTGAGGTCGGGCTCGTCCAGCCGTCCCTGTGCACCATGTCCTCGGTGTAGCAGTGTGATAGGCTCCCCCTGCTGTGGTGCCATTTACTGGAGGCATCAATCCCATAGTCTCTGAACGCCACATCTCTGACGGACGGGACCTGTGGCAGCGCTGAGGACTGGTGGTAGGGGTATGTCATGGGGCAGGAGGACTGGCTCTGGGTTAAATAATGAGGGAGACCCGAGAAGTCGGCTCCGGAGACGTAGTAAGTGCAGCTCGGTAAATACATATTAGAGCCAGAGATGCGCTCATCAAAATCCATATTCTGCTGTTGGAAACGTCCTATAATAATCCGCGCATAGTTCCTCCGCGGCGCTGCGCTCCAGTCACTTTGAGGCAGACTGCTGGAGCAGAAATCCTTAGACGTACAAGCTGACGTGGGGATCCATCTCTATCCATTCCTGAGGGCCAAAGCCATGTGACCACTGGCACAAAATGACAGATAGCCTACGCCTCAAAGTGTGTGTAGTCTATATGAGTCAATGAGTTTACAAAGTAGACCTCTGAGGGAAAAATACTGAGAGGGAATTTTGCATCGACCCAATTAAGGGTATTTTGAAAGAGCTAATTATTTGAAACAGGTTTTTTTTTATTTGAGAGCTTCTTCTATCTATCTATAGGTTATCAACCTTAACTTACCACATTACAAGGTAGAACCAAACGGAGAATCGTATCCAATTTCACGTCAAGCTGGTTAACCTGCCATTTTATTATTATTATTATTATTATTATTTTACCATTTAGTTCGTTTTTAAACCTAACCCTCACCTTAACCCTAACCTTAACCTCTGCGGACACGTCTGAAACATTTTTAAGACGAAGATGATAATTTTAGACTCAGTGCATCACGGTTTAAACTTTGTTATGCACGCAAAGCTTAATCTTTGTGCCACAAATAACATTTAATAGGCTAAACTAGAGAACTTGTTGAGTTTGATATGACAGGTCATATTTAAGAGAATTGTGGCCCTGTGGCGCTCATGCGCCAGTTATCCTGGAAGCTATTTTGGCCAATTAAATCTATTTTAGATTATTTCATCACCGAGGCCATGGCAGGTATGAATTCGTCGTCTCTGCACGTGAATCTAACAGAGCTCCTCTAGATATATTTAGACTAATCTCGTCCACAAGTGGCGGAGTAATGCGAGTCATGCTGCACTCATGTCGGGCATCAGTCCAGTTTGGCACCCCGAGACAAAAAGACAATAGACTGTAAAGCTCACTTACACAGGCTAGGTTATTTCTCTTATATTTACTATATGTTTGTCTGGACCACGCAGCATGGTGGCAAGACATGCCAGCTCGACTCATTATGCACAAATGTAGGTTTATTTGCATGCTGGTTTTGTCTTCTTCTGCGCGTAAAAGTTGATATTTTACATGTTTGTCATTTATGCTTGCACTGAACCATCCAAACTCAGGCTTAGTGTGTCTCTAAGACTAATCGCATGGATGATTCAATGCGTAAATAAAATGTTGGGATGGAATTTGCTTCAGTAACGTTGCTCGTGGTTATTTTGCACATATTATGCTCTCTCTTTGCATTTTTAATTCATAAAAGCCTCCACATTTGCACACGACTTCTCTAATGTAAATATGCTTTTCTGCTTTAGTATATATTTGTTGTATATTACAGCATATGCTTTATATAGTCTATTATAGCCTATAGATATTCTATAGATATATGTTTATTATCTATAGGGTATGTCAAGGCTTTTCTACCATTTGTTTTGTGCTACTTTGATTCATGTTTTGTTAATTGGTGTGTTATTTAATGGTGTTTTATATTTGATATATACTTCTCTTTCCCTATGTTTGCATATATTAGTGCAGGAATTATCTATCTATCTAAATCAGAAGAGGACCTGGAGCAGACTGAGTGAAGTTCATATGAGGGTAATCAGCTGATATCAACGAGTCACGACACAGTTTAACGTAAACATACAGATGTTGTTCACAGGCTATGACTAATAATAAAAGGTATTTGCCGAGGGGGCTCCAGTCTTTGCATGGCCTGTTCTCTCTTTGCAACGCCCAATATAAACCTTTGGACACGGGCTATTTCCCACACTCCAATCCATTTTCATTTGTCATCACTGCTGAGTAAGTGGGCACATGTGTCACATATCACTAATCCTGTTATGCAGCCAGTTTTTCGAATTTAGTTCAAATTCACTTTTCATACATCAAAGCGTGTGAATTTGTCCTGTGCAGGGAGGAATTAGGAGACCGTGTAATATTTCACTCTGCCCAGGTGCTGTTTCTGATTGAGCTCCATTCAGCGGCCGTGTTATCACTATGTGAAACTGCTCGTTCATTTGGCATTTAAAATAGTCGCACATGATAAATAATTCAGACGACAATTCCCCTTTTTATTATTTTGCGAATTATTCAGCCACTCGCACGCAGCGTCAGCAGCCAGGCCGAGGCTGCAGGAGTGGCCCAGTCTGTCCCATTAAAACCTGCTTTCCCCATACTTCTCACAGCGCAGTTTTTAAACAGATCCAACCACAATATTGGGTTACACGGTTTAACTCGAGCCAATAAATGTGCATTAATCCACCAATACAAGTGAAACTGTTTTCATTAGATCGAGTAGCTTGTGTGTAAACAAAAAGCTGGTAAACCTTGACCTCCAGCCGGTAATCGTGGCAGGGAAAAACAAACGCGCAAAAGATCCCATTTCCATAAAAATTGAATTCTCTTTTCCCTACATTCACTTTGGTTGTTTGGAAATTGTTAAATTAAAAAAAAAAATGTAATGTCAGCCTAAAAGATGGGTTAATATTGTGAATTTAAAAGGTTAAAATAAATCCTTTATTTTGATTTGGTTGTGTAATTTATAATATGGCATTGCTGACAATCACATGAAAGTCAAGGCTGGTCGGTGGTTTCGGAGTCGCCTTGAGAAATTCAGATGCAGCAAAGTTGGAGGGCCTTTAGTCAGCAGTACAAGAACAATAAAATCTACGAAATTTACTCAGCGTGGCAAAAATTGCTAAGTTTTAGGTTATTAAAATATATGTAAATATGGCAGTCACTGATGGAGGCAGGTAGAGGTGGTTTAAAAAAAAACAAAACAGTTTTCTTGGTTTCTCTTAATTTTCCTTCGACACTTTAGAAGGAATGTGGTTCAGTTTAACAGCCTGAAAATCTGTGCGCCTCCTGCCTTTTCCCTGGTTCCTGAGTTCATTTCACAAGGGGAGTATTTGCTAATATTTAGGTAAAATGAGCCGGGTAAGATTTCCAGTTTAAAGGCCCAATCTGTGATGATTGCCCATAATAAATTACAGGGAATATTTATATAATTGAAGAGTTCTGACAATACATAAAATATAGACCTAATCTTAATGAATCTAACTCCATCGGAAAATATGTCTCATTTATTTACATGTTTGTAGCAATACTGGTGTAAACTATAAAATAAAATAGAAAAAATAAAATAAAATAAAATAACAACGTTCAACTCCAAGCGTAGTTGTCAGTGAATTAAAGGAGATAGAGATCAATAAGGCAGTGGCAGCAAGTTTCAGTCCATTATTTTGAACTGTGGTGATGAGTGTTTACATTCGGATCACGGATGATGCATTCAAAGGAAATTGTTCAAGAGACCAAACAACAAAACATTTCTAAATGCCTTTACTTTTGTAATATTTATGATCATTTGAAAGTGTTTATAAAGAGGAAACAAACCGATTTATTACTCAAAATAAAGCTGTGTAATTACTTCCTGCATTTGACTCTGTACTCTGTTTATTGGTGTTTAAAAACGACCCCGAAGACAACAAATTTATTTAAAATGACACAGGATTTGGAAACTGAAACAAAAGTATCCCGTAAAGTTTATTGATGACGAATTCTTTAAGACCAGTCTATTTTTCATGTATAAACCTCTGAGGAGTTGTTATGCGCCAACCACAGATGGTTTCTGAAGTAATACAAGAGCTAATCTGCTTAGAAGAATGAAAATAATTCAAATTGAACATTCAACAAATACCAGAGAGCATTTGATGTCATCAAGGTGTAAAGAAACCGAACAGAAAAAAAAGATGGTGCACTCTGACAAGGGGGTGGGGTCTCCGGAAGCAGCGCACTGTTGGGGGGTGGGGGGGGGGGGGGGGGGGGGGTTTACAGCTGAAGCTGCTATAAAACACAACTTAAGAAAAAAAAAAAAAAAAAAAAACTTTCTAGATTCACAAATTCATCCTTGCATTCATCCACGAAATTCAGACGTGATGAAAGTGTTAAAGGCAGCAGGGATGATGTCCAGCTCAAATTAAACACACATCAAACATCAATCACAACTACAGTGCCTGTCTGACTGTCTTCACTTTCAAGTGTTATTGTCCATCGTTATCGTTGTCCAGCTATGTTGTAACACTGGTAAATTCAGTTCTGTTGCACCATATCTCTGTTAGAAAGACACGATGCGGTCTAAAGAATGCAACAAATTGCATCACAATACAGTTGCAATGTGTGGTGTAGACGCAACAAATGTTGGATAAAATGATTAAAATTCATTAGATAAAATGTTCCAGACAAATGTTAAATTAACAGGACATTTTCATCCAGAGTTAAATGCGTACATGCATTTGATCATGGGCGGAAAAATATCCAGAGGTGACATCTTGGCAACCCTGTCTCATTAGTGTTCTGATTGATTTGTTTGTTTGCGGAAGATCTGTATTTTCCTCGGTGACACTTTACTTTAACTGTAATTTGTGAATCAAATTAGGATTTTTGTTTTTGTCTGAAGTTCATTGCACAACGCTCAACAGCACACAAGCCCAGCCGAACCACCACACACACACACACACACACACACACACACAACAACACACACACCACACACAACACGTCGAGTCGAGTTCAAGTGAGTAAATAAGTTTTTCTTTTCGACTGTTCTTTGTTTTTCTCTGTTACCGAATGTGTCAGAAAACAGTAAAACGCACAGTTCTCGATCAATAAAAGAGCTTTATGTTCATTTTGAGCAGGGTTGCTTAAAACATACGTAAGTTCTGATCTATCAGAAAGCATGAGCACAGTTAGGAGAAAGTTGCTTTACTGGGTTTTGTTGAAACAAAAATGATCAGCACGTTGATTTAAGTTGAAATGTAAGTTGGAAGTTGGCAGATTTAATAACGTCTTATAGGAGGATAATAGATTGTCTGAATTATGCGAATTACTTACATGGACTTCTCAAGAAGTTGAGAATGAGTCACATTTCTTCTGTTTTGTCCTGAGTATGATGAGTTAAGAATCCCTTTATTAAATTAAATGTCTGTTGAAAATCCAGAAATGTTCTGGTGATCTGATGATGATATAATGGAATGGTTGTTTAATTTTAATCCTTATAAGTTGTCTACCCTATTTGTAATTTATTGTTGCAAAGTTTTGGTCTCTTTCACTATGTAATGGTGTCTTGTTGTAAGCCTGTTGGGGCTGGGCACATCATTTGTACATGACATTAATAAAATCAAACCAATCAATCATGTTACTACTGTGTGCAAACAATTTGTCCTTTTAAAGGTTTCAGTTTATTTAGTATATAGTATTTTAGATGTTATTTTGTGTTTTATCAGCCATGTTAGAGCAGCTTCAGGCCTGCTGCATACGGGACATTTCGGATTGTGGGGTGCGTTAACCTGTTTGGCTGTTAGGGGGAGCAATGACACAGAACAAGGGAAGAGACGCCACATTTAACATGCAGAGGAGCTACAGTCAGAGGAAGATTTCTGAAGGGACTCTCATCTTAAACCATTTACACAACATGAACCCCATCAATCAAAAGAGACAGAGAGAGAGCAGTGAAGCAGCCCAGGCTTTATGGAAACTATGTCATCCTTCTTCAGTTACCTGTGTTAGAGGTCCATCAGTAGCCTCTCTAAGTACTCTTGAGCAAGATGACAAAACTTTCCTTCTGTTGTAGTTAAATCCCTTTTATGTACACGTGTGACTGAGCTGAGAAGATGACACTGTCCCGAGGACGCTGCAACAAAATGCTCATTTTATGTTGCTCTCTAAAACCTGACACGTTAATATTACTTTAAAAAAAAATCTGGTTAACAGATTGCCTTAAAAAAAAAAAAGGTAAGTAAATATAATATAGCCTAATATAATTTTAGGTTATGTTTACATTATATCTTCTTGTTAAGTTGGTGTTTAATGCTACAAATCCAACCAGACAAGATAACAGGACTAGGTCATGGTGAGCTGGACATTGTCATGGCCATGACTCTATTGTAATAATAATGATGATAATAATAATAATAATAATAATAATAATAATAATAATAATAATAATAATAATAATAATAATAATAATAATAAAAAATAATAATAATAATAATAATAATAATAATACGTGACTGATTGTGGAGTTTTTAAGGTTGTGACAATTATGTGAATAAAACTGATACTGTAACCTAGGCTATGTGTCGATGTGATTGTGATAAGAAAATGTGACTAACGTAAATATCACAATTCAATGATAATACAGTATTTCACTATAGTTAAAAGGCAAAATATCCAATATACTGAAAACTGAAGAACAGATTTGTGCGTATTATTTGAGTCGTTGTTTGGACGGTGGATTAAAAGGCCTATCACACACACATAAACGATTTCGTTTACAGTCAGCGCTTACAAGTAGATTTTCAGTTTTAAGTTTTTGTAACAAAATTAGATGGACATAAGCACCATTTAATTTTTAACACAAAATGAAAATAGACCTCCGCCTGAAGGACAGGTCACGCGAGAACGTGGTTAAATTACGCAAATAAAACACCGTATGTTTATTTGATTTTCGACTGAGTATTAATAAATTAAGTCGAGCATGCACTGCATAATGTTTTTCAAAATTTGAAAACGCATTTTGGAAACGAATTTTTTAATTTTGCTCAACAAACAAGTACAAAAACAGTCGAAAGTTTGCACGTATAAGAAATTAAGCACACGAATGTAAACTTATTCGAGAGATATTTTTTCATTTTCATTTTGTTAAACTTTTTAAAATTATTATTATCAAGCACAATTATCTATGTTTAACCAAAATATGTAACTAATGTGAATACAAATAATATCAGCCTAATTCTAACTATAATAATGACTATAATAAGTCATTATCATGGTTGTGGCGCTTTGCCATGATATCAAAAAGGCTTCATTTATTATTTTTACCAAGTCTTTTACTACTGTTATATCCCTATAATTTATCTGTGGTGTAAAATATTTGTTTAATATCCCTAAAAAGAGATACTGTCAATATTGCTGGAGAATAAGGTATTAAGTCCTTATCTTAATTGTCATATTTAGTTGAAGATCATTGACATATGACACGTTTTTACTGATAACAATTAGGTTCATTTGATACTATAAGTAACAGATATTTTAAACACGAGCACAAACAGGCTCCTGTGAGAGTAGGTGCCAGATGTGAAGGCAGATGTGGACTACAGTCTGTGGGTAGACGCTGTGCTGACAGAGCTTCGCCACTAGATGGCGACAAAAGCTGTTAATGACTTCAACCTACAAAGGCTCTGAGCTCAGTGAGGCTTTTCTCACGCAGGCCTGATGGCCTAAATAGACACCAAGTTACAAAATATGCTATAGCCATGTGTGATTTTTACCTTGAAAACGATTTGTAAAGCCTAATCTCGATCCATTAAACATCCACGTCCAACTTGAACTAGAAAATATTAACGAAAATGACAAGATCACATTGCGTCTGAAACATTTATTGTCAAAACTTTGGCTATTGCAGTCAGAAAAGGGAGAATAGATAGTTGCAGTCAGATAGTATTTACATGTTTAAATATGCCTATATTTTCAGAGTACTCCTCTGCAAAATTATTCTAGACTGACGGACAGAAATTGCATAGGTTAGCCTGTTGGCAGGCGAGTTACTCTGAACAAAAACTCTGTTTAGTAAAAAAAAGACAGTGACATGGACACAGTGTGGGCAGTTGAAATGTTCAAGCGAACGTTTGATAACGTTTCATCAGATACTGGCTGATTAATTAACAGAGATTTATTTCAAATGGAGCGATTTGATTTCTAAAGACAGGGATGTTGTATAAACTGTTTTTCAAGCTTCCAAACAACACATTTTAATTAGCCTGAATACACCAAAGAAGTGTTGTAGCTCACTATTGCTTTTGTGGAGAGATATTTTTTTTGTTATTTCTCTTTAGAATGAATAAATATTGAACATAAAATTTGAGGTTAATTTTCTAATATTTACCATTATTATTATTATTTATCATTTATTTATCCACCAATTCGTTTACCACTGCACCACTGTCTAAAGACGAAAGTTATTATTATAACTGATTCCAGAGGCTTCAGTCTTCATTTCTGGGTTGGATTAAGTTGAATTATTGCTCGAGGTGTCTGCATGCCGTCAAGGCAGAATGTCTTATTGTTTGGTGAATATCTGAAGGAGATCATACATCCCCTCACAGAATCGCCTTGGTCAACGTGTTGCAAACCATTTCCGATCTTCTGTCAACAGGCCGCATCGACTGGTTCCAATTAAAACGTGAGGAGGAAGGAAATGTGTGGGTCAAAACAGAGCCGCTCTGGCGACAGAGAAACCGTTCATATCATGTAATAAATTATAGCACAGTTTTTTGGATGAAGGCACATCCATGTCCACCTCCTGTTTCAGCTAACTGGAGCTCTTGAATTTATTGACGACTTTCTTCTCCTTTACGCGCCTGTTCTGAAACCAGATTGTCACTTGTCTCTCTGTCAGGTTTGTCTGTGCGGATATCCTCCTCCTTTTGTCCTTGGTGATGAATTTATTGGCGGCGTACTCCCTTTCCAGTTCCTTGAGCTGCACCTTAGTGTATGGCACACGCTTCTTTCTCCCACGGCGGATAGAGCTGTCTCCACCAGATATAGTGTCTGTGGAGAAAGAAATACAAGATGACATTTTATTTTGCTAGACTGCACAGACAGAAAACGAAATTTACTTTTTTTTTCTTCGTTCAGGCGCATTATTAAAAATCAACAGTGAAAAAAAAATCATGAGGCATTACATGAAGATAATTTTGCAAGTTTAACTGCTCATTCCCATCCACGTAGCCTATTTCTGTGTTAATAAAACAATAATACCTTGCAACGAGGATTTCCACAGAGGATTTGACTGAGGCTGCTCCTTGGTGCAGTAAACTTGACCGCTCCAGCCATTGGTGATGGCCCATGGCTGGTAGGGCTCCATGGGCAGCAGAGACTCATGTCTTGGCTCAGAAGGAGCACTCAGCGCAGGGACTACAGGGACGTCCAGGTAGCTGGGCTGGTAAGGAGCAGAGGAATAGCCCTGATAAAACGCAAATTCCTTTGCCCTGGTTGAGAACTCCTCACCAGACACCGATGAGTCCATGTATTTATCGCCATAACCAGGGGGCTGCGCGCACGCTTTGACGCTGCCGTGTGACATCCTACAAGGGTAATAACTGCTGCCAAAATATCCGTAGGGCAAAGATGCATTGGGTGAGCTCTGGGTGGCAGAACAGGGGCTGCATTGTTTGCCAGGCTCCCCCATGCCAGAGACTGGCACCTCACTCGCAGTGTAGGTGGTGCTCGGAGCCAGCGAGGTTGGATGCGCTAACAAATTCCTGCACTGGTTCGCAGCAAAATTGCCTCCAGTAAATCCTTCCATGTTCTTGCTTCTTTCATCCAAGCCGCTGTCGTAGAGAAACATCACCGGGTCGATCCAGTGCGAGTGGAGGAGCAATGAAGCGGTCATAGCATGCCCTACATCGAGACGACCAACTCTTTTTCAAAATCCCCTCGACTGAACACAGACAGGGACTCGGGCAGAGTAACGATACCCACACGCCTGAGTACATAAAGATCGCAAGGTTATTGGCCAGGGCCAAGCACGTGATATGCAAAGGAGATGATAAACGTCGAAGCATCAGATAATGCAGATCAAGTTGTGCATTTGTGAAGATCTAAATCAGTATAATCCATGTTTTACATATGCACAGAAGCAATAGGGATATTTTCCCCAAATGTTAGAATCTCAAACTGAGTGACTGAGTGATGATGAAAAGTTAATCTTGTCTATCGTACTGTGCCATCATAACACGCTTATTTGATGAACTGCATGATGCATCGCATAGGGAAAAAAAAAAGTATGCTCTTTTTTTAGACAGGAATGGGTGCGCAATTACGCGTGCCATTTCAGCTGCACAAGCTCTTAATCTAAGAGTAAAGCAAAACTGGTTTCGGATATATGGATCTGAATTTAAGTCTTAAGATTGAACCTTTTTATGCGCTTTCAGTAAAGGTGCAGACTTTTAATGTACAATTATATTACTAAATAATCTGAACTGGCTGATTGGCTTAAAGAGAGGCTTTACGCATGATAAATATACAGGCGGATTAAAAAAAACAGAGACTATGTCTTATGGATACATTTAAAACGCATATGATAACAACAATAATAAATTTCCTTATCGTCACATTTGGCACTGCTAGGTATAAATACAGACACAGGTTAAGTGTCCACAAAATACCAAAAGCATGCCACATTTGGCTGCACCCTTCCTCATATGGGTTAGACGCGGCTGGAGGCCAAGGTCAAGTTGAAAGCTGCAGTCTGGCCAAATAGGCACTTCACGCCAGGAAACCCAAAGAGAAAACACCACTGAATGCCGAAGAGGGGGTTTCATCGACAGACTGTGTTCGTTTTTTAAAGACAAGTACCATTAATTTCAATTTCCTTATTTAACTCTATCAGATTTTGGCAATAAGGAAAAATAGTCATTTGTTATTAAATAGTGAGAATCAAAGCTCATGGTGAACTGTTTTATTCCTCCACTGGTGTAAAAAGTGATTTAAAGAGAAAAAACGTGCCTCAACGTGGCGTTTCTGCTGAAATGACTCCATCGGAGGGCTCTTGTTTTCCTGCGCAGAAAGCAGAGATAAATTTGGGGCACAGAGGCGATATATAAACAAATCCTTCATGAGCATGAGTCTGTAACGCAAGAATAAAATAAAAACGTTGTTTACGGTTTAGCCTACATATGGCACTAAAACACTGAGCTGTGTGGGCGCACTGTGATGGACTGAAGGAGGTGAATATGGACGTGAGAGTAAAGACTGGTGTCAAACAAAATACTGTTTTCACTTTCAGAATTCAGTTTTGTTTTACATTTCTAACACGAGACCACAGACGCAGAGAAACATATCCCCACCTAAATTTGAGCACCGTTTTTATTTTTAATAGAGTTTTCCCACCTTTTGAGGCTGTAAATCTTTATGGCCCAAGTTCATAGCTCGTAGGCAAGAGTGAGTCGTGGTCTACATTTCAGGAAAAAAAGCATAATGTTTTATGTTGATGAATAATTTCATGTGCGATTTTTGTTTTTATTGCATTTTCATGATAACCGACTTAGATTAACTATTTATTATTATTATTTGATATAGTACACCACGTTTGGGGTAGGAAAACTGCTTATTTTATTAAATTTCGCGTGAAACAGTCAGACAAAGTGAGTGTTGGCTGGACAGGAATCACCTCAGCCACGTTGTTCACACATTAGAGGGCGGCTGTCTGTCTAAACATCCAGCAGCTGGTGCGACATGTTATCTGAGTAGATGAGCCAGTTAAACGAAAAAGATGATCCATGACTAAACTGCAAACAGGTCAGGAGTTGTTGATAAAGAAGCGTTTCATTTGTTCACTTTATTTTCAATTCACTATGCTGTCAACACACATTCAGTTTGACACACGCGCTCTTGTAGCCTACACACATGCAGTTATGCAAATGACAGTATTTAAAATGAACCGAAATGTTATTATTAGTGACGGTGAAGTCACAGTCAGGACGAATACAAATGATGTGGAACTCCAAACCTTTAATTAGTCTCATTAAATTAAATACCTCTTTAAGTAGAAGTCGAAACGCTGACATCAATGTACGACTAAAACGCGTAGGTCTGAAATAGATCAGAAAATATACGTATATTATTTTTTTTCTATTGTACTAATCAAATTCAGTATAAGATACCGCTTAAGTCCGTAAATATATCATGAGCTTAATAAAACAATTGATTGTTGATTATTGTATTCTGACAATGTTTTGAATTACAGTTTTAATGATTTGTTCTAAAACGTTTTCAGAGCGTTCTTTACAGTTCTTTAAAAGGCAAAACAGGATTTAATTTATTTTTCTTTCTTTCTATTATTCATTTTACAACATGGCACACACAGTATAAATTTTGCATTGGGCAAGGAGGCCACGATTAAAGACGAGGGGTTCCCTCCTTAGTTTACTTTATTTATTTCGTTTAATTTCTGGATGCCCAAAGAACCATGATTATATTATTTGATCCCATAGACACTCAACAATAGAGCCTTCATAGCCTAATAAAAAGATAATCTGTCCAAAGGTATTTATTAGTTTCTGTCACCAGGGAAGTGGGGAAAACAGTAAAACTACTCAATAATGTATCTCTGAACCACCTCTTTAACCAGATCACATACATTTAGTCTATTCTGCGCGATCTTTTAATAAAGAATATAATAATAAACGTAATAATTTTCCATTTCCATTCACTGAGCCTCCGCTGAAACTGTTCGGGGTCTTCATGGCAAGGCTCCGATTTAGACCTTGATGACTTCAGACTTTGTCATTGATTCAAATGCAAAGACTAAAATAAAACCCCGGTTTGTTGCACCAGGCTACAATATGGATTAAGAACCATCTGGAACAAGAAAACAGCAAATAAAGTTTGTGACAAGTCATCACTTTTACAATGAAACATGCACCATTTTTTCCACACAGTCGTTCTATCTAAGACGTAGGCGCAACCATAAAAATGCATGCATCTTCTTGCTGATGCATAGGCCTACCGGAGTTTCAACATCACATAGATTATATAGAAAACACAAATGCATCATTATCGTGTTAACAAATAAAAACACAAATAGACTGCTGAATTCAAAACTTATTAGAAAGTGTAAGCAGCGCTGCAGCGGACGATATGAAGCTGTGTGTGTGTCACAAGTGTGCTGGAGGCCTGAGAGACCAAAGTGCTGCTCTGTTTGCAGTACCTATCAAGTAGATGACAACACAGCTCTTAGCCTACAGTGCTTAATGGACTTTTTATGGGTTTGTCTTGTGATCGCATGACCTATGGCACCTTGGCCCCTCAGTGGCTCTTGGCAAACTAGATCAGAAACATGCCGCCCTCCTGGTCTGGCCTGTAAGTGGGGACAGAAGAGGGGTCCACACATCCCCAAATTACTGAAGCTGAAGCTGGCTGCAGGATGCGACAGTCGGTCACAGCTGTCGGGGAGACAATATGCCATAAAAATATTCAAATCGTCATTAGAGAGGAATTTCTAGCATCGGGGTAAGATTTAATGGATAATTTAGATCTAACGGCAAAAATCTGATTGTTGTTAGGAACAACGTGTGCAGTTTGGGTCCTCTGTTTCTCTGCCCCGCTGCCACTGCATCTGCTCTGCAGCTAGGCTCCTCAAGTCAGATGTTTGTGCAACATTTTAGCGTGACTATGGAATCAGTGGGACACAAGATGCAAACTGGAACATTTGGGAGCGATTTAACTTACTAGCGCTCAGAGACACGAAGGGAAAATTGTACAGTGCGTGTCCAAATACAAGGCATTTAGCATTTAAATAGCCATTTTCATCGAGAGAGTTAGTATTGCATTTGCATCCAAGTTTGTGCACTGTTGGTTATTTAAGCTGTTTCCACGTAAAGCTCCTCCCTTTGAATTTATAACAGCTATTCAACAAAAACGGGATTTATGGCATTACTGCAATAAATCAGCAATCACTGAACAAATGTGGCGCCTCGGGTTGTTTTAAATGTTTTAAATTCTGTTTAAGGTAAATCAAGTTAAAAGTAGAATCAGCAGGATTTGTCCGAGCTGGTCAGAAACGCACCAAACACAGTTGATTGACGAGTCACATTCACAGGACGTCAGGACAGCAACGTTTTGGGTTGGTAAAGCGTCCTCAACACAGCAAATGAGAAGAGAAATGAAATGAGAAAATACGGAAATACAGGCAGAGGGCAGAGTTTCTGCAGATAAACCCACCACCACACACTTCTAGTGTGTAATAAGTGATGATCACGAAGGATTAGAGCTGCAACAATTAATCAAATATAAATAAAAAAATATTTTAAGAAAAAAGTCAAAATTGTATGATTTCAGTTTCTTAAATGTGAATATTTCCATGTTTAGTCCTTTGGGAGTAAATTGAACGTCTTAAGATTGTCAGAAAAACAAGACATTTAAGGACGTCATCTTGGGCTTTGGGAAAGACAGATGGACATTGTTCACCCTTTTCTACCACCCTGCCAAATAAATAACTCATTAATTGAGATAACAATTATTTAATTGACAATTAAATTAATTGTTAGTCATATCCCTAAAAGGGGTTATGTTTGAGTCTATACATTGTTTTTTAGGAAAATGTTGCATATCCAGAAATAAAAATAATTACAATTATAACATCACAATTTGTTTTTATTTCCTAACAGGGTATGATATGACACTCTGATCCCATAGTAACATTTCCCATGTCAAGACAAATAACCCCCATGAACGCAACATAAAGAAATGATCACAAACAAAAGATAAATACAGTATGAAGAGACTAAACAGTGTTTGCAGCCGTCTAGCCTTGATAAACAGAGATAATGAGTTCTTAACACCACAGATTCCCCTCAGTCATCTTTGCATATAAGAGCTGCAGAGCTGCCAGTGATCGACAGTCTGCTAATATTTTTGACCCTCTGTATATCTGAAAATTGACTTGTTTCTAAAACTGAAAGGAGTGTTGCATTTTAAAAAGGCTAAATCACACAGGAAACGTGATTTCCAATAGGAGAGAAGTGCACACATGATCTGTCACGCTGTGTTGGAGCTCAGTTGGCTTCCTGTCTTTTCACAACTTAGGAAAAAAAAAAAACAAAAGAAACAGTCCTCAGGGTGAAATGCACCCTAACTATGCTATGTTAGTCCTGTGCAGGGCCAGGAGACTGGCAAGGCTGTGGACGGGGTGGAGGCTGACATTACTGCTGGCCCTCCTCCTCACGCAGGAACTGGAATACGGAGGAGAAATCTTTATTGGCATAACCGCGTGCACACATCATACGGTATATCTGATGGGCTAAGGAGCCGAGAGGGACAGGAGTCTTTGTGTTGGTGGCTGTGTTCTGTGCGAGGCCGAGATCCTGAAAAAAAAAAAACAAAAAAAAAACAAAAAACAAAAAAACAAAAAAAACAGAAAAGCAAACATACGTTAGAAAAACCAACTGAGCTGAAAATTGAACTCTAAAACCAAAACCACCAGTCCACACACCACAGAGAATTTTTCTTTATGTTGTAATAATATGGGCTTGATTCCCTTTTAAGAGGGACGTAAACTACTAACAGTTGAGTGCAGCACTGTAAGTGGTATGTGACTGAAGATAGAAATTCTTATTTTTTCAACACTGTCATTTAAATCCTTGTCGCGTGCAACACAACAAATCTCTGACTAACTTAAGATACATCTGATACCTAGAGGGTCTCTGCAGGTTTCAACAAGCTAAATTTAAGACTTTTTAAGACCATTATGAATGCAATTTAGGGCCTATTTCACGACAATAATGAATGATATGAAAGAAATGTCCCAGAATGTTGTTATTGCAGAGTGGTTCTCAGAGCAGTGATGCTCCTGATGCAAATACAGAACAATGTTGAGTGATATCAGACATTTACTGGTGGCTTTTTATGATAGCTTTATGTTTTTCTGATTTCTTATGCAACTCTAATGCTTTAATATAACTCTTTATACCCAGAGTTTCTAATTTGAGTGTTTTCTTGCACAAAGTGCAGCAGGCTTTGTATTTGTTATTTTCAACAGGCCTCAACCAAACACTTAATTGCCTTGTGAACGTGCACTTACCCATTTTAGATGAAAGTCACATTAACAGAAACAATTTTAACTCATTACTTCTAAAAATAGCTATTTTTTTGACGAGAGGAGTTGCCACGTTAGCCCACAAAACACATCGCGAGACACGATGCACAGTGTTGCAATGATAAATTCTTTGCCTGTGTGGTTATTCGTTTCATGTTGTCTTTCTTTTGTAGTTTAACCCAAAACATATTTAAAAGCAAGGCTTAAGTTAATGCAGCTTTATAAAAGAAACGGTAACTTCATCATTCTATCAATTAAAAAAAAAAAGAAGTCTCAATCATATTTAAGACATTATAAGGCATAAAATTCAGATTATTGGATTTTAGACTTTTTCAGACTTCAAGGACCTGCAGAATCTCTGTACATACAATATGAATGAGAACAAAAGTGAAACATACATTTTTGAATCCTTTGTAGCACAAACATCAGGGCAAATAGAAACTAAGGTTGTGAAAAGTTTGGATACTTCAATACTTTTTCAAAACCATGTGTTTAAAATGATATAATATCCATTAAATTACAGCAACAGAAGAATCAAAGCTATAAAAAAAAAAAAAGATCTAATGCTCACTCAAGACCACAGTTCAGTTTAGTCTTTATTGTCATGCCTGAAATTAGCATAGCAAAACCAGACAGTGTTCAGTGACTCTGTACCTGCACTGTGTGCTGGAAAAAAGAAATATAAAAAGAAAAAATAAATAAATAAATTTTGTGTGCAGAGGAATTTTTTCCTTTTTGGTATCTAGTATCTTTTTTTTTTTTTTGGTATTGTGTCGAAGTTGAAACTTCTGGTATTGTGACAACTCTAATAGGAACAAATTAGTTATGAAAAATAGAGGAAACAAAACTATTACAGCCATAAAATATGGGTAATTTCCTCATATTTGACAAGGGCAACATTACAGCAACGGTGCTCAATATTGGGGTCATCAAACTGACCTTAGCCATCAGTTGGGTGCCGAAGCCTCCCTGGTAGTTGTTCCCAGAGGGGACTCCCTCCATAACTCCTGGCACAGGGTTGTAGGTGTCACTGGACCAGCACCGACCTGAACTCATGTTCAGGATCTTGGCCAGCAGTATGGGATCAAGACCAAGTCTGTGAGTGAAGACAAATTACATTTTACTTACACAAAGTCAATTGCTGCTGCTGCATCTATCATTATGATTTATAACCGCTGCATAATGCTGTTATTTTTCTACACAAAAGATTGTTCACCTGATTCCCAAGTTCATTGTCTCTGAAGTCCCGATCATTCCAATGGCAAGAAGCATGTTGTTACAGATTTTAGCAGCCTGTAACAAAAAATAAAATAAAATAAAATAAAATAAAATAAAAAAATAAAATAAAATAAAATAAAATAAATAAAATGGATAATATTCAATAACCTGAACTCCATTTTCATTGATTATATTAAATGTCATTAAACAATTAACTAAAACGTTCATCATTCACTCACAAACTACTTTGATGTCTGAATGACAATTGCATTGTGACAGTTTCTGGAAAATGTGAAAAACTGACTCATACCTGTCCAGTTCCAACCTGACCACAGTACACCACATTGGCTCCCATGCAGCTGAGAAGTTCTTTGGCTGCAGTAAATTCCTCCTCTGCTCCTCCGACCATAAAAGTCAGTTTACCCGAACTGGCAGCACCCACACCTGGGAATGGGAAATCATGCTTACAAAACAAAGAACCAAGTAATCCCTCTATACCAACCAAACAGAGATGGTCGGTATAGAGGGATTTCAAGAAATCTGTTGAAATGTGGTGAACAAACGTTAAATTGATGGAAAACAACAAAACAAGCTAATTTATAGCTAAAAGCAATTATTGTTAATTATAGCAGCCTTCTCAAAGTAGCTGGAATAGCAGCTACAATTCTTAACGAAACGAGCCAGATTCCAAAAATGTTGGGATGCTGTGTAAAATGCAAGGAAAAACAGAATAAATTCAAATTCAATCAAGTGAGAAAACAGCATCAAAATCAAATAATAAATAAATAAATAAAGTAAAAAAAAAAAAAAAAAAAATAATAACCAAAGGAAGGTAATATACAATAAATAAGGGACAATCACAGCCATTTAGGTATTAAAGCAAGTCTGTGAAAGTATGTCTTTAAAAAAAAAAGATTTGAAAGAGGAAAATAAACTATAGTCTCACAGGAGAAGATAGTCCAAAGCTTTAGGACACTGTCGGAAAACATTTTTCAAGGCCTCGTCTAGATTTAGTAACAGCTGTTTCTGGATCTATTCACACATTTGATGGTACATTCGGGTTCACATGGGGATAAAAGCTCACTGATATACAATAACCAGGTGCAAGCCATGCAGGTGCCAAGAAATTAAACAACATAGTCTTATAATTAATTCTAAAGTTTACAGGAAGCCAGTGGAGAGAGGCCAAGATGGGTGTAATACGTTTCCCCCTCCCTGGTCTTTGTGAGCATCTGCCAGCAGCATTTTGTACTAACAGGAATCTAGAAGACTGTGCTGCTGGAAACAAGTGGGAGTTAAAACAGTCAAGCCAAGAAAAAAGGAAAACACAAGACTGGCATAATCGCTTCAAAATTCATATTGAATGGCGGTAACTTTTAAAAAATGTATTGAGAAGTAAAGAAAAACATTTAGTAATAGAGATTCCTGCCATTCAGAGTAACAATATTTCCAAAATACTGTAAGAAGTCTCCAAGACATCTAATCTTGGAGAATGTGAAGACAGAGTTATCAGTAAAACAAAGAAAACTCTATGTGAATGACTCGTGCAAGAAGTGAATTAAGGAGCATTTTACATGTACACAACACATTCAGAACATGGTTCTCAATTGGGTTTTTTACTGCAGTTTGCAATGCTGGGGTAGAGATGCATGCAGAAAGAAAAAGCCCATTATTTCTGGTTGGAAGGAGAAACACACCTATTTTAAAATATAATGAAATGCTATTATCAAATACTATTTTGATGCAAAGAGGCAAAACTTAAGCTTTTTAATTTTTCCACAATTGGAGTATGCAGGCTACATATAAATGGGAATATCAAAGGAATATTAATTTTTATTAGCCACATCAACAGCTTAGTAGGACTATTTGGAAAAAGGGCAAAAACGAATATTTTGTGCATATAAATGTAGTCATACATAAACTGAATTGTTCAAATAATAAACTGTCCCAACCTAGTTTTTAATTTCAAAAGCAACTGGAAAAAAAAAGCAAGTATGTATGTATAGAGCACGCCTGACGGTTAAAATACCAAAGCTGTCAGAAAGTAGGTTTGTGGATTTTCTGCAGTGGAAGAATTTTTCTCTCAACTGAGCAAAACTTTTTCCATATTTAAAGTGAGAACTAAGGCCTGAAACCTGAGTAGAACCCTGCTGTTTACAATCAAAGGAAGCACAGACAACTGACAGTTTTGGGGGTATTTTGGAGAAAAACTCATTCAAGACCTAACCAGCAGACATTTTTGTCAAACGTAACCTATTGTTATTTTCAGTAAAGTCTGCTAGGAAATTGCGTTGCCACTCCCTGTAAGATAAAAGTTCACGGGTCTCTATTTCTGTTATTTCTTCTACTCAATCATTTTAATAAAAGATGGCAGTTATCTCATCTGGTTGTTGCATTTTTTCACACGAAGAAACAACTATCAGACACATGCTGACTCAATTATGTCCCCACCACCATGTGTGCTTTTATGTCAAAGCTTTAACTACGCTGGATTAAACAGTCACTACATGCCACTGTACTTCTTTTGATTTCCGTCTGACCACTGGAGATGTTCAAAAAGTTTCATTTAGGAGCTAAAGCCTGCTGATTGACGTGATGTATCGAAGTATGACATCCGCTTCAGTTTGCACTAGTTAAACTGCCTCTGCCACACACATGCACTCAGACACACACAAGTTCAAGGCAGAAAGTTGGACAACTTTAATCCATGTGCACTACCACAGGACGGAAGCATATAAATCATTTCTAATCTTTAGGGCCAGGCTATAAAATGGACCACAATCAATTCAAAGAAAGTGGCTGTCCTGACGTTGAAAAGGCCAAGTTCAAACAAACTGTTTCTGTGTGGACCCCCAAGAAAGTCAGAGAGCACGCACTTTACAGCTACATACATTTGTGCAGGCAGAAACTACTGCTCCTCTACCTTGTCTTCATTAGATGGATGCTGTTGGTGCTCCTTTTCTACCACAATGTAAGCACAAAGCAGCATAAGTGGCAACAGTGAATTTACCACAATCGAAATAATAAATGTTAATTTAAAGTTCAACTTGAAAGTAGGAAAAAAAAGTGTTGCACACTGGCTCCACATGCATTTCTTTTGTTTGGACGATGCTTTGGCTTAGGTGTAAAGCTACAAAGAATGTGGTCTAGCATTGTGGATGAATTGTGTTATTTTTGGTGTTTGAATAGAGCTAGATCCTATGTGCCTCCTTTTTGGTCTGACAGATTGTCATATTGTAATTGTCAAACACAAGGGATTATTCAATTTACTGACTTTTGCTGCTAGGAAGAATATTCTGCTCTTTTGGATCAAAGACATTGCTCCAACTAAAAAGTGGTGGCATAATCTTGTAATGGAGCATATGGCCAGTGAATACATCTCATGTATGTGTTGCTCTTCTGTGGACACCTTCTATAAAGTTTTGGGCCTTTACCTAAAATACATTGGACCTACACTCTCATCCTTTATGCTGCAAGGACTTATTAAACTGGCCTAGCATGACATTGTATATTTTCTATTGTACAACCAGGGTAACTGTGCCATCTGTTAACTCACTTATGCATTTCACATCGTCTGTTTCTGCAGTGGGGGATGTGGAGGGTGGGGTTGGACATAAGGCCCTTTTATTTATTATTTCTTAATTTATTCTTATCATGTCATATCTGAGCTGTTCTGTTCAGTGTTGTTTATGTAAAATCTCATAAAAAATATTATTCCAAAAAATAAAAAAAATAAATAAATACCATTTCAAGTTTAATGTTGTCATACTCCAGAGATGTCCTGATCTACACATTGTATTCTACAGACTTAAGAAAACATCACACAGATCACCACAAAAATCACACAGATCATTTAAATGTTTTTCAATGAAAATGAGAGTAATGATGTAAAAACTACCATTCCCTCTGATCTCAAATCATATTGCAATTGCAAAAGATAGTTTTTTCAAAACTGTTCAATCCTAGCATATATGCTACATTCGTCACTCGAAATAAGTGGGGTATCTGGCATATGTGCTGGCCGAGACGCCAATTAAATGGCGTGCAGACTGTGCCGTACGCTGATGTGTAAATGATGCGGACTGTGTCTTTTCTCACCCTAATGATGAAGTGTGATTATCTAACCACTATCACACGTGTAAATACAGTGTGGCCTATATAACATACCAGCGCATTTGTTTTCACTATAGCTGTTGATATTGACGAAGGCCCGAGGGTCCTCACCGTCACCTACATAAAAGAAATGCATATGAAGTGTGCAACACTTTTTTTCCTACTTTCAAGTGTGCCTCTAGTGATCAGCACCTCACCACAACTGCTGATGTGCATTACTGTTCTACATTATTTAAAAGTCAACAGAACATAGAGAAATGAATGAAGTGAATTTAGTTAATATGTTATTCTAAAAGTTAGTCCACTCCTCTGTATTCTACACATATAATAGATATACTATAATAAATATCAGAAGTCATGCTGACACAAGGGAGGATGTTAGATCTCCCTTTCCGATAATGTAAAGCTAAAATGATCAGTTGATTAATTGAGTTACTGAAAATAACAGTGCAACTATTTTGATAATTGATTCATCACTTGAGTAACTTTTTAAAGCAGAAATTGCAAAAGTTCACAACTTCTAGCTTTTCAAATTTGAATTATTTTACTTCCTGGTTTTCTAAGACTTCTATGATAGTAAACTAAGATGTCACCCTGGGAACTTGTGAGGGGAGTTTTTGCTATTTGATGACATTCTACCAATATAAATCGAAAAATTGTCCTCAATGTGGAAATTTGCCTTCGGTTTCACCATAAAACATGTCATCAAAAAATGCAAATATGCAATGCATATGACAATAAATCATTTCAGCATACATGTTCATAAAAGTGCAACTCATAATACACAAGTCCACACTATACATCAGCGTTTCCCAATCTTGGTCCTTAGGGCCCACTGCCCTGCATGTTTTAGCAAGTATTACGTTGCTAGATCATTGAAATCCTCAGTTTTTTTGTCACCCATTTCTACACTTCACTGCCAGCCAGTTCAGAAGCCTCCAAAATAGTCTGACTCACCAGACATAGAGTCTGGCCATTAGCCTGCCATTGGCTGCCTTCAGACGGCATTCTCTGACCCTTCCACTGTCTGCGTGTTATCGCTTTCTAAATCCCAGATGCTTCGGAAAACAACAACCACCACCTCCAAGCTAGCAGCCGACACTCTGAAGATCGCAAGTTACCCTAACCTAACCTGATCGCTAATGGTATGAATGTAAACAAGCTAGCAGCTGTTACCTTTTTTTTGCAGGTATTTAGCCATTTAATACTTGGGCTTAACTCCCCATGTGCAAATGTTCCACCAAAATAAGTTCCCCCTGATACTAATTCGCAGGGACACCATTACAGCATCGCTGTGTCTTAAGACGGTTTAAAAAGACATACAAGCAAGCCAGAGCATTTTTTTTATAGCAGAATGAAGTTAAATTAACACCTCTCCATAACAATTTAACATAAACTAAACATTACAACTATTCTGCATTTATTGCAGGGCCTTTGTATGGCTGCAAAAGGTTTGACTAGTGAAGACCACCTGATAAACCAGCAACCTGTAAATTTATTATACAACCTATATTGAGATTGAAAATGTAGAATTTACCTCCTGATACAGGTGCATCCATAAAAACTGCCCCCATCTTTCTCAGCAGCTGCAGCCATTTCTTTTGAGACAGCTGGGTCAATGGTGCTGGAGTCAATGAGCAGTGAGCCTTTCTTCACCTTTCTGTTGGAAAAAGTATGCAATTTAGAATCTGACTTAAATCTATGGGATAATTACATACGAACATACTGAAGGAGAAACCGAGTGTACTTGAGAATGCCGTTGGGTCCAGTGTACACATCTATGACATTGGGACTAGAGGGAAGCATGGTGATAATGCGGTCAGCCTTATCTGCGACCTCAGCAGGACTATCCAGAATCTGAGAAAACACACAAAATCATGAGGTAAGAGAAAAATCAGGTGAAAAGTATTTAAAATTTAAAGAAGGGTGTGCATATTTGAGCCTCCCACCTGAGCACCCAGCTCCTGCACTTCTTTGCAGGACTCCGGGAACACATCTGTAGCAATGACTGGGTATCCGTGCTTTAGCAAGTTCTTTGCCATTGGGTTTCCCATATTGCCCAGACCAACAAACCCCACCGATGTCTTCGAGGCCATAGACCTTGTGGAGACTACAACAAAATAGCCAAATGGATCAATGATAAGACAAGATATCCTTGTTACATATTCAAGGATAGAGATGAAACGATCACCAGTTATACTTGATAAACCTCAGTAAAATTCCAGGTGATTAGTATTACCGTTACAAATTTTAATTATCATTAAAAATGTTAACACTGTGCAGCATCAACCAAAGTAAACAACAGTCTTCCAGACACAGGCGCAGCAATGTGGGTTTGTTTTGTGTCAGTGAAAACACTGACGTCACAAAGTACATGACGCCATCTCTAATCCTTGAGAAGTTTTCGATAGAAAACTTGCTGACGTGGCTTCAAGTGTGCATTTTTACTTTTTGAACTTTTAGCTCATTTTAAAAGATAGAAAATGCAGCAATACTTGTAAAAGCACCATTCAAAGTCAGCCCCTCCTCCCCAGCTGAACAGACCAGAGAGAGGGAGACAAACAGAGCGCGACTTAAGAGAACGGCATTAGTGAGACGAGAGCAGTGAATCACAGACATAAAATGTTACTTTTTGATTGTTTCACAGCAGTTATGTTGTGTGTGTGTGTGTGTAAAGCTCTTTCTGTGGCTCTCACAGACAGTGAGCAGAGGAAAGAGACACAAAATGCAATGTAACTGCTCCATTGGTTGCTAAATTTTTATAGTTTTGACCTCAAAACCTGTGCGCTGTATTGACTGGGAGCTACAAACCACTGCTGAAGCCCACAAACATACAGAGCACAGCAAAATATAAGAAAATTAGGAAATACAGGCAGAGGGCACAGTCTGTGCAGATAGAGACACCACCACAAAGTGGATCATAAATGATCATTTAGAGGCATTATGTTTATGAGACAATGCTGTATACTATGCTTTTTTTAATGCAATAATACTGATGAGGTAATTGTAGTCAATAATTGTAATTTTCATAACCATTTCATCTCAATTCAAGGACAAAAGCCCTTGTCTGCTTGTCATTAATCAAGATGCCTCATTTTCCTCAACAGTGTTAATCTATTAGTACTGAAAAACCTTGTTCAGATGTAATGCCTTGTCTAAGTGTGCAACGTTTACATTTCATTTAGGTATGTAATTCCACTGTAATCGCCCTTCATTCCCAAAGTCATCTGATCTAATGGCACCCAAGCCCTTTTCAGTGTTTACTTAACTATTCCCTGATAACAGAATGTTTTTTTCATTTCAGTTCAGTTCAAAGAAATATGCCACAGAAACTACTTTTCTGGACCTTATCTTCACATTAATAACAATAAACAAAAAAGGGAAAGTAAAACAGACAGAAAGATATGTTAGCATGTTTCACTTCCATTTGTTTATCCACATAACCTACTAAATATGTCTGTTTAAGTTAAAGCAGAGAGCCACCACCATCTTTCTATGAAGGACTTAACAACGTGCACGGTGACTGACATACTGACATTACATAATGTTCCCTTAAATAAAAAGTCAGGATACAGCAGGACACGAGAGCAAACGCTGACAATTCACACTCTTCACCGTTTTGCAATACTGCAGTCGAGGCGCATTGACCGCTGGCTTGTAGCTCTGTTACACGACCCGACACTACAACGAGACATAACTAACAGAAAAGCTTCTTAATAAACCAGCAGATTGTGAGCTGAAGCAGCTGCACCCAGAGCTGCGACAATGAACTCAAACTTCTCTACCAACATTTCAGACAAAAGTAGTATTTTCACGTCACAAACAGCGTTAAAGCATTAACTCGAGCTTCTAAAGTAAGCGCAGCGACGTGCACAAAGCGTCTAGAGTCTCAATTTGATCTCCTTACCAAGTGCAAAGTCAACATGCTTGCAACACTTTCCAACTAGGTACCGAGACCCTCTCAACACAGCAGCCATGCTTCTTTCCTCTTGACCTTACGTGTGACGTAACTGTACGTGCATTAATGGCAGTTGTTCCCTCCAATCAAATGGTAGACAGGCGCAGCACGGCCTCCCAAATCAGCCACTGAGCTGCAGAGGAGGGCTTGTCTGTGAGATACAGGTCTACGTGCTCTCATATCAACAGATAGATGTGTGCATTTGTTTTATAGTAGGTATATTTATGACTTTACATTTCCCAACAGTCATATGAAACTCTAAGGCTTACTGAAGAGGTCTTGTTTACAGCAGGTCCCCCAAAAGCTGGGATTAGAGCTGTTTTATCTACAGTGGTGGAATAAAAACTACTCATCATGCATATTCTATTATTTAATCATTATTACACTTTAATGTGCAAACATTTGACTGTTATAGCTGGCTGGGATTGAGCTGATTTGAACTAGTAGTCTAATCGGATATAGAAATCCACAATATTTTATGATTGAAGTTGAAATTTATCTTGCTGTAAATTGAATTATATCCAAAGTAACCACTAACTAAAGTTTTTTTAAAATAAATGTAGTGAAGTAAAAAAGTACAATACATTATCAATATAGTGGAGCAGCTTCTGAAAAAAAAAAACAGCATAGACCAGATGGTCACCAGTCAAACCAGTTTAAGCGGGTCAATTTACTGGTGACCAGCCCAAAGTGTGTTTTCCTTACATTTTTGATTGTCCTGCTAGTCACCTGCACAGACCAGCATGAACCTACATTGCTAATCACAATAATTTATGCTGGTCTATGCTGGTGACCAGTCTATCCTGGTGGTATTTGCTGTTGTATGCTGGTGGTGGTTTAAAGGGACAGTTCACCCCTAAATCAAATTTGCACATATTTCCCCTGGCCTGTAGTGCTATTTATCCATCTAGATTATTTTGCTGTGAGTTGCAGAGTTTTGGAGATACTGGCCTTCTCCCCAATATAATGGAACTAAATGGCACTCAGTTTGTGGTGCTCAAAGTACTAAAAAATGTATTTAAAAAATTCAAAACCAGCATCTCTTTCCAAAAGTCATAACCCAGTTACTCTAGATAATCCACACGCCTTGTTAGGAGCAGTTTCATGTAGGAACAACTTTATTTCCACAGTCAAATCTACTGGAACACTTTAGAATCTAGCAGAACTACTTTTTTCTACTAGAAATACAGAAGTTCCTCCATGAAACTACTGACATCAAGATCTGTGGGTTATTTTGAATAACCGGGTCATGATTTCTGGTACACACTGGTTTAGAATTTTTTACATGTACTTCTGCACCACAAGCCGAGTGCCATTTAGTCCCATTCTACTGGAGAGAAGGCAGATATTTGTGTATACCTCCAAAACTCTACAACTCACACACCTGGATAAATGGCACTACAGGCCAGGGGAAAATTATGTATTTTTCATTTTGGGGTGAACTGTACCTTTAATGTGGTGTTTGTGCTGGTCATGGTGGGGATCAGTGATGCGTTTTGCTGGAGTATGCTGGTATTCATTCAGGGACCAGCCTTGCGTGAAGAGGATGGATGATCACAGTGAATTTCAGCCGGTTGCCCACACTACAGTGCACATCAATACAGTACAGTACAGTACAATACTAAACCATGCAAAAAAGGAGGTTTGTAAACAAGAAACCTGTCTATACATTGCATGTATTACCTGATTATTTAGTAACTAATTCCTCCTTATTCTTACGCTGCAGGGAAGAAGACTCCAGCCCAGAAAGAGGATTTTTTCAGCCAAGGAAGACAACTTGTTCTACAGTTTTGGTTCAAATTCCATTCCAGGGTTTTTATTCATTTTCACTTTTAAAGGAGCAATATGTAAAAATGAGTACTATAGTCTAAATAGTGAGTTGGTGACATAGATAGTCTATTAAATAGGTTGAAATCCTATTTAATATATGACCTATATGGTTGACTTGAGTTGTCTCCCCATGCTGCCTCCTCCCCAGACTCTGGGCGCAAAGTGAAACACTGCAGGAGCGCAGTATGAGCACAACATGAAAACAAGTGAGGATGAGGCCTCTATTGTAAGTTCATCAGCTGTTTATAATTCTGTCCGTTGATGTAAAGTTCAGCCTGTTATCCTGAAAATAAAAGCCCACTGCTCTGAAAATACACACTCTGGAGTTTGAGTTCAGTGACTGCCTGTCTTACTGTCTGCCAGACTCTGCTAACATTTTGTTCAATTTAACTCTTATAAATATCTATGTCTTCTGCAAGATTATTAATGATTTCTTATGACTCATAAACAGAGACTAACTCATTCAGAGAACATTCAGCATTAGAATAAAATAAAGAATAAAGAGAATAAAATATTAATAAAATAATAAAAAATAATAAATAAAATAAATAATAATAAAAATAAGAAAACAAAATGATAAAGAAATTCAGATATTTGATATCTGATATTAGCTTCTTTTTTTTTTTTAAATTCTTTATGAAGAAATATTATGGCATTTTATTTCTTATGAATTATATACATTTTCTTATTCAGCTTTCTTTTCTTGCTATTTCTTCATCATGCTTCTGAAAAGTTGGTGATATTGAACTTGGCATAGCATGCAAAGGCCTTTTTAGGCAGTGTCCAGATTTCAAAGTGACCTGTCCCAGATTATCAAATTCAGGCAGATTATTTTAATTAATTTAGTTAATTCTACATAATTACATTGATTTTAGGTTGCCAACTTTGCCAATAAAACTAGCCTTTTGACTAGTCCTGGCATATTTACAGTAATGTTTATTAACATGCGCTGTCCCCGAGAAATTAATTAATTAATTAATTTAATTAATAATTTGAATTAACCACGCCCCTGTCACCTGTCCATCCCGAACCAATCACGTTCCGGTTTTCGAGTACCCTGGCCCAAGTTACTTCCTTTATAATGAAAGGTAAAAGCCATGATGGCGTCTGCAGGTCTGCGGGTTAAAAAAGCCAAGTCGGTCCCTCCGGAAAGTGCAAATATTTCTAGAACCAGCGGATCAGTAAACTCCCTACACGACACGGTGAGTCGGCGAAAGCCAGGTCTTCATTTTGCCCTTTTTAGCCATTTATTTTCATTTTTCACAAACTTTTGGGGTTTGATTTTCTGTTTGAGAGAGAACTGAACTGAGTTATTGTCAAGTCTAGAAGGGAACCCTTGATTTGTGGAACTCTCGCGATCTTGGATATTTTGTGTTATGGGCTGAACTGGGCAGGCCTAGTTTTGTGTTCTTTGATATACCATTTGAAATTGTAAACTGACGGTGTGTATTTGTTTGAAGAGAGTTTATTTCTTGCCTTGAAAATAGCTTATGAAATTGTTTGTTGTCAAAAATTACCCAGGGGTATTGTGTGTTAAAACCTGTATGTCCATTCTTTGTGGGGTTTGATTCTGATTTGGCCCTTTTGGCTTGTGAACTCGAGTGCAAACTGGCACCTGGAGTCGATTGAGAGATACATGATTAATTTATTTGAGATGTTTTAGGTTTAACCCATGTGGAAAAAGATGATTTACTCTTTGGTGTAAAAACTAAACTGAACCACTGAAACTGTCCCACAGCTCCTAATTTGATTTGTTTCCGGGGAGAGGGTTTACTTGGGCAAAATTTTTAGATACTGAACAAACTGAGTTCTTTTGCTTTTTTAAAATTTTTATTTATTTTTTATTTTTTGCTGAAGCCCTGAAAAGTGGTGTGTTATTTTGGACTTTCCTGAAAATTACTCTCTCTGGTTAAATGTGTTTTTTTCATTGTCCCATCAATACACGATTTATACTGAACTGACTTGTGCTGCATTGTCACCCTGGTTAGTTGTTGTATTTGTGTGCTGGTGGATAATTTTTATGAAAAGCGGGTTTATGTGTATTACAGTGTATTCATGTGTCCATGTGGGGGAACGACCTTTAAAATCTCAAACAGTAAATTGTCAGATGAACTGTGGCTGGCACCATTAAAAACAATGATGAAATGTTTTGCTGACAATCAGTGCATCATAGTGATTTCACAAAATGTTGAGCGGGGATGGAAGTAATGAATGACAACTACTCAAACTACCACGATCTAAACATGTTTTCATAGACTAGGCCTCATTCAACAGTTTTTCCCACAATTTGAAATGTAGTTACCCACATCCATCTTTTTGGACATGTTTTCTTATAATATTCCAGTCTGCTGACCTACATTTTCTATTCTTACAGTTGATTTGTGCTGCAGACTGGCCTGGCTCAGTTAATCACTACAGAATCTTTCAGGCCTCTTCTCTTTTTCAGCACCTGTCACAGGTAAGGTATTTTTAATACTATGAAACACAGGGTTATGAGACATTTCTGAAAGTAATTATTGTTATTCTGGTTGACATTATTTTAAAACCCTTATGCATTCTGTGTATAGTCAATTCTTATTACTTAATTTGGGTTTATTATATACGTGTTTTGAGATATATATATATATATATATATATATATATATATACACATACACACATACACACACACACACACACAGAGTACTGTGCAAAAGTTTTAGGCAGGTGTGAAGAAATGCTGTTAAGTAAGAATGCTTGCAAAAATCTAAAATGGAATTGTTTCCCAACTCAATTTGCAAAATGCAGCCCCAAAGTTGCAAGGAACCTCCACCATGCTTCACTGTTGCCTGCAGACACTTAGTGTACTGCTCTCTAGCCCTTCAGCAAACAAACTACCTTCTGCTACAGCCAAATATTTCAAATTTTGACTCATCAATCCAAAGCACCTGCTGCCATTTTTCTGCACCCCAGTTCCTACGTTTTCGTGCATAGTTGAGTCACTTGGCCTTGTTTCCAAGTTGGAGTTTGGCTTTTTGGCCACAATTCTTCCATGTAGACGACTTCTCCAGACAGTAGATGGGTGTACCTGGGTCCCACTGGTTTCTGCTGGTTCTGTTTCTGAGCTGATGGCACTGCTGGACATCTTCCGAGTTTGAAGGGAAGTAAGCATAATGTGTCTTTCATCTGCTGCACTAAGTTTCCTTGGCCAACCACTGCGTCTGTGGTCCTCAGCGTTGCCCGTTTCTTTGTGCTTCTTCAAAAGAGCTTGACCAGCACATCTTGAAACCCCAGTCTGCTTTGAAATCTTTGCCTGGGAGAGACCTTGCTGATGCAGTAGAACTACCTTGTGTCTTGTTGTTGTGCTCAGTCTTGTCATGGTGTCTGACCTGTGACATGACAATGTCTTCCACAATCTCACCTTGGTAGCAGAGTTTGGCTGTTCCTCACCCAGTTTTAAGCCTCACACACAGCTGTTTCTGTTTCAATTAATGACTGTTTCAACCTACATATGAAACTGATGATCATTAGCTCCTGTTTGGTATAATTGGTTCATCATACACCTGACTATGATCCTACAAAACCCCTGACTTTGTGCAGCTATTATCTAGAACCTAGAAGAATCGATGCTGTTTTGAAGGCAAAGGGTGGTCACACCACATATTGATTTGATTTAGATTTTTCTTCTGTTCGCTCACTTTGCATTTTGTGAATTGATAAAAATAAACTATTCAATTTTATATTTTTGCAAGCATTCTTACTTTACAGCATTTCTTCACACCTGCCTAAAACTTTTGCACAGTAGTGTGTTGTGTGTGTGTGTGTATGTATGTGTGTTAATATATATATATATATATATATATATATATATATTAGAGTGAAACTTGAGAATATGGAATGAAATCTGACATCATCCTACTGGTGCCACCCTGTGTTTTCAATGTGTATTATTGCTTAGCTTGATGCTAACACATACAGTGGCTTGCAAAAGTATTCATACCCCTTGAACTTTTCCACATTTTGTCACAAGTGCGGTGTGTATGTCTCTACCAGATTTGCACATCTAGAGACTGAAATTTTTGCCCATTCTTCTTTCTTCTTCTTCTTTAGATGGAGAGCATTTGTGAACGGCAGTTTTCAGATCTGGCCACAGATTCTCGATTGGATTTAGGTCTGGACTTTGACTGGACCATTCTAACACATGAATATGTTTTGTTTTGAACCATTCCATTGTAGCCCTGGCTTTATGTTTAGGGTCGTTGTCCTGCTGGAAGGTGAACCTCTGCCCCAGTCTCAAGTCTTTTGCAGACTCCAACAGGTTTTCTTCCAAGATTGCCTTGTATTTGGCTCCATCCACCTTCCCATCAACTCTGACCATCTTCCCTGTCCCTGCTGAAGAGAAGCGCCCCAAGAGCATGATGCTGCCACCACCATGTTTGACAGTGGGGATGGTGTGTTCAGAGTGATGTGCAGTGTAAGTTTTCTGCCTCACATAGCCTTTTTACATTTAGGCCAAAAAGTTCAATTTTGACGTCATCTGACCAGAGCACCTTCTTCCACATGTTTGCTGTGTTGCCCACATGGCTTCTGGCAAACTGCAAACGGGACTTCTTATGGTTTTCTTTTAACAATGGCTTTCTTCTTGCCACTCTTCCATAAAGGCCATATTTGTGCAGTGCACGCCCAATAGTTGTCCTGTGGACAGATTCCCCCACCTGAGCTGTGGATCTCTGCAGTTCATCCAGAGTCACCATGGGCCTCTTGGCTGCATCTCTGATCAGTGCTCTCCTTGTTCGGCGTGTAAGTTTAGGTGGACGGCCGTGTCTTGGAAGGTTTGCAGTTGTGCCATACTCTTTTCATTTCCAGATGGTGGATTGAACAGTGCTCCGTGAGACGTTCAAAGCTTGGGAAATTTTTTTATAGCCTAACCCTGTTTTAAACTTCTCCACAACTTTATCCCTGACCTGTCTGGTGTGTTTCTTGGACTTCATGATGCTGTTTGCTCCCCAATATTCTCTTAACAAACCTCTGAGGCCGTCACAGAACAGCTGTATTTGTACTGAGATTAGATTATACACAGGTGGACTCTATTTAGTCATTAGGTCAACATTCGATCATTCAGCAATCATCAGGCAACTTCTGAAGGCAATTGGTTGCACTCAGAGAAAAGGGGCTGAATACTTTTGCACACCGCACTTTTCAGTTTTTTATTTGTAAAAAATTTTTTAAATCATCATAATTTTCTTTGTACTTCACAATTGTGTGCCACTTTGTGTTGGTCTTTCACATAAAATTCCAATAAAATATATTTATGTTTGTGGCCGTAACGTGACAAAATGTGGAAAAGTTCAAGGGGTATGAATACTTTTGCAAGCCACTGTAATGGGAATTACCAATAATATGCTAATTCAGATGAGCATACAAATGGATCTAGTTGACTTCACATGATAAACATCAAATGACATGTGTGCTCATACATTCAGCCATATATATTTCCTCTGAAAATAGCTGCTGACTTTAACTCAATCTGTTACTCAGCCTCAAAGGGTCAAAACTGGCTTTAAATACAGGTGGAGACATTGGAGAGGCAGCAAACATATATTTTTTTTATATTTTTCTATTTTATTTATGATTTCTTATGGCACTAACTTGATGAGCAGGAACAGCTAAATGTAGCAGTTTACTTTTAGAAAGTATTTTATTTACCTTTCAGTAATAATGCAGCTTAAAGTAAAACTCAAAGACTGACTGATGTGATGTAGTCTACATTGTTTTTGGAAAAATGACTCATGATGTACATCCCATAGAAGTATGATGAGAAGAAAGAAGATCCTGTAACTCATAACGCCAAACTTTCTCAAAATAATGAATTAGTATTTCAAAATGATGAGTATCTAAAAATAATCACTGACTGTCTCAAAATAATGAGAAACTTTCTCAAACTATATGACTCGTAACAAGTCATTATTTTGAGATGCTAAATTATTATTTTGAGATAATAAATCATTGTTTTGAGAACTTGTATACTGAGATACTGCTTTTGAGCTAAATTGTTGTCAATAACTATACATATGTTATCCTCACTGTTCAAGTTAATGCAAAAAATAAGAATATCGCACAATGTTTAGTGTGACGTCTTTTATATGGACTGACATTCTCTCAGCACTCAAACTATAAGTGCCTTCCAGTGATCGTTCAGTCCCTTCAGCAAAATAACAATTTTACTTAGGTAAAACTATCAGCATAAAGATATACTTAAAGTACCAAAAGTAAAAGTGCTCATTATGCAGAATGATGCATTTCAGAATAATGCATATTATATTCTGTTAGCTGAGAAGAGCTACCTACAAATAGTTTGTGTTCACTAGCTGTGATTTCATTAAGCAAAATGGTGAGGGGCCTCACATTGATTAAAATCACTAAAACGTTCCTGCCTAAATATTATCGACTGAGGTGATGAGAATATCATCCAGCCCTAAATATTATTATGTATGGTGTTGCTGTAGAAATGAGTCGGCACAAAATCTAGTCCCAGCAACTGCACTATTGTTTGACTTTTGAATTTTACTTGAATAGTTATGAATTTTAGCTTCCCTTTATGTAATTTTTTATTTTCGATTCTTAACCACCATTGATTTCATGTTTGGTTCTAACTCTCTGTGCTATTTGTCCTGAAGGGATAGTTCACCCAAAAATTAAAATTCAGTTATTGTCTACTCACCCTCATGCCGATTTAAGGCCAGGTTTAGTTTTGTTTTGTTTTTTAGTCATAAAACACTGCTGGAGTTTCACGGGCAAATGGTGTTACAGAATCTCCCAAACAGTTGAAGTGAAGGGTGACCAGTTTTCAAATGTAAAAAAACAACAACAACAAAATGAAAACATAAAACACCTCCATACTGCTCATCTAGTGTAATCCAAGTCTCCTAAAGCCCCAACATGCCAAGCTGACTAAAAAAAAAGTTATTTACATCATATTTTTAGCCTGAATCCTCACTGTAGATGCTTAGCTTGGAGCCATGTTCATCTGCTCACTGTCTGAACTGGGTGTGTGTTACGATGGTGTGCAAACAGCATGTCAGGACTTTAGGAGACTTGGATTACACCAGATGAGCAGAATGGAGGCATTTTGTTTCTTTTTTTCTATTTGAAAACTAGTTACTCAGGCCAAATTTTGAGATACTGAGTTCTTTTTGCTGTTTATTGCTGAAGCCCTGAAAAGTGGTGTTTTTCTGTTGAACTCTTAAGAGTTTCAGAGAATATTTATTCTGGACTTTCCTGAAAATGACTTTCTCTCTGGTTAAATGTGTTTTTTCATTGTCCCATCAATACACTGATTTATACTGAACTGACTTGTGCTGCATTGTCACCCTGGTTAGTTGTTATTATTATTTGTGTGCTGGTGGATCATTTTTATGAAAAGTGGGTTTATGACAGAGTGTATTCATGCGTCCATGTGGGGGAATGACCTTTAAAATCTCAAACAGTAAATTGTCAGATGAATTGTGGCTGGCACCATTAAAAACAATGATGAAATGTTTTGCTGACAATCAGTGCATCATAGTGATTTCACAAAATGTTGAGCGGGGGTGGAAGTAATGAATGACAACTACTCAAACTACCACGATCTAAACATGTTTCATAGACTAGGCCTCATTCAACAGTTTTTCCCACAATTTGAAATGTAGTTACCCACATCCATCTTTTTGGACATGTTTTCTTATAATATTCCAGTCTGCTGCCCTACATTTTCTATTCTTTCAGTTGATTTGTGCTGCAGACTCGTCACTAACATGGACTGACTCAGTTCATCACTCCAGAATCTTTTGGGCCTCTTCTCTTTTTCAGCAACAGTCACAAGGTAGGCTATTTTTAATATATGAAATGCAGGGTTATGAGACATTTCTGAAAATGATTACTATTGTTGTGGTTGGCATTATTTTCAAACACTTATGTGCATTCTGTGTATAGTCAATCCTTATTTCTTAATTCAGGTTTCTTATTTTTTTTCTCTATTTGCATTTTTAATGCAGAGTTATTTATAATGATTAAAAATACTGGTTAAAGTTTATGGTTTCATCGCCCTGATATCATTTGGGACAATAATGTAAAATATAATGCCTCCATTACTCGTCACAAATGTTAACCACTTTTGAGGGATCATTGCAAAAAATGTGTTTATGTATATATGCTGTTCAAAGAATATCAGCTGATATATTTCATGTAATTATGGAAGACTCAGATGAAATAATGATGTGGAAGGCAGGAATAACTAGTTAAAAAATGTAATATTTTCAATTCTTAGCCACCATTGATTTCATGTTTGGTTCTGACTCTCTGTGCTATTTGCCCTAATGCTGCTGAACATTTGCCCTTGGGGCAGTGAGGGTCAATAAAAAGTTCTTCTAAATATACACTAACTTTGTTCTCGGTTCCTCATGTTATAGCTAATCCAAGTGAATTATTAAGTGCTTCATGCATAAAAAGAAAGTACACAAACTGACAAAATAATCATTCTCTTGTCCTTTGTTCAGTAAAGGTCATTAGTTGTGGTTCATTACCCTCAGCTATGTGTAATTTCTTTACAAAAATCTCATATTCTATTTATTAAATTAATGTTTCCATTTAAAATTCTTAATTTATTTGATCAAATTTAATAATCTATGATAATTAATTTCATTGAATAATGTTATTCTAATATTTATGTATTAAAATGTCACACTAGCGTAAGTTACTATGGTAACGACTGATGACCCAGAATTTAACTTGCCCAAGAATGCCAAGTTCTGTCCTCTGGGTGACATACAAAAAGTGTCGAGGTGCACTGAGTGTAGAGCCTGCTGACTTTTACCATATCATAACATTATTGTAATTGCTTTGTATCATTGGGTGTATGTCCATTATTTCTGTGTTGTTAATGCATATTTTGGTTAATCTTTCTTACAAATAAAGCATTTTTAAAAAGTCACATGCCATTGTCGTAGCAATTGTACTTTCATTAAAGAAGATGGATATACATTGGGTTGTTGCTGCTTGTTACAGTGCTGCCATTTTTGTTAGGTGAATATTCCCTGTGTCAAGTGAGTCAGGTAAGCAGGCAAACAAGACATTCGAGAGAAACCAACTGAGACATTTCTCAAACTTAGTGTATTGAAATACAATCAATGTATGTTGTGTGACTTGATTAATTTACAACATTCAAGGTGCCTTCTGAAAGGGATAAACATGGAGATTATTTACAGGTTATTATGTAATATTATTATATACAACTGCTGTTTTTTATATTCATAATATGTCATCTTTGATAATTGTGACTAATGTTAGTTAACAAGAATAACTACAGATACATGTAGTATATACCAATAGGAAAGTATTAAATAATTTAATGAAACATTAAATGATACTCAGTGAGTTAATAATTTTAAATTAAATGTACATGATACAAATTTGTGGATGCAACATGTGAAGCTCCTGTGTGAGCAACAGTTGGTTTTCAGTTTTTTTTTTTGAGACTTCAATTGAAGAAGGTAGGTCCACGACATGACACGACACGACACCTGACCTGCCTGACCTCGCCGCGACGGTCGCGGGCTCGGCCGGCGCCTCCTGTGTCCGGCTGGCATCTGACGGGCACCCGACCTTGCCGCGACGGATTTTTGAAGGGCGTGGCCATGGCGTGGCGTGGAATTTTGATGGCTTGCTGTCAAAGAAGAAATTGCTATCGCTTTAGTATAAATGATCCAGTCTGGACCAAACTTCACATGTTTGATAACAGTCCCGCCCTGAACACATCTACATTATAATATTCCTCAATAGTCACAGTGCCACCCTCTGGCGAAAGGAAATGACATGTTTTAGACTTTGACCTGCTGGTTTGACCTGCTGGGGCCAGCCAGAGCTGTGTGGTGACCAACCTAGCTGCAACGGTTGCACCTCGGCCAATGCCTCCTGGGGCCGACTGGTGGCTAGTGGGCACCTGACCTCGCTGTGACGAGAAGTAGGGCGTGGCGTGGAATTTTGATGGCTCGCCATGAAACTCGAAAATTGCTATAACTTTAGTATAAATGATCCAATCAGCATCAAACTTCACATGTTTGATAACAGTCCTGCCCTGAATACGTCTACTTGATTATATTCCTCAGTAGTCATAGTGCCAACTACTGGCTACAGGAAGTGTCATGTTTTAGAATTTTACATGCTCCTCCAAACAGGTTGACCATGTCCAACTTAAATCATGTCAGAAAGGCCTTAAGACCTTGGTAATGCTATATTGTGAAGATCTTGATATATTGTCAAACAGTGTTGCCATGACAGCATGGCGAAGGTTGATGTTTCGCCAAAACATTGGAAGTTGCATTAACTGCTGTTTACTTGGTCGAATCTGCCTGAAACTTGACTGTTGGGTGCCCGACCTTGCTGTGACCAGCGCAGCCCGGCTGGCGTCTGTGGTGGTCGTTGAAGGGTGAGGCATGTTATTTTGATGTCTCGCCATGAAACATGAAATTGTTATAACTTTAGTATCAGTGATCTGATCTGTTCCAAACTTCACATGTTTGATAACAATCCCGCCGTGGACACATCTCTGTGATTCCACAATAGTCATAGCACCTGACTTCGCTGCAACCGTTGCAGCTCTCGGGTTCTTGTGGCGCTCAAAACACCAAGAAAGTACATTTCAAATGTTGTGTTTTTTCTCCCTCTTGTGTCATGCTTACTTGCACTGATTTTGGTCACCTCAGTACATAAATAATGAGCATACAAACAGAAATTAAAACTCGTTTCCATCTTTAGAGTTGAGAGGTGAAGAGGACAGATGAAGGGGAAACAGTAGATCCTTCCCAGTTGTTGAACTCAGCCAAACAGTATTTGCAAACATGTTTCAGTTTGCTTTTGGGGCTCCCTACATGCCAGACAGATGGAGTTCAGTGAGTTTAAAGTTTAAAAAAACATAACTTAGTATTTTCTCTGTGTTGGAAGACTTGGTTGATCTTATGTGTGGCCTGATTGGCTTCACCCCATCCATCTAGTATTTTTTGTTTAGTGTACAGACTCTTCAAATTATTTCTTAAATGTAAAGAAAAAAGGGCAGAACCACCACATTCCACAATAAGTGCTCTTGAAAATATTCTCCTTATAGTTTTATTATTCCATTTTCAGTTCCTGGTCTCTGGTCCATCTGATCAGAGATGTCAGATTTCAGGATCGTTACCACATAGCTTTATAATACAGAAGTCAATCGCTGGCTGTGAGAAGTGCTGTTTCCATGTGTGGTTCCGTCTGATGAGCTGACTGTACTGCGGTGGGTTTCACAATTGTCCTGCTCTGATCAGCAAAGAGAGAAGAAAATATAAAACAGCTCCCAGTCATTCTGTGTGGTTTTAGAGGTTCAATAAAAACATATCATCAGTTTTATGAAATAAATGAAAATCATTTTATTCTCATTTGGCAAAACACACTGAATACAATTTGTATTATTTCACAGACAAATAAATTGTAACTTTAAGGCTGGTCCAAGACTGACTGTATGTGAAAGTAAGCTGCACTTTACAACAGTATCTGTGTTTGGAAAATCCCTGTTTAGCCTTAGATATCCCATTTGTAAGTGTTCATAAAAATGATTTTGTGTATTTTTGAACATATTTCACAGTAATCATACTGTGAAATGTATTTATGGCAACTTACCAGCTAATTGCTGCCAGTATGTTACTGAATTTTTTTTCAGTATTCTTGTTACAGTGCATATCAACAGACAGATTTATTAAATTTCCTTTATAATGTGTATATTTATCACTTTAAATTTCTCAACAGAGACATTAATCTCATATGCATACCGTTTCCTGAAGGTTTCCAAAAAGCTCTGGACTGGAACTGACTTATTCACAGTGGAGGGATCAAAACTATACTTATCATTGATATATTCTACCATTTAATCATTATTGCTGACACTTTAATCTGTGAACATTTTAACTGTCATAGTTGGAGGTGGAGCTAATTTTACTACTGGTCTTGTTTGTATAAATGCACCATATTTTATGATTATGTTGGCTTTTATATAAATATCTCTGTACAAAGTAATGAGCAACCAAAGTTTTGAAAGAAATGTAGTGCAGTAAAAGTACAATAGTATAGCCTATAAATACAGTGGAGCATTGACAGCAGAAGATCATTTACTCAAGTAAAAGTATAATACCACAGTGTTGAAATACTCTGTTCCAAGTAAAAGTCCTGCATTCAAAATTTTACTCAAGTAAAAGTTCAGAAGTATTGGTATAAATATATACTTAAAGTATCAAAAGTAAAAGTACTCATTACTCAGACTGACCCCTTTCAGAATAATGTATATTATATACTAGGATTATATATTATTGATAGGTTAAAGCATGTATGAGTTTAATGTTGGAGCTGGTAGAGATGGGGCTATTTTTAATCACTGTATATACTCCTTTGTAGCTCAATCTATAGTAATAATACATCATACCATAATTATTGATAATACCTTGTATTCCATCCATCCATTTTCTGTAACCACTTATCCATGAGGGTCGCGGGGGGCTGGAGCCTATCCCAGCTGACATTGGGGAAGGGGGGCGGATTACACCCTGGACAAGTCCGGCCAGTTCACTCGCCAGGGCCCGACAACCATAGAGACAACACACACCACTCACACTCACATTCACACCTACGGGCAATTTAGAGTCACCAATCAACCTATTATGCTGCATGTCTTTGGACTGTGGGAGGAAGCCAGAGTACCCGGAGAGAAACCGACGCGGACACGAGGAGAACATGCAAAACCACACAGAAAGGCCCTGCCGGCTCGGGATTCGAACCCAGGACCTTCTTGCTGTGTGGCGGCAGTGCTAACCACTGCGCCATCGTTGCCCCCCTACCTGTATTCATAATAGATAAATAAAATGATAAATAGCTAAACAGTAAGATATGATAAGTAAACAAGAAAGATATAAAGAAGAGAAAAGAAAACAATGAGAACAACATAAACAAGAAACAGACTCAGCGGGTGAGTTAACACTATTGCACATAGTTCTGAAATATAGATATTGCATATTGTTTTGGTATGAAATGATATGCACCGAATGAAATACTGTACAGCATGTATACACTGATATTGTTTACATTTATATTCTGGTCACTTAGTCAGTTTGATGATGTGTGAATCTACATGGACACAGTGTTTTGTAAAGTCTGACGCAGCAGAGAGAAAGGACCTGCGATATCTCTCCTTAACACATTTGGGTGAGGCAGCCTGTCCACTGAAGGAGCTGTCCAGAAACATGTAAGAGGTCCTTCATAGGTTGGACTTGTTCTCAGCAAGGATGATAACTTAATAGCATTATTTTCTTTTCTCCCACCAGGCCATCCCCAGGACACAGCTGGTTTCCTATAATTTGAATCGTAAAGTAAGATATTCAATTTATCAAATAAATGGAATGAAGTAAAAAGTACAGAATTTTCTCTCGAAATTTGGTTAGAGTATGAATTATAAATTAACATGTAATGAAATTACTCACTCCTTGCTTCCTCTGTCCTCCAATATCCTTTGTGTATAAGTATTTATTTAGCATGCAGAAAACTTCTTTGGTTTTTCTTAAATCCGTGTGGGAGAACGATCTGGGTCTGGTCATAACAGAGGATCAGTGGGAAACTGCCTTGAAGAAGGTACATACATCATCAATATGCATTAGACATGGGCTAGTACAGTTCAAGGTGCTACATTGTCTTCATTATTCCAAGGTAAAACTTGCCAAAATGTATTCTAATGTAGAAGCGACTTGTGACCGATGTAGGCAGCTCCCTGCTACTTTGGCGCATTGTTCTGGCTCTGTCCCAAAATGCATAATTACTGGAAATCTTTTTGTGGACTTTATCCGATGTAGTTGGACAGGTGATAGAGCCAGATCCTTTGATTGCCATATTTGGTGTTGTGGGAGAGGGTTGTCTTCTTAAGGGTTCCAGTCGCACAGTCGCAGCCTTTATAATGTTATTAGCACACAGATTGGTTCTCCTTAACTGGAAAAACCCACAGCCTCCTATTCACAGTCTATGGTTAAGAGATGTCATACAGAACTTGAAACTAGAGAAACTCAGATTAACACTCGGGGGCTCTGTCAGTAAATTTGAGAACATGTGGCGTCCCTTCATGGACTATGTTGAATCTAGGCTTTAGATCTCCTCTCATGCAAATCTCGGTCATATAGTTATTGTTGTCATTGTCGTTATTGTTATTTTATGTAATTATTTATTTTCTGGATATACTGCATCAGCAAATCTTGTCAAACTGAACTCCTAAGCAACTTTGATCCCCTTTCTTTTTTCTGTGTGTGTATGTTTGTGTTTTGTTGCTGCTGTTGTATTTTTGGTTTTGGATCTTATCATTTTTTGGATCTTCTTTAAGTCTGTTTATTTATTTATGTTTACCTCAGTTTCCCTTTTGTTCAGTGGGTAAAACTTGAAAATGTTATTTGCTTTGTACTTATCTGTGGAAGTTACTTATCCGAAGTTCAATAAACACAATTTAAATATATATATAGTTATATTATATTAGTATATATATATATATATTTGAGTAAATGTACTTGTGTTACTTGTGTTAGTAATCTAATCTATAAAAGTGCACCACATTTTAAGATTAAGTTGGAATTATTCTTGTCATGTAAAATATTTATATGCAAAGTAACTTAAGTTTTGAAATAAATGTACTGAAGTAAAAATAGTACAATATAGTTCTGACATGTGGTGGAGCAGAGTAAAAAGTAAGTACTGTACCTAAAACTATTTATAATTTTAGAAATTAAGTTACCAGTGGTATCTTGTAAATGTTTGAATGCATCTTATTATCAAAATAATCTTTATCATAACTCTTACTCCCATGTGATCATCCAAAAATATAATTTGCACTTGGACTGACATTCCATTATATCATTTTTATTCTTGTAACATTGTGTCACATTGTTTCACTTTCTGCCATCTGAGGTTGTTATCACATTATTACGGTGTTTCAGACGGGTGGGATTCCCAACCTTTCAGGAAATGACGTAATGTTGTTATTATTCCAGGAAGAAGGGACGGGGGGAAAGCACTGAACTGCGTCAACAATTGTTTTTATGATACATTCGGATTTCAGCTACTGTTCAACATGGCAACTGGGTAGGTTTAAGGTTTATTTTATAAATCTGACTGATAATACAACAGCTGACGATATTCCCTCGGGTTGACATGTTTGTGGAAGCTAACTCGTGCAGAGACAGCGTTGCTAACTGTTTACGTTAGCTAACCTCGTCCTCCAGTTGATAGCAATGCTCTCAAGTTAGCTGCTCGTGTTTTTCGTTAAGGGCGGTGTGTTAATCTAACGCCGTGTGATTAACCAGTTAAAGTGAATATTTTATTCGGAAGTAGTGCATTTCCTCGAAACAAATGTCTCTTTGCCCTGCGGTTAGTGCGTGATCTTGTTTAGTAAAGTGTGTAACCAGCGTTAGCTAGCTAGCTAGCAGCTGGCTAACTTAGCCAGATATGATGAGTGTTTTCACATGAGGCCTCGCCTCGTAGTTTTTAGTTTTCATTTGACAGTTTCATCCATTACCGATTACTTTAGCCAAATTTGTATTTCGTGTTGATAACTTCGGTGATCGCTGTAGATGACAACGATGTTCTGAGTTTCGATCGTCAGCCGAGGGCATGTTTTGACTGTCACAGGCCTAATTACGTCGGTCAAAATTATATCAGCTGAGGCCCAAATGGAAAATCTACCCTCACGTTCATCATGTGGCGTGTTCTTAGTGTTAAGTTTAAATAAAGGTCGTTTCTATCGAGGAGAGTCCGCTGTCATCTAACTCATCGTGAAGGAGGTGGCATCATGACAGTGTTTAAGATTATGATGACTGCATATAAAGTGGTCCAAAAGGCAATTAAAAACGCATAATAAGTTAATGCTACTTATGGTACTAAAAGTTAAGTTATCTTGCTAAACAATGATTCAAATAAGAATGACTTCCATTATTATGATTTAAGTAAAAGTCTTAATGTATTAGGTGTAAAATGTGTTTAAGTATCAAAACTAAGGTTTATCATTCTTTACAAAGTCATTTCTTATTACCCCACTAGATAAGGATTAAATATGAGTAATAGATACTGATATAAGTAAAAAGTATAAAGTGTGACTAAATATCATAAGTCCGATAAAGTTGTGCTTAATCATTCTTTACAAAGTCATGTTATTATTGTCACTTTAGATAAAGATGAAAAATGAAAAAGTTTCAGGGACAGATGTACAAAAATTGCAAACATCAAAATCAAATTAAACATTGTTTTCTAAATTAAACCATTAATTAAAAAATAATTAAAGTCATTGTTATATGCCTGTTGAACTTAATGTTTTGATTTACAGATGGCGCCTTTGAAATTTAAATAATGTAAGTACCATTTCTTCAAAACTTAGTAAAGTGAAAGTAATCATAAAGATAAATACTTGAGTCAAGAACAAAGTTCAGTGCATTTATAAAGTAGCACTGTAAGATATGATAAAATAATATTGCAAATATTTTAACATTTTGCGTCACCATCAGTCGGAACAATACTTTTTGCATCACAATTTTCATTTCACACAAAAAAAAAAAAAAAAAAAAAAAAAAAAAATCTATTAAAGTCATTGTTATATGCCATTTGTTGAGGTCTACCCTGTACCAAACACATGTCTGAGGAACAAGATTTGAGGGCCAGGGCATTACTACAGCACTAAACATTTTCATAATAATGTTGACATGTCACACATTTTATTGTAGAGTATTTCTACTTTTTTAGCAGAGAAGTTTCAGTTTTGCATTTCAGAAGAGGAGCTGTCACCTGAATCTTGGGGTGACTGTACTGTATAATCATTAGTGTGTATATTGTTTTTTTCAGTATATCTGTGTTTCAGAAACCAACATTTACTGTTAAAATCTAAAAATATTACAAGGTCATATTTATCAGCAGTTGTCTTCTTCATATGGTCTACAGACATTGGTTAATACATCACATGAACCGAAACTAATTAAAAGGCCACTGACAGGTGCAGTCATATTAAGACAGGCACCAATACTTTGTAGGGTGTCACAGATAAATTAAAGTTGTATGGATATACCTACAGTACTATTAGCTTGTTAATTTATTTGTCCATCATGTGTTGGAAGTGAATGATCATGACCTGTACTGTAAAGTTGGGTGTCTTGGACCTTGCCTGGGTTTCCCACTGACTAATTGTCATTTTGCTGATCATTTGAGAGAAACATCCTGGTTTGGAATTTTTTTTACTTTTTTGTCATGACACAGATTTCCCCTACAGACACAGGGAGAAGGCATGTGTCCACAGGGTGGGAAATTAACATTAACCACCAGCTAAATGCTGGTAAAATATGAAAGTGGCAGGCAGATTTCAGACACAAAGTAATGAATTACTATTGAGTGTTTGGTGATTTTCAACATTTATGTGGCTGGTACAGTAGTTGTTCTCATTTTAACAATTTCCCACCATTGAGTTCAGCAGCTTACAGTCCTACACCTACAGCGAAGCCAAATTAATGCATTTGTTGATTTGCAATTTGTCTTTTTGTATGCATGTTTCTTCGAATCAGACATTTCCTAAATAGGGAGACAGATTTCAGAGAACCCCTGACCACAGCCAAAATGCATGTTTACTATCACTACACTTTAAAAAGATAGATTTTTTTCTGAGCAAAGCGATTCAAGGCCATTCTGTTATGATATTAGCCATGATCATATATTGTCCTAGATCCTTAAATAATCATTAAATTTGCTGTCTAAAAACCAACGAAGGCTCTGTTGGAGTATTGATAATAGTTAGCCTAATGGCTTAGTTCCACCAGACATGGCTGCATCATGGCTGTGCCATGTCAGCTGAAACTGATAGTGGCCATTGTACGCAATCCTTGTGATTCCACCAGTAGCGCTTCAGCACATCCCAGAAGCAGCTCTCCACTCCATTTCAAATACATGCAGAATCAAGTTTTGATGGATGCCCCATCAATTAGCGTAGAGCAGATTGAGCGGGCAGGAAGTTGGACAGATAAACCAGAGAGAATCTGGTTAATTTTCAAAACAAGAGACCCCGTGCAGACTTGCGATCGTAAGACAGACAGAAAATAAACTATTCAACTGTGCAACCTATTTTTTTCATGGTAGAAGCACAAAAAGCAAGGAAAGAGGACCAAATCCACAAAATCTGAGCAAGTAAACGTAATCAGGTGGTCAAACCGCTCTACTGCTGAAACGCTGCTGGTGGGAGCTGTAGAGGATGGATCAAAACCATAGCACAGCCGTGCCTAGTGGAATCAACCAGTAAGAACACATTTAAAAGGTATTATGTTATTAGCAGTGCGTTGTAGAGATGTGATTCACATTGCTTGTAGGCCTACTGTAAACTAGACAATTGACAGAATAAATAATGTTTTACTCAATAACAATATACAGTAATTGTAGGATTCTCTGTTTTAAATCAGTTTTATTTTACAGAACTGCCTAGCTTCTCCACTAAGGCTATGTTAACACTGCATGCCTTAGTGTTCAATTTGGGTTTGGTGCTCACTTCCAAATTTTTTGTTTGACTGTTCACATTATTGTTTAAATGTGGCCAATTCTAGTGTGAACTGATCATGGTCCTGAACTGACCTGCATACAATAACAAAGATGTTACACACAGTACACGTTTACAGAAGTAAACTGAAGTCCTCTGAAGTCAGTCTTTACGGTTTCATTTATAAACTGATGTGCAATGAAAGCCTGCAAATTCGTCAGCAGATGATACCAAGGATTATCATGGCTTTTTTATAGAGCAATAGTTGCTACATCTGAACGGAGGTATGTGTGAATGCGGAGTCGGAACCAAGAGGCGGCATCATGATATGAATGGCTTCACAGAGACCGATTTCATCCTAACAGTCAGGATGTCAAGGGTTTACTTTTAATAAAATCTGGAAATAACATCTGATAAGAGTTCATGTTGCAAAAAATCAGAACCGTATCTGCTTTAAGACCACATATGAACAGAACTGAAGAGTATACACTGTCGTGGAAGAACAGGTCAAAGTCACATGAGGGAAAAAAAAAAAAGATTTGTGCCCCTGTTGCTTGTAGCCTGAATGTAAAAAATTCATTTTAATTGTTTCTGTGGTTATTATCTCTAATAATTTATCTTGTTTCGTGTCTCCTCCTGTGTAGCCACTGCTGAGTAATTTATGGCACTGTTCCTGGACGGGACTTTTTTAGATAACAACATGGACACGTCAAACTTTGCCCACGTCATCTTCCAGAATGTGGGGAAGAGTTACCTGCCCCATGCTGCGCTGGAGTGTCACTACACCCTGACACAGTTCATCAAACCACATCCAAAGGACTGGGTTGGCATATTCAAGGTGAATAACCCTCTTCATTGGCCTTTGAAGAAAGAACAGGATATACATAAATACTATTATTTATATACATATGTATATTTATGTAGTATTGGAGAATGTACACTAATGACTAGAACATATTGTGTATGATATATTGGAAGGTGAATCTCTAACACACTGTATGATATCTTTTCTATAAGCATGACTTAAAATCTATGAATCTGTCCCACTGAGCACTTTGAAGGTATACTTAAGGATTTTATTTTGCTGAAATTACGGCACTGATGTTTACTAAAAAGGTGGAAACAAAGTATTGGCGTGGTGTTGAGAAAAACTGAGCTTGGGAGTGCAGCAGTTGTCATCTTAATTTGAAAATTGTAGAGAGAATTGAACACTATGACCCACCGCCACACACTTGAGTGTCCCACATGGATTGTGTTATAGGAACACATTAAATCCAGTACAGTGGTAGTAATTATTTTAGCCTCATCTGTAGCGAATCGTGGATGTAGACGGAAGCATATGGCTCCAACTAAGCTTTTCTAGACCAACATGCTTTTTATCTACCGGAGATTTGATGGAAGCTGGGATTAAAACTCACCAGACAGAAGACCAAAAAAATCAAAATAATGGCTGTCTGTTTCTGTTGCATTCTGCCTGAATGTGCTCCTTGTGTTAAGAATAAGAAATCTGTGAGTATCATGCACTTATTCTTGTAGCGTGCTGTTATACCATTAAACCAGCCAAGACAAATTGTTCCAGTTTTCAAAGATTTAAATCGTTCAAGTCTGTCACTGATGGGAATCTTGTATTTATTCTGTATCTGAAAAATATAGTTGGTGTGTGCTATTCATGATGTTTTTTTGGATTTGTGAAATGCATGTATACGAATGTTTTGCCAAGCCTCACTGAGAAATGAGGTCATGTTGGGATACTGGAGTTGGATCAAGTAATGTCTGGAGGCTGTTTAAATACTGGATTCAGCACTCTGTTGTAGCAGGGTGCCACATCACATTGTGTTTTGCCTCAAGGAAGGCACTAACTGGCAATGCAGATCTTAAAATCCCTAATTTCTTGAGCCTCTAAAACACGTAGGTGAGCTGGAAAGGGCTGAGTGCAGGATCATAAATCGTGAAAATGTTCCTGGCAGTGCTGACAGATGAGACAATTGGTGCCAAGTTCTTGGATTTGCATGCATAGAGATACTGTACTTGGGTACGCTGTGCATTGGTGTTGGCTCCTTAATGCGCATGTAATGGCGCCAGATCAAGCGGAGTGAATTCTCCCTTAGATTGATCACTAGATCACTTCGCCTGTTTTTTAAATCTCTTCAGTACCCTTTCGATCTGAATATAGTGCATGTTCCAGATGCGTCTAAGTCAGTGTTTCTCAAATGGAGGTAGCATTACGCCTGGGGATACTTTGGAGTACTGCAGGTGGTACGTTGTTTTTGTTTTTTAATGATAACTCAAAAAATATCAGTCATACATAATTCCTAAAATAATTGTAAGTTAAATAAAATTGTAAACGTAGATTTGATTAAATCACATTTTATAGTCAGTATTCCTATTTTCAATGCAATCATTAACTTCTGACAGCCTCACAGAAGAAGTAAAGAGCAAACGCTATCACGTTCACTGTGAGCAGGAAGCTACTGTGCTGAATGACAGATGAAAATCAAGAAAATGAATTTGTAGTTAAACATAGCAGTAATACAGCTGAAAACAGAGAAAGAAGTGGAGAAGAAAGCGAAAACAGTGCCAACAAAATATTTTTCCAGAATCAGAAAGAAATGTTTTAATGGCATCTTTACCTCAGTGAGCTGACACTGATGGCACAGTGCTGTATTGTGCCTCTTTATGTAGCCAGAGGGCACTTGGCTAAAAAAAAATATTTCAAAGGGCAGGGTTCAATATTAACCATAGCCTGTGGCCACAAAAAGTGGCTATGTGGCCTGCAAATATTATATGTTTAGAGGCCCACTGTGGCGACCAAGTTTTATCCCCATGGTGCAAGCCTTTGCCAACACAGTGTTAAAGCTTCACAAAAATCCTGATTCCTTTGGGCCTTATAGCTCAATATTCTCGCAAAACAACGAACACTAGTTGTCGCCGGCTAATGACCGATGGGTTGGTGCTCCTGAAGTCTGGGTTTACTAAGCTTATTCAAACTACTAACGTGATCCTTACAGAAGAAAAGGAAACAAAAGGACAACTGAAAAAACAAAATGGCAAAAAGAATTTAGAAGTGAATGAAAGCAAGAGTTTAAGTGTCAGGAATCTGACACATCTAAAGACTTAATGTAATGCGGTGTGTGTTGCCAGTTTCCACAGCTAGCCGAGAGGCTGTGCTCATTTGTCATCTCAACCAGTGCCATCACGAAACATCCCATTATACCGTTAATGGAAAAAGTGGACAACACGTATCACAGTTCAGAAAGGTTGTGTGTTAAGTTCCCTTTTCTGTATTGTTTGCTCAAATTTATATTTGGGCCACCAAACATGTACTGTGGCCACCAAATTTAGTGGCTTCATGACCTGTGGGGCCGCTAGTGGAAAATGTTTTGTCCCTGAATTTGGTACGTTATTGAAAAAAGTTGGAAAACCACTGTTTGAAGTAATGCGGGTTAGACTAGAAAATTCCCTGTGGTTCAGACGGTTGAAATGTGTGAAACAGTCTGTAAGTTGGTTCAAAGAATAATTATGACTCACTTGAAAATTAATTATTTGCAGCTTATGCATTCACATGTCAACCTAACGTAATTTACAGATGTTTAAATTATACACCTTTACTTGGCACACCAAAGAAAAACTAAATATGATATTGATGATAAGTTAATTTGAGACAGGTTCTTGTTTGCACATGGACAAAAGCAGCCTTTGGCCCTGTGATGTTGGAACATTTACCATACTGCCTGATGTAGGCTGTTCTCAGTTTCAGGGAGGAATGTTGTTGGGACAGGTTGTCAGAGTGGCCTAGGAGAAAGCAAGCACAGCTTTATAATTAACCTGTCTCCAAGCACAACCTCTCTGTGTGATTCATGAACAACTTGTTCCTGAATTTATACAGTCTGACTGGCACACAGACAATACATTACCTCCTGCAGCAACATTGCCACCGGCTTCTGTCAGCTTTCTTGCAGAAGTATGACTTTGCTGGAATGCTGGTGAAATATCATGTTTAAACTAAGATAGTGCCCGACTGATATGAGCTTTTTGAGAACTATACTCATTTTAGAAGGAAGAAATTAATTGATGCTGGCTGGTGATAGCAAATTTTTGAAATTTGAATGAAAATAGACCTTTTCTATGTAGATTGTGCACCGATGTGACAGTGTGAAGCTACAAGAAGGTTGTTTTCCTAAACAAATAACATTATTTAAAAAATATTTCAATCTATTACAAGGAATTTTAACTGGTGATGAAACAGTTTCAATTTCATACTGATGCCTCTGTATGATCTACATAAGCAACTGAGACAATCCACGGGAAGATTGGCTAATTCTATATAGGTGAGTTATTCTTAATACTTTCCACCAGGGTAGATGCTCTGTGAAATTAGATACAACAAACTTTTGTTTTCATTTTCCAAGGCAGAAGTACGGTGAGAATTATGAATTATTTTACTACCAGTCAGTGAGGGGCAATTTGTAAAACAAGAAGTAGCTTCTTGGCATTCACTCCTGCAAGGGAGCAACTCTTGTTTTTAGAAATGTTTCCTATTGTGCTAAGTCTAAATAATTCCTATATTTATATACAATAACTGACTGTGTTTAAGATTGTCCGTAAAAATATTGTGTGTATTAAGAGCCATTTGAAGCCATTAATCACATTCTTCACATTTTATAAATGCTGCTGGAATTTGCATCACTTTGCACTGTGCATTGTGATCTTTGCATGTTAATCTAAAAAAACATGAAAGCAACTCACTAAATGCATTATCTTCTCAGATTGAGCAGGACCACAGAGTGTGAGGATAAACAATAACATCGTAAAGCCACACAGTGTGGCTAATGTGAGCAGTGCTAGCACCAGCAGCCTGCTCTCCCTGCAGGTTATCGTGCACACGTTTGTGCTGAATGAGGTTACACATGGCTCTGGGTGTGTGATTATATGCCAGTCTGTTCTGACACAGTTTACATAGAACCATTTCATTTCATTTTCTAGATCAAAATACTGCCAAGCTACAAGTCCTACTCTGCTGATAACAACATCCAGGCCATATGAGCATTAGTGCAGGCAGAGGGGGCTGCTGTTAAGTTAGCCAGCATTGTACATTAATAAAATATTAATAAATAGTTTAAAGGACTTGTATTTCTGGTGCCGACTAGGGAGGGTGGCAGCATTAAATCATTTAGTCGACTCATTGCACACATTCCTAATACCAACATATCTGTAAAGTGCTAATATCAGGCCCATATTGGCTGACTGAAATATTGGTCAAGCTCTAAACTAAAATACCTGTTGCACTGGTACACCCCCATTTTGTAACTGGTTGTATTTTCTTGGAGATGTTACTCTTGCAGTGTTGACTGTGTTATCGCTTCAGTCACCAGTCCAGTTTTTTTTGTTTGTTTGTTTTTTTATGGTGGCTCTATGCCGTCTCTACCTTGTCTCACGTTGCAGACCAGTCTGTTGTAAGTGAAAGAGTTCCTCTCAGTTTTCACCCACCGCCACCTCTGCTGCTCTAATGAGTGGACTGGTAAGGGGTAGCCTTCAGTAATGACACTCACTAACTAGGTGCATGTTTTAATTGCTTCCTGTTCTTTACTGCTGGAGGCTGGAGCTGCACTGGTAACAATTGGGGGGTTTTTGAGCACTGGGGCCTTCTATCTCTGACTCAGATGAACACTTGTGGTATTGTAGCTGTAGGCTGTTTGTACACAGGTGAGAAAACTGCTCACATAGTGAAAAATGCCTGTCTTCCTGACATCACATGACTTAATCTACGTGGCACAGGCTGGTGTAACACACTGGTTTGACTGGGCTTGTTGTTGATGCATGTGTGTGCCAGAGTGTGCACACAGAGAGCCAGCCAGCTCGATGTGACTCTGATTTTGTTTGACAGTTTTATGGCAGTGGACTGAAGTTATGGATGTATTTTCTGTACTCCCTCCTCATCAGCCATCAGTTAACAACACATAAAATTCATATAATTACATTTTGGTTTTCATTTTCAAGTCACCTATGTATAAAATTTTCACCTATTTTCCTCTTCCTGTTAGAAGTGAGTTGTAGCTACGTTTCCACAGTCAGGCTTGTTCATGACGTGGGCCACGCCACATGCATGTGGTGACCAGGAGTTGGGGTGGTTTACAGAAGTGATCATTTTTCTTGTTAGGAAAAAAGTCACAGTTTGCATGGTTTTGCACCGTCAGATTGAAAAACCCCATGATTACAGGAATAAACCAGTTTGAGATATTTTGGAAGTGGCAGTGTGTGGATTCTAGGAAGTCTCCCTGTTAATCCTTCATTGTTATTATCCTGCACTGATGTGGTGAGAACGTCTGGTTGAATGGATTCCCCACAATGTCTCACAGGTTGGTTGGAGCACAGCGAGGGACTATTATACATTCTTGTGGTCGCCTCTCCCTGAGAACTATGTGGAAGGCACCGCAGTCCACAGAACGGTGGTCTTTCAGGGTAAGATCATACCATAGTTTTATATAACTTTGACACCTTTTAATAACCACATATCAGAGGGCTGTTCAGAGGATTGTTAAAACTTTAATACCATATCAGCGGCTAGAGTCAGATGAGAAATTTTTCCCCACAGATGTAAGATCTGGTGTTAATGACATTTCAGTTTATGTGTTTTTTCTCTTTTATACACTTTTTATAAAGTAACAGAGACTGACACGAAGTGGAGAAAGACATGTCTTATTAGCTTTTTAGGTTCCGACCCAGAACACCACACATCTGTAGTTTGTGCTCCAGGTCACAAAACTACTACAGCATAACAGTCTAAACTTTTTCTTTTTAGTTGTAGCTCCACACTTCTCCTAAAGTTATAACAGAGCCAAGTGCAAGAGCAAAGTTATAACTAAGGTTGAGTGCTGAAACTCAGTGCTGTGTTTGCCAATACCTGCCAGACCAAATCAAAACGCACATGTCAGTGCCTATATCAGTGCTGCATGCATGCCTGAGCTGTTGATTGAAATAGTTTCCCTCTGGAGCGGACATTGCAGCCACATCTCCAACCTGCTAGTTAACATTATGACAGCACTAACTCTAAATGGCTCTGGCAGCAGGTGATGTGACGTTAGCTAGTAGCTACCGTGAACACAGTTAAAATGCCAAGTTAAACGCTCTAATATGTTGCTCTATTTCACTCGAAAGTGTCTAACACAGGGTGGGATGTGCAGCAAATGTTTAAAAACAATAGAGTGTGAAGGTGGGAAGCATCACTAGATACGTCTAATGACTGCATTTTTCTTAAAGATGAGGAGACATGATATGATGATGCAGAGCTTCATAGTCAGCAATTGTCTATTCTGCAACTCAAAGTTTATTTTGCTATTATTAGGACTGTATCTGTTATTTATTTAGTGTTAAATTTGTGTTGTTCAAGTATGTATTACGTGAATTTGTGGTGTAAATTGGTTAAGTGGCATGTATTTATTTATATTTATATACTTAAGTATACTTTAAGCTGTTCACAGTTAATTTATCATTCAATCAAATCCAAATTTGCCTTTGCAGTAAAATCCAATTAAAGCTGTTCTTTAATGTTGCTGACCATCATTTTGTGCTTCTCTTTAAAGGCACTGGCACTGTGTAGTCACCGGTACCATTTTAAAAATATTGCTTAGCATCGGGGATATTAAAAAAACAAAAAAAAAAAACAATGATACCCAACCCTAGTTATAATTGCACCTAACTTTGGAACAAGTATTGCAGTTTAAGATAAGCTGTGTGTGGGTGACTGCTCCACGTCGAGTTCACTCACTAGATGCCTTTTTTTCACAGGATATTATGTGCCCAATGACGATGGAGAATTCTACCAGTTCTGTTATGTGACCCACAAAGGCGAGATCCGGGGAGCCAGCACGCCATTTCAGTTTCGTGCCAACAGCCCCTCAGAGGATGAGCTGCTGACTGTGGAGGATGAATGCAACTCTGACATCCTGGTGGTCACCACCAAGGCTGGCTTCCTTGAGGTACTGCATACACTAGTGCTACAAAACAGGGCTACACAGTTAATCAAAATATTAGTGAAATCGCAGTATGGCCAAGAGCTATATCCTAATCAGAGAAGCTTCAATTTTTTGATAAAGAAAAAAGAAATGTGTGACAAAACAGCATCATAATGATCTATAGAGATGCCCTGGCCTACAAATCTTGTTGTCCAGATGTAAGAAAATATGTTTGTTTGTCTGGTGTTTGTGAGACCCCAACAAGTGTCATATCAGAATATTTTTTTTTCGATTAAAATGAAAATTGTAATGCAAAAATGATCATTCACCACTACTCCTGAATCATATCGCAATCACAATATCTCTCAAAATAATCGCATTATGATTTTTGTTTTTTTTTTTACCATAGCTAATACTACTAAATATGTAAGTGTTTTTAGATCTTATTTGGCTTTCACATGCAGAATGGCTAATTACATCTCTGAGTTCATATTTGTTTTGTAAGGACATAGTGCACAGTGGTGAACAACATCATATACTATTTAAGCATGGTGGTGGTGTACTTTGTTAGTGAAGTGAATTATTACATTTAGGGCTTGAACATCTTGAACAATCTATCTTTCTGTGCAGCAAAAGGTGGAAGAAGCCCAGAGAGAGAAAGATGAGCTGGTCAAAAGCATGGCCCTCCTACAGCAGGAGAAGGAGCAGCTGGAGGCTGAGAAGGAGAACCTGCAGAAGGAGTGTAAGCAGGAGAAAGAGACCTGCGCCCAGCTAAGAAGAGAGAACCAAGTAAGCAGAGAATGGACTGAGTCCATTTTTGAAGGCAGTTAGGAGTGCCAGCATTAAGGGAGGGGAGGAAACTGTTTGTTGCTGCTGTGAAAATGTTCTCAGTGAAGCAAAAAAGCCCTGTTCCTTTTTGTTGTGTAGTATTTTTTCTTCTTGATTGAGCAGAACAAACTGCAAAATATGCTTAATTGTGTGATTGATACTGTTTAGTAGTTCTTGTAGTTTTTCCAAGGTCAGTTTAACTTTTGGCCAAACAGTCTCTTAGCACCCCCTAGCGAAAGGCTGTAGACATGCAGCCAAACTCGTGATCCACTTAAAGTATAAATCTCACTCTGACAGATATGTCTGTATTATCAAAGTTGTAATTCAGCTTTTTATAGTGTAACATTAAGTCTTAAAAGGAGTGTCAGTAATAATTCATATTGCTGTCCTCTGCCATAAATCTGGCTGCTTTTAAAATGGCTTTCAGATGAAAACATGATTACAGATTTTGTGGCTGTTAATTTTATGACTATACTTTTATATGATTTTTTTATGTGGTGTGAATATAAAGATTCCAAAATTCTGTCTATAAACAAACTGTAAAAAAAAGATTATTTCCCTTTGCTTTTTTCATGTCATCTTTTGAGTTTGAAAACTCTGTGTGGAGGCATAATGTTCATTTTGATTTAAAGTTGCATTTCAAAGACAATAAAAGTTTTTTATGTTTTGAACAAGTTTCCACAAGCTTAGAAGCAGATGCAGTATACTAGCAAGTTACAATTATTTTGTCATGTCAGAGTTTATATCATCTAGATTTATGAAGGACTTGGCACAAATTAAAGTAAGTTATTTATTGTATAAATGAGTGATTAATTCATTCAATAATTCATCAACTGAACTGCAGCATTTTTTCCTCAGTATTTTATTTGGTGTTCTGCCTTTTTTAAAGTTTTGTACCACTTGTTTCCAACATTATATTTTATTGTCTCTCAGGAGATGAAAAATTCTTCCCAGGCCCTGCAAGAGGAGAAAGATGAGGTAAAGAGGCGGCTGGAGGAAGCCACAGCCAGAGTTATACAGCTGGAGGAGGATCTGATTGGAGTCACCCAGAAGGGCCTACAGAAGGAAACTGAGCTGGACAGGTGAGTTCACGATGGAGGGGGGTGTTGAAGAATCATCAAATTGCCGTTTTTTGGTTACATGTACAGAGAATTATATTTTTATACAGTAACTCAAATACTCAAAACCTTATTTGAGAGTTTTATGTAATCAATGAATTTGAATATCAACTTAAATGTATGTTTAGCTGGGGGGGGGGCACTTTTGCAAAATGACAGGAGGCCAGGAGCCAACATCTTTGAAATTCTTTACTTTCAAATTAACTGATTTTTAAACTGAAGTTATTAAGTAAATTAACTTGGGGCAAGGATTGACGATAAATCTTCTTTTTTAGAACTGCATTTTAGTTGTTATACAACATAAAACATAGCTGCTCCTCCATCATACAATCACTTATTCATAAGAGTGAAAACCATATTTAAGCTCCTTTAGAATAAAACACACACTTGAAGAACAGAATTATCCTCATTTCTGCATTCACATCTTATCCTGCTGCACTTTGCACAGCTTGAAAGGCCGTCACACAAAGATCAGCCTTCTCTGTTACTTCTACATTAATGATATGCTGATATTTTTTTGAGATCAGCAATTAGCTGGCAATGTTGGAGGGTTGAGTGACATTGAGTTGGTGTGTTGAACTGACTTGATGGGTTGCTCGCTGGTACCCAGTCCAGCATTTCTTGGAGTATCTGGGGCGCTTTCTGATGCTAATGTATGTTTAGAACATATGTTCAGAATAACTTTACCTGTGGTAAATATTGGACTGATGTAGTGTCTGGGGACCGTTTGTTTGTTTGTTTATTATGTCTACTGTTATTGTGTTATGTTGGGCCCCCTCCTAAAAGCTTTGGGTAGCTTATTTGGGGTGTCCCTTTCACACATCGTTGTTTGTGATGCATTTACTGAATGGTCTATATATTATTTTTGATGTGTGAATAAATCAAATCAAATCAAACAGCCTCATTTATCATACTATATCATTTATCATGCAAGACTGGCATATCTGTCCCTCCTTTTTGGGAAAGACGGTGTGAATCAATTAAAAAATGGTTGGATGGTCAAGAGGCAGCAAGTTGAGTATTGCTGGCATACTCTATGGTCATTTACCAGTTATTCCAAACACTGAATGTGAGCATTAACACTGTGACAGGTGATACAATTTGTGACAATTTTATGACCTTTTCTTTAGCCTCAAGGATAGAGTGAAGAAACTTACAGCAGAGAAGGAGGCACTTGAATCTCACCTCAAGAATGAGAAAGATGAGAAGGAACTCTACAAGGTAATGCACTGTTTGTATTTATAACTGAATTTATGTAGTAGCTTTCAGAACTGCCATTACGAAGCGCCTCACAAACAAGGACAAATAAGACGCAAGAATAATTAAATACAAAATCTGTCAACAAACAAAAAAGCATTAAGTTTCTTGCATGTATTTCCTCAAAAGAGTTGCATTATCACCTGAAGATAAATAACAAAATAAAGGATGTCAAGGGTCAGGTAGGTAGCAGCTAGGTCGTTAGCGTGTGACATGATCATTATGTCGGTGTGGTTGGTTTAGCAGTGGTTCGGTTGGCTGCTGTGTTAGTGCCAGTTTTACAGTCTGTACAATATTTTTCCTCATATTAGATTTCCCAAAATTGGAGGTCCACTTCAGACTGTTTCTGTTTTTCACTCTTTACTGCTGTGATTATTCTGCGTCCTCTCGCCCAAACATGTTGTCTAAACAGGGCATGCCTTATTCTGTCTTCTTCTGGCACGTCTGGTGTTTCTGTGTCTCAGTTGTGGTGGGCACTGAGCAGGAACTAGGAGCGCCACATATTGTACTGTCGCCACCAAAATGGAGCCAAAAACCCATACCTAATTTAACTTACACCATCACACTGGGGCTGTTGCACAAGGCGAACTTTATGGGCCTATCTCCATCTCTGTTTTGTAATTGAGGTCATGCAACATTTATTTTAATAGTCATATGCTCTTTGGTACATGATCGTGATTGGTGTATAAACGAGGCAAAAGCCAACGACTTTATGTTTTATAACTTCTCTGGTGTTTTATAACTTCTTCTGTGGGCGTGTTTGCATCTGTGTGTGTGTGTGTGTGTGTGTGTGTGTGTGTGTGTGTGCACCAGATTCACCTGAAAAACCGAGAGCTGGAGAACACTAAGCTGAGCGCAGAGCTGCAGATGCTGAAGTCTGTAGACGTGAACAAGGAAAACACCATCGCCCAATTTAAAGAGGAGGTGGGACGCCTGCAGACGTGCCTCACCGAGAAGGAGAAGCAGTACAGAGAGATCCTCGCCAAAGTTCCCTCATTGGTACAGAGTTTAGTTTTAAAGCTTTAAAAAAGTCACAACACTTGCACTCTTAGAAATATACCATTTAGGGTTCTTCAGCTTGTCCACATATGAGAGCTTGGTTTTGGGTAGAACCTTTTATAAAGGTTCTACTTGGAACCCTTTAAGAGAGTTCTACCCATTAACCCAACAAAAATGGTTATACCTATAATCATCTGTGTAGGGTTCCTCCCAGGGCCCCCCTATGAGAGGTTCTAAAGGAGAACCCTTCTATGGTGTAATGCTTCCACCCAGAACCCTCTTTGGAGGTTCTGTCCAGAAATCTTTTTACCTTCTAACAGTACTCACAGGACCCCGTTCATGGGTCTTTGCCAAGATCCTTTTTGTATTCCAAGGGTTTTATTTAGAACACTCTGGGTTCTACAGAGAACCCGTTTATGTTACAAAGAACTGTTGACAGCTTTGAACCTTTTGGACGCATTATTTCTAAGAGTGTAGGTACTTCTGTCATATACAATATTTAAATGGATTAATTCTTATGTCATGTGGTAATGTCCAGATTAGTAATAAAGAGGAATAAGAATAAATTGTAATAACTTATTTATGGGTAACTTACGGAAATGAAAAACCTTTACCTTTAATGTGTTTGTGTCTGGCAGGGAGATATGAAGGCCCTGAAGGAGCAGCTGCGGCAGAAGGAGGAGCAGCTCCAGGCCAACCAGCAGCAGTCCGCCTTGTTAGCTGCTGAGTTGAGGGACGCCTCAAGCACTCGTGACCGCACCATGTCCGAACTGTACCGCATTAAACTGGAGGTTGATGCCCTCCGCCAGGACAAGGATGAAGCTCAGGCTCAGTGCACCCGCCTGATGGAACAGATGAAGGCAGAGGCCAAGCAGGCAGCTGTAAGGATGATAATCAATCTGCTAACAGGCTTTATTAAATTAATTAATTATTAAAGAATTATTCAAAATGATTAATCAGTTATCAGAACAGTTGGAGATTCATTTAATAATTGACAACTAATCAATGAATCATTTAATCTCTAGTATAATCAGACATCACATTGATGTGTGGCCGTAGTTTCAATAAAAGTGATAAAATCATTCTCGAATCATATCTCTAAAAATAATAATATCCCAAACAATAGATCTAATTTTATGAGAATGTTAATCTGTATTCTTTTTTTGCATTATGTATTTAGTAGGGGTGTCACAATTTCAGTGAGTCAAAATGAGCCTTCAGTTTTAAAAATTTAAATCAAAGGCGGCATCAGCGATTCTCCCACTATTTTTTATTGTTATTTTTTGGATTTCCGACATGTGTCCAAAGATAAAAAAACAACACAAGACAACACAGTGGTTGTCTTAGCGGTTGTTATATCACACGTGATACTATATAGACTCTTTTTGATTTAAAATTTTGAATTTTAAAATGTAAAGAGTTTTTTTGGAACATGACACCGATGATGTTGATCTTTATAAATCAAGACTCTGTTGTCCAACAATGGCATAGCACTGCTAAACACACTTAAAATCTAAACATCAAATCAAACCTTGACCTTAAAATCAAATGTAAAATCAGATCATGACACCCCTCATGTTTAGATATAAAAGGTGTCACAATAACGTTATTATTTCTCCACAGAACAGTTATAGTGAGAGATAATAGTACTGTACATTTTGTTCAATTATGCTATGTTTTGGTGATGCCAGTGAGCAAAAAACAGCAATATAATAGGAATAGAAACAAAAAAACCCCGTCTTTCACAGGGGGTTAACTGATTCTGCCCTCGAAGAAGGCTGTAATTATTAACATAGTTCAGGCCAAGCCTGATCTTAAGTAAATCAAAAAACACAGGGTAGCACTCTCCCCTGAACAGCACAGTTTCTGTAAATTTTGTAAATTTGATAGCTCCCCTTGGCTCCTAGACAAAGCACATGATTACATATGATCATGAAGGTGTTATTAATCATTAAGAAGGTGATCTTTTATGTGTTTGGTGTCTGATCTACTTTGTTGTGATGTTTTCCATCAGCTGACCAAGGCAGCAGTAGAAGAAGCTGCTGCAGACCCGGCTGTTGTAGCAGAGCTGCAGAGAGAAGTGGAGGACCTGAAGCTGCGGCTGCACATGGCTGCAGAACACTACAAGGAGAAATACAAGGAATGTCAGCGACTGCAAAAACAAGTGCTCAGACTCTCTGAACAGCAAGGGGTACGTCCCACAGGATACCAGCCGACATACTGTATACCTGTCCCCCGACAAGTGAAAGAACAGAACTTCCATCAGATTTATGTCACACTCTGCCTGCCAATCACATCCCACTAAATGCCCTCAGAAGTAAAAGGTCCTCTGTAGGGCTGGGGATCGTTTAAAAAAATTATGTAACTAGTACCGTTAAAGTGATACTGATACCAAGTACTTAGTACGAATACCTCATTTAATACCTTTTTTCTACTTCATTTGATACCCTTCATTTGAAGGGAAGAATTCTTGAAATAAATTTTACACTTTTTTTATGCATTTGTTTCTGTCAGACACCACAGCCATGTAGTATAACGTTTTAGTGGCATCTCAGCATGACAGCTCCGTCAAAGACGTCACACTCGACTTCATCTCACCACAGTGAGTGGGTTGTAGCTGCTGTGGTAGTTGGCCAGTTAGACTTCAGATTAGATCAAAGAATGCTTGTGGTGACTGGCTGCAAGAACACTCTACAAAAAGTTTTTTTTTTTCTAGATCTGGATACAAAAAGGATTGAATGCAGGTATCGTTCGCTTCCCTTGGTAACTGGGTTATTTCGGTCGATACCTTGAGTTATCGTGTACCAATAACCAGCCCTAGTCCTTTGGTCACTACTCAGTCTATGTTAAATTCTTGACTGGAACGAATTGCAAAACATTTTAAGATCAGACAAATTCATCTTTATTAGCATTTAATGTGTTTGCACAAGACATTAATAGATGCATATTTTAATGTGTCTTTGTAAAATTAATTGAAAATTATTTAAATACACAAAAAAAATTGCGTCATCTTGTAATTGTTCTTAGTAATGTACTTTTGTTTATGTTTTTACTTACATTCATTTGTGCTGTCTACTGATCCTGTGTGTACATGCGGTTTCTTGTTGTTCATTGATTCTGTCTTCTAGTTGGATTTAGAGCTGATTTTAACACTTTCCCCCCTGTCTGTAGGAGCTGAAAAGAAGCTCAGCACAAGAGGCCACAATAATCCCTGCATCAGTGAGCCCAGACACATCAGTGCCAGGTACATTATATCTAACTGTGCCATATTGTATGCTATAGAATGAGTCACTGCGTTTAAAACAGCAATAATTTATCAAAGTCACATATAAAATTCATAATGTTGTGAAACTTTACCAGCAGTATAATTTCTCGGGTGGTTGTCATGTGTTTTCTATTTTGTCTTTAGAATTCAGTCAATTAGTAGTTTTTTGTAGACTCTGGTCCTTGATATACTGGTATGTGGGTGAGCTGTAATAACGTGTCACATTTAAGTGTATATTTAGATGTTTTGTTTTGTTTTTTTAATAACCAACTAATAAAATAACTTTTTGCTTTAGCAAACCAACTGACTTACCTTCATTGTCCACACAGGGAGTCCAGGTTCTGCTGATCCCATGCTGGAAGCCATCATCCAGGAGAAGCTCAAAGGCATCAGCAGGGAGGCGTCTGACAGGAATGACAAGTACAGGAAATGCAAGCAGATGCTGGTGGTAAGAAACTGATTATTTGCATTGTTTTATTGTCATGTGTCCCCTAATTAAATGTTCAAACCCTGTTGTCAAAGATTTGTGTTCTCCAGAATTATAATATATAGTATGTGCTCTCTGCATTAGTAAGACAAAAGCTGTGTTTACATGGACAACATTTCTTCAGTGCGATTGAAATCCTGAGAAGAAATTCCAACTTAACTGTTTACATGGAAGCTAAATAAAGAGATCTGATGAGATGTGGGTTTACATGCCTCAAGGCATTAATCAGAATATAACTTTCTGACATGCACAAACTACTTCTGCCCACTGTTAAGTGTCTAATCTGTTGGAAATATAACAAAAGAAGTGGCTCTTGGTTTACCAACTGCCAGTAAACAAAGAAGTAGAAGTGTTTCCACATGGTAATTTTCAAGATGGACCGTCATCGTATCCTGTGAGCAATATTAGTGCCTTTTAATCTTTTAAGGTTTCTAATAGAGAGAAAATATTTATTCCAACCAAAGTGAAATGATCAGAATAAGCATTTACATGGTTTTTCCTGCTATTGAAAGGGTTATTGAAGTTTTACACCTGCTCTCTTAATCTGATTGAATATTCCTACTAAATTGGCTGGACTGGGCCAGTTTCATATGACTTAGGTGTTTACATGAGGCACTTTTATTCTGATTGGGCGATTATTCTGATTATTTGTGGAATATAGGGGTCCATGTAATCGCGGCATATGATAAAGATATGATAATGACTGATAAACATAGCACTGGTTAATATCTGACTGCTCTGCAGGAGGAGAAAGATCGTAGCTGCATGTTTGCTGATGAGTTGGCCAAAATGGAGGTGAAATTTAAGGAACAACTTAAGACCAATGAGAACCTGAAACTGCAGTTGGCAGCAGAGGAAGATCGCTACAAGGTCAGTTCATCAGACACTCAGACCATTTCGTGCCACTGACGCTGTGCTGCTTTCAAGCAGGTCTGTCTTTGGACACTTAGTGTGTTTTTACCTCTGGGTATGGCTGGTCTAGCTCAGGGATTGGGCCTTTGATGCTATCTTTCCCTTGAACACAGTCGCTCTGACAGTGTTGTTTATGAGCAGGCCTATCTGTGAGACGACATTTTACTGCTGTTTATGTCAGGCTCTGGAGACAAGCAAAGCTTGGCTCCGACCAGTCATCTCCAGTTGCCTGGCTAATGCTGTGCTTGGCTCAGGTCAGGCGGATATTTGCTTAGTGTCTCAGAGGAATTCAAACAGGTTGTTTTGCTTTGAGCAGTATTGTACATAAATCAGTCCTCTGCAAAGGGAAGCCTTTTATGGCTGTGATCAATTAATGTCACGCACTGAGGTCTGAGAGTATTTCAATGATGCTGTTTTCGATCAGCAGCATGTCAGATGTTTGAGAGTTGAAAATGTCTCTTCATTTTTCTGTTGTTGTGTTTTCTGTTTACTTCAGAGCCAGGTAGCTGAGAAGGGACGGGAGCTGAAGGAGCTGAAGGACACGCTAGCACTTGTTGTTAAGGAGAAGGAAAAACTGGAGGGGGTTAGTGACAGCTTTCATTTTCTCTTTTATAGACTTCTTCCACTCTAAAAATTCCCTGAAAAGTGCCATTCCTCTGCCATTTTCCCTCTCCCAATCTGGTCTGTGTTTAATATGCCTCTAATTGTAGAAGCAAAGTAAATGAGTTCTTATTTTCCATTCCATTACTTTGGACCACAGCAAGGTCCTCACTGGCCTAAAATATTGCTTCGAGGTAATGCTGTTACAGCTAAGAGGAGCAGAATGACCCAATTTGAGGTTTAGACTGTAAATTAAATTGGCGTCTGCAACTAACATCAATAAAACTCAGCGTCCTGTTCTCTTTGAAAATGAGAAGAGTTTCTTTTTTAATGAAAGCGCTAATTAAACTGTTTGTGTGAGCAAGAGAAAAAGCAAGAAGTCACAGCTCTGGGGCCGCAGTGTGATCGAAAAAGGTGACTGACAGACTAGGAATAATAGAAAACTGAAACCAGATTTGTAGCCCTCAGGCAACATGTTGATGCCCATGGTGGCATTTAATTTAGCAACTGGTCTTTGTTGTTGTGAAAAACTGTTTAAATGCAGCTTTTTCCTCCCCAGGAGCTCCAGAAGGCCAGCAGCAGCAGGAAGGGAGATCAGGGGGGCAGTGAGAAAACCAGTTTGGAGAGTAACCAGTCCAGTGTGCCTTTATTCCTGCAGTACCCTGTGCCGTACACCCAGGATGCCCCCACCCCTCTGCTGGTCTCTCAGAGCCCCAGCAAGCTGCATTTTGGGAACCCTTACTCTATCTCAGACTCAAAAGGTTGGTTTGTTTTCTAAAACGCTTTTTGTTGAAAAATCTCCAGTAACAGTTGCAGAAATAAGTTGACTTGTATCTACAGTAGCTGTGTTTCTGACTTCTCTGCCTGCAGATGAGGGAGATGAGGAGCTCTCAGATGACCAGCTGCTCAGGCTGCCTCCTGTGGGCCCGCCCTCTTGGGACAGTAATGTGGTGTGTATCCAACCCACCCGTAACCACAGCCGGCCAGAAGGCCACGAGGAGTCCGAGGAAAAGCAAAACAACAACAATGTAAGCCTCTCAGACTGCACTGTGTATATTCTCTCCCATGTGCAGTTACGTACTTACGAATGAATTTTGTTTCATCTTTGCTTTTTTTTTTTTGCTGGACCGCAAAAGTGGCCAGCCCTACAAACACGGTTGTCCTTGACTGACTGAGTAGCAGAGTTTTGGACTTTTCCCACTGGCTGTTGGTCTTTCAAAATGAATCAGTGCAAACTGTTTTCAGTAATGTCATCAGTGGGGCATATAGCGAGTCCCCCTCATAGATGTGGTCGGAGCATACATCCCCACTTTTTGATCACACAACTTTTTTAACATTTGATTGAATTTTGAACCGTTATATCTGGCCGTTGCATGTGTACTATAGGAATTAAAAATTACATTTCTTCCTTCCCTAGTCTCTTACAGCTGGAGAGCTACTTAAGATATGCTGTTACTATGTTCTAAATGTTGTTTTTCAATCATTGTGCTGCAGGTGCATCTGTTAGGTTGTCATAACACTCAGTCCGAGCTGTCTAAAGTCAGTCTTTTTCTCATCTTGCTGTTCTGATAAAATCAAACTTTAAATTTGATATTAAGTGTGATCTCTTCAGCACCAAATAGAAAGCAGCAACCTGGGTTGTTACTTTGGTAACGTCTGAAAAAACTAAAAAAAAAAAAAAGATAAAAAAAATATTGTCACATACAAATGATAGACAAGGATCTGGCAATAAAATGTGTATCACAATACAGAGGTTATGATTCAATTAATTGTGATATATTGCAACACTGTAAGCACGGTGATATATTGCCATCTAATTTTAGGAGAAGTCACATACTTTAAAGAACACACCACAATGTTCAGAATATTCATAAAATCTAAGTTAAAGTTGACTTTTTAATACAATCAGAACAGTGAAGATAGATAACAACACTGCTATCTAGCAGTTGGGGGTTTAAACACAAAATTAACTACTGTCAGAGGATTGATACAGCATCACAAAACATAATTGCAATACTCCAGTGTATTGATATTTTCTTGCATCCATAATTAACAGTGTTATGACAGTGTTTAACCAGCACTTATTTCAGTGAGAAACCTTTGTGAAATGGTTCACCAATAGAGGCTGGAAACGAGTTTAGGCAACAAAATATAGAATAAATATTAAGTTTGTACAGAAACTATCTAATTGAAAGAATTGGTCATGTTTTCGTACATTGGCCAGGTTTTGAACTAGTCTTCTTTTTGTTTTTTGTTTTTTTTTATTCTAAGGGTAATACCAATGAACAGCCTGCAGCAACTGAAACTCACAGCCCATTTGTGAACGATGGACAAACAGCCTTCTGCTTTGATCCCAGGTAACACACAACTCTCATGCCCAAACTCTCATAAATGCTGTCCAAGTTTGCTGCAGCCTACATTTTCCTAAACCTGTGCATTGTAACATGTGTAAAGTGTTTGTTCTGCTGCACAGCCCCCTTTTGTTGGTATTAGTTGAGCAGCAGGCCACCCACGTTGCATCAGACAGATGCTCTTTATTAGCCTGTGCTCCTGGTTTGCCCACATCATCACTTCACTGCTTAATAACGTGAGCTTTCTCTTACACCCGCCTCTCTCTTCTTCTTCTGTCCTCTTCCTGTGTCTAGTATGGACATGAAGCGATGTCCGCTGTGCGAGGTCATCTTCCCGCCCAACTATGACCAGAGCAAGTTCGAGGAGCACGTGGAGAGCCACTGGAAAATCTGCCCCATGTGCAGTGAGCAGTTCCCGCTGGACTGCGACCAGAAGGTGTTTTGAGAATCATGTGCTCACTCACTTCGACGGCCACCCGCTCAACTTCGACTAGATAAAAACAGAGAGTCAGCACATCTGCTCTGCCTACTTCCTGTCACCATCGAAATAAATCACTCAGTCTGCACTCTTTTCTGCATGTAATGGTGTGAAGATCCACTCTTTAGGACTATTCTGACTTTCGCTTTGTTACTTCAACTTAGAGAAACACTTTGAAGTGATGTGACATTTTGAAATGACATTCTAATTCAGTGTGTATGGCAGGGCTACTGAATCTGTTTTTTTATAGGTGGCAGATTTCCCTTCATTTGGATTTGAGGAATAATTTAGGGGGATAAGACTGTTGTACGTATATATACTGTATACTGACTTTAAATTGACTCGGCTCTCACAGATCTGTTAGACTACAGGACGTAACGAATCAGGGAAAGAGATAAGTGTTTACCAAACTTACATTTAAGACATCCAACCAAATGGTTCCCCCTTGAACATCACTGTACAAGTCATTTGCTCCTTCTTTCTAGAAAGCAGCCTTGGTGCACTATATGCAGTCAGGGAGAAACCTTCAGTGATTACATTCAGACAGTATATCATCAGATCATCTATTTTAGAATAATTAAAGCCAATGATATTGTGAACGCCTTGATACTTTGTGTATGATAGATTTGTGTTATGTTAGGTTTCCTTTGTTTTGATTTTAACTATTTAATTGGGTTTTTGTGTCAGAATTCTTAAGAAATGTCATGTCATCAGCTAATCCGTGCATGCTGAGCTTATGTTCAATTTCATCCTTTTCATTCTTCTTTTACAGCATTAAGTTATTTCATTCATAGAAATGTTTCATTTGTTAAGTGAGTTTCATGTATCTAATACAAACTAATAAAGGCTGTTTGAAAATGAATTGTGTCTGAGCCAGTTATTATAGTTTTTATTTTTCATTAGTCTGTATTTTTACCTGCAATTCAGTTTAGTTTTTTTTTCTTTTAACATGTTTAGTTTTAGTATGAGTTTCAGTGTTAGTTTCTTTCCTCCTTTTTATTATAATATGGGGAGTATTTGTCAGGGTGGAAATAATTTTCTTTTTGTAGAAACAGTATCATGATTAGGTATTAAAAGGTTATCCTTGAAAGGCTCAGTTGTTCACAAGAGACGAGGATTCAGAGATTTCACCATCAACAATCAATATCATTAAAAGAATTCAGAGAAATCTCTCCAAATAGGGGGCAATGATGAAAGCCAAACCTTAAACACTTGTGACCTTTGACCCCTCAGGCGCCACTGCATTCAAAACCCTCATGATTGTATAGAGGATACTACATGGGCTTGGGAACACTTTGGAAAATGTTTTCAGTAAACAGAGTGGGCTCTACCATGCAAATAAAAAGCCATATATATCAACATCCAGAAACGCTGCTGACTTCTCTGGGCTCAAGCTTATCTGAGATTGACTGACAGACAGTGAAAAAGAGTGCTGGGGTCTGAAGAGTCCACATTTCAGACTGTTATAAGAAATAATGATCTCTGGCCTAAAGAGAAGGACCATCCAGATTGTTACCAGCACTAACTTCAGAAGCCAGTATCTTTTGGAGCAACATGTGCTGCCATCCTGACATCATTTTCAGAGAGTTTGAGTACTAGACTGGCCTTCCTGCAGTCCAGACCTGTCTAACAGACTGTTGAGCACCTGAAGTTGACCAAAAATGGGAAATAATTTCACATTCAAAACTTCAACAATTCAACAAATGCCTACTGAGTGTCATTAAAAGAGAAGGTGAGTGTTGGAGAGGATGTGGTAATTTGTCTGCTGGCCAGTTTCAATTGTCTGGGAGTGTCCTAATATTTCTCCATACTGGGCAGATGTAATAGCAGTAATCAAATCAATATTTAACTTACAGTCTGATCTTAGTTTTAGTGTTATATATTTAGGAAACATTCCAACTGAGTTAAATAAACCAGACAGATACCTGTTACAACTGCTATTAGCAAGTAGCAAAAAGGCAATAACCAGGAAATGGCTGAGTAGCGAATGTCCAACAATTTTAGACTGGATAGGAATAGTTGAAGAAATTCACAGCATGGAAAGGTTAACATTTTCTTTGAGACATGACACTGAAAGAGGTAACAAATATTGGGAGAAATGGAGATGTTATTTAAGTCAGAGGTGATCCAGTCACTGAACACATGTTCTGAGTGGAGAACCCCCCCCCCCCACCTTTTTTTTTTTTTTTTTTATCCTGTTAAGAGATACATTGAATATTTCTTCTGTAAGGAGAAATTTAATTTTTTCTTTCTTCTGCAAAAGAACATTGAACCTTTGTTCTGCATGGAGAACTCTGGATTTTATTTCTTTATTTCTCTGTAAAAGACACTGAAATTGTATTCTAGGTGGAGAACTTTGCACCTCTTGTGACTGTACGGAGGAAGGCTCCCCTCTGGGAGTATTTTGTGTTATTATGGACCAAAAAGGAGGACGGTGGTACCGCTAAGGACAGCTGCTATGAGCATGTAGAACCCTCCTACACCCGTATTTGTCAGCCCATTTTCAGTCTGTCTTCCATTTTGAACGTCTGGCATTTTATTTAGCTGTAGATGACCCTGTCTGATGTTTACGTTCTATACATGTATTTTAAGTTGTTTGTTGTTTTTGTCTTTACATGGAAAAAAAACAATAAAAACAAAGTTAAAAAAAAAAGAAAAGAGGTGATGTATCACAGCAGTAAACATGCCGCTGTCACAACTATTTTCAAACGTGTTGCAGGCAGTATCAGTGTATATTTACAAAAACAATAAATTTACTCAGTTTGAACACTAAACTAAATATCTTGTCTCTGTACTGTATTCAGTTGAATATAGGTCCATATTTTTTGCCAATCATTGCATTTTGTTTAGCAAAGCATCCCCACTTTTTATGAATTGGGGTTCTATAAGAACCTTGGTCCGATCACAGTTAATAACACAGGAGTCTTTAGGCACACGTCAGAGGAATTTTTATTCTAAATGTAACAAAAGTTTACATGAAGCAGCTTTTTGAAGAAATACAGTACATCACCATTAGTTTCTCCAAACAACCTCTGATTTTGCCTTTTTATACACATTATACTATTGTTTTTAACTCCAGAAACATATGAAAATATAATTTAATGCACTTAACACATAACAATACATTCACTGTACACTATATCAAAGACTTTCCTCCATACTGGCAGTACAATACAATTGTCAATTGGACTGAAGTTCCTTAACACTAACATCCATGCAGTGAAGATGTTACCTTATGGCTCAATGTTGATAAATCCTCAATCTTGTGGCATTTTATGATCTGGGGTTCATTATTTCAGGGATTAAACAGTGTTCTGCACACCCTCGACTGACATGTTATTATGGCACAACGTAGGAGTCACGTGTGTTTCTCTCACAGCCTAACAACAGGACTGTGAGAATGTAAATGTGCTGAATACATGGCTAATGTCGGCCTCCTTTCCTACTATCCATGACAAGGACAATCACATGGTTTTATACGACAGGGGAGTCGGTGAACAGCAAAGAGTCTGAGCTGTCTGCATTCAGATAAATTTGTCTGAACTGTCAAAATGAAGCCATACAAAGACCTGTACTGATTGGAATGGTTTACAATTCAAGGCAACTACTGTACACACAGAAATCTCACAATACTGGAAACACCGGAGGTTTGGTGAACATCTCCCCTCGGAGCAATGCAAACGTCTCCTCTGAAGGCCTTTTGCCTCGTTTTGGTAGCTACTGTACATACACCAGAAACGAGTTATTGGCAAAAGAAAAAAAATGCTGATTTGTTGGCAACTTGTTACAAAAAGTGCTTCAATCCCTCACTGTAAAATAGTGGGGAAAACTGCTTAAATCTTCAGGAAAGTGACCGGGATCATTAGTAACAATGGCACGCAGAGTTCCCATGATCCACCGAACAGCAAAAACAGGATCAGAACACTTGGGCAGGATTGTGGTGCTGAAATGCTTGCAAACATCACCTGAGATCATCCTTTGGTGCTCACACACAAGTGTTTGCAGTAAAACAGATGAAACAAGGTTTGAAATATTTGTGATATGAAAGGAAAAGTCCAACAACTGATTATTAACATCAAATCTGATAGAGAATGAAACATATAAAAGTTTTCAGCTTGGATTTCTCATTATACTAAACATTCTCATTTTTTAAAAATTTGCCTCTGTCACATTTTTAGGCTCAAATGAGACAGAGGCAAGGTAATGGTGGCACCTTTCTTTGAAAAAACATCCAAATCTTTCCTCAGTTTCCTCTGACTTCTCACTGCCTTTAAAGCAGGAAGCCTTACCGTAAATGCAAGGCTACTTGTGACTTGGTGTGGCCATTTTCTAGTCTCCAACATGCCCTCATCATCAATGAGCGCCATATGTCAAAAACAGTAATCAAGTCAAATAGATAAATGATAGCTTAAATGTGCAAAATACAAAACTGTGAACTACAGAAAGATTTAACATTCTGAATAAAAATTAAGGATGAATAATAATACATTTATACCATGCAATCAAAAATAGTGTCATAACAAAGTGGGATAAGAGAAAGAGAAGGGCTTTAAGGATGGGAGGAAGGGGATGGAATGAGCAACAGCCATTGCTGGTGATGGTGGTGTTCAGATGGTTGGGAAGTGGCCCGAAGGAGAGTGCTGGTCACTCTACTGCTGCATCTTGCGGATGATGTCAGTAGAGATGGGTGGGTGGAAGTTGATGGTGTGGTGGCGGAGACCCTGAGATGTTTTGTAGCTCTTCCCACACCGGCACTTAAAGGGTTTACGCACCCTTATCTGGGTTCGATGGCCGTTCTTGGCGTGATACTTGATCCCGTTCACATTCTGTGATGAGACAAAGAAAATGACACTCAACCATCACTTTGGCTTAAATATAATGACATTAATAAGAGGTACAACTGAGCTTCCCACTGTGGAAGCCCATTTTATTATTATGAGAAACTTCTTGAAATAATGACACATTATCTCAAAATAATTAGAAACTCAAAATAATGGCTTTGTATCTCAAAATAATGACTTAGTAACTAAAACTAGATACTTATACCTCAAAATAATTAGTTACACTTAGTATAAATATTCTCAAAAAAATTAGGAACTTCCTCAAAATAATGACCTAGTATCTAAGTCATTATTTCAATAAAGCCTATCATTATAACAGCTGACAGGATCTTTTTTTCCCATCACATTGGCGGAAATGGGCCTCCATATCCTAAAACTATCTCTTACATATACACTATATATACAAAAAAGGTTACTTTTTGACATTAAGTGATGAAAAGGAGAAATGAAATCGCTCTTGTTACAAACCTATCTTGTTCTGCTCCTAAACAGATGCCTAATGCTGCCTGCTGCCTCAGACTAAGTCATCGCCCATAACCCTGTCATTCACGTCAGCAATGCAATTTTCTCAAGCTGCACATAATTTATCCCAACCACACACACCAGATGTGAATGGAAAATCCTGTAAAACTCCACATCACTGAAGTGGACTAGATGTATGCATCTATGTTGACGGGCTAAAATGCTCAGCTAAGGACTGATTTTCCTTCTGTCAACAGCAGGGAGTCCATTTTGAATTTACATTCTAATTTCTGTGAGCAAATAAAATCACATATGTCACATTTTGTACAATGCTAACATCTGAGGTTTTTATATGGTAAAAACATTTTACACCATTCCATTATGTTTAATCTTTAGTTTGTGTTCTTAGAAGAGAGATTCTGAGCGAAACCTACCTTGTATCTCTTTTTACAGCCCGGCACGGGGCAAGCAAAAGGCTTCTCGTCTCCTCCATTCATGCACATAGAACTGAGGATGGACTCAGAGCTGATGGCACTCTCTGTGGTCCACGACTCATCACTGTCAGACTCCTCAAAGTCTACCTCCTCCTCATCACACTCACTACCTGTGGGAGGGCGAAAGAAAGCGAAACAATAATTGACTCAGGCCATCACCACCAGACATGCCATCATACAAACTGTTCTCTGATTTATGCACTCTTTATGCACTCTTGATGACTAATCTCTGGCAATGAAACCCCGGCCATTGAGCCTTTAGGCAGACAAGTGAGGACCGTTCTCAACATGTGCTCTGGGGAAGCATTCCCATAATCCCTACTTCACATGTTACAGCGCCCAAGTTTCTGGAAAGACTGAAATATGCCAATCGTGGGAAAGAATGTATGCATTTTATTGCGGTCAATGAGCTGCAATCATTTTAGCAATTAATTAAGGATGTTATGCAAGAAGATGAGCTGCAAAGCCACAGGGGCTAAAAACAAGCCAGAACAAAATTTAAGACTGCATATTTTACAAAACAAGCACATGGGAAAACATTACAAGGAGAAAAACTAAAACTTTTTCGTACATAACTTAGCATAAACTGTTGTGAATTAGACAAATCAGATGGACTAAGAGAGCTGTTTTTTTTCTCTGGGCCTTGAATCTCAGCTTTATTTAATGGTAATAACTGATATAGTGACAAACTTTCAGGCATGTTTTCAGGTCAAAGCTGTTGAATAGTGATACACTAACAGGAGGACAGCATATTAATCAACCAAGTAATGGAAAACATCTCAATGTAACCAACAATTTAAGAGAATTTTCGACAAGAAAAACACAATCACTTCATGTCAAATTTAATTAGCCATTATAGCCACGATGACAATATGTATTCCAATCAACTTATAATTTGAAAAGTGTGAATAATGGGGTGAAAAAATTTTTACTAAACTTAATTTTTAAGCATGGCCAAACAGGCTCCCAAGCCCCTATGTTTAATGTCCAAAGTACTGCTTTGGCAATGACAGTGAAGATAGGGAACAACATGAACATCAACATATTTTGACTGGAGGGCTGTTTGAATCTTTACCCTGGACCGATAATTGGAAAGAAAACTTTCCAGACACAATTAAAACATTGTAGCGAGCTAGCTAGCCAGCAACAAGTGAAGTGACAGCCATTGTCAAGGATACAGGCAGTCTTATGTACTTTCTAAACAATGTCACAGAACGTGTCGTCTCACAGGCAAGACAAGATGACTGCTGTTGAAGAATCAAGTTTACAGCTCTAGTTAAGTTTTGTTAAGATAAGACACAAGGTCTGAGATAAGATAGGAGACAGCCATGAGTTGAACTGCTTCTCTAATATAGATAGTGATAATATAGTCTGATAATATTGATAGTTAGGATTCTTTGAAACTTAAGCTAGGAAAGAGAGCAGTTTTTATGTAATATGGCCCCAGCTTCTATATATTACTACATTTTTGTTGCCATTTCATTTTTTCATGGTCTGCCTTTTGTGTTTCTGCTTCTTCTGTAAGGATCATGTTCGCAGTTAGAGTAAGCTTCCTAACCCCATACTTCAGTAGCCCTGACATCTGGGTATATACACAGTAATGAGTACTGTTCGTTGTTCTCATCTTGACATTAATTCCATCTTTTCTATAATATCTTATTAATGTAAGAAGACTAAAAGAGCAGCCTTGTTATTATTTGTGATTATTATTTGCTCCCTGAAGAGGACATTCATTCTTTGCCTCCATAATGTGAGAGCATCATAAAGGTTTGCAAAGATTCAGATTTACTCTTGGTTGCTTGTCTTGAAAATGGACCTCCTGGTTCAATGTCAGTCTCCTCACCTGCCACACCACTCTGCTATTTGCTTAGTTAACAGAGCATAACATGTGTTTCACTGCCAGCAGTCACTAAATCCTGGACATTTAACTGGAGAGGTGAGTGTGTGGAGGGTGGCTGTGTACCTGTAGGTGTGCTGCTGCGGAAGGAAGAGGAAGGGGTGATGGGTGGGGTGACAGGAGGGGTGAGGTTTCCACTTGTGTGGCGAGGTGGAGTGGAAACACTGCTGCGAGACAGATTGCCTGTCAGAGACAGAGACAACTTGGGCTGCACCTTCTTCTTCACGGCCTCGTGCTCTCGCCGAGCAGCATCTGTCATGAACCTGGCGTCGTGGGACACAAGACTGATCAGGGCTCGCCATCTTTTTACATCTCATTCGATGAACCATGAGCAACATGTTACCGTGCAACCTCCTTGATGTTTAGAAAGCTGTGCTACTGTAGAACACATGTTTGAAAAAAAAAAAAATCACTGGCTCTATTTCCATCAAAAAAACACCAGCGTTTATGACGGATAGTTAAGTCTTTGGTAAATGTATATCATAAAAATGAAATGTTAACATAGACACTGTTAAAGCAAAAGTGGAATTAACAAATTAAGCAATAACCACATCAAGATGTGTTTGTGAAGGCAGGGAGACAGCGGCAGACCTTCTTGTAAACTGCTTGTTGCCACTAAAACCACGATTCAAGCGCTATATCAAAGACGACTGGGATGAACCTATAAACCAACTATGAAATACTGAAGCAGTTGATTTAAGCAATCCACCAGATGACATTTAAAGTTGCTGGTAGAAGCTAACAGGAGCAAACACTATTCACTGATGCAGAGGACTTTTGAAGATAAATCTTTACGGGGGCCAAAGACTAATAATTTTGATGTTATAGTCATGTTAGATATATAAAGTAGATTTACATATAATTGAGTTACTGCATAAATAGGGGAGAATTCAGCAGTTTTCTTTTTCCATAATAGTTACATTCTTTACCTGTTGATGTAGCTGAGGGCAACATATGTTGGCTGCTGCTGCTCCTGCTTCTCCAGAAGACGGGGGTCTGTGTCTAAGCAGGGGAGAGAGACAGAAAGTGGAAGCATTGGGCAGATAATCATAACTGTAAACAAAGGAAAATCTTGCTTAATCTGTGCTTGTTTTTCGTGTGGTTTTCTGTGTCATCCCAATTTAGGATGGCCAGTTTCTCCTGCAGCACTGCAGTCTCTGCCACACTGGGTTCATGACCACAGCTGCAATGATTAGTCAAACAATTAGTCAATTAAAAGAAAATGAGTTACCAACTTTTTTGATGATCAATTATTCATTCTAGTCATTTTTCAATGTCAAACATTTGCTGGTTCCAGCTTCTTAAATTAAAGGATCTGCTGGTTTTATTTGTCATATATGATAAATTATAGTGTTTGGGGTTTGGACTGTCGCTCTGGATTCTGTCACTTTCACATGCTATATACTAAATGATTAATTGTAAAATAATCAGCTGATTAATTAACAATAAAATAATCCTTAGTTGAAGCCCCATGCATGACACACACAGAGGTTCCTACTATAGCAACCTCCCTCCAAATAAGCTGACCAGCAAGACGTTACTAGTGCAGTTACAATGATCGCTCACTGGCTTCCCACCTGCAAACAAAAACAAACAAACAAACAAACAAAAAAAACCAAACAAACAGTGGTTTTCCATGAACCTCCTGTCCAAGCTGGAAGCACCAAATGAATCTAGATCTCTGTGGTTATAAGCAAGTGCTTTTCCCTTTCACTGCCTAGGAGCAGATGAAAGGTACAGGAATGGGGCATATTATATTAACCTTATTGTTTTTTAAATGGGGTGGAATTAAAATCCAGATTTTAGTACAAATGTTAAAAATGGCCTAGTTAATATTAAAAGACATGGTGGAAATATAATCATTGTAAAATTTTCAGGTTGATTTACAGCAAATAGACACAAGCAATTTTGTCAGTTTTGTCTGGCAGTGAGCAGTGTGCTTTTGGGGACAATTATATGCGTAGTGAGCGCTCCTCGCTTTCACACTGTTGTCCAAGGTAAAATCATTCCCATATGTCAAGTCCCATCCACTCTGCGAACATGTCTGAGACGGGTACATGCAACTATAGACCCGGCAAGACCCAGGGTGAGTCTGAGAGGATCATACTCCCAAACAGATGCATGCACAGACAGCGTGGACAACACGAACGTAAAGAAGTTCTGATACAATATAGTCTTTGGCTTTTGTTTGATATCTAGTGTCGACAAAAATGTTGCATATTTCCGATTTGTTAATGTAGTTAGCACACATTTGTTTGGAAGGCTAACTTGTTTTGTTTACTATATATCATTAACATCACTGTCCCTGAATGTCCCCCCTGTTTAAAAATCTCTCGGTAGTCTATATTTAAAAAAAGGGAATGAATAGTCAAATATTCATATTGAACAGCCAAATCTTAGTCAGGTACAGCCCTACAAGCAATACTCAACATTGATTTTGAGTGTCAGATCACCAAAATAAGAAGCTTTACCAGATAGTCATCAGAACCGTATTTACTGATACACTGTACACTGACACATTAGGCTACACTGTGTCTTTTGGTGTACAAAAGGTCCACATCTGATGCATCTGTTGTCTGTGAAAAGGAGCTTATTTGTAAAAACTGAACTGTAGTTGTATCTTCTGAATGTAGTTGAAGATGAGAGAACTTGTTACTAAACTTTCGCTCTCTGCTGCCTTGAAAGACCTATCCTCGCGTTCATGGGCAGTCCACTCAGTGGCAAACAGTAGCAGACTGTGGTTGAAGTGGGAGAATCCCCAGTGTGAATGAGCATGTGATCAATGTGAAGAGTTGGCCTGTCAAGGAGCATGGCATGCTCAGCTGAGTCAACGGATAAAGGCTCATAAAAAGTATTCACTGAAAATAATCAAAACACAGGATATTGTGCAATGTGCTGTACAATTAGTTTAAACATGATGTCATGCACCACTGTCTAGACTACAGTTACTGTTTAGTTTGGTGTTCTGGAGAAACTCCACAGTTTTCAAGCTGATGTTGCTGGTTTCTTGATTTATTTCCTCTAGTCCTAAGCAAACTTTTTTCTATTAGTTGATTTCATTGCCCTCTATGCTCTTTACTGCATGATTAGGTTACTTCCCTGTTGGTAAAAAGCAATAAGCAACATTCTGCTCCACTGTTGCTTTTATTTAAAATATACAAGGAGAGTGTAACATCTCAATTGCCTTCTCTTTTGAATCACCATGGCACTTTTTGAAAAGCTGCTCTGCAGACACCACATTGCTCATACATGACCACACTTGACACATACTGAGCGTTCCCATGCTGTGCTCCAGACATTCATCTTGCTCAGCGGTGCTAAATGTACAACAATAGCCAATCTCCACACCCTGAGGTGAAGCGGGCCTGACTTCAAACACTCACTTCCCCACTGCCGTCCATGTGGGAGAAGAGAGATGCCCCATAAAACAACAGTGTCTACCACTTACCAGCTGAGCCTCCCTGTCTGCCTCTGACAGAGAGAGCTGTGAAAGACTGCTACCCCCATGTGGTTAAAACCATCGCCTGTTTCCATCCACAAGCTCATTTATACACAACACTTACACCTAAGGCTATTTGTAAGTTAACATTACATTTAAATTATGCCTTTGTTAGGCACAATGAATACAGTGCAGCTTTAACAGAACCTGTATACTCAGCAAGAAATAAAAACAGTCCAGTCCTAGTTGATATAATTAGAAAATGACTGTGGCAATGATGCAAACGATAGTGTAATTAAAGTTTTCCTGGTTAATGGGGAAAGCAGCACCTTTGTATAATAAAACCCTGAGTTGTGAGTCATACTAAATTATTAGCTCCATGGACTTATACTCTTGTTTGTTTGTTTGTTTATCTGGAACAAAACACTTAAAAATAGATTTCTATTACATTTCTGCTGGACAGAGAGACCTTGTGCCAAAGAAGAACTGTTTTGATTTTTGCAGTGTTTTCTGATGGATAATTAGATAATCTGTTTTCATGTAATAGTGACAGAAATTTAACTCCAAATTCTCAAGGTGTGTCTATCTCAGCTTGGGTATCGAACATCAATACATTTCAAGTTCCAACTGAGATGGATCTGCATCATCAGTTACTGAAAACTATCAAGTACTGAAAATTGGCATTAAAGTGTCTGGTCATCTTTAGTCCTGTTTACTTATGCTTTAATCATAAATTTCCTGAACCAGAACAGGAAACTTTGCTAGTTTTTGCCTTAGGATGACTCAATAGTATGTAAGGTTCATACTCTTTATGGGGAAATATTACAGTATGCAAGGACTGGACACTATATACATAAATATCCCACAATGCAATGCAGTAGTGAAGACAACAGCAATAGTGTAACAGACAAAGGTGGACAGCAAACAATGCAGCTCTGTGTAACGTCAATAACGTTTCAGTTTAAATGGAAGTAAAGTTTCACTTGGCTAGAAATAATATATTTTTAAAGATAATTAATTCATCATTTTCTGAAACCGTCCACATTGCCTTTATGTCTTTTTGTGTGCTTGGATGACATCTTCTTTTAGATTTGCAATTAATCATCTGAACAGACTCAACCAGCTGGTGCTGCATAACAAAGCTCAGGACACTCCTGTAACAGGTTGATCTAGTCTGGTTACATGCCCATGGTTGTCTACAGTGTTTTCTATATATAAATGATCCTGTATAGCTCAGTGGTTAGAGCACTGGTCTTGTAAACCAGGGGTCGTGAGTTTCGAACCTCAGTGGAGCCTTAATTATTCTTTTTTTTTAATCCATAGTGGCCACAAACAACACCTGAGCTATTAAAAAAATGTCCAATGGCTAATTAAAGACACTCACAGGTATTCAACAAGTGGTAGTTCAGCAGACTTAATCTTATTTCATGTAGCTTGATGTGTAATATGTATTTCATTCAGAATTATTTCATTCTTCTGCAGTACAACAGAAGAATCTACTGTATTTTAGTTACAGGCCCAGTGAGTAGATTGTAGATTTAGTAGCATCTTGTGGTGACACCTTGTCTCACTGTCCCCTTCCAAGTGCGCAGGAGAACCTAAGGTAGACGAGAAAAACTGAAAAATGTGAAAGGCCCTTTAGAGCCAGTGTTTGATTTGTCTGTTCTGGGCTACGGTAGAAACATGGTGGTACAACATAGTGAACTCTATGGAAGAGGACCCACTCCCTCTGTAGATATAAATGAAAGCACAACGATGCTTATTTTGAGGTTATTATATGCTAATGAAAACATACGTAGCAATATTATATTCTGTTTCGGCTGCACGATATAGTAAAAAACAATTAGCAGAAACATGTTAAAATTCTTTAAAACACGGTATCCAAAAAAGTACTGTTTAAGTCAGGTACTGGCACTAATATTGGGAAATTCCAAATGCTCAGGCACAGGACTAACAAACTGGATATTTGGAGATTAGCTGTGTATTCTTACTTGCAGTTTTAGTATTTAACCCTTTTAGTCACTGTGATTATTAATTTCTGACCTGGTTGTCAGTTAAAATGAGCTCTCAAGGCGGTTTTAAGTTTATTTAACTTCTCTTTGAGTGGAGCTAACCACAAATACTGTACATCTACTCATCTTGTCATCTAGAAGCCACAAGGAGAAATTTATGCTACATGAAATGCAGACAAAACCCAAAACTTTTTGTAAGAATACCAAGAGGTGTATAAACTGAAAACACGGACACACATGCACACACAACCATCTATACAGGAAACACATAACATAGACTGCACTCTCCAGTTTAAACTACTGGCTTAATTCTGTCATGAAGGCGGGTGTAAGGTGATGTTGACCAGTAAAACTCAACGAAAACCACATTTAGAAAGCACACATTTTAGAGGTCTAACAAAAATCTAAGTCAACAAACCAATGTCAGTCTTACTGAGAAGTAGTCAAGGCCGATTAAAGACACAGGGCATCATCCACTCAGTGGTTTAGGCCAAGCCGCTTGGTTGACGATGAAATAGTGGCAGAGTTTTATGAAACTGGCAGGTAGGCTCTAAGAACAGCTTAAACCTCAGCGCCTCAGGCTCAGGAGGGTTCCCTCAAGGCCTCAGTCGTAAGCAAGTGTTTCATTAACAGTGGATTTATCCCCAGTGAGAAGGACAGCACACCTCTCTCTGCTCTCCAGCCAAAGTCATGGAAACACAGAGTAGGAAAGACACATTCATAACGGCACTATTCCCCTGCCAAAAGCCGGAGGCAGTGCAGAGACTATTCTGAGCGAGCGCTGTGAGCTGGTATGTGTGTGCGTGAGTGCACAAGAAATCCCTCCTAAGATCCCTAATGAGCCTCAAGGAGAGGAATGGCAGCCTGCTCACGTAGCGCTCAAACAGCAGTGGATCAATCTGTTCCCACACACTGTAAATCACACACACCTCAGGTGGGGACTGGGGAGAGGGAGGCCTGCAGGGGCCAGCTCCCCGCAGCCTTTGCTATTCTTTTGGGGCCACCAGCAGTCAAGGACCAGGACGAAGGCGCCTCAAATAGAGATGGGAACCTCTCTAATCAAACTACACAGGTGGTCCACCTTGGTGGCCGACTATTAGAAGCCTCCTGCGAAACAAAAAGGGGTATTTATTCACCATCACTCTCTCCAAAGGGAAACAGTCAGCTCCTGTAAGCCACACAGATTGTTTATATGGATGAGAAGTCAGGTGTAGGACAGAGAGGAGAAAGGTAGACAAGCAGAACAGATCTAGTCTAAAACATGTAATGTATAAAAAGTAGAGCCCAACAGCTACTGGATTTTGGGGCCAATATGATATCAGGGAGCAGGCCTGCAATTTCATCATTTCAGGGGCAAGACCACTTAGCCTTTGGTGTTGCCTTTTGTAACAGTTATTTTTTGGGGCTTTTGGCTTTATTGGACAGGACAGCTGAAGAGCAGACAGGAAAGGGGGTTGAGAGAGGGGATGACATACAGCAAAGGACCACAGGCTGGAGTCAAACCAGCGGCTGCTGCACTCAAGTATCGTCTATTCTTTGAGCACATGAAGGCCAAAGCCAGGGCAGCAAGGCCATCAAATAAAGCAATGATTTAATATCTACGGAAATTTCTGAAATTAAGTTAAAGATTAAGGATAATTTTATTTCAAATGGACAGATGAAATGTATTTTCTTTGAAATAGGTCTAAATAAAATAAACTGCTCATTTATTATTTACAAATTACCAATAATGATACAAACTCCTGAGTCAAGAAGTCAAACAAGTGGAGCCCTGGACTAATCAGAGTCACCGGAGTCATTTGAAGACGGGGATGGGGAGTCAGGGGGACTAACGTTATGTTTTTTAACATTAATGTTACAAACATTAGGCTATAATATTCGCAGCACTTCTTAAGCCACTGGATCAGCAAAGTCAATGTAGTGATATTCAAGCAATGCATGACATTACATGCTGGAGTTCTTGTCTCTAATTTATCAAACTGTAGCTGTAAATAGTGTAGTTTTCCAACTGTTAACAGAGTAGAAATCAAACCGACTACTGGTTATTTTGTGCAGTGTTTCACTTGATGCTGCCCAATAAGAATTCAGAATCCAAACAAATTATATTATTGTCTGAAAACTGTATTGACAGGTAAGAGGCAGAGGAGAAAACGGTGCTATCAGCTGAGCAGTGTGGGAGGGTATCAAGACCACTGTGGCTGTGGGGCAGATCATTTGTTGAGGTGCATAGGGCTAAACTGAGGGGGCACGCCAGCCGATATTGATATACCGGCCAATATCGTTTTTGTCTGTATTTTTAATAGTTATAAATAACTATGACTAAAAAACACAAACAGAACAAACTGAATTTAGAAAATGCTTCCTATAAAACAAAAAAAACTAAAATAAATTAAAAACATCTGTATAATGGTCTACAGGAAAATAACAACATATATGCAGATACTGATATAGACCCATATAGCTGTGCTAGGCTACTATCAGCTCAATAATATCGACTGACTGATAAATCTGTCTGGCTCTACTAATAAGGTGCTATATATACACACATTATTCTGAACTATTGCTTACTCTGAAAATCAGTGCAGTGCAGTTCAGTTCACAGCAAATAGAGTGCAACAAAGCTGCTGATTAGCTGCAGATCAGAAAGAAAATCATTTAGGAAATGAATAAACATTTAATGTTTAAAAATGCATAACGCTTCCCATCCAGAGTTTCTCATTTATCTTTCTTAATATTTAAAAACCCTGATACATTTCTCTAAAAACATGACGCCAAACTTTCTTTATATATGAAGCCTGTGCCTGTGCCTATTGTTGGTGTCTGTGTGTGAAGCATGTGTATGGGAGTGCACGCTGACGATCAGTGGTTTCAGTATGTGAGTGCAGAAACATGATGCAATAACAGTTCATTAGGGCCAATGACGACCGCAGACAGAAAGAGTAGACAAAACAATCAATAACCTTCCCCAAACGGGCGAATGACGCCTCGCGCCGTCTCATAAGCGCCTCCCCACACCCTTCTCAGCTACTCCCCTCTCTCTCTCTCTCACACGCACACCATCGCACAGCTCCCTCTCTCCTTTCTCATTTCCACCAGGTCTGGCTCCTCCCATTACCAGTCTCCCATGCCAAATGCAATACTGTGGGGTAGAGCAGAGTGCTGAGCATTATGGTGACATGTTTATGGCGGCTCTGAGCAGCAGGGGACATTACCAGGAGTGGTGGCACAGGTAATTCATTATGATGTGACCTCTGAGGAGGAAATGAAACGGAGTCAAGCTCCATGTGTAAGCTGCCTTTGCGGGTTACTGAAAAAAACACGGGGAGGTTAAAATGATCTATTATAAATACGTTTAGCACAGACAGCAGCTTAAACATATACAGATGCACCAAGTCACACACACAAACATCTCTCTACAAAGATACACTTGTAAAAACACACAAGTAAACACAAGGGGACACATACAAAAACACACATTACTGCTTATTGCATCCATATGGCACTTGGATTAGTGATACGCATTAGGGCTGCAACCAATGATTATTGTCAGTTTCAGTCAATCTGTAGATTATATTCTCTATAATCTTTTAATATACAACATCTCAAGGCTCTAAATTAACTTTTAATTTCATTGTCCTGCAACTGTCCCAAATTCTACTTTCAGCTGTCACAACCAATGTCCCAAACAGAGGTTTTTTTTTCTCCATTCAACATAATACATATAGTTTAATAACTTTGTTCCATTAACTCCAATCATTTCATTGACTCATTTTAGTTCACCATGTAAGTTCTGCTAGTTGTTTCCTGCATTTACATCAATAAAAATTAAATCACCCAAGTTTATTGGCCACAATCAGTTTTCATTATTCTTTTAGTCACTGGTTGAGTTACTGTTTCTTCTTTATTTCTAACAGTTTGATCGATATATGCATCACTGCAAACTGCAGTGAAAATGTAAACCTGTGTCTAATTGGTAAATGCACGGCGACAGAAATGCACATAAACACACTTTCTCTCGTAGTAAATCATCTCTCAAAGTAAAATATTTAAAAACACTTTAAACACCGTGACAGTACTCACATGCATAGAGTTTGTGCCCATGCCACCCTACATTTTTCAACTTTGAACAACTAACAATTAAAATGATATATATTCCATGATGACACATTTACATATAATAATTTCATAGGTCACAGGTTTCTCTACTGTCCCAAACACTTAATGTTTGTGTCCCTGGTGCTATTTCTATTTTTTAAGAGTATTTCCTTCATTTTGAGCATTGTAACTTGTCCAAAAATGATTATTTTTCTCAAATCTCAAAATTTCTTAAATTGTTTATTTTATCCCAAACCACAAAATATTCAGTTTACAATGATATGAAACAGAAAAAAGCAGCAAATCATTATAATGTAAGAACTGGCACTGGTGAATATTTGGCATTTTTGCTTGAAAACTAACAGTTTCAACTCTAATATGCATTCTTCCAAGACAAATGCCAGTGTTTTCAGATTGATATCCAGCATTAAACATCTTTGAACATGACTGTGCTCATGTTTAAATTGCAGGTAGTTACTCTCAAATCTATAATACGGAAAGCTGGAAAAATCAGATAACACAAACACTTTTGCTTAGGTCGAATATTCGTAAACGTACCAGAAGGATACTGGATGAGAAATAATGATGTTTTTGGTTGGTGAAATGTCCCGAGCACAGTAAAATAATGAGAAAATAAGGAAATACAAGCAGACCGCAGAGTCTCTGTGGGTACAGCTACCAGTACACACTTCTAGCCAGTCATATGTGATAATTGAAAGGGATTATGTTTATATGAGTCTATGCTTTGTTTTTAAAGGAAATGTTGCATATCATGCAAGTTTAAGTTCATAGAAGTTAAACTGGATGGGACAGCAGGTCTCAGAACCAGATTTACTTAAAAAAGTCAGAGAATTTCAGAGATGCATTAGCCTTTTAAATGAGGAGTTACATGAAATATAACCAATAAATGATCAATTTACAAACCAATTTAAATAGCTGCAGTAAAGGAGGAATCCTCATCTCTTCATCTATGTTTAAAATTATCAATTGAAGTATTGAATAAAATAGGACAAAAGTACACGCCTACACGGCCATGTTGTGTAATGTCAACACAGGCTGTACATTATCTCCTGTAAGGAGTGTTTTATCGAGTACAGGAGCCCCTCATGTCGCAGTCACCGCACAGGAACAGGAGCAGCGGTGTCGGGGGATGGGGAAATGTAATTAGGCCCACCAGGTGCACAGATCAGGGAACTAGTTACTGCTTCCCAAATTTATTACTTCCGCGCAGATTTTGGGGGGTGCATACCAAAATGTACTAAATGAGCCTCCAGTGAGAATTGGCAACAAACAGACCCATTGTTACCGAGCCTGGACACTTCAGGCCATCAGTGTGCCAGGCCTCAGCAGTACATACACACACTCACAGGTCTAAATAACACAGTCGCTATTTGCTTCTGGCCTACAGTGGCCTGGTCGCTCAGTGACAAAGTAAACATTTCAGTGGCTTAGTGCGTGCAGTTTTTTCATGCCGCACAAGAATACCAGACCACTGAGGAGATCTTTCAAGCTTAACATGACTTAGGCTCAGCGTTAAAACTTTCCTCTGGTCTCGCTGGTGCTTTCTGGGGCTCATTAGCATCTGCTCTTATAAAGTTAGCTGAATTTGTTCACAAAAGTCTAAGTGGACCACCCAACACTCACATTATCAACTAGAGCCGACCGATATATAGGGCAACCAATATTATTGGCCCAAGATTAACTTATCACAGCTATGATATCAGTCTGTATAGGTATATCTGGTAAAAGTTTACTGTTTCAGTGCTTGATATCATTTTGGACAATTAAGTTTGTTGTTAAACTGTAAAATAACCAGCCTCCATTATATATCTTTGTGACAGGTGTTAACCACTTAAGAGGATTCATTACGTATATCAGTGTTCAACATGAATTTTTTTGGGGGTCAGAAATCTACTTGCCAAAAGTCAATTTTTACATGCCCCTGTACAAATAGGCAACAAAGACTAATGTTCAGACTGCACCATCTATGAATTGTTAGAAAATAGGGAACAATGTCAATCCCAGTTTCTCAAAGCCCTGGGTGATATCTTTAAATGTCTTGTTTTGTCAGTCCATAACCAAAGATATTCTGTTTAATGTAATAATAAAAAGAGAAAAACAGGAAATATTTGAGAGGCTGAAAGCAGCATTTTCTGACGATTTGTCAGAGATTAATTGATAATTAAAACATTCTTTTTTTAGCAATCGCTTGGTCGTGCAAGTTAGTTGCTAAATTTATTGGCCCGACATGGCATTTTATTTGCCCCGGTCAAGCAGGCAATCTTTATTGTTGTGCTGTGCTGTACAAATAATATCGGTGAATATACTGATATTGAAATTTTTTTATTCTTTAATATTGGTATTGGCCCTAATAATCCAGTGTCAGTACTTAAACTTGAACCTGCTGTCACGATGGTGGACAAACAATATCCATTTTTAGAAGATTTAGATTTGTCTGATGATATTCAAATTAAGTTTTTCAGTTTAAGCATAACATTTTCCACATTTCTGTATTTGTATATTAACAGAAAAATCTTATAACATTGAGCTTTTAATCTGTAAATCATCATTTTCTTATATTTATAAAGTTACTGTCATAAACTTCTTTAAGTACATGAATGTGTAAACTGTAAAAAGAAAGAGGAATCTCAATTTCGAGGCAATTGCTTTCACCATTTTTTTGAGTTTGAATCAAACACAAACTCTTCAGTTTGAAATGAACTAAATCAAGTTTTTCCAACCTAAAATCATTTGTGGAGATTACTTATTTTTCTCTTTTTGATAAACTTGAAATATTTGGGTGCTTGAAAATTAAAGAGTTGCAATTGAAAATATTAAATTGTTAACCATTATGGACTTTCACATCACTGAGTTTACTCAACAGTTTCTGAAACACATTTTAGAGGGATTTCTAAAACTAAAAGGTTCAAGTTTATCTAAAGAAGAAAACTAAATTATCTCAACAAAAATAGTCTAAAACTTTTTCAGAATTTAAGAGTTTGAGTTTGGCTGAAACCCAAAAATATAGTGAAGTAAGATGCCTTGAAATTTTGAGTTCTCTCAACTTTTCTTTTTTACAGTGTAATTTAATTGATCAGTTATTCTTAATGTTTTAATTTACTGAAACGTGTCCTTTTGAATTGGTTACTGTATGACACAATACATTGTGTTGTTAAATGAGTAAAAGAGGCAAGTTTTGGCCAATAATATCCACCATACATTTTTAATGCACAGGCCAGGCATCTCAAGAAAGCCCCCTCAACCAACAGCAGAGCAGCGCCACCTCTTGTTCACGGACTTGACCAGCAGGCCAGCTGGGGAAAATGGGGACAAGAATGTGCGCTTGTTTTCCAGGCGCCTAATTATAAAGGAGAATGTGCTTTAAGCAGCAGGCCACCAGATGAGGAGGAAGACAGGCCAAATCAAGCACTCTCTCTGTAATTATGCTTCACAGGCACTTGGCACAACGCGCAAGATTTCGCACTTCTCAGAGTGGGCACAGGCCAGCGGACAAAGGAGGGGGGCAGCAAAGTTTTTCCACTCTGAGCCAACTAATTGCCTCATTATTCCCCAATAAGTCATTTGGAGGCATTTTTTTCTAAGTCTAACACCTCGGACACATGCACAGCACACAATCAGAGGGCAGAGGATATTAAAGCCAGTCAAGCAACAAACAAGAACAACAGAGACAGCTGTGCCTTGTCAGCTTCAATAATTTGAGTCTGAAATATTAGATTGGGAAACAGATGTAGGAACCAAAAGAGAGTCAAACTGTGTGTTGTGTGTGGGGGGGTGGGGGGGGGGGGGGTACTTTCTAGATTTGACTTCAACAATATGAATGTTGTAGCACTTAACAAAAATGTATGATGTAAACTAATTTGTAGCTTCTGATGGACTTTTTGTACATGCACTTTTATGAACTTTTATTATCAAAATAGCATGGAAGACCAAAACAGACAATGAATAAATAAAGTTAATAAATAAAGTGATGTGCCAGTTTCTACATATATACTAATTTGCTGCATTTTGAATATGTATTTAACAATAAAGTGAAAAGAGGCTGTAAATACATTGGCCTGTGGCACTAAACCCACAACCAACTGAAAATTAAATTAAAAACCCTAAAAGGAAGTTCTCATATAAACACAGTACCATGATTATTTTATACATCACTACAAAAAAAAAAAAAAAAAAAAAAATATTACCTATACACAGAGGTGACTTACACCAATACAAGGTGCTTCCACAGCTTCTCTCCTCTTAACCCTCTATGGTACGGTGTTACCTCAAGGCAACATACCAATTTCTGACCTTTTACACTTACACAATACATCCTAATTTATGGTGCAATAATTTAAAAAGAGGCAGGACCCTAAGGAAACTATTAGCAGTGTTTGAATTTGTCACATGACTCTCTGGAAGTCATGTTGAATCCCTTTTTTTGCAGCCTTGCTCACATGGATCAGGTCCATCATCTTTTGCCACAACAATTTATTTTTCTGTCATTTTACAATCTGGAAAAATGCATTCACAGTAATAAATGAGTAAAGTTTTTTTCCATTGTTTGCACTTTATTTGATAAGTAAGTAATGGAAAACAGTTAAAATGTAAATGTTGCCTTGAAGCAATACCATACCATTATGGACTCCCACCAAGTTTTGGTATTGTGTATTTAGGTTCATGTACTGGTCAGCCAATGTAAAATAGGGTGTAAAATACATCATTATTTTAACTCATAAGCAGAGAGCTAAAGATGGCAGCAACACAACTAATGGTGGCAACATACTGTATGTCAGGAAAGACATGTTAGGAAACTGAAAACAAGCATTTAAATGTAACGCAAAAGACCAAACACTGAAATGTGACGCACTATCTTGTTTGAAGGAGTGTTATGATAGTTTGGTTTGATAGATTATTGATGTAAAATTTACTGAAATATGCTTACACTCTTTAACACACTCATTCCTATAGGCTGTTGCACAATGATACAGTGCTGTCTGAGGGAAACATCCAGACAAACAAACTTATGAAAAGAGTTTATTTTTAATCTTTTTCAAATTTCAAATGGCAGATATTTTAATCTGGCGAGGCAACTGAATATTTTCAGTAATATTCTAATGATTGTTAAACTTAAAAAAAAAACTATTTTTCATTCCTTATCACAAAAGTACAGTGTCGCTTTAAGGTAACTCACCTAAAGTTTACCCTAAAAAATATTTTTTGAACAGTTTGTCAAATTATGTTTACTTGCTCTATTTAATGACAAAAAATTAAAAAACTTTTACCAACTGCCATGATAACGTGTATCATAGAGAGTTAAATGCAACACAATATACTGCATATGTAAATTTCACATAGTTTAAATATTACATTCCTTCATCAAACACACAAGTTAGTGACACCTCAATCAAATGGTCACTGTCTGGAATTTGTCATCAACTGTCTCACAAATTACTCAGACAGAAGAAGCTGAATTTTAGCCAAACAGAAAAATGGATCGTGAATAGTTGCCTGAGCCAAATAAATGTGTTTTAATAACTTGATGCATAATAACTTCCCAATCTCCACCCTCAGGTACTTCTTGTTTATGTCTTATCCTACATGAACTACAGGTGGCGCTGTTGACTGAGGTGGGACTTGATGAACAGGGTTTAACATGCTACGTGCTGTTGAAGGTATACTGTAGACCACCACTAATGTGGGATTGGATATGATTTAAATATAATAAAATGGTTTTACTTTTCTGATTGTGTTACACATACTACAGTCCTGATCAAGATGCAAATTCAGTCCAAATCTATATACATCGCCATGGCAAGCAACATAATTTTTATCAACTGCTCAAGAAGTGTATCCAATAATTTATTCTAGCCAGTGACACAAGTCTGTCTTCAAAGTTTTCTTTTCTTTTTTTTTTTTTTTTTTTTTTTACTCTTTCAGATGTTTTGATTTGGGGTGACCAATATCCTTTAAAACCACATGACAAAAACTGCTTTAACAAATAAATAAAAATAAACAATAAATAATTGATTCTGGAGATTGTATTAGAATAGCATTAGTAACAGACCTTTTTCACAGTAGCCATATTGATAAGAAATAGTAGGATGAACACAGGAGTTACCAATGATACTAATTCAGAACCTTAACTAGTATCAATGCTAATACCTGTATTCACCTGACTATTTCTTGTTGAAATGCCTGCTGTGAAAAAGGTCAATATTTGTGGATAATAATCATAATATTGGAACTGACTCATGGCCAGTCTCCTTTCGTTGAGCGGACAAAGACAACAAAACCTGAACTTGATCAAAAGCCCTTATTTTCTTTACAGCAGGCCTACATATTTTCCCACTTATTAGCTGACAGACATCAATCACACATCTCACTTCTATTATGTTGCCAGTTTAAGAAGCGTGCTGTATGGAAGCCCATTTCTGCACATCTGAGGGTAAGAAAGTTTCATGTACTGAGCAAAGAAGGAACATTTAATATTCCATAATTCTGACCAAACCAAATTGAATGGATGTCACTATTACAACAAAAACAAAGAACATTCTGACTCTAAATGTTCCTTTATTTTTCCTAGTAAAGGATTTTGGCTTTAATAAAGCATTTTGAGACTTCCAATTACATGCTCTGACTCAATCTGTCAAATCAGATAGTATAACCTATATTTACTGGCTAATATGTGCCAATACCAATATAGCCGATATAGCTGTGATATGCAATACTGGCTGATAATTTATCTGCCCCAATATTTGTCGCGTATTCCTAATTCTCTACTGTGAGCTTTTGCAAATTTCTGCACAAAACTGCACAGCTCTTTCAACATATACAACTATAACATTTTGTAGATATGTTTAATATTTTTCATATTTAATTGTCATGTTTCATGTTTTATTTAAACTTCTTGACTTGTAGTATTTGCTTCATTATCTTTCCTTGTACTTTTCTATTCACTGTTATTTACTTATTTATTGTTATGCACCAAAACAGGCAAAGTCTTCATATGTGTAAACCTACTCGGCAATAAATCTGATTCTGATGTGTACTAAATTATTGATTTTTTAAAATCTCCTTTTAACAAATTTTTTCATACCAAAGATTTCAAAAACTGTAGTAGTGAGAAAAATATTTAATACAAAGTGTGTTTTTGTAGTGCAAATATTAAACTCATGACCAGCCAAATATCAGACTAATATCAACATTGATTTCAAAGTGATTAATACAGTTATATGTAGATACACGTGGATGCATTTTCCATCTTAAAAAGCTCTCCTGCCAGAACCAAAACTGGCCAAAAACATAAAATTAAATGGCCTATATTCGAAACTACATCATCAAAGTGAAAACTTGTTAACGTGAAAATAAATCATTTCATTGACTTGGTTTAAGAGTGCGTCCTTACTTACAGCAAGTAGTATAACTGAACTATATGTTGTGAGGCGGATTAAAACGGCTGTTAATTAATCACACTATACCTTCATTGGCTCGTGCAGCCTGCAAGTTAACTCGCGAGCTTCAGAGGCAGCTCTGCCGTGCGCGCGGGCCTCGCGCTGCAATAATGTTGCACGAGCGAGCCGCCGGAGCGTAAAGAAACAGTCGACCTGACTGTCCTGTCGGTGTTTCTCTGTGGGTCTGTTAGTGTTACTAATCAGTGATACACTGTTGATACATGACTGCAGGCGACGAACAGGGTACTGTAATACGTGCACAGAAATACATCAACAGCCACCACACCTAGCAACAGGGTTGTCAGGACGCAGGAAGTAACTTGCTAGCTCGCTAACTTAGCCGCTCCTGCTAGCTGCACAGCTCGGCCATTGCTAGCTCATTAGTTATCGGCGCTTACCGATGTGATTATCCTCGATGTGCACGATGAGCTCGGCCAGAGAATCGAAGTGAAGTCCGCAGCCCCCGAACCTACAAGCGTTGGAAAAGAAAGAAGCAGCGGCGATGCCTGTCATGGTCGCTGCTGCATTGGAAATGAGGGCAGGCGGCAGCAGCAGCGGCGAGCAGCGGGGAGACAGCAGCAGGCAGACAGACAGCGGTGGGAACAGCTGGAGCGGTGCGGTGGTGACTCCTCCGAGCTGCGTCAAACCAGCTGGAGAGCGACAACAAGACCGGAAGTAAGGCTGTTTGGCTCTCACTACAAAAGCATAAACGGTCACTAAAGAAGTTCATTATAAATAGAAACAGATTTAACACATATACAACACAACACCTTTAATGATTCGGACATCATGTAACAAGATTAATATGTATCTTAAAGTTGCACTAGACAAACAAAAGATATTTCTGCCACCCATAATGATAAATGAGACATGAGACACAAAAGTAGTGTCTTAAAATTGCTTTTTAAGTTCATGTAGCGCTTTGGACATGAAATAGTAGGGTAAACACGGGTGTTGGCAATGATACATATTAAGGTTCTGTTACATTCAGGTCAAACAGAGTCAGAATGCGGCTACTGTGCATGTTGGCTCACCGGAAACGCTCTGCTACACTAAATGGAACAGGACCTTAATTAGTTTCACTGGTAACACCTGTGCTTGCCCTATTACAACATATTTCATATCAGAATGGCTGCTCTAGAGGGTCTATTGTTGCCACTAGCCTAAAATCCTAATATGTAACATATGGAATCGGGTGAAGTACCTGTACACAACATGTGAAATGTAAACTACTGCCACCTTTACTTTGTATAAAACTGTGATATGACTAATTCAGTTATCATTTTGAATAAATAAATCTGATGAATGTCAGCTATAATAATATCTGATTTGACAGATGATGTCAAAGCATTTAATTTGAAGCTCATAATGTTCTATAGAAGCCAAAATATATGTATGAAGTACGTTAGTAGAAAAAATAAATGAACATTTGAAGAGTCAGAACTGTTCTTTGTTTTTGTTGTAATAGCATTGTCAGTTTGATTTGGTCTGGTCGGAGCTATGGAAAATTAAAACATCCATCTTTGCTCACTATATCTTGGCCTTTTATACTCTCAGGTGTGCACAAACAACAGGTTATCTGAAGTTCTTTTCACATATTGTGCATCCCTATTTTGATCCATGGTAAATATAAAATAGATAATTCTTTAAAATTTCATTAAAGACACAGTTTCCCCACAAAAACTCACATAACCCTTAAGTAGTTAAAGTTTTTGTTTTGGTCGATTGAAGTTGATTTTTCTTTTAAATTTCATCCAACTTGATACATGTAATTTGTGTAAATACAATTGAGGAGAGGGACTATCAGTAGATAATAAGCACCAATACAACAAACTACCTGCTGAATCCTTCCAGCTTGCTTTGTTTGTCTTTCACTGTTCAAAGTGTTTCGCATGCAGTGCCTTCTCAAAGGGTGTGTACTACTTTAACATACTCTAAAGTGTACATTTGTGTTAATCTGAATTCTATCTAAATCTCTAAATTAGTTATATTCACATTAAAATGTAACATATCTTATGATTATTATATTAACATTTTACAATTATTAGTAATTATTCTTGTAATGAATGTCAGTAGTACAGTTGAGAGTTGGATCACACCAGATCAACAAGTAGATGAAAAAACATGTTATGGCCACAGTGTGGCAGTGTTGGTGAGAAGATGAAAATGAGTTCATGTTTCTTTTTTGTGTGCAGTCATTTGAGTCTTCTATAACTATCCCAAAATTTACCAAGGTTATTTTCAGGCCACAGAGGGAACACAACTACAGCTTGTATGTATAAATTTTACTTAGAGCAAGATATATACGGTATGTCTCGTTATTTACAAAATCTAACTGTGTTTTCAGTGAAGGAGAGAGAGTGATACAGTTACCTGTAAGACAAAAACAGAGGTCTGCATAATGTACACTGAAGAACATATATCACTGATATGTAGAAAGTGAATATTACTCTTGTGTGCATCTATGGAAATGTAAGCTCTCTCTCTAGAGGAGTAGATCTGCTGAAAATTGGCCAGAAATCAATTTTGGGATGCAAAAGTACAGTAATAGCTGATTTACTGACTTTAACTTTTTCTGCTTTCTTTCTTTTTTTGTGTGTGTGCATTTTTTGCATTTATTGACTGTGCTGTAACTTTGAGTTTGTGCCTGCTGATGGTGTAATGAGTCAGCCCAGCCCATTTTCAGAAAACTAGTTCCAGTTATTTTTGCGAACACTGTGGGATATTACTTTGAAAACATTACATCACGCACAGCCTCTTGTTTGAGGAAGCTGATGGCTTTCATTTTAAAATGCTGGCACTACCTATCCACAGTTATTTATTGATGGTTATGCTTGATGAGCATAGTTACAGCTAATCATTACTCTTCAATTTGTTACAGCCCATAAAAGTAGATGAGGTAATAGATGCATTTGTGATTTTCAGCTCTAAAGATTTACTCAATAGGTTGTTTAACCTCAGTGTGGAAACGCGTGCAGGGTAAGTCACATTTCACAGATGCTGTTAAGTTACTAAAAAACCCAGTTGTTCTCTGTGAACTACCCAACAAGTTTGAACTGACCAAGAAGATAATTTGCTTACTGTTAGATAGTTAAAACACTCTTACTACAGTAAAAAGAGGCACCAAAACTCTTCTCATGTCGACTATTTCACACCCAACAGAGACCTGTTCCAATTTGTGTAGCAATACAACTTTTATATGTTAATAGTATAAAAATAAAATGTGTTGAAATATAGTAGAGGCAGATATTTCCAAACTTCAAACTCCCCTGGCAATTTATTTCAAGTTTTACTGGTCAGTGTAAATTATAAAGGAATGAATAACACAATGAAAAAAGTGCACTACATATGAATCCAAAAATATATATATTATTCATACAATGCTGTCTGAAAGGTAGTTAATTATTATCATCATCCGTTTGTATGACATTTATAAGTGATTTTACAAATGACCTTAATAATCCAGTTTGAACACACACAGAAGCCCAATCCAGATGTCAAAAGAGTGATGTACTTACTTACCCACAAATGCTGAGCACAGAGGACATCATCCTGCACTGTTATAAATCCAAAGAGTCATCATCACAGGCAGCATCATTCACCAGCCACCTAATGTAAATGTTACAGGGTTGAGTGTTTGAGTGCAGGAATGTCACTGGGGTTATCTACTGGGAACCTCCCAGCACATATGTTTTGTTGAATTCAGCTCTCAGTTCCCCTACAGTGATGTTTGGTGTCCCACAACCCAAGTGCACCAGTGGCTTCATACTTTTGAGCAGCTGACCATTCTTTTCAAAAAGGGGGTGACGCAAATGTTTATTGTTTAATCACATGCATATACAGAGTTCCCTACTCATATGTTGAAGTTAAATTCCAAAACAATCTCACAACCCAATACAAATTTTTAACTACTCTACAGCTGGTTTGCAGTGTAGCGAAGCAGCTGTCATTGTTTATAGATGCTATGACACAGTACAGCAGATCATGACAAATTATGAAAAACTCTCTTTTTAAGAGTAACGCCTTTTTGCAGCCAAATCCAGTCTTTGACAAACAATGTCAGCAGTGTCATACTTTGCCAACACTGAAGTCTGACTTGTCATCGTGCAAAATTTCTTGATCTTTAACCAGTCAACAGCAAAAACATCCTTCTCAAAAGTTCAGAAACTAACTGATATCTGGCTGATACCTCTGGTTTTGTAAAGACATCTTAGCCTAGTCTAATGCAAGTTAAACAAACTGAAAAATATAAGAATGCTTAATGCCACCTTGTCCCTGGCTACCTCACACAAGTAAGAGCTGTTTTCCATTGCATTTTTTGTGTTAAAGTAAACAGAGATTAGCAGCTTGTTGCTGTAGGTTGGTTGATTTTTCAGTTTGCAAACAATCTTAATTTACCCAGTATACATATCTAATTACTTCTACCTAAAATAGTCAATAATTGTCATTTTCTTTGTAAAATCGTTTTCTCTTCCTCCTTTTAGCCAATGAAAGCACGCCATGAGTAAATGTCACATCAGCTTGCATGCTATCAGAATTTTATGGGATAAAGATGGGATGCCTATGAACTGAAAACTTTTTGGCCTTTGGTTGGAAATAAATATAGAATAATTAAAATGGAGCTTGGCCTACATCCATTGGTGAGCCTTTGTGAGTAATGTCTTACATGAGGTAATTAAATATGTTCATAATTTCTCAATCACTATTTTTTTTTTCCTCGTTCTGAACAAAATGGCCAATTTGGAGATTTGGAGAGTTTCAATCAATCAAGTTTATTTGTCACATGTAATCATATAGGCACAATCACAGTGAAATATAATGAAATGTAATCATGCAGTTATTTCAATTTGTGAATTAATTTTTTTAATAGAATAGAAATAGTAATAGATATATGTGTATGATTTTGGGTGGGGAGCAGTTTTAGGCCTCATTTAAGATTCTAGTGGCCTGAGGGTCAAATCTTTTCCTGAGCCTCTCAGTGCTGGCCTTTTGTATCCAGTATCTTCTACTTAACTACAGCAGGGAGAAAAGGCCGTTTTCTGGGTGGTTGGAATCCTTAATTCTTAATTTTCCTGTCCCTACTCATGCAGTGTCTGATGTAAATATCCCTGAGGCAGGATAGAGCACCATTTCCACCTCTATTGAATGTTCAGCCTAACAAACGACTCTTTGCAGGGCTTGTGGTCCTGTTTGGTGCTGTTTCCATAACAGGCAGTGATGTTCCCTGTCAGGATGCTCTTGATGGTGCAGGAGTAGACATTCTTCAGTATTTGAGGGAATATTCACAAACGTCTAAGTGAAATAGTCTCTCCCTTGCTTTTTAACCACTGAGTCAGTATGCATCGCCCAGGTCAGGCCCTTCGTAAAGTGGAAACAAGGTACTTCAACCTGTCCACCCTATCCACTGAGGACCTGTTGATATTAAGTAGGGGTGCAATCCCTTCCCTGCTTCTTCCCAAAGTCCACTATCAGCTCCTTAGTCTTGCTGATGCTCAGGAGTAGGCTGTTGTCCTGACAACAGCCAATCAGGTCCTAAAGTTCCCTCAGGTAGGCCTTTTCATTGTTACCTGTGATCAGGCCCCCCTCAGATTTGATGATGGTGTTTGAGTTAAAAGTGGCTACACACTGTGTGTACAAGTAGTACAGCAGGGGGATCAAAATTCTGCCCTGGGATTCTCTGGTGTTACAGATGATGTTTCAATAGGTGTGTCCACCCACTACCCCCTCCTACGGTCTGCGTGTCAGGAAGTCAAGGATCCACATGCAGAGTGACGTGTCTAATCCCATGTTCTTGAGCTTTATGACAACCCTGGAGGGAACTATTGTGTTAAATGTTGAACTGTACAATGAACAATAATCCCACACAGCTCCCTTTTTGTCCAGGTGAGATTGAGTGATGGAGGATGTGTGCTATGGTGTCTTCCACTGATCGATTGGGACAGTAGGCAAACTCTGTGTGTCCAGTGTGCTGGGCAGTAAGAGGCAGATGCGATCCTTGACTAGCCATTCCAAGCATTTTGTCACTACAGAGGTGAGTGCCACTGGGCGGTAGTCATTCAGGCAGGCTGATGCTGTTTGTCTCTCAGAAATGATGGTGGACTTCTTGAAGCACGTGTGCGTGACAGACTGAGCCAGGGACAGGTTGAATATCGTTGTGAACAAAAGCACTAGTTGGTCAGTGCATACTTTTAGGACCTGCTCACAGATACCATGTGGTCCTGCTGCTTTCTTGGTGTTGACGTGCTGGAAAGTCCTTATCATGTCATGCTTTAAAAGGGTGATACATGTGACAGGTGCACCCACCCATCAATTAACCAAAGGCAAAGGAGAAGAATTTATTCTAGGAGCTCTTTCTCCCAGCATCTATGCAACTTTACACTTTGGATAAGTAAAGATATTTGTGAGAAATGAAGACAGGAAAAACTGAATGTAGAATCAGTTTAAATCTTTCCATTTTATTGACTTGCTGGGGTGTTGTAATGTCTAATGGCATGCAGTTGTAGTGAGAACATTTCCATCCCTGCAGGCACAATCATCTCTGCTTAAGGTGTGGAGAGCAGGGAACAGTGTTTTACAGTAACTTTCCATTTATTTAAAACATCTGCTTTCAATCTTTGATTGAAATAAAATATTTCTGAAGGTGTTTTATATTTTGTTTACAAATAAGAACCTGTATGACATTTTCTTAATTTAGCCTCCTTCACCTTTTGCACCTGCTACAACAAAGCATCCTCACTGGTGCTAATCTTCCCAAGGTGATCTTACTCAAAAGCATTGCACAAAGGCATAATAATAAAAGGTTTAGTATAATATAGATCAAATCTGCTTTAGTGTGGGTCACTGACCCATACTGTATCGGCTCTCTCCAACCTTAATAGTCTGCTCCTCTGGGAGCATAATGTTTGGATTGGTTGGGAAATATATAGGCAATAAAGAGACAAAAGGATGTCATAAACGTTGATTAAAGCTCCGGTTAAAAGACAGAGGCGGAGAGGCTCTGAGTTATGAGGGCTTTTCAGACTGCGTTATTGTTTCAGTGACAGAGCTCTTAGTGCGTCTAGTGGAGTGGTCGCAGACGAGTGGTAAACATTTCTCAATGTGTGAGGAGTCATTAATCCCTGGAGCCGAGGATGGCTTCACTATCTGTGTCTGTGGCCCAAGAAATCACAGCCAGTTGGCACCAGCAGGTCACACAGAGCTCCAACATAAATGCTTTGTGCTTCAAGGCTGTTTAAATCTCTTCTAATGTGCTGTAGCTAAAGCACACATTTCAAACAAGGCAATGTCAAACAACAGTGTTTTACATGTTCAGTTAATTTGCAAATGAAGCTGTTGATGATGCACATAAGCTCTGGCAGGTTATGGCCCCTTTGTGAAAAATATGTTTAGTTAATTATAAGAAAAGAGTAGAAGTACATTTGATTTCACTATCAGAAAAGAAGCCAGTAGCAAAGAAAGTGAACCTTTCGAGGCTGGACGGTGGAGTCTTAAAGTATTATGTAGCTTTGATGCTTTGAAATATAAAGATTGTCAAGAAGGCTGGATTACCAACTGGGCAAAGCAGACACCTGACATTCTGACCTGACAAAGTTCCAAGTGAGACTGAAATATTTTTAAACATTTGTGTGTACACATTAGCTTTTTCCTTTGATCCTGTTTTCTGATAGACTGATGTGCATGTGGTTATTTGCCCTCTACACAAAGTAGACAACTGCCCAGAGCTCAAGAAGTTAAAAGGCACTGAAAGCTCCAGGCTCATTGTTTGTTTTAATTTAATAGAAACAATTAACTGAATGATGGGTCCTGGTAAATTTTCTAATCTTGAGGCTCTCTCTGAAGTCTAGTTTTAAGGCCTTTGTTGTTGCCAGTTTGTGCTTGCATATTGCATATTTCAAAATGAATGTGTTTGATCAAATTACAGTACAGTAAATTTGAGGACTTGTACCAGTTTATTCTGGTCATTACATTGCCACTGCATAATAGACAGGCGCCTGTGGACACACAGGTAGATATCCATCATATTGCATAAATCTCACTTATGACATGAACAGCATGGAGAGTAATTGAAAGGCTCAGTTTTATAGAACCTCCTACTGGCGGATCTTGTATAACTTTTTCTAATAAGCCATTTTGACAGATGATATTTTGACATGTACAGGTGTAGATAATAGAATTAATTATGGCTGAATTCCATTTAGCTGTGTCAGTTTCAGGACTAGAACTGCGCACACTGGCTTGTTATCACACTCAGCGAGACACTTAAAACAAAGCCACCATTAATGTTATTAGTAACACCTGTGCTTTTTCCCACTGTGACAAATCAAAATGTCTACCACTTATTTTAAATGTTTGCTTGGAGTGGCTTATTTACTTATGATTATCAGTGGTGCAAAGTAACAAAGTATATTTACTTAATACTTAATATATGTTGTATTTTGTGTGTATGTGTAAAGGAACTACAACTCTGATTTCATTGTACAGCCCTGTGTTGTATAATGAATGTAAATGCCCTTGAATCCTTAATACTTTTGTACTTTTACTCAAGTAAAAATTGAATTGCAGGACTTGTAACCATATCTCCACACTGCAGTACTACAACTTTTAATTATGTGTGAGATCTGAATTCTTCCATCTCTGATTATTACAGGTGCATATTAGCCTGTTAGTAAGGCTCAAAGTGGGTACTGTAATGTTTCCAGTGTGCTACTTCAAGTGATGACATGTGCGATTGAATCTGATTTCACACTCAGTTAACTGAGGTCACAATGTTTACGAGACAGTGTTATTATCAGTTATAAGATGCACTACAGTGCGCTTATTTGCACGTCTGATTGGTCAATACTTGAGCTCCAGCTTTGCACCACACCCACTCCGGGTCGAGCACACAGTCCATCCACCCATGCCTCCAGTCTGGGCGTGCATTTGCAAACTCCGCCCCGCATCGCACCGCCTCCGAGCGGACCGCAATGATTTAGAAGTTCAGGAATCCCACGTGACGTCACCCGGGGGTGACGTTATGCTTCTCTAAATAGATCGTATTGTAATCTTTTCTCAGTCCAACGTGGTTTCTTCTCAGAGACTGCTTCACATTTTCTACACTTGTTTGGTGAGTTGAAAACCTTCTAGCACCATGCAGAGGACCATGCATGCGCCTCTGCAGGTCTGTTGCGCTTGTAAGAAGCGATTCTTGTTACTTTTTCTGCTCGTTTTCTCGTGCAACAGCTTGTTTTGTTGTTCGCTTCAGTAGTCCCGGTCGAGATGTGTTTTTTTTCTTCTTGTTCTCAACTAATTGATGCGTGCAACTAACGGAGATAAGGGCTCATGTTAGTTTGGTTAGAGTCAGTGCATTGTCACCTCACTTCGTTGGCCTGTCTGTTGACTTGTTGTTGGAAGTTGAACGCGGAGTCAAGTGCCGCTGCTGCTGCTGCTCGGTGTGTCTGTCAGGTAGCAGCGGAGACGAGTCTGCAGGAATTTTATCTGAAGCAAGCCCGAGTGAAAACTACACAATCTTTGACTGCAAAGGGGGATTTTCTTTGCACTTTGCACCCATCTGGCACCATTTTTTCTGTTCGCGCTGTCTCCCTGCATCATTGTCATGCCTGTCCCATCTCGGGATACGCAGTGAGAGGCAGCCGGTGTTTGTCCGGGACTCTCTGCGCTCTTTGCGGTTCACCAGCAGCGAACGGCTGGATAATGATAGCCCGGTGGTTTTTGCTGTCATGCATGCTCAGAAAAGAGAAGAGTGATGCTCCTGTTCCCGTGAAATTTACGTTCCCTTTTCTGTTGAACAGCAATGTGACCAACATTACGTCATTCTGCAGCCAGGCCAGTCGATATTTGATTAAGCGCTGAGATGTTGAGGGTTACTTTGAGGAAGGTTGTGCTGACGAGGCGCGCTTTGTGGCCACACGGCTTAGTGGAAAAAAAAGAAGAAAGATGTTTTAATCATTTGATTACCCCACGCTGTCATTATGTTTATGTGACAACACTATCAATAACCACTCGTTTGTCATGCACGCTGCTTTAGATCAATGTGCAGGCTCTCGTTTCCATTGTGTCCATTTTAATTGGCTGCGTTAATAACACCTGATAGTAAGGTGTTAAAGTGTGATGCTGATTTTGGTCGTGCTAATCTTTTAATACAGAATGAGATAGGCTTTCATTTATTTATTTATTTATTTATTTATTTATTTATTTTGGTCCTTATTGTACCTCAGTGGAATAAAGTTGTATTTTATGAAAGCAACAGTTTGAGAAAAAGTTTGGAAGATGAATTATCTTTTTCACATTTCCATTTATTTATTTTGAGAAGTCTTAGAAAAAAATCTTTTAAGATTCAGAGGACTAACAATTGTGACAGATTTACAAAATTCCTTAAAAATTAACTAATTAACTATCTCCTAATTAATAAATCAGTTAGAGCTGCACCTATTAATTGATTAGTTGACAACTATTAAATTAATTGCCAGCTATTTTGATAATTGATTAATCTGTTGGGATAATCTTTTTTTTAAAAGTCAAAATTCTTTGATTCCAGCTTCATAATTTTCTGCTTTATGACAATGAACTGAATATCTTTGGGTTGTGGACAAAACAAGATAGTCATAAACATAAAGTGTGTTAAGATTAAAAGCTTTGTAGGATTGCAATGATCACATACACAAACCTGTCCATTCTTGATGAGGATAACTGTTTCTGAATGGTCTCTCTGGTTATTGTGATTAAAATTAAGCATAAACATTTGCACAGGAAGGAATTTATCTACTGTGGATTATAAATATCACTATAGCTGCAATGAGTAGTCTATTAATCGGTTTGAGTAATTTTGACAAAATTTCAAATTCTTAAACGTGAACATTATCTGGTTTCTTGATTCCTTTATGACAGTAAACGGAATATCTCATAGGGTTATGGCCAAAACAAGATATTTTAGGATGTCTTCTGGCCTTTGAGAAGCACTGATAGACATTTTTCACAATTTTCTGACATTTTATGGACCTAACAACTAATTGTTTAATCAACAAAATAATTGACAATGAAAATAATCTTTCGTTACAGCCTTAATCTCATTAAACCTTTTGCTCCAAATCAAAATCATACTTTCAGTAATATTAAAAAATGAATCCAGTTGGTCAAGAAAAATAAATAATACACATCAAAATATGAATAATTAGGTAGATAAATAAATACAAAACAGCAAAGACTGTAAAGTCACTAACTCAATATAAAACTTGCTGGATCATGTTATTTATTAACTTTGATACAGATCTAATTCTTCCCATATTTTGCATAGTGTTCAGCTTGATTGCAGTCCAGCGGCTCATTTCAGCAATAAAATGTGACTGTTTATTTGTTGATGGTTGTTGCATGATGTGCTCAAGGTGAAACATTCCTCTGGTAATGATTGTTCAAATGTAAAAAGGGGTCAAACAACAGAAATCATAACACCAATCGCACAGTCTAATCAACAGAAGTTTCATTTCACCTAAAAAAAAACTATGGTACATATTTTATTATTTGACTTGTACATATAAAAACATTCTGGGACCTTTTTCTCTATTCTAGTCATGGTATAAAACTTTCAGGTTCAGGTTGCTTTCTGTGTACCTGTAGGTATATTTGGTTTAGAGTAAAAGACAGGGTATCCTTGAAACATTTACAAACACCACAGACAAAGATAAACATGCTAAAAGTACTCCAAGGCTGCAAGAGCAACAATAAAATTAAAACTTTTTCTGAGTAAGAATAATGTGAGTAGTATTAGTGTCATATTGACCCTCTGAGGGGTCATTTTTGTCTTTGTTATGAGTTTACATGTTGTGGAAGAGACCAGTAATTGATAGGTTCATGAGGTTTACATCACAGCAGTCTTTTTCTGTCACACATTCACTTTAAGAGCAGAAGTTCAGGGCAGACATTGTCTAAGAGGGCCATGTTCCCTGCCTCAGGGATCGCCGTGATCCTACCTTGAACTTGTGCTGTCAAAGGCCGGGCTGTGGGGAGCTGGAGATTTGAATTGCTGCGCATGTTTGTGCTTGCTTTAACCCCATATGCCTTTGCACCCCAACCCCTCTTTTCCTCACCATATTGTTTAAATTCTAATATGCGCTCTACCTGGAGAATTCCTCCCCAGCTCCTCTTGAAATCGAACGCCAGACCCTAATCCTTCCCCTCGCACACATCAGGACATAGTTAATGTAAAGTGTAACCAAATTTCCTCTGCTAAACTAAAACATCTATATCAAATGAGAGCCAAGTGCCCCTTCCAGGAAAGGGTCTTGAGTACTGATAATTTGAAGTGTGAAAGCTAGTGGATAATTCACAGAGGCATTTGCAGAATTAATGGTTAAAAAGTTTTATGCGTCATATGGTTTGAATTTCCTGGGAGATGTGATGAAATGATCGAGTCCTATTTTAGAAACAGAAAGGTAAAAGTTAAATTTTTTGCATCTGTTCGATAGTCATGGACTCTCTTTTTCCTCTCCTTTTTTTTTTTTGGTAGTGCTTTCTGGTGATTTATAGTGGTATAGTAATAATAGTATAGTATAGTTTTAGATTTAAATTAAGTGATTCATTGCTGTACAGAAAGTTCAGGAAGAAAGCCTGAAAACAACGGGAAAACAAGAATCATAAAAGTTCCATGTAACTGTATTCAAAATAGAAACGTGGCCTAAAATGATTCAAGACATGAATAATCAGTGATAGGCTTTTTGAAGCACTGGTTCTACAATTGTACTTGCCATCATCCTGGGTCTCCAGTTTGGGTTCAGGGTTAGGATCAGCAGTGTTTGTTGTGTCAAAGGAAACCAGGTGAGTTTTTAGGGGCCCTGCAGAAGAGACGGAGTGAACTGGTGACAGAAAGAGAGACCAGGGCTCATTGCTCTCTGACAGAGAGACCCTGTCCAGACCCTGTTCTGCAGGCTCGGTCATGAAGTACAGCTTGTTAGGAAAACAGAACTGCTTAGCATAACACAACATTTGAGTGTTTTGACTGTGCTTGAGGAAATAGTCTGTACCCATGAAAACGACACACATGTACATAGTGTATGAAGGTATTCATGCTCGACATGTGATGTGTTGCATTCACTTGAATTGACTATTTCGGATGCGTTTTAGTTTTCGTGAACTGATGATGGTGGCAGGAAACAGAGAAATAAACTTTGTCTTGAATGTGTATGATACATGAAACCTGTTTTGGTATCACTGCTGTAAATGCTGCAAATGTGTTTCATGTCAGCACTGGAAATTTTGAGCATCGAACAGAAAACTTTGAGTATCAAAGACTCAATTTACTGCATTCTGCTATTTTTTATGAACCAATTTGTGAATTTTCTGCTTCAATTTATAGTAGAAATGTCTTTATGTAAACGAAAACACAAAATTCAGCCGACAGGTGACAGTTCTAAAATGCAACGGAAAATAATGCTGTAAAAGTCCTCTGCTGCTTTCGTGTTTTTATTTGGGGGACAAATGCATGTGTTATAAATATTGAGGGCGCTCTGTTGCCTCCATCCCCCCAAAATCTGCACCTTTGAGTACTGTTCATGTTCCAGACATTAACAAGAGCCCACTGAATAAACAAACCACACAGCTAATGCTAATTATTAAATTATTAGTCTCTTAACAGCCTCGTTTGAACGGTTTGTTTTTAAGGTTTGTTTTGGAGCAATGCTACATGAGGGAGACAGAGCAAAAAAACAAAAAAAACAAAATAGAAACACAACCCTTATTTCTTTATTTACCTTTACTCTGTGGTGTCTGAAAAGCGATGCACTGTTTTTTTATACGCCGGTCAAGTTTTCTAATTCACCCAGGCACCATGAATAATTTGTAAAGGCTTAATTCATGTATTGCAGTAAAAAAAAATAGCAGTGTTGGGGTGTAGTTCACTACATCTAGTTCAGTTACTCAAAACAATTTGCAATAGTTGGGTGTAAGTTTGTCACTACTTCAATACTTTTTCATTCATACATGTTTAAAATGATACAATATCCTTAAATTGTAGCACTGAAAGTACAGAAGCTATAAAAAAGATCTGTATTCATTCAAGACCTCAGTCCAATCTTAATCGTCCTGCCTGAAATTTGGCTTGCAACAAAACCAGACTGTTCAGTGACCTTTTCTGTCCAAGCACTGTGTGCAGGTTGTTAATTAAAAAAAGAAAAGACAAAAATGATCTTATGTGTGCCTCGGACTTTTGTTTCTTTTTTTCCACACTAATGAAAGAGGCATTGAGTATCGTTTTTATATTAAGTTTAAAATTCTGGTATCATGACAACTCCAGTTGGGTGGTAGTTTTAACTTCATTCAAATCTCAGTAGTTTTTTCAGTAGTTAAATAAGTTGGGTCATATAGTTCAGGTGGTTATTTGCAAACTACATATTCACAGTATTCTGCTGACTTTATTTGCCATATGCTGCAATGCCACAGCTTATTGACCACTGTTGTTTAATGACAATCACCTGCTATTTGATTAAAATCTCCTGTTGTTTTGGACCATGTCTGTGATTGAATATAATGAATTTCTCTTGAAGTTTTCCTGATTTCACCTCAACAATTTCTCCCTATCCTCTCCTTGAAACGGATCCTTGGGCTGCCTAAGTGAGGACTGGCCTTCCCTGGTCCCTAAATCAAACACACCTACATTTTACTCAGGGTCAGTTCAGTTGTAACTCCGTGAAATGATATGAGATTCCAGACTCAGTCTGTGGGAATTTCCTATAATGTAGTTTGGATGTATTTGATTTATTTATTATTTTTGAGAGTAGTTAAGACATAGCAGTTTGTTTGGTAAACAGTTAAAACAGTTATAAGGTAGTTTCTCTAACACTGAAAATTAGCGTTCAAGTGTCCGTGACTCTTGGCACCCTGGACAATCACATGCTTTCGGTGGGGCTTCAGTTCAAACCTCACAGAGGCCAACCGGGGCCTTTGTGTGTAGAGTTTGAATTGTCATTCCCTGTTTGCATGTCCTGTACCTAAAGACCTCTGTGTTTAGTGTTGAGAATCTTCTTGCCACTGATCATGGCACTGAATTGTAGCTAAAGATGGTCCTTGAGTGCTGTGCTGCTCCTTGGAGGGGATTAATAAAGACTAATTTAACACTTGTCATCCTCAGTTAACATCTGTTAACACATCTGTCAGAAAGTGCTGTAGTACTGCCATATGGTCACGGCTCATCAGTGACAAGGATAGTTTACAGTGTGTTGTACTGGACAATGATAAGACCTTAAAATAAGAAATACACTGTGACACAACACCCAGCAGTTATCAAATATGATGTTAGAGATAAATTCTAAATTCCAAAGAATACTTAAACAATACGTGTTTTTACTGTAATCTGCTGAACATAATCCATTTATTTCTACATAAACTTTTTTTCCTCATTTAAATATAGAAGCTGAACTTGCATCTGTGTTTCATGTGATGTTAATACAAACATCCTTGCAAGAGTGGCTTAAATAAAACACAATATACTATTACTGAAATAGTGATTTAAAACAGGAAATCGCTGATTAAAGAATAAGTAAGATAAGAATCTGGCCAAGTTTTCAGTGCCAACTTTTGTTACATGACAGCTTTAATACTCTTCACAGACACAAAGCAGTCCTGATTCAAAAAGTATTGAGTTTCTATACCAGCTAAGATTATCTTATAAAAAGTATAGAAATTATATGATAATTATAAATTTCAATTTTTTCTGCCTTCATTAATAGAATAACTGTTGCTATAGATGCTCTTGACAGGGACAGTTTCGTGGGTTGTTGTAAAAGTTTATGGTTTAAATACTTAAATGTGACCGTGGCATAGTGTGTGCATCAGATGCAATGATTGATTAAAATGCACATCAAAGATTTTAAATGGCATGTCATTGCTCTTGGTTTGATCTTGAGGAGTTATTTAAATGCATCTGTTATTGCTGTTTTCTTTCTGACATCCTGTCATAAATGTAGTCAGCCTGTTTTCAATATATTGTTAAGCTGAATGCAGAATGCATGCACCTTGTTGTTATGCATGATTTGGTTTCTGTAAGCAAACAGAGGGACAGGGTATTATTTACAGAATTTGTAGGCCCTTAATTTTTATGTGTCTCTGGTTTTATTTTATATTTTCCCAACAGAGCACAGGTGGCACTCCTTTTCTGGGAAATCTTGTCCTCTATTTCACTCTAAATTATTTAAGCATTTAAGACAATAACTGAAGCCATTTCACATTTGACATGATGCATGGTTATGGCTGCAATTACTTACAAAAGCACATAATTGGCAGCAGCTGCAGATAGACAAATATGTTATCTCCTATTTGTAAGATTTAAAACTAACTCATGTTTTTAAAGTTGTTTTTTAGAACAAATAAACTGCACCTTGTGTTCATCCCTCATGCAGTGCTGTTCTGCCACCACTTTATTTTCTCATTCTCATTATAAGATGTATAACTGATCAGAATCAGATTTGGCTTTATTGGCCAAGTATGTGAACATGTACAAAGAATTTGACTCCAGTTTTCTATTGCTCTCAATGTACCTGCGCAAGAATAGACTCGAATAGAATGGACTAGACATGACTAGCAAAGAACAAGTACAACAATACTGACCAAATAAAGGTAAAGAGTAGACAGGACTGTTTTGCATACAAGGATGTGAAAAAATAGGTAAATATATATAAGAAGGACCAGAAGCACCAGTAAACAACAGCATCAATATGTAACATAAAGACATTACAATTAGTGACTGGGTATACATGAAGTGGATGAATAACAACTAAATAACTGACTGCTGTATGACTGAATCTGAAGAAAAATGAAAGAGAATGTCAATGGGTCAAAAGTAGGTATTTGATGAGATTTAAGTCCCATTTATAGGTAAAAGTATTGGTACATGTATAGGTAAATTAGTTGAAAGGGGATTTTGCACATTACCACTGGGTAATGAATAATTGCAGTTCCCATATGTGCTAGACCAGACTGTGTCACTTTGTGGTGAGAATAAACATTTGAAGACACCTTATTGAAACTGTGGTTTCGGCGTGGTCATGGTGTTTGAAGGGAAATTTCAAATGTGGTTAATCATGTCATTGTTCCCACCCAAATTTAAGCTGAAGACAGTCACAGTTGGCCCTATTGTACATTTTACAGAGTGTCATGGCAATACATTATTATGTGTTTGTGTTCATGAATGGCTTTAGAGCATCTTGTGTGATTAAAAGTGTAATAAAAGCATAATAATAAAAAAATCCAAGTGAAGTCCAGCAAAATTTTAAATATAGCCCAGTACCACAAATCATAACTTGCCTCAGTTTGCTTAACAATCTGTACAGTGTTCAACACCCGCTGTCATTTAGACCCTTGATGCAGCTAATTTTTTTAATACATTAAAATATAAAATATATGTAATATACTGTATATATGATTGGATTATTTAAATGCTTTCTACTCTGCATGACAGTTTTTGCTGATGTTATTGATATCAGTGTTCCCAGTGCGTAGGAATCCATAACCTCAGCCTTGATGTCATTTTAGTGGTTGCTGCATTACTGTAGTGTGAGAAAACTGTGTGTTTAGTCCTGAAAATAACCACACAGCTGTTTCAGGTGCGCTGGCAAGTTTGTGTCAGGCGATACACAATGAGAGTATTTTTCCTCTTGGATGTTGGCGGGGAAACTCAAGTCATTCACTTCCTCCCCTCAGCTTTTCTTCTTTTGTGTTTTTTATAGTTTTATGAGAAGGTGGCCAGAGTGATGAACTCAGACCAGGAAAGGCCGTTCGTGTGCAACGCTCCTGGCTGTTCTCAGGTGAGTGTGTCAAGACAAAACAACACAACACAGTGTGTACGCCTGCCTGTAATATGAAGAGGTGTAGGTTGAGGAGGCCTGAGGAGTGGGTTACTGCCTCACGCATAAGGGAGAAACAGAATAGCATTGAACTGAGTGAAACACAAACTGTAAATAACGCTGCGGGGGTAAAAAACACCTTATAGAGAAACATTCTCTTTGAAGACAACACCCGCATGGATGCACTTTGAGAAATAAAGGTGCTAACTAGAGCCATATACGATTCTTTGCCTTGTCTGCATAGGAGAACCCTTTTTGGTTCCTGGTAGAACCTTTATAAAGGTACCACCTGGAACCTTTTCAGAGGGTTCTATCTAGAACTCAACAAAAAATGTTATACCTAGAGTCATCTATGAAACATTCCACCCAGAAACCCCTATGATAGGTTCTACAGAGAACCCTTCTATGGTGTAATGGTTTCCACCCAGAACCCTCTCTGGGGTTTCCATGCAGAACCTTTCCCCCTTCTCAGGGTGCTAACAAGAACCGAGCCAGAGGCTTGTACCCAGAGCCTTTTTATATCCCAAGGATTTAATTGAGACCCCACTCGGGGGTTCTGCTGAGAACCCCTTTACATTTCCAGTGGTTTCATTCAGAACCCACCCAGGGGGTTGGATTGAGAACCATTTATATTCCAAGGGTTTCATCAAGAACATGTTCAGGGGGTTCTACCAAGAACTATTTTACATTCCAATGGTGCCATCTAGACCCCAGTCAGGGGGTTCTACTGAGAACCCTTTTGCATTCCAAAGGCTTCATCTAGAACCTAACCAGGGGGTTCAACCAAGAACCCTGGTACACTCCAATGTGTTCATACCACCCAGTGTGATCAAAAAGTAGCTTTTTAACCTACAATCTATAACCCTCTTCTGAGGGTTCTGCAAAGAACCATATTGTACCAACATATGTACCAACATATGAACTAAAAATATGCTACAGATGAGGCAAAAAATAATCAACTATGACTAAACACAAGTAGCATGAATTCATTTAGGGGATCAGTTAAAAGTACTATTTAAAACATGGGTGAACATTTGAACATTTGAGGATGAGAATATTTTAACAGTGCTTTCAACAATCCTTAAAGAACTCTCTCTTCCAAAAAAGGTTATTTGCATGAAAAGAGTTCTTACTGTAACCCTCAGTCTAACAAAGAACCCTTGAAGAACCCTTCATGGTTCTGGGTAGAACCTTAGTTCCTCAGGAAAAACCCTTTTGAAAAAACCCTTATTTCTAAGAGTGTTAGTTCCACCCTTTTAATAGCGAATTCCTATGATTGTTATTTTAGGTTAAAGCAGGTTTATTTGTTTTAGACACTGTTAACAGAACACTTATTTGTCTTCGTACGTTTAAGTCTTACAATCCTACTTTTGAAAAACTCCACAGCGATTCCCCACGGAGGACCATCTGATGATACATCGACACAAACATGAGATGACCCTGAAGTTCCCCTCCATAAAGAACGACAACATGTTATCAGGTGAGTTATGGCTGCATCAATACAGACCCACACACACCCTCAGCAGGATTCACAGAGAACTTGTAGTTCATTTGCAGGTGTGTGCCTCAGTGACTCATGGCCCAGACACACTTGTCTATCATCAGAAAACTTTATGGCGCGTCTATACCAGTTGTTTACAGTAATGTAAATCAAATGACACATTGCAGCTCATCTCTGTTCAATGTCTACTACTTACGCACATGGCAGAGACGCTGACATATGAATGAAGAAATCACCTTGTTAAAGGGATAGTTTGGATTATTTGAAATGGAGTTGTATGATGTACTTATGGATAGTCAGTGTATGAACTGCAGTAGATGGCAGTTGGCATGCACCCAGTTTGGAGGAGCAGCCAGTGTGCCAGTGTAGGAAGCTAAGCAATGTACTGCTATGGATCAGCAAAATTGTGTTTTAGCCACTTAAAAAAAGGCCCACCCAAAAAAATGCAATATGAATTGAAGTGTACTCTAAATACATAGCCTTTTCCAATGGGAAACTGCTGTTGTATAAGCCAAGTATCACTCTGTCCAAACCAACCAGACTCCATTGGCAAAATCAGTCATTTTACCTCACAGAGCACAGGAGTTGCATGTCTACCGCTGCCTTAATCTGTTCGTTTGTTTGTGTTATTATGGGACTTCTGTGTTTTAAAAGTTTTGTTTGGATTCACCAAAGTTACACAGTAACACTAACTAACTAACAAATTTAGGCAGACCAGCAGCTCCTGTGTTCTTTGAGGTGAAATTACTGTTTTTGCAAAAGGAGTCTGATTACTTTGGACAGAGCAATATTTGGCTTATATAAAGGCTGTTGGAAAAGGCTAAACAACAAGATGGACTGGTGAAAATATTCTAAATATAGTGTACACTTAAACTAATAGTGATTTTGTAATTCATTTAATATTGATAAGTACCTCATATAGCCCCTCTTAAAAAAATCCAAACTATTCCCTTAAGCTAAATTGTGCAATCATTATGGGCGATATTAGTCTTGAGCTTACCGTTGAGGCTGTGGAAGATGGGTCTATAGATGGTGGGTGTGTACAAGTCTCAGGAGACATGTTGATCAGCACATTAATCTATTGCTTAAAGAAACACCAAATCACACTGTAGGTTGTGTACTGTATAAACAAGTGACAACCCAAGGCCAATCCATAAGTATAGATCTCCATTCCTAGAAACTGCCAGGCCACACTAGACAATGGAGCAAGCTGCTTGAGCCACGCCGCTGAGATTGTGTCTTCTTTATTATTTACGCTTAGTGGACAGCGGGATCAGATTTTCTAGGCCGGGTGTTCTTATCGCCTGTTGTGACTGAGTTACAGCTCTGGCCATTTCTCTTATTGAGACCTTGAACTCAGGATAATGTAGCCAGTGCTTATACTGTAAGTTGCAGCTCAGCCAAACATAGTAACACGCCCAAAATGATCCACTCTTAAACTTTAGTGCCATAATTGTTGACCTAAAGCTCACCTCCATTTGTTCATCTTTTCTTGGTGTTGTCCCCAACTAAAAATTGATATTACTCACTTTTTTATTAATAGAACTTGTCACATCCTCTAATGAAATGGAAAAAGTGTATTTGTATTTTGGGTACACAGGTCATGATGAAAGTTTGAGTCAATCCCCAGTCTAGCCAGAATGGATAAACAGACCACGAAGTATGCTTTTAGTCTTTGAAACAAGCCTGATCCTAAAATCACCTTCAACTGTCTGAAACCTGATCTTCATGCACCCCCCACAACGTCAAGTTGAATACCGCTGCTTGACTGGGCTCAACAAATGAGACCCCCACTCTGTAGGTGGGATCTGTACTTTATCAGCTGAAATGGGTCTGTCAAGCACAGTATCTCTCTGGCACTAACAGAATGGAGGTTATATTTTCTTAAAGTCATTGCAAATATGTAACAGCAATGCACATTCTTACTGTACTGTAGTCTTTGTGTAGATCTCCACTGACTTACATAAAAAGTTTGTTAGTCTAACTGTGATCCACATCATTAAATAATAAAAATAAACAGCATTTTGACATCATGTTGAAGCAGTGATGCTGGAAAGTACAAACCAAACCAAACATAAAGATTATAGAACAAATTAAATGTAATGCAAATTAAAGGGACAGTTCATCCCAAAATCAAGACTACACATTTTCCTTCTTACCCATAGAGCTATTTATCCATCTAGATTTTTTTGGGTGTGAGTTGCCGAGTTTTGGAGATATCGACTGTAGTGATGTCTGTCTTCTCACAAGTATAATGGAACTAGACATGATGTGGGGGTTTGAAACTAAATGATCGTTAACTCGTGCACAATAACTTGAGACAGAAAAACTTCCACAGGACTCTGGTGGAAAAAACGACAAAAGAAAGTATTTTTTATTCCACAGTTTTGTAGTACCTTACTACAGGAGTATTCAAAATTGAATAAGAAAAGTGTGTGGCTTGCTAATTACTTGAGCCTTAACTGAATAAAACCACATCTTTACCAATTCTCCTCCATGAGCGCAAGAGATAGAAAGCCGACATATTATTGCCTTATACAAAATAATGCATAGATCAACATTAATTAAATGACATGATTATTAGCTGACTTTTTTATAAATTACTATCAACTTAGTCAATTAAATCACTAATTTACTTCCATTTACATGAACTATTAAAGATATACAGACTGAGCTTTTTTTAATCAAACTAAAACATATATAAACATGGCTTCCACACATGATGTGTTACGGGGTGTTCATTATGCTCTCTGGTTGTGGTTTGTGCTCTCTACCATGATGGTGTACTGTTTGTTCAGCCTGACTTTTTAACACTAATAACAGGAGCTGAATTCAAAGCTAATACTTGAAAAACCTTTCCTTGATTTCCAGACCAGACGCCCACACCAACACGCTTCTTGAAGAACTGCGAGGAGGTGGGATTGTTCAGTGAACTGGATTGCTCAATTGAGCAGGAGTTTTGCAAGGCCCAAGAAGAGGAGGACAGTAAACAGGTACTGCAGAGTCAAGAACAAAGCCTAAGGCTGAAAATAAACCTTGGTCAACCCAGAGCCACAGCTGCCCACAGGGGTTAGGTCAGGTGGTTATGAACTGTTATCAGGTACTATCATCAGTCATGTCATTAATAGCAGCCCACACACTGTGAGTTTTTAATACTTTTAATAGAAAACACCTACACCTCCTGTAACCGCACTCTGCTCACTTGTTAAAAAGCTGATAGCCCCAGGTATGCACACACCTCCAATATTTCTGCCATATTTTCCTCTAAAGTGAAGTCATTGCACATCCAGCTCTTGTTGTGCCCCAGACACCACACTCCCTGATCCCCATCAGTCTTGTTGACGGTGACAGACAGGGCTAGCAGGTGGAGATTTGTCTCCCACCACAGGTGAGGAGAGCAGAGATCAGTTTCTCCACCTGTAACTTCAAACAGCTCTGCAGCCATCTCTCAGGGCAGGAGTCCTATTTCTTCCCAGACGTAAAAACAGACCCCTGAGACAACTTTTGTGGCAGCAGTGAAGGACTTGGCCAGACATTCTCGCATGTGAGCAAAGTCGCAGAGCTTTGACATTTGACAAAAGACCTGATCATTTATGCATTATAAATTTGCTGCCTTGAGGCCCACGAGGGTTTCACCTGAAACATGGGTACTAGTCAAATCACCACAAGACAGACTGCTTATCTAATGTCTGGAAAGATGTGCAGTGCATGCTGTAGCTAAGCTGTCGTCTGGGTGGTTTGGCTCTGCAGCTCGTCTGTGCTCAGGTCAGCCTCGTCTAGCCTCCCCAGCCTGTGTGGTTTATGATGGGAGGCTCTGCTAAGTCAGCAGGAGGCGAGTCAGAGCAAGACTCTCTGGGACTGTATAGCACAATAAGCAGAGATAAGGAGCGAAAGCTTGAAACTTCAGGAAAACAACAATTGCCCAATATAAATGTGAAATAGTCACATATTCATTCAATATGAGAAGAAAAGAGAGTGATTTAGTTCATCAATAAACTTTTAATTTCCCTAACTATGGTATATACATTTTAGAGGTTCTTGTCAGGTAACATATTTCTAAAATCATATGGATGTATTCTCATTGTTGTATTCATTGCCAGTGGCTGTTTCAGATTTGACTAAACACATATTGCTTCAACTTTCTGTTTGTTTTATGCCAGGATATTAGAGCTGGACTTTGAAGTATATCGTTCTTTACATTACAGGGTTATTTTGGGATGTGTATGTGGTTACAAATAACAAAGGTAAAACCAACAAACTGTCCTGCTGGGCAAATAACAATAAAGAAACCTGGTCTTCATTACACTCTCAGTGTTTCCCCGAACTCAACTCAGAAGAAGCCTGTAGATGATGGATTACATAGGTCCTCATTACCCATTCAAGCTGGGTGAACAGAGCCCAAGGCCAAACAGTTGTAATTGCTTGGGTCGTGCTGAAAATACAACTCGCTTGGAAGAAGGCTACACTCTTTACAGGGGCCATACTACAGAAACATCCTATCTTAAGTGTTAAGATAGGAAGAGTCTAAGATAGGATTTTTCCCAATTTGGTATTACAGAAACAAATCTTAACTAACTTTAGGAATTCAATCTTATCTTACTTCATTCTATCTCTCTGAGGTTATGAAAACCTAAATACTCAATCCATCTTTGCTTATCAACTTTTATGTCTGTTACCTTGCAACTGACACTACTTTTTCATCTCGCAAAGCTAAACAAATTTGTTTGTTTCAGTCTTTTTTTCATTGAAACATACTGAAGAATACATCGAACAAAAAATGGAGCAAAAACAACGATGGGCACTCGACTTCAAGACAGATGAGTTAGAGGTGTTAGTAACATCTGTAGAGAAATCCAAAGATGTTCTTTTAGGGAAATTTACAACAATCCTAACCCAGGAGATAAAAGAACATCAGATAGTAGAGACAGTCTGCACCGTATCCAGTATCCAATGTGTCAAAGCAACAAAAGAACAGCCATACGGATTAAACAAGTTAGCTAACACTGCCATTAGCTGCTGTTAGTTAACTCTACCATTAGCTACTGTTAGCTAACACTACCGTTAGCTAGTGTTAGTAACTTAGCTACTAATAGCCTACAGGTGGAAAAGTGAAAGCTAAGACAGCTTAACAGTTATCCTAAAGTTTGGGGACTTTATTTAAGATATTAGGAAGTTAGGAAGCTCGTGTAATATACATTTCCTAACTTAAGTTAGAATAGGAACATTGACATAGTAATTATTAATCTGTGAGGGCCTTTTTCCTAAATCAGAGCCTAACCCTAATCACTATGGTTACCAAACAGTCAAAATTTGCAAGTTAGGAATTTTCTATAATGCAGCCCCAGATTACTAACCCCTGCATGCTTTTCTCTCTACTTCCTTGCTGCAGAACATCTCACTGCACGGCCAGGCAGGCCAAGGCCAGCACCAGCATTCCCACTCACGGATGGGCAACCATGATACCAGCATAGTGATCCAGCAGGCCCTGCCCTCTCCCCAGTCCAGCTCCGTCATCACTCAGGCTCCATCCACCAACAGACAAATCGGGTGAGTAGGCCAAAAGGATTTTTAGATTTGAGAAAGAGAAAGAATATTTTTTGTGTTTTTTCTTTGCATTTATTGCAGTTATGTGAGTTTCTTCTTTGTGACCAAGGTATAGAGGCAATGTTAAGAACTGCTGACAGACAGAAAATGATCTGAGACGTGCTGATATCGGAGCATATCCTCTCACCTCAAGCGCGTCCCTGTTATAGTGACAGCCTTAGGCTGGGCCTTGTCCCTTTGTGTCTGTGTTGATTGTCATCCCTCCGTAGTCTCTGAGGTAATGTCAGTGTTTTGTTACATTTGGAGCAGTGTGTGTGTGTATGTGTGGGGCCGGCGATTCATGTTTTGCTGTTCATTCAGTATTGTCCCACAGCAGAGCATGCCAAAGAGGGTCCCAGAGGACAAGATGAGGTCATTGTTGAAGCCTCAGCCGTGACTGCTTTTACAACGGTTTAGCGTTTCATGCTCCAAAATAGTTCCTTTCACTATATGGGAATGTCAGCCACAACCTCAGAGCTCTGTTTGTCTGATACCTTTGCACTGCCATGCTTCAGGTATATAGTAACAACAGATATAGATCTTAAAGTTATATTAACAACAATCTGTGTTGTGCGCTGCCTCATTATTTACTGCAGTGTTTGGTGGTCAAGGAATATGCATACTCAGACTCAGTAGTTCCTGTAGTGAAGCTGTGTGATGTTATAAACTCTACAAACATTAGCTCTTTGATGGCAAAACCTCCCCCTCTACTTACCCTTTGTCTTTATGTATCAGTAGAGCTGCAACTATTAGTCAATTAATCGATTAGTTGGCAACTATTGAATTAATCACCAACTATTTCGATAGTCAATTCATTTTTTAAGAAAAAAAATCCAAATCCAAATTCTCCTCTTCTCTATTACTCCTCTTTGAAAGTAAAGTGAATATCTTTGGGTTGTAGACAATACAAGGCATATGAGGACATTATTTTGGGCTCTGAGAAACAGTGATCAGGATATTTCACTATTTTCTGACATTTTATGAACCGAACAACTAATCGATCAATTGAGAAAATGATCGACAGATTAAGCGACACTGGAAATAATTGTTAGTTACACCCCTGGTATACACACTTTCTTCGTTATGTAGACGCTACACTGACCTCATTCCCTCCTTGTCCCTTAACCTCAACCACCTTCAAACTTGTGCCAGGGCTTTGTTATTGTAAACCAGACTTGTGGTGAGCAAGTTAGACATTGAGATGGCTCGGTGTTATGCCTTCGCAGTGTCGAAGTTGTCCTGTGTAGGCTTACAGCTTGAGGAGCTAGTGAATATTGGATGGGAGGCCCATCACTAAGCCTGACTGACACCCCGTCAGGCTCTTTGTCGAGGACGGGGTTGGAATTTCATCCCCTTGGAGGAGCAGCAATCACTGCCAGTAACAGAGACTCTGCTGGGCCTGCTTCACCTGAGTTTACCTGTCATTAAAAACTCACCACTTCACTTTGCTCCACAGTCCTTTATGATCACAAACCTCTTACTGATTTGTTGAGAGACTAGTGGTTTTACCGCTTGTACACACACAGAGCACATCAGAGCTGGTATGCCATGTGGTGGTGATGTTCAACCACAGAATGGCACAAAAGTCTCAGCTAAGAATTAGTCAATATGTTTTTTTCAGGGTTGATACCAAAACCTAAAAATTAAAATCTTGGTGTCAAAATTTAAAACCATTTTCTGCTACTTTATACTGCCACTGTACTAAATTTCAAAGGCAAATATTGTACCTTATTGTTACCTTATTTTTTTCAAGAAAACTTGAAAAATCAATTATGAACAATGATGTATAACTATAGATTAAGTTACTCAGCAGTATATAAAATAGCTTAATTCAGTGGTTTCCAAACTTTTTCATGTCAATGACCCCTACAATAAAGGCACATTAGACCACAGACCCCAATTTTGGGAGGTTTTTGTGTCATGGAATCCCCTCTGTGTATTTTATTTAATCTTTAGGTCTGAAGATAATCTTAATAGATGATATTAATAGTCAGTCAATGATAAAACTAGGACTGCTATAGATTACAATCAATCAAAACAGCTAATCCCATTTCTTTCCTTTTTGCTCCAACTTCCAAAAAATGTGATAAAAGTTAAAACAGTTTATTCCTCCTTTTGCTGGGGACCCCCACATCCCACTGAAGGACCCCTTTTGGTGCCTGGACTCAAGTTTGAAAACCACTAGTCTGTTAAACAGTCAGGTAGTGTTGTGGGCAGGAAGTTCTACAGAGTGGACTCCTGACAGAGATAGGCAGCTGTATCAGAGCCAAAGTAGCACATTTAGCAAACAATTAATTGTATTGGCAATCTGATAAAAAAATAACTATACAGATAATTGTAAAAATGCTGAATATCAGAGATTATTTTGGACATTCCCAGAGCCCGAGCTTGTATGTGCTAAAACTGCAGAGGCGTCACTTGTTTACTAGGACGGTGGAATCCTGACATATGAACTGAATGAGTAGAACACTGATCTGGAAATGTTCACATCAGCAGGAAAATGGGTTGAGGAAACCCCTACACTGCTTCCACAGGAAGCCATTAGGGCCAGCCAGCACAGGGTCTCTCCACAGGAACTTCCTACTCACACAACAAGCTGGACACTTCACAAGCTAGCTGTGCTCTGTCCAGACTGGGAGTTAGAGAGCCTACTGAAGGCCAGATCAGTGGTTCCCTATGACGTCTGTTGTCCTATTAACCCACCTCAACTGTAATTGCCAGCATGTTGGATTTCCCATGTCTTTGTGAAGAAAAGACAATCACTTAAAATGTGTTGCTTAAGGCTGCAAGTAACAATTATTCATTATTGTCGACTATTTTCTCAATTTTCTGGATTAGTCAATTAGTTGTTTTTAGGTCCATAAATGTCAGAAAATGGGGAAAATGTTGACTACTGTTTTCCAAAGTCCAAGGCGAGGTCCTCAAATGTCTTGTTTTGTCCACAACCAAAAGATATTCAATTTACTGTTAGAGAGGAGTAAAGAAACCAGAAAAAAAGATTCCCGCACATCCTTAAAAAGTCTTAAGAAGTTCAAAAGCCAATCAATGAATAAATATATAATAATTAATTAATGAATTTTGGTCCTTAAAATATCAGAAATATACTTAAATACATTAAAAATTAAAATACATTGACAGGTCTTAAAATTTGAGTGACGGGTCTTAAAAATTGATTTGATTATGAAGGTTCTTTTATAAAGCTAAATTAACTTCTGTCTCATTTTTAAATGTGCTTTGGGAAAAATTTGGCCATTACCACTGCAACCCACTCTGCTTCAACAACATTCTGGGACTCAGATTTTCCTTTATATTCTCTGTACTTTTTGCTGGTATGGATGTGAAATAGGTCTTAAATTGAATTAATAGTGGTCTTAAAAAAGTCTTAAAAAGACTTTGGCTGAATTTATCTTGTTTAAACCAGGAGAAACCCTGAAATAGTTGATAACTAATCAATTAATTGACTAATCATTGCAGCTCTAGTCTTGTTCGTCCTCAGTCTTGCTTTTAAATGTGTTTCTGGGAAAAGTGCATAAATTATGAACTGAGCAAATGTTTATGCCGAGTTTTGCTCATAATAACCAGAGAGATCATTAAGAAACCGTTATCCACGTCAAGAGTGGACTAGTTTGTGTATGTGATCATCACAGGCCTATAAAGCTTTTAATCTTGACACTCTTTATGGAGCTCTGTGGTGAATATATCTGCGAATGAGACAAAATCACCAAACAAAATCAGCTTAATCTCGCGTCCATCTGCTTCCTTCGTTCTCGGCTCTGCTGAACGCACAGCGTGAGCATCCAATGAATTAGGATAACAAGTCATTTTCATTGCTCCACAATGTTTACTAAAGAGCTTTGAGGCTTGGAATCAATTAGGATTGGCTTTCCTCAAGTCCATTTACTTTAGGGTTGAGCTGGGCCTGCAGCTGTGAAACCTGAGGACCACGCTCGCTCTCTCTTTTTCTCTCTTTCCTTCTGCTCTGAGTCCCTAAAACAAGGTCTTTGGGGAACTGAACTGACACAAACCAGTGTTAAAACCAGGCATAAGAAGCAGCCAGCAGATCTTAATGTCACGGCTATCATTATCATACAAAGGGAAGCGGCGTCCAACAGATTTGAATGCTTTCTGCTTTTCAATTATAAACATCTGGTGCTGAGTTATGTCAGAGTTAAATGCGTTGGACATTACTAGTCAACCATGTGAGATACAACATTCTGTGGAAACCTCAACCTTTTGACTCGTAAGAGGAGATGTGCGGGTATGGGTGTGGGCACGAGGCATTAAAAATGACATTCTTTTATTCTGGCTCAGAAGAGGAATTCAGTCCAATTGTTTCCATTACAGAGCACAATCAACCTGAACGCAGCTGGGTTAACTGAGGATTGATTACAGTACAGATGTTGTAAAATATCTGGCCATCAATTTATGATGATGTGGTATTGAAATACTTATCTTAATTTTGGATGTGTATGAAACAGGTGATTTTATTAAAATGGGGTTGCTTTTTTGATTGTTTAAAGGCACATTATGTAAGTTCTGATATAAGGATCTCTCTTACATTAAAACAATAACCAATGGCAAAGGCAGCATTCAGCCCTAACAAAATCTAGCAAAACGTTTATTTAAACAGAAACAGCGGTGCGTTGAACTCTCTGTTGTTCACGTACATAAGCACACTCCACTGCTATTTTAATACAGTTATATTTGGTTGTGTTACATCGCTGCTGATTGGGTAACACCTCTGACACAGTCACCAAACAGAAAGCCGGTTGCACACCTTAGCACACTGTTTTGACGAAACATGATGTTCAACTTTGCTTGTAAACAACCACCATAGCTGATGGAAACCTATCTGACACTACTCAGGCAGAAATCATGTCCATGGACGAGATAGTATGTTTAGTCACGTTTGCTAGCTTCCTTGCTCACTGTCTGACTTATCCTACATAGCCTGTGTTTTCTCGAAAGTTATAGCAACTAGCCAGCAATGGCTGTTACCTTGAGTAAATTACAGATCTCACTGTGTTTGAAAATTGTTAGGAACATTTAGAATAATGCAAGTACACAGCTCAGCAAAATATATAATATATATCTAGCCTTTTTAGACATTATAATGTGGACAATGTTACATATTATAGCTTTGAATGAGTAATTCCTAAGACTGTGAACCTAAAGGTGCAATCCTCAAAACCACTTGCAATTTTGGTTTGTCACCATCTGAAAAGACAGTATTTCTCAATACAGTATTTTTTTCTGGGCCATTTCAAAACTTCACAAAGTTTCTATCACTTTATTCTTCTGCAAATGTGATACAAACAATTTTGTTTATTCCAAAGTAATCCATTATACTTATTTTGCAGTGTGACCTTTGTATGCTGTGAATCTTTATCACTGAATTAAAGGTGTCTTGTCTGTGATGTCCCACCCTGGTCATACTGTGTGCAACTTTGATGTTTGGCTGTCACATTACCGTGCAAAGCTCTGAAGGAAATGACTTTGTGGTTTAGTTTCCCATGCTGCTTTAAATGCACAATATATTTCACACCTCGGAGCGACGAGCCTCTTGTACTCCCTGTGTTTTGCCTTTAAGGGAAGTAGCACAAATAGCTGCTGGTCTGCATGCCTTTTGAACAGCAGGGTTTCATGCAAAGCTTGAGTATAGGGTGACACATTTGCTGTGAACTTTTTTCTCAAGAAGATTTGGTGATATGCTGATTAAATATTAAGGACCACTGTGTGAAAGATTTTGTGAGATAGTGATATCTACCAGAATCTTTTTCACAAAGCACATTTACTTCTTCTTGCTTAATATATATCATATTTATACCATATTGTATCAATCCAGCCAAATAATGCCTTGCAATTTCTAAAAACTAATGGACACATCTTGAAAACATGCATGTGCAAATGCACATGCAATGTGTGCATGTCATATACAGTATATTTTGATCCTGATACAATATTCAGTAGTTCTCTTGTACACGTAGTGCTTCTGCTGTTACAGTACAATAAATTAATGACTATAAGTTTGGGGAAGGTAACTAAAAGTAATTAATTACTTTACAAGATTACTGTCATTAAAAAGTAACTTGTGACATTACAGCATTACCTACTGAGAAAAGTAACTTAGAATACTTTGCGTTACCAGAAATGAAAGTCATTTGCGATTTCTTGCGCATATTGCTTATTTTGTCCTGATGATCTGACAGCGAACTGGGCAAAGGCTATACATCTGCATCTATGAAAACAATAAAACATGGACACGTATAGCCAGTACATCATGTTTGAACATGCAACTAGTGAACCAGTTAGCTTCTCAAAACACATGCCCATAAAAGTGCACAGGCTTTTCAAATCACATAAACTCACCAAACAAATGCTGTCTATGTTTTTACTCTTGTACAACACAGCAGAAGTTTTTCACAACTTGTGTCTCTGAAGAGACTTCACAGGCTAAAAAGCCTCTCCACAGACGAACTAGTCTGTATGGTGTTGGAGTATTGACTTAAAGAAACATGGAATTTGTTCAATATATGCATCTTGAGATCTGACATGAAAAATGATTTTTGTGTTTGTCCTTTGTCTCAAATACAAAAGAAGACACCCTCAGTCTCCGCCGATGACAGGTGCAGACAACGGTTGTTCTTGCACTGGTGGAAATATGATAAAATTGCAACGACATTGCATTGTTTATTCATTGATGTAACTAAAAAGCTAAGAGCTTGAAGTGCAAAATTAATGCATTACATTGCTCGATACAACAAAAAAGTAATCAAAGTGCCCCTAACACTGATGGTAACGTAGTGGTGCTAGGGCTATCAAGATATCAGGTTTTTTTTTTTTTATTATTGTAGCCAAATTAATTCACAATAACATATCATCACTTTCATTCAAATTCATCTCATTCATCACATTTATTGTGTGTTTTTTTTTTTTCTTTTTTGGTAAAAACATTATACTCAAAATACATAAGAAGGTGGGGAGAGAGCTTGTAACTGTACAAAAAGTGCAGTTGCACTTAATAAATAGTGAAAAGGCAACCAGGTGAACTGATAAACAAAAGATCCACAAAGTACAATATTATCATATGTGATTATTAACATGTTAGCAATATTTCATTCTTTAAACATCAGGCTCGGTACTGGTATATCACAACAGCCCTAAGTGGAGCTGATAGTTTCAATGATTTTGATTCCAGGATGCATTCCATATCACATTTTTATAGATTGCATAACACCTTTTTCCCATGCATGTGATAAAACAACTGTGCAGATTTCAACACCCATTGTGTCAGCGCCAGAGCAGAGAAAGTCTCCACACCTCTACAAAGAATTATGGGCATTCCACGGCCAAAGTTTGACCTCATGAACTCCACAATTTAAACAAAACTTCTTTTATTATTGTTTATGATTAAATTGCATTCAGAAGGTGGTGATAAGGAGGGAGGTCCGCCCTGAGTGCAGAAGCGCGGGACCTCTACAAAATGCCTGAGGTGCCCTCATGCTCTAACTTGACAAATGCCCTTCTCCACAGGCAAATATGGGCAATCATCTCAACAATGTAGGGCTAATGCACATATAGTGGTAGCAGGTAGAGAGAAGAGAAGAACAAATAAACAAAGGTACAGAATAACAAAGGTGTACAGTGCAATCAATTACTAAAAAGGAAGGAGAGAAAAGGAAAGAGAGAGAACGCAGGATGTACATCTGACCTGAATTAAGATGAGCTCATTGTGTACTGCAGTGGGTTTAATAGTGCGTTTGTAGAGGAACGCCCAGACTCTGTTCCCTCTCATTCCAGCGGGGCTGTGTCATCCCTGCCCCGGGGCCACCACACATGCAGGTTCCTGCACAAGCAACTCACACACAGGGACATGCCTCACAGCTCTGGGGAGCGCTGGGATCACAACGCGGGGAAGTGTGGAAAAGGGGGATCAGAGGTGGACAGAGGAGAGGAAGAAAGGGATCAGAGGTGGATGGAGGAGAGGAAGAGGGGGATAGGAGGTAGATGGAGGAGAGGAAATGAAGGATCAGGAGGGTGGAGGAGAGAGCGAATGAGGGGAGAGGCATCAGATGTGAGGACATGGGTTTTCTACTACGGTGGTGGCTAGTCGGGTGGAGGAGAGGATAAAAGATATGTCTGCACAAGGAAAGGAAAAGATAGATCATGTTTGGATGGAAGTATGGACGAAATGGGATCAGAAGAATGAAGGTGTGGGAAAAAGTGCACTGAGATTATGAAAGCAAAGTGAAGATGGAAAACTGAATGGGAGACAGAGGGATGAGACAGGAATCAGGTGCCTGGATGAGAAGAAGAAAAGTTGGTAAAAAGGATAGTTTGGATTACTTGAAGTGGGGTTTTATGCTGTACTTATTGATAGTCAGTGTATTAGCTACAGTAGATGCCAGTTGGCCCCACTTTGGGGAAGCAGACAGGGTCACCAGCAAGAAAGCTAAGCCATGTACTGTTGTTTAGAGAGTCAGCAACGAAAAGTATTTTAGTCAGTTAAAAATGTCTGCCTAAAAAAACAATATCAGTTTAAGTGTACCCTATATTTAGAATATTTTCAATGCTTTACTTTACCATCAGATAGCATTCTCTGACAGGAAACTGCTTTCATATTTGCCAAATATCGCTCTCTCCAAACCAACCAACCTTGATAGGCAGATAAGGCAGTAAGCAGTGACCTCGCAGAACACAGTAGTTGGTGTACCTCTTGCCTCAATTGGTTAGTTAGTCTATGTTATTGTGTGACTTGATAGTTTGGTGAATCCGAAAGTTTCACAAAAGCACAAACAGATCGACTCAGAGGTAGACCAGCAACTCCTGTGGTCAGTGAGGTAAAGTTCCAGCTATGGAGTCTGGCTTGTTTGGAGAAAGCGATATTTGGCTGATATAACGGCAATTTCCTGTCAGAAAAGGCTGTCTGATGGTAAAGTAAAGCAGTGAAAATATTCTAAATATAGCGTACACTTCTACTGATATTGCTTTGTTTAGGTGGACCTTTTTAAAGGACTAATAAATAGCAATTATGCATCCAAAAATGGGTACAACAGTCCAAATAGCAAGCTGGAACCATAGACAGTATATTAAAGTTGAAATCCTATTTAATATAAGATCTATGGTTGAAGCGAGTTGTTTTCCCCCAGCTCCTCCTTCCCAGACTTGAGAAGCTCAGGCAGGCTGCAAGAACACTGCAGGAGAGCTGTTGTCCTTTCTGCTTTTCCAAACTGGGGGCGTGCTAATGGCCATTTACTGTAGGTAATACACTGATTAACAATAAGTACCTCATGGAACCCCACTTCAGGTAATCCAAATTATGACTTGAAGGAGAGGCAGAAAAACACGTTGATATGTAGTCAAGTTTAGTAGATGATGAGGGAGACAGATGAATTATCATTGCAAGTGAAAGGGGCAGTGCACGCCAAATGTTACAGCACCAGTCAGGTGCTGCTGACAGATACCAGTTTTGCCTGAAAGAAGATGACACAGTTGCAACAGTTGTTGTTGAAGATTTTTTTCTGATTAACTGGTGTGAGGAATGCACTGACATGCTTTCTACTTTCGTTGAAAATGAAAGACAACCCATCTTTGCTATCCTCAGCCAATGGCGTCCAATGAATCAAAACAATATCATATTTGGTGCATAAATACCGCAACACTCACGCTAATTTGCTCCAGAGTATCATCCACCATCGTTTCTCAACTGTGTCTTGGCATAGCTTAACTCAGCTTGAGGCTCCCTAATGTGAGGACACCCCATCCCAGTGAAGCACCCTCCCAGCATCCATCCCTCCACTAGGCCGCTAATAAAAGTCAGCTTGTGTCGTAACCCATTAGGGCTGATTTATTTGATCAGATTCGTATTATTTCCTCAGTCCAAACCCCATGGCACTCTCCTCCCACCAGTGATTAAAGGCAGTAAATCAGGGGCAGGTCCTGTGTAGTGTTTACTCAGAGAGCCAGGCAGCTGCAAGCTGTTTGAGGCCCTTGTTTCTCCCTCTGTTTACCCCTGTTCCCATGGTGACTGCACCACCGTCTCCCGAACGTCTGGAACTTGGCCCTGGGCTGTTTTGGTTACGTTCGAAAGTTTTTAGCTGCTGTGTCTACCCAGAGCTCGCAGAGTGACTTCACCCAGCAAGGAGTGAGCGCAGCGATGTTGGATGAAGAGGGAAAGAGAGGGAAAAGCAAGAGGAGGAGAGGAGAGGAGGGAGGGACGAAATCTAGGGGTGGGCAGGCACAGGGTGGGGGGAGGGCGAAAAGCCAAGAGCATTACATCATTGCTGGAGCAGAGTCAGAAAGGGAAGGATATGAGTCAGTGGACTGACTGCACCTCTCTCTCCCTCTCCTGCTCCTCTTGGACGGCAGCCAGGCCCCTTGTGTTTAAGTCCCCCAGCACTTGAGTTTGAGTTGGGACTGTGGGGATTGGGACAGTAAAGCTTAGTGTGTGTGCAGACTGCAGGATTTGTTGGTAGATTTGTAGGCAAGCAAGTCCAGAGGGGCTTGAGTTGAGGTGTGGGCACCATGAGGGGTCCAGAAGAGAGTTATAGAGGATTAACAGGACAATGGACGGTTGTCAGTGCTGCTCCATCAGAGAGAAAAATAGCAGGATAACTTTGAGAAATAGACTGTGGAACAAGAGATAAAAAGAAAAAAAGGGACTCAGGGAGGGAAGAAGAAGAAGGTCTAGCAGTGATGTCATGGTGGAGTGAAGGTGGGTGGGGGGTGGTGGTGGTGGTGGTTGTTCTTGGGCGGGGATTGTGGAGGAGAGCTGGGCTGAGAGCAAGGCACTCAGTAATGTGAGAGTGCAGGGTCAGGACTGCAGAGTGTCTACCTGCTCTCCCCTGGGGCCCACAGCCCAGGCTATTATCAATCCCCTCAGTGGAGCCACAGCCTGTCATTATTCACTCACATACATACACACACACATACACACACACACACACACACACACACACACACACACACACACACACACACACACACATATTCACACACAGTTTCATGAACATTTACACACTGGCACATGTACTTATTCACACACCAACACTCTGAACATGAATCCACTAATCCACTGTACAGTCTGGTGCTTAATGTTTCTTAGGCAAATAGATGTAAACACAGAAAGCAAAAGTGAACTAATAAGGCTAAACATGTTTCATAAGGCCTCAATTGCAATGCTTTAATCATATGGATGATGGAAATCCATTTAAGGTACTCAGAGCAGAGTAAAGAAAAAAGTTCTATTAAAAGCCTTTATTTAGCCAGGCATATTGCTTGAAAAGTGGTCACTTGTTTCAACCTCACACAGTCTTTATTAAGTCAAAAATAGTAAAAAAAAAAAACAAAAAAACAAAAAACAAAAAGGAACTGAAAGTACAATAATAGAAATGCCCACCACAAGTTCCCAGAACCTGACATGACATCTTCAAGTTGCTTATTTTTCTGACGCAATAGGTCTAAGTCAAGTCAGTCAGTGGACAACCGTGGGACCTTACTTTGGAAAAAAATAAGAACTGTTGTCAACGGTGATAGACAAATTATTTTTTGATCCCATTTGAATGAATCACACATATTATATTTGTCAATTTAAGAGATAATTTTCCAAGTTGAGACAGTCGACAGTTTGTTGTAAAAGCGTCGACCCAGATGTTGCGTGAGTGACTTCATGATTTTCTCCCTCCAAAAGCTAATGTTAGCCGCTGAAGCTATGATGCTTGTGTGTTTTCGTAATGGGATGCTGTTACACAACAGCGGGCCTAAGTTGTTCACCACTTCAGGTAAGATAACTTTACAATGGGCATATATTGTGGGAGACATGAGATGTCGTTCACTAAGCAGTTTCTCACAAAACTAAACTAAACTACGACAAACAAACCTAACAAAAACTGAGGCTTTATTGACTTGAAAAAAATGTTTGTAATTGATTGTTTGTAAACTGACAAATAACATATGTGTAATCTGTAGCACAGTTCAGATGGAATCAAAAAGTAATTAGTCTCTCACCATAGACTACTGTTCATATTTTTCCTAATTTAGGTCCCATAGGAGACACCAGAAGGGATGTGACTTAGGTATTCCATTCATTCATCATACAGGACAAACTAAAGCAGGAAATCTTTAGATTTGATTGGCCAGAACCAGAAAATTAGGGGGATTTAAAAAAAAAAATAGCCTAAAGGTGCAGTAAGCGATTCTAGAGAAAGATAGTTGATTATTGAGTGTTATTCCCAAGTTGACAAATTACAGATGCTTTGAATCAGTGGCATTGGTCAACCATCAGTCAGGTCACTTATAGCCATTCTTACCTGGGGCAGTAAATCCGTGCTTACGTACTTGTATGCAGCATTATACTTGTGAGTTCTACTTGGCCAGCTGAGCTTTTGTTAGTCAGGCTGTTGGTCTGCTCGTCAGGTCTTTTCTTTTTCAAAAACATGTCCAATTCGTGAGTTTGCATTAGCTAGCTGCTGGCCACTTGCATTACATTATGCTTAAAGGTTATTATTGGACTTTTGCCCAGAGATCCCAAAAATAAACTGTACTCCAGCTTTAAACAATTATTCTGGTTGTTGCTAAAGAATTTTCAGTCAATTGAACAAATGATTATTCGACTGATCCTCAAATATTTTGTTATGGTAATTAAGCTAAAAAATAATAATCATGTACACTTCAATAAGTGAGTGGTGTTTATAAAAGAAAATGAATATGTTCTCCTAACAAGTACAATGACAACATTCTTACATTCATTAATGGTGTCTCTTTATCTCCAGTCAGTCTAAAATGTCTGTATTTATCAGCAGAGTCAGCACAAGAGTCAGTTGATCCCCGCAGGAAGTGCTGTCAGATGTTAGTTTTGTTTTTCTTCCCACTGGACAGGCAGGTTGTGTTATGGTGTGTGTGGTGATGATGGACACAGTGTTTCTCCTCCTCCTGCTCTGCTGCAGGTGAGCATTGCTAACAGGCACAGCAGTGCAACCTGTGCAAGCTTCAAAGGAGCCTTTCTTCTCCTGAAAGTGAGAGCCTGACCTGCAACAAAACAGCAACCTGCCTGTGCTGTGTCCTAGCCTCAACTCAAGCCCCTCTGGACCGTTACTGACTGACACAGGTGGCTCTGTGTTGGTGCATTTTATTATCTTATCCCGAATAAAGACAGGCGTGAAAAACAGATTTTTATCTTTTCTCCAGAGCTGTTGCAGTCTGATTTGACTTCAATAATGACAATATCAGCTCCTTAGAACATGTGGTTGATCGATTGACTGACATTCAGAAGGTTTATTTTGTCATCATGAAAGGATCTGGCACACACTGGACATGAAATAGTTGGTTACAGTCACTTGCAGTTTCCATTTTTAAAACTTTTTTTCTCATTTTTTACACCTCAGCTTTGTGGTTGAAAAGATCAGACTTTCCATAAAAGTTGCTGTGGCAATCTGCCCAGGGCCATGCAATGTTACTCAAGTGTGAATTAAATCAGCATCATTAATGAACCTTATATAGCATGCACACATGTTATGATGGTCTTGGACATATAAACATATGAGTATATGCATAATATACCGAGTAATACTTATATCTTCTATTATGCAAATAGAAAAGATATATGTTAAATAAAACACTTTTTTTGAAATGAAATAAGCTGATTTCAAGCTGTAGTGCTCAACATAAAGGATTGCCCACTTGCCTGGGGTAAGTAAAATGCCATGCCGGCTCGTAAATCTAGCGACTAACTTGCCCAACCAGGCACTTGGTAAATAATAATGTAACTATTAAATTATTATTTACTAACTATTTTGATAATTGATTAATCATTTAAGTAATTTTTCAGGCAAAATGGCAGAAAATATGGAGATTTCACACTTTTCTCTGTTTATTGTCCTATTAAACTAATTTAATCTTTGGGTTCTGGTCTGACAAAAAAAAAAAAAAAATACATTTCAAGACATCACCTTGGAGTTTGAAACTCATGATGGACTTTTTTTTTTAATGATTTTCTGAAATTTTACAGACATCGCAGCCCAGATTAAACACCACTATCAACTGCTAATAAATACAACAATTTTACATGGGCAAGTAAGAATTGATTTCAGGCAAGTAGATTTCTGACCCAATTACCTGACCGATCAAGTAAACAAAAACCAGAATGTTGAACCCTGAGCTATTTAACATGGACGTCTAGGTATTGTGTTGCCGAGACGTCAATTAAAGTTAGCATGCTAACCAGATAGCTTTAACCCGTCCTGTCTCATGATACCACATTGTACTTCAAGAGGATAGTGAGTCAGTGCAGCGCACTCTGCCCTCAGTCTGACAACACACAGAGTTGGTTTTCTTGGGTAACCCCCGCCTCAGGCCCCTGGAGCTGGGCGCTGATGTTCCACACCTCTCCTGTCCCAGCCTGAATCCAAGTCTTTGTCATTCCTGTATTCCCTGTTGTTAAACTGGTCTCCGTCAGTCTCTGTGGCTGTGTTCGGTTCCAGCTTAACTGATTATATACTGAACCTATTTGTTTGGAGTATGAAGTGTTACATATAGCTCCTGTAAAGATATGTTTGCTCAATTTTTTTCCCTCTTGTTTGGGGCAAATAAATCTCCTCAGAAAATCAAATTCGACATCTACAGTGCAAAAAAGCCTCATGATGCAGTCATCATAGTGACTAAAACCCCAGTAAAACAGTTTCTGTACACCAAACCAACAGCGTGTCACTGCCACTGCCTCGTGACTGTTATTTCATCCTCTTGGACGCGGGCAGAGTCTGAATGCAGAAGGAAACTGTGTTGATGTAGCGCACAGCTACACTGCATACCTCATTGTACTTTCATGACTTTTCCCATGTGGAAATGTTTGGATTCGCAGTGTTGCTCAGATGTCATACGTGCTGTTAAATGAGTGTGATTGTGATAAATTGGGATGTTAGACAGGAATGACACACAGTCGGGATGGTAATGGTCCTGTGTGTGTGGAGCAATCTAAAATGTCTGGAGCGTAAATGCACATATTTAGGTCTGGAAAAATACAGGTATTTATTCAGGTGGGGGACCATTTGCTCTTGTACACTCCCCCCACACACCATTTGGCCATCACTCCTTCACTGCTCACTATTACGGTAATCCAGGCTATGACGTGGTCAACTGATTACATTGACCTGTTGAACACAGCTAACCTAAATGCTTCTTGTTTGCACTAATTTCTAAATGCTCACGGAAGTGGAGCTTATTGACTGGCATCCATCCTGATGTTACTGATAACTGGAGAATTATTGATTTCCTGATACTGATACACGTCAAGAATTGAGTGGTGATTAAATGCTGTTTTTTAGGATGGAATAGTTGCTGTGTGCATGTGGGTGTAGCTGCACCCTGCAGCTGGGAATCAGTGTTCTTACAAGTAGGGATTTGGTGGCAGTTGTATAAATGATGTCACCGCTTGCAGATGGAGTGGTCTGGCTGTTTGGATGGCTGCAGCTCTGAGCCAGTGACTCTGACAGGACTGCTGTCAGGAGTTTAAGCTTAGCCCAGGCCTCATCTGTACATGTGATTTATTGATGTGGCCGTGAGTGTGGATAGAACTGTTGGTCCGCACACGCTTTTGTGGTCACCGAGGGGGATTTTTTCCCACAGGGCTTCCACCGCTGTGGCAGTTTCTAAATGTGATTCTCGTCATGCACGTCTCATGTGGTTGTTATGACAAACATTATTCATTCATCATCACTATCATCGTTATTCATCCATTGTACTACATGAAGTTTGTGCTTGTTTAAAGTGCATCCAAAAAAACCCAAGATGCCTCAACTTTCAACTGCAGCATGAATACACAGACACATGCTCTTTTTTCCATTCTGACTTTGTAGCCACAGAAACAAGTGGAAACTAAAAGTGAAAGAAGTCAGGGAAAATGTTTGCTCTGTAATAGCATCGACATGAAATGACTAAATGTGTGAAATTATTTTTAAGATTCAAGAGCAGTCTTCTTTAATGATCTCACATTGTAGAATTGCAATCGTCCAGGGGTCCTCTGTAGTGTAATGCTCTTCGATAGCCTCTCGTCCAAATATGGTGCTGCAGCCAACAGGATCAGGTCCATCACAAACAAAATCCAGTATGACCCTCAAAACTTTCTCTCTAGTTCCATGAAAACTCAATATGACATCTGTGACAGGTACTTTTTCATGTTGTTTTTTTTACTGATAATCAATAGCACTTGGGAACTTCAGTCTTAAAGTCCAGATGAAACAGCACAGTATGTAGCCTCTGTATCGTGATATATTTCCAAGGAAAACAGAATAGGCACATGGCACATAATGTTTGGAGGAGTTTGGATTGAATGTTGGAAAGTTTGCATGTCATAACCAAACGTACCATGCTGTCGCTAGCTAGCTAACTAATGGATCTTAGCTCAGTGCTGCTAAAAGTTCAAGATTTATTGATTGGTGGTTGTCATGATATTGTTGTTGAATTTTGTTGGCTCCAGCCTATGTAAACACATGTCATAATTTATTTTACAGGAAAAAAAACATGGTTCAGTTGTTATATAAGAATTCAAAGACATTGATTTTTTGGCATATATTGTTAAATGGGTGGACAATATCTATAAGGGTTAAAAAGGCATTTTTCATAACATACAAATTAACAACATACAACACTATTTTAACCCATCTTCCCTTTACAACATTTACAAGCAGAAACTTGACACTGAATGAATGGTTTATAACACACATGTATTTGTCACAAGTTATACAGTAAATTCTCCTGTGGAGACAGATAATCAATGCTGAATTTATATTAATATTAAGACAGTTTTAACTGTGAAACATATCTTTAACATATCTAACATTTTTTTATTTCTCAATTATTTTTAGATTTATTAAGAAAGTGATATTTCTAATTATTATATTTAACTATCCACTGATGAAGGCTACAAGGTGTGTTTGAAAGTGCCGGATGAAATCTAGAAAATGGACCATAATTTACAACTTTTTTGTTTGTTTGTCAAACTCATATTTCTGAAGTGAAGAACCAATGTTAAAGCTCAAAAATGTTTTTGTGAGTTTTACCACATTTGTAAACACTTTTAAACCTGCCTGTGAATCATTTGTTTTTGTATAAAAAGTTGTTGGTGGTAGTAGTTAGGTTTGATTGTTAGGTTGTTATATATCATAAAACAAAGAATAATGATATCAGTTTTTTTTAAACCTTAAGGTCTCTGAATGTCTGTGTGTCTGTGTGTCTTCTCAGGCCTGTCCCTGGCTCTCTGTCCTCATTGCTTCACCTACGAAACAGACAGAGACAGCCTCTGCCAGCCTCCATGCCTGGAACTCTGCCAGACCCAACCATGCCTGGCTCCTCCGCTGTGCTGATGCCTGTGAGTACAATAACGGAGACGACAGAGCACATCACTCACGGGTGCACTCACATACATGCACTCAGGCAAAGTCACTTGCTCATACATGACAACAGTGTAAATTCAGGCTTGGACCCAATCTATGCAAGTTTGGGATGTTTTCTGTCAACCTTTAAAATGATATACCACATTTTTCCTGAAGAAATGAAGGATTCAACCTGTAGACTTTATTATAATTAAGCCAAAAAGATTTAGAGGACCCACATCGGGAAACAGGGAATGATAACAACCTCCTCATATCAGGATTCTAATGATACAACATGTGTTCTCATTGTAACATAAGACAGCCTGTGTTTATGGTGTGGAAAAAAAAACCCTCCCATGTTTATTAAATTAAGAGCTAAGCGATTTTAGGGAAGATTGACGGTTCAGGAAAGGGGTGCAGGTTTGGGTGATATTTTTACACAAAACACACTTAGTGCAATTAAGGCTGTGTGTCAGGTTCTAGGCCTGAGTCTCTGTGGACGAGGAGCAGGGGCGGGGGTCAGGCACTGGGGGGTGGAGAGGGGCTATTCCCCGTGGAGACCAACACACCAACCAGAGTTCAGCAGCTGGGAGGCCACAACAGCAGCTCACACACACATATGCTTGTAGACGCTCATGCAAAAGTTCTTTCGGTACCACTTAACAATAAGATGACCCTTATGAACACATCCACAACCTGACAACACCTCAGCAGCTTTTTCACAGATTTTAAATGAATAGAGATGCTTCTTATAAAACAAAGAATGTTAAGAGGCACCTTGACAGTTATTTATTTATGGATATGTTTGAATATATGTCAAAGTGGTAATTGTTGGGATATAAATTATTATTACTATGTAATTAATGGTTAATAGTTTCACAAGTTATTTTTTGCTCTCTTTGCTCCACATTTAACCTTACATTTTAGTGGCCATGTATCCTGTGTTTTAAGCTAGTTGACTTTTCAAACAAATGTTCACACTGTTTTTAACTGTTAAAATAAAATCACCAAATCACTAAAAAGGTTTTACTAAAATCTACCAAATGTTTCTTTAGGCCCTGCTTGAAATAATTTTTTAATGTATTCGGTGTGCTTATTTCCGCTCAAATACAATCTTTGTTACCTAAAATTAATATTGTCTGTCACATCACAACCTTCTGCAGATTTTCATTCTGGATTATCATGGGAAAAATAAATAAATCTGCAGAATTCATTTGGGCCTGTTTATAAATTATTTAGAAATGGTTTCATTATTTGTGACTTAGGTTGTAAACACTTTATAAATCATTAACAAACAAGTTATAACAACATTTTCATTCATCAATGTGCACTCACTATGTGGTGAGATCCAGTTACTGCTTACTACTTACTAATGAGTTACTAACATTTATAACTGGCATAAAGGAGTCTTATTATCAAGTGTAGAACAGTGCATGCTGAAAGTATCAAGGTAAATAATACTACCAAAGCCTTAGTATATGAATCTGGAAATTTGATATCTTAATATGTAAGACCCTAGTGTTCAAGTTGTGAATTGGAGCCATAATATACGATCTATGATTGAAGCTAAATGTTTCTTCTCACCCCCTCCTCCTCAGACTCAAAACACAGGTTGCTTGCAGGCTGCAGGGACACTGAGCACGAGTGCAAGACGAGCGCAATTTTATATTTTGACACTGACAAGCAAAACTGAAACAGAACTGAAAGTTGATCAGCAGTTTATAATTCTGTCTGTTGTCTGGCAATGTAAAGCATAGCCCACTGTCGTGAAAACAAAAGCCCACTGCTCTGAAAATACCCACTCTGGAGCTGGATTTCAGTCACTGCCTGCCTCACTGTCTGCCAAACTCTATTAACATATTACTCAATTTGACCATTCTAAACATCTACTTCCTCTAACAGATTATTAATGATTTATTACAACTCATAAACAGACACTAACTCATTCAGCAGACTTTCAGCATTAATTGGAACTAAATAAATGTAAAACAGGCAAACAAAAACAGATGTTCCAGCTTGAAATAGAAATTTCATCAGAGAACATGCAGGCTGTAGCATCATTGTCGAAGAAGCCAGTATATCAACTTAAAACGTTTCCTTTATCTCTGTGTACATATCATGGTCATTTTATGATTGAGTACAGTACTATTACATATTTCTCCTTTAGGATATGCTGACGGTGGTTAATTGCAAGTAACTTAATAACATATCTGGTGGAGCTGACAGGTATAAATGCTGACTGATGGAGAAGACAAAGTAAGCTGAGTAAATAATGAGAGCTGAGGCTTAGCTGTACAGATAAATGTAGTCTCACTATTTGGCAAGCAACAGGTATAAATCATTTAGTGTTTACAAGCAAATAACCTAATTAGAAACCATTTATAAATCATTTGTAAAGGTAGTCTTATTGTAAAGTGGTACCATGTCTTCTTGCATATACTGCTCAGTGAACACTGCTCACGTCATCACTATGCGCAGGTGACCTCTCACCCCTGTCAGCTTATCCAGCTGATTTCCTCATGAAATTTCACACAGATTTCACATGACTACACTGACCAAGGTCACTCAGGGGCAGGCAGTAGCCACCCACACTAACGTGCACCTACTCACACAAACTTGTTCACCTTATTAACACGTCCTGCACGAGAGGGATGGGGTTTTGTGTTTGCCCGACTGACACCCACCACACTATTATCAGAAATGCTCACACCCCTGTTGCACGGGCTTCCTGTGTTAAGTCCCTCCGTGCTGGCTTCCTGTTTTGGGTCAGCTCCAGTTATCATCACACAGAGCTGTGCATGGGGCAGCCTGTCATGTGAAATCAGGCTCTCATGCTCTCTCATCTCATCCTCTGCAGCCTACTGCACAGGAAGATAAGTCTCATGCTTTTAAATACTAAAACTGCTTTTGTGACAGCAGTGATAGCATCTTGTTAAAGGGAAAATTCGGGACTTTTCATGTGAATGTCCAGTTGGTGTTGATGGTAAATGTAGTCAAATGATGCAATATATTCCTCCATGTGTGCTATATTGACTGAGAAAACTGATTTTCCTCCTGCAAAATCTATTGTTCTTCCTGTATCCAGTGATGTCTCAGTGATGTCTCAGGGATGTCACAGTGATGTCACAGGATGAACTACATGCTATTTTTATTGATTCAGTCATTATCATTATTATTATTGATTACATTTACCATCAACGCTGACTGGACATCTACATGAAAGGTGACAGATTTTCCATTTAAAGGGACAGCTCACCCCAAAACCAAAAATACATATTTTTGGTTTTGGTGTGAGTTGCAGAGTTTTGGAGATATTGGCCAAAGGGATGTCTTCCTTCTCTCGAATATAATGCAACTAGATGGCACTCAGCTTGAGGTGCTCAAAATGCCGAAAAAGAATACATTTGAAAAATTGAACAGCCATGTGTCTTTTCAAAAATCATGACCTGGTTTCTCAAGATAATAGGCAGACACCTCTACAGCCGATATCTCCAAAACTTGGCAATGTACACCAAAACTATCTAGATGGATGAATAGCACTACCAGACCATTACTAAGAGGAAAAAAAATTATTTTTGATTTTGGGATGCCCCTTTAAGGCATAGAAATCACCATAAATAGCATAAATCAGAGCTAAATAAACAGTTTTTCTTAGTCATTTTGTGTGAAAAAGCTTTGTGGTATAAGAACAACACATCTATAAGTGTGAGTATGACTGTTATCATTTGTTGTAATCTTCAGATGGAGAGACAAATGTCCATGGGCTCCAATATGATGGGTATGCAAGGACCCACCCACAGCAGTTCCTGCTCTTCCACTCACATTCCCTCCATGCACTCAGAAGCCAAACTGGTGAGTATATGCATGTATTCACATGGATACATACACATTTATGCACACACGTATATGCACACTCTCAAAGTGTTGCAACCCCTCTTTTCCACTGGGCTGTGCCAGCAAAGCTGTGCTCTTAGGTCTGTGTGGATTTCATCATTTGGTGTGTAATCAAAGCTGTGTCTGAACCTGCCAGTGCAGCACTGGAGACTCTGGCTGGAATAAAGAGCCCTTTATGTGGTTGTGGCTGGGCTGCCCACCGACTGCCTGATGTATATCTTAATGTACAGAACATGTTCTGTAGGTCCTGCAACTTGTTAGCACTAGTTTAACACAGCAGGGAAAAAATCAAATGACCTCATCCTTCACAAAGCAGGCAGTTAGAGCAGTGGGAACGAGACGTAGCTGAGAGCTGAGAGAGACAAAAAGGAGACAGGTTTTGAATATGTGTAGGGAACTAAGCTGAAGAGAAAGAAACCTTCCACTCAGTCTGACTTTGCATGTTAGTACACCTAATACCAGAAGTGGGAGTAAGTCACACATGTGCACGTCTCAGGTCTTAACCTTCAAGTCTCAAAGAAGGTCCAGGTTACTGTGGTGAGACTCAAACAAGTCACGTCAAGTCATATGAAATACTGATGATCTACATCAGTTTACACATTGAGATCAGTTAAAAGAAAGTGGGAAAATCTTATTGATATTCAACATTTTGTGGCAATCAATAACAAGCCTCAAAACAATTGAGAGTGGGATCACTAGAGTTGCACATGGGACCATTAGCTTTCTAGCTAACGTTGACCAGCCAAAAAGTTAATAAGCTAAAATGTTACATTCACGTATATTCCGGATCATGTTACTAATTTTTGAGTTGCAGACCTTGCATAACGCTGTTCTCTTTTTACTACTGTCATCAACAACATAATCCTCGAATCCAAATGTTATTATTTTTGGACCAACCCCTAATGACACCTGCTTTGTGCATTGACATCTGCTGGTCTGCTGCATCCTACTGTAGTAGGTTGCCAGGTCTAGGGCTGTGATGGTATGGATTTTTTTTCTCATTGTTGTGAGGCAACATATTCCCATCACTGTCTTAAGTATTTCATTTTATTGGACTTTATTGAAGCATACTATCTATCCATTTTCCTGTGTTGAAAACAGTTTTTGTTGTTATTAGCATGTTAGCCCACTGGCAATTCCAATTTGCCTTGGGTTAAATCTGTTGGCCAATCATAGGCTGTGTTTCTGCCTTGTCAACCAGTCAGAGGCTATGTTCCTGACTTGTGTGTGGCAGCGCTGATGATGACAATAATAAGCTGAACCCCCAGCGGGCATCACATGACTGCAGTGTTGTGGTAAGGCAATTATTATGACAACCCTAGTAGGGCTACTGTATGTGCATTGTGCTAGAAATCACTTTTAAAATCATGTTACAAAAACAAAACATAGCTTCTTTCAGTATCAACAAATGCAAACATTAAATTAAAAAATGTCAAGTCCTTTGGAATCATTGTCTCAAGTCTAAGTCATGAATACCAAGTCAAAGTCAAGTTCAGTCTTTTATCAATGTGAATGAAACTAGTCTCAAGTCATCAAATTTGCAACTTGAGTCATGTGGCTCAAGTCCCTGACCTTTGGCTAGTACTGGTGCTAATGACAGACAGTATTGCTTTGAGAAATGTAAAATGCATGAACAGTAACACTTGAGGTGATATGAATTGATAAATACTGTAGCAACATGACCAGCAGCCAACCTTTGTTTTCAAAATAAATAACTCTGAAAATGGAAGAGTCTCCATAAGTGTCATGACTTGGATATCAAAAAACTCACAAACCATTGGCTGCTCTTTGTGTTTGGACGGGTTCACTGATAGCAGAGTTTGTTGGAGAGAAACATCTTGTGAGGAGTGAGAGCGAGAGTGGAGGTAGCAGAGGTCATTAGAAGAGTTATTGCTCTGATAGAGGAGAGCGGGAGCATTCCCAGGGCATTTAATTCTCCCTCTTCCTCCTGCTCTCTCAAGATTGATCGTCTTTGTAGTCTTTTGAATCTCTTCAACTGTTCCTATGGTAACACGCTGGGGTAACACAATATTAGTGTATTAGGCTTATCTCTCCTCCTGGCCGTCATCCAGACACATCTTACTCTTTTTTTCTCCTCCTCCTATCTGTGTAATTGAATTGTAAATGCTCTGTTAGGACCTCCATAAACATATGCAGCCACTAAATGGCTACAGGCCCCCTCGACCATGCAACTTTCTGGTTAGTTGGCCATTCAGGCACGAGATGAACCAAATGTGGATCAATTGAGATTTGGATCCCTGATGTCTGAATGCAACTGATGGAATTCCACGATTGTGGACAGAAAGTGAGAGACTAATTGTGTTATCGGGGTGCGATCTGCAGCGTGGGTTTCATAAGCATAGACGGGGTCTCTAATGTCTGTAATATCCTCGCCCTGGCCAGGTCGATAAATACGGCCTCGCTATCGGATAACTGGGCCATGATCAGGCCCATGTGTCCCCTGCGACGTTCTCAATCCGGCCCTAATCGCATTACCCCGACCATGTTGACTTTCCGCCAATGGGAAATCTCCGCACTGTAACCCCACACCCCCGAGGCACGGACCTGGATGCACTCTTTCTGCTCAGCGTTTACATTGCAAGAGAGGAGAAGGGGATTGAGTGGGACTTTGATAGACATGAAGGAAATAGATAGACAGGCCAAGTGAGCAGGGGAGTTGAAAGGCGAGAGACGGTATCGATATTCTGAGACACCAAACAGTGAGCGGGAGTGAGAAGCTGGAGGAATTCTTTATGAGTGACATGAAAGGACTTCTGCTCAGCCCAGTTTCTGCATTTGTGCATGCATGTACACCCATACACACAGAATATAAAGCTGCTAACTGGAACCAACGTTTTTTCAGAGTGATGCCATAAAAGAGCCATTTTTACTTCCCCGAAGAAACTTTTACCAACAAGTTCTTTAAAGTACGGTTTCTCAAATCAGTTCTTTAAAGGGACAGTTCACCACAAAATCAAAAATACATATTTTTCATCTTACCTGTGGTACTATTTATCTGTATAGATAGTTTTGGTGTGACTTGCAGAGTTTTGGAGGTATCGGCCATAGAGATGTCTTCATCTTCCATCTCTCCAGTGACATTGCTGTCAAAAACCTCAACAGCAATGTCATTTTCTGGAAATCATGACCCAGTTACTAAAGATCATCCACAAACAAAATAAAATTAAGAGCCTTTAGCACAAATAAGGGTTCCAAAAGGGTTCTTTCTGCAGGGCTGAGGTTCTACCCAGAACCATTTGCTTGTAAAGAACCCTTTTTTAGAAATAAGGGTTCATCAAGGGTTCTTTTTGCTGCTTTTCATCCTAACCCTGAAAAAAAAAAAAAACATTTTGGAGGAAAGAATTCTTCAAGAATTGTTTAGACCCTTGAAGAACTCTCTAACTTTTGCCAAGGATTTGTCACAGGTTCTTTGTACCATAATATAAAAGAGTACTCAGTTGAACCTCCTGGGTGGACTCTAGATAAAACTTGGAATAGAAAGAGGTTCTGAGTAAAACTCCCTGTGTGGGTTCTGTGTGGAACACTCTGGGTGGATTCTACTGAGCACCCTTAAAAAGTGTAAGGGTTCAAGGTATAACCTTTTATGTTGGGTTCTTGGTAAGTCTGAAAGGGTTCCAAATGGAACCTTTATTAAAGGTTCTGCCAAGAACTAGGGGACAACCTGAAGCAACTTAATTAGAAACACTTTAAGTTTCTAATTAGCGCCTTTACTTTTAAGAGTGTACTTTAAAGAACCACATGAAGTACAAGAAGAACCATCCCCTATAAATAAAGGGGTTCTTTCATTGGTGATGGCTCTTTGTAGAACTAGAGAGCCTTTTGAAGAAACATTTGAGAACTATTATTTTTCTGAGAGTATGTGTGTGATTGTTTGAGATTCTGTGGTAACTGGAGGCCTCGGTAGCAGAATTAACCCTCCCCTGCCAGAGAAAGCATGCCCAGAGCCCGGGCTAATGAAGGCTAATTGATTTTGTGGTGGGCCAGAGCAGCAGGGAGGCCTGTCTCTGGTGTAAATAGTTAATGAGCCGAAGGACTGCTGTGGCCCCTTGGGGACTCATATCTCGCTCTGAGCTCTCTGTTTGTGCTCTCTGGGCCAAAGACTGTATCTGCATCAGTGCCCATCTTTGTTCTCTTCTATCTCTGATTTTCTCCTTAAGTGCCATCGTTTAAGTGGTACAGCAAAGCCCGGCGGTGTAGTAACGGACTTGTGTGTTTTCCCTCCTTGCTTTTAGCTTGTTGTCTGGGAGTGTTGCTGAGATCGGAGTGTTTTATTAGTTTTGGTTCAAGTGTTTTTCTTCTTGTGAAGGACTGGGTGCTCATGGTGCCGGGTGTGGTTGTGTTTCTGCTCTGTTGTGGTCTGGGGAATAGAATGGTGCGTGTTGTATGCTGGAGGTTGTGGGATAGTTGACCCTCGCAGTGTAGAGGAAACGGTGCAGAGAGGAGGCCAAGTTCCACAGCACGCCGGCCAAAGCATTACATCAACGCTCAGAGCCAGTTCTCCACAGGGCCTCGCGAACACTTGCACGCACACACACACACACACACACACACACACACTGGCGGCTCCAGCTCTGTGTCATCCTCCTCACGGGTGTCACATAGTTAGACATTCATACACGTGCAGACGGTCAGGTACTTAAAAACAAGTGATGAATTAGATGTAAACACATGCACCGAACACATGCATACATATTGTATACGTGGAGCAGGGATGAAAGGAGTACTAGAATATTTTACTTAAATAGAAGCACTGATACTTTGAAAAAATTTTACTCAAGCACAAGTTAACTTACTTCTAAAAAATGTGGTTCGGTTGCTGGAGTGTTCGCCCCATGTGCTAGGGCTGGAGGTCCTCTGCAGCCGCTGTGAGTTTGATTCCCGCCTGTAGCCCTTTGCTGTGTGTCATTCCTCTACCCTCTCTCCCCCCCTTTCCTGCCATGTCTTTAGCTGTCCTATATATTTAAAGGCATAAAAGCCCCCCTAAAATATATATGTAAAAAAGTACATAAAAAGTAGATAAAATTAAAAAGTAGTAAACCTTTCTGCAATACATTTTTAGAAGGGAAAGGGGATGCATGGTGGAAGGGTAAAAAAAAAACTGTATATGTTGCTGACATTGCATCAAAGAGCCGTATGTCCAAAGTAACAATATATTCTATTTCTATAGACTGCACTTTGCAGCCTGTGCATACAATTGATTACGAGTTAAAGAACAGTCTTCCTCGGTGTAGCCTTACCAGAATTAACTAGAAAAGAGGACAAAATAAAACAACTAACATAAATGGATGACAATAAATAAAAAGCGGCAAGGACAGCATGCCGACAGCAACAAGCAATACTAGGTTGCATCCACACTATGTTTTCATTTTAAGAGTGTTTGGAAATGAAAACTTGGAGGAATGTTGGAGTAGTGGACGTGAGGCGCAGATGTAGCAAAATTTGTGTTTTAAAACAAAAACATATTTGTGTGGACATAGCCTTAAGGCTCATTTATGCTGAATTTGATATGCATACAGATGCATATGAAAGCATATGGATACGAATGAAATGGAGCAGCATCACTGGTAGTCGTGGGGGTCAGTGTAGTAGTATAGCCAATTGTACAAGCGAGGCGCGACCACAGGACACAACAAAGAAGTTCACATGTCGCAATCTATTCACTGGCTGCACAGACCACTGCCATCTACAGGCCGCTGCCTCCACTTTGCCTTTTTCTCAAGAGATACATTTTTACAACCTTCCCCTGCATTGCCATGTTTTTACTTTGACTCTTCTTCTTCCTCTTTCGGTGTAATTTTTGACTCTGTGTGGCACCCTCTAGTTGATGTATTGCTTAACATCCATGCCGACATAAAGGACACATTGAAGTATGTGAGCTGTGACTGCTAGATTGTTTGAAATGAACATATCTATTTTTGTACATAAAGGGGGCATAAATGAGCCTTTGAGCTACAGATATTAAGAATAAAGCATCCCCAAGCCAAGGCTGACAACACAGACATGTTTAAACTATAAAAACTTCACAGCAGCTGCAGACACAAACACATGTATTAAAGCAAAAAAGAGAGCCACATAGTTTTTGTACTAGTGCACATACACACACGATAGTACGTTGTCTAGCAACGCTGGCATTCTCATCGACCGAGAGAGTTACAGTCATCAGTGAATTTGTTGTTATACTTACCTGTATGAATGCCATTCTGTGAGCCCTTCACAGGCTGAAAGTCTACTCCTCTCAGCCTCTCTTGTCTAACTGCACTCCTCAAAGTTTTTAAACACTTAAAACTGAATGAGTGCCCTGCATTCACAACTATAACAGGGATTACTGTCAAAAACAGCAGAAAGGTCCACACACCTCACTGTGGGTAAAAGTTCCTCAGTGAATGCAGAAGGTAGTGCTAGAGGATCCACTATGAGCATGTTAGCAATTAGCATGTTAGCCAGACCCAGTGTGTACTCATGTACACATCGTGAGTGAGTTTGATTTGGGTCACTTAGCGTGCTCGCACCTTGGTGCATTTAACCAGTGACTGATAAGGTAGATGCAACTTTTTTTTCTCTCTCTCTCTCTTTTTTTTAACATATGTTGAGATTCAATAATGACAACCTTACCCCATAATGGTATAATTCTTTATGTCTGACGTGGAGATTTACTTGCAGTATTATATAAACATTCATGTGCATACGTGCACTGTGTTCTCCTGTGAAAACCTTCCTCTCCTGCTCAGATGGTTTGATAGCTTTGTTTGTTTGATGAAAGACATTCACTATCATTTGTCATCTGTATCAAGGGAAGCCCAAACAAGCCCTTATCAAGCTGCTTCTAAATAACATCTGCCAGTGCCAACTCTGGGACATGACTCAGCTCATATCAGTGGGACCCTTTTCAAAGTGGTGGAATTGTTTTTGTGTCCGTTTTAAATGAGCTCCATGCTTTCCACACATCCTGCTCGCCTGCTAATTTCAGACAGAGGGCCCCGTGTATGAAAATGTGTTATTTATTATCTCCCAATTATCTATTGTTTACATTGTTACTAAGGACAATAAATTTGTCACTAAGCATCAGGGTAGGTGCTGAGTTTTTTATGAGGTAAACAATACTATATGTTCCTTCGCTGCAGCTCTCTTGGCTGTGGAGCTGGCACTAGATGGGTGGATGACATAATTCCTGGCATGCTCTAAATGTACTCCTTTTTACTTGAGGAGAGAAAAAAACAGTGCGTCTCTTAAAGAAACATTTCATAGGACACAGGAGGACCAATAATCAAAGTGTTTCTGTAGCTTTTTAAATTTCATTTACACAACCTTTTCTGTTCTTATGTTTCAGTGTAGCTACAGAAGTGTAACAGGCATTTGGGTTAATAGGCTTAAAGATCAAGTTTTGCCCTGAACAGTGAACAAGTGAAAAATGAGAAAGTTACATGCATATTCTGCTCAGAAAATCCCAAGAAAAGAAAACTTGTGAAGCAGCCATAGATGTGTCAGTTTTCAGTTCTGCTACGTGGTGATTGATTGAGCGATTAGCTCAGTATGAAGTCATTTGTAAGCAGTTAAACCATTAGCATACATGGTAACTCTATTACGTGTTCCATTCATTTTCCTGCACCGTAGTAAGGGAGCACCTCTGGCTATACCTCTTGTTGTGGGGAGGAGCAGCACACGCACAATAGGAGTCGAACTCCAGGTTTTGTAAGCAACATCTGTATGAATGGTGGCATTGTAAGGGTATGATGTCATTGGAGAGGGACGGTGAGCTAAGAGCACAGCTGAATCTGCTAACGCTGCTAACACTGAGCTCTACAATATGTGTATGTATACCGTATATGTTTGTGTGCGTGTTCACAATTGTGTGTGCATACTGGCTCACTTTCAGAGCATTGGCACCCTCTCAGGCAATAACGGTCCTTGGAATCAAAACCCATCTGTGGTCTAAATGGGATAAAAAAACATTAAGTTTGAGTTTGTACATAGAAGGGGAGACAACGAGTACAAGACTATAATATTACATTGAATGCAAGAAGTCAGTGTTAAAATTGCCCCCTTGGTGAAGGCAACTGTATTCAATTGGAAAACTAAAAAAAAAGCTATATTAACCTGCTGTATCTCAAATAAAGCACACCTCAAAGTAATCACATTACTCCTGTAGTATAAGATTTGTTTGTATGTGGTTCAGATTCTTTGAGATGTCAGACATTGTCTGCACAAATGTCTTATTTCTATTTTTGCAGAAGACTAGACAACTATTCTAGTAGTAACTAGATTCTAATTATTTGAACTGAGTTTTTACATAAATTGAGCGAAAATGAAAAAAGGTGAAATGTTCATTTTTTAACTGAAAATTATCTCAGCACAGACAAACAATATGCTTACATTGTGTGTGTGGCTGTAACACAGTGTTACAATCGCCCCGTTCTTGCAGCCATGATAAAATATTGTATTAGTTATCAACACCTACATTAGCATAGTTTGATCATGTTGATTTTTAACGAACAACCTAAAGACTGATTTGATTTAAGTTTAATTTGCAGTCATCTAAACTTCATACAGCAGAAAGAAACAAAAATGTACATCTAAAAAGTGACCTTTATACCTCAAAATCTTTTTTTTTTTCTGGAAAACTTATGCTGAGGTGAAATAATCCTACTCCTTTTCCATGGAGTTTAATACTGAGCATTTACAGAAGTGTCGTCACTCTATTTTGTTTCTTGTTGGAGTAAATTGAGTGTGTCACAATTTCCCCCTCTTACAGTTGCCTCCAGTCTCCCCTATTTGATACAGATCTGTTATGTACATATGTGTGGTTAGTTAAGTAATCATGTGGATGTTCAATAAACAGTAGTCAAACAAGGACACAGGGCAAGATATGCTCAGACATAATGCTACATAAAGAGAGCGGTTAATGTCAGTGTTTTGGATGCAAGTGGAGCTTTGCAGATGATAAACACATGATGTTTTTCTCTACTGCGATGGAGGCGAGTGGTTTGAGTAGAGTGGAGTGTAGGACTGAGGAGCTGCTGAATCAATGTGTCTGCCAGTTTATCAGTGTTGGACTCAGACCATAGAGGGGCCCCTCTCTCACTGCTTTCACAGTGCTGCCAGTGCCAAAGTGTTAGGTTTGTCTGAACCACACTGAGACATGCTGTATATAGTAATAGTAAATCAAAGTAAAAGGACATGCTGTGTTTCAAGATGTTCTGCCTCTCATTCGACAAGCTTATAGTCTTATTCACCAGTTAGATTGTTTGTTGTAAGAATGAACAATGTGCTCAATCACATTTATACATGCAGCTTTCACAGGTTAATTTATGTCATCTTCGGCTCTATACACACCACTGCTGAACCACAGAATAATGTCAGACCTCGCACAGATAAACACAATTCACAAGATTGCTGCATTTCAGTGTTAGCCTGGCTGAAGGTAAGCAATGTGATATAATTTATGAGATTTCTTTTCTACATTATTTAGTGTTACTCAATACAACAACCTATGATCGTGTTCAAGTAACTATGATCCTTAGAAGAGAATAATTTATGGTGATAAAGGTTAGAAGCCACTGTAATTATTTTAAGCCATAACAAAAAAAACTGTTAAAATTCTATAGAAACCAAACAGTAAATCTATAGTTGTAGTGGGGTTGTATGACATACTTATTGATAATCAGTGTATTGCCTACAGTAGATGGTGGTCAACAGGCCCCCAGTTTGGAGAAGCAGAGAGGAGTACCAGCACAGCAGCAAAGCAATGTACTGCTGTGGACAGGGTCAGCGGAGCACAGGAGTTGCTGGTCTACTGCTGCCTCGATAGGTTAGTTTGTTTGTCTTATTGTTTGATTTTGGTGAATCCGAACTATCCTTTTAAAACATGGAAGTCACACAATAACACAAACTAACTAACTGAGCAAGGCGGCAGTAGACTAGCAACTGTTGTCTTCTGCAAGGTGAAATTACTGATTTCACCAATAAAGTCTGGTTGGTTTGGAGAGAGTGACATTATTTTTACATAACAGTAATTTCCTGTTGGAAAACGACTGTCTGACACCAAGGTAAAGCAAAGGAAAACATTCTAAACATAGTGTACACTTAAACTGATATAGATTTTTTTAGGTGGACCCTTTTTAGGTAACTAAAATATGTTTTGCTGCTGACTCTGTCCCCAGCAGTTCATTGATTGGATTCCTACACCTTAACTCCTGCTGATAGACAACCCAACCAACTCATACAACCCCACTTCAAACTATCCCTTTAACTCAATGTCAAGAACAGGGTCTTGACCCTTTCAGAGCAACATTTTGACCAGGTGTATCACCGCATCAATCAGAAAGGTAATGCCTTGATACGCTTAACCCTAACTCCTAACCATAATCCATGTAATGTGAATTAAGATTGACTCCTGTGAGAACCTTTTGGTCAAAATGAATGTAGATAAAACCTAAGCAGGTAGCTAGATTCTGTCATTTGAAAGTTGATTAAAAACAAACTCAGCTGACATTGTAAAGCTAATATACAGCAAGGTCTTTTAAGGACTTTGTATACTGGCACATTTATATCTGAGTGGTTACATGTGTGAGCGCTTGTCTGCCCAACCGTCTGCATGTCTGTTTGTGACCGTGTGCGGGTGGGGTTATGGACGAGGGTGGCAGTTGTGGCGCAGAGTGTCGCATCTGTTTGTCTTTGGATGACTGCGTGTTGTTTTAGCTGTGCTGATGGGAGGTGTATGTGAAGGCTATTTGGTCATGGTTCAGGGCCCGTGAATGGGACAGGGCTCCGGTAGAGCCAAGCTTGGGTAAACCAGCTGCCATCCCCACACGGGCCAGACTGGACTGGTCCAGCCACCATGAGCCCCCCTGGAGCCTGAGCAGCGAAAGAGACACTCGAAAATAACCGCTCAGACACCGGAGGGGTGATTGGAAAAAGATTGTGGGGTCAGAGATTTTCAGTCTGATAAAGTGGGGTCAGTATTGACCAGTTAGGTCACTATCTCATCTCTCAAACCAGTTGATGCTTACAGGTTGGACGTCCTTGTTTTGTCCTCAGCACGGTGATCAAAGTTAACAGCCGTCTTCTGTTTATATTTCTTCTCTTTGACAGCTGAATAGATTGCTGCTTAGTCATTTTGACATGTTGGAGACTGTTAGAAAAAACTAATGCCCATGTGTGATCCTAATCCAAATGTTGATATAAATATCTTGAATATGTTGATACATTTATTATCTCTGGGCAAAGTCTGAAAAATCCAAACACAAATAGGATCACTGATTACAGTTTACATATGAACACTGTGAAGCAGGGAAGTTCACCAATGCAGCTCCTTTGGCAAAAACAGTAATTTTATCTTGCAGAACATGGGAGTTGCTGGTCTACGGCTGCCTCAATAGGTTAGTTTGTTTGTGTTATTGTTTATTGTTATTGCTGTTTAAACATTGAAGTCACACAATAACACTAACTAACTAACTAACAGTACAAGGCAGTGGTAGACCAGCAACTCCTGTGTTCTGCAAGGAACTAAGGAATTTTTGTTTGTTTGGAGAGAGAGCAACATTTGGCTTCTGTAATGGCAGTTTCCCCTCAGAAAAGGCTGTCTGACAGCAAAATAAAGCAGTGAAAATATTCTAAACATAGTGTACACTTAAACTAGTGGTGATTTTTTTTAGGTGGACCTCGTTTAAGTGGCTAAAATACCTTTTGTTGCTGATTCAGTCCACAGCAGTTCATTGCTTAGCTTCCCTACTGGTGCTGGTGCAAACTGGAGGCATGCCGACTGGCATCTACTGTTGGTAATGTACTGACCATAGATAAGTACCTCATCAAATGATCTGAACTATCCTGTTTCAGCCAAAATACGCAAGCATTTGAGCTCTGTTATTTTAAGCATCTTTGACATTATGCTCAATTCAAGTCATCACATTTCAAGTTAATTTTATGAACATGATGACACATAATTTGCCTGTTGCTCTTGATGCCACAAATGAAGACATGTGCTCGTGTTTATTAGTGTATTCATGCTCTGTCTGTCTCTCTCACTCTGTGGTACTCTCTGTATTCAAGATTGTGGCAGTGGGTGTAGTGATAACCATGTAGGCTGCACTCGAGCAAGGCTTTACAATAGAGGGAACAGTGGGGATATACAGACCGGAGTCAGAGGCCCATCCATTAACTTGACAGGGTGGAGAAGCTGCCAAGAGTATGAGCGCATGCTTTGGAGCATGCTCCTCAGTGGGCGTGTGTCTCGCTGCGCCCATACTGCCATGGTTCCTCCACCAGAGCACCACCAGAGCGTCAGGGCCCTGGCAGAACAGCCAGTATATGTCCATCTCCTCCGTCTGCGTCTGGAACCACAGGGAGGCTCTGTTTGGGCCCCGGCTCTGATCAGCTTGGCCCAGAACCTGAGAGAGGAGAGAGGGGGCGACATTACAGCCCAGCGCTCCCATCAGACTGTCTGCCTCGCCGTTCCCTGAGGAAATCAGTTTAACAGTCCCCAGCTCTTGGCAAGCAGAGGGAGAGGGGGTGGAGGCACAGGGAAGAGGTGTGTGAGAGAGAAGGGGGGGATGTTACTGCCTCTCTGGGCGAGAGGGAAATCTAATAAAATTGAACTAATGGGGGTGTGGAGTTTTAGGGCACAGAGAGTGGGTTTTGCAGACAGGCACTGGTGGGTAGTGGTGGTGGTGGTGGTGGAGATGAGGAGGATGGAATTAGATCCTCTGAGTGCTTGGCGAAGCAGCAGAGCCAAACTCCTGCTTTCAACTGCAGATGGTGAACCCATGTTGGGTTTAGAGTGCGAGTTGGGGGCCGAGGCCTGCAACAATACTGCCAGGAAAATTATAGCTATGATATATTATGCAACTAGAAATAGGGGTAGGGGGGAAATCGATTCAGAGATGTATCACGATTTTCTCTTCAGTGTGAGTCAATGCAGATTTCAATAATTGGAAAATACAAGTCTCTTAAGTTTTTTTTGTTGTTCTCAGCATCTCTTTATTTCCAACAAGTGTACCAAAACCACCACCAATGAGTAAACATACAAGCATAACAGAGTACACTGAGTTTCCCATACACCCAAGTAAACAAAACAGACAAACAAGCAAACAAAAGAACAAATTAAAAAAGCAGAAAAATAACAACAATAACAAAAGTATACTTCAAACTGTAATATAAAAAAAGAAAATGACATAAACTGACAGAATTAAAAGTAACAATAACTTAATAGTCCACAATTTATGATGTATGTAAAGGCTCAAGGCCAGAAAAAGTGCCAAGTATGAAAATAATGGAAACCAAAACTTTTTGAAAATATGTTTCTGGTTATTTTTGCTTAAGTCTCTGTAATGGTAAGAATTGTGATATTTGGTCCAGGAACAGCTCAAAAGTTAGAGGGGGTTCGTTTTTCCAAAATAGAAGCATGCATTTCTTCGCAACGTGTATTATAGTAATTAGTACTCTGCATTTTTTAAATCTAATTGTAAATTAGGCATCATTTAATAAATAAATTTAATAAATGAAAGAACCAAATTCCAGAAACTTTTCATCATATCACAATGCCAAAACATATGCATAAATGTTCCTTCTTTAATTTTACATCTGGAACAGATGTAAATGTGAATATTTGGAGATTTTATGCATGTTTACAGGAGTGAGACAGAATTTATTGATAAACTTAAAATTCATCAATAATTCAAAGAAAGGGTTGCATGTTCCGTATGGCTGATCAGTTGGATGGGGAAATGTAACAGATGTAAAAATGGGCATTGTTTTTATGTTCCTGAGGAGGCTACTTCTTGAGTTTTGTTGAGGATGGCTGAGCGTGAGCAAAAATCTGACAGGAACCCCATGGCTTAAAAGCTAGCGTATGGAAGCATTTTGCCTTCTATGAAGTTGAAAGGAAAAGGGACCTGGACAAGAGCCACCCTATATGCAACTTGTGTCTAACTTAAGTAATTATGGGTCATTACAAATATCTTTAGAAAGCAGTAGGCTACGGCAGTTAGCAGGATGCTATTGGTTTCATTTATAAACAGTTAGTAAGTATTGTGAGGTAATGCAAAAGTATTGCAAGCTAACATGAAACTTATTGCAGAAGAACAGAAAACATATTGGAAGGGAACACAGAACTAGTCAAAAAAAAAAGCTCAGAAAAAAACTTGCTGTGACCCTTGGGGGCTCTGCAGTTTTAAAGGTAGCATGTAGTCACATGGTGTGAAAAAAATAAATCATGCATTGAAATGAACATTTTGATGCATCAGTTGTTTTATAATCACATCATAGCCCTCTGAATCAGAACCAAATTGCATCATGAGGTCTCAAGAGATTCCCACTGCTAATTAGAAATGCTGTGTGCTTATACATGATCACTGAGCTAGTGTAGTGTTAACAAAAGGCTGACAGACAGACAGAAGCTTTAATGTTCCTCAACGGACTCTTTAATGTGAAGCAGGAGATCTCTATTTGAAAACTGCGATCTTTTTGCACTTAAACTATGACTCCACACAGACTGGTTAAATCTTTCTAACCTGCTGTGAGGCGCCAGAGGGCCACAGGTCCCCTGATAGTACACTGCTCCACTTTTAAGGGGAATAAAAGTGCTCACCCTGACCTCAGTGGGTTTGATTTACCCATCGTGAGGCAGGCGTGGTCTCCTCCCTTTGTACCTGCTCCATGCTCTCGCTTCCTCCGTCCAGGGTTAATAGATATGAAGTCATCTGGCGAGCAGAAACCTGAGTGTGTTCTCAGGATGTGCCCAGAGCACTCACAGGGACATCACTCAAAGCCCCCCGTGTCAGAGAGGAAGCGGCCATTAATAAATATCATTAATGGGTGATCACCTGGTATCCCTGAAACCACATAAATGAGAGAGGCCTAAAAAAAGGAGTGGGAGTGGAGAGGTCAGGGGGCAAAGGTCTGAGAGGAGACAGCTCCCCTCTGGGCGAAAGATGGCTGAATCAGGGATTGTGTGTTTTAACAATGGAAAATCAATAGGCTTACTACTTTAAGTACACTTACAGAATGCATTAAATGCAGTGTCAAATGCACATGATTACATATATATATGCTCCTAGTTTATAGATTTATTCTTGTAGAAACTGACATGTCTATTAGGGATGCTGGTACTGATATTAGGAAGTTTAAAAAAAATCCAATATAAGTCAAAAGATCAACTATGAATAAGACTAAGACAAACATCTATTGGTCAGGCTGTAGTCACTATTTAAATATTGTATTATCAAAAATCGATTTAAATTAACTTAAAATAATCAAAATCAGAGGCAGAATTAGTGATTCTCCCAGTATACATTTTTTTTCTTTCCACCCCACTTGCACATCTGACACATCCCTGAGGAAAAAAATACCTTCAAAAACAACACATAGGATCTTACTGGCCATTATATCGCACTTAATACTATGAAGGTTATCTTTCTAAAAAAGAATTTTAAAATGTAAATGAAAATAGTCAGGGCATAAACTCAATAATAAGTTGATCTTTACACACGAAGAGTCAATGGTCTAACAATGGAACATGACAATCAAATCAAATCATGGATTTGGAGAACCGTGACAGCCCTAGTTTTTTTGGTGTCATGGACTACTCATCCTCCTGTTGTGTCTTTGCTGTGTTTTCTCAGTTTCCAACAACAGCCGGGCAGACAGTGGTAGGACAGACTGTGAGAGCCACAGGCTAACACCTGCACTGCTTTAATGACTGTTTTCTGTAGCGGCCATGTTTCTGCAGGAGAAATGTATATGTATGTGTGTGTGTTATTAGAGTGAAATGCACGTGGTGGTTAAGTTCTTGTGCTTAGCACAGTCTGGGGAAATACAACCATGTGTTAAAGAGTCATTAGGGAGCTGATGAAGGTGTTTAAGAATCACAGCCTGCTCATCATCGCTCTGCTAACGTCCTGTAGTTGCGTCACTGTGGTTCTGGATACAAAGACTTAAGTTTTGGCTGAGCTGAAGTCTGAACTCCAGATGGAGCAGTAGCAGGAACGTGTGCAGAGATAGCTTCAGGAATAAGTTCATATCACGGTAAGGGTTTTCTCTTTGGACACAATGTAAGCCATGGCTATTTCTGTTGACTCTGCTGTTTAAGTTGAGTGCCTTGATATTATACCTGCCACTTAGTTAAGTCGTATTTTCTCACTGTATGTTCTTTTATCTCTTGCAGCTGGTTGCTATGTGAAATAGGTTTTGCTTCAGTTTTGCTTTCTTGGTTTAACAATATAATTATTAACTTGTGTTGCATCAAATTTTGTTTGGTGACACGAGAGTGATCCTCACTCTGTGTGTCAGTGTGTGTCAGTCCTCTGATCCGCTGGTTCCCAAACTGGGGGGCCCCAACCACCACTCATTAAGTCTTTTTTGAAGGGGTTGTGATTTTAAGGGATATAAGAAAATATTTTTCAAAAAATATACAGTGGACATATAACTCAGCATGTCATTCATTTTTTGTAAAGGAAACTACATGAAATTGATATTTTTAAAGTTCCAACTATTATTATTCAAGATATAAACTTCTCACAGGATAACTGCATGTTGAAGCCTTGAACACAAGCTTATATTCACAGAGCCTTGACCGTCCGCTAGAAAAGTATTTAATGAAAACAACCAAAGAACTCACAGAAACAGAAACAAGCATCAGGGAAGAAGAAATTACTGAGTTTGGAAAAAAGAAGCCTATCAAGTATGTATGACTGCTACAAATTAAAAAAAAACATAATTCAGACAGAGAATTGTATAAATATCAGCTGATGCAGTATTGACAGGAAATCAGCTCAAAATTCTTCTCTGTTATTGTTATGCATTGAATATATCCATGTATCCATAATATATCCATAAATTATGTCATTTAGTCAGGGCTCGTCAGTTTATTCATTGACAGAAAAGGGGTCACTTAAGGAAAAAAGGTTGGATACCATTGCTGTCATTACATGCAGTCCTTTTGTTTTGTCTCTATCCTGTTTATAACTATCACCACTGAGGCTGTCAGTGTGGCCCCTCAGCTCTGTGACCTGCCTGTGTACTCTGACACTCTTGGGCCTCTTCGGATGCAGGCTAATTCAATTAATAAACAGATAGTAGCGCCGCACTGCCAGCTGGAAAGCTCTCAGAGACACTGATAAATGAGCACTCGCTGTCTTGGGCTGATGGTGTGTGGGGAGGAGACAGTCGAAGCCATCTAATCTCCCTCCACCCCTGGTCTTTCTCCTTCTCTCTCACTGTCCCTCTTCACCTCCCATTTCACCCTCTCTGTCCTTCCCCCCCTGCAGCCTGGTTGGCAGGGAGTCAGGCAGGAGCATCTCACCCACACAAAGACATCTTTACTACCTTTAAAATCCCTGTACAGAGGTTGACAGGCAACCTGCAGGTTCCTCTGGCTTCTGCTCATTCAGGTGATTGCCTGCTCTATGACTAAGTGGCAAGAGATTGTCAAACCCTGATTGGTTTTCTCTTTCACAAGAGGGGTGGGCCTCACCTCTGTCAGACTGACTGACAAGCTGAATGCTGAGGGGAGGGTGTTAAGTCAGGACTGTCAGCTGCAGAATTCATGATACACGGAAGATGTCCTTGTCAACAACGGGGACCATGATTGATATCTGTAAGCTTGTTTAAATCCATTTTCTGTTTTAGTTGCATGTCAACTAGCTGTTTGTTATTTCTGCATGTCCAGATAGATATCAAGTATAAATACTTAGAGCATGTGCAAACTGTAACTTATACTGTTGTTACTAACAATATATTACCACAAGTCTCAGTATGACTGTGATGTTGTGGACAGCTGCAGGCCTGCGTCCACCCGCTGTGTGTTAGTGTAGACTCTGTGGTATTTTAACCCCTGTCTCGCTGCTCACAAAGAAGAAGGGCTGTGGCCCCTGAGAACTGTGCCACTGCTGAGGCTGCGGTGAAGGCAGTTAGCAGGGGTTAGGGTGTGAGCACATGGAGATAAACGTTTAAAATAACATTCATAATAAGAGCCAACTTTTAAAAACAAAGCCATGTAGCTAGAGAAGTGTAGCACTGCTTCACTATGTCTGGCATCCCTTGGTTTGACGAGCAGAAACTACACTCAGCCAAAACAGGCTTGGCAAGGTCATAATTCCACTGTGCTGGTTTCATGTGTATCACACATGCTGTGTATGGAAAGACAACTAGACTACTGGTAAATCCATTCACAACATATATATGTTATTTGCACAGGTGGGAGGCAACAGAGTACAAATACTTTGTTACAGTACTTAAGTAGAGTTTTCAGGTATCTGTACTTCACTTGAGTATTTATTTTTCTGGCAACTTTTTTTTTACTCCCTACATCTTATCACAAATATTTGTACTTTCACAGGACCATTACTTTAGTTTTGAGGAATTTTATTAATTATTTTTATTTAGCATCATTTATTTAGCACCACCCTCACAACATCAAAACTGATTTCAACCTAAATGGATTGGACAATAATAAACAGAAAAGATAATTCTTTTGTTATCCATCAGTATTTATCAAGCTCAACAGATTTAACAAGATGTAAAAGACATAAAAGGACAAAATAAACAATGACAAGACGTAAAAGATGTAATGAGAAAAAAAAGTAAGAAGACATAACAAGATAAAAAAATGTAACAAGATGTAAAAGATGTACAAAAAAAAGACGCAACAAAACTCAAATAACATAGCAAGATGAAAAACAGTGAAAGGCGTATTAATACGAACAACAGCAGAGAAAAGGTGAGGTTCACTCATCTTTTCGTAGAAACGGCCAGTAGAAGCGGGCTATTTTTTACTTTTGTACTTTGAGTATATTTCAGAGCCTTTACCTTTGTACTTTTTACTTTTAATCGAGTAAAGAAGTTGAATCAGTACTTCTACATTTACCAAAGCCTTTTTTACACAAGTATCTGTACTTCTACTTGAGTAGAGAATGTGTGTACTGGTAATTTGGTAATTTGTAAATATAATACAAACCAGAGAGGCATGTTCTTTTTTGACTGTTCCACTTCCAAAATGATTTATTTGACTGTGTCTCCTCCCTGCTGGTAAAAAGCTTTCCACTCACGGACAGCGTGTGAGAGAGGAGTGGAGGGCCGATGTTGTGCTCCAGTCGTGTCCTAGCGTAGTGATCCAGACCAGCTGGATGCCATTCCCTATGGGAATCATGAATGTGAAGGTTGTTAAAAGATATGGAGCCCTGGACACAGCATGGACTTGCTGACAGCAGCTGGGAGAAGGGGGAAGGGAGCAGAGGGAGGAAAGACAGCACTGTGAAAGAGAATCGAAAACTTTTTGGAATTCATAACAGTAGCCTTGAAATGAAATGAATGCCTTTGTTTTCAGTTTCTTTGCTAATGCTCCGCTAAAAGTATCACTTTTAGTAGAGGAATTATTGACAAGATCTAAAACCAGACTTTTTTATTTAAGTTAAGTTAGTAGGGACAGTTCACTCCAGAATTAAAACTACATATTTCTATTCTTACCTGTAGTGCTATTTAGCCACCTAGATTGTTTTGGTGTGATTTGCTGAGTTTTGGAGATATCATCCGTAGAGATTTCTGCCTTCTCTCCAATATAATGGACCGAGATGGCACTCAGCTTCATCCACAGACCTTGTTGTTAGCAGTTTCATGTTGGAACTACTTTCTTTCTGCAATAGAATCTACTGGAACTAAAAAAGTAGTTTCTCTATAAAACTGCTCACAACAAGGTCTGTGGATTATATTAAGTAACAGGGTCATAATTTCTAGAAAAAGTCATTGCTGTTGAGTTTTCTTTAAGAACCACAAGCTAAGCACCATCTAGTTTGATTATACTGGAGAGAAGGCAGACATCTCTACTGCTGATATCTTCAGAACTCTGAAATTCAAACCAAAACTATCTAGATGCATACATAGCACTACATGTGATGTAGTTTTGATTTGGGGTGAGCTGTCGCCTCAAAGCTATCTTTTTTACATACAGAGATCCTAAAAGCATGTTCAAATCAGGTGGAACTCTGTCCTCTTCTTTCCCATCTTGTTTTTCAGAAAAACAATAAATGGTCCTTAGGCCTTTTCGAACACACCTTGTTAACCCTTTCCTATACATGTCACTCTTTCTAAAGGAAAAGTTAAAAAGTTATTAACATTATCAGTGACCTCTGGCTCTGGAGCCACATGTTGCTGTTTTGCCCATCTCCAGTGGCTCCCTGTGGATCTGACATAAAGTGATGAACACTGGAAATGAACAACCAAATAAAAATAAACGGTTTTAATATTTCTTCAACTAAAATGTGCGTCATAGCCTATGTATGCAGCCCAGCAGTTTGTCCTCTAAATTTTGGCCAGGGTTAAATGCCAAATCCAAAAAAAGGATACCCTCCTAGGAAAATAGAGCTTTTTCTTTTTCTTTTTTGGCCAAAAATGGCTGTTTTGATAGTAAGGATTGCAGACCCTTTTCCTAATCCAATGTGTAACACTGATGTGTTTCCAAAACATTGTGATCACTCTTTTGGCATGCACAAGACACATACCTATCATTATTGGTTTACTTTTGGCATTTTTGTGGTTTTTTGGGCATAGGCCTAAAATAAAAAACTAACATCGATCAGAATTTCTTCTGAGATGATCTTGTCTGTTGCTTTTTTAACCTTCTCCCAAAAAGAACTTTATTTAATTTCAGTGTGAGTATTTATTCAAATCTGCAGTGCATTTCGTCAACAAACATGCATCAGAGGTCAAATGTCTCAATGCTCTCTCAACCTGTTTTTGTTAAAGCAGTTCAAAATGTAAATAAGTCGGCTCAGACATGATTTTTTTTTTTTTTTTTATTTTGTCTGGGTTTGTGTACAACGGATGAAGCCTGAAGACATAATTTGGCACTTGTATATTTGCATTAGGATTTTTTCCTGGTCATGTGGTTGTCTTTATGTGATGCCCAGAAAAACAGACTCTTGAGAAGAGGTGCGTTCAGTAAACAGGAGAGACACAGGCGCACCTTGAGAGAGCCTTTCTCTGGTCTCCCTCCCAGGCCGCTCAGAGACATCGGCCCAGTCAGGCTAAGTAGACCACACGGTTAAAGCAACAAACCTCCTGCTTGGTCAACAGCAAGGGAGCAGTCTGAGGCTCACACCTCGCTAGCAAGCTCATCTCACGGGCAGGCATCCAGACACACACACACATGTGCGTGGAGGAGAGAGTGGCTATTAGGAATATGAAGAGGAGGGTCTGGTGGGACAGCAATCATGGAAGGTAAAGCAGGAGAATGACAAGACTGAAGGAGAGACAGAGGACAGTCTAAGTGGCTTTGATTTGTTCTCCTGACATATGGATTTATGGAGCCATTCATCATCTCCTGGTCAGCACATGAAGCTGCCCTGTAACTGTTGGTAATCAGGACACTTATGAGATGAGAGAATGAACAAACTTAAGAAAAAAAAAAAAAAAAGAGTTGAAAATGAAAATCGGTTTCACAGTAAACTACGATAAAATTCCAGATGATTATTATTACCATTTCAAATTTTATTTATTGTTAAAACCGTGTTTGATTACTGCAGTTTGAAAAACTTGTGGTAAATAGTGCCCAGCCTCAACCAACAGTTAGTAACAGTCTCCCAGACACAGGTGCAGTATGCAGCGTTTGTTTTGCATCAACAAAAACAGACATTGACAACATTGTGAGGTTTTAAATATAAAACATAATGAAATTATTTCATTGTGTGTATCAGCATCAGAACATTTTCAACACATTTTTAAGCTATATCGTTAATGTTTTTTCATTAAAATGTCTAAAAAAAGACATATGTTGTATGTTTTGTTGAGTTGTGTCTTAACATTATCCCAAATATTTTCAACAGTGTTGAAAAGTAAATTATTTCATGCAACAATGTGTTTCCTTTTAGCTGTTGCTAGCTTCCCAGTGAGCACCAACCGCAAATTTAATGATGGTCTCTAGTTGAAAACTGGTGAATGTGACTAAACGTAACATGAATGAAACTTTAATATTACCTCCATGAACAGGATTTCTGCTGACTCATGTCAGATAGATTTTCATCAGCTATGGTGGTTGTTTAAAAGTTAACAACTCCCATGAGCCCACGACACTTCATGATATTGTCAGTCTATGTCTTTTGTTATTGGTTTGATTGAGAGAGTCCCCATAATGATGGAATTTACATACTGTACGCTAAACAATGGCATGATAATATTGACAACCGTGATCATTTTGGTCACTATAATCATGACATGAAATTTTCATACCATTTAATCTCTAATAGAAAATAATGTTAAACATTGAGTTTGGTGTCCATTTTGTTTCCTCAGAGGCTGAAGGCTGCACTTTCACACCACCCGGGTGCCATCGCCAACGGCAACATGAACTCCATGGGCCACATGATGGAGATGATGTCATCGCGGCAGGAGCAAGGCGCCCACCATCACATGCACTCACACCCGCACCAGCACCTGCAAGCCCCTCCCCACGCATACCAGCACCACGGCCACCACCACCACAGCCAGGGCCACGGCCAGAGCGGACACCACCACCCGCAGGGGCACAACCCCCATCACAACTCCCACAATCCCCACCTCCATCCCGGACACCCACACCAGACCTCACCGCACCCTCCAATGCACTCTTCTTCACATGTAAGCAAAGCACAGTCCCTGCAGAGATGAAGCTTTTAGACAGCCACAAGTTCAATAACACATTAACTACACTGCACATTAAAACCTCTCACATAGCTGGAAGCCACTGTATAGGTACCATGACTAAAACAAAGCAGCACTTTAGTCGCTCTTCGAGCAGTTTTGAATGCAGCTATTAGTGGTTTAGTATAGAAGTATAGCTAAAATGATGCTTCAAATTCACAGAAAGTCAATTTTCCCTTGCTGCTGCTATAATGCCAAGTAGTTTCCTGGCAACCGTCTCAAAGGTAATTTTTTCCCTTTGAGGTTGGTCAGCTACAGGTCAGCGTCGGACGCCTGCCATGGAGGGAAAAGGTCATGAAGAGGCCATAAAGTGGCCTTTATAAAAGATGCTCAGGACTGTCTTTTGAAAACTATGTCCCACGCCATCCTTCGCTGCCAAGCTGCCATTATGTGGCCACACCATGCTCCAGGTGTGGACGAAGTTGGTGAACAGACAGCTCTGGCTAATAGTCCTGGAACATCTTATGCCTGAATATATTCGGTTTCATTTTAATTAAAAGTTTGAAAGTATTGCTCACATTATTAAAATAATAAGAAATAATAGAATTATAATAAATATATAATTATTATAGTTTTTAAAAGTGTGCAGGAATGCGTTTTTAGTCTTTGTCAATTTGGGAAAATTTAACATAAGTATGAGGAGGCGCTGGTGCATGTTTATTGAGACTGAAATGTCTACAAATAGTCAATGGCCTTCAAAAAGTATTGCGTTTGTATTGTAATACTGATCTTCTTTGAGGAGAAAGATGTAATATATTTACTGCAATAAATCATACATTGACCATAATATGTCATTGGAGATTAAGGAAACATGCTGAGTTGAAATATTTGTTTCTTTAACAGTGCTACAACTGCAGTGTCCTCCTTTGAAATTCCTATTCCAGCCCATAACTGTTTGCCCTTTTCACACTAATTAGAGTTCAAATTAATGCCAAATGTTCGCTGAATGAGTGAGTGTCTGTTTATAAGCCATAAGAAATCAATGAAAAATCTTTTAGAAGGAACACATGTTTATAACAGTTAAATCAAGTTATATGTTAATGGAGTCTGGCAGACAGTGAGACAGACAGTCAGTGGGCTTTTGTTTTCAGGATAACAGGTTTAACTTTACATTGACAAAAAACTGACAGTTATAAACCACTGATCAACTTACAGTGTAGGACTCATTGGCGCTTGTTATTGTTATATTATAATGTTGCCCTCATCTTGCTCCTGCAGTGTTCCTGCAGCCTGCCTGAGCTTCCTTGAGTCTCTGGAGGAGGGGCCTGGGGGAAACAGCTCACTTCAACCATAGATTTTATATTAAATAAGATTTTATGCTATTTAATGTAATGTCTATGGCTTCAACTCAGTATTTGGACTGCAACGCACTATTTTTGTTGTATAGTTGCTCAACTTTTGTCCTGACAATACCCCTTATATTAAAATAAAATTAAACATTTTTGAACAATAAACTGAAACTAGAAAAAAATAAAAATGACAAAAAGAGAAAAATACCAAACTATAATAACTCTAGTGCAGACAAAGTTTTATAAATGCTGGTCCTGATGGTGAACAGACAGCCTTGGCTAATAGTCCTGGAACATCTTATCCATGAATATATTTGGTTTAATTTTAATTGAAAGAATTCCTCACTGCATTAAAAATAAAATGACGTGAGACACTTTGTCCTTGCGTTGTCTAACGCCCTCTGCAATGCCAAGCATTTTGGATGAAGGACAGTCTGACATCAAGAAATGCAATTCACTATATGTTCCAAATGTATCATTAAGGCATTAAAACAACACACTCTGTAGGCACAGTGGCCATTAAAGCAGCTTGTATTTTCCATGGTTCTCATAAAAATGGTAATGATCTGAAGACTGAAAACATTTGACCTTGCCAAGTTTATGTCAAGATCTGTCAGTGCACGTACGGTTTTAGAACAAGTCTTTTGACTGCGTCTGGTGGTGTTAGTCTGAGTGGAAGTGGGCGGTGGAAAACTGCCTCCTGACACCTCTTTAACAAGGTGGGTGAATCAGCCCAGTCACTCACTCACTCTGTCACTCCTGACGCCCACAGCCTTCTCACAGGGCACGTGGCACGACCAGATGTTGTTTTTGGGGAAGCTGCCAGGTATGGAATAGCTGCAGGAGGTAATGTATGGATGCTTGTTGTGAGGTTTTAGGGCAGTGGAGCGGTGACACCAGACAGGTGGTACGCTGTTTTCCAGGTGTGTCAGAATGGTTACATGTCTGGTGGGGTCTCATCAGAGAAGTTAGTGATGCTGATACCTCCCCTCTCCCCCCCCGTTGTGTTTCAGATGTCACCTGCAACCCAGCAGATGCAGCCCACGCAGACGCTGCAGTCCCCGCCCCCTAGCGGCGGGCGGCGCAGGCGAGTAGTGGACGAGGATCCGGATGAACGCCGGCGAAAGTTTCTGGAGCGGAACAGAGCGGCAGCAACAAGATGCAGACAGAAGAGAAAAGTGTGGGTGATGTCGTTAGAGAAGAAAGCAGAAGAGCTCACACAGACCAACATGCAGCTTCAGGTACACAATAACCTGCTATAAATGATGTGAGTGACAGCATCACTGTCACTCACATCAGTCAGCATGTATTTTTTGACTCAGTTCCTTATGAAAGCTGTAGTTCAGAAATGTATTAACTACAGTAGATGGCGGTTGACATGTCTCCAGTTTTGAGAGGCAGCAGGAGTTCCAGTGTAGGAAACTAAGCAGTGTACGGCTGTGGATAGGTTTAAATATCATTCTTTCCAAACCAACCAGACTCCATGGGCAAAATCAGTCATTTTAACCTTTCAGAACACAGGAGTTGCTGTCAACCGCTGCCTTGATCGGTTAGTGCTTGTGTTATTTTATGACTCTGGTGTTTTAAAAGGTTGGTTTGGATTCACTGAAGTCACACAATAACACAAACAAACTAACAGATTGAGGCAGCGGTAGCCTAGCAACTCCTGTTTTCTGAGAGGTAAAATTACATATTTTGCTCATGGAGTCAGTTGGTTTGGAGAGAGCAATATTTGGCTTATATAAAAGCAGTTTTCAGGGTGAAAATATTCTAAATATAGTGTACACTTAAGCTACTTACTAATGCTTCTGTCTTTCCTACCTTTCAGAATGAAGTGACCATGCTAAAGAATGAGGTGACCCAACTCAAGCAGCTTCTCCTCACACACAAGGACTGTCCCATCACCACTATGCAGAAAGAGTCCCAAGGTTACCTCAGTGAGTAACTCAGACATAAACACAGACACACACACACGCACTTGGGAATATGACCAAAAACACACATTCGTCTGTGTGCCTTAGCCCTTCAGTGCAGATTGCACTGCTGTGGAAATGCCTCTTAGTTGTCCTGCCAGAGGAAAGGTTTAAACTGAACTGTGATGGACACGCAGTGACTGCCAAGTCTCTTCGCTCCCATGTGCTGGTATCCAGCACCCACACTCGCTGCAGGACTCTTCCTTTCACATATGGGTGTTGCACACTCTGGTAGCCGGCCCGAACTGGGAGTTGCTAGTCTGAATCCCACCATGAGACCTGTTTTTCCATCTGACAGCACCTCCGCGCAGACTCAACGTGAGAAAGACGTCACATTGGCATCCATACTCACGGATGTCCCAGGATCTTACTGATTATTGTGCTGTGCCTCGACTCCGCCGCACATGACATCAGAGCCCCACCCTTTGATACGGATACAAGTGACATTTCCATGTAATTAGGATAAGGCACCTCCCTGTGTGGCTTTAGCACAGGAAAATAAGGCTCACGTCCCCCCTTTGGCTGAATGGTTCTTTTATACAGAAGAGAGCCAACTCCCAGACTGGGCTGGGAGAGACTTTCATCGATGAGTCGAGCTTGTGTTCAGATGTCACCTTCAATGTGTCCAAAAGTCATCAGGCGTGTTTATGGAGATGAGTGATTCACTTTTCCATTTTTGTTTTATCCATTTATGGCCTATTTTGGGATGACAGGTGAGACTTTAGGTGTGAATTCAGTGTATTTGAAATTTATCTGCTAATAAAGCTGTATGTTTTACAATAATGACATTTGTCTGTATTTATTTTGATATGATTTATTATGGTTGTCACTCATACTTTGGAGCCTCTGTAGAGCTTGAAGGTCATAGTATTTACACTTGCACACACACATACTGTACACATATAAAGGCGCTGTGATTTGTTTTTCTGTATATGTATGCTGCTTATGTTTCTGTGTCTTTGTCCTGCAGAGGAGGCAAAAGTACACAAATTCTTGCTCTCTTAAGTAGAAATGCAGATACTTGTCAGTACTGATTCAACTTCTTTACTCAAATAAAAGTGAAAAAGTACAGGCTCTGAAATGTACTCAAAGTATAAAAGTAAAAAGTCACCCTCTGAAGGACATGTCTACAGGCTGTTTCTGTGCAAAGCTAACTGGACCTTTTTCTTCGCAGTCATATCTTTTTTCTTCTCTGTTTTGTCTTGTTACATCTTTTGTGTTGTTTTCGTCTTCTTACCTCTTTTATGCTGTTTACAACTTGCTACATATTTTTACATCTATTGCATCGTTTTCATCTTGTTACACCTCGTATGTCATTTATATCTTGTTATGTCTTTTATGTTTTCATCTTGTTACATCTTTTGCATGATTTTCATCTTGTTACATATTTTACGTCATTTTCATTTTGTTGCAACTTTTTCTTGTTACATTTATTGTGTGTGATATGCACGCATGGATACAGCAAGGAGTAGCCTTTTGCACAGTGATGCAAAATAAAAATAATCAATAATTCCCCTCAAATGCGTTATAATTAAAGTAATGAGCCTGTTTTGAAAACATAAGGGGTAGAAAGAACAGATATTTGTGTTAATATGTAGGGAGCAAAAGTAAAAGTTGTCCGTAAAATAAAAAAGTACAGATACCTGAAAACTCTTTCTTCCCACCTCTGGTATCTTGTGAAGCACTTTGTAACTAAGCTGCTATATATAAATAAATCTTACTTTTTTTGTACTTACATGCTGTCTGTCCTCACTGATGTTTCTGCTGTCTCCTCAGGTCCAGAGAGCAGTCCGGCGGGCAGTCCAGCGCCAGCATGCTCCCAGCAGCAGGTCATTCAGCACAACACCATCACCACCTCCACCACAACCGTAGGGGGCAGCAGCGTCCACGGCCAAGCCAACCACCGCACAGACATTAACCCCATCCACTAGGGACAGGAAAGACTATAGAGAGACCCCCACCCCCACCCCCCCACTCACCCTCACTACCCTGCATTCTGAGGGCTGCCAGCTGCACATGCTGCCCCCCGCCCCCTGCCCCTCCCTCCATCAAGAAAAACCTCAAAGGCCTGTGAGGCTGTTCTTTATACAGTAGCTACAGTATGTATTTTTATAGACCAACCCTATTAACGCGTAAATGTTCTATGGTTTGTTGCCTCTTTTTTAAATCTGTTTCTTTTTTGTGCTTTTAGCGAAAAAAAAGGAGTTTTGCTAATCTCATGCAGCGTTTAAGTGACTTTTTCTGTTGTGTAATGGTACAAAATGGACCACGTGGTCATGGAACCAGAGGAAAGACTTTAGCCTCAGACTGTCATCATCTCTATGAGCAAACCTTACATCTCTGTATGCCTGATGGACTGAAAAATGAGTCAAATGATTCTTTGAATATCACATGTGGATAGTATGTTGAGTGTTTGCAGCAGACTCTGAATAAGTGAGTGGGACGTTGCTGCCTTTGTCTTCTGAAACCACATCATGATGTCATGAAGACAAGATATATGCAAGCAGGTGTAATGATCCTTTTCTCTCCTAGAAACGTATATGACTGTTAGCCTTTTCCCAGTCAGTGGTATTCTTTAACACTGGGTTGCACCAACAAAGATTAATTTAATCTTAGATTAGTTCTAATCAGAGTCTAGAAAAACTAGGTTCAAAAGGAATAAATCCAGATTTAGAATTAACCAGACTTCTGTTGCACAATTCAAAACTAGTAATGTTTAGTAAATCTAGATTTCGTGATAGAAACAGAAAACCAAGTTTAATAAATACGGAGAGGCTTTCATACCGAAATAAAAAATAACATAAATAAATGAATAAATTTGAGTGCTGTTGGGAGCAAGCATGAAAGAGTTAACGTTTCCCTGCTCTGTATTCCATAATAAAACTTTGGATTGCTTGCTAGCTAGCTAAAAAATTAAGAAAAAAATATTATACTGCTTGCTAACTAACTAAAAAGTTTTTTAGGGTAGATTGTTTGCTAGCTAGCTAAAAAAAGTTTAAAAAAAATTTAAAAAAAGTTAGGTTGTTTGCTGGATAAAATGTTCTAGAAAAGGTTACATTGTTTGCTAGCTCACTAAAAAAAGAAAAAAAAAATATTGTTTGCTAGTTGGCTAAAATAGAAAAATGTTAATTGTTTTGCTATTTAGTTGGTTAGCCTGGTTAGCCTAGCCAATTCATCTCAAAGGGCAGCCGTTTTAAAAGTTAAATAAACATCAAGTGTAAGTTTTAAGTTAATAGCTAGTGGATCACATTTTAAATTGGAGTTTTGGTTTCCTAATTTTAAGCTAGTTTAGAACGTGCTATGTGCAACATGAATTAAAGTTAGGCCACGATATAATCAGAGTTAAAAAAGAATCCTTATTGGTGCAACCCTGCCTCAGAGTGTTAGAAAGTACAGCATGACAGTGAAAACATGATCAAATGGAAGCAATACATTGCAGTATTGATCCTCTTCAATACATCGCAGTATTGATCATCTTCTCTACTGTGTGTCCAGATTACGATCAGTGTGGCCAAGCCGCTCTGGTCCCCGAGGACACATGATGCTGTTACAGCTACAGCACTGTACACTGTGATACCAGTGAGGCAGCTTGGGGGTTTGAATTGAGACAAACTCCTCCGCTCTCCAGGACCAACTAAAGCTTTAATTCTTGAGGCCTCTTCTTGTGTGTTTGTGCATCTGGATCCACATTTTGGATTCAAATTCCAAATGAATATAACATTTGATTGTGTGCGGCTACATAGTTTTGAGTGTGCATGTGAATTATGTGTATTAGTGTTTGTGTTTTGTTTTCTTTCCTCTGCAGAACGAAGTTCAGCAGGTGTGTAAAGAAAGAAACACACACCAAAAAAACAAAAAGCGTGAGAAAGTGATTGTGAGCATGATGTTTTTTGACTGGCATCCCACAACTGGCAAAGTGTTTTACAGTTTCTAAAGAGGAACCTGTGCTTTTCAAAACGTCACAACGTGCCTGAATCATTCTTAAGATCTTTTGTTTGCTCACTATAGACAGCAAAACGCCACTTTCATTTCCCCAAACAATCAAAACCATTTAATTCTCAGTGTATTGTTTGTCACGGGCTTTGTAATGGATGTCTGCTGCACGTAAGAGAAAAATACCTGTTTTCTTTTATCAGTTTCTCTCCCTCTCTTTCTCAGGCCTCCTCTGCAGTTCAGATTGGTGATGGGTGTACTGATAATGATATAGGCTTTACCTTCTTTATCTCCATTCCAGCCTTGAAACTTCATGCCTTTATTTCTCTCTTTCCATATGACCAGGAATGTCGATTCATTAGCATGATGACCATAATGCACTGTGTTTTGCAGTAGGATGGATGAAAATACATTCCACTGACAGGTGGAGCGATTGCAGAGCTGTCTATGCACTTTGTCCTCTGTAGTGCCAGAGGGTAGAATAGCCATATTAAGGTCCGAGTAATTCTCAGTGATCCCCCCCCCCCCCCCCTTTTTTTTTTTCACACACCAGCGAGAAACTTCTTTAACTGTGTTTGGCTTTACGGAGACACTGTGCCTGGCATGTATCACATGTCTGTAGATAGATTGAAGAAGGGAACCTAGAGCTTGTATTGTAGGATGATACTCAGTTAAAAGGACCCTGCACCGTTACATTTGCGCCCTTTTTATTCTCCAACTCCAGCTCCAGTTTGGTCTAAGATGAAGGAAGAATATCTGTATCCTCATAATGGGTTACATTCAAGTTTTGTCGTAACATTTGGACTGTTTTTGTCGTGTCTTAACCTTGGAGTCTGTGTGTGCAGTTTGATATGTGTGCTGGTGAGACAGAGAAACTGATTCTCTTGAAAAGGGCTTTGTCGTACCAACCCTTTGAACTGAAGCTTGCCTTATTTTAGGTTGTTTTTTAAACCATATTTAGATTGTTAAAGCATTCCAAATTAACCTCTCGCATGTGAAAATATGGTAAAATGACCTCAAAATACTTTGAACTGGAATCATTCGGAGGATGTTGCTATTTTAGTGGTGTTAGATATGAGAGTCTCTAGTTTCATTTCTGACAATGGACCAGGTTCAGAAGAAAAGACATTTGTTACTGTAGAGGCAGACAAAAAGGACAGATGGAAGTACAGCGTGAGTGTGTGAGAAAAAATCCTACACATTAATGATGTTCTAATTGTATTATTTTAAATCTAAAACTATAAATATTGTACATAATGTCATTAATTTCTGTAATCCTGTACATGTAATGCAACCACCTTTCTTTTTGAAGGGAGTAAATGTGTGGTACATGTGTGTAAATAATGTTTGCATAGCACTTGTTGCCTTCTGTTGTATGTCGAGGCTCATTTCAGCGCTTAAATACATTGTTTATATGTAATGAACTGATGAATCCATTCTTGCCTGCATAACTTTGTACATTTTATGTGTCTGTAACGACATTATCTCCATTTTGTTTTATTTTGCATTTGTACAGATGTTAAAGTATCACTGCAGTTACATTACGGTATGAAAATAAAGCACTTGTTCTGTAACATACAACTAACTGATGTGATTGGATGTCACAACTACCTGATCTTGAAATCTAGTCACACAATTATTTCTTGTACGGATAACCAGAGTGCAAAATGATTCAAGCAATTGATAATAATAATTCTGTTAAAAGAAAATTAATGTTTAAAACAAATAATCAGCACTATTTCCCTGACGCTTGTCTCTGAAACATAATTGCTCATTAAATAGTTAGATGCTTTAAAGGTTTAGAATACTCATTAATTATTGATTTGTCTAGACATCTTGATAGTTGCCTGATGAAATAACATGGCAGTTAAGTCCAGTACATAAAAATCTTTGTGAAACTCTGTCATAATCACTACAGAACACTTCAGTGTGTCAAATATGTTTTTAAAGTAACAGCTGTAGCCAAAACAATGGAATTAACACACATTGTGTATTGTTGCAACATGCACCAAGGCTCCTATATATCTTCTTCAAAGATATTTAGCCATTTAATATTATTTTTAGGACCTAGGTTCAGATAATCAAAGGTATAATCAGGTATAAACTTTTTAAAAAGGGAATTTTTTAGGTGATATTGTCTTTTAATTTCTGGGTATCCAATGAAATTTCTTTGGAGCACAGCGACCCCTGGTGGTGTACATTTTGTTGACTAAGTACTTGGGAGGAGAAATCTCATTCATCAACAGGTGCTGCCACATCTGTTAAACACTGTAACAGAAGTCCTTCAGGAAAGGTTGTCAGACTGCAAAATTTAGTCTTTTTCTGATAATTAGTTACTACACCTTTTCTGAAGTCAGATTCTCATACTTTTCAAACATCCTGTGTTAAATGACATTTATATACGCTTTATATGTGTGATCAGAACAATTAAGCCCAAATTCATTTCTTCATCACATTAAAAAAAAGATTTACTGGACTATAAACAATCAAAATTCTTTTTCATGATAGAATTCTGGGGTGAGAATTAAAGGAAAACAAAGTTTCATGTTTCAAAATGTATCAAAGATTGACAGCTTGATGTAGCCACGTGTAGAGTGGCCCACAAGGCTTGAGCAGAGTTGCCTTAATTTTGTGCAAAAGGTAAAATCAGTTAGACTAATCATTATTGAGTCAGAGAGCAGTTTTTCATGAAAAAAATCAATTTCAAGCAGTGTCAAGTACTCAAGTTTCAAGTATACTTTTCAAACCTTGAAAACATTTCAACAAAATTCAAGAGTTTTCAAGGATTTGCAGCATCCACAAGAAACCAGATTATTAAGACAGATTTAGAAAAAAAACCCACTTTATTTCAAGACAATACAGCTCTGGTTTAAAGGTTCTTTCTATACATTTCAGCTTCAAGCAAGTATTGATGCAATGCAACATACATTTCCCTCACACAATCCCAACAGCGTTATACATGAACAGATTTTCATAGAATTGGACCATTTTGTTTTCACTCAGTTTTTACTATTTGATTCCCTGAAAAAAATCTGAAATGTGTGCAGCAATTAAGAGGTTTGGTTCCAGGCTAGGAGAGCTCAGTGCATCAGAGATCAGTCCAAATTCCTAAACCAAAACTGCTAAAATGATTAAAAAAAAAAAAAGTAAATCAGCTGCAAAGATGTCTTAAAATCCAATAACATGCTGATTTACATTGAGACAATCAGTCTTTCAGATCAACAGTCAATAATCGACAGTGTGTGCTCTAAAGTGGATGTGCTTTGATCGGCACCAGAACATTTCATATCCACCCCCGTGTTGACAAGAATCTGTCAATCATGTCAAAGGACCTCGCTGGTTGGTCGTAAGGCAGAATGTGTCCCCCTCCTCGGATGATCACCTGTGAGACAAGAGGACAGATTACAGAATTTAAAACAGCTGTTTACTGGCTACTTTTCACATTGTTTTTGACTCATTAATTTCTGCTCACCTGGTAAAACTCTCGCACTTGTCTAACATAACCTGCCACCTCTGTGTCGCTGGGCTGAACCTTCCAGTGGAAGCGAGGAGCTTTTTTGTACTCAGCCGCCCCGGTCCAGTTCACAGTAGGCAGGAACCTCTCCGTCAGCGGGGCTGCTACAATGACATCCAGCTGACCGCTGTAGATCAACACCTGGATGTATGCAGAAATGGTTGAAAGAGAGAGATTAGAGGGACTTTCTCTTGATGATGATATTGACAAAAATTGAATATCATCATCTTTTTTGACAAATATCTCAAATAAAATATGTGATTGACACTGGCAAAAGAGGTAGAGGAGGTTTTCTCATCCACTTTAATTAAAATATTCAATAGTCTAACTGTAATGCTAGACTATTGTCATATCATGACACCATTATATCAATACAGTGCATATCCAAAACAAAGTACAGCTGGCGGTACCCTGTAGTTGTCCATCAGCACACCCAGCCACGGTTTGATGCTCTTCATGACATCCTGCAGAAGGTGCTTCTCCACCTCCGAGCCGTCGTGAAACGTCAGGTTACCCACATGGATGGCACGTCGCACAGCTGGCAAAGTCACAAACTGGGAGAAGTACTCCTGGTCTTCAGGCTCCTGTGGCGCACAGAAAAACAAATGTAGTGGGCTGTGCAAAGACTGTTCTGAGTAACAGCTACTTTATTTGTGAATGAAGTCAAGAAATGTTTGCTCAGAAGTCACACAGGCAGTTTTGAGTAGGGCTGAATGATATACAAAAATAAAATCATATTGCAATTATCTTGACAGATGTTAAAATGCGAGTCACAATTTTAGTGGGAATGGTAGTTTTTTGAATGTTATTCCACTGAAAAACATAAAATTAATGATGTCATTGCTGGGATCAGTACCAAACAAGCATGTTCTCTTATGTCTGGAGAATATGATTTGTAGGCCAGGGAATCTCTGTATCACCACAGTGCTTCATCTATAATGGCTGTTGTGACACATTTTACTTTCATCTAGAAATTGCTGCTCCTGTGATTTACATATTACACTTGGCCTCACTGCATTTTCGATAATATTTCAGTTAATTGTTTAACCCCAGCTTTAAGCTCTGCCAGTGTGTCTGCGTACCTGACATGTCATGTAGTTGAAGTAGTTGGTGCAGCCTGTAGCATTTTGGAAGAAGGAGGGATATGGTACCACGTCACCATTCAGCAAGCTATCAAAAACCTGAAGTCAGAAGTTAACAAAGCAGTCAGCTAAAACTCTTGCTCGATTTTATTCACAATTCTAATGTTTGTCAGAGAAAAATGTGATAATAAAATGGTATTAATGGCATTCATTTATAGAAATTATTTAAATCCAGACCAGAGTTTCCCAAACTTTGCCCCGGAGGGCCAAGATTGAAACTTAGTGATGGGCCACAGTCCAAAAGCAAACACCTATTCTATGGTTAAGGTGCAAAATGGTACTAGGATCCTAAATTTCCTCCTTGACTTAATTAACTTCTGGCGCAAAGTGTCACTCTGTCCACTGTGCACAGATTATGAAAAATAATTATTAGTGATCCTACAAGAGCTGTTTTTTTTTTAACAAATGTAAGAGGCAGGCAGCATCTCTCACCTGAAAAGCCTCCACCCACTTCTGCTGCTGGATGAGCTGAACTCCCATGTCTGTCTGCTGGATGACGTACTGTCTTTGGAGTTCATCAATCATACCTGTCTGGTACATGAAGTCACCATAACCACCCAGCATCTGAAATGGAAAGAAGAAAAATATTATACTCATCTCATTTCTACATTAACATGACTATAAACTGTAGATTACTATACTATTAACACCTGATGGGATCAAGCGGAAGAGAAGTGAAAATCTTAACAGAGCTTTACTTTTAAGCGTAGGAGAATATGAACAAAGAAAGCAAGAGAGTTATTAACAAATGTTCTTATTAATACCAGATTTAATAACCAATTTAATAAATTTAATTGAGAGTTAGACTGCTTGAGGACATAGTTTAAAGGATGTCAGAAAATGACACTTTGTCAGATATGCACCATTTCTGGATCACAGAGTCCGTCACCGATAGCCATCCCTACAAGGTTAATCTTCACCTTGGCAGTGGGGTTGTTTTTATGGATGTAGTAAGAAATGGCAGGAACATACTTCCCTGCATATGACTGAATGAGGACAGAGAAGGATTATAAACATGAAGACAATATTTTAGATTGGCATCCAAACTATGAATTTGCAAAGCTTGAAATGAAAAAGAAACATACTTCCCCAGTTGCATAGAACTCATTGGACTGATACTCAGGGAAGATCTGGAAGAACTGTGTTAAAGCACTTTTAAAGGAAGAGATGAGAATAATAAAAGAGTCAGTAACAATCAAACACCAGTCTTTAAAACCCAAGTGGCAGGAATAGTATGTTTGAGTTGGATGGCAGTATTTTACCTGTAAAGATCTCTGCCAACATCATCCTGGTTCTGAGCAAAACCTCTGTCATCATCAGTGAAGCTGAAACCTGTTCCAACCTGCAAAAAAAATCCACTCTTCCTCAAAGACTTATCAGAAAATATTCACACACAGAAAACACTCTGTTTTATGTAATTAGATTGTGCCTTTTTGTCCGAGTATAAATAATTAATACATACTGGATTGTCAATGTACAAAACTGAATATCTGGAGGTCCAAGCATAATCCCTCAAACCAACTGCAAAGACAAAAACATGAGCTGATCAGAGATGCTAAACAATGTTCCAACACAGACTACACAGGGACTCAAGCTCATTAGGTTAAATAAGGATTACAGTTCATGTGTTATCTGTGTTGCTGTAGAGCCAAATCACTTCTTACCTGTCATGTTCTTATACACCACATATGGTCCATGTTCCACAAAGAGACCAAACATGGAGGTGCCACCGGGCCCGCCCTGCAGCCAGAGCAGGACTGGAGCTTTATCCTGACTCGCCTGTCAGTCAGAGGAGGACACACAGAGAGGTAAGATCTCAGCACCACCCAGTGGTGACTTCAGTTTATTAAAGGTCAAAAAGGGGGAACATCACTCAACTTCCTAACCAGTGATAATAAAGATTCAAATGGGGTTAGGTTTAGGCTAAGGTCGCTTTGAGGTACTTACACTGTAGAGAATTGTTTTGTTTTGTTTTTTTTTTTAGCTTCAAGTATGAAGTTAAAACAAAAAACGGAGCCCATCGACACTCTCTCTGTTGGTTCTGTTTCACAGTCACAATATATTTACAAAAGATCACACAGTCATCAGTAAAGCTGCAGCAGTACACTGGATTCACAATATACCAAGGTATGGAAATTTACAATAATCATACCATTTATATTTGCTTATCTACAGTATTGAACGCTACCAAATTTCCATGCTTCCATCAAGAAAAATGTTTCCAAGTTTCATGTGTGTCAGCACAAAAATATTTTATGAAATTATAATAAAGCGTTTGCTCAAAGGAAAAATCTTCCTGTTTTCATTCCTTTAAGGGTCACTGTAACTGATGGTAAAAATTACCAGCCATGTTAAGTGTCTCAAAATGTGTTTAAATTTATGTGAATGATGTATTATCTCTCGTGCGGTATGCATATTAGTATACATATTATAAAGGCTCCTCTAAATGATAGCTATCACATATAGAAGTGTCTTCACAGAAGCTGAACTGGAGTGGTGAAAAAAGATAAAGATAAATTTTAAAATTTAAAACTCATGCACTATAATGTGAGGTTCAATTCAAATAAAAAAAAAAACAAATATTCTTCAAGGCTACAGACTGAGCTTTCATTCAGTGTGAGTCATGGACGTGGCATGTGACATGTTCTGAAGTGAGAAATACAGATATGAGGCTTGGTTACTGATTGATAGCCTCAGCAACGCGAGTTTCCAAAAATAGCTTGTAAAATACTTACTGTACGGTAAGACCTTTGTTGACAAAAAAATGTAACTTTTAACACAAAACAAAGTTTACCATCATAGCTGACATTCCTGTACAGCAGCTGACTAAATATGCACGGTGCAATTCCTTATCACAAGTTGATTAAGGGAGCAGAGCTGAAATACCTAAAGTACTAAGAAGTTGAAATACAGAAGAAACAGGGTCCTTCCTTAGTTCCCAGGGTCTTATGTTCCCCAGTTCTACATCGGTTGTTTAAGAATCCCAATTTCTCAAGGTCCAATATTCCTCGGGTCCCATATTCCCAAGGCCCTATGGTTCCCAGCTCTACATATGTTCTCAAGATCCTAAGTACTATCTATCTATCCATGTTCTCTCCCAGGGTCCGATGTTTCCAAGGTTCCATCTCCCCAAATTCTACATATGATATCTCCCAGAGTTCAAAGTCCCCAATGTCCTATGTTTCCCAGTTCTACATGTGCTCTCTCCAAGGATCCCATGCTCCTAAGGTTCTATGCTCCCAAGGTCCCAAGTTCCCAGGGTCCTATGCCCCCAAGGTCCTATGTTCCCAAGGTCCTATGTTCCCAGGGTGCTATGCCCCGAAGGTCCACTGTCCCCAATGTCCCATGCTCCCAGGTACCATATTTCTCAGCTCTATATACCACATAATGGGTTAGAGTTAGGTGATAGCACAGAACACAGGGCCCTGGGAACATAGATGAGCTCCCAAGAAAAGAAAAGAAGAACGAAAATGATTATCTAACTAAAAATTTTCTTTCTCCCCCTTGTGATCTCTCCCAATCTGCAGCACCGAAAGTAATATAATTCTGTAATTTGGAAAGTCCCTGTTGTAAAGCAAAAGCGGGAACCTACCATGAGTGCAGGGAAGAACCAGAAGAAGAGGTTGCTGTTGTATTTTTTTTGACAGTGAGGTACCCTGCATAACTCTTGACATTGGCACCTGGCAGATCTCCTACCAAACTGAGTTTCCTGGCTGCAACAACAAGAAGAAAAGACGTCTGACTGGTGACCCATGTGATTATTAGAAAACAATCATAAGCAGCGAGCCTTGTAGGCTGCAGTGTTATGTAATGTGGGTGCATTAATACCTTCATCTATGGCGCCCTTCTCCAGGTAAGGAGTGAGAAAGAGGGGAGAGCCGGGGTCGACTCCCTTCAGGCCGCTGACACGGTGGGATTTTTGGCAGAAAAACGACGAGCAGCTCCGGGAGCAGGCAGAGTCCAGACAGGCCCACAGTAACAGGACGCCCAGGGTTTCCCTCCACAGCCTGACAACATTTACACAATTCATATCACACTACAAGCCTGCTGAGGTCATTCAACGATGTGAGCCTTTAACACCACACACCACTCACATGTCAAAACACTCTGACCACAAACACGGCACGTGTCTGACAGCAGGCGGAACAAGTGAAAATAAAACTCACTTCATGTTATTGTAGGTTCAACGGCGACAGCAGAAGTGTCAGCCTCTGTCCGGAGAGAGGAGGTGAAGCTGGTTAGGACTGCCTGAAAAGTGTGAGCCTGTAAGTCTGTGTCACATGATCAGCCCGTGTAGGTCATATGAGATTTCAGGTCACGTGATCATTGTCGTGATAGAGGGCGTTTCAGCCCACAGCGCGGTCTTGCAGGAAACTGAAGGCTCCTTGCAGTAAGTTGTCTGAAACAGAAGATGAAGAAAGATTTGCTAAAACAGTAGTGTTTTAAAGTAGGTTTGACTGCCTTGGTGAGTGGACTGTTTTTGAGCTCTGTTTGAAATTAACAGGCAGGTTTGTTAGCAACATTTATAAGTGGAAGACAATTTAATGGGATGCAAAGCTTACAAATAGATGCTTAGACATACAGAATTATTATATTTTATCATGTATTTCTGTTATATACGCCGCCTATAACTAAGGAGACCAGTTTACGTGGACATATCGTTATTTTAGCTATTTTGAAAGGATATTTTAGCCTCCACTGTGCTGCAGTGTTACTGTATTTAAACACGTTTTCAATGCTACGTTCAAGGACACGCAATTCACATGACACAGCTGTAAAAAGAGAGCTGAAAGTAAATGGTAACATATTCACAGTTTAAGCAACACTGTTTGATGTTTAAATGCTTACTTTACACCAGGGTCCAAAATATTTTTTGTCCACCAGCCAAATGTCCAAATTTGAATCCGTCACTCATAGATGACTTTTGTGTTTTTTTTGGGGGTGGCATTATTCATCATCATTTGGCTGGTGGTTGCTGATAATTTTGAGCCCTGCTTTAAACTCAAAATAGTGCTCAGTCAGCATTTTACAGCACAATGGACACTTTATATAATTAGAAAACATAAAAACTGGGACACCATATGACTGGTTTGGGTTTGTTTTTCACTGCTATCTCAAAACTGGAGGATACAAATTTGGTTAAAGCCACTCTTCAACCTATCAAATACGTCCCAAAGTCAAATATCCTGAATGGGGAAAAATCTCAATTCAGACTTTTTTTCATGGCAGCTATATTGATATGAAATAGTAGGGTAAACGCAGGTGTTAACAATAATACTAATTAAGAATCCATTTAGTGTAGCAGAGCCTTTTCAGTCAGCCAACAGCACAATAGCAGCACCCTGACCAACTTTAATTAGTATCATTGGTAACACCTGTGTTTACCCTGCGATTTCATATTAAAATGGCTGCTGTGAAAAGGGTTTATTTTCACACATTAGGGAATGCACAATTAAAGTTACATTGTGTATTTTCTCATCTATTAACTTATTGTTGTTGTTTTGTTTTTTCTTGGTTGAATCCATTGTATCCTATCTGCGCAGCACCAGGCAGCAAATATAGACACTAACAACCAGCTGAGGAAGACAGAAAAAAATAAGCCAAAAAATGTATTTTTCAGGACTTGGTGGAGACCAAACCAGCATGAAGGGACCACTGAATATGGATTTGGATTCATCGGGTGGTCAGAAACACAAATCAACTGTGTAAGTTGATGATGAAAAAGCTCTTAGTGTCCATCAGCACCCAGCTCAAATAGTGGTTTTAATAGAAATGCTGGTATTAGTTTTAGTAGAAATGCAGGTATATTAAATAGGTTTTAGCAGAAATGCAGGTATTATTAAATGGTGGTTTTAGTAGAAATCCAGGTATTATTAAATAGTGGTTTTAGTAGAAATCCAGGTATTATTAAATAGTGGTTTTAGTAGAAATGCTGGTATTAAAGCTGTATTTTGTCCACTAGGGCAGAGGAACTAACTTAACTTATGTCCTACAATGCAGAGCACAATGGAGATGAAGAAGATCTTCATAGCTAGGAAGAAAATCCTGAACCGTGATGGAACTGCTCAGGTGAACAGGTGAGGATGAAACTGCAGCACTTGGTGGCAATTTTAAAAATGAAACTGGTAAGAGGCTTGAAGATAGGATTGTTTTAAGACAGATCCACATCAGCTCTTTTTTAATGTAACACATATTTTCTTACACATTAGTTGCACACAGATTCAAACGCAACCACACAGTCTTATTATGTATAGGCCATTGCACATCTGCACTTGAGCATTCGTGGACTAAGTGTGTTTCTCAGCAGTGGTAATGACACAGAAAGGAGTGCTGCTCTTTCACTTACCGCCCAGATTTATCCTGCCACTTAAGGGATCATACTGGCAACCTGTTGGTTACTAGCAAAATAAAGATAATTGTGCAGCTGACCAAATACCTCTATTGATATTTATAGATATTACATCAATGTTTTAGGTATGACAATTGGTGCTTTTACAAGATATTAACTGTACAATAGCTTAGTTCTGCTGCTTAGGGGTCTCTCACAACAAAACAATAACAAACCATGTAGTCTGATGACGTGAAGTAGTGTGGGATCATGGGAGTTTTTGTCTTCACTGGTAAAAAAACCACCATTGCTGATTAAAAACTATCTGATGTGACCCAGGCAGAAATCATGTTCACAGACGAGGTAATGTATTAAAGTTTTGTTAATGTTACGTTAAGTAACATTCTGACTTCTGTCCTTACTCTCTGACGTGTCCTGATGTATCCTATGCAGCGTGTAGGAAAGGCACCATTACCTTGAATAAATTAAATCTCCCTGGGTTTAAACATTGTTGGAAACATTTGAGATAATGTAAGTACACAACCCAACAAAATATACAAGATATGTGGATATAATGACTAAGTGGGTAAAGACAAATATTAAGACAACGCTAAGGTCATATCCTGATATAATGATACGATAAGATGATATCAGTTTTCATATCATATCCAGTTGGCGATTTGAGGGTGGATGTCATCCCCCTTATTAGCAAAATGACCAGAAAACATCCCCCTCATAATCCTGCCATTTCTCCTCTCAACCACCTCAATCACCTCGTAGCAGACAGAGGAGCTGAATATGATAATCTAATCTGCCTGACGCATTGATCATTTATTTGACTGAGGTTTGTGCAAATTTTAATCTTTGGCCCTGACCATGGCTCTGAAATATCGGCAGCCTACAGAGCTGTGTATTGATAAATCCATAGTGCTGTCTGTGGTGCTGAAGTAGCCGACATATCTTTTTTTTTTTTCAGTTGCACCCTTTTCTGTCATTACCATCCTCCTGTCAGTTTCATCTGTACTGTTCTTTAAACTATAGAGCTACAGGGAAGAACCAAAAGAGTCGCTCATGAGTCAGTTTTGTAGTTCGTGAACAAAACGAACCATGTTACTTAAAAGAACCGGTCTCACCATTAGGGAACTCCAATTGCCCCACCCTGTTCAAAACACACAAATTGCCTATTGTCAGTATAAATATATCAATATTTTGCCCAGCACTTGATGACAGCAACCAACCCAAGCTGTTCCTCAGAAGATACAGTAAAAGAAGCAAAAATACATGAATATGAAGTTGAAGAAATCCCTGGGCTTCAAAGCCTTCCTACAAAATGTGCAGGTACTGTTATACAGACACTGCATCCATCATTTTCTCTGTGGTCCCATTGAAAAGTGTTCGGGCAGCCCCACCAGGTGGCGCAACAACCACTGACATTCACTCCATCTCTTTCAACATAACATGACATAACATGACATCTGATGAAAATATGCAAAAGCTGGAATAATGTGGTTTAGCCAGTTTGGCCTTTGCATGAATCTCACACAACCGTGGCTTTTTAACGTCTGTTTTGCATTCTGCGGACTGAACTAAGGTCGGCTGTTTTTGAGTTTTCTTTTGCTTACATTTGGCAGCCCAAACTTTCACTTTAAGAAGGCGCGTCTACGCTGCAGTGTAGTGTGTTTATTACAATCCTTAAAGTGGCACATGGAAACCATAGCTGATTCCTACATGCCACATATCGAGACCTACAGATCCTCTCTGTTCAGTGTGCTTTGGAGAAACTGATCCACGGAGTGTATTCCTGTAGACAGTCTGACTATTTTTACATCTGTGTCGGCGGCAGCACCTTCAGTGTATGCGGCAGCGTGAGGAGCTCCTCACCGCCGAGGCGCGCAGCACGGCGAGCCGAGCCGAGCCGAAGGAAGGATCGGCGGACTCAGACACACTGCTGGTGGTGGGCTCTGGTGGAAATTAAGACGAGGCATGAAACAGTGACCGGTAGAGCCGACAGTCAAAGGTGAAGCACATCGGGACGTGAGGGAAATGGAAGCACCGCCGGGGACGAGCTGCTGTGAGCGCACCTTGTTGGCTAAACGGGAGTAACCGAGCCGTGAAACGGACAGGCTGGGATGGCAGCATCCAGTAACTCAAGCCTCTCAGGTTCATCAGTGTCCTCTGGTAAGTAAGAGTTCACATAACATACAATCAAATAATAATTATTATTATTATAATAACCATAATAATCATAAAGAATAAGACGCTCCTTTTAGGGGATTTTGCTTGTCTTGGTGCTTTTAAGTGCATGCCTTTATTTGGCTTCAATTAGAGCTGCGATTAGTTAATCAACCAATTAGCTGTCAGGTATTACATGAATCGCCAACTATTTTAATAATCAGTTAATTGAGTAATTGAGTAATTTTTTTAAGTCAAAATATTTTCTGGTTTGTTTACTCTCTGTGACAGCAAACTAAATATTTTTGGGTGGCAGACGAAACAAGACATTTGATGACATCATATTGGGCTTTGGGAAACACTGATCAACATTTTTCACCATTTTCTGACATGTTATAGACAAAATAAGGAGGGCTGTGTATTGGCAAGATTGTGGTGATAGGATATGTATTGCGATACAAGGGTTACATTTCAATATATTGCGATATATTGCCATTCTATAAGCAAGGTGGTATATTGTGACTGTTAAATCAAATTTTAAGAAAACTGTCAGTATGAACAACACACCACCATATGCATAAAATTTGAGTTAAAAAAAATCTACTGCCATCAATCTTTGCATGTATCACAATATCACGGTGGTGTTTTTGAGAATCGATACAGTGTCCGAAAACGTGATTCCTAAGTATGTCGATAGTGTGTATTGATTCTTACACTCCTAAAAACAGCTAATTGATTATCAAAAAATTGAAAATTATAGGCTTATTAATCAGTAATGAAAATAGTAGTTGATTGCAGGCTGCTTCAGTCCAATTTTTTTCATTATCTTGTCTAAAGTTATCCCTAACATATGCTCGCCAACAGCAAACATCTTCATATATCTTCATCTGCATCTCACATGTGCTTGTTAAACATAAAACAAACATATTATTTCTGTGGCTTTCAGTGACAGATGTGATTTAGGATTAATGCTAAGTGAAAAGCATCACCATGTGTTGCATCTGGATGCAGTGGTGGAAACATTACAGGGAAAAAAGGGCACCTTTCGCGTGCAGAGGGATTATAAGGTTGTGTGAGATGCAGTCACTCTGACGTTGGGTTTGGATGTTATCATTAGATTGCCAATCATCTCCATAATTCCCTGACTGACTTTCCACTTGGCTGGCTTCAAGGATTATCTTTGGCTTGTGTAGTCTACCATTTTCCCAGATGCAGCCAGCACCAGGCTGGGACTTTTACTGACATTGTAAAATAAAAAAAATCCTAATATGCTATGCTTCAGTGACATAATACAGTTCATGTGCACAAAACTCCAATCAGATCTCCTATGCATATGATGAGGTACAGTTCAGTGAGTAGCACCTATTATATTTGTAAAAGTTTCAATTTCAGGGTTCAATTTTCACAGAGTGAGAACAGAAAGTGGGTTAGCAGCTGTTCAAACAGTCCCAGCATGATATAGCAGCTCCATGCTTGTCTCAGTGTATATCCCATTATGTGTTGATAAAGCGCGCTGCTTGTGTTTGCCAGGGTATAAAGTACAAACTCCACTATCACAGAGCTGTTTGATGTGGAAGCCCCACCAACAACCAGAGGCGTGTGTGACAAGGGGAGGAGAGGCTGTTTATAATACCAGGCTCAGTACTTTGGTTTATGTTTGTTGTTTCCACCTATATTTTAGATATCAATTGAAGTTTGTATGGTAAAACTATAAGTAGGATTGGGCATCAAGAAGTGATTTCAAATGAGAATCAGTTCCAAAATTGACCCTTTTTAAGTCCCATCCCCTTTTGTTCTATGCTCCAATCCAGTGGAGCAATCTTAGTAGCTCGGCCAACTTTGTCCTTTCCTGTTTCCTTCACAAAGATTTGTGCTAGGCTCAGCTATGCTGAAAGGAAAACCAAATTTTGAAGATGGTTAAAAAATGTTGCTGGGGGACCTGTAAAACTGACATATAATAACATATTAAGTTAGCTAATGTTAGCAAAACACTAGCCAACTAGCTACCTAATCAACATCAATCATTAGGTAGCTAGTTAGCTCATGTTTTGCTAACATGAACTAACTTAAGATGTGGCCCTATATGTTACTTTTACAGGAAAAGGAGAAAGTTGACCGAGGTACCAGGTTTGCTCAGCTGTTTCCACTAGTTTCAAATTAAACCATGTACTGTAAACACCTATATTGTGAGTTTTGGATTATAGAGAGCTTAAGTCACGCCCCTTCCGGTTGTCAACCATGGGACCTAACTTAGGAAAAAATTAGTTGTAGAGTTGTAGAGAAAATTTTTTTTTGATCCAGTTTGAATTGTGCCAAGAATCCACAATGTTTGTCAATTTAAAAGATAATTTTGCATGCCAAGAAAGTCGCAGTTTGTCGTAAGACTGTTTAAGTGTTACTCTGTGAAGATACATAATTAGAAAGACTACACACCCACCAGAGGCGTTCGTGACATCATGAATTTCTCCCTCCAGAATCTTACATCGGCTGCTGAAGCTACGATGCCTGTGTGTTTTCGTACCAGAAGGGGCGTGACAGTGCCTCCCCTATCTGTGTGCGGCACTTGATGCTGAGACACAAATAATATTTTGATCCCATTTGAATCATGCCACAAATTACACATATGATGTCTGTGAATTTGAAAGATAATGTTACAGGTCAAGAAAGTCGCAATTTGTGGTGGGTTTGTCATAGTTTAGCTTTGGGTGAAACCACTCAGTGAACTATGTCTCTTGTCTCACACAACATACAGTACGTCACCAACAACCACCATCACTGTCCCTTGTAATGTTATCTTAAGTGTAATGTTTTATCTAGTGACTCCTGGTCCTTTTATCAGTCAGGAAGAGAAAGAACAAGTAAAACAAATCGGACTGCATCCCAGTATGAATACACACAAGCATCGTAGCCTCAGTAGCTAACATTATTTTTTGGAGTGAGAAAGTCAGTGTCTTCACTACCATGACTTCTGGTCTGGGGGCGCAGACTTTAATTACGACATCTCATGGGACAAACCAGAAAGGGAGAGACTTTGCTTCTCTATTCTCAGTTTACCTTCTTAGTTTAGTTGTGCTAAGTGGCTTGGCTCGCAGGTGAATAGCATGAATTGTGTGACTTGTAAGAATCACCTCACCCCAACTTAGCTAATGCTATGCTACAAAATGCCTTACAAGGACAGGATACCCCTCTTTTGTAAGAGTAAAGTAGCCCAAGTAAGCCCAAAATATTCAAGAAACTAGAAAAGAGACCACCGTTGTTATGGTTATCCAGCTAACATTAGCTTAGCTCAGTTTTGACTGATTGGGACATATATCTATGGTAATTTCACACAACTCTGCTGTGAAGAATGCCCGAGGACACTCGACGAATCAGATTCGAGAGTTGTTAAGAACCAAAATCAATAAGCAGAATTCAGATCATTAAAATCGAAATGATATCCAACCCCACGCATAATTTACACATTAATAGAACATTGCATGGTGAAGCTATAAGTTTATTACAGGGTGAGGACATTGTATAGTATTCACAGTGTTTGTTTTACTTCCTTACTTTCTCTGCGTCCCAAGCACACCACACAGCAGGGTCACATTTCCCAAGGTAGTGCCCAATGGGAGGGACAGACAGTCGTTTCCAAGCTGATATAGCCTGGGGCAACCACATGCTTCACAAAGCATTATCTCATGTGTGCGTTTCAGAAAGCAACGGGTTTACTGTTTGACCGCTGCTGCTTTAAGAGGAAAGTCTTTTCTTTCTGTGGCATTGGAGGGTTGTCATTACTGTTGGGCTCTCAATATAATTATCAGAGGTTACAAGCTGCGCTGCTGCCAGGGATAGAGTGGTTGTCACAAGGGTATTATTATTTTCATGCGGAGCTCTTTGGCAGTCAGACACAACATTTGAATAATCTTGTCTATGAGGCATATGACTCAAAAATGAATCTCAGCTCAATTTCTGCTCCATATTAGGTCGTCTGCTCTGGCTGCAAACAAAGTGCTCTTGGTGTAGTTATTTCATCTGCGTCCAGTGATAAATCTATCTAGGAATCTTGTTTGAAGGCTGTTGTTTCGGGAATGAGTGTGCAAATAAATCAGTCCAAGTGTCACTTATGGCAGCTTTTTGTGCAGAGTCCTGATCTATGATAGTGGTAATTATATTATGGGAGCAAACATTGAATTACTTATGCACTCCCTGCTTTTGTTATTGACATAAAGGAACAGTGGTATGTAGACGTGGGACCGGATATCAGACTCACAGGATTGATATGTGTTTCGATTTTAATTCCACAACCCATGTGGGTATTTGGAAATACTATGCTAAGCAGTGCGGATTAACAGATAAATAGTGCTTTTCACATCTACTCTGCATTCGCATTTAATACACGGAAAACAGGTTGCAGGTTCAAGCTTGAAAATACAGCTAGAATGAAGACATGTACAAGAAACCTCACTCAAGGTGCAATAAACCAGCAAAGAAATAACAATTACCAAAATAAGCTACCGTGTTCTGAACAAACATTACTATCACATGATAAACAGTATCAAAAAGTAAGATTTACATTTTGGAACATATAATAGCAAACTTAAACAATGCAACACAGGAAATGAGGGCCATCGCTCAGCACTGTCTGCAGCACTGTCTGCAGCACATGTGAATGTCACAAGGTGTAATCCTAAAGCATTCCTCAATAGTTGAAGGATGCCAAGTTACATTACAGAAACTAAACAAGCTTTCCAGATTAGGGATGATAAACAGAACTTTGTTAACACTGACAAACACAGACAAATTTTCACCACCAAATTGAAGTTCAGTTTCAGCCTCATGTAATCTTACACATAACACCAAAAGTAGTAATAATGATTATCATCACCTAGAAAAAAAGAGTGCTGCTATTGGTATAGTATCAATATTGACAGATATCCAAATTCAGGTAAAGGAATCAGATCAGAACTTTCAAAAAAAGGATTGCTGAATCTCTAATGGTATGTGCACAAACCTCCTTAAAATGTGTGGACTGCATTATATACACACAGTCCATAACTGCAGCCTTAATACACAGGTGAAAAATAGTATCCTAAATTTTGAGGCCAGTCATAATAAGGTAACAGACAAACTGAAAGGATTGCAACATGATTGCAGCATGTGTGTTGCAATCTCCTCCTTTCCCTGGAAAGATATTTTCTGGCTATTCGTCTAGATCAGGGAGATTCCTACACATTCTTGGCACGGGCGGGCATGGAAGCATGTACTGTACCAGCAGCACACCATTCGCAAGAGACGGCTCCAGGAAATAAAGCTTTGAAAATAAATTGAGGGATAGAGCATGAAAGTATGCCTTTAGCTCCAGGCCTTAAATGACAAAATTGGTCAGGGAGGCAGAATTACAGCCATGTATTACAGAGAGGCTGTCTGCTCAACACGATCCTGCACATGTTTCTGCTGAATGAACACTGCAGTTCACCTCAAAATCTTTCCACCACATCTATTTCTTGTCCTTACTAGTGTAATTCATGTAGGACTGGATTTGTGTCATTGGCTTACTGAAATGAGCTAAATGTTTTACAGCAACAGCGAGGGGGGAGCTCCAGTTCTGCTTGTACATGTCCCAGTAGTCAATCCTGTATTAATTACAACAATACTGACTTTCCCAATGGCAGACACAAAGAAATGTCAGAACAGATTAATAAAAAAATCACTTTACCCTCATTTTAACTCACCAGCAAAATGTACAGTTTCACTGAGGGTGACTGGCCCAGTAGTACACAAACACACTCCAAAGCGGCACCCACATACCTGTCACATATTATCTGGTCAGCACTAACGCCATGTTGAAATGCTTGTTTTGGACCAGTGTAATACACAGATGGTCTCCCTGCTGCAGTTCTGCTGTATCCCACTGACACGATAGAGTGTGTGTGTGTGTGGGTGTGTGTGTGTGTGTGTGTGTGTGTGTGTGTCTTTGTGTGTGCATCTGTGAAGGTTTGCATGTATCTGTAGCGTTGCATTCAGAGTCCTATTCCAGAATGTGTTATGTCTGTATGTCTGTCATTTATGTATGTGAATAATATGGGCTATAAATTAAAATGAAAAAAAAGATCAATCATTCAGCAAGGGGTTATGAAGTAATTATTTGAAATTCCTTTTTTATGTCTACTTTATCAAATGACCAGATCAATTCAAGTTTACTTCCACAGCCAAGCTTAATCATATTTGCAGACCTAGGGTCTTTAGAGAATAATGTTTTGAAACAATAAATCAGTCAAAATAATTTATTTATAGGGCATATTTATATACAACGAATGATCAAAGTGCTTTACAGATAGATTAAATTATAGGACTGTTAAACTGATGAATACAATTAAACGAAAACACAGGACTGATCAAATACAAGCATAGACATAAATAGGAAACAGTGATATAACAGGATAAACAAGATATAAGTAAATAAATAAAAGCACAGGATGTCTTAATAACATGATGACACAAAGAGCACTGCACAAACAACAAATAAAATACAAATAAATTAAAAACAGAGTGTGGTCAGGCGTGTCTTCATGATATCAGTTAAGAGGCTAAAGAAAACACATGGTCTTTTGACCGGTTTTGAAGATACAGTATCAATGGAGGGGTACATCTGATTGTTAGTGGCAAACTATTCTGGCCTGAGAACCAGACAAATCTGCCGATCTCATGTTTTCATTTGCTCTGGCAGATATGTCTGACACCTCCTCCATTCAGACAGAAGTCCACCAGCCTTGGATCCAATTGGGCCAATCACAACCATTTATTTAATTTGGGGTGGGTTCTGTATGATGATTGACAGAGGAGCATCACAGGTCCATAATTGAAAAGTCTCATGTCATATGTTTCGCTACTCTGATTGGTTGTAAGTCTATCCAATTGCATCCACTCAACAAGTCTGTCCAGCGCAACCTCAGCCTCCCAAAATTTTGATCAAACTGTGAAACTAGGCAGTGCTGATCAATTATCAATCAAGATTCCTTTATTGCATTCCTCCCTCAAATGTTTTCAGAAACCTACGTATTTTAGTACACTGTTTAGCTGTAATATGAGAAATATTGCAACCAGGCAGCCGCTGTTTTGTGCCCTGCTGGAAATATTACATCACAGGTTATGCACTGCTACATCGCATGTTTAGTTGCTCTGATTGGTTGCAGGTCTGCCCAGTTGCATTCAAAGGCATTTAGTCCTGTGCATGTTTATAATACCCCTTGGAAATAGAAAATGTACTAAGAAGTTCCAGACTAATTCACATTTGCACACATAATCCACCGTCCAACCTGAGGCAAAATTGTATAAAATAGCACATCCACAGAGGTTTTGGCAGGTAGGGTCCCTGCTTCTAGGACATCTAAGGATTAACATTTGGGACACAAGTCAGTGTAGTGTAGTCATCTAAATTATCCAAGTAATTCAATTTTTTATCAAACTAACAGCAGCTGAAGTTTGTTTTGCACTTTTTCTGAGTGGCTTGTTCAGTACCAGCAGAGCAGAGGAAAATTTGCTTCACTACCACAGTAAAAATGCTGCAGTGAAATATGTGGCACATCAATACCAACTTATTCATTGTCATTACTGCTTCATCAAGGTCACAATAACACTGATTCTTGGGATCAGGGTCACCAGAGGAGACTGGGATCACAAAGTATGTCATTATTGCCTGGCACACTCAGCCTGAAATGAAAAAAGATTGGAATCGCACCACCAATATAAACAAAGACCCCAAATTCGTTCACCTTCTGCCACTCAGACAGATGAGTGGATGCGCATAGACCCGAGGAACATGGGATATAGAACTGAAACAGGACCTCCCTGGTCTTATGCTTCTCCATAAGGTGACCCATTACCCCTTGAGTAGCCCTTAAGACTGGCGAGGTGATGGTGAAAACAATCAGGTTTTAAGATGTCTGTGTTTTGATTTAGACCTCTTCTTTTCAGCTGCGAGGATAAATGTGTTGCAGGCATCTTGCAGTTAGACAGCACAGATGATATGTGAGGGCTGTGAAACTTGCTGTAAGGCTGTATTTTACATATTTGCAGATGCACCTTGAAGTCACATCCAGTATTAATTAGTAAGCAGTATAGGGAGTAGACGATAGATGTTTTATCACTGAGGACTCCAGCATGGAATGGATCTTGTTTTGATCCAGCGTATGAGTATCAAATGCCCATACAGTAATTCAATTTCTGACTGTAGTATTAATGGAGGATTTCACCACTAATTATCTCCAATCTATCCTGGTGCTTCAGTCTTATAAAATAGAATAATCACCTTTCCCTTTTCTGAAATCTAGGTTGTTAGAAAGAAAAATCCCTTGTCTCAAACTCAAAAATCCTGTCCTATGGTACATCAATATGCCAAATATTTCAGGTTTTCAAGTGCAAACTCTGAGCACGATCCCACCCGTCTGTTATCTGCCTGTAAAGAGAGTGAGCACTTCTTCATGCCTGACAAATGTGCAGACATAACAGACTCTGCATACATCAAGCAATCAATGTCTGTCGGTTGTTGGCAAAAGGCAAGTGAAACATGATCAGTTCTGTATTACCTTTGTACTTACTGTTTAACTATCCATATGCAGCAAATTAACCCCTTAGAAATGACATGTTATTACATCACCAGCCATGTAATATGAAAGTAGTCAAGTACATTGTCTGCTGATATTTGTTGTTTTTGTGGGTTTTTTTGGCAGTAAAGCTACAGCTGACTCGGTTTTTAAGTCAAAATGAAACTATTTGATTTGTTATGTAACCTTAAATTGTCTAGTGGGGAGTTTTATTTAGATTTGACGTCATTCTGCACTGACAGCTTTATATCTTCTCTGTTGACATCTGCCTTTTTCCACTAAAAACACTCTGAGTTTACATCAGTGATGTTTGGTGCAGACACGCAGTCAAGGTTGATTGACAGTGCCTCCCAGATGTCAAACTTTTTATGCAAAGATGTTGACTATATTATCATGACTGTCTTGTTGCTCCTTTTTGCATTCAACCAAATACAGATTTTAAAAATGCAGCTTGAAATTTTAATTCAATTTCATTTACACTTTACCTTTCTATTCTGAATTAAATTATCTGTTTATATGTTCTAATTTGATTTTGTTCTGCTGGCCTGTATTGTATGATGAGAAATAAATGACCTTGATAATATTAGTGATATTGAACACTATTTTGCACAGATCATGAAATGCTCCAAACTTGTTGAGCTGTTGTCAACCAAGTGCTCATTTAAACTCAACACAAGTTATTGTTTTATGTGCTGAAGTTTTTTTTTTTTTTTTTTTTCCTGCATGCACAGACTCTAGAGCACGACATTTATCTGAGGATAAAAGTCTTAGGCGAGCTTGATCTTCATTCATCACATATTCTCTTTGTCACCAGAGCAAACAGCCGCCAGTAATTATTTTATTGAATGCCTCTGACTGGTGAGTAATGGAGGGCAACACAATTAATAGCTGTTTCTTCGGGGTAAGAACCCTCTGGCTGCTCCAGAATTTTAAATTCTCCCTGATCATCAGACACTGCACAGAACTCTGAGCTACTTATAAAATCTTTTTGATGTTCGTTTTCTGTGTGTGTCTATGTGCGTGTATGTTTTTGCATGTGCGTGGGTATGTACAATGTAGCCTGATGTATTTGCGTGCACATGTGTGTATGTTTGTGCGAGTGTGTGCCAGTTTTTGCATCAGAATCAACCCTTAAGAGCTCCCTTTTCTGAGCTGAAGTGGCTACAGAATTCCAGACTGAAATGCCATTCGTCATTAAAAAGAATCAGATTGAAAGGAGAATACTTGGCAGCTGACCAGATGAAATCACATTCTTTAAACAAGCCGCAGTGGAATAAATCTTTCAGACTGTTGCCAGTGCAATACAGTGACAAAGCTCCAGCGTTAGGACAATACATTTTCCAAGGCAGCTTGGCCACACACCAGCAAATGGAGCCTGAAGCAAATTTATTTGTATTTGAAGGCAGACATTCTGTGGAGGGTTTTAGGAACAACATTTACACTCAAACAGCCACTTCTCGGTCGAGCTGCTTTTTCATCATTTACATAATTATTCAGCATTTGCTCACATTTACCTATCTCGTCTCTCCTGTGTAATTAATTCAGGCCTTTTACAAGTAACCATGCTATTATGATGAGGAGCAATGATGAGCTTTTTGGTACTTTTGATAACCAGCCTCCAGTCAGACTCCTGCTGCAGCGAACAGAGAAAAGATTTGCCTATTCTTAATGTGCCGTCATTTAAACATATATATATAGCACAAGAATATGCAGAGTCTTTATGCACCAAGAGAATTCTGTAATGCGATTTTAACAATGATGACATTTATGTGGGTCGGTTTCACAATTTCTCTCTGTGCCTCAGTGCCCGCATCCAACAAGTGCTCACTGGTTTTCACACCCTCTCAGGTGTGTTTCATCTCTGTCCCGCAGGGTGTGGCGTTGATCTGCTGATGAGTGCAGAGGAATGTTTTAAATGAACAACATGTATCTTCTGGACCAACATGATTCATTATTAACACAGTCATTTGAGTCTTTCAGCAGTGTTGCTGGGAATTTAATGAGAGATATTACACTAAACATCTGAGAGGCAGATGAATCATTTAATGCAATAGCATTATAACAGTCTAAAGCTATGGACTGCTATGACTGATACTGTATGATTGGGTCGTGACAATGTTTACGCCTGGCATTAACATGCATATTGGGTGATTTAATCACAAGTGGACAGCTCTGAGTGTGTTGGTTCACATCTGGCATTAGTATGTGTCTTAACATGTCTCGAGTGATCAGATCTCTCTTCCAAGCTCTATATGCCAATAAACATGCAGCTACATAATTTCTGTTTGCAAAGATAAAATGTGTTGTTTTTAACCAGCAGCTCAACAGTCGTAGCCAAAATGCCATGCAACATGCAAATAAGCAGCCTATACTAGTTACTGTTCACTGTATTTATAAAATTTTACACGTTCACCATCAACACAATGTTGTTTTCTTTCAGAAGTATAGTGAAAATGGTGAAATCAGTTGAAACATTGTGTTCAAATATCTCGCTGTTAAATGCTGGTAGGGAGACACCAAACTATGATGCTATGTTGCAACAAACTAACAATGTTTTTTGCAAGGAAGAAATAACTTTATGTATTACATTTAATGCAGAATTTACAAGAAGACACAAATGATTAAGAATTTACTGTAACCTTTTGTGTTTCTCCTCACCAACAACCCTCAAAATTGCATATTTTTTTAAAGGGAGTCTGGGCATATTGCATTTACTAGTTAAATAGTGAAATCAGTTGAAACACACTGTGTTCTCAAACATGCTGCTTATCTTGTCACGTATGGAGCCCACATTACCATTTCTGTTGTATTTCCATTTGTGTGAACTGTGAATTTTAAATTCAACTTCTGATTTGAATTTTCAGATCTCAGTGTGTCCTCAATGTATCTTGGGTGCTTTCACACCTGTGTGTAGAGCTGTCCACTTGTGATTGGATCACCCAAGACATCTAACAGACATACTGGCATACTGAAAATGCAGAACTTTTGCAGTGCAATGACTTTTAGATATGCAATAAAATGTTTCTGTAAAAGGCTTAAAATCTATTAAAAATTGCCCAAATACAATCAATAGCAACAAATTATTACAATAATTTAAATGTTGTTAAAAGTATTATTACTATCCGTTGTACTATGTTTTAACAGATGAGTTAAAGATATTGTGATCTATACGCTCATATTATCTGTAAATTAATATAATTCTAGATTTGATGCAGCAGCAACATTATTTGACTGTGACGGTTCAAACTTGACCTTGGAAAGTTTCACATAAAAATTCTCAAACGAGGTCCAATTTATTTGTTGTTTCCAAAGCTTCTAACCACATCTCTTGTCCTTTCTCAACATATGAAGTTGCTGTGGTGTGAGATGTGGATCATTACTGTATTATAAGTAAAAATATGCCACACCATTTGTGTCATAACAAAGGCCAGACATTATATTACATTAATGGCACTGTAGTACAGTAGCATATTTTGCCACATTTTTCACTCATTTAGTGACGCATTTTATTACAAGTCATTACTTTACCCAGCAGGTACTATAGTAAATTACCAGTTGCTACAGGGCATTTACTTCATCACCTCTCTAACTCTTCTCAAGCTAATATAACAGCACACTCCATCATATATTCCAGAAATGTGTTCACATAATCATAAATCAGCCACCACATTTCCCAGAGGAAAGTCCTCCTGCTGTGGGTGGTGGCGAGATCTAAATTGTATTTACGTACATTAATCGTGATTGGTGTGTTTGTACTCTTATCTCAGAATAGAGGTGTCATGCCGGCGGGTAATATAGATCAGGTGTGTGGCGTCACAATGTTTAGCGAAACAAGCCGACATCTGTATCGATTGTCCTTGAAGTGGAGACACTGATTAGAAGTGTATTCACTGGTGCATCTCGAGAGGCAGCTGCACAGTGTGAAGCCATATGCATAATTATAACAGAGAGATAAACAACAGTGACATAACCATGGTGAAGGGCTCACACTCAGTCCACTGGGAAAGAGACAGAAATGGAGATTTTAATGAGAGAAAACAGGACACAGTCTCCCAACACCACTGACAGAAACCTGCTTTATTTTTGTGTTTTACAGACCCTGAGGATTACCAACCACCCATATGGAAGTCCTACTGTGAGTAATGAATTCATTTTATATAATGATCATCAGTTTTAACCCCACATTGACCTTTAATGTGTTTCATTAAATATCTTCACATGTATTTCTGATTTATAAATAAAAAAGAGATGTTTTTTCTATACCTGGAGGAATTGGGTTTTGTTGTACATGGCACAATTAGAGACACTGCAGGTTCCGAAAAGGCAACACACACGTACAAAAGCTGCACACTCAAAAAACACACTCGCCCACACAACACATTCATGCATGCACAAATGCAAAGCAGCGGATTCCTGATCTCTGAGTAAAATAGGTTACCATCACCGGGGAAAATAAGATTTTCTACCTGCAAAGAGGCTCAGCTGAAATGGGGTCCTCACTTAGAACACCCACCTCATTATACAATGTTTTTGCCATGTGGGAGGAAATGGGTTGAGTCCTCGGAATATAGAGCACAAATCTTTTCAGCTAGAAAACTGTGTCTGTCCTTAAAATGATTGCAGTTTAACCAATTACAATTTATAGCTTTTATATCAGGGATGCAACATGTTTCAAACAAGTTGGGACAGGGGAAACAGAAGACTGGGAAAGTTGTGGAATGCTCAAAAAAAATCTGTTTGGTAATCAGGTAGACTGGTAACAGGGGCATCCTCAAAAGGCTCAGTCATTCACAAGCATGCAAGCATGGAGGGGGCGAGGTTCACCACTTTATGAAAAACTGCATGGACAAATAGTCCAACAGTTTAAGAACAACATTTATTAACACAAGTTAACATTCTTCCGTGCATAAAGAAAGACATATATCAACAACATGCAGAAATGCTGCGGACTTCTCTGAGGCCCAAGCTCATCTGAGATGAATTGATAGAAAGTGGATAAGTGTGCTGTCTACATTTTGGATTGTTTTCGGAAATCATGGACATTGTGACCTCTGGGCTAGAGAGGAGGAGAACCATCCAGAATCTGTGATGGTATGGAGGTTTATTAGTGCCCAAGGCTCCATTAATAGTGAAAGGTACATAAAGGTTTTGGAGCAACCGATGCTGCCATCCACACATCTTTTTCAGGACATTCCTACTTATTTCAGCGAGACAATACCAAGACATATTCTGCATGTGTTACAATGGCATGGCTTTATAGTAAAAGAGTTCAAGTACTGGACTGACCTGCCTGCAGTCCAGACGTGTCTCCCATTGAAAATGTGTGGCGCATTATGAAGCGCAAAATACACAGACCCCAGACTGTTCAGCCCCTCAAGTTGTATATCAAGCAAGAATGAGAAAGAATTTCACTTTCAAAACTTCAACAATTAGTGCCCCAAAGTTAGAATTAGCACCAGTTCCCAAATGCTTACAGAGTGTTGTGAAAGGTTTTTGCAGATCGCTGCATTCTGTTTTAATATATGATTTACAAGATGTCCCAACTTTTTTGGAACTGGAGTTGTACGTTAGCCAGTTAAGAGGCAGGAGAAGATTTTCTGTGCAATATTTGTTATATTTTGTGGTTATTATAGTGGAAACACTACCACTTTTGTCCACAGGAGCCCCCAAAATCAACAAAATATAAAAATTTCTTGTAGTAGCTTTAATAATTAGTAAGATACAAAATGCACATCGTGTTCTCAGTTCAAGTTTTATTTAAATAATTCTAGTGACACATTAGTTAGGTGAAACATGAATTTATGAAGCACAAACAAGTCAATCTAACAGAATAGTAAAACAATAAGGCTCTCATACGCTGTCCCTATTCAACAAATGGCTCTGCCAAAAAAACAATATCAAATGGGATGCAAATACTGCCATTTTTAGATGAACAAGTCAAACCAAATCGCAAGAAAACCTGTGAGCTCCTGAGGAATGGTGCCTAAAACATACATTATCGGTCAATAAATTCTTTCGTTAAATTCATTATTAATGGTGATTAATCGATGAATAATATAATCATTAACATGCTTATTTTAGATATATTTCTCCTGTAGTTAAATGTGTCCTGTAAATTTTTTAATTATGTCGTTTTTATGAACTCTCCCATCTTCTCCTGACTCCACTGGTCCTCTGCTGAGGTATTTTTAGAGCTCACTGTGTCACAGGAATGGATGATGTCCAGATCTTGCTGGTTGGCTTAAGTCAGCCTGACAAAACATGAAAATTCACAGTCAGGAGTCTTCCTTCGCCTGCCTGGAGAATCTGCTGCAGTGAAGACTTAGCTCAACCGCACACAGCAATGTCTCTGCCTTTGTGCTGGTTGTTAGAAATGAGGACACCACTGTTGTATTCTTCAGTTCTCATCCACATTTCACAAGGTTATAGACTGCCAAAGCAAGTGCATCACAGTATGAAACAGTAAAGACTGTTATTCTGTTATTATTGCAGGATTTTAATATAGAGTCTGGTTTGGAAATGTGGCAGTTTGTCAAATAAAAGAGAAACTTCAGCTCTAGACACATGAAGGATTAGAGATTGGTTATGAAGAAAGGAACCACTTTCAGCTGCTGATTCTTCTGTTGTGGTAATATTTCTGTCCTGAAAGACATCCCATTCTGCAGAAACTGCAGCAGCGCTTTGGCTCCTCTCACTTTTTAATCACTAATTGTAATGTACTGGTTCTGTGGGGCTGCTGAGGTGTTTGTGGTGATTACTCTGCCTGCCGCAAATCCCTCAATTCCATTTTCACTTTGCTTCACTGATTTTACTTCAAGTTCTCTGAAATACTTTAAGTACTAATACAGAGACGCTTGGATTTGCAGTGTGTGGGTTAAGTAAGTAAGTAAGTGTGCAGTAGGTCTTTGGGTTTTCCAGTCAAAAGGAATATTGTGTACACATTTAGTGCACATTAGGTAAATGCACAACAGGTCTTAATTCACACAAATGGATAGCAGATATATGGCTCCTGTCATGTAAACCACTGACTGTTCAGCCTTATAAGCTAATGGCTCCCTCTGTACCTTGTTACCTTGCAATGAGTCAGCTATGGTCAGAAGCTGGACTAAAGGCTCTTAAGTGGAGATATTATTTTATATGAGCAGTGGAGTCCAGTGTATGACAGCCACACATCTTTGTTTAGTTTCTTTAGCTCAATTTATCCATCTCGATTGTTTTGATGAGTTGAAGTGTTTTGGACATATCAGCCAAAGAGATGTCTCCCTTCTCTGGAGTGTAAGGGAACTAAATGGCACTGAACTTGTGGTGTTCAAAGTGCTAAAAAATATATTTGAAAAACTTAACAGCAATGTCTCATTTTAGAAATCATGACCCGGTTATCAAGTAGGGCTGTAGTCAACCAAAGAAAATCGACTGAAATTCTGCCTACTGTTCAACCAATCAATTGGTCGATGGGAAAAGAAAAACTTCAGGCTATTTCTAAATCAATTAAATCTCAGTGCACACTGCCTGGTAGTCTACCGAATTACACCCGCCAACGGTATCACTGCACAGAAGGGAGAGTGGATTATCTTGAGTAACTGCGCTATAATTGCTGTTGAATTTTTTCAGTGTATTGTTTTGGTGCTTTGAACTCCACAAATCAAGTGCCATTTAGTCCCATTATATCGGAGAAAGGGCAGATATCTCTATGGCTGGTATTTCCAAAACTCAAGTTGCAATTGACACCAAAACTATCTAGAAAGAAAAATAGCACTACAGGGAAGAAGGAAAATAGGTGTTTTTGGTTTTGGGGTACCGTCCCTGTAAGTGTGCATCAAGTTGTTATTTTGGTAACGGATCTATAATATGTACGTAATTACAACTTGCACTGAGCTGTGTACATAGCTCCGAGGGGCAGAGGGCCTTAATTTACATCCATGTGTTTCTCCAACAGTGTACCAGCTACAGCAGGAAGCCCCGAGACCAAAGAGGATCACATGTCCTCAGGAGGTCAGTACATCTATAAATCTGTACACAATAGGCCACTGTACAGGGCTGAAGTGATTAAATGTATATTTTTATTAACCATTTAGTATGTAAAGTACGACACAGTAATAGCAAATGCCAAAATCAACACAAAAAACCTATAACACGTCACATTTGAGAGGGTGGAAACAGCATGTTTGGTTTTTTAATTGAATATTGCCTAAAGAGTTTATTGATTATTCAGAGTCTTAGATGAAAAGCTAGATGCAAGAAAAGTGAACATAAAAATTATTTTTCTTTCTTTTCTTTCTTTCTTTCTTTCTTTCTTTCTTTCTTTCTTTCTTTCTTCTTTTCTTTCTTTCTTTCTTTCTTTCTTTCTTTCTTTCTTTCTTTCTTTCTTTCTTTCTTTCTTTCTTTTTTTTTCTTTTTTCTTTCTTTTTTCTTTCTTTTCTTTCTTTCTTTCTTTCTGTGTTTCGACCACCTGTTGGCCCCATTTATTTCTTTTTAAAGACGAGAGTTTTTCCCCCTTGATTCAAAAACCACTCTAGCAGACTGCAGCCACACTATGTCTTGCAAACTCAGTTTTCACTCTGGAAAACATTCACTGAGTAATGATTGAGCCTGGCAGCTGGAGGCTAGACCAATCAGTAATCCATGGAGAGTGACTTGCTACTGCTTCTCCCACACCTCATGAGTTTAGAACTGTTTTAAACTCTGTGGTACACTAGAGTGGGAAAATAAAGCCTTATGCTTAAACTGCATGGTTTAGTCTTTTGCTTAGGTTAATTTAGAGATGTATTTTGGTGAATAGTTTAGGATACTTGGGCATTTCTTTGACATTCACAATGTTTTTTCTGTCTTTTTCAAACAAAGACCAGTGATTGGCATCACAAGTAGTTTGTTTGTTCATTCATACAGATGTAGGGAGGGTCTGTGTTGTGATTGCAGCAAGCAAAAACCATTCTCACATGGACATCTGACTACTGTTTTAAAATAGACTTTACAACAAGAACAGTAACAAGTAGTCGGTTCAAGCAGCAGAAGCACTTTGGATGGACAGATAGACTTTAGTCTCTCAACTCTGTGAAAAATAGCTAATGGAACAAGTTACTCTACTTGTTACCGCCCTCACTGAGGAAACTGTCAGTCTTCTATTGTACAGCCTACCAGAAATGCTGCATGTCTCATCCTATTTTGAGTCTCGCCACGCTCTGATGAGCAAAGTGGGCTGGCAGTGTGAGATTAGCAGCTACCCATTAATTCAAAGAACAAAATGATGTTTGACATATTACCAAATCCATTATCATCATCACGGTGGATTTTAAAAGTGATTCTGCTCTCTCATTTTTGTAAATTTGTTTGGAAAGAGGATCTGGATGATAAAAATGTTAATAAATCATTTTTCATTCAGATTGGTTCACACTGACAGTGCTGTTTAAAGGAAAAAATAGTCAGAAAAAACATTAATATCATGTACAAGAACCATATCCTTTGCACGGTTTGTGATGCGGACTCACTACACACCCTGGCATGACACAGTAACACACTAAATATTAATTCTTTGCAGCTGGCCATCTATCACCAGCTGTTTTCTGGCGCTGCCTCTAATTCATCTCCACACTCTGTGATTTGGCTTTATGGTTTAGTAGCTGCGAATAGACGTGGGGGCACAGATGGAGATAATCTGTCCTGTGGTGTGGAGTCCTTTATCTTTCACACAGGCTGTAAGAACAATTCACAGAACCATTTAATTGAGCTTTCATATCATAGTGCTTCAGCCAATATGTCCTGTTCTGCTTTACAGATGGAGAGCAGACCCAAATACTACGGCAGAGAGTGAGTGGAACTAGATTATTGCTATCGTTTTTATGCCTGTATATCAAATATTACTTTGCAGAGAATGTTTTTTTTATTTATTTTCATTGCTGCCGTTCATCAGATGTGGTCATGGTTTAAAGGGACAGTTTGGATTATTTGATGTGGGATTGTACCTAAAAATGTACACAAAAAAACCAACCAAACAAAAAAAACATGCTTTACTTTGCCTTTAGGCAACCTTTGGGAGTGCCTTGATCAGTTTGTTTGTTTGTCTTATTGTGTGACTTTGGTGAATCTGAAGTATCCTTTTAAAACGCCAAAGGCTCACAATAACACAAACAAATTAACGGATTGTGGCAGCAGTAGACCAGCAACTCCCATGTTTTGTGAGGTAATATAATGATTTCACCCTTGGAGTGTGGTTGGTTTGGAGAGAGCGATATTTGGCTTATATAACGGCGGTTTCCCGTCGGAAAAGGCTGTCTTATGGCCAAGTAAAGTGGTGATACTAATCTTTATTAAAGTGGCTAAAGTGTATGTTTAGCTGTTGACCCTGTCCAGAGCAGTACATCGCTTGGCTTCTGTGCTGGTAGTCCTGCTGTGTCTTCAAACTGAGGGCATGTCAACTGCCATCTAGTCTAGGTAATACGCTGGCTATTGATAAGTACCTCACAGAACCCCACCAAATATTCCAAACTATCCCTTTAAGTGAGTGGATGAGTATTTAATGTACATGTGTGTTTGGTAAGAGCCTGAACTTAACGTGCAAAATGTAAATCTGTTTGTATTTAAGGATAAAATGATGATGGAGGAAGAGTTATAATTACTGCATACTTCTTTGTTTTTTTTTCAGATTTCATGGTATGATCCCTCGAGAATATGCAGATGAGCTGCTGGCAGGAGCAGAGGGTGCTTACCTCATCAGGGAGAGCCAAAGACAGCCAGGGACACACACCTTGGCCTTAAGGTACCAACACCATCTGTATGCAGCACTGAATCCATGAAAAGTTGGCCCCTATCAGGAGTCCAGTCCTCGCTCAGTCTCCACCACGCTGTTCATTTTTATTCATCCACTCCGCCTCATCTTTACTCCCTGTGTCTTCAACCACATCCTCATCCATGTATCTCAATCCAGGTTTGGGCACCAGACCCTCAACTACAGGTTGTTCTATGATGGGAAGCACTTTGTCGGGGAGAAGAGGTTTGAGTCGGTCCACGACCTCGTGACGGACGCCCTCATCACTCTCTACATCGAGACCAAGGCGGCAGAGTACATCGCCAAGATGACCACTAACCCCATCTACGAACACCTTGGTTACACATCGTTGCTCAAGGACAAGATGGTGCACAGGCTGAGCCGTGGACGCACAGAACCTCGCAGGGTCACCTTCCAGAGGGATGAACGGGTGAGTTTTATGACTGTTCATGTCACCAGAGCAGAGGAATGTAAAGTATATACTTATATTTATGTTATCCAAGTTTACTGTAACTGTGCTGTACTTTTGTGAGCGCTGTGGGTGGTGCAGAGTAGAGAGGCTGTTTGATGTTTGAAAGGTAAAAAGTTCAAGCATCTAACTCTGTGAAGTGTCCTTGAGCAAGACACTGTTACACAGATGCTGCTGGGTGGCCAACTTGCTCCTTATCTAAAGCTGAAACCATGAGTCAGTAGGGATGGGAATCGAAAACCAGTTCTTGTTGAGAACCGGTTCCCAGTGTTTCAATTCCTTGGAATCATTTGCCAATTTTGCAAACGATTCCCTTATCGATTCCAGTGGGCGCGAATGACGTCACCGTACGGCTCGCCCTCCACGGTTCGGCACGCATGTGATCTGCGGACTACGTGTGAGCATCATAGTTTTACTGTCACTGTTTCTTTTGTATAAGTTATTATACCCAAAATCTCAATGCAGAGTTGCAGTGAAAAGACAGGACAGATGGTGCTGTGTGCAGTGCATCTCTGCGAAGAGCGACTGATTTAAAATCCGTCACATCGTCTTGAGTGAAATCCAGACCATGACTTTTTTCACCGATGTAACTATGCTGTCGTCAAAGAAACAGATCATAAGACTGTGATGTTTATTGAAACTTTGGCGATATCAGCTGTCTTAACTTCTACACAGCTCCTCCCTGCTCACCGGTGCAGCTCTGTCTCGCCCTGTCTGTGACACGGTGTGTCTGTGCTGATTGATTACCCGTAACTTCTAACCATTCAGATGTGCTGTAGGCGGAACATTGAGCCAGACTACAGAGCGTAGTTGTGTATTATACTGTGCAGTGTATAATGATCTAATATATGTATAGTATATACATAGAACAGTACTGTATAAGTTTGAAGTTTTTAATATTATTACCATTATCATTACTATTATCATTATTGTTACATTACATAACTATGGTGATAATTACAGACAGACAGAGATCAAAGCCAAGTGCATTTTTAAAATAATTTAACCCTAATCCCATCACTTTTTTATTTTTTGCTGATCCGAAAAATTATCCAATCTGTTTGTTCTCCTTTTTTCCAAATGAGAATCGATAAGAGAATCGATAAAGAACCGAATCGTTAAGCAGAATCGAAAATGGAATCGGAATCGTAAAAATCTTATCAATTCCCATGCCTATGAGTCAGTGAATTCATTAACAGGTTGACAGAAAACAATTTTGATAAACAAATAAATGTATTTTAGTTTTATCAGCCTGAAACAGTCTCAAATATGCTGCTCTTGTCTGTTTTTCTATCATTTTAATGGATATTCCAACATTTTTTGGTAAAACAGGCTTATTCATTTCCTTGTTAGAGTTAGATGAGTAGATCAATACTCTCATGTTTGCAGGATAAATATGAAGCGGCGCCCAGCTTAACGCAGCATAGACTGGAAATTAGGGATGCACCAATCAAATACTGATATATAGATACTGGCCAAAATCGCTGGATCAGGTATCAGGAGGAAAAAAAGTGTAATCTGAAATGATCCATTAGCCTTAAACTGTCAGGTAAATGCTTGATTAAACTTTGAACGATATGCTGTAAAGAGAGACGTGTCACGAGTAACAGAGATGAGCAGCTTGTGTCACGTGAACAGTAGCTACAGCACAACGTGAGCAAAGCCTGTCATCATGTCAGCTGTGTGGAGGTATCTCAACCTCGAGGAAGAAGGGTGCTGACCAATCAAAAATGCTGCTAAAATTTCCACGTGAAAAGGTTTAAAAAGAAGAAAAGCAGTATTGCTTAACTGAGTGATGTTGGGGGCTGTGTATTTCTTCCTTCACGGGAGCAGAATATTTGTTTCACAGTTGGAGCGTGATGTTTTTTTAGATAGCTAGGTTTAACACAATGCATCCATACAAATCTATTATTAACAGCTTAGTTGTTTAAGAGAGGGAAAAAGACTGTATCAGTTTGGTGTCAGTATCACCAGATACTCAAGGTAGCTGTATCGGCATCGGACATGAAAAGGTTTTAACGAGCCATCCCTACTGGAAGCAGGTGTGAAACAGCTGGCCTGTCTCTTTCCAAACGGAACAGAATCCAACTGCCATCACCTGTAGAGATCACTAATTAACACATTATATCACATCTGTTGAATCAGTACGAAAACCAAAGTGTAAAAATGACCTTTCGGCATGTTACAGTGGGCTATGTGCAGGACTATTTCTTTGTCAGGAGTCCATGATCAGTAACTTTCTTGATTTTTTTCTGTCACAGTGAGGTTGCCAGACAAGCTCCATGAGAGTGGTATTGATTCTCTCATCTAACTCTTGTCGAGAAAGCAAATAAGCAAATTTCCCAAAGTGTCAAACTGCAATAAAATTAATATCTTTAAGTTTTGTCTGTTAATAATAAGAAAGACAAATTGAAGATTTAACTTTGGCCTTTACAGTTGTGATAGACTAGTGAATCAATGAACGATAGAAAAATAATCGATAAAAAGAAGTTAATTGGAGCCCTATGTCTATCATCTCTTGGAGGGAAATCTGCTAAAAAAGCCAAAAGAGCATACTCAATATTACATTCTAATAATGAGGATAGTTAATCCAAAATTGTCCATATATACTAAAAATAATACTTGATTGAAAACAAACATGTACTGTATCATCAAGCAAGTTTATTTCTATAGCTCATTTCATACACAGAGGCAATTCAGTGTGCTTCATATAGAAATAAAAGGAACATCCATATAATAAATATAATTAAAAGAATACAAAATCCAGAAAATAATATTTCCAATGACAGTCATTAAAAGATAAGCAATCTAAAAGAAAATACAAAAATTACATGCAGTAGAATAAAAACATAATGAAGTGGCTTTGGCTGTATGTATCTTTTTGATTTCCAGATTAAGGACCGTGGACCAAAAAGCCTATTATTTTACATTTTCTCTCTTTAATTTTAATTATCCAAAGATGAAGAAGTTACCTGCAGTCCTAGTACTCATAATAAGCCAGTGTTATTTTATATTAGGTGTATCTAAAGCAATTTATCTAATTTAAAATCAAGCCTTTCAGTTGTTTCATCATCTCAGTATGTGTAAATTATCTGGTACATTTCCCTGGGCTCTGTGACAGGGGCTGTATAATACCATGATTTTGATCTACTTCCACGCTGCTGAACATTTTCAGCAGGATGAGAGTGCTGCTGAGAGGACACTTTGTCCTGTGAGTGAGACGTACATTATCCCTGTAGCCCCTGGGTGTGTTCACTGCTGCCATGCTTTGTTGCGTCCTCTGAAAGGTAATGATGACCGAGGGGACTGGGGGACTTTGCTCTGCCTGCCATGCATATCAGACACACTGATCTTGGGTGAGACAAATTGCTCATTGCATTCATTGGCACTTGTGCGTTGTTGTCAGATTAAAGTCTGTGAATGATTTACTGTATCAGTAAGGAATGTCTGTTTCCTTACTAAAGAAGAATCCAAAATATCCTGCCACTAGGTGGCAATCTTATCTTGTTTCCTCCCTCTTTTGGACCTAGTGACAGCATTTAGACACACATCAACCTCTTTTAGCTACTAACGGCTACTAGAGCTGCAACGATTAGTAGATTAATCGATTGAAAGAAATTTTTTACCTACTATTTTTATATTTGATCAGTCACTTCAGTTATTTTTTAAGCAAAATGTTAAACGTTTGCTGGTTTCAGGATCTTAAAAATAAGGAACTGCTGCTTTTCTTTGTCATTTATGACAGTAAATTAAGAGTCTTTAGGTTTTGGACTGTTGGTTCTAACCAATTATTTATGAAAATAACTGTCACATTAATTGATAATGACAATAACCATTGGTTGCAACTCTGTCATTTTTTGGCCTACTCTTCTTCAGAGAATATGTATTTTATGAGCTGCATCTTTTGTGCCTCCCAGTTTAAAGAGTAGATTTATTGCTTTGGGGATACTTCGTCTTCAAAATGTCAGTTTGACAGTCAGTCAATGACACACACATACGACAGGCCTGTCAGCTGGAGCATCAGTTGCAGTATTAATATCACCAGTCTTCAGTTTGGTCTTTGTAACTTAAGACATAAGCCATTAATGTAGCATTTTTGACCTAATGGCCATCAGTCAGTGGTCCACTGACTTGTAGTGGTTTCATACAGTGTAAGGTTTCATAAACATGCCACTATCAACCTCTAGGAAGCCCTCAGGGCAGAAAGCGTCCCTCACAAGTGCTGTGAGACATGCACACTAACCTATGTTTGCTTAACACACAGAGCTTCATTGAACAGTGTCAAGCTCTGTTGCACTCTGTTTGATTTGCAGCAATGATGTTTGAAATTTTGTGGACTGCACACTCCAATTAACCTCCATTTTAGCGAGTAAGTCTGGAGCTCGTCTCGAGCTAAATGTCACACTGTCAGTCATCTCCGTGCTTTTGTAAAACTGATTTCATATTCATCCTGCCAAGTTTTATACATGAGGATCTGAGTCAGTGACAGCTGTGATGATGGCAGGCTTTGTCAGGCAGCATTTGAAAACCACCTGCCAGTCACTTCCCAAGAGAGTGAGAAGAAAATGTTTTCTGTCTGCACGAATATTACGTGTTCAAGAAGCAAAGACCTGGCCCGATGGCTCAAAATCTGCAATTGCTCTTTGAACTTTGTGTTTACCATTTATACCGCCACGCCCTGAGGCATTTCACTCTCAGTACCCTCACTGTATAGCCAACATTCATGTGTATTTACTCGGTGTCAGGTTGATACCACCATATTGCCGTGACTGCAAATTCTTGTGTAATTAAAATGCTCCCAGAAGGTGAGAGGAGGAGGGGGGGTACTTGACTCGACCTGTAGATCAACCTCCCTGAGTTTCCGTCCTCTTTGCATGTGCAGGAATTTGCTCAGTGGCCAGAACGTCTGCTACATTCCTCCTGATACTCACCACACTGGTTTTAATCTCAGCGGGGCTCTCGACACGCTGGTCTGCTCGCATGCCCTGGAAAGATTTCCAGAGAAATTGTCGTGTTGTTTGTTAGGATAATTACCTGTTCTCTCCCAAGAGTTTCATGCTATAAAATGCAAAAACAGCCATTCACGTCTTTCAGCTGTAAAATATAAAAATGCTCCTGACACAGCCTTGTAAGATTACATTTCCACTAGACTTTTGTGCGATGTTTAATGATTGTTCAGTTTCAGCCTCAGACACAGTAAGGTTGTCAAAAGTATCAATACTTTAAGACTTTTTTCAATACCATGTGTTTAAAACGATACAATGTCTGTTAATTATAGTGTCAAAAGTACCAACGCTATAAAAATGATCTAAATCAGGAGACTGTGGGCCTCCCTGAGACAAAGCTGGGAAAAAGTTGACCACCTTAGTTTCACTCAATTCCTGATTGTATTGAATCATGCTTATGTTACTTGATCCCATAGACACTCAGCAATTGAGCCAATAATATTGCTGTTTTACAAAGCTTCAGACTACACCAAATACATAAAAAAGGTCTGTCCAAAGGCATTTATTAGTTTCTGACTCTAGGAGGGTTGGAAAAACAGTGAAATTCCCCAACACTGTATCTCTCTTTAACTAAATCATACGCATTTGGGCTATTCTATGTGAGCTCCTTTATATAACTAATGTAGAACTGTATTTGATTCACTTCCATTCATTGAGCCTCTCCTGAAACTGATTGGAGAACCCCTTGGAGATTTTGGGAATTTTGTTGCTATAACCTTCCATCTATCCATCCATCTTCAACCGCTTATCCGAAGTCCGGTCGCAGGGGTAACAGTTCCAGCAAGGGACCCCAGACTTCCCTTTCCCACTGCACCGATTCTCCAGCCCATCTCATGCTCCATTGTCCCCTCACTCGAGAACAAGACCCCAAGATACTTGAACTCCCTCACTTGGGGTAAGGACTCATTCCCTACTCAGAGTAGACAATCCACCAGTTTCCTGCTGAGAACCATGGTCTCAGACTTAGAGGTGCTGATCCTCATCCCAGCCGCTTCACACTTGGATGTAAACCAACCCAGCAAGTGCTGGAGGTCACAGACCGACGAAACTATCAGGACCACATCACCTGCAAAAAGCAGCGATGTAACCTTCAGTGTACCAAACTGCATCCCCTCCCTTCCACAAATATGCCTCAAGATCCTGTCCATGAATATCAAAAACAGGATTGGTGATAAGGGACAGCTCTGACGGAGGCCAGCCCTCACCAGGAAAGAGTCCGTCTAACTGCCGAGAACCTGGACACAACTCTCACTTTGGGCACACAGAGATTGGATGGCCCTGAGCAGTGACCCCCTCAGCCCATACTCCCGCAGCACTTCCCATAATGTCTATCGAGGAACCGCCTCCTCCAAATCCACAAAACACATGTAAATAAGAACCTGCATTCCTTTAAATATATTGTTTTTTCATTGATGGTACAAGTATCTTGAGGCCTACTTGAATGGGTTCAAGTAGTGAATCAGCAAGTAGTCTAAATATCCATGTGTTGAGTCATGTTGACATTAGAAAAAAATAATCCAGCCCCCATGCAGTTTTATTTAAACAAATATGGCACCCCTAAGCTATGTGCTCATTCAAGACCTCAGTTCAGTTCAGTCTTTATTGACCTGCTTGAAATTTGGCTTGCAGCAAAACCAGACAATGTTCAGTGACTTTTTCTGTACCAAGACTGTGTGCAGGTTATTAAAGGGATAGTTCAGATTATTTGAAGTGGGGTTGTGTGAGGTACTTATCCATAGTCAGTGTATTACCTGCAGTAGAGCAACAAAAGGTATTTTAGCCACATAAAAATGGTCTACCTAAAAAAATCAATATCAATTTCAGTGAATGTATTTAGAATATTTTCACCAATTTACTTTGCCACCAGACAGCCTTTTCTGATGGAAAACCACCGTGTTATTGTGTGACTTTGGTGCTTTAAAAGGATACTTCAGATTCACCAAAGTCACACAATAACACAAACAAACAGATGTAGTGAGCAACAGACTAGCAACTCCCGTGTTCTGTGAGGTAAAATGACTGAGTTTGGAGTTTCCTTGGCTTGGATAGTGTGATATTTGGCCTATATAACAGATATTTTGTGTGCCTATGAGTTTTTTTCTTTTTGCATTTTTGCATAGCAAAAGAGGTATTGAGGATAATTTTTCATACTAGTGTTGTTTCAAGCAAGTTTAAAATTATGGTATCTGGGAAACAAATAGATCAATTTTCAGCTTTTCTACTGAAGACAAAAGTGGCAGTTTCCTCTAGTTTTGAATAATGGTCGATATCTTTGACTGCTAAACCCTTCACAGTATGTCCATTTTTCTTTTTGTTCGAGATGTTGTTAGAGCTGTTTTGTTTAGGATGTGGGAAGATGTATCCTGCTGTCCTGCTGTGTCAGAGCCCACTGTGCTGTTTGCCCATGAGTCCAAGTACTCACTCACTCATACAGAGTCCGCTCAGCTGTGGACTCACAAAGCCGTGGGGGAAATAAAAGAGCCAAGCCACTGAAAAGAAAGCAGAGCTTGCTGTGTGACCACCTTTTGTGTCCTTTCTTCCAAAGCTCTTCTTTAAAAGACAAGAAGCCATCTGCCTGCAGACAAAAGAGTGCAGCCCTTGTCCTCCCTCCCTCCCAGACTCGCAAGGCTAAAATATCTCCAAGTGGACTATTCCTCATCTGTCCTCTCAGACTTAGCTGTAGAGCTGAATTGTATGGCATGGTATGTGTAGGTCTTTTCAAAGAATGTCAACCACAAGGACAAGTATCTTCACCTGTCCTGTCACTCTCACAGCTATCAGCCAGTTAACTTTTGCCCCCAGACATCAGAGACAAAAAGAAATAGCTTGCACACAAAAGGCTTGCGGCAATTTTCTACTTTGTTTCTGTGTTTGTGAGCTGCCAATCCTTTTCGTTTTATCTCAGCTCTGCAGTTGGCCTTCGGGTCTTTTTGCTCTCCGCTTCACCACCCTCTTTATCATCACAAATCCGACACGTACTGGCTTTTGACCTTCCCTCCCTGTTTAATAAATCGTTTCAACCTTATTTTACCATCATGTCTACCAGTGTTCAGACTCTTAGAAATAAATGTGCTAACTAGAACCATAAAGGGTTCTTCACCTTGTCCCCCATAGAAGAAGCCTTTTTGTTTCCTGGTCAAACCTTTAATAAAGGTTCAACTTGGAACCCTTTCAAAGGGTTCTCCCTATAACCCAGCGTTCTACCTAGAACCATCTGTGAAGGGTTTCACCCAGAACCCACTAGGAGAGGTTCTAAAGAAGAACTCTTCTATGGTGCAGTGGTAGAACCACTGCACCTAGAACCCTCTCTGGGGGTTCTGTACAGAGCTTTTCCACCTTCTAAGGGCACTAACAAGGACCCACAGGGGATCCTATTGAGAACCCTTTTATATTATATTCCAAAGGTTTTATCTAGAACTCACTCAGGGGGTTCAAAGACAAACCCTTTTATGTTCCAAAGGTTTTATCTGGAACCAGTCCAGGGTGTTCTGCAAAGACACATTTTATATTACTTTGTAAAGAGTCCTTAAAGAACACTTACAAGAAACCCCTGTAGAGCCTTTTCTTCAAAAAAGGGTTCTTCAAAAGCTAACAGTTCTGGGTAGAGTGTCAGCCCTTCAGGAAGAACCGTTTGGAGCTCTTATTTCTAATAGTGCAGCTGTTTGGCACAAAATCTTGCAGATATTTGTTATTTGGCATGCGGTTTGCACTGCTGTCAGCACTCGGTTCAGAGCCTCTTGATTAATTAGAAAAAGCAGACAGCCTTGTGCTGCTGTTTACTGGTTGTTTACAAGCAGAGCTAATAGGGACAAATTCAGCATGAACATAGCAACAGCCCCCCACTGGTAACATGCTATATGGCTGCAGACCTGCAAATGAGCTTCCTGTGGGATTTTACTTGGATTTGGGCACTGCGGGATTACTCCCTGTGTAAGGATTATGGCAAGTAATCCCTCCCAATCCCAGTTGATGGTCTGGCTCTGCTGGTCCTCTGAGGCGAATGATTGTGATTGGCGGGAGTAGTCTGCAGTCAGAGTGTCTGGAAGATCCAGTCTGGACGGCAGTGTGGGGAATTCCAGCAGCCGACTGACTAGCATAGCTGGAGGTCAAGATCTGTTTGACTTACGAGGACAGGATGCTGCAGCCTCAGTTCTGAGGATCTTGGGTCAGTCTTTGAGCGCTTGAGTGACCCGTTTAGGACTGACTGAGCGCGGTGGTTTTATCTCCAGTGAAGTGAAGTGGAGTGTGTCCGGAAGGCAGCATGCTAATGGGAAAGCACTCTGTGCTATAAAGGGGGCGTCTGCACTATTGATCCTGCTTTACAGAGCTGTTGAGCTGTATGAAGTGATCCTGACAGCAGCCGACCGCCCTCACTCTCAACCTCCTGGCCCCTCCCTATCAGGGACCCTGTTCTCTCTTCTCTTTCCTTTCTGGGCGTGTGAAAGAGGGCCATTGTGTGTGAGGCACACTCCTGCCCTCAGGCCGCCCACTACCAATCCTGTTCCCCCTGCTCCTCCTGCTCTCTGCTGCTGCTGCCACCGGACTCAGATCAGATGCAGAGTCAACCCCGTGCTGGCTGTCATCAGTCGCCCTCCTGGGTCAGAGGGGAGTGGAGCATAGCCGCCGCCTCTGCACTGGGCTGTTGCAGGCAGCGTCTGCTGCACAGCACCCACGTCTCCCCTCCGCATCTTTCCCCAGAGGAGATGGAGAGTCTGTGGGAACCCGAGCAGGCGAGCATGGAGGGAGAAGACAACAGAGGAGGCTTGGGAGGGGAGCTGATTACCCACAAGGCTAAAAGACAGGAGAGGAAGCGTCAGGAGCTGCTGGCATTGGCTCTGGGAGTGAAACTGGGGAGCAAGGGAACTCTTCTGTGGAAGCCTATTAAACTGTTGGCCTCATGTCCACAGATCTCCTCACCTCTGGTGCGACGGAGTGCCTTGAAAGACGCACCAGAGAAGCAGTGCTCCTATGAGAAGATACACAACTTCAAGGTGAGCAGGTTTTTGTTCAGAAATGTTAAAGCCTTCAACTAACGATTAAAATGTTGATAATTTTCTTGATTCATCAATTAGTTGTGTGCTCCCTAAAATGTCAGAAAATGTTGATCACTATTTCTCAAAGCCTAAGATGACATTCTCATATGTTTTTGTTTTGCCCATAACCTAAATATATTCAGTTTGTTGTCGTAGAGGACTTTTTCTCTTAAAAAATGACTCAAAACAATTACATGTTTATCAAAATTGTTGGAAGGAGTTTAATGCTTGACAACTAATCAATTTATTGACTAATTCTTGCAGCTCTAGAAATGTTTGATGGCTGCTGACAAATATATTTTCAGCAGTTTTCTATGAGCTCTCACAGTTTTTTTGCAGTGTTTAAGTAATCTATAAGAGAGATGTGTATACAGATGTGTTTTTGCCTGCTTCAGATGTTTGCTTGTCCCATCATAGAGTGCACTGTGCGGCTGTGTGTGTTGTTTTGATGAGAACACATGCAGCTGACACATATATGCACTGAGGGGGACTAATGGATACACTATACCACAACCCATTAACAGCGGAGCGCATTGATTAGCATTGATTCTAAAGCTCTTAGACCCATTTTTGTTTTAGACTGCTGATTTTGTAAAAGCAGTTTATAGAGTTGAAAAGTACTGTAGAGTCCTCCACTCTCATTCGGAGTGCCAGTGCATATTTAAAAGGGCTTCATTGGCACAGGAATGATATGTTTACATTAGGACTGCAAGTGTGAAATGAAAACAAAAAGGAAATTGAACATAAACAGAATAGTTGTGATTTTGCTATGTATCTACACTTAAATAACTTAAAATAGAAAAAAGGAGAAAAATAAATACAAATACAGGGAGAAATATATAAGCACTCGTGGTACACACTATGTTGTGGAAAGTGCAATATAGTTACGGCTCTTTAAGTAAACAAAGGACAATTTAGGGAAACTTTGCCTCTGGGCTCCTCAACATTCTTTCAATTGTATCTTGGGTCTCAGTTAACAGACAGGTTATAGTAACCCCCAGCTTTTTTGTACACTCCCCTTTGAACAAAAGAACAAAAACCATCTACTCACCACCTGCCGTATGCCCTCCTCACTCATCAGGCTACTCCTACCCATTCAAAGTATCAATGAAGGTGTGTGTGTGCACGGGCACGCAGGTGTGGCTCCATTTGCCATCTTATCTGTGTTTTTTGGGTGCTCAGTGGGTGTACATCTGTTATTTTGACTCGCAGGCTTGCCTGCATGTATCCGATTGCCCAGCAGCAGATGCCAGGCACATTATAGTAAAGCCTTTAATCTGCCTTGTATATACAAATGCTGTCATTTGGCGAGGGGGTCCCATCCACAGTAGCTTGGGATCACAAAGTAATCTCTATATCCAGTACATCAAAGAGGAGGTTCTCCAGTTTGGACTGGACGCAGCAGTGACTTGCAATATGTGATGTTTGTGTATTTGTGTGTGTGCGTAACAATGCCGTCTCTAACCACAGGTACACACCTTTCGAGGGCCACACTGGTGCGAGTACTGTGCCAACTTCATGTGGGGGCTCATCGCCCAAGGTGTCCGCTGCTCAGGTACCTATACACTCAAGGGGTGTCGCAATATAGCGGTATTGACGATAACCATGATGTTTCCAACTTCCAAAACGTGTTAAAGTTAAATATTCTTTTCCTCCTTTTGCTGGGGACCCCCTATAACCCACTCAAGGACCCCTGTTGATCCCAGGACCACAGTTTGAAAATCACTAGTGTACCCATTCAGTTTAACAGCATTTTTTGTACATTTTTGTACACTTATGGTTATAAACTTGCTCTTCACCTCCCTACACTCATATTTCGAAAATTATTCATTTGTCAAAAAAGAGAAAAAAACACACAATAAAGTTAAAGATGAATTTGACTAACAGCATTTCCATGAATTCTTTTGGCCATGATAATCATGTAGTGAAAATCTGATACCGTGACAGCCCTAATACATTCCAATATCAGTATTGCATGTCATGGATTACACATAGAATGTCACGTAAATCTTGGATTACACAAGCAGTGAATAATCTCTGGATAATTCGGTTATGTCACGTTTTATGGTTGTTTTCCTTTTTCCTGTTATATCTGCAACTAACAAGTTTAGGCCCTCCTGTCACAAATCTATCAAAACACATACGTCAGAAAAACCAAGTGATGAACAAACACTTTTTTGTAATAACAGCTTCAACTGTTCCTCAGGAATATTTAATCCCAGTCACACCAAAATGAAAGACAACTAGTTTTCTTTTATTTTGAAATTCTCTTTGAAATTCTCTTTTTGTTTATCTCATAGGCCTTAAATAAAAGCCAGGTCTCTCTGAGCCAACCAACAAAGTACATAAAAATACAGACACGGAAAAGTATAACAAAATGTAAAAGAGAAAAGCTGACTTAGTGAATAGAATCTGTGTGAAAAAATAAATAAATTAAATAAAAAACAGAAATTGATGGTTGTACAGTTGGTACACAATCCAACTTTCCCATCTTTTCAGAAACTTGTCTGATAGAAAAAGGGATTCTTTCCATCCTATAAATGTCATAAATTGCGTCAGTCCCAGCATCAACTGTGGTAACTTGATGTTTTCACACACTATTTTCTAATTCCCTTGTAAAGTGGTTACTGTGCAAATGTGATGTGATGCAGTTTGACACCATTTACATCCCAATGTAAGTCTTTAGCAGAAATCACTACAAATAAAACATGTATATAATGATAAAATGCAGGTCGAACATAGGTCAAATGCACTATAATTGTTGACTTAAATATAGCATCAGAATGAAGTGATTGATTGCGTATTAGAGTTCAGTAGGATTTTTTTTCATGGCTTCTGTGGTCACAAGATGCTTTCACTGCACAGTCCTGGAACTGATGTGCACATCAGTGGACTTGGTTGCTTTCTCCCCAAACAGAGTGTTTGTTGTTTAGACATTTGCCATGCTGATAAGCCAGAGGCAAGCACTGGTATCATCAGACACCTCATGCGCTGTGAACAGGACAGACTTCTTTGTCCCCTCTCGCTCAGCATCTAGCCTCTATTTTTTTTTCTTATCTGTTGCCACATTCTCTCTATGAGCAAGGACCCCAATCAGCATCCGAGCGTTAACGTCGCTCAGGCGGTAAAAACGTCTCTGTGATGAATGATTTCAGTTGGACACCCCTGTCTACAAGTGCAGCTCCTTCAAAAATCAAGTTGTGCCGCCAAACGAGCAGGCGTACTTGTCTCACACACACACACAACACACATACAGACACACTCTGCTCTTGCCAGCTGTCCAGCACGCTCCATGTGACTAAAACTACAACAAGAACCCCCGCCCACACTGCCATGTTCGCTGTTATCTACCTTTGGCGCAGTGCGCTGAGACGGCTTAGCAGCGGCTGTGCTGTCTGACAGAGCAGTTTATCACTGACTCTGAAAAACCTTTTCAAACTGCTGTCTTAAGCCTGCTGTGATGGTTGTGTTATCATGAGTCTGAGGCTAATCTCTCTCTTTGTTTATCTCCCCCTTATTCCTTAGATTGCGGTCTGAATGTACACAAACAGTGCTCCAAACTGGTTCCCAGCGACTGCCAGCCGGACCTGCGCAGGATAAAGAAAGTGTTCAGCTGTGACCTCACCACGCTCGTCAAAGCTCATAACACGACGCGACCCATGGTGGTGGACATGTGCATTCAGGAGATAGAGCTGAGAGGTACAATCTCATACTCAGGTCTATTTGTAGGGTTAACCACTGCCTTCTGACTGTGCAGTATCCTAAATGCATTTATCCATATAAAGAAGAGAAAGAGCGTCACACTCAGAAATGCATAATTTAACAAGTTTACTCAGTCATCTGTTTGGCAGTACACAAAATGGTTTCAGCAAATCAGCCTTCATCAGTGTGTTCCTGTCCTGTCCCAGTCCCAGAAGGATGACTCCCATCCTGTCCCGTTTCTGTCAATCCTCATGACATGCACTGGTCAGGTGGCTGTAATCAGTCACCAAAGCAGACAGGAGAGAGAAAAAAAAGAATAAAAAAGAAAGCAGTACAGCTACCATTATGATCAAAATAAAGAAAATAGAATTTATTCAAAAATCTGACTTATTGTTATTACAATTCTTGCTCCTGCCTACCCAGAATGGAATCACAATGGCCTGCCAGACCAAATCTGTTTTTTGGTTTATCCAGATTGTATTCAGAGTGGTTTTAGAAAGTCTGGATCAAAAAAAAAAAAAAAAACACATGAAATGCACATTTTTTTACTAATTGGATGGTGGTTTAGAACGCAATTCCAGTCAGATTTCTTGAGATGTGTCTCAGTTTGGACAGTTTTTTAAGTGTCCTATGTGTCACTCACAAGGTGACACACAATGACGGCATCAAGTCCAGAGTGATGTAAAAGCATCAGAATGGCTGAGCAGCTGGAAGACAACACAGAGAACAACAGTCTGTGGAAAGACACTGAAATAAAACAGACGCTGAAATTAATTGTCGGCTGGAATCTTGGGGGGAGGCTTCTGTACAGCAACTTGACGGCATGATTGTTTGGAGGCCGTCACCAGCGTGTCCAGACATCACCAATCCATGCAGATGGGTTGGTGATGTCTGCACACACAAATCCGATGTAATCACTTACAAATAATAATGCAGACAGTCTGTCTTAAAGATCTGAGTTGAGAAATAAATCTGATTTGTCTGCAGTTTGAGCAAAGCCATAGAGTTAACAGCTGAATAGCACCAATCACTGTGACTCTACCCATAATAGGATCACATACCTCAAACCTCAAAGTCGTTGTTGTGCATTAAAACTCTGCAGTTTCACCTGAAATCTATCAACAAGTCAGACAATGCAAATAACAGTCATCAAAAAACATGTTACAAAACACCTCTGATTTCTCACTGTTCATAAAACAGATCAAACCAATAGTTGGCAACAAAGGATCTCAAACTCAAACACTCAGGTGTTCTGCAATTACTGGTTTGCAGTGATCAGAAATGTCCTTGATCCTTTTGTTAGAACAGACACCTGAATTTCCTCTGCAGAATGGTAGGTACGGAAAGGTAAAAAGCCTGAAAATTCTTCCCAATTGTGTGTTGCAGGTATGAAATCTGAAGGTCTGTACCGAGTGTCTGGCTTCTCAGAACACATAGAGGACGTGAGGCTCGCCTTTGACCGAGGTTTGTTGACTTCAGATTTCTGTGCCTCAGGATCTAGCTCTCTGAGGTTTTCGTTCACGGGTTCATAATTTTAAATAAGAAGCTTGTTTCAGCTGCAGCTCAGCACAAAATTGCCCTGTTCCTTATTTTGTGACGTACATAAGAACATCAAGCTCTTATTCATAGTTGTATCCAAATATAAAATTGCAAGTCAGTCATACATTTTCTTCTTTTCTTTTTTCTTTTTTCTTTTAATCAACAGATGGTGAAAAGACTGACATCAGTGCCAGTGCCTATGCAGACATCAACATCATCGCTGGTGCTTTGAAACTCTACTTAAGAGACCTTCCCATTCCAGTCATAACGTTTGACTTGTACTCCAAATTTATTCAAGCTGCAAGTAAGAGCTCCTCCACTCTGGTTTATTCCACACCATTCCTGTGTTACTGGTACCCTGCGGTGCTCTGATACTAATCACATTACTAATGTAACAGAAATTCCAAATGCTGACTCAAGATTGGAGGCCATCCATGAGAGTTTGTTGCAACTCCCTCCAGCCCACTACGAGACCCTACGCTACCTGATGGCTCATCTCAAGAGGTCGGTTCATACACACACATCATCAATACAAGGATATGCAGTGTTTTTAGTTATTTTATTTAAAGGAAAAGCTGGTAATGTTTTATACTTTTTGACTACATCACTACAAATCCCTTGAAAAGGTCAAAATTAACATTGAATTAATCCTACAAGCAAGTATTGCATGTATGGTATTGATGAGTGATATAACTTAAATTTGATAAGATACCAATACTTTTTGTTAAATTTGACTAATTCCAATACTGATACTAATTGTTTTTTGTTTTATTTTTATTTTTTTCTGTAACTTTTCAAAATAATTTTAGAAAAAAACAAAAGATCAGAAAATCACATGACACATACTAGCCATTGATAATAATAATTATAGAAACAATTAAAATAGTAATATTATTTGTATAGCACTTTAAATGGTATTCAAAGAGACTTTACATGGCAGAAAGAGAAAAAAAGACAAAAACAGAAACACTAAAGGTAGTATCAGCATAAAAGCAACTACAAACAACTAAATAATAAGTAAATTTATTACTGCATCCTTAATGTATGTCCAAAGCCTGCTGATACGTCATCTCTCCAAGCATAGCCCTCTGTGCTATAAACCTCTATTATTATATAAACATGGGCACTGTAGTTTATTTGAATTGATCCAACATACTACCAGCGGTGGGTATCACTTGGCACCTCATGATTTGATTTGATTCCAATTCAGAGGGTTATGATGTAATTATAAAATGATCATCGATGCATCTTGATGAATCAAAATTTTTGATTTCAGTACATGATAGATTTTTTTCTCACTCTGTGACTACATGCTGCTTTTAAAACATAAAGCGTTTGTAATGAATTTGTAATGATTCATACTTTGTGTAATTAATTAGACACAACTTGCATACCATGTGGCTTTTGTCCAGGTCTCGTTCTATTTTATAGACACCTCCATCTTCCATCACTAGCTTTTAAGCTATGGGTTTTAAGTTTCCAGATATTGACTTTCCTGTATCGATTCATAATCTTTTAAGAGAGAATCGCAATGCGTCTAAAATCAATTTAGTACCACTTGCGTATTATTCCACATTTGAAAATAGTCTCCAGAAAATTAACAATCTTTGCTAAGAAACTGCAGTGCCCAGCTCTTTTGGAAAATTATTGAGACTGCTGAAAAAAAAAGTTTATAGGCCTTTTTTAAAGATGTGTCGTTCAGGCTGAGTGCCACAGAAAGAGTAGAGGTGAGAAAGCATTGAGAGCTGGATTAACACAATATTGGTTTCAGTCTGTTTATGGGATTAGTTGAAAATAAGAGAACTGAAAAATAATGGCATCCTCATCCTTGACTTTAATATTGCTGAGGTGAATCCACTCATGACCCAAAAGAAAACCACATTCAGATGTTTTGCTGTTTTTGTATTTTGCCTGATAGGACTGTCTTTAAAGCCTAGTTTTCTTCTTGTGTTTTACAGGGTGACACTGTTTGAAAAGGACAATTTAATGAATGCTGAGAACTTGGGGATTGTCTTTGGTCCAACGCTCATGCAGCCACCAGAGATGAATGCTTTGACAACCCTGAATGACATGAGGCAGCAGAAACTAGTGGTGCAGCTGATGATTGAGCATGAAGATGTCTTATTCTAACCAAGGACTGAGGCATGCAGGCCTTACAACAGAAACGAAGGACAATTATTTATTCTGTCAAAGAGGAAATTCAAGCCACCTTGATTCTAATGAAGTTTCAGAATAATTTGTAATCAAATTGAACTTGAAACGCTTCTTTCTCGCATGACTGTTTTAGTTGAAGTTGGTTTAGTGTTGACATGTTGTCTTGTTACTGTAAGTTTTGGGTTTTCATAGTCAGCCGAGACCATCATTTTTATATTAGGAGATGATCCAGTATTTTTAACTACCTGCAGTGCTGTTCCCTCTGCTCTTTAATTTGAATCTGACTGTCACTACCTGGTGTAGACTCAGTCATGATGACAGCGTTGTGTGAAATCTGCCCCAGGCGGAGTGTCAATCAGTGAGGTCCTGGTGCTGTGGAAACCAAGCCTCACGGCAGCAGCCAAGCTAACTTTCCCACAACATGTGTGCATATTGTGATTTTAGTGGGAACACTGGTTAAAATTTAATTGTAGATAAAAAATCAGATCATGTGATGATCAATATTTTAACTGTGTACTAAAATATGAGACAATTGGGCGCTCGTGAAGCACTTTTTTGCAACAAGTGTAAAGATTTATTTTGTAAAGATGTTTATTTTTGTCTTTTACTCTGCATCATGTTCTTTTGTCACAATAATATATACTGTTGAGAATGATGTTTGTTGAATTGATGTCAAAATACAAAACTGTTCACAAGAGAAAAGAAGAATCAGAAGAGCGACAGTTTGTGGATTTACCAGTTTCTTTTCCAACGTTCTCAGTGTTATTGTGAGGAATACATAAGTGGATTAAATACTGATCATTTTAATTCACATGCCATATTGCAGACTGTGCACCACATGAGCAAACCTCTGCACGTGTTGGCCACCAGTTTTGTAGTATTTCCGTTTACATGCTGTAATTTGGGATATTTTCACGTAAAAAATATGATCTGGGCCCATTTTTTTCTTTTTGTATGCCAGTAACATTGTTCGGCGCAGCAGTAGTTGCCATTCACTTCACAGTGATGCCATAGAAGTTAATAGTCATACTAAAGCTGTGCCCAGCATGTTGCTTTCACAGTTGATTCGATGTGATTAAGTAAATCCTTTCTACAAATCCATTTTATCAAAATGTATTTTTGTGACAGTTGCAATTAAAAATGTAATTTATCAAATGATGATTTATTAAAGGAGAGAAAACGTCAGTTTAAAATAGTGTGACCTATTTCTCACAATGTTGGTCTCCATCTAACATAATGTTACCATGGTGTGATTGCTGTAAAAGTAAGAAAACAGACCAAACCTTTATAATAGGGATGACTGCTAGTAGCCTGAAGTGCAATGAATCACAGGTATGTGCTTTACAACCTTTTATTTATCTTGTGACAGCTATTACCACATCCCTGCCAGGTGTTTTACTCAGAAGGCTTTATCAAATATTCAGTCTCTGTCTGGCTGTATATGCTTCCTATTTGTCCAGTTTTACCTGTAGGTGTGGTCAGCAGGGTGGACATTTTCCAGATAGCATATAAACTTCAGTGGTGAGAAAAACAGCAGTGCTTTTTGTGAGAAAAGACATAGTTGCACCACAGTTGCACACTCCAACTTGCCATTCTTAAGTAATGTTTCCTTAGAGTATCACTGGTGCATGTCAGCCTTCATCAGAATGCAGTTTTAGCAGGAAAAGATCACAAAACAATAATGACCTCATTTCTCAAACCTCTTTATTATTTATTTAAATAATTGTTATAGTTTCAGCTGGGGCAAGAATAACAAGCAACCAACAAAACTGAAATGCACACCTACAGAAGGCTGGTGTCTCTATGCTACTGTATTACTCACTTATCATGGAGCAATGTTAATGCACCTTTATGTGCAAATTCATGTTTGGATTTATTAGTCATACGTAGATTGATCAAAAGAAATTTTAATAAAAAATAAAATTAGGTGAATAAAATAGTACTAATTACTAAATATATCAAGATGAGGATTTGTGCAGGATTTGTAATGGAGCAACTGATATGTCTCATAGTGGCTTGAATACTTAATACTTTTAACAATTGAAGCATGTGATACTGACGCTGCTGAGGCTTATATGTAGCCTTTGTTTTGGGGGGAAGAGATCTTCTATTTCAACTGCAATATCAATTCTTTACATTTTGGGAGGAGGCTTATATTCGCTGTCAAGAGTCAATCAACCAAAATTTTTACCAGTCTTTCATTTGTATGATTTAAAGAAATAAACAGACTGAGAGCATTGAGAGCTCTCACACATCTCAGTGGCTTCTTTAATCTTCCTGTTGATGCTGCATAGCTGAGAACCACTGACTACTGATAGATCACTGAGCCACATGTTACCTCTGCTCTGCCCATTATATAGCTTATAGTGTAAGTGACAGATGTAACCTGTGATTGCTGATATATACTGTAACTGATTGCTGATAATAGAGGTTCCAAAAGGGCTTGTCAATAGTTCTTTACAAGACTAGGGGTTCCATTAGGAACCCTTTCCATCCAAAAACACATTTTTTGAAGAAAGAGTTCTTCAAGGATTGTTGAAATCATTGAATAACTCTTTTGACAAGGGTTCTTTGTATCATTATATAACACATAATAAATATGTTCTTGATAGAACCCCCTGAGGTTTCTCCCTTGTTTTCAGGATCTTCAGAATCAAAAAGACATTTTAAGATTTGGACACTGTTTAAGGCAGCAGTTCTGTTTGCAGAATGTATATTTTGGATATCACTGAAATTCCTTGTTATTCCACCAAGGCATAACATAGAATTTGAAATGCTCATTACTGCAAGTGAATGAAACCCTACTCTTATTTTACTTTACTACACAATCCTGATGAAATGATATGGTATATGTGACTGTACTCTCATTTTGATAATGTGGTCTGCCAGAGTATGAAATCTGTAAAGTGAAAAAGATGGACGGTTCATTGTTACTGTTATGAGGTTTGGTCAAAACTCTTAAGTATGATGAAAAAGTCTTGAACAAGAGTGCCCTCTAGTGGATAATAAAGACATGCACAAAGTAACTACCATCATCCAGTATCAAGTCATCAAGGCTGATTGCAAACACAACTTAAGTTTTCAGCATATGCATTGTAAAGATAATAAACATGCATAAACATAGTTAAGTTCTGTTTATTTCATAAAATCAGTCATTAAAAATCCAATACTGTAGCCTAAATACATCTGTGGTGACATTTTCAGTGCATGAAGAATGGAAATATAAATAAATTATGGGTCTAATTTTCCATGAAATGACTAATGTATTTAAGTTAAACCAAAAGTAAGACAAAACTGTTCAAATGCAGTGTTAAAAAAAACATGTAAAACCTCCCAGTAACTAAATCATAATTCCTGAATTCATGTCACTATTTTCAAGGAAATTCATGAAACAAACACCCTGGTAGTTTAAAAACAGTAGATGAAATCAGTCCTTTAGAGCTCATCGTGTTGATAGGTGAATTCCCTCGCAGATATAAAACCATCTTTATCTTCATCCTCATTTTTGAAGATGTCCTCCACCATCACTTCATGATGTGTGTCATTAGGTGAGTATCCATGTTTCTGAAATTCCTTCTTCAGGTACTCTTTTACCTGTAGTGCAGACAGAATAATAATGACATTCGCCAATAGCAACAAAAAACACTCTTAATACATAAAGAAAAGCAGTTTAAAAGAATTCCACACCTCTTCCCTGGAGAGCTTCCAGTCATCATTGAGATCCATGCCACGGAAAGACTCATGTGACCTGGGGCCATTTTGGATGTCCATGAGCTCAATGTCAAAAATGAGAGTACTGCTTGAAGGGATCTTGCCTGTAAACAAACGTGTAAAAGAAGCACAGATGTGTTATGCTGGAATACATGAAGAAGGGTAGGTTTGATGCAACAGACTTGCTCTAACATGTTTTTGTATGTCACCTTTTCCTTCCTTGCCATATGCCAGAGATGGAGGGACAGTCAGTTTCCTGCGCTCTCCCGTGCACATGTTCTGCAGACCTTTATCCCAACCTTTGATGACCTCTCGGATCCCAAGAGTGAACCATACTGGATTTTTATCACCAAATTGGCGGCTGCCAAGAGTCACAAAGATCCATCAAAGTTGTCTTTGAGAAAGAAAAGTCCAGTAGACACAGAACTGACAAGACAGACATGCACAATAAGGGTTGAATGGTGACCTCATTTAATGTTATATTTAGTTCATTTACTTAAGTAAAAGTACCAATTCAGCCATGTAAAAATACTCCATTACATGTAAAACTCCTGTTTGAAAAATCTAACTTAAGTAAAATACATAAGTATTAACCGTAAAATGTACTTAAAGTATGAAATGAAAAGTATGGTTTGGTCTTTCACTGTTATATAATACAATATTAGATCATTAATACAGAAGTATTAGTGTGTGGAGGCGGAGCTAGTTTGAACTACTTTCTATAGAGTTAGCTAGTTTAATCTTTCCAATCTAGGGGTCTGGCCCCTACAAAGGGTTACCATGTAAATCTGAAGGGTTGTGAGATAATTAATGGGACAGAAATGAAGAATAAAAACAGTTTTGATTCACAAATCTGTTTTCAGTTTTTGGATGTTTTCTCTAATCTTTGATTTTTCTGTTAAATATTGAATATTTGAACATTTGAGCATTATTGAATTAAAATAATGTAAGATATTTAGAGGGAAAATCACTTTTTGGTGGAGCTGTTAATAACTCCTAGAAATGTGAAATGTTGTACAACTACACGCTGCTTTTTGTAAAGCGACCACAGTCACACAGGTTGGAAACTACTGGTTTATCTCTAACAACGTCTTGTGTTTTAAAAGGTAGTTATATTAATCCATTGTGTAAAATATTCATCTGAATGGTAACTAAAGTTGTCAAGTATTTGTAACGGAGTAGAAAGTACAATATTCCCCTGAATGTAGTGGGGTGGAAGTATAAAGTAACTATATGGAAATATTCAAGTAAAGTACAAGTACCTCAAAATTATACTTGAGAAAATGTGCTTAGTTACTTTTACCACTGAGAAACATACAATGATTTTTATGACAATCCCGTGTTCGTGCACGAGGGACATACATGCAGCATTAACATTACCTGGAATGAAACATGGTGCCATTACTCTCCAAGAATCCTTCGTAATGGACGAGAAGCATGTCTCCATATTTTGACTTACGGTAGCACATTAGGGGTTTATGAATAACTTCAATTTTCACTTCTGGCTCGGGCAGTTTCCCTCCAGTGACAAGCACAAACAGTGAGGGCAATATTGAACAAACAGAAAAAAGAATCATTTTGACAGATAAGATCCCACTTTCTTACAAAATGTATAAAAAAATACTTAAAATCCTAAAATACAGTACCTAAAATAGAAACATGGCAGGAATGCCACCTACGTGGCAGCCAACTTCAGTGATGGACGCAGCCACTGTTGTTCATCTTTGCCCTCCTCCTTCTACGATTGGATAAATTCAGTGTGAAGCACCACCCTTTTTTTTTTCTCTTATTCCATTGGTTAATTTTTGTGTCAATCATCACAGTGACCACCCAAAGCATTTAAATTGGTCGTGCCAAGAAGGGAACCCACGACTCGCGCAAGATCTCGTGAGAGTGACCATTTTATTCCACACCCTGAGCTATTCCTAATCCTAACCAAGTGTTTTATGTCCCCAAACATATATAACCTCAGTGATCTCACATAAAACATGATTAGTTTTTACGAGTTGCAAAACGGATAGAATACGCGTACAAATCTCGCGAGAGTTTCGCAAACTATGGGTTCCCTTTTAGACACGTCCACTTTAATCCCTCTGACGTAAGTGGGAGGGACGTCTTCAGCTCCTCTCGTGATGGCTTTCACCTGCATTCACGAAAAAGTTTACGCACTTTTATCTGCGTAGGTGAGATCTAAAGCCAAAGACTTTACTCCACTCCACTCCACTCACTACTCTCGGGGCCCGATGGAGTCGCTGCAATCAGCTGTGGATCACATCTTGTTATGATAAACAAGTAATGAACGGCAAAAACACACACTTAAACAATGGAAGGGATGCTGTATAAATGGACCAATTACATAAGCGGTAAGTTAACGCCACAGCCATCGGGTGTTTTCGGTTATAATGCTCGTTTTAAGGCACCTAGCTAGCATGACGACGTCTTAGCGCACTTGTGTGTAACGTTAACAGGCAACGGGAAAGCTAATGTTAGCCACCGTTAGCTCTCAACTGTCTGAGCTTATGCACCACTTAACACTGAAAAAGACCTTTTTGGTAAGTGTTCTGTTTAACGATATAGAAGTTAACCGTGTGTAAGAAGTGTTAACAGGTAGCGCTAGCTAATTTAGCTACTTCCCTCCATCTGTCATTATAATCTGACTTAACAACTGCTTAGCTGTTTGCTAACATAATGTAGTTTAAGGGTTAAATCTTTCTAAGTTCACGAAGCTATTTCGCTGTTTCACATTGTGATCGACCATATTAAAATAAATACCCGTGCTCATGAAGTTAGATAGCAGCGTTACAGAAATGATCTAAACATTTCAGTGATTTTTTTTCAGGTTGGCAGCCTCGTTGGTTTGTGCTTGATGGAGGAACTTTGTCTTACTATGACTCTCAAGAAGATGCCTGGAAAGGTTGCAAGGGCAGCATTAAAATTTCAGTTTGCGAAATCCAAGGTCAGTATGGCTCACTTTTTTTCCTGTATATTGTGTTACTGTGTTTAATTGATTGTATAAGTGTGAGTTACTTGCTTTCTGCTGCATTTTGGTAACACCAATACCTGGTTTGCAAAGGCTCAGCAACGTCTGTATTGTTTAAAGGAAACCTCTCTTTTTTCACGATAGTGTGAACAGCACAAATCAATAGAATCTGATCTTTTCAATTCTGATTTGAGACATTGGCATATGTGGTCCTAAATCAGATTCAGGTCAGATTTTTTTGCATTGTGCACTCAGTGTGAATAGTCATATGGTATTCATGTGACTTTTGTGTCACTTGTCGGAGCAAACTTGTGGAAAGGCGCTGACAGATGTAGATATCCTGAAATTTCGAATGAAATTTGTTTCTGTGAAGCTGTTCACATCACGATCCTACCACTCCTGGCTCCAGCTCTGCATCATCTCTCTCTCTCACACACACACCCCTCTATACAACAATTGCAGCCATTGTTCTGTTAAAAGTCACAATTAAAAATTTGTTTCTTTTTCTGCTCATCCTTGTCCTCATCTGCTCATGAATTTGCATTTTTTCCACTGCCCGTCAACTTACAAGTGAAATCGTAAACAGTGACTTTAGCGGACTCCGTGTTTTCTTTCATATCTCGGTCTTTTTAGTGCTTTTTGCACATATGGGTCAGTTCACAACTGCAATCTGGCCACATTTAAAATGTAATGTGAACAGCCAAACAAAAACAATTAGATTTGAGTAATATGTCCAAATTGAGCACTAAGGCATGTATTGTGAACTAGCTTTAGAAGTGTTAATGTGGACAGAACCATGCTGTCATTTCATTCAGAGTACATTTATCTTACAAACTACAAAGTGGACAACGTTGCTAAACTGGGTGGCAAGATAACTGGCAACCAATATGCAGTATTACTTGCATGACAGACCAGTACGCCATGAATTTAGCTCACAAGATCATAGCAGACTCACTTCACCCTCTATGGCCTGAATAAGTACTTTTATCCTCAGGGTGAAGGTGTAGCATGACCAGGATGGAGACTAAAAGAGGCATCACATCCTTTGTCTCACACAGTATTCAGTTGCTTAATAAGCTCTGATCAGATGGTCTGAATTTGACACCTTCTTTAACCTGCACTTAATTTCCTTTCCCACAATGATGCTTCTTAAAAATTATGTTAAATGTTATGTTACGTGCTAACATGTATGGTTGTTGATGTCTTTTTATGCTTGTTATGCATAACAAATTCCCTTAGGGGCAATAAAGGATTAATTTATTCATTCACTCATTCTAACAAGCATGTCTTTCTGTGTGCTGTTGTGTTTTATTAGTTCATTCCTCAGACTCTACACGAGTTGACCTGACCATACCAGGGAACAGTACTTTTACCTCAGAGCCATCAATGCAGCTGAGAGGCAGAAATGGCTGGTGGCACTGGGAACAGCCAAAGCTTGCCTTACAGACAACCGAACAAAGAGAGAAAAAGGTATTTGGTTGCCGTAACATCCAAATCTGACAAAGTACAGATTGCACTGACTTACACAGCTCGTATTCTATTGTAAAGTACTTTACTATTGTATATCTTCTTGCTGCTATTACAGAACTCCAGGAGAACACAGAGGCACTAAAAACTAAGATGTCAGAACTCAGATTATACTGTGACCTTCTTCTACAGCAAGTTAACAAGATCAAGGAGAATGATGAGCTAGGAGACACAGCAGAGGTAAGGTTAAGGTTTGGATGAGCCAATGAAATAAGAGAAGCTGCTGTTGGTGCGAAACTGCAGTATGGAATAGCCTGTTTGCAACTAGTAACACTAATAGACCAGATAGGCAGAACATGTCAAGTGCAATTTTTTTAAATCTTGACTTTATAGATTTAAGCAGAATTTATCAAACAACATACTTAACTGTTATGACATTTAAGATGATGTTGGGATGTGTTGCTGTGTTAGCTAATGCGTATGTTTGCATGCCCTTTTCAGACGGGCATAGACACTGGAACCATGGTGAAGTCTACATGCACCACTTTCCTAAAGACTCTAGAGGAATGCATGCAGATAGCAAATCGGACTTTCACTACAGATATGGCAACGCAGAGTCCACCAGGATCTCCCCCAGTAGCAGCCATCAAACCTCAGAAGGTATGTCACCTTCAGATAACCCAATCACATCTAGTGTAAAACTATGGCTTGTACTCAAAAATAAATAGAGATGTATGATCTCCTTATGTCTTTTTTCTCCTACAGATTAAACCTGTCAATCATTTAAATCAGAACCTTGGAGAAAAGTAGGTTGCTTTTTTCTGTTATTTGTATTTATGTTGCCCACACTTCTTTTCAATCTATCATTAACTGCTACATACATTTTTAAAGTTGCACTTGGCAAAGTGAAGTGAAAATTAATTATGTTTTTAAATATTTTGTGGTGGCACAAACAATAATTTGTCACAAATGTTATATTTCTGTGGCACTAGACAATAGTGTAAATTATTTTTGCCCCCAAAAGTTGATTAAAAGTTTTCAAATTAACGTAATGCACTCACATTCATTCCAGATGGAGAGATTTGGCTGAAACCTCAGGAGAAGCACATGAGAACCAGAGCCTTGACTCTGGAGCAGAGGGACCAGATGAGCCAGATATACCAGAATACCATTCTCTCCCCATCAGGTAAGTCAGGTGTCCCAACCACTCATTTTACGTGTGAGTGGCCATTACTGCATATCTTAAAAGAAAAACCACACTGACACTGAACAAGCAAAAGGCTGGGGCCTGGTTGTTGTGTGTACATCATCAGTACTGATGAGGATTGATTATTGCCTTTTAGTGAGCAGACAGTGATGGATGCCCAGTTATGTTACTGCACTTCCCTCAGCAGCACGAAGGGGAAGCAACTGCTGGTGATGGAAAATAAGAGCAGTTGTTTCCAGTTTTGTTGTTTTGGATTATCTATAATACATATATACTATCTCACTGTAAGATACATTAAGATTTAAAATCTGTCATAAAAAACACATTATTTTAAGTGTACTGATTGATGCATCCTACAGTGGTTTCCTTTATTAAACATATTTAATGTCATTTTATAGCAATTAGTTTAATTCTTCAACCAATCTAACTTTAAAAGTAATACAGTATTTAAAGAGACCTTTCTTTTGGCACATACTGCAGTTTACACAATGTTACATCAGAATATACTGCATTACGTACTTTAGTTCAGACTTAACAGCTTTTATATAGCTATAATATGTAGCATTCTATTTTAAAATGACTGGAAGTACTAGACCTATGTTATATATTTTGATGAGTTGTGTTCTTACTTATCCCAAATATTCCAACGATCAAACTCAGAGAAATATGTAATCTATTCAACATAATGGTATATTCATGCCACTACTTCCTAGTTGCTGTAACTTCTGGGGAGCACTGGATATGTCAGATATGTTAGAGAGTAAGGAAAGAAGTAGGTGAACGTGACTAAACATAAAGTGAATAAAGCTTTAATGTTTCCTAGTCCATGAACACGATTTCTGCCTGAGTCTTGTCAGATAGATTTTTTTAATCAGCTATGGTGGTTGTTTAAAAGTGAAAATAGCTCTCAGCTATGTCTTTCGTTATTGTTTTAAAGTCTGAGAGACCCCTGGCAGTAGAACTTATATATTGTAAGAAATTGTAGACAGATTTTTTTAGCACAATTGTCCAGTATATGAAAAAAAGTCAGGCTTTTGGGAGATACTAAAGGGTTAAAGAATATTTTGTTGGTTTGTAATTAAGGTGTTAATCTTTCCTGTATGGGGCAAACACCCCAAACCAAAACAAAGAGAAGGTAATCAAAGACATTGCACTTAATACCCAAGCTAAAATATCTGTTGTTATTGCCATCTTGCAGTTCCTGCTTGTTATGTCTTCACCTTGTAGTACTGCATTTCACACTTAATCCCAGTAGGGTTTAGTCATAGTTAAAGCCAGTCACACCTTACCACACCCAGTTGTGATACTGGGTGTTGAATTTTAACACTTAAACCCATAGAGGTCAGTGCAGCAAAACTTAAAAGTCCCCCTGCTCACAAATATTTTTTTCTTCTTGTTTGTACAGTTGGATGTTTGAGCTTCACTGTGCAGGGTGATGTATGAGCAGTGTTTGACACTAGAAGGATGTTTGACGTCACATTGATCTGCTGAAAGTGGGACATTTTTCTGTGTTTATTGAACATCTGATTTTAAGGGGTGGGCAAATGAGCATGATTTGTAACATCACAACAGTTTCAAAGTCAATTTTGGTCCAATTTATAATTTATACAGCATTTATTGTCTCACTCCATGTTGTTTCTATTGTTGTGTCACATGTCGATGGTGACACTGAACAACACACCTGTTCAATGACTGACAGATTGACGGAGCCAGGGCGTATTCATTGTGTGCTTTCATGGCTGTTTGAATTAAATTCATTTAAGTGAAACTGTTGGACATTTTGTTGGAGAGTTTTCTCTTGCTATTGCCAAAAGTATTTATTGCCAATACATGTCTCTATTGTTTCATTGCCTTGCTGCAATAGAAGTCATGACTGAGACCATATTCTCTGTGGTTGCTGGTTTTCCACCGTTTTAACTGGAAACATTCACTGGACATTTCATCTCTTTGTTTATTGTGTCACACAGACATTGATGCAGCAAACGACAGCACCTCAGTCCATGAGGAGCCAGTTGACCCTACTTCACACACTACCCAGAATACCTCTGAGAGTGAACACTATGAACAGCCAGCAGAGGGGGATGAGCTAAATGAAGCTGATGATCAAGAGGAGACAACACAAGAGCAGAAGCACAAACATGACCAAAGTGAAGAGCACGACAACAACAATGACGAGGAGGTGGACGCTGCTGTGCAGCCTCAGCACCAACAGGAAGTAGTTCCAGACCAAGAAGAGGCTCAACATGATGGCGAGACTTCCAGAGATTCAAGGGAGCCAGAAGACACAGAGCAGGTGGAAACTTTCTTCAGCACAATGAGTCACAGGTATGAAAATGCTACTCAGGAAGGTCACATCCTTTAGGACAGGTTCCTGTATGAAGTTACTGTATGACCATCTGTGGTATTTCACCATGACAGTATTAGGACTATCCATTCTAAGCTATATGTAGTAGTTTTGTTTTTAAAGGCACTGCACTTCTGCTGCACAGTTACTTTAGTTTATGGAAATAATAATAATTGTTATTACTGTGTTGCACAGAATAATTATATAACAGTTTTCGAAGATTTTACCTGAATCCATTTCAAGATGTCATGATAAGTGTTTTATATTAGTGTGTTCTCTCTTGATCACATGACACAGAGAGGCCCTCATCTGATGTTTGGGTTTGTAAAGCTTTTTTGTTTCATTCTGTATTTCAAACGTATTTTACTTTCTTTTTTTCAAGACCTTGAAGAGTGTTACTAAGCAATGGACTATATAGTGTTTCTAATCTTTTCTGTAATCTTCACATAAACGTTATTATTATAATGGACTTGATCACTGTCTCACTTAACCAGCATTCAACTGCAAGATGGGGACTACAGTATGCACACTTTTGAGTTTTAAAATTCATGGGACAGTTTTAGAACATTAACATGAGAAAATAAAAAGAAACAATGCTGTTAAGTCATAGATGAAGAAGCAGGATAGTCTCAGGTATTGTCAGGCATAGAATTGCATGACACTGTGTGAATCATTTCTCTGACTTGGTTTTGTACCCTTTTCTTTTTCTGTTTGATTTGATCAAATAAAAATTGAAATGGAATACTCACCTCTAATACATTCTCCTGTTTGAATCTGTTCTACTTTTTTAGATTTAGTGATATAAGACTGGACGACGACAATGGTATCCCTACTCAAGAGTTTTTGGACTCATGCTATGCAATAGTGCCTGTATTAGGTAGGCCGGTCACCTTCAGTCTCTCCTCATCTCAATCTGCCACTCTGTTCCTCTTTCTCATGATACCACACTTGTGGTCATTTCACCCCTTATAATTTTTTTTATAAGGAAACCTTCTTTCTACTATTTTTCTTGTCATTTGTGCATGTTATGTCATTCACATTATCTGTGCATAATGAGGTGGAAGCTTTCTGTCTTGGATTTATCCTCATCCTTTTCTTTTATGTCCTCATTATTTCTGTCCATATGTCTTAAAGTGATTTTATTTAGCATTTGTTGTCTGTCGTATGACAAAATTTATCATTAGCTCATACATGTGCCTTGTGCCTGTGTCTGTCCTTGTCTGTGTATACTGCACATATACACAGTTTACTACTCATAGATAGGCAGTTGACAGAAAAAAAAAGACAACACACACTAGGGCTGTACAATTAGGCCTTATAAAAATACTATCAAAATCCAGTATTTGCAAGTGTAATATCCACATCACTGCAATTCTTTGATAAAGTCAAAACAGCATTAGATAGAAGTACTGTAGTGCTGCAGAGATGCCATGGCCTACAAATATTGTTCTCCAGATGTCAGAAAACATTTGTTTGGTACAGACCCCGACAAATGTCACATCATCATAATTTTAGTTTGTTTTTGTTTTTTTTGGTGAAAATGAAAAACGTGATGCAGAGATGATCATTCCCATTAATCATGAATCTTATCACAATTGCAAAATCTGTCAAAAACCATATCATGTAGCCTTAATAGGATTTAGTGAAGCAATTTGCTGATAAATATAGTCTAGTCCATATTAAAATTAGTTTTCCATATTACAGCAATTGAGCAAGAGGTCACATATAATGGTCCCTTTAAATTTAAAAACTAAATGAAATACTTATATCTGCAGTCATGTGATGTTTTAACTGTTTTTGTGCTTTTCAGCCTAAATTGATGATGTCTTTCCCATCAAATCTTGACACAGATCCAGATATCAGTTATTTCTGTGTTTGATGTCATGCAGCATGGTTCCAGAATTGCTCATGAGTTTGGTTCTTTTATTGTGTCACAGGCCTTTCTTATTTCCCCCTCAAATCTGCAGGTTGTTACACAGGGTTGTTGCACAGGGTTTTCTGGCCTTTTTTTTTTATAATTGCTTACAAAAACAAGCCAGCTGCATTATTCATCACTGATGATCAACAACAATATCATTAAGCCTTTGAAAAATAGGACACAAAACTGAGAATTTTTTCTTCATGAGCAGCAAAGAAATGATCATGGATTTTCTCTTCTCAGACAAGCTGGGGTCCACTGTGTTTGCACCAGTTAAAATGGATTTTGTTGGAAATATCAAGGTACGTTAATCTGTTAATCTGTTATCCTAAAATAGATGTTACTGCTTACTATTTACTGCAAAATAAAAGATTACATAGTTGTTCTTCAAAAGTGGCTTCAAACATAGTGTGATAAACAGGATGAATCAGCATTAGTAGTTAATGATCTACCATGTAATAGGTCCACAGGGAGATATTGTGGACGTTACTTCTCAAATACTCAAATACATATTTAGCTTGAGGATCAGACATATAGCTTGTCCTCTTATTCTTGTTCTGTCAGTGAGGTAACTTACTGATGTTTTACCTCAATTTGTTAATGTTCAAAATTAGAGTAGAATCAAGATCTGTTTCTGGCCCATGTCACTTTATCACCCTGTCTTTTAACCTTGTAGAAAATTCATCAGAAGCTGATGTCAGATGCTGACAACTTCCCCACACTACAGTCCATTGTGCTGCATGAAGTCCAGACAGATGTTGCACAAGTGCGCAACTCGGCCACCGAGGCTCTGCTGTGGCTCAGACGAGGTCTGAAGTTCCTCAAGGAGTTTCTGTCGGAGGTCAACGCAGGACAACAAGACATCCAGGGAGCACTAAGTGAGTCTGATTTCCAGGGCACCCCTGTAGCTCATTTGGTAGAGTGTGCACTCCATGTACTGAGGTCATCAGTCCACTGCAGCGTCTGCTTGTGCGACTCCTACCTGTGGCCCATTTGCTGCATGTCATCCCCTCTCTTGACCCCCTTTCATGTTATTACTTCAGCTGTCTATATCAAATAAAGGCAAAAATACCCCAAAAATAATATTTAAAAAAGTGAGTCTGAGGGAGGGAGGCCATCAGCGATCTAACCAACATCACCACTTTTTGCTATTTGAAAAACAGAAAAGAACACAGATGGAGTCAAACTTTAAATCATGGTCACTGTCTCAGATTCATCATGTGTCTGTTCTTCCACAAAGATAACGCCTATGGAAAGACCCTTCGGCAGTACCATGGATGGGTTGTGCGAGGCGTGTTTGCTGTAGGTATTTCTTTCTCTCACCAATACTTTCCCATCTGAGGTTCATCTGTTCTTGGGAGTCTGACTGTATCCTGCTTCTATTTTCCCAGCTGGCGCTGAGGGCTGCCCCAACTTATCAAAGTTTCAGTGCTGCTTTGGTGTCAAGAGAAGGTGACGAGGTGAAGAGTGGCTTCACCAGTGGCATGCACAGGGACCTGGGAGTGTACCTGCCTGCCATGGAGAAACAGCTGGCCATCCTGGACGCCCTGTATGAAGAATACAACCTGGAGTCAGATGAAGTGGTGTGACAACCTGAAGAGAGAGATCATCCGACTTCAAGGAAAGACAGCACCTGACCGCAGGGGCAGAGAAGTGGCTAACCGCTGAAGGAAGGTGCCAGATGCATCGAGTGCATCTCGTGTACAAAATAGTGTGAGCGTGTCCCGTGTCAGTGTGAGGTGTTTCCAGTGGTTGTTGAACTCTACGTCAGTAGAGGGTCTAGGTTTGAAGATGGTATTAATGTCTGTACTTAGGAGCCCACAGGGGTCAAAGCAAGCATTAACATTTAAGACATTATGTGTAGTTTCTGGGTCTTGTTTAAAAGACCACTGACAGTGTAGGGGTTGTAAACCCTACTATGCAGACTCCAACCATAATGATTCATGGTGACATTTGTTTCTGGTGCACATTTTGTCCCTATATTGTGGCTTTTTATGTACTGTACATGTTTGAAGGTACATGACCACAGAGTATTTGGCTCTAGTAACTTATGTGGAAGATGATTTGTAAGCAAACTGAGAAGAATGCAAAGATTGTCCTGTTTCCTTTGATTCATGAAGCAGGGTGTTGCTTGTAACTAACACAGAGCACTATTTAACTAAAAACAATGTCGGATTGTTACGATGCCCAATATATATGCCTTAAGTATGTGATGGAATAACATACTGGGCTGACATTTTTCTTGCACTGACTGTTGAAGTTTAGTGGAAAATATGGTAAATATTGATTTTTATTATTTTTTTCCCTTAATTTTTAATATAAATCCTGCAGGTTGACAATGTATGTGTTTTGTTTTACATTGCTAACATGTTGTAAGCTCTAGAGACTTTCCATGGGACCAAAAAGGAACTGTCATGTGAATGGCTTTTGCCTCTGCTGCCTACAGTACCACAACACACAACAATGAAATAATACAGTGAAGTACTGACAACTGCTGAATATTTATGTGGACATCCTCTGCACAAACCTATGCATAGTATGCATTTTCACATCTATTTATTACGTCTTAAGTTATAAAGCTCACATTTATGTCATGGGGATCATGTCAGTCCAACTTTTTGTGTGAATGTATGGACATTTGTATCCACAGCATGTTTATTGATTGCATGGTTTTATGGATTAGGTGCCAATGGAAACTCTAAATATAGGCTAAGGCCTAGAATTAACCAAGTTAATAAATATGCCCTTTAGAATAAAAGGCATAGATTGTGAGAGTTAAAATACATTGCTTCTTCATTTTTGTACTCACGATGAACAGTAACCTTCAGCAAGTCTGCTCTACAGATTTCTTTCACCATCTTGTCCATGCACTGTCCTACATATACTTGAGTGTTGTTACCAGCTGTTCTTAATATTTTATGATGTCGATTTAACAATGAAAAAATGAGTGGTAAGACTCCTTCTGGCAAGGTTTAAGTTTGTCCATAGATTCGCTGAGCCATTTAAACAAAGCAGGAACATCCTCATAGGGCTTTTATACCAAGACATGCCGTGTAGTATTTTTAACTCTATTCTAACTTTATCTTAGTTTTCAGTTAGTCATTTGCAGCAGGTTTACATCACAGATGTGCAAGGTTGATTTCCTGTCGTAGATAAACTCCTAATCCTGAAAATATGTTATTGTATTATTACAAACATTTGTTTTGTTTTTTTCTATGATTGTATATAAGATGCTATTTGATTTTTACATAATAAATAATTAAGTTGTCTCAGTGTGTGTCCAGTCCTGTTGTAGTCAAATATGTCAGAGGGTTTCAAATAGGAATCTGGAGACACCCAGGGGTACCTGAGAAGTTTTCAGATTGATTCATTCAAACCAGCATGATATTAAAAAAATTACTTATTCACAAAAGGCTTCATAGTTCAACAAATATTTTAATTTTTACATCTAAAATTACAGCACTGTCACATTATGTGAAAAGTTTTAACAATGTTTATCATGCTGTAACAGATATTTTTATGTTATTATGTTGTTATAAAACATTTTACATTATAATGTGGTAACATATTGTTATAACATTGCAGTATAAGTTATCGCACTATTTTTTTTCCAAAACAAGACATAGCATATTTGTTTTAACAAGAAAAGTTTCTTGTTATAATTTCATAACAATATAAGTTACAGATTATAACTTGAAATGTTTATAACATGAACCATTTCATGTTATAAAATTAAACTTGTAATAAGTGTACTGAAAGAACAAGAAAAGTTTCTTGTTATAATGTAATAGGCTAGATGTCTTAATATGTGAAAACATCTTGTTATAACAAACTTTTTACACTGTAACATGATACTGATTTGTGACGTCAATATAATGTTAATAAGTGTACATACGTATATATATAAATCTGCTGCCAGTGAAGGACGCATCACTCATATACCACTTTGCTCGTGCTGTTCTGTCACATAACAAAGCAGTTAAATGTAACAAGAATAAGTTAAGCCAAATTATTCCATGGGACATACATGAGGGTGTCCCCCTGGCAAAATGTAGGCCATTTTCTGTCATGACCCTTACTCCTCTAGATTTCGCTTGTTAACCAAACAATTAAAATAAGCAATAGGTAGTAAATCTGCACAGGTGCTCTAGTTTGTGTAAACAACAGTGGCACTAAATGACACCTTTGCATACCTTGCTGTCTGTGTGAGTGTTTTGCATGTGCAGCAGTAGTGTGTCCTCTGCCAGGACCACAGCATCCTGCGTGCCGGCCATTCCTGCCTATAGGTCAGGGATTTTCACTTGGCTCGGGCCAACAGCTGGGTCCCTGCCTGCTTCCTGTCCCTGTGGCCTACTTTGCATCGCCCCTTCAGCCATAGAGGTAATGTAATGCTACACCACCCAACCTGCACCAAAATAACCCCTTTTGTTGGAAAAAGTGTTTGATTTCAGATCCTCAACTTAATACCTGTGAGAGCTAAAAATAGACACTGCTTCCTACATGTTTAAAGTGAACATTTGGCACTTTTCCTGTGGAAATCCAGCTACTGGTGTTGGTTAATGTCAATTGAAGCAATGAATTCCTCAGTATGTATAATTGAGTGGGAAAGCTGTTTTAAAATTTTATTACTGTTGCTATCACACATATTTTTTTTACTATTAGTTTGTCATCACTTATATACATTTCTGTGTTAATTTTGTGTTCTCAGTACTTTGAGAATATATGTGCCTATTTGACATGTTAAATGAAAACTTAAGGTTACTTAACAGATGTGTACATGATACAACATTAGTACTAGTACTAGTCTAAGGCTGGCTTACATCTCAGCAAACACTGGTCGGATGGGGAGATATGATAAGTATATGTGCATGATAGGCGGCAGAAATGCATTCATTAACGTTAAGTGCAAGGATCAGATTAATTTCAGTGGACCTTGAGACCGTCACCCAGGCAGATCAACTGGACCACTATCGCCTCAGAAAGAGAGCCCGACTAGAGCTAACATAACCTAGCTGTTAACGCTTTCCACATCGATGAGTGCCAGACCTAAACGAGTCAGAGAATTGGATCGTAGTCAGCCCACTTTGATTCTGCACCAGCCCACATCCTCCTGTTTGGCTGGAAGTAACATCACTGCAACTACTAAGCTAGTGTTAATTAACTGGACATGCTAATGTTCGCAGCTTATGTTAGAGCAGATGAAGACTAACTTTAATCTATTCCCCACACATGTGCTCCTGTGTTTTACGTTGTTGCAAGACACAAAAAAGATGCCAGTGTCCAAACTCATGAGACACTGATTATTGCTCGTCGTTGAGCCCTATGCACACTGCTTCAACATGGAGAGAAATGCAAAGCTTGACAGGCCTCTGGTGCCATAGTTACAGTTGCTAATCTATGATTGGACAGTTGCTGTTTGCAGGAGGGGCTTAGTGAAGGGTCAGTTCAATTAAATTCAATTCAGTTTTATTTGTATAGTGCCAAATCATAACAAAGTTATCTCAGAGCACTGAGCAATTTATTGCTTCAGTTGACTACATTTACACTGACTGCACATCCACATAAAATGTGCCAAATTTTTCAAACTTCAAGACCATTCTCTTTGAGATAGGGAAAATCAGTCAAACACAAAGAGCAGTGAGTTCATGAACTGTTCAAGGTTCCCAAACTCCACAAATAGAAAACTTCACTTGGGGGTATTCTTGTGTGTGCACAGCAGATCTTTTCATTACGGAGCAGTAGGTTCAGGTTGACCGCTGTATCCTCAGCGACATTTAGTGCTGCACTGAGACATCTGAGGTACAAATCTGATTGGCCTGGTCAGGGGAATGCATATGATGGGATAAATACGCCAAAGTAAGCTTTTACTCTGGCATCCCAGCAGACAAATTGTCCTGATGTGATTTAGAAAAAGAAATATGGCATGCTAATAGAGTTATATGGTCGAGTCCGGCCTCAAACATCTCTGCTGCAACTCTGGCCGGCTGCCCGTGCCCAGTCTATATCGCTGTGCCACATCTCCAGGCACAGACTCAGCTCCGATCGAGACAGAATAAAAAGCCAAAAAACCCACTGGCATGTCTGAGAAAACAGCAAGACGTCACTGTGTGGTCTGTTTACTATTTGGTCTAACACAGCAGTTTGCAGGGAGCTGCTGACAGCATCTTTTCCCCACTTGATAGATGTCAGCTTTTTTTTTACAGTGAGTGCTCTGAAAGAACATCAATAGCATTCTATCAAAGTCTATTGGCTTTTTGCACAGTGCCCAATCACTGTCACCGCTTGCTCACGACAGATAGAGATCAGAGCTGTTGACAAAGCCCTGACGAAAGTCTAAAGATGCATGTGAGTGCATGAGACAGTGAAAAGCTTTCAGTGATTTAAATTCCTGTTTTATTTTCATTTAAAATTACTCACAACTAACTGTATAAATCATATCAGAATAATGAAACAAAATGAATTTTCACTAGCCCAGTCACAGTGCATACTATATTTCATAAAGCCTTACAGTACAGTACAGTTACTACATGCATGTTTATGTTTCAGCATCGTTGTGCATACACAGTACAGAACAGCACAGCAGCACAGGCCACAGACAGAACATTCAACACAGTTTCCAAAAGGTATTTCGGCTTTGTGCATGGCACGGTTCATCACTATCATATACGTTGTGTGTGTCATACATACAGTACTTAGCTACAGTCTGGGCAGAGCAAGACTGATATCTCTTAAGACACCTGCTATGCTGATGAATGCAGTGATTTACAAAACATTTGACAAAGTGGAAGCATTTCACACATATTAGCAGAGTATCACAAGCATGCGGAGACAATATAGTAACAGTCTTTATCTTTCAATTGCTTTTACAGAAGAAACACTTTTGAGCAGAGGTATTCAAAGTGAGAGTCGGGCCTCCCCAGGGGGCTCCAAACAGTCTCAGGTTTCAGATGATGGATGAGTGGAAGTGAAAAATAGGTCTTATAGGTTTGACTTATAGGTTAATAGGTTTTATAGGTCTCCCAGCAACATCTTTTAACCATTTTCAAAATTTGGTTTTGTTTTTAAAATTGATGAGCCTGGCACATAGCACTGCTAAGTATACAGGAAACAGGAAAGGAGAATGTTTATGTAGGATTGGTCAATTTTACTGTTTTTCCCACTTTCCCAGGGTCAGAAGCTAATAAATGCCTTTGGACAGACCTGTTTTATGTATTTAGTGAAGCCTGACATTATGAAAAAACATTAGGCTATATTGGTTCAATTGTTGAGTGTTCTTCATGATCCCATTGACATACAGGAATTGAGCAAAGCAAGTAAATGGGTAGGCCTCTTTCCACGCTTTGACTGAGGGGAGGCCGACAGTCTCAGACTTTGAAAACCTCTGCTTTCGTATACCTGACTATATCTATGTATGGCTGAGAAGAGGTCTCCCTTAGCACTGCGACTCATACAGTAGCTTATGGAAAATGTCAGCTTATATCGGCAAAGTCATTTTTCAACATCGGTGGCCAACACACAGCAGACTACATCTACATTGTTAAGTTTACTGTCGAGTTTCACTGTTGCTGTATATACTGTAAGACAGAAAGACTGGATAAAGAGGTATTAGAGTAAATACAGTAATGACCATAGAACAGACTGGAATTGAAATTCCTCCCCCCTTTAGCAGCTACAGACTATTCCAGCCTTTCCTGTGCAGTGAGAAAATTAAGAACATAACAGTTTCAAGCCTTCACATACAGTATATTTCTCACTGAAGCACAGGGAAGAAACTTGATCATACTCAGAGGACTGCACCTTTAAAGCTCTTGTTTGAGTTACCTGTGTGCTTCAGCGTACAGTCACTGCCATTTCATTTACAAAGAGAGTAGTGGAGGAAGCCTGTGAAAGGTGCTGTGTGGAGCTACATGACCTGTTGGTTCCTGAGAAATATTTGGATTTATGAAACCTTGTCTAGACTGAACGTCCCTGTCAAGTACAGTACCACCACAAGACAAGTCAGACTATGAAGTGTGGCCTCCTCAGTTAACAGTCTCACTTAAGTATCCACCTTATCTCCATCCCTAACCATACATATTGATCATATATGCCTGGTTTTAACTTTACAACTGAAATTCTTTATGTGATATTGAGACTACGCAGTGTGAACTTTGTTGTGACAATAATAAGTAAAGTGATAGGTTGCATGCTTGGATAGTGACAGCTGCTGTCATGGTCTCAGTAATCCCAGCCTCATGCAAATGCTGTGCGCTGTCATTCACACTGCAGTAGAATACCTGAGGCCATGGCTCTGGATGTCCTACTGTCTCTCTTTCTCAACAGTAACTGGGTCAAGATTAATATGCCTCTGGCCCGGCTACTGCTCCTCTGCAACATCTCCCGCTGGCACTTAATGAAGTCTCTGCATGGCTGTCACACAACTGTTGCATCCAGAGGCTGATTCCAGTCGAATCGGGCATGGTGAGGAGGCTGGTCTTAAGTCCTGCTTGTTAAGACGGAGTGCAGATGTCCTGTGCATTTCCTATGTGTGGGTAGAGGTTTTCACCTCCACTGACTGAGTATAACTCCAGGGAGCTATGTGGCATCTCAGCAGCAGTACAGAGGAGTTATATGTATGTATTTTGTTTTTTTCTTCCTTCATAGAATCTTGGCTGCCTCTACCTTCAGAGTCTCTTGCTTGGAGCATTATTCTTTTTTGCATGAAAATATTCCTGTTATGTGTCAAGCAAATAACACACAGAGGATCCCGCTGCACTGTCCAGATTCCTCCTCAAGTGAAGTATTTGCAGTTTGTGGAGTCAATAACACAGTATGGTGTGCACTTGAGGTGACCATATGACCTGCAGATAAGAGGAGAAAAAACCTTTTGGTCAGTTTAAAGGAGAAATATGCAACACATTTACTGTACTAAATAATAAAATGTTTGTTTGACGAACTTTATTGTTTTTTGTAAATATACACTCATTCTGAATTTAATGCCTGCATGACATTCCAAAAAATGTTGGGACAGGGACATATTTACCACTGTTACATCACGTTTTACAACACTCTAAGCTTTTGGGAACTGTAATGGAAATCAACATTTACTCACAATAATACATATATACCAATGGTTCTATGCTTTGATATGTTGTTTTTACCTTCATGTCCCCGTATGACATTGATGTCCTCATATGCATCTGCAAAGTCAGGCCTAAGGTCCCCAAAAACCCAAAAAGTCCTTATATGATGTTCTGTAACTACTGAGAAGTGTCTACATGGCCGGGAGCTCACCAGAACCAAGTTGAAACTATTTTTTTTATCTTGTTTTCAATGATTCGGAGCCTGAGTGCAGGGAACATTCTATTCTATAACACTGATAATCAGATATAGTATATAGTATAATCAATAGAGAAGTGCTTGTGTAAAGATCCCTCCCACCTGTGCTGACTGGAAAAAACACCACTCCCACACAGTTCTATGCTCTTTGCTGTGGAGATCTCTGACCGCTGTTTGCTGAACCCATTCTCAAATGCTGGAATAAACTTAGAAAGACAGATCTTTGTGCATCCCCTGTATTGATACAGATTTCTACCACAGAACTGAGAAGTTTAATTTTGAAGTTTTGAAAGTGATATTCTTTCTTATTCTCGCTTGATATATGACTTCAGGTGCTCAACGGTCCAGGGTCTCTGTTGTCGTACTTTTTGCTTCATAATATACCACATATTTTCAATGGGAGACAGGTCTGGACTGCAGGCAGGCCTGTCTAGTACCCAACTAAGATACCACACTGTTGTAACATGTGCAGAATGTGTCTTGGCATTGTCTTGCTCAAATAAGCAGGGGTGTCCCTGAAAAAGATGTTGTCTTAATGGCAGCATATGTTGCTTGAAAACCTGTATGTACCTTTCAGTATTAATGGGGCCTTCATAGATGTGACAGTTACCCATAATACCATGGGCATTTCAGTTTAGATTGTTTCCTTATTCTCTGATGACATAGCATGGTCATTAATGATTTAGTACAGTAGTATCTCATTTAGCAAAGTCAACAAAACACTTCTCCTGCAGCAAAGGAGTTTTTGTCAACATGACTGTATACGGTGCTTACCCTGGAAGATATGAATTACATGTCTGGTATCCAAAGTCCTTTCCATCACACTCCTCAGCCCCCTCATAGCGGTATCCATCTCCACAGTAGGCGTGTTTACACTCTGTGTCAAGGGGAGACAGCAGGGTCATGTTATATGTGCACAGCAAAGTACAACCAAGGAGCTATAACAGATCCACTAACATGGGCACATGACTTACTGACGCAGCCGTCAGTGACGACTCTGTTTCGGTCATCACACTCCTCTCCGTTGGAGATCTGCACTATCCCATCACCGCAGTAACCTTCATCATCAGGTGCGTTTTCCATAGACTGGAACGGCGTCAACTGGAATGGAAAAGTCTTTTACAGAGATTAAAAAAATGAACAAAAAGGAAAAAAAGTGTTTGAAAATGTGTCAAACTCAAAATTTCAAGGCACCTTACGTCAATAGATCGGTGAGCTTTGAGACCAACTCAAACCGACTAATAATGCTTTGTTGAGATAATTTATTTTTCTTCTTTAAGTAAACTTGGATCTTTGAAGTTTAGAAACTCTATTGTAAAATCGTAAAATAGTATTTCAAAACTTGTTGAGTAAACTCACTGAGGTGTAAGTAAATAAGGAGGGGTCTAAAACTAAAAGATTCAAGTTTATATATAGAGGAAAGGTAAATTATAGGTTATAGATTATATTTATATTTTGGTCATTTCAACACATAAGACTTTGATTCAAAACTCAGAAATCTAGTGAGGGCAGTTGCCTTGAAATTACGAGTTTTCTCAACCTTTTTTTATAGTGTAAATTATACCTGGATTGGCAGCCAGCCATCGATGTCTTTGAAATAGAGAGATCTCTGGTCTTTGCGGAATGCAAGAGCGTTATCAGTGTGAAGGCGCTCCAGTTCTTCCTCATTGCTCACAACAAATATCTGAAGGAAAGACAGAGTGAAGAAATGTTTTCAATATTTTGTGCATTTTGAAATAGAAGGTTGAGTCCTGTTGGAGTCCAATTTTCAGATATTGAGCATCAAACTTTAATATCTGAGCTGGCCAATATGTGTCTTAAAGCAATATCCCCCTCCTCTGTAGGCATACATTTATCTTTCAAAACTTTTTAGTCTTTAAATAATTGACTCAGAAGCTATTAAAACCAAATAACCCCAAGGTTTTAAAAAAACACAAGTGATATAACATCTAGTTGCACAGCATCAAGGATTTTAAATACATACAGTACATACACTTTGATCAAAACCTTAACATTTTAATTGTGAATTGAGTTTGAGTATTTCACTGATAAAGTACATAACATTTTGTATTTAATTCCTCACCGCTGGTACTTTGATATAGTTTCCTCTGGAAGAATAATCATCATATAGTGAACTACTGAGAGAGCCACAGCTACACTTTCCAGGAGGCCCTGGTGGACCACGTGCACCCTTTGTTCCAACCATGTACAGTCCTAAACATACACAGAGAGGAATAAAATATCATAAAAACACACACAGCAAAAAAAAAAGGAAAACAGACAAGCAGAGGCAACAAGTCTAGAGCCATGTAACAGAATATTTCAGGCTTGAAGTGAAGTGTTGTTGAGTGTTCAGGCCAAAGTAGCTGATGTTAATACTGACATGTAGTATATTTAATTTGTCCATCAAGAAGTAAACACAATCAACTTAATTCAGTCAGAAACCCGATCAAGAAAACAAATGTTGCATTAATTATCTGGTGACATAATACTTGTAAAGCTGTAGGGAAACTCGCCATCTGTGAATCTGCTTTAGCCACATGATGTCATGATGACAGCATCTAGTTTCACCTCAGGAGATAAAGTTTCTCCGGTGCTAAATAAGACTACCGGTGTTACCTCTTACACTGGTCTAAAGTGTGTCTCCTTTTGCTGAGAGGGGTGTTTGCTGTGGCTCACAACGATAGCGCAGCTTTTCACACACTCTCAGAGAGCAGAGAAAGTGCAGAGGCACTCAAACAAACCTCTTCAAAGTCAACAAATCCATCCAAACCCTGACTAAGCAATATGTCGGTTTTTAAATCAGTATCATCAAGGGTTATTATAGTTTTGATATTTTTCATTCATTTTTATTTTGTTTGTAATTTTAGTTTTCAGTTCAGTTTAGTTTAGTTAGTCTCCAGAGTGTTAGTCTCCTTTCAGTTTAGTTTTTATTGTTTGAAAATGTTTAGTTTTTATTAGTTATAGTTGTTGTTATTATAATATGGGGTGTGTTTGATAGATGCAAGAACTAAAATGTTTTGTCACACTTTGCTTTAAGTTTAGTTTTAGTTAACAATTGTAAGCTTGGTATCCACAAAGAGTTTTAGCTGGAAAAAGTTCTCACCTGTGGCAGGTGAACCAGGGGGACCAGGGTGGCCTGCAGGTCCCTGTGGGCCTGCAGCTCCCATGGGTCCAACACTGCCCGTGTCTCCTTTCACTCCCTGAAACACAATCAAAACAATAGGCAGGTCAGATTTAAAACATTTCATTACATTATGTTTCACAGACAAAAGGTTAAAAGTAATGCTCAATCCTGAGTGTGCAACAGGACATTTTGAACACAGAAAAATATTGTTTGCATGAACATAAATTACATTTGTGAAGGTAAATTATTTGCACACAAATAATGATTTAATTTGGGCATTGTGTGGGTTTTGCTGTTATGTGCACAAGACTAATTCAATTAGCTTTATTGGCATGATGTTTTAATGACAACAATAATCTCTCTCACTAAAATTCACTAATTTGCTCTCTGAAGTTTCCTTGCTCTGTGCACTCTAACCCTTGGATGTATTTCGGATACTGTCTTATACATACTTGTATATGTACTTTACTTACATACTTCTAAGCGGAAAGGCAGTGCTCCCTCTTTCTTGATCATACATAATTTTGCCAAGTACTTTAAGCCACTGAAATAAATGGTAAGAATGAACAGAAAAGCTATAAACTGTATATATCTATATCACAGTCCCTGATTTGTTAATGTCCTTTACCTTGCTCATTTGTATCCTCTTTTTGTTTTTTGTTGTTGTTATAAGCAACTTTTTTCCTTCTGATTTTTCAATATAATGATTCCTTTGTTGTATAATGTGTGTATTCAGCTGTGCTGCAGCATCATTTCCATCGTTTAGCGCTCTTTCATTTTTATATATTGTCTTGCTTTGCATTATTTTCCTTGTGCTAAATAAAGTTTAGTGGCAAAAATCCCACAGTTGCTCAACATCTCCTCTCTGTGCGTTTTCGAGTTTGACTGTATGCTTGACATATTTTCCCCATAACATCTGCTTTTTCTGTCCTCAAAACATCAAATATTGCTCTATATATTATTGTTTCAAAACAATGCAACCAGAATGCCACATGCACAAAAACTCCTCACCTGCTTGCCTCTCTTCCCTGGTCGACCAGTGGGTCCTCTGTTTCCTGAGATTCCAGGTTCTCCCTTTGGACCCATTTCACCCTGCAAAACAAATTAGATCATCTCAACATTCAATTTGATCAGATTTGGAAAGTTGTAATTCTGCAGAACAAATTCTAAAACTCCGCCTTTGTTTGAATGTCTCTCACTTTCTGTCCTAGCATTCCTGGGAAGCCCATAGCACCCTGTGGATAAAGAATAATAATTAGTATTTTTCTGTGTTAAAGACAAATGCAAGTCATGTAGAATATCTGTGTGTTGTGTTCATTGTTTCTTTTAAAATGTGAAAAGATGTCTGTGCACCAACACCAGCATGTCGCATCGGTCCAACTGTATCCCTAATATATCAGAGGACATGTCTCACATGGCTCCCTCCAAATTTTTCCCACACCTCTCCAATTTAGGCCCCCTGGAGCAAAATGTGATTTGTGATTTTGGGCTATATAAATAACATTTGACTCGACTAACTCACATACAGCACATATGCACTACAGTGTTATTACTTTCATTTGCAGCAACCCCACTGATAAATTCTACCCACCTTTTCGCCTTTCACTCCAAGCTCACCACGATCACCTCGAGAGCCCTGATAGAGCAGATTACAGCATGTTGCATAACGCATACAACAGAAAACATGTTAATCAATATATATTATTGCATATTCTGATATATGAGAAATAATAAAACAGTAACATACCTTTTCCCCTTTATACCCAGGAAGACCCTGGAATTAAAGATCAAACATAAAAAAATATCCAAAATGAAATAAAGTATGTTTGAGGGTGAGATAATTCTGTGTGCTTCATAATATCATAACATATTTGATATAAAATATAAAAAAAAAAAAGAAAGAAAAAACAATCAAAAAAAGAATCATACCCGTGGCCCAATTGGTCCTCTGGCTCCAGGTAAACCCATCAGCCCCGGGTCACCTTTCTCACCCTTACACAGGAGGAAAACATTAGGAATAAGACACATGTGGACTGGCTTCATTTAAGATATTTCCCCACCCCAAACAAAGAAGAAATTATGAGTGACTTTGACTTCGAAAGGGCTTTTTTGTACAATTTCAATAAGCATCTACATTATATAGAAAACGTTATTTACAGGTTAAATAACAGTGTATTTGATTGTACAAATGGCACACAGCCAGTGGTTAAATGTAACTAAATACATTACTTAAGTACTTTACTTAAGTACAATTTTGAGGTGATTCTACTGTGCCTGCATATTTCCATTGTATACTAATTTAAACTTATACTCCAGTGTTTCCCAAATGTTTTACAGTCCCGTACCCCTTCAGGTGATCAGTGTCCAGCTACATACGTACATTTTTCATGTTTTTAAGGCCCCTATGTACGTATGTGCATATACAGCCTAAATATAAAATCCACTCGAAACTGAAATACTCAACACAGTTTAATGAGAAGGATGTACTTGAGAGGACACATACAAGTCAATGCAGTTTTTGGCTGAATTTGAGAGAGTCTGAGTCTTAAATCGCTTCCCACACTCATTCTGTGTCTGTGCCCCGATTACCAAAATGGGGTACAAATACCCCGTTTTTGGAAAAGGGGGTCTACTCCACTACATTGATTTGGTAGTCTTAGTTACTAGTTACTTTGCAGATTTACATTATTAATACAAAATATAAATCAGTTCATAAATTATGATATACTATTATAGGTTACTATACCCAACATGGTAATTCAAATTAGCCCCACCTTTGCCAGCTGCAGAATTGATGAGCACATAAGCGCATCACTGATTATAATCCAGTAATATACAGTAATATACATAATTCTGAAATGAGACACTCTGCGTGATGAGTACTTTTACTTTTTGGTAAATTTAAGTATATTTTAATGCTAACACTTTTATACTTTAACTTGAGTAAAATATTAAATGCAGGATTTTTACTTGTAAAGGAATATTTTACACCATAGTATTGATGTTTTTACTTGAGTAAAAGATTTGAAAAGTTCCTACACTGATAGTTATCCACAGTACCTTATGTTGGTACTTGCTGGTCACATGTAATGTAATTTGTTGTAGAGCTGCAATGATTAACTGATTATTAAATTAATCGCCAACTATTTTGAGTAATTTTTTTAACAAATAAGTCAAAATTCTCTGATTTCAGCTTCTTAAATGTGAATATTTTTTGGTTTATTTACTCCTTTATGATAATAAACTGGATATCCTTGGGTTGTGGGCAAAAAAAAAAAAAAAACATTTGAGGACATCACTTTTTCACAAAATTCTTACATTTTATAGGCAAACAACTATTAATTAATTGAGAAAATAATTGGCTGATTAATCGACTATGGAAATAATTGTTAGTTGCAGCCTGAATTTGTTGCATCATTTACATTATGAGGTCTGACTTACTCACTTTGGGCCCACTTGGTCCTGGCCATCCTGCTGGTCCCTGCTTTCCAGGAAGTCCTGGAGGACCTGTCCGACCCTAACAGGAGAAATCAATTTTAACACAAGATCTCAGTGATAGAAATACCTTATAAAAGACTAATAAAACAATTTCTGCCACAGCTGAAGAAGCAGTTACATGTTAATGAAATCAGGTCAGTTTGCTTTGCAGGTTAAAAAAAAAAAAGAATCTGAGTGCAGGATTTGCTGCATAAGCTGACAGGCTGCTTGCTTCAGTATTTATCAGACAGTGCTGCTGCACATGTAGGGGGAGAATGACTTTAACAAGCCCTGTCACTTTGCTCTCTTTAATTAAATGATGGGCTGTATATAGAACAGGAGCCCGTGCTTGTGGGAAATAAAATGATTTATGACCTGGCTGAAGCACTAAGCTAAATTGCACTGCAGTGCTACAAAGCTGCTCCGTCAGGCCACCAGCCAGTTGAAGCTCTCCCACTGGGCCGCTTTTACTGCTCGACCATACAGTGACTGATCATTTAGGAGGGAGGTCACTTCTTTCTCTGCCGCCTGCCTTGATCAAACATTGTGTCCTGTGCTTTCAATAAGCCTGTGTGTGTTCTAATAGAGAGGGACGATGCTGGGTGTCTTTGAGGGGTCAATATGCTTCTGTGAGAGGAGAGCTGCATGTTAACTCCCCCTGTCATCAAAACAGCCCGTCTCAGCAGCTCTGTGTCCCTCGCATCCTGTCAGTGTGGCTGTGCTGCTGTCTCCTGTCAAGGTTGGACATGCTCACAATTTCTTGATGCACACAAGCAGGCACTGGCAGAGTTACAGCTAGCAAGCAGGCGGAGGCACTGTATCTCATTTTTGAGTAAATCCACTTAGCGGAGAATATAGAGTGATTAATGGGGACTCTCACCTTTTGCCCAGGTCTTCCGATTTCTCCCTGACAACAGGATGCGGAGGAGGGGACAAGGACAGAGGTTATTTAATACACTTCCAGCATGCATCTTTCAGTCATGTGCAACAGGTCAATTAGACTTTAGCTTACAAAATAATGAAGAACTTGTAAAATGTATAATGAGCAACACAAATGAGATGAGACTTTAATAAGGGAAAGTAAACTGCTTACCTTTTCTCCCTTAGGTCCTCCTATCCCAGGTAATCCAGGTGGACCCTGATGGCGATTAAAAAACAGTAAATATATGGCATGCTCATAAATCACAGAGATATGCATCTAAATTTGTTTTATTGTCCACAACATCCCACCACAAAGTCATGTCTGCTTCTGGAGGCCCTCAGCTGCAGTTTCAATTAGCTTAAGGCTGAGTGGCCACTATTGATTTAAAAAGTGCCTCGTGGGTCTCTTTTGATAGACTGAAACGCTGCTGCAGTCCAGCCGCTGCTGTAACAGCCTGAGATGGGCACGGCTTTAACAATTATTTGGTAAATCTGCTTTTCCTTTATGAAATACTGGGCTAACAGAGGAGGAGGTTGGGTTTACAATAGGGCTACAACTACAGTAATGGTTATTTTCATAATTAATCGATTAGAGCTGCAGCAATTAACCGATCAAATGATTAGTTGTCAAGTATTTAATTAATTGGCAACTATTTTGATTATCAATTAATAAGTTTGAATATTTTTTAAGAAAAAAAGTCAAAATTCTCTGATTCAAATTTCTTGTTTTCTTTGCCCCTTTATAAAAGTAAACTGCATATCTTTGACTTATGGACAAAACAAGACATCTAAGGACGTCATTTTGGGCTTTGGGAAACACTGATAGACATTTTTCACCTGCCTTTGAAATTAACAGACCAAACAACCGTTTATTCAAGAAAATAATCAACTGAAGAACGACAATGAAAATAATTGTTAGTTGCAGTCCTATAATTGATTAACCTTTTAGTCTATAAAATGCAAGAAAATGTGAATATGCTCATCATAATTTCCCATTATTGACAAAGAAAATGCTTAAAATTTAAGAAGCTGGAACCAGCAAATATTTGACATTTTTGCTTCAAAAATGACTGAAACGATTAACTGATTATCAAAATAGCAGCTAATTTTCTTCCGATTTCAACTGATCGATTAATCAATTAGTCTTTGCAGCTCTAGTTTACAATAGCGCTGTTTATGGGCTAGAATCTGGCATATGTTTTGTATGATGATACACAGGTTACGATTCAATATATTATGATTTACTACGATATTGTACACAAGGTAATATATTGCTATTTTTTCATCTAAATTTAGGAAAACTGTTATAGTATAAAGAACAATGCACCATATGCATAAAGTCTGAGTTAAAAAAAGTTTTTATGCAATCAGAACAGTGAAGACAGACAACAACACGGCTATCTAGTGGTCAGGGGTTTAAATAGAACACAAAATGAGTCACTGCCATGACTCTTTGCCTGTATCACATTTTCACAATGCAGTGTTTTTGAGAATGGATACAGTATCACAAAACAACATATTGCGATACTCAAGTGTATTGAAATTTTCCTACACCCCTAGTTTACTTGCACCTTTTGAACCAAAATGTCTTTAATACCTTTCATCACCAGAGTACACAAACACATGCTTGTGTTGGTAATCCCTGGAATTTACGCAACCCAGCACGCCTTTCCAAGCAGACAGCTCTTCGGACAGTTTCTGAGAATGATGTGTGGCACACTGGCAGGCAGTGGAAAAAGGCTATTTGTGTCTGAGCTAAATGTAGAGCGTTAATGGGCTGCTGTATGGCAAGGGCTGGAGAAATCCCCATCTCCTCTTCTGCAGGAACTCTCAAGTTGGAGAGGAGATCGGAGTAATACAGTGTTGGAGTACTAATTCTTAACACCTTGAACCTATGAAGACCCCAACATGAACACAGAGACAGTCTGTGATTTAAGTCAAACTGTGGGAGGTGTGTTGGACTGGTGTAATGACAAAGCCAAGTTGGATCTCCAACACGTTATTATTGCTGGGATAACCATGATGTTTGGGAAGAGTCTGGATTCTACCCGGAGTTTCTGCAGGTTTCAATAAGTTAAATTTAAGACTTTTTAAGACCTTTTAAAGACCATTATAAATTAAATTTAAGATCTGTGTCATGTCCATACTGGCAAAAAATATGCAAAGGTTTTAACAATGTGTGAATCAGGGGAAATGGTTTGAAACAGCTCACTCTTAATTCCATTTATAAGACTGATGTTTAGCTAAGTCCACTAGCTGGTGTGATCCAATAAATTCTGACCAGGGTTAGTGGTTATTTGCTCCTTGTTGGTTTTGTTTTGTGGTGATTGCAGGGTGATCAAGACAAATGCTCCCTAAAAACTCAAGTGACATTAAACAATCAAACTTAATAAAAGTAAACTTAATTAATCCTATCAGTTTTAAGACCAGTCAAAATCATATTTAAGACATTTTAAGGCTTAAAATTCAGATTATTGGATATAAGACTTTTACAATCCTGTGGGCACTCGTCCTACCTCGATGCCAGGGGGACCAGGAGGCCCGCGGGGCCCTTGGAGGCAGGCAGAACCTTTGCCCTCATTGCTCAGCTCTGACTCACCACCATGACGTGAAATACTTTCATCCTGTAAAATGAAAATTAAAACATGCATTTTTCCAGCTTTGGCACAAATGCTGTACAGAGGAGAATCAACAGAATGACACTTTATTGTTTTAATTAAGAAGTTTATGTTTGAAATTCATCCTGTCCAATATATAAAAGCTCACAACCCACAGTGAAGGACCTGTTAAGCCATTTCTTCCACCATCTGAGTGTTTTGATGGTGTCATTCAGGGGTCAAAAGACAGTTAAGTGAGCGGCAGTTTGGATATCACCCAAGGACATATCAACAGACAGATATTCCACAATAGAAAGTCACATGACTTTGACTCACATGAGCGTGGCGGCGCCAAAGTGAAGGGGGTGGAGGAAACAGTGGGGGTGGAGGCGGACTCAGTAAACAGCATGGGCTGAATCTCTTCGGCTGCTCCTGGGATCTGAGAGCTGTGCAAGGTGTGCATGCAGCCAGCCAGTCAGTCAGTCACACAGGCAGTGATCAAAGGTGTCAAAATAAGAGGAAGACAGTCAGAGGAGGGCATGTTAGTGTGTTTTTTAAACTTCTGCAACAATTTAAAGTGATTCTTTGGCAAAATGACAAGACTAATCCTTAATATTATGACACGTGGACATGCACAGGCAACAAATGCCAACAAATATCCCAAAAATAGAACAAAAATGGACAAATCAGAGGGGTTAGAGCATGCAGAAGCAGCATAAATAACAGAGAAACAGGTGCAAACTATCAGATCATGACACCCGTCCAGCAGAGTTCCTAGAGCTGGACACAGATATGAAGTGCCTGTGCCTCTCTGGAGCTGGTCTCGCTATTTATAGAGGCATTTCCAGTCGACAAGAAAATAAAAATAAGTGTATTTTACAAAGATAATGAGCTCAAAATGAATCCCAAAACTAGCAATTTAGTCCATGCAACTCTCTCTGTGCATGCATGCATAGTACTGTATGTACAGTACGGTACAGTATAGTACACACCTACACAGATACACACACACAGACACAGGATTTCAATATTCTTACCTGCTGGGAATGAAACAAAGCTGTCCAGAAACGAGGATTGAGCCAGGCCATAACAGAACCATAGTGGCAGATACAGTCCAAGTGTTAGAAGAGTCATGCTGCTCCAGATAGTTGCCTGACTTTATTTCTGAGCCACAGCAGCCACTCACACACACTCACGCTGCCTTCTTCTCTCTCTCTCTCTCCTCACTGTCCTCTCCCTCTGCTCCCCTCCCTCCCTCTCTGCTCGCTCTGCTCTGCCTCCTTCACGCCCTCACAAGAGGGTACGCTGACCAATGCCCATTAAATCTTTCCTCTGCATCAGTGTGCGCTAAAATTACAGGAGACAGCCCGCCAGCTGCTTCGGGTGCCAATATTAGACCTCTACTACTGCAGGGGGTGCCTTTTGTTGTTTCCACTGCTCTCACACAGGGAGACTTGTCATGACCAACTCATGGTGGGCTTTTCTGCAAGACAGTCAAACAGGATTCTGCATGAAGGCGTCATCTGTGCACCCTGAGACGACTCTCATATGTGTACCAGTCTTCTGTTTGTCTGTGTTCATTAGTACATCTTTTTTATGTAGTGCAATAAGCAACCCCCCTGTGCATTGTGGTGACTATTTGGTCCAGACCAGATTGGTTTTATTGCCCAGTCTGTCCCACAAAATTAAGTGTCTGCATTTCTGAAGAGGCTCTCTGGGGGGTGTGGGAGCTGTAAAATACAACAGCCTGGATATACTAGCAATAACACTTCGACAATACTGATGTGAAAATTATGTGTCTATATTTTGTTTAGACTACATGAGCACAAGTGAAAAACCCTTAATACTCACTTATCTGAGGTCTGCCTCAGATAAGTGAGTATTAAGTCATGCAACTTGATTTATATTAATAAAGGTGCAGTAGACAACATCATTTCATTATAATTTTGGTTGAAATAACTAATTTTGACCATTGCATGTCACTAACAATAGTGTGTGGGATTTAGTGGCATCTAACGGTGAGCTTGCATATTGCAAACACCTTTTGTCACTTTCCCCCTTCAAGCATGTAAGGGAACCTACAGTGACCATGAAACTTGCACAAAGGGCAGAAAACTGTATCTAGGGCCAGTGGTTGGTTTGTCCGCTCTGGGCTACTGTAAAAACATGGGAGTGCTACATGGTGACCTCTGTGGAAGAGGGTCTGTTCCCACTGTAGATATAAACACCTCATTCTATGATAAAGAAAAGACAGCAGTTCTTATTTTCAGTTGATTATACACCAATGAAAACATACTTATGAATATCATATTCCATTTCTGACATATTCTGTCAATAAATCCCCATAAATCTTACACATCAGACCTTTATTTATAGTGTTTCTTTAAAAAAAAGTGTGTCTGGGAGTGCACCAGACACACACTTTTTTTGTATTCCATTTTAAAAAACTGGACCAGTGCGTGTGCATGTTTTGTGCGTCATTTGGTAGGAGGGCCTTTGCAGAGTTGTACGAAGCAGCTGGTTTTGCACTGTGTATGTTCAAATTGCCTACTGCAGCTTTAATCTAATAAAAAACGCTCACAGCCACTCACTCATTTTTTCTAAGCTTTCGCTAAATTAAAATAAAAATATGTAGATATTGTGTAAGATTGTCACTGCTTCTAGAAATGATCTGTCCGCTTGTTTAAAGATGTTCCTGACAAGGTGTGAATTCAAAGGAGGGTGTAAATTTGCATGTACATGTGCAAACTGGATTAATCTGGACAGAACCGCTTTTTAGCACAAGTTGACCATAAAATGACATTGTCATTTCCACAGCATTTTAACAGTTTATTGAACTGTACACTGCATGTTATGTTCATTGTAATTACTTATTAGATTTATTATGAAAGAAAAACAAACACTGATTTGACATAAAATGTTCATTGTATATATGAAAATATTTTGTTGTATTAAGTAATTTGTTAATTTTAAAACTACTGTGTAGCACAAATCAATAAAAATATTCCGTTATTTCATGGAAACAATTACAAAAAAAAGCAGCTTAATATTTTCCCACTTGGAGTTTCCCGAAGAAAACCGTCACTTCTGTTCTGATAATGTTCTGGCCAGAGGTGGAAGCAGATCCTTCTTTCAGTCTATAAATTGGAGCGTGTGAGCCAAGGGAAGTCCTGCAAACAGAGACAAGACAGCATTGTATTAGACCTCCTTAGATGATAGAGCTCTTTCATGTAATGGGCCTTTCATGGCCCAAGTGAATGTCAGGTCCAGTTGGTTTCATTATTAAAAAAGTGAGTTGTGCCAGACAAAATAGATAGTTATGATACATATGTAAATGCACAGTCAGAGGCAAGTATTTCACAGCCTAATATTATTATGGGATTTTGTGTCCAAAAAACCCCCAAAGTTTTAATATTTCTCCAACTAAAATGTGTGTCATAGTCTACATCTATGGTGCCTTTTCCTCTAAATTTTGTCAATGTCTAGAGTCTTGAGTATCCCTAGGCAAGCTATACATGGCCAGAAATGGCAGCAGACACCTGGTTTAAAGAGCTGCTTTATTGCTCTTGCCAAATTCGTCCCAACCACCTTTAAAGAAATCGCAATGTTATCATCTTAAAAACACACTTCATTCAAACTATACAGAAACAAAATAAATCTCTGCAAAAACACCTTGGTTTGTCTTTCCACTGTTCAAACAATCACCACCTCTGGTTTGGTCGAAATAAACCACTTATTCACAGTTAGATGTGAGAATTTTCTGGGTCAACCTTCCTCTTGTTCCACTCCCAACATTTTCACATCTAACCTCAGTGAATTAGGGGTTTATTTAGACAAAAACTGAGCTGGAGATTGCTGGAACAGTGGAAAGACAAGCCAAGATCTTTTTGGTAAATTTTATTTTGTTTCTGTCGAGTTTGAATGAAGGGTTAGGGTGATAATGACAATGATAAAATTACCATTTCTGCAAAGGGAGTCTGGTGAGTTTGGTGAGATCAATAAAACAACTGTTCTTTGCTAAACAAAAGGCACTGTACTCTTTTAAAAAAGCTCTCTCTCTCTGGGAACCCTTTCCGTGATCTTGTCAAACAGAATAACAATCTGAGCCTGTCAGTGGCAAAATAAGAACTTTTAGTGGATGTATGTCATGCAATTGCCTTTAAGAATTAAGTTGTATCTCCTGTAGTTTTGGTTCTGCCAGCTGCGGTGCTCTCCCTCAATACTGGACCAATATCAAAAATTGCTGTCCTCATCAGACACTTAGACACAAAAACGTGGGAAAATAGGGTCCAGGTTGAAAAATACCACAGTTACCTCTTAATTGTCTACATGGATAACAGTCGGGGGAGCAAACAATGAGGGCAGCACACCTCAAACTAGGGGACAAGTCTTTCTGCTTGCCACCATGGAGCTCAGCACCATGGATACAGGCCTCAATACAACCTTCAACCATGTCAGTGAAGGGTTGCATGGATACATTCAACATAAACACAGAGGGCCTTGCTTTCTAATTATGGGGCCTCTGAAATAGAAAGGTCAGGTTGGTGTGAGGTGGAGGGATTGTGAGGGGAATACAACAGTTCTGCGGTGCACCTGGAGTGTATGGATTACTATTCAGTGAGGCATGTCAATCACGTAACCCTACAAGGATGAGACGAGAGTCAAGTAAACACTGAGCTGTTTGTTGCTCTCTGCTAATAATGAACCAAACTGTTGCCGCTCTTAATCAGGCCCAGAGACTGTCAATGTCATTCAAGTCATTGTCCATCTCTTTTCTGTTCTCCCTGTGGTAAAAGTGAAACGGGGCTGAATCTCACTTGCAGCCTTTGGTCATATATTCTGTCACGTGTCTGAAGTGTTCACTGTCATCACCCCATGTCTGGAGGGAGCTGGGCCCCAAGGGGATGAAATGTGGTATGAGACGAGACTTAAGATCTCAGTCGTTGGCTAATGCCAGGTTCTTGACCTTTTAGTCCAGACTCTCTGACAGGCTGCAAAATGTGTGCACAAGTTGTGGATTTGGCCAGCCTTGGGCCCTCCACATTTCATCTGTATGAAAAAGTCGCCAAGTTTGGACATTTGGATTCAGCCATGAACATTTATTGTGAAGCTAAAGGCCATTATTCCAAATGGCAAAATGGCAACATTTATCCTGTGGAGGTGCCATGCCTTCTTGTGAATGAGGACCTAATTAACTGTGCAAATCTCATTTTTGCCAGATAAATCCAAAGACCCTGGATTGGTGCACTGACCATACTGATATACTGATATAACAACTGCATTTTAAGCAGCAGGAAAAGTGGCCTTGCTGCATCAATTACATCCTCAACCAGCAGGGGGCATGACACTTCCACAGGATTCATGCTGTGCATTTACAAAGTGTTGCAATGTATGTACAGCAATTATGTTTACACTTACAGCAGCTCATGTGTCAATTCACAGCAGTTTTAACTGTTGTAACTTTGCACTATCTGATTAATTTCCAGTCTTATTTTATCCAGTTATGAAGAATCTCCAAGATCCTCCCAAAAAACCTGGAAATTGTCATTCATACTTTCATCACATCCTGTTTAGATTACTGTAAATCACTCTACTCATGCTTAGTAAACACAATCTTTCCAGACTTAAAAAATCTGCTGCTAGACTCCTCTTCACAAATTTCCATAAAGAGTACACAGAACCCCAATTTTAAATTTGCCTCTGCATTTTAGAATTGATTTTGAGATTTTAATTATCGCTTTTGAGGCACTGATGGGACTGGTTATAAACAGTGAGTGCTTAACTCCTTATGAGCCCAAGTGTAGGCTGAGATCCCTCTGTGGGTCCCTTTTAGAGATTCAAAGATCCAGATTAAAAACAACTGGATGACCAGGCCTTTTAGGGTCCTGTCGCTCTGTAATGACCTGCTGAGGAGATCAGGCAAGCCACATCTTTGTCCTCTTTTAAATCTCTTTTAAAATCACACTTTTTAAAGCATGCTTTTACTTAAGTCCTTGTTGTGTATCGCTAATAATATATTTTTTATTGTTTTATTAATTTTACATTTAACCATATACTTTATTCTTACCTGTGTGTTTTTTCATTATGTTGTTGTTCATGGTATTTTTTTTTTTTTTTTAGTTATTTTTTTGGCCATTTGTGCCTTTATTGACAGTGACAGCTGAAGAGTAGACAGGAAACAGGGCAGAGAGAGAGGGGATAACACGCAGCAAAGGGCCAAGGGCGGGCGTCGAACCAGCGGCCGCTGCAGAGGACTACAGCCTCCATACATGGGTCGGACGCTCTACCCACTGAGCTAAACGTCCGCCCGTTGTTCATGGTATTTTATTGGATTCTGGTTTTATTCTGCTGTTGTAAAGCACTTTGTAAATGTTTTGAAAGGTGCTATGTAAATAACATGAACTATTATTATGTGGCACCATGGCCGTGGAGGAATGTTTTGTTGTGTACTAGCTATATATGGTTGAAATGACATTTAAAGAGGACGTCCTGGCTGTCATTCCAGCTGAAGAAGCCATTCAACTGAACAAATGAACACTGCAGTGGATTCTTTCATTCTGACCTGTACTTCTCAGAATGACTGAGATGACTCTAAACACATATTCCTGACTGGTGATAGTTACCTGCTGTTTTCTGTCGGAGGACGGATCAATGAGCACATTTAGGAGACTCGGTCTCTCCCAGTCACTCAAGCTGAGCTGTAAAGCACTGCGTAGCTCCTCCACCGTCCTCACCAGAAACCCTCGACCTCCAAATGCCGTCATGACCTCATCATAGCGTGCCTCAGGAAGGAGGGTCACAGGTGGGGCTCTGACAAGCAACATGATGATGTAGGCTTCCTTCATTACATCATTTCTGATTACATGTAAGAAACCATTATCACAGTGAAAGTATTATGATGATTTGCTCTATAATGTGTGACTCACATAGAGGTCAGATCTCCCATTTTTGCCATTTCTTTCCACGTCTCAGGATCCACTCCACTGTAAATACCATTATTATTAACCACAATGATGACCACAGGTAGATTATACCTGTAAAAAAACAGAGACATGGAATAATTAAGAAGCAGTGGGGGTTTGGAGAGTATATATTGTATAGAAAGTGAGGCAAACACCCACCTGCACATGGTTTCAACCTCCATGCCAGAAAATCCAAAGGCACTGTCTCCCTCCACGCAGACGATCCTTTGGCCTTTATCACTCTTGCTCTTCTCCACAGCAGCTGCTGCTATTGCAAATCCAAGGCCAACTCCCATTGTTCCAAATGTACCAGCATCCAGCCTGTACATCGTCAGGATTAGCATTAGCTAAACTATCTACTACAATTTACAGAGACTTTAAAGCTTATTTTAGCAAAATACTGTTAAACAAATTTTCATCAGTAGATCTTTATGACATGTTTTACTGTAAAATGCATGTTTGCTGTGTTTTCAATGAACTGATCATGAGGGCTAAAAGTGCATCTCATCACGTCAAAAGGTTTACAGCTTCCTGAAGGTTTATACTTCTTCATCAGACATGGAGGAAGCATGAGGTTAGGCTGGGAGTGGGGGCTTGGGATGCAACATTAGATGGAGCACCTGCTTTTATCTGCAAGTATAACTGTTTACAAAATTTACCATTTTTGAATGAAATGATTGCTACTTTGCAGGAGATGGCACAACTGGCTGATACTGAATGAGCCTGAGTTTAGTTTGTAGACTTGAACATATTTCTGCTGGTCATCATTTCAACAAGGATAATTTAATGGCTTGAGTTATATATATATATAATATATATATATATATATATAACATATATATATGTATAATTAAAACCTCAAGGTTTTCACTCAAAGAAGTGGTTCTTTCCATTTATCCATTTTTTGTGTCATCAGTTTAGATATTAAATATTTCTGCGTTTTCTCATTATTTATATATCCTTAGCTTGATTATACCTCAGGCTCTCTGATTATCTACCTCTGAAGGCCTTTGAAACAAATCTTTGTAAAGAATCATTTGAATATTTACACAGCAAAGGACACAATTCCCCCAAAATGACGGATGCCTACAATAATACCATTTCTGTCTGCTACAGTCAGATACAGGAGATAATTTAGGTACAGGCATGAACATATACATGAGAAACCTGAATCATTTATTAGCTGCATGATGTTTTCCTTTAAGGGACGACTCCTCGATTTGTATGCTATGACATTTTGATTTGGGTTTGAAACTAATGTGTTACTCTGGCCCCCTGCATTATCACTGTCTGTTAGCTAAAGCTCCTGGGCTTGTGCTCTGTTCCTAATAGACCACCTATAGAATGTACATTTGCATGTGCTCCTAGAAGCACTGCTTCAATGAGATCGCCTTACCTGTGTCGAGGTAGGTAGTTGTTCAACATAGTGCGTCCTATGTCCATTGTGTTTGCACCCTCACTGACAATAATGCAGTCCTGTGGCAGCAGCTGAGCAACATGATGAAATACTGTGTAGTAGTTCATGGGCACTGTTGACTGAAGAGCGAGTGCCTGTGGAGAGAAGAAGGGCAAAAAATGGTGAAAATGCATATTACATACAAAATTATATTAAATCAATTACATCAGCAGGTGACATACTGATAAGCAGTTTGAGAAACCACATACAGTAACATGTCATCCTAAACCCACCTGTGATATTTTTGCATTTGCAGCAATTTTCTCCTTCAGTGTGCTCCACCACTCTGTATCAAGAGAATATCTCCAGCCATCCTTATGGATGCATGCCAGGAGCTGGAAAAACATACGAGCAATGAATCAAAGACAAACATGAACTGATGTATTCTAGTGCATCTTTAATTCACACCAGGATATTATGACAATCAAAAACACGTGAGTGTGTGTGGCAACTGATTTGTGTGTACCTGAGTGACAATGGCATTGATGTCTCCCAGGAGAGCAGCAGCAGGCCTCACATTGTTTCCCATCTCCTCAGCACAAAGGTCAACCTGCATACACAGAAAAATTTTTATTATGTTACCACAGCAGTGATGTAACATCCTTAAAATATATCCAACAAAGCTGAAATTAGTACCAGTGAGGTATTCTTAACATTGATTGGTGGGAATTCAGTGTTGCCTTTGACAACTTTAAAAAAAGACACTTAGTTCGGTCATTAATATACCTGGATGATCTTGACATCAGGGTCAAATCTCGGTGGCAGACCAAAATGCAGCATCCAGTTCAGTCTGGCTCCAAGCAGAAGCACAACATCAGCTTGGAGAAGAGCTCTTAGTAACAAAAACAATGGAGGAGGAGGAGGAGGAGGAGATGGGGCAATGTCCAGTGAAAACGACAGGGGAAAAAAAACAAAAACAAATTGAATACAATGTCCACAAAACTTAACTGAATACAAAGATTTAGTGTAGATATAGAATAATAATCAGACACAGTGTAGTAGCAGCAATTTAAAAAGTTGACACAGAAGCACAGATTGCAGTTTGAAAAGAGTAAAATTTGTTGAAATATGTAGATTTTATTTTAAAGTGGAAACAGACAACTTTTCAACTCTCCCCCTCGCGTTTCCAAGTGGTATTATTGTTTGTGCCTCTGATGCAACTGTATACAACTCTGGGTCACATGCTGTTTCTTCAGAGCCTAGCTCTGTGCAGAAACGATCAACACCATTTTGGAAATAAGAGAAAAGCAAGAATTATGTTCACTGAAGAGGTAAACTGAAAGTTATCGTAATGATGTGCGTTGCAAAGTAATAACATATTTTGAGTAATGTTCTCCTATGGCTTCACACAAACACAGGAGGACAACAAGGGATGCCATCGGGTGGAAGAGGGAGTAACATCAGAGGAATACATTAGGAGGAAAACCATAAATTTGTTTATCAATTTAGTCTATAATGTAAACATAAATTTCACTGGAAAAATCGGGCCCACTGGCAGACAGAATTTTCATATTAAAAGCAAAGCTCATAGGGAACCAATCTAAATGCAGATGGTTATCTGTGTGGTGTATTATTCTATCAGTTAGATAAGTTAAAGCCAAAAAGTTGTCTATTTCCACTTCAAAATATTAGCCAAAATGATTACATGTACTTCTGAAAACCTGTAGATTATTTACAGTATATAAATGATGTTATAAAGTGCATAATATAAAGAGATGTTTTATGATAAATATGAATTCATGAGTTACTGAGGTTCATTATGTTTCATATAAAGAATGAGTATGAAAATACTGGCTAAAATAATTTACACTTTTTGATTCCTGCGCATGTTTATAGTTAAAGAGAGGCTGACCTCGAGCGGGCAGCAGCCACACAGTTGGGGTGATCATCAGGAACAACACCCTTCCCCATGGGGGTGGGCAGAAATGGTAGGCCGGTCATTTCCACAAACTCCCGCAGAGCAGTTTCTGCTCGGCCATGGGCTGCTCCTGTTGGGCACAGCAACACTCACATCATTGTGACTTATTTAATGAACTATTCTGACTGATGATGGAGGGAATGTTGGGTTTAATTTTCATCTGTTTCATTTACTGTTACCTTTGCCAATGATGACTAAGGGTCTTTTAGCTGCTTTCAAGACAGAGATGGCCTCAGTGATTGCACTGTGGTCAGCCAAACTCACTGGTGGTGTTGGACAGCAGGACACAACTCTGCAGGGGAAACAAACTTCTTTCAATGTCTACACACCTAGAAACACAGCAGTACTAGATTGTGCAGAAAAAAAAAAATGAAAGAAACAACAAAAATGACAACAAACCTGACTTTGCTCCTGTCCACTTTAGCATTAACCATGTCCCCTGCAATGTCCACATAACAAGCACCTGGACGCCCAAACATGCTCGTGCGAACTGCCTGAGATCAAACAAACAAATTAAAATCACATTTGTGTTAATGTCGTGAAATTATACAACATTTCTTATTATATGTAATATATAATATTTAACAAGGATGAGGCAGATAATTTAAAAATAAGCTGTTACAGTACCTTCTCTACCACTGAGGGGATGGCTTCCAGACTGCTGGGTCTAGCGGAGAATTTGCTATAAAGGCGGCATGCTTCCACCTAGCAGTAGATTAACAAGTGTGTCAATTTAATGAAGCATCAACAGATAAAAATACACATGAAAGTGTGCATTACCTGAGGAAACTCCTGAAAGGCTCCTGCTGTTTCCTGGTTTCGATCCGAAGACCCTCCAATTACAACAACCGGCCTGTACAAAGGAAACATGCACTTAATTGTCTAGAAGGGAACCCCATATCTGTAAAAGATCTTGTGAGAGTGATCGATTTAACCGAAGCCACATTCTTTCCCTAGCCAGGTGTTTTTGGTCCCTAAGTCTATGACATTATTAACCACAGCGTTGTCACATTATAAAAAAAAACATAATTAGTTTGTACAACATGCACCATAAAGAAACAATCCAATCCAAATCTTGTGAGAGCGGAGGAAGAATCTCTTTTCATTTTGACAATAAAGTCAAAACATTGAGAGTAAATCAAAAGTTTCAGAATAAAGTCGAAAATTTGAGAACAAAGTTGAAATGTTAAGAATAATGTCAACGTGTTCAGAGTGAAGTTGAAATGTTACAAATAAAGTTGAAAAAATATATTGACTTTACTCTTGAAAGTGTATTTTGGTGTTATTCTTAACGTTTTGACTTATTTATTATTTAAAAACAAGCAAAAATAACATAATTTAATAAGAGAAAAGCCCCCTGCAGGAGCAATAACACATTAATCTTCCTCCTACTTTCTCTTGCTTGGCGCTAATATTGAAATGTCAACTTTTTCTCTTGACACTTCGTCTTTTCTTGAATTGCAACATTTAAAAAAACAAACAAAACAAAACTTCATCCTTTCATATTTTTTCCTTATGCCTGGCCTTAATTCTCTTCCTTAACAGTTACACTGTATTTACACACTGCCAACTGCACAAAAGCAGCATCAGTGTTGAGTCGTACCAGCAGTTCGTGTTAGCGTTGGCCATTCCACCCAGAGCATGAATGAGTCCAGGTCCAGACACCACCAGGCAGGCACCTGGTCTGGATACAAGTAACCACAGGAGACAGCAACATGTGAGATACAACCTGACACACACACACACACACGTGTTTCCATCACTTCTGGGGACATTACATTAACTTACATTCATTTCCTGGAGACTTATCCTGACCCTACCCATCACAAGTCCCTGCCTAAACCTAACCCTAACCCTGACCTTATCCTAAACCTAACCTTACCCTAACCCTGACTCAAGTCTTCACCCTAAAATTTAATGATTTACCTCATGGGGACTTGCAATTTGTCCCCATGAAGTAGGCGAGACCCCACAATGTGAGTGTGTAAACAGATTTGTGTCCCCACAACAATAAGTAATACACGTCCACACACACACACACACACACACACAACACAACACACACACACACACACACACACACACACAACCAGCTCCAGCTGCTCACATTATTCTGTTTCTGTTCAGTGACTGTAAGTCTTACCTTCCAGTGAGGTATCCTATGGCAGATGCTGCATAGCATGCCTGTTGTGTGACACAATGTGTTAAATATTAAAATATCACTGCAATCCTGTTGTTAAGCATTGTAAGAGCTGGTTAACAGCAGTGCAGCAGAATAATATTAATAATAGTTTTACCGCTTGTTCATTGCGCATTCCCACATATTTGATCCCTGCAGCCTGAGCAGCCATGGCCACTTCAATGACAGGAACACCAACTATCCCAAACATGTACTCCACTTTCTGCAGGGAGAGAAACTTCTCTTTAAAGGTAGAATCAATAGAGTCAGCTGAGCTGCTTGTAAATGCACCAGGGCATCAGATACCAACATTTTGGGTTGGTGAAACGCCCTGAGCACAGCAAAATAATAAGAAAAAATAAGGAAATAAATGCAAAAGAACAGGGTCTCTGCAGATATTGCCACTTGCACACACTTCCAGCGGGTCATAAGTGATGATTGAAAGAGATTATGTGCTATGAGTCTATGTATTGTTTTTTAAGGAAAATGTTGCGGATTATACCTTTAGCAAACTGACCCTCATTTTACTGAATTAAAGGGACAGTTCTCCCCCATATTTTTCTGAGCAGTTTCATGTAGAAACTACTTTCTTTATACTACAGACAGAAAATAGTTCCTGCATGAAATTGCTTATAATATAACCAGGTCTGTAGATTATCTTGAGTGACCATGATTTCTTGAAAGAGACATTGCAAATGTATTTGTTGGCGCTTTGAGCCCTACAAGCTGAGTGCCATCTAGTTCCATTAATATTCAAGAGAAGGCAGACATGTCTATGGCCGATATCTCCAAAACTTGGCAACTCACACAATCCCAATAAACAGCACGACAGGTAAGAGGACAAATATGCATTTTTGATTTTGGGTTAAACTGTCTCTTTAAAAGTTAAACTTGACCGCGCAACACTTGAACTTTGACACACTTTCTGCAGTTGACGTAATGTAACATTGTTTCATTTCACTACATACACAGCTGGTTAGTTAACTGCTAAATTAGCACACTTCATAAATCTTCGTTTTATTTAAACACTCTTACCTGAGCCTTTAGAGACTCAGCAATGAGCTGAGCTCCTGTCACTTCGTCCATGGCTCTCCACAGGCTGTTAGCTATGAGCTGTTACACCGTTGTGTCCCTGCAAAGCTACGAGTGAGGACAAACTCTCATAAACGGTTGCAACTATCAGCTACACGAACAAATTATTGACTTTCAGGGGCAGATAGTTACAAACAAACACCATCCTTGGTCTGGTCCTGAACCCGCCCCTTTACTATGACTTCCGGGTTGTAAGCCAATCACGGGGGAAACCATGTGTGACCTCACCAAAACAGATTTTTCATTTTATTTAATAATAATAATAATAATAATAATAATAATAATATATTTTATTTTTATTTAGTCTAGTAATTTTACATATGAATTGTGGAAAGATGTTCATAACTTAATAGTTAAGTACATTTTCACAGATATTGCTCTTTAGTATGAAAACATTACATTTTGATTGCTATGAATATAGTGAAAAATATGGTAATGCTTTTTTTCTGTATTATTGAATTTTGCTTCAGCCAAATTCCACATTCATAAATGTAAATTTACAAAAAAATAATAATCAATTCTTGGCATTTATGGAGGAAATAAAAAAAAAAGATGTATCAATAATTGATTCTTCACACACAAAAATTGAATTTTGTTTTAATTTCTTGTTTTTACTTTATTTTGTGTTAGAGTTGTGTTCTTTACATTGTCTTTTTCTGCTTGATCTTGCCATTTGTTTTGTTTTCTCATTGCTTCATCTCTTTTTGTGTGATGATGCTGGTGTTGATGATGTTTGTGATGACAGGTTGAAATAAATAGGGAAAAACAAACATGCAAAACAATGGTGGAGTAAACTGTCATGATTTATCTATCCTGACTTTATATTACTTTGGAAAAATGTTTTTTTCCATGTCTTGATTCACTGAATGACAGGGATCTCTTCTTGCAGTTCTATTTAATTAGTTTATCATTTTTACCAAATTTTGTATTCACGATTCAAATTCATAAACAAATAGCCAAACCTTTTAGAGCTAACTGCCCATATACATTTCTTCTATATCTGAATGTACAAAGAAAAAGCTGAATATTAAATATTTAATAGCTAAATATTTATTTTTTATCTTTTCTATTAAAGCCAATAGTCTCCCTGCATGCTTCTTAATCATCACCATCATAATCACCTTTATGGGAGTTACCTGGTCAAGGTTGCTTGCAGAAAATAGAGTAGACAAAGCATAGACACTTGTAATTAATCACTGAGATTAATCATGGATCATACAAATAACCAAGGATAATATAAAATCGACAAATATCAGTAGTTAAGGTACCATCGGAAAAAAAACATTGCATGATAGGGCATCCGCAAAAACATAATGGAATAAAATCACAACAATAATAAAATATATATATATATATATTATATATATATATATATATATATATATATATATAAGTGAAAATGAGTTGTACATCATGTTAATTCTGTTAAATGGTTCTTAAATGGTTTAGACTGTCAAAGCAGGAAAAGCACCGGTGTTACTTCAGTAATAACATTAACAATGGATCTGTTCTATTCAAGTCTCAGTAAACCATGACAGTGTGTCAATGAGCCAGCATGCACAACACCAGGATCCTGAAACTGCAGCAGCTAAGTCAGTGAAACTGCTTCAAGTGTGTCATGAATTTAAAAGAAATTAAAAGCAATACTCCACAAAAAGACTCATGTTCATTATTAAATAACTCATTTCTTTATTACTCATAAAATATACAGCAATCTCAGTACTGAAAGAACTCATTGGAGCGTTGAATTCACAGTCATAATTTCTATATACACGCTAGTTTCATCCCTCTTCAAGAAAAAGCAACGAAAAGAAAAAAATCTTTTCCGTTCTAAATGAAGCTAGCAAATGTATTTTACATATTTCCAGTTAAAATGATTCAACAGACAGAAAAATGGGAGCTTTGAATCATGGTAGGATCAAGTGGTTTCTTTTTTTGAAGTTAAAGCAAGCAAAACCTGTCAACAAACATTGACTAATATAAGAGCAAAAAATATCATTCAAACAGAAGAAAATCAAACGCTGTCATGTCATTGGTTTACAGTGTTTCTTCTCACAAAGCTGAGCCTCAGATACCTCAATACTGGATCAGTGCTTCTTAGAAAGGTCTCATTACTTACCTAGTGCGCCTCACAGCTGCCTCTACAAACCCATCTTTTCTCAGTAACTAATGAAGGCACAAAATGAACACATAAATAGGAACCGAAAGTACACAAATAATTTATTCTTGAAAGACTAAACCGCAATGGACAGGTCAATATACAAAGGTAAGGTAGATCAACTTAAAAATAACCTGGTGCACATATCAAATGTTTGTTTTTTTTTAATTACTCAGGTCAGTAAATCAGTTTTTTTTTCTAGAGGATAAGGAGTTTAAGACATGAACATGGGTATATTAAAATTTTGATCTCAAAAAATAAATGATTTTCCCCCTGTATGACTACAGACTTGAAGGACAAGTGCATTCTGACGGATGTAGTGTGCGGATATCGACTCGTTCTTAACGCATCAAGAAATTTCAAAAATGAAAACTGGCTCCTTTCCCCCCCTGCTAACCAATAAACCCAAAAAATTCTCATCAGATCTCATGTACACAGTTAAAACTGGGTTAAAATGCATCCATGTCTTTTGGTCCCTGTCGGTTTAGCTCTCTGTGAAGTGCTACCATCCCTCTTCAGCATCTTATTGCTGCACAAAAGTCGCTGTCCGCCCAACAACTACAGTTTTTAGCACTCAAGAAGTCAGTGTTGGTAAAGCAGCGGTTACTGAGGTCCAGTATCAGCTGAAGGACACCTGGTGCTGAATGAGGTCGGGATGAGTGTGGGCCAGCCTGCTTCACCTCCTCCCTCTCTTGCTCTCTGGTGGTGGGTTTAGGGGGGGACTCTTAAGGCTCCTGCAGGGGGCTTTTCTCTTCTTCTGCCCTCCCAAGCTGGCGGTGGGTGATTTTTAAGACACAGTGTGTGTGTTTATGCATTAATCGCCTCCTCATGTCTCTCAGTACGTCTCTGAATCCGAGTCATTGAGCTCCTCGTCCTTGTAGAAGCCGTCGTGATGGCTGATGTTGTTGAAGCTGCAGTAGGAGCTGTGTTCGCCGCGCAGCACGGGCAGGCTGTCGAAGGTGACGCTCTTGGAGGGGCTGGTGGTGTAGTGGTTAATGGCACTGAAAGGGATGGTGGGTGCCGGGGTGCAGGGGGACACAGGCATCATGGTGGCCAGGATGAGGGCGAGGCAGTCTGCCACATCTTTGTTGGGGGCACAAGCCAAGGCGGGTGTGTAACCTGAAACAGTGACAGTGCACCAGTGTTCAGTATTACATAAGCAGTGGTATTACATCTGTTAAATGATTATGCAACGGTTAACAGGACAAACAATGTGCCTGTGCAGCGGTGCTACAACTAACAATTTTCATTATTGGTTAATCTGCTAGTCACTGTCTGATGAATTGTTTGGTCCACCAAAATTAAAACAGTGACAAATGCCTTTAAATTTCATTAGGCCCAAGGTGACATTTGAAATTGTTTTGTCAAATGTTTTGTCCAGCAATCCAAAGACATCAAGTTTTTAATCTCATAAGACAAAAGAAAAGCTGTAAAACCTCACTTTTGAGAAGCTGGAACTGGGTAATGTTTGGAATTTTTTTCAAGAAAAATTACCTATTTTAAAGGAAAATATTTTTTTGTTTTTTTGCTCCTCTATGAAAGTAAAGTGAATATCTTTGGGTTGTGCACAAAACAGGACATTTTTGTCATTGTTCTGACATTTTACAGAGCAAACAACTACTTAATCAAGAAAATGATTAACAGAATAATCAGTATTCCACCTGACCCAGGCATATTATAATTGACTGGTTATCAACCAGTCAAATTCTGATCCTGATTTACTTCTTCAGTTTATTCAGCAGTTTCCAACATTATCATGGCAAAGGTTGTGGCAAATAGTATATTAAAAGTATATATAAAAGAAAAATAATACTGTGAATTTACCATTTTCATCAACTGCAAGTACACTGGCTCCCTTTGCAAGCAGCTCTTGTACCACCACAGTTAAACCATTTCTTGCAGCCACATGTAGAGGCCTAAAAAAGAAAGATGTCAATATTTTACAAATCGTCTCTACATTAATAATTCAAATCTCCACAGTAATCCACCAACACTAGCACTCCATTCCATGGCTCAGATGCAGCAAGAGACTTGACACTAATGTAATCCAAGTGATACATACGTCTGTAAGGCGGCGTTAGTGGCATTTATGAGGTTTCTGTCTGTAATCTTCTCCAATATCAACAAGGCACTGGTTTCATGTCCCTGTAGAAAACAGTTACAGTACAATGAGTATTAAAAACAACCCGTAAATACACATTATATCATTTTAACGCATTCTTTCAAGAACATACTGTATATTTGCGTCTGTACCATGTAAGAACAGCGCCACCCTTTGGTGATACAAACCTTACTGCAGGCAAGATGAAGGGCAGTGTTCTTCACAGCATCCTGCAGAGTGAGATCTGCTTTCGCACTGCTTACCAGCAGTTCTGAACAGTGACAGTTAGAAGGTGAAACACAGGAAAAACAAATTTAATTCAGTACAGATCTGATTAATACATCCCACAGTGATGTATTCCAGTTTCAGGTTAAAGCAGAGGATTATTCATACCAACAGCGTTGGTCTGGCCATTTTCAGCTGCCATCATGAGTGGGGTCTTCCCTGCGGCATCGACACTGTTGACCTGAGCATTATGGCTCAGCAGCAGCTGGAGACACTCAACATGGTCAGTGAAGGCTGCTGCATGTAGTGGGGTCCTGCAAAAATAATAGAAATAGTACATTTCAATCTACTCCTCAACAAATAAAAAACAGAGAAAGGCTCATGTTTTTTTTTTTTTATCAAATAGTGATCCAATTCATAGTATGAACTTCAAATTCACTAGACAAATTCCCAAACATCTGGCAACTTGTTACAGAAGTCTTGAGGCTGCAATCAGGGTTTCTGCAAGATTCAACAAGTTAATTTTAGACTTTTAAAGACCATTGTGAATGCAATTAAAGACCTATTTCTCAACTACAAAAACATTTGTTAAATGTTCATCTCCATTCAGTGCAGAAATAACCAGTGATGCTAACCAAGTAAGAGCTAAAACCAGTAAAGAGTTAACTGGTGTATGAACTGACTAATATTAACGCTAGGAGCTAATAAAGCTAATAATGAAATCTGATAGACATTTCAATTCATCCTTGTTTTGCCAATTTTAGGTATGCCAAAGTAAAGAGTGGACCCAAACTTTTTGTAATGTTTTCTGATATATTTTTAGACCTGTGGTAAGTTGGATTTTCTTTACAAATTGGTTTGACATGACATTCTTTCCTGCTGAATCAATGTTAGCTAAGCTCATCAGGGTAATGTAAATAAGACAGAAAGTGATTTAGCTAAAAGTTCAAGACTGAACTAAAGTATCTCACATCTGAATGATGACTGTCAGAAATTGCAGAAGTTATACATTTATGACAGATTTTACTTGAAGAGTTTATTGTGTTTGGAATTTGAAAAAAATGCAGTTTGCATTAGTTCTTACTGGTTAGTTTTGTTTTGTAGTTTTGTTACAGCGTGATCAAATCCCACTGAAAAGCGAGACTGAAGTCAATGAAACTTCAGTGTCAAATTTATATTTTTTGTATTTCTGTATAATTGTATTTAAGGCATTTTAAGACTTTATGATGCCTGAAAATTCAGACTATTGGATTTTAGACTTTTTGAGCCCACAGAAAGTCTGTGCAATTATTGTTGCAATTGTCTGAGTGCATACCTGTTTTTACTGTCTTTGGCGTTGACAATGGCAGGGCCAGAGTGTCTATCAGCATCTCAGCAGCACCTTCGTTGTCATGGATCCTACAGAAGAGAAAAGAGCACAATTAATTCATCTGTTAGAGGATCTGTCCTCACACACCTTGATCGAAAGAGAAGACAGCTTGAGCTCTTACACAGCACAGTGGAGAGGGCTAAAAGAATTGCCTTCAGCCTTGTGAAACACCTCTTGCTCCAGCAAAACCTCCACACATGTATCGTGACCTGCAGGAAAGACAGCATTAACCACATGAGGCTTCATCTCGAGGTACTCACAGTCAGGGCTCTCTTAAAGCATTTGTCCTTATCAACATGTGTCAAAATTAAGTTTTTGGGTGCACAAAGAAATTGCATGAAAGACTTGCATCAAGAACAAGCATTAAAAATAAAGTTGTCCATGCCATCTTAAATCTACACTTGCTTAAGTGCCCCTTCTTATTGTTCTGGCAGCCAGCCAGTACTTAAGTGCATATATTATTAAAATCAGATGTACATCTCCATTACTAAATTTATTGTTTTCTTAAGAGGTCTTCAAACCCTCATCTCTGTACCATTGTAGCAGGCCCAGTGCAGTGGGGTGTAGCCTTGGTTGTCTGTTAAGACAGGGAGTGTTTCCACTGATTGGGCAGCATGCAGCAGGCCTCCCAGTACCCCAATGTGTCCACACGCTGCAGCCAGGTGGACTGGTGTGCGCCCTTTACAGTCTCGCACCAGGAAGTTGGCGCTGTGCTGAAGCAAGGCCTCCACACATTCTTCGTGGCCGGTTACCGCCTGCAGCCAGAGAACAGAAGATGTTAGTGTTTTTGCTGCCGACTGATCACATCATGAATGATAACGCTTTCCAAATGCTTTGATGGGAGCTGACCATTGTTTTGGTGTTTATTCCTTCCATAGACAAATAAGCAAGACTGCACTACAGTACATATATGGTATTTGTCCAACAGTTTATCTTGACCTCTCCAGTGTAGTGACCATGCAGATGCATAGCATTGACACACAGTAGTGGTTAATGAGGAACAGTCACGATGGCAGCAAGATAACAAAAGCAGGGATTTATTCATCTCCTATTGTGTCTAACTTTAGTGGATCATAACATATCAGGTATGGAAATGGTGCAGATGAGACTAAACCTTTCTTTGAATATAAGTTTTTGAGTCACGACAAAGGCCAAAATGTGGCCAAGGTAAGCCTTGTTTTTAGCCAAGCCTTTGTTGTTAATTTGTACCTACTACCAGCTGGTGAAGAGGAGTGAGGAGTTAGCAGTCAGTAAAAAACAAAGCAGTCAAAAGCCAAATGTTCTCAGAAAAAATCTGAGAGGTTCATGAGTAATTATGACTTGATGAACAAAACATTGGTCAAAATATAAGACAGTGTTTCTGGTTCATTTGAATTTCAAAAATTCTTTAAGCACTTTGTTAAAAAAAGAGGCCAATACAGTTCATTCACAATCAGCAATCAGCATCACTTGAAAAAAACATGATTGGGGCAACCCTAATATTTGTATATTCACAACATGACTGGCAACATCTCAAACATACACACCACCACACTGAAAAATGTGAATGGTGAACCCAAGTCTAGTTAAAGTGTATTTCAATAGGAAAAAGCTCACTTTACAAAATATAACATCAGACAGTCAGAATTAGGATACAAGTATAAAAAACTGTCCTGTGGTGCTGTGTCAGTGTATGTAAGAATAGAAAGATCTCCTTACTCCTCTATGTAAGGCTGTCCTGCCCCACTTATCTTTGGCTTCTACATTGGCTCCCTTATTTAGCAGAGAGTACACACAATCTGTGTGTCCACTCAAGACCGACAGCATCAGGGGGGTTCTAAGAGATAACAAACAATAAAGACAGCAATTACTTTAGAATGTCAGTGAGGGGGGAAAAAAAATTAACCACAAACAAATTTTACTTACTGTCCATTCCCATCTTGAATGTCTACTGCACTTTGAAGATCAGCATTTCCAATCAGCAAACGCAAACATTCTGAATGACCATTAGTAGCTGCAGGCAAAGAGTAAACATTCCTTTAGCATAATCATAAACTCTATTTATATATCACCTTTTAAGACATGTTAGAAAGTGCTTTAGAAAGGAAAAACTACATTAAAATAAATTCCACCACAATTAAATAAAATCCAGCAAATAAAATAGAATAAAATACTAATTTTTTCAATTATGTTGCATACAGGAGCCACAAGCTCCAAGTCCATACCTGCAGCATGGATGGGGGTTCGCTTTAAGGTGAAGTCTTTAACCAGGATGGAGGCTCCCTGGTTGATTAGGACATCCACACACTCTACATGGCCCTTAAAAGCAGCCAGGTCTAAGGGTGTGCGCCCTTGGCTGTTTCTCACATCTAGATCCAGCAGAGACTGTACCAGAACCTCCATAGCATGGTGGTGACCGTGGTATGCCTGAAAGATTAATGCATCAGGAATATGTTAAGATTGAAGATAATGCCATAATAAGGATAATAGGATAAAGATAATACTCATTACTCACAGCAAGGTGCAGGGGGCTGACGGGGGCTCTGACATCAGAATCATTCAGGATGTCTGTCCCTGAGGTTTCCATTAGCTGAACAAAGTAGGAGCACAGGTTAGAACCTGCTTATAATCACTACAGTTATGGTACAACAGACATAAATACTCAACAATAAATATAAAATATAAACACACTTTTGCTTTTGCTGCTATCTTTCATGAAATGATATAAAAGATCTAAAACTTTTTCTGTGTACACAAAAAATGTTTGTCTCAAATTTTACTCACAGATTTGGTAAAATCGGTGTTAGTGAGCACTTCATCCACCTGACAGGTGTGGCATAAAGAGATGCTGATTAATGTGTGCCTTGGACTGGTTACCAAAAAATGAAACTCTAAAATGTGCAGTTTGAGCTTGGACATTAATGAGGCACTGAACTATGACTTTTTCACATAGGGCCACAAGCATCTTTTTTACCCCAGGAGGGCAAAGTCATGACTGGCCCTACTCTTCCTCTGATTGGCTTACCCTGATATTCTTACATTAACTCTAACCAATCACTCCTCATGCCTAAACCTTAACCAACCCAACCAACAAAGGCAATGAGTACTAGCCAACCTGTGACTTATGCTACGTCTGAGACAACGTCAAAAAAGTAGGCAAAAAACATGGCTGACTGTTAATAATTGACGAGTTTCTTTGGCAAGTGTATACTCAAGTGATCCCTCAACAGTGCAGCCTCTTTGCATAAACAACACAGTAACATTATTACCAGTAACACTGGAAATATATTTGACATCAATTTACATGTAGAACATGTTTTACTGTATTATTGTGTGTATTATATTAGTCTTCCATGGGTGCTGCCATTGTTGTGTGACATCACAACTGCTTCTTCACAAAGAGGGGATGATCGATTTACCCAGAGTTCACAGTAGGACCTCCAACTCTGAGTGGCGTCCCACTCTACTATTTTATAGTAGGAGGTTGGAAACTTTCAAGCTCAAGTTGTCTGAAATGAAGCATTCATGATGCTATTTAATCAGCATCCTGATATCCCACACATGTCAGGTGGATGGATTATCTTGCTCACAAACACAGATTTAAAAAAAAAATTGTGAACAATATTTCAGAGAAATAAATCTTTTGTGCGCACAGAAGAAGTCTTAGATCTTCATCTCAAAAATGGTAACAAAAACAAGTGTTGCATATTTTTGATGAGTATAGATGGCATTGCGGCTTACTCTGAAGACAAAAGTCAGAACAAAGATCCACACAGTCTGAATGATGAAAGGGTTTATGTCTATATATTGCTTGTTATTCTTTCTGATGGTTGTTTTATAATGCCTGACAAAGCTCTCTTTTAGATCGGAAATTCGCTGGGAGCTGTCAGTTGAAGTTTGTTTTCTGATTCAGCAAAATAGATGTTTTTGGATGTGTGTGCCCCACACTGTTTTATTGATTCTACCTACATAGAACATACACAAGGAAGAAAAGTACAAATTCAACTCACCACATCTAGAGGTGTTTCACTTGCAATCTGTAAAAGCGAGTGGGAGAGACAGCATTGCATTAAAAATCATGACAATATAGTAAAACAGTGATTTTGGTTGTGCTATGTGCTCTGGAGTGAAGGTCTCACCAGCTCCAGACAGAGGCGATGTCCATACGCCGAGGCGTAGTGCACAGCATTGTAGCCCTGATTGTCTCGGATCCCTGGATTTGCATCATTTCGCAGTAAATATTCCAGGCACCTGCAGGCACAACAAAGAGGCTCTGGTCAAGGAAACACTATTGTCTCTCAAATCTTGAGTTGTCACAAAGCATAACCAAACTGTGCTTACATCCATGAAACCTCTGAAACATAACCCACGTCCCACACATTCACCACCCTCCTTTAAGAAACTGAATTTTCTATTTATTACTCACTTTCCATCTGTGTCAGAGGCAGCAGCGTAGTGGAGAGGAGTGCAGCCCCGCTCGTCTAGGTCATTGACGCTGGCCCCAGAGCCCACCAGAGCAAACAGGCACTGGTAGTTACAGTTGGCAGCAGCATAGTGCAGAGGGGTCCTGGAAAAGCAAACATAGCTCAGTTCCCTGTTCATGTTTGACCAAGAAACTAGGAGAGCACTAAGTCTCCAAATCATCCATAATTAAATGTTACAAACCTGCCAAAGCTGTCCTTTCTATTAAAGTCGGCCCCCGTGTTGAGGAGAAGATTGAGACATTCCAGGTTTCTGAGGGGTTAGGGAGATTTATAAAATGATGCACTGATAAATATAACCATTTTTTCAATAGGTCATCTTAACACTTCCAGTCAACAATAAACATACTATTCAGCTATACTCACCCTCCAGCAGCTGCAGCATGTAAACAGGTCCTTCCAAAGTCATCAGGAGTATCAATATCAAATCCTGCACCACAGTAAAAGATTATGAACAAGATCCTGCATACTCTACATGAGGTACAGAACGGATGTTGTGCAGTTTTAAAATTTTGGATATCAAAAGCCCCATTTCCACCCAAAGTACCCAGAGGTTTTAGTCCCAGGAACTACTTTTCAAGAAACTAAACGGTTCCCTCAGCTAGTTGTTGTCTGTTTCCACCACGGTCTACAGACCCAGAAAGACAAGGAAAATTAGACCACTTACAGAAGTGATGTCTGTTTTTCCATGTCATTTTTGCCCACTACTAAACAGCAACACTAACACAATATAAAGTCATATATAGGTATCACTATTTGTGCAACACTGAAACAGTAAGGCCTTTTGTCCATCTGTTGTGTGCTTTCTTCTGTAACTCCATGTTGATGTGTCAAAGCACAACAAACAAACAAACTGGTTTGCAGCTCCAGATTTTTGAAAATGGTGCCTGAAATAAAATGCTGTGAGCGCTTGGCCAATCAGAAATAAAGCACTGTAAGCCCCACCCCCAAAGTTGATGTAGTTTTGGAAAGTCCAAAGCCCAAAGCAGGGACTTTTATAGGGGTAAAATGATGTCCTTTAGACTCTGGTGGTGGAAATGCACTGAGTGACAAACCTTGTTGAGAATTTTAACTCATTACAGTGCAGTATCTGAACCAAATATAAAACTTGTGTCATTCTGTACTGTGAATAGTTGAGTTAGTACTCGCTCACCTGAAGACAGGAGCTTTCGGCAGCAGTCAGAGAATCCACTGAGAGCGGCCAAATGCAACGGGAACATACCGTGAACCCCTCGTCTGAAAAAGACACAATCATGTTGATTTACCCAGAACTAAGGGCAGTTATCACTATTAATAGTACAGAATAATTGGTATCAGTTACATAACAGACACTGCATTAAACATTCAGCTCTTCCACGATGTGTTAAGTTGAAGCGGTTGCTGAAAAAAGACAGGCAGGCTCACTTACTTAGCCGTGTCAGCTCTGTTAGTGATGAGGGTGTTGATGAGCAGCTCGTGTCCATATCGAGCTGCAATGTGCAGTGGTGTATTTCCGTTCTTATCTTCACAGTCAATCTCAGCACCTTCAGAAAACAAACAAACTAAGCACTTAGTCAGTGTTACATTGACAAGCAGTTTAGGGTTTTACAGTCCAGCGAGGCTGAATTTTTAGAGGAGCTCACCATTCTCGATGATTGCTTGAGACCTAGAAAATCTCCCGTGGATGGCTGTCATGTGGAGGGGAGTCTTACCATCTTTACTCTGGAGTGAAACAAAAACATGGTGGTGTCTCAATGCAGCTACCAAGTGTATTCCCCAAACAACAAGCTAAAAAAGACTATGAGAAGTTATCAAACTGCATTTCTGACATCTATCAACTGTAGAAAATAGTTACACACAAGCAACAAGTATGACTACAAAAATCACAAAAAACTCCAGGACACTCTCTTTTAAAACAATTAAAATGCCTTTATTGTCACAGCATGGTCATATTAGACCACGGCATGGTCATATTAGACCTTTAAACAAAACAAACTTCCGACAAGAGAAAAAAAAAAAAAACTCCCTGATCAAAGCTTGATGCTGAAAACTTGCTGTGAATTTTGCGTACATTTGTCACTATCCAAAAAGCCCCTCAAACAAACTCATTTTGAGTCCAGCAATTGATCCTATCGTAAGATTTTTTGACCTCAACAAGTGTGACTGTTTAACCACTGACTCAAAAACTTAGTTTTTGTTTTGACAGTCAATAGTATTGGTGTGATGTAAATGAGACGTGACTGTATTTGGGAAAGGAGTGCCAGTTATTACGCAACATCTTTCCCAAATCACAATGAGTTATCTTTTTTCCAAGTAATCTGAGTTAAAACAACAAAAGGAGACATTCTGGTTTTTACTCACCTTGATGTTGACGTCAGCCCCGTTGCACACTAGTAGCTCCAGGCAGAGCGCCCCGTGGCGTGAAGCGGCGGTAAAATGAAGTGGTGCAAAGCCCTTCTCGTTTACCTGGTTGACATTTGCTCCACACTCGATGAGTTCGTTCACAACCACGTCCTGCCCGTTGTAGCAGGCCACGTGGAGTGGCGTGTTGCCGTACGCATTGGGCTCATTGATCTAAAGACAACAAGATAAACAGGGAGAAGTCATGACACCGCTGTTTTCACTGCTAAGACAAAGTGGTATTATACTGTCACTCTTTTACACACAATATAAAAAGCTATGGAGTCCTTATCCAGAACATATGCAGTGCATCAGGACAGGTTTATATATTATTACATGTCTCTTCTCTCAATAAGATGTAGCAGTGTCTAGAGTGTGAGGACAATAAGCTTGTGGGTGGAACTTACATCCACCCCCAAGTCCAGGAGGTATTTGACAACGCTGATCATTCCACTGGAGGCTGCTGCATGTAGGGGGGTGTAAGATTTCTTATCTTTGCAGGCCACCTCGGCTCCATGAGATGCCAGCAGCTTCACCACTTCTATGTGTCCTGAAGACAAAAAGAGAATGATTTAATTACATGAATATGCTATCAAGACATCAGCTATTTCATTTGGTTTTATCAGATCATGATTATTAATTTTAACATTTAATTTTCGGTGCCTTTAAAAAATAATGGAAAAAGTATTTTTAACTACATTCTGGACACTTTCATTGACCACAAGTTAAAAAAAATGCCTCAAGTTACATAGAAAAGTAATAATGTGAAAAATCTGCGTGCTTGATTTATTACCCATGTAAGCTGCCCAGTGGATTGCACGGCGGTCCCTCTTGTCAAAGGCATTGATGTTTGCTCCTCTAGAGAGCAGGAGCCTCACCATCTAACAGCAGACACAGAGAAAAAAAGAGCAATCAGGAAATATGCCAAAAGATGCTGCAACCTGAACACTGCCTTTGCTGCCTTTCAGTCATTGTGGCATCTCAAATAACCATTCTCTATACATGTGTTTAATGCTTTCATACATACAATACACTGACTCTGCTTACTTGAAATTAATCTAATCTCATGAATTAGATGAGCCTCCACAAGACTATAAAGTTTTTTAAATTGCTAAGCAAATGTGGGTTGAAATTTTTGATCTTTTGTGTCTCAATACAGGTACATCAACAGGACACTGAATATGAAACTGTCAGTTTCCACCTGCTGCATGCTAGAGTCAATATATGTTATTACCAAGTTGAATGTAGGCTACAACTGCATGTCTTCACCTTGGTATTTGCTGCGTGATGTCTGAGAAGGTCATCTGAACAACTTTCATGCACTTGATTTACATAAACAATTCATTAGACAAGACATTTCCTTTTTTAAGATAACTAATTTGCATGCGAGTAAATCGTTGTCAATATTCATTTGCATGTAAGCGAATGACTGGAAAAGTGCCAAAAGTGCACCTAGCATCCTGGAGTGTGTGAAAACAATTTATGACTGACAGCCTGCAGTGTCTGACCTCATCCATGTGGGGAAAAAAATGACAACATGTTAACTTCTAAACAAGCTTTGACTGGTTCTTTGGAAAGCAGCTTTATTGTTTGTTGAGCTGCAGCTTCTCCTACTTCAGTTTGTCATGGTGTTTGGATTTGTGCAACTGGCTCCCAAAACAGAGAGCTGATTTTTAATCACCCCATCAAAATTCTATACACCAATATAACAGAGCTCAGTTTAGTTATTTGTCTAAAATAGAATGTAAGAATAGACCACAGCATATGCCAAATGTTGTAAGTGCAAAACCTTACTGTAATTTGTTGTTAAAATATATATTTTTCACTGCATGTACAAAAGAATTCCAACACAGAAACATTTAAAAAACATAATGACAGAAAAACAACCAATAATCAAAGAAAGAGGAACAAGAGACTAAAATGTTTCTCAAACTAATGCAATGTGTGTTATAGCCATCTATATATTTGTACAAGACGTGGTGGTGGTTAGTTTAGCTGCTAACCATATGTAGTCAGCAGCTATATGGGGATATGTTTCAACTCACACTTCTTAAAACAGGCAAAAACGTAACCATTGTAAAGTTGCTCTGTATTGCTATAGTACTTGCTACAATGCTCATTGTGTTTAAACATTTATGGGGGAAGTTTCAACACTTCCTCTCAGTAGGAGGAGAAAATGAGGAGCTTATACTAAAGGCCAGGTAACAGCCTGGTGTGATGGCTTGTGTATGTGGTAAATGCTCTCTAAAGAGGAGAATAACTCTCAGTATGAACAGTACTGAAGTGGTTATACTTTTCAAGTAAAAAAAAAATAGGACAGACTGTACAGCACTGCCCCCCAAAGTTAGTACATATTCTGTTTCTTATAGAAATAGATATTCCCATGTATTGCTATTTCTATCCATTACGGTACAACTAAATCAATACTTAAGACATTTAAAGCACTTCTGAATCAAACAGTGCTTTGGGCTTAATATTACCTCCAGATGCCCGCTGAAGGCTGCATGGTGCAGCGCAGTCCGGCCTGCTCTGTCTGACACATTCACATTGCTGAGCAGTGGGACAAGGGCTTCAGCACAGCGCACAGCCTTATTTGCTGCAGCGATGTGAAGTGGCGTCTGCCAGTTCTTGTCTCGGGCGTTGACGTCTGCAGAGGTGTTTCAGCAACACCTGGACGGCCTCCTGCAAGAGGTCGTCACATGTAGGTTTAAGTATCATGCCATTAAGATTTGTGAAACGGTGTGAAACTGTGTGTGTTATCCAGAACCAGAGGAACACCGACATACCTCACTGCAGGAAGCCACAGCCCGGTGCAGAGGAGTGAGCCACTTGTTATCTTTGGCATTTACTCTGGCACCTACAAGTCAGAGGACACTGGTTGTCAGACTGCGGAAGGTCATACATAAATAAATTCTTAGATGCATTGCGATTCTCTCTTGAAAAACTATAAACTGATGCAGAAAAGTCAATAATCAGATATTTAAAACCCAGTTCTGAACATTGTGATAACCTGTAACAATTTTGGAAGACCAGACTGTACCTCTTTGAGGCTGAACCAACTGGACGGTGAAATGTAACGGACGTAAACATATATGTCATATTTGCTTTCTAAACTGGACTACTTCTTAAGTTTTGGTGGTGATGGTTGAGCATGAACAGCAGCAGATGGATGCAATCAGACCAGCAACCTCTGGCTTAAAAGCAGGCGTATGGAAGCATTTTGTCCTCTATGAAGTTGAAGGGAAAAGGGACCTGGACAAAAGTCACACTGTATGCAACTGCATTTATAAAAGAAAATGCAAGTAAATTCATCTGTTCATTCTAATTACAAATCATTACAAAAACACTTTAAGAGTAGCAATTCACACAGTTAGAAAAAATTAATCATCTACTTAAAACACAAATTTAGGTCGATCAAGATGCATCGATAATCGTTTTATAATCGCATTATAGCCCTCTGAATTGGAATCCCATCAAATGGAATTGTGAAGTGCCAAGCGATTGCCACCCTAGTCAATATACCATCCTGAACACCTTGTCTGTTTAGGGTTTTTCTGGTGCGTACCACCAGGCCTGAAAAAAATTATATGGGAAACACTGCAAAAGCAGACTGCAAAGGGTGCATTTGGAGGTATTTTACAAGATTGAATGCAGATGCACCATCTGGCCACGAAGGCATAATAATATTCTGAGTGTCACATTTGAAATATGTCATTATGCTCTCAGACAGGTTAACATTGGCAATCATTTACCACTCCCTTCAATACCAGGAGATCCCAGTTTGTCAAGACCTCCATGTACAGCACGTAGAATTTTTAGGTGATTTTCAAAGGTTTAAGTGGATGCAAATATCACAAAGAACAAAGACAAAAAACTTGAAAAACCACCTTCTCAAATCGATCAAATTAATTTGTCCATTTGTCAAACAAGCTCAAATTATTGACATCAATTCCATTACTTCTGCTCTTTCATGTGATTGAACAGATTAACAGCCTACCCAGGCCATTTCCTAGAAAATCTCACCTGATGCCTGAGAAACACTCCTCAGTTATATATATGGCAATGTTAAACCAATATTTGTATCCTAAACTATTTTGCTTTCAGATCTGTAGTGCACTAGACTACTAGAATGACAGAAATTTATATGGTTTCATTTGGCTTTTTTACATAATATATCTTAGAAACATTAATTCTCTTTTGAAAAACATACCTGAAAGAATCAGCAGCTCTATAATTTCTGCATCTCCTAGATAGGCAGCAGCATGCAACGGAGTTCGCTTCTCATTGTCCTGTAAAAAGTGAACAAAAAGACATTAGCACTAAATAGAAACAAAACATGTAACCATCTTTATTTTATACAGTGTCTGTATATAGTCATAGTCGGTTGTGACATTAAAATACACAGATTACTATGTGTTGATTTATTCTTTATTATTTGCAACATTACAATGTGGGAAAAGACAAATAACCATTAAATCTTAATAGACACTCAGTCCCCATTCATGGTTAAGAAAAAAAAGTGGGTTTAACAGAACTCCACTAACTTGAAAGGGCTTCCACTGAAACTCAAGCAAGTACAAACCAGCCTTATTTTGAAACAAACACCCCCACCGCGCAGTAATGGTGAGGAATGCAATAAAATAAGCAGAGCCAGATCATGCCATGGGAACCGTAAAAAAGAAACTATGTGCTTTTTGTACTCTGCAACTATCAACTGAAAGAGTTATATGAGGCCGTTCAAGGACAATGATACATTAGAGGTTTTAAGTTCAGTGTTGTGGGGATGTTTTTAAAAAAATATATAGCAATAATATGAGGAAACAGATGCAGAGATTAGTGAGAGTCTGTTGGGATTACCTGTGCATTCACATCCTCTTTTTTGAATATGAGCGAGCGTACTTCATCTGGGTCCACATTGAAAATAGCTTTCAGCAAAGCAGGCTGTGAAAGAAAGGAGAGACTGTGTCAAAGAAACACTCAGTTTCAAGGCTTTTCTGGCTGACATGCAACACTATCTCAGATTTTCTCCACCTTATTGGTGGAAAACATCACTTGTAAGACTTCAAACAGCAACAGTATAGATCAAATCTGCAAAAATAACAACCATTCAGACCTTGGAGGACTTAGGCCTAGACCTTAGAGAGACTTCAGGATCCTCGTCATCAAGCACCACAATACACACGCGACTCATTTGCTCAGGGATTACACAATCATGTTTACAGTAATCTGATGAAAAGTCCCTAAATATTCTTGTTTAAAGTCCTTTAAAAAGGCACAGACTGAAGCATAGCAGATTCTATAGTTGTGAGGAAGAGGCAGGCTGGTTCAGGCATTGAATGTACATTTATTAACAAAGTGATGACTCCACAAATCAGAACATGATGGAAGCAGACTGTCAGGATTGATACAGGCACTGAACAGCCACTTTCTAATTCCGTTCACTGTTTACAGTCTGCAGTCAAGCAAAACAATATCTATCCCATGGCACAGAGAAATATCACAATGAATCTCTGAATGAATGCAAGACAGGTCCAGAATTGTCCTCCAAATGACTGATCTGCTGTCCATCTTCACATTTTTCTCCAGACATATTTTAAACTTAACAAAACAGAGACGGGAAAAATTAGAATGTCCACAGCTGACCACATCCAGCGAGACAACAGGTGGCAAGGATGATAAAAGTCAAAGTTTCCCAAATAAAACTGGAGTAAATGAGAAAACTGTTGAGTTCTTTAAAAAGTCGGAGTCCTATGAATCATGCCATTCCTGACCTGGCTTCTTAAAGAGTAGTTAAGTTGGCCCCTCCCTTCTTAGGGGTGTATACACAGGCAAAGTACTGCTATGTGAACTTGGGCTGTGCTAAACAAGCAAATAGTGTATAAACAATGATATTTTCCTTATTTCCATTTTGTACAAAAAGAAAACCAAAGACTGCCAAGAAAACCAGTGCTTTTAAGATATGTAACTCAAAAAATATTAAATATTCAATGCAATATTTACCCTTGTGCAGGCAGCTGAAGTTATTCATTTTGACACTGTTGCAGCACTTTGACAACAATTCCTCAAAACAAATTCATCTTTTACCACTTTCAATGTCTCTGAATAGTGAGTTGGAACCGAGAACCCAATCTTCCAACACAGCAGACTTAAAGGTTGACAGAGCATCTACAACATCTAGTCCCTGTAGCTGCCCACATCTTCACAACAACTTGTCAGCATTATGACAACCTCAAGTGATAACTTCTATATTAGGCTGCAACTACAAACATTTCTACTTCTGACCAACAGCTAATATAAATCACTCACTTGATGGTAAAAAATGATTTTGCCAAACCATAAATGACAGGTTTGCATTGCAAAGGCAGCCAATTCAGCATAACCACTTTCTCATTCATGTCAGAAAGCCTAATCCGACAGAAAGCACGAACCAGCCAGCTGATTGTCACTATGCCTGTGCTTGCCTTTTATTCTACAATACAAACTGTGAAATGTTTGCTTGTGATTTTTTGTCATTAATTATGTTACATCTCTGACTTATCCAAATGATGTGGAACAATTCCGAAGTCAACCCACCTATCAACAGTCACAGACAGCATAATTAAGTGTGCTAAATGGACATTCATGTATCAGGTTTGCCAGCCAAACACTGCTGCACTCCCCTATGTGATCCACCATAACACCAGCAGAGAGCCTTTGATCAGGCAGTTTTCCACTGCCTGTGGGAGGAGGCTGGCATGGATGGGGAGAACAGTGAGGGCAGGGGATCCCTTCCAGAGGCTGCAACTGGTTACCCATGAAAGACCCAGATGGAACATTCCTGGCTTCCACAAAAACTTAACTCTTCCCTGACTTCAGTCAAGTTTAAAAAACAAATTAACGTGGGCTTACAGCTGCAACAACCAAAGTTAAAAGTTTTTCCCACAAACAATAGTTGTGGAATTTGGCAATACTCAAATGCTGTGTGTCAGCTGAGCTATTATCATGTGAGCAATCATAACCTTTGAATGGGCGATGTGCACCAATGTATCCAAAACACAACATAAGATGAAACAGCAGGGGGGTCCTCTTACAAAAAGTGCAAAGACTCAGCAGGTTTTAAAAATCACCTGCTGTAATGTTTGCCATGTATTATCTTGTATTGTCTTTATCTGCCATAAATGCATCTTTGGCGGAAAACTGCAGAGAGTAACCAAGTATTTCATGTGAACAGTTTATCCCTCTGCATAAAATCATTTCCATGACTTGAATTTCTTGCTGCATACAGTCAGAATGATGTATCATGCAGAGCACATTTGTTCATCAAGACTTCATCCCTCATTTAACCCACCAAGCTGCCCAGCTAGCTAATTAGCTAATGTGCAGCCATGTAACTTACAAGACTACATGTACAAAAGACATGGCAGAGACTGAGCCACATGCGTTACAAAACATATCAGTGAGAATAAGCTCTACTGCTTCCCAATATGTTTCACATTGTTATCAGTGTCATTCTAATAGTTATCTAAGCTTTATAAAGGATACTGTTTTTAATGAAATAAAATCTGTGAACAGTTTCTTCCAGATAATAAGGTATACACAGTGGCATGGGTAAAAGCATTCCCTTTAACATGTATTAAAACCAACAGATAAGATAAGCTATTCCTTCCCACAAATTTGAGCCACATGATGCATTTCAACAGTCAGATTGATGCTCAATAAGTGTTTTGAATAAGCAAGACAAAGACCACCATGACCATAAAGGGACAAAGTAGCTCACAGTCACTTTTTAAAAACATAGCACAATCCCCTCTTTCAGTTATTATAATGCCCATGAATATCTACAGGGGACAACCATGGTTGGAGCTACTGGGGACAAATTCAGGGTAACAAGCAGGCACTTGTGCTCCTTACACATTTTCATTTTCACCATTTTTGTATATTGCCCCTCAGGAAAAAGGAAAGACAAATCTGCATTTTGTTGTTTTCAGTTCTCTAGTCCTGCACGACTGGTGTAAGAGATTTTCTATGCTTCTCTGGCTGCAAGACTGTGCACCTCCTCTCCTCATACAAGCCAGCCTAGTTAATACCATCACCATGGAGACAGCTCTTTGGCAACTCCACCGGCTCACATGAGGCCAGGTACACGATCATTCAAGCACACACAGAATGAAACGCACACATGCACGTACATATGTTACAAGAATAGCAGGCATGACCAAAACACATAGCGCTAAAATGATAACCGTAAGCTATTCTCAGTTTTACAAGTAGGTGGCAAGTGTCTTATATAAATAGAGCTCATGTCTGATACTGTCACATTCAGTCACTTCATACATTTATCATAAGCATTACACAGCAGTTTACCTGCATGCATAGCATTCATTTAGCACAAATAAATATATTTCGGTAAATAACTGCTTCCTAAATAGCTAATAGTTCAGTTTCAGGATCTGCAATGTAGAGCTGGGCAATATATCAATATTATAACCATATTGTGATATTGAGACTGGATATTGTCTTAGATCTTGGATATCATTACACAGTGATATGAAGTAAGCACTGGCTTTTCCTGGTTTTACAGGCTGCATTACAGTAAACTGATGCTATTTCCTGAACTTAAGAGACTGTTTTAGCTGTTTTATTATTTGCTTTAAGTCATTTAGTCATTACATCAACATTACTGATGATTTATCAAAAATCTCCGTGTTGACATTCTGTGAGAGCACCAACAGTAATCTCTACAATATTGTCACAATACTGATCAAGGTATTTGGTCTGAAATATTGTGATATTTGATTCTGTCCGTATCGCCCAGCTCTACTGCCAGTGTTTTACTATTATTTATGTTGTTTTGGGATTAATATTACTGCTGTATTAAGTGATTGTTGTATTTTACTGGTGTATATGTTTAAGGTTGATAATTTCCACTGCTTTATATGCTGTTGGATAATTTAATCTACAACAATGCATCACAGTCTATGAGGCAATCATATGTTTGCATTTATTTGAAAATGTATTGTATGTTATTTCAGAGAATATGCACATAAAAAGATATTATATATTGTGACACAGCCTAAAAATATCGAGGTATTATTTATAAGCCATATCGCCCAGCCCTACTACAAGGGGAAAACACTTAATACTTGTGATCAAGAACATAACTTAACAATAACAGTGTTATAAGCCTGCTTTAGAAAATAAACATGGAGAAAATCAAGAAACTCAACAGGACACAAAGCCTGTGGCAGATCCCCACTTACACAACACAACAGTGGTATTCAAATGAGATTAAACATTTATGTAGGGTGAACTGGTGCATGAAAGCTACATCATTATTTATGTGTTCAACTAACTTACATGATACCCAGTCTTAAAGCTTCATAAAACCTCAGCAGCTAAGGCAGCTCTCATTAAGACATCACAAACGTCCAGTTGTCACAGTAACGTGACAATCAACAGATCGCTTTGGTTGTTATTGTAATAATCTCACACTAACGATATATTACATCGACTTTGTGGCTATTATTATATATAGAATCAATGGGTGTTTAGTCACAACATGCTAACCAGTCAGTTCCGAACTGAGTAGCTTGTAGCATTTCCCGGAGGCTCTGGCTAATTGCTGGAAATAAACACAGTATCATTAGCTGGCTACAACTCAACAACTCGCTTGAGAATGTGTCCCAATGTAAACGTGATGCTCTTATTATCGTCAAAAACAGGACTCCAAATGTGATTTACCCAACAGTGATATCCGTAACCTTCACTTGTTAAGTGATCATTTGACATATCGCCTCGAAACGCTTTATGAAACGAGTAAGGAAATGCTTCCGTTTCGGAGAATAGCTGGAGAAACTCGAATTACATTCCCCAGGCGAATGTTAAAATCGGGGAAGCTAACCCAAGCTAGCTAACATTAGCCAGCCGACAGTAGCTTAAACTTAGGTCGGCTTTTGACACAAGGATCACCTACCTGGTCTCGAATTTTGAGAACCACCATATTTCTGGGATTTTAATTGTTCTCATGCAGGTTCATAAAGGTGTGTTTTGTCTCCTTCCGAACAGCAGTGTTTGATCTTGGTTAGCTCTCCCGCTGGTCTGCTGCTGGAGGCCTCGCGTGACGCTAGCTTAGCTGTCTTGCTAGCTTCCTAACCTGATGGCATGGAAGAAACAGAGGAGCAGCGGAAACTCCATAACATTGCCGCCACCATACTTCGGCCTCCCAAAAAGATGCGGTTCGATTGGTCGAACACGCTGTAACGCCCTAGTAAGGAGGTTAATGATTGGTTAATGCTAACAGCGCTCTGTGGCAGACGCACCGTGTTGAATATTGCATTGCTGTCTCGTAAAAAAAAAATACATAGGTAATTTGTAACTATTTATCCAGTATGCAGTTAATTGATATTATATAACCTCGGTCTTTTGGATAAATATATCGAGCGATGGTGGCTTAGCTTGGTCGGCTTTACACTGACAGCTGCTCATTATTCTATTTACACAACGTGACTCATCCTGAAGTTTCACAAAAAAACTAAAACCATGCTGCCAGTGGCCGCAGAGCCACTCTAGTAGAGCTCGTGCGGACACATTGTATCAATACCAGTGTTCTCTCAGGAACAGGCGTTTCTGCGGATTGACCGTCACTGACTCACTCTTCTCCAAGCAGGTAACCGTAATACTGACGCAAACATATCCTAAATCATTAATAGCCCCGCGGAAATCACTAAATAAGTTTTGCTTTTTTATTCAGATGATGCCAGACTAATTATCTTACAGATACAAACTTTTACACCTGTTACACCCCCGCCCTTACTGCAGTGAAAGGAAAAGAAATATTCCCACATCAAAACAAAATGTGTAAACACTATTTGCAGTAGTGGAATGTAACTAAATGCATGTATTCAACACAAATTTAAGGTATTTGTACTGTACTTCAGTATTTAAATTCTATGCAACTTTCTACTTCCACTCCACTACATCTCAGAGGCAAATATTGTACTTTTTAGTCCACCACGTTTGTCTGATGGCTTTAGTTACTAGTTATTTTTCAGTTGACACTTTTTTAATAATTTTCCTGTCCTGTGAAAATCATGTATCTCCCAAGTTGGTGATTTTGATTGTAAATGTTTCTGATTTACAGAGGCATTAAGTGTGTTGAGAAACTTATACATTTTAAGATAAAAAAAAAAAAATAAAATAATCAAAACCTCTACATTGGCACAAAGCTGAAAACTGGGCTATTTGTCTGAGTTCATGAAAAGTACAAACATATGATAATCTTATAGGATATGATGCATTGCTGTACATTAAACAAGCCAACAGTGTATAAAGTAGTTAAAATCAGCTACAGCAGTAAAAGAATGAGTACTTTTACTTTTGATAGTCCAAGTACATTTTCTGATAATACTTGCATAGCTTTAGTTAAGTAAGGTTTTGAACAGAGGACTTTTAGATAGAGCATTTTCACGGTATGATAATTGCACTTTTACTTAAGTAAAGGATCTGAATACTTCCACCCCTGCCATCTACTTCTATGTAGTACCATATAGTATGCTTTGCACTGTCTATCAGTACCCCATAAAGTCAGGCTATTTGCGTTATTAGGCTGCACACATACAGTACACATCACCTGCCCTATCATCTGTCTTGTTGTCCAGCCTAGTGCTCTCAGATATCTTTTTTATCAGCAGTTCTGACTACCCAAACTGTTATGAAAGACCGATTTTCTACCTCCTTTCCCCTGTGAAAAAATAAATGGTGGTTAAAGATGGGGTAAATAATAATTTTTCTTTGCAACCACAGTGCCTAATTTGTATACAGAATACATAAAGTACCATTGAACCGAATGGCCTATTAGAAAAGTGAGTTCTTAAAACCTTCAGTTCAGTGGTTCAGGTCCTGTGACCTAACATTAAAATGTAGTGAAACATGGCCCTCTAGTGACACACCCTTCAACTACAAGCACGCTTTGAAAGCAGCTGATGTGCATCAAATTGAAAAAATGCTTAAATGAGAAATACGAATACAGCATGAAACTTTGAATTAACTTGTGTGACTTATGCAGGCTTTTGTAATCCCTGTGATAAAACTGATAATCAAATTGCGTTAAGTAAGAAAAAAAAAACTTAAAACAATAATCTGTTAGTGATTTGACATCTAAACAAGATTATATCTTCATGTGTGCTTGACAATCTGATGAAAACAAGTCATGCATTAATAATTCTGAAAATAAGGGTGTCTGTTCTTAAAAATTTGAATCAGTCATAGAATTTTACAGCCACAACAGCTGATGATGTGGGACAGTAATTTCCTCTGTATGGTGAAAATACCGCAGACAGGAATAGCGGGATGACGTTATGGAAGGGCGCCAACGGGCTTAGACACAAAACTGTCTGTTTGTGGTACACTCAGTGACTCGGTGGTTCTCTAACAGACAGTACATTGAGTTTCAAAAGTTCACAAAGTAGCAATTCAAGAAGATCTGTTCCTTTAGGAGAAAATGTGTATCAGCTACTGTACAGTCAGACTATATCATGGCAAGTTATTTGATTTTTGCATTAGGCCTACAAGGGTGTAGAATTGGGCAGGGACAGTAGGGACATGTCCTTTGCAGTAATTTTGGTCAAATAATTAAAATACAACCACTGTTGTCTGTTGGTGTCTGGTCAATGTTAGTGAGATTGAGTGTTCTGACACCTGTACGAATAATAGACGCAAAACTTTATGTCTCGCATTGGTTTGGTCCACTGCCTACCGATAGCCACATGTCTCTTTTTACTGCCAAAATATTTAATATTATTAATAAATTAATAATTAATGACTATAGCGTCAAATCTCATGATGTCTTACCATCAGGGGGAAAGAGTGAAATATACACAAAACTATTATTTTGCCATTTATTCCCATACATACTCTAATCTCAGTCGACGCTCCTCTGGCACTAGCACAAAGTCTCTCTGTCTTAGGCAGGAGATCAGTGTTGGGCAAGTTACTGAAATGTAGTAATTAGTTAAGGCTACTAATTACCTCTCTCAAAAGCAACTGAATTACTTTACCAATTACTGATATAAAAAAATACTTAATAGGAAAAATAAGTTCTGTGTTAATTTTAAAGAGATAGTTCACCCAAAAATGAAAATTCTGTCTTAATCTACTCACCTGATGTGGACCGCTGAAGGTCAGGTTTAGTTTTTTCTTCCACAAAGTACTGCTGGAGTTTCACAGGAAAACAGTGTTGCAGAGTCTCTCAAATAACGGAAGTGAATGGTGACCAGTTTTCAAATGTAAAACAACAGGGGAAAAAAGCGTAAAATGCCTCCATAATGCTTGTCTGGTGTAATCCAAGTCTCCTAAAGCCCTGACATGCCAAGTTGACTTGAAAGACGTCATTTACACCATGTTTTTAGCCTGAATCTTCATTGTAGATCCTTAGCTTGGAGCCACATTCACATGCGCATGCTCACCGTCTGGGTATGCGTGCTGTGACAGTGTGTAAACAGCATGTTGGGCTTCAGGAGACTTGGATTAAGTCAGACGAGCAGTATGGAGGCATTTTTTGTTTATTTATTTGGTTGTTTTTTTCTGATTTAAAACTGGTCACCATTCACTTCCATTGTTTGGGAGATTCTGCGTGCTGTTTTCCTGTGAAACTCCAGCAGTGTTTTGTGAACTGAAAAACTAAACCCGACTTTCAATTGGCATGAGGGTGAATAGCTAATGACTGAATTTTCATTTTTGGGTGAACTATCCCTTTAAATGTCTGCTTCAACTCTCTTATTAATGCATAATATAGCTTTACTATTGTAGTGGAGCTATATTATTTTATTTTATTTCATTGTAGCTATACATTTAGTGTAGCTATAATGTGGGGAACCGACTCATGGACCCCACCCCATTGTAGCTCCAACTAGGACATGTTTATCGTCCTACTAACTGTGGCATGAACTATTCGCCCTTAGGCCTACAGCTGTTTGACTTCAGCAGTTCAATACAGAAATAAAACAAGAACAATATTAATGTACCATAATGATATATCATTATATAATATGTAACTACTGCAGCATTAAAACATTAACAGTGACACTTGAGCATGTAGTCTTTCTGTTGAAACAGCTATGCTGACAGATAATTATCATTTTTTGTGCTGATTATAAATCTTTATGCCACTTCCCTCCCAAAACATGGTCAAAATAAGCAAACAGCTGTAACTTATTCAATATGTCTGCTATGAGACTGCACATTATTACTCTCCCCAAAGTGGTATCTGTGCCACCATGAAATAAAAAAAAGCAATATGGCAAAGTAGTACAGTTTCGTGAGTGAGGGAGGTAGCGGGGGTCCTGTGAAAGAATGTGGGCTATGCTCACCAGGCAACTTTCCAGGGTCATCTCACATTTCAAGGCATTGGATACAAAGAGAAGGGAGAGGGAAAAGGTTGTGGCAGCTATGTTGATGATTTTGGGTGTAGGTTGGTCGCCTTTGCTGGGGGTAATCCTCCTGGATCTGTCCCTAAGCCCATGAAGGCCACAGTAACCTCAGCGGGAATACTTTCTCACTGGGGAGGCTGAGGTGGAGAGAGCTGGTTCCCACAAATTAAATTAAGAAGAGGAGAAACAGTGGACAAAGGAGTGAATGCATAAATGGAGAAAACAGATGCATGCTCACATACCTCCACCCCTCTTTAAAAGTGCACCCTGACCCTGTGTTTATACCCTTCTTGTTTACAGGACCTTTGTTAGTGTGTGTGTGAGAGAAAAGGAGAGAGAATGGGAGAAAAAGAAACTTAATATGCACTAGAGAGCTGCAACTAATGATTATTTTCACTATCGATTAATCAGTCAGTCATCTCTTCAATGAATCAGTTGATAAAAGGTCAATCATGTTGATGTTGTCCTCAAGCAGAAATCAGAAAAAAAAAATTTAAAAAAAAAAGCTAAAAACGATTGATCAATTATTAAAATAGTTCTCCTAAACCCCCCGTGCTTTCTACTGGGGCTTTTTGAAATTTAGGATTATGTTTTCAAATATAATAAAAACATTTCTAATTCATTGCGTGAGGTCCTCCCACCAAAACAAAATAATGTAGTAACATTATTAGAAATAATAAGAAAATGCCAAACAGATAACCACTTATTAAGATATGCACTAGGATTGCAAATTGTAGGCACTCTCCTTAATTGATCATTGGTATCACTAGGTCAATCAATTGTGATATGAAAACAGAAAATTTTGCTCATGCTGAACAATACCAAATGTGATTTTTCCCCCTCAATCAAAGCTTTATTTCCACAGCAACATATTTCATATTCTCTGACATTGTTTAGCCTATGAAGCATATAAAGAGGCCTAGAAACACACATAATTGAATATCAGATAGCGTGCATAATCTCTGCTCTATTTCAGATCTTTATTTGATTTGTTACATGTTTTGCATGATTGCTCAAATTCTTAAAGCTGGAATAAGTAGGATTTGTCAGTTGCTGTTTGTTAATGCACTATAAAGATAGTTGGTTGTTGAGGCTCATCCCCAGGGATGCAAACCTTTTGGGTTGGTAAAGCGTCCTGAACACAGCAAAATAATGAGAAAATACGAAAGTACAGGCAGAGGGCAGGCTGTCTGTGGATGCAGGTGCCACCAAATGAGTGTATGGATTGTTTTGGGGGAAAACCCTGCATAGTATGGCTTTAACAATCAATTAAATGGTAGCTGATTAATTGTTATCATCCCTAATATGCATTTTTGGAATTTATGTGCTCTACGTGAAAAAGTCACATGCTGGAAAGTTACATGCATACTAGGCTTAGGAGATATCAAGGTATTATGGTATGCCAGGGTATTTAGAAATCCTGAAGGTATGATTTTCAGTACTGTTGTCATCAAGTTATCTGAAACATAAAAGTTGCTTTTTTAGGAGAGGTGTGACGGTTTGAAAACATAGACACCACCCCAGCCTAATGCATACAGTCATTTTGGGGGGCTGAAAGTAATATTTTTATCCAAACTGGTCAAAAATGCAGTTATCAGAGCCAGTAATTCTCTTTGCTGTAACTGTACCAAAGCATAAACCACCAACTAAGTTAGCTGAGAACAGCAAAATAGAGACAATTCTTCATCAGAAGAATGTCATTCAAAACCACTGGAGCCATTTAACTTTTTAAACACTTTTTGCAATAGCTGTATTAATGCACCAGTTGATAAATTTGCTAACCCCCCCAAACAATAAAATATGCTGACAATTAGATGTCTGCATATTCGTGAAGACTGCAAAGCTAATGACATTCTTGGCTGGCCCTCTTGCTGAGAAATAACATGGTCCTTAGCGTCCAGGTGCCAGCTGTGGGGTCCTGCACAGCGACGAGATAGCCACAGTGACACGCACGCAGGATCATGCCTCAGATTCTCTGATGCTGGGCTGTGCCCCTGTCTGTTCAGCCGTCAGGATGAGGGATAGCAAACAGCTGGACAGTCGGGGTCCTTGGATGAAAGAGGTGTCACCCACTGGGGTCATTCCCAGCTGCTGTAGGACAGTGGCAAGATGGGAGGAGAGAGAATTTCAACTCACTGTTTCCCACCACTGATCCCGGAGGGTCGATGCCAGAGACCACATAATCAGAAGATAAATCCAAATCCTTGTCATATATGTCTCCTAAATGTCTAAAGGAAGGGTGGGCCTGGTAAGTGAAGGCTCAAAATATTTCAAGAAGCACCAGCAAGGCCAAGGCCAAACTGCATGGAGAAGTACAAAAACATCCAAACACATTGTGGTATTTGATGAGCAGTGATGTGGGAAACAGGTGAACAGAGGAGGGAGGTACTTTTTTCTCCTAAAAGGAAGACATTTGTCCTGTGGGCCAAACAGTAAACTACTGAAAAATGCTTTGAAGTGACAAATAAAAATGTGAGACCATGGACAGCTGTAGATTTATGACGATGACAAATCTGCATATAATCTGTGCTAATCACACAGGCCTAGCTCCTGGTTGAGATAAAAGCTTCTCTTTTTTTTACCAAAATTCTCACCATGAAGCAGTCATGTTACTAGAAGAGTGGGAAAGTGCTCAGGTGTGAGTTCACAGCTTATTGTTCCCTCTTTTAGCAAGTGCAATGATAGACAGTTGCTATTCTTTAAGGCTGCAACTAATAATTATTTTCCAGGTTGATTCATTTCTTAATTATTTTCTCAATTGATTGATTAGTTCCTTGGTCCATAAAATGACAGAAAATGGTGATCGGGGTTTTCCAAAGCCCAAGATAATGTCCTAAAATGTCTTGTTTTGTCTACAACCCAAAGACAGTAAGTTTACTGTTAAAGAGGAGTGACCTAAAGAAACCAGAAAATATTCACAATTAAAAAGCTGGAATCAGAGATTTTGACTTTTTTTCTTAAAAACAAACAAACAATTCTTTATATGGCAAAATAGTTTAGTAGATTAATAGTTGGCAACTAATCAATTAATCATTGGAGCTCCATCATTCTTTTTCACTTTTTATAACTGGCACTGTAAACCCTGTTTGAGCACGTCCTAAAACTCTGAACATATAAGAATGAATTCATTAATAAATTTGTAATTCCTACAGTATTGTTGTTGCACAGCAGCAGCTGATATGTCAAAGCCAAACACTTCACTGGAGTCCCAGCTGATGAAGTGAGTAGTATGGCCAGTAGATGGCACTGTTTCCATTTTAATGATCTTTCCTTGCACTTGTGGGCGCTACAGGTGCTATTTTTAGGAGGTGCATCACTGCAAACTGTTGTCTGTAGATGCAGCTGTCGTTGCATTCATATTTTGCGATTGTATGTTATGCAATGACAAGCAAATAATAGCCTCTTTACAAGCAATGAGCTACTTGTGTGTCCCATACATCTATTATCATAATTCCTGTTGCAAACATTCATATAGGCTGCTAATATTATTATGTACGAAATAACTTAACATTGACAGTTAAATAATAAAAAAAAATAGCCAGTATATTAACTGAGCTTTTTTAAAGATTTATATAATGGAATATATAACACCAGTAAAAGTTACTACCAGAGTAGTCAGCTTCAGTTTGTTTTTCGCAAAAGCAGATGACTGATGACTCGAGTGCACCTGCTGACGACAGACAGTGGCCGGAGCTGCCCTCGTCTGTCCATCACAGAGATTATCAGAGGACAGTGGGGTGGACTGTGTCTGCCTCTACCTTTTATATCGTCCCCCTCCTCGACCAAGTAAGACTATTTATAGCCTAGTCGTCATACCGCTACGCGACAGACAGTGAACGCATCATGCATGTAAAAGGGCAGTAAACTTCAACCTTGTCCTCGAAGCGGACAATTAACGTTTCCACGTCTGTCTTCTTATGTTTAAGTGTGTGAGTAGAACAAATTCGACATGCTATGTATTGCATTCTACAGTGTGTTAAAGAAAATGTATCCCATTTGCTATTTTTTGAAGCTAAGAATGAATATGAGCTAAGTTGATGATGAATTATTTTAAAGCAATATATGGCAATTATAGTCTAATCATTAAAAACAATGAGTTAATTAATATTTAGCCTGTAATTAGTAGTTGTCTAAGAATAATTGGTTAGTAGTTAGCAAACAGGTGGTATATAAAACAGAATATGGATATGACAAGGAATATATATATATTCTCCTATATATAATAGGAAAAAATAGAAGTATAAAATAAAAAAATATAAAAAATATAAATATTAAAAAAAGTCGGTAGCAAGAAAGTAACTGTAAGTTAAGCGCATTAACATTTGAATTAATGGTTGGCTCTGTGGACACAGGTGGTCATTTTGTAATGTGCCTGTCTTGTGTGAGTCCGCCAATAAAAGTAGACCATCGGATCATCACATTCTCCATAAAACTTCAGAGATCGAAATGTTTATTGCTTATCAGTTAACTGATGGAGTTCATCATCACAGCTTTAGCAGACAGTTATGTGTTAGATGAAGGGGATTGTAGTCCAGCCTGCCATCCACTGTATAAATAGACTTGCTTACGGATGTATGATCTCACCAACTGTGGCTGAAGTGTGAAAGTCCTTCAAAAAACTTGTCAATTATAACAAGGCTGCATCACCCCTTGTCACAGGCACAGGCCACCCATGATTTGATTTGATTTTGATTTGAATATTTTAATATAACTGTTAAATAATGAAAGGAATAGGATCTAACAATCTCTTGGGATTATGAGCAGTGTGATGTAGGCTACATTTAAACAACTATGAGTCTACTAATTACTGTATAGCTGTAAATTGTAAATACAGCTTGCTGCTTTACATTTGCCTACATTATATCCAGTGGTGGAAGAAGTACCACACATTGTTTCTGCCGATACTGTTGACTGATAATTAGGATTTTTGCTTCTCATGGCCGATATAGATAAGATAGCTGTTAATTTCACACTTCTGCATTTTTAAAAGATGTTCATATAACCTATCTTTTATGCACACCTGAGGCGTAAGAAAGGCTCAAGTGAAGTGAGCAAAGATGACTGACTAACTGACGTAACTCTTACAACAATAACAAAGAACAGTTCTGACTCTTCAAATGCTCATTCATTTGGTGCACCTTACCAAAAAGCAATGTCGGTATTTGACATCCTGGGAATGAAACTCAAAAATCAACTCTATTTCTGGTGCTTTTACGAACAGCTCGACAAATCTACTGATTCTACCTTTAATTTATTTTGGTTAACTTTTCCCCATGTTTCTATTTTATAATAGAGCTATTTTTCCTCTATCTTAAACTTGCAATATTTTATGAGATGAGCATTAATGCACACTGCACTGTGTACAATTATGTATGTGACAAATACATCTTTGAATCTGCTGCTTATTTCCTGAATATTTTGTGTTTACAGGTACCGAAGAACCAAAACTGCAGTCACAAGCAGATGAGAACATGACCATGGTGGTGTAGAGTCAAAAGTAAGGAACTTACTTTTTTTTTTTTTTTTTTTTTCTGAAATATCTTTTCAGATTCCGGTAACTAAATGAAATTAATTGACAGTGCAGCTGTTGTAATGAGGAATATATACTATAAAGTTAGTTGTTTTGCTGGGCACCCTGTCACTCCAACAAAAACTTTTAGCAGATGTGTTACATGAAATGACTCTCTTATATGGTGGCTTTGGTGACCAGTGCTATTTCCACAGGTGTCACATGGTGACAGCATTTCAATCTCTTCTAAGGTAATAAGAAAACACGAGAACCACAGAGCCTCCAATGTACACAACATTTTCACTTAGACAGTGACACAAGAAAAACACTGCTCATACTTGACATGAAAGCCTTTCACAGCCACTCCAAATGACCCTTCAGCTGTCTTTCCATTTTAGAATATTTATAATATTTTTACATTAGACTTGTTCTTGGCAGGTTAATGCTCACAGATGTCTGCACTGCTCAGATGGCTTGAGGGGGCAGGTACCATCTGAGCTGTGTCAGGGAGAGAAAGTCATTTTAACAGCACCTTACACTTAGCCTAACACATAATTTCATAGTACCAATGAATGTGTTAATGAGACAAAATGTTTTCGATAGAACAAATCTTGGCAGGCATCTGTGAATTATTCACTGGACCTGATAAGTTGGCATGTTCGGCTATAGCTACAATTGGCAAGCCATATTCACAGACACAGCATGATGCATGACATCCATGCTGTGTAATGCATGTTAGCCATAGTGGATTATTATTATTTTTAAGTTTGCATCTTGCAGATTTGTACCAGTAAAAATATTCTATAGACTCCCCAGGACTATCAGTCAGCTATGAGCAGGGATGACATAAGAAGTGAGAGTGAGCTTGTTTATCAAAGTGGAGAGAATACAATGGCTTTTCCTTTTTTTCACAACTAAAGTGATGAAAGTGATGAATTGCGGTTTGTCACTGCGGATTTATTTCCTGTGTTTGTGTGCCATCCTTGACTGACCGTGACAGTGTGAAGGCAGCCTTCATGTCACGCAGCAGAGATTGCACAGAAAGAATACTGTGGTGTTTTGTGCTGGCTGACGTAAAGTATGACATGACAAAATGATTGAACCAATCTTCTGCCTCAAATGGGCACAAATGAATTGTTGGAAGAACACAGTTTTAAGCCTGTGTGTGTGTGTATGTGTACAATGCATGGGTGTCTGTATGCAGGTGTGCCAGTGTAACAATATGTGAAAATATACACAGATTAATGACAGCCATATGGTAGAATAGCAGCAGGATTATTTACTTTGTGAAGGAGCTACTGTTTGTCTGTTGAATTGAGGCTGGCAGTATTGTGGCTGAGATGGTCAGAAATTAAGATACACCTACAGCCAGAAAATCAAAAACCTGGATACTGTTATGATGATGCATACAGGGATATGAATAACCAGGTTTTTCGTTCTCCATGTATATGCCATATCACGAATATGATCAAAACCAGAGTAGTTATCACACATAAACACATTCATAGTAGCATTTGAATATAGTTTTTTGCCTCTCATTTATTGGCATAAATGAAGTGGGGTATGTTCTATTAAGGGACCCCTCTATAAATGAAATTATGTCTTCCGAGAATAAAACTGAGTTCAATTTTATTTGACATTTATGACAGATAATGTCATAATACATTAATAGTGCAAAATGAATCTCACACTTACTGGATGTTTTAGCACAAGGGGCTTTTAAATGGGCTCTATATTTATTTGTTTATAACACTTTAAAAGCACTTAACAGCAGAGTTTCATATGAGCCTCGGAATATGTCATAACGTATTATGAGTTTGGGGTTACCAGGTTATAGTTGTTATAAGCGGTATTAAGCATGTAACTTCAAAGCTTTAATACTGTATGTAACAGTCCTGCTTTAAAGTGTCTAAAAAGATTAGACCAGGGGTTTCCAAACTATTTTATGTTGAAGGGTTCATGGTCCATGCATCTATTGTGGGGGTCCCACAATAGATGCATGGACCATGGACCCTGAATTTGAGAGGATTTTGTCTTGAGGAATCTCCTATGTTTTTTTTTTTTTTTTAATTTTTATATTTGAAGACAATAAAGTCATCATAGTCAATAAATGATCAAACAACCGTTGTTGTTCCAACTCTCAGAAAAATGTCATAAAAGTTAAAATATTCTGTTCTTTCTCTTGCTTGGGACGCCATACAACCCACTCAAGGACCCCTGTTGGTCCCTGAACCCTAGTTTGAAAACCGCAATATCCCAAATGTTTCCAACAATGGTCAAACCCAGAGAAATCCGACAGTTTCCTGTCATAAAAGGCTGTCTGATAGCGAGGTAAAGCAGTGAAAACATTCTAAATTTTTTTGGTATTTTTTGGTGGTGCACCTCTCTGCTTCTCCAAACTGGGGGTGTGGCAACGGCCATCTACTGTAGGTAATATACTGACAATTAATATACAACCCCACTTCAACTAATCTGAACTATCCCTTTAAAATCAACCATGAGCATAGGTAAAAGTCTGTATTTGAGCTCTTGCCATTTTGTCATGATGCACATAATTCTCAGGAGGGGGCAATTTGCGTAATTCTGTAGGATCCAAAAGCCTTATAAACAGCTTTGGTAATTAGTACCCAGCACCCAGTGCCAGTCAGCATAATGTGTTCTTTAGCTGGATTTCACACTTGGAAATAAGCTCTCATTCTATCCATCATTTCACTTGAAAAATGACAGATGAATAATAATTATATAATTTCTCCAGTGGCTCCAATTACAGAAACACTTACAAAAATTCTTAAAAGTATACACTAAGAAGTGAGATTTGTTTCTTGAACATACATCTCTCATGATATGTTTCTCAGCTTCGCGTTGGCCATGCTTGTTGACACCCTTAAACTATTTTTTGTATGGTCCAGGATCTATTATTGGCTCTGGCTGTAAGTGTTTTCTGTTCCATAACAAGATGAATCCCCAACATGGCATTAGGTTACCAGGCAACAGTGTACACTCCACTGCTTGGTTATAATTTTCTTTGTATAGTTATGATGTTTAATAGTAAGTGACTACATGGCAGTCGGCCAAAATTAACCACTGTTAGCAGAACCCGTAGAGCCTGATGTATGTCAGGAGGCGTAGAGGCTAGCAGGCTATATTTGGCTGCTATGTTCCCTTCAAAGAGACGAGTTCTAGGACTAGACTTGACATTTCTCTTAGACTGGAAAAAATGGGTTTGGGTCAGTGAGTTTTTGCAGGAGGAGGGGTGTTGTTGATGCCCAGAGGAAGGTGCTGGTCTCTGTTCTGCAGTGGCTCATTGTTATGTTCTCTTCATCGGTACAGTAGAGAAAGCTTAAATGACAAGATAAAACTAGCAATTATATGTGTCGGAATGCAACACTGTATTTATTACATAAAAGGCTGTCAGGACTTTTTGCCCACAGATTATCATTATTGTAATCCACACAAAGCACCCATAAGAACAGGATAAATTGTCACCAACGGGATAAACCTTTGTGCATGTGTCTAAGTTTGGTGAGTTTTATGCTTTCTAATAAGTAAACCCAGGCGTTCTCAACCTTTTCTACTTGAGGCCCACTTCTGAATGTTAAAAGGATCACCTCAAAAAAACATAACATGACAAAAAAAAGGAGTAAAAATAAACTAGGCTGTGACAGGATTTCATCACATTCAACACACAGTGCTTTTGGCTGAACATCACTGCCTGACATTAGGAATTCAAATTTAATGTATTCAGGGTCATAATATTTCCTCACCACATGCTTTGAGGCTTTTACTGGTGCAGGGTTGTCTCTCACAATCATTTGTTTCAAAAACTAATCCATTTTTTGTCACAACATCTGTTAGCTAGCCAACAGTGGCAAAACACTTTTGACCTGATTATGTGTTAGAAATGGCGTGGTGATATTCATAACTGGTCATTGATTATGCATTTTGGTTTTATGCTTTTTATTTATGTGAATTCTTGAACATGTTTAGATACTGTATATCATATTTAATCTAACCATTTGGCCACTGCTTCTGCAGCCCACTAGATGGCAGTCTGGGGCACAGAGACGGGCTTAATTAACCTCTTAGTTAGGCTCATGTAACCTTAGTAAAACTTTCAAATTTGAATACATCGTCAACAAGTGAAAAAAAGACTGTTTCACTTGGTTATTGAAAAGGTGTCATGAGATACCAGGTTAAAGGACCAGTGTGTAGGATTTAGTGGCATCTAGCGGTTAGCAAACATCTAGTTTCACCCTCCCTTTCCAAATGTGTGAGAGGACCTATGGTGGCAGCGAAACTTGTGCAAAATACAAAAGGTTGTATCAAAAGCCAGTGTTTGGTCCGTCCAAATGCCACCCCATTATCCTCAATTATGATTCTCTACCTATCCAGTGAGGGGCAGGACTTATGTTTCAACCTACTGTTTGATGAGTATTTGTAAATGTGCATTATTTTGTTTTGCATGTAGCCTATGCTTTTAATTTTTCAAGGTTAATTTACTTTAATTTACTGTCTTCATTTTACAAGACAGTTGCATAATGAGATGTTAGATATAGTTACCTTTATGATGCACAAAAACTACATAGCCTACAGCAAAAGGATGATTAAATAATAAATAATGCAGTGGTGGCATTAAGCACACACATACCCCTGCAAAAGTCAGTGCTCCACTTGGGCCACCCTAATCAAAAAGTCTTGACACGCCCCTGGGTGCAACATGGCGGCTTCCATGGAAGAGGACCTGCAGATATAAATGGCTCATTCTGCTAATGAAAGCACATCAATTCCTATTTTCAATAGCTTATACGCTAATGAAAAAAATACTGTGTATCTGCCATATTCTGCCAAAACTTAAGCACTGGTCTTTTTAGACAAATTATGACATGCATGAATAGCAATTTGGTATCAATGTAAAGGGAACGTCAGCGTAGTGACCAGGAGTCATGGGCCTTGTTAAACTGGCAGTAGCACAACATATTCACAGGTGATGTTAGAAATCAAGATCAAGTTTAAGATCAGCTTATCTGCTAAGGAATCAGTGCTGAGCAGCTACAGACCTACTTCATTATGTTTTTTGGTCCAATGGAAGCCTCTAAAGTCACTGATCATTTGCATTATTAGCAAACCTCATAGCCGATGATTGTTTTTCTCTACAGTGGAAATATAACTTAATTCTTTTTATTTCCCCAAAGTTCTGCTTTTGATTAGTTGCTTCTGAGTGTGTAGAGTGTTTTGACAATAAACAGAAGCAGTCCTGGGAGTGCAGTCCTGGGCTTTATCTCAGTATGTGTTGTCAGGAAAAAGAAATGGAGAATCATGTTCACACCTTTATTTATTTTGCTGTTCTTGGCCACTGCTGCTCCGGTGGAAGCAAATGAGTGGGGTTGTACAGCAGACATTGTGCAGACAATCTGAATGTAGTCCAGGTGCCACAAAACTATCCTAACTTGAAGTTTTTCCTCACTCACACGCCTAGTGTTTGTTGTTTCTGTATTTTTTTTCTTGCAGCTACAAATTATTAACCGTTCAAAGCAGGTGCATTACATAGATAGAAAACATTTAAATCAAACCTTAAACCAACCTGATGATGTATCTCTCCTGCAGGGTGAAAAAGTCAGAGTGGGAATGGGAGTGTTGTTGAATAGAGGAGTAGGTAGTGGTGTATGTGTGAGGAATATTTTCTCACTCTGTGTATAGATAGTAGGAGGATAACAGCGGCCCAGAGGGGGAATCTGGCTCCTGTTGCAGCTGAGACACAGAGCTTGGTGGGTTTAGCCTGGTGTTCTTAGTGTTGTTCATCCAGCCCCACTGCAGACCTCTGGGCTCTCTGGGGGGACCTACTTCCATTTGTTTTTACTTCCTGTCCAAATGGAGTTGGAGAGATGAATCATTCATGTCTTTGAGAGGCCTCTTGTGTAGATGAAAAATGGAGGGATTTAACCCTCCTGCCTGGAGTATTCAAGATGGATTAATATGCTATGCTTTTCTGCTAAAGCAACGTATTTGTGACTTCCATTTGCATTTTTTATTCTCCAGTCCGAGTCAGTCAACACTGTTTTTTTAAAGGACCAATGTGCAGGATTATCTAGCTGTGAGCTTTAAAATGGCAATATATAGGAGATATATAGGAGAACCTATGGTGGCTGCAAAACTCTCAGTAGTGAGTAATGTAATGTGTGTAATATGAAAGGCCGTATCTAGATCCAGGTTTTGTCTGTTATGGACTACTGTGGCAATATGGTGGTGCAACATTGTGCACTCCATAGAAGATGACCTGTACCCTCTGTAGATAAGAGCTAGCTCCTGACTGATACTGGATTTTTGGGCTGATACCAATGTGAGGAAGTAAAAAAATCCGATCAATATATTGGTTGATATTTTTTATACAGAATATAATATACGTACAGTATACAGAATATATACATAAACAAAGATTTTTGCAATGATTGAGGCAGTATATTTTACAGTTTAACAATAAACTTTATTGTCCAAAATCATACGAGTGCACTGAAACAGTAAACTTTCACTGCCATTTTTAATAATTATAAATAAAACACACAAAGACACACAAAAACACAAATAAAGCACAATATATGTACAGTATGTATGAAACTTGAATTAAGAAAAATGATCAAATATACATGAAATACTGTCTATATAGCTAACAAATAAAAACAATCTGCATTATGTTCTGATAAAAAAGTTTTCATATCAGAGCATATCAGACAGTATACATGCATCATATACAGATTAAAGGTGTTAATGATTAATCATTATTAATTTGATCACCACTAAGAATTTAACAGATTAAAAATGTATTAATTGATAAGTAATTGATAGTCTAGAAATAGTCTCGCATAGCCAGACTTCTGTCCACAGAGCTCAGCACTGAAAGGTCTGGCTCCACGCATGGACATTCTGCTATAAGGGGAAAAAAACGCCCTGCCTTGTTTGCATTTCTTTAAACCAATCACAAACGTCTGGCAGCGCTAAGCCCAGGATGCAACAACGGTGCTGCTGGAAAATAGCATTGAGGAGGAACTTGTTTTAGTGGAACATTTGCACATCAGGAGGCAAGTTCTGGCAAAATGAGTACACCACTGCAAAAGAAAAGATAACAGCTGCTTGTGTACGTTCGTACCATTAGCGTCCCAAGTGCTAATTTGACGTTTTCAGTGTGTAGGTTGCAGTTCTGATGGAGCCATTTGTTGCATTTCAAACTTAAACTTAGACTTAAAATGCTGAAAAATGAGAAACAAAATTTAAAAATGAAAATGAGGGAAAAAAAACACGTTTTACATCTTGTACCTTAGTATTCTTGGTTAATTGATTGATTGATTGATGCCATTTTCAGCTATTGGTTAAGGGGAACTGTACAAAATTTGCAGTCCGAGTACCGATATATAACTGTGATAAGTCAATATCAGTCGAGCCCGATACATCGGTTGGGTTCCAATATAAACAGCTCATTCTACGGAAACAAAAACACAGATTATTATTAATTATTCTTATTTTTAAATGATTATACACTAATGAAAACATACGTAGAGATATTTTATTCAATTTCTGTCATATCCTGCTAATAGACATCTGGAAATTGTACACACTGAACTGTTATAGGCTTGCTATTTTTCACTGTTTATTTTTAACTGAAATGTGCGTGTATCATTGTCCTCCCAATCTACCTGTAACCATCTGCTTATCTCTCCGTCAGTATGGCCACTGACAGGCACCATAGAGAGTGCCCCTGCCATAACTTGATCCTGCTCTGTCAAATCTGCATGGTGAAATCAGTGAAAGTGATAAATGAGTTGTGCTTCAGACTTCTTGGTATGCTCAGCCTAATGGGCAGATTGTCACTTAACTGTCACAGGGTGGGGGCATTTCCCCTGATGGCAGAAACAGACAAACTTCAGACTTCACAAGCCCACTAGTTGTCACTCCATGCCATCCCATCATCTTCTTGGAGCCCCATCTGTACCACCATGCGTCATGCTAAACATCTCTTTGTTGTTATCTTTCATCTGTGGGTACCTGCCACCTCTCTCAGCCCATCCTGTGAGTTATGGGACTGCCGGAGGTCACGGCCTCAACCCCTCCCCACTTGGCGTGAAATGTGCAGAACAAACGGATCCAGGAATTACACAGAGATTGGACACACTGGCTGGATATCTAAGAGCAGAATCCTCGTAAAGGGCTCTGTGGCCAGATAGGTGTGAAAGGGTTACCAGCCCATCTGTTTCCAAAACAGAAAGTTTTACCCCCTTTGAGGTGACAACACAGAGCATTCTCTAAATTCTCCCTTTTAGCTTTGAATGGAAGGCTATTATCTGCAAAAGGATGTTTTACTCATGGCCTTTAGATGTATTTAAAAGCACAGAATGACATCAATGAAGGGCATCTTGTATCAGTGAGCAGCACATAAAAAGAATGAAGATGCAATGGATACCTGGAGTTTTTTCTTTCTTTTTATTAGGTCTATTTTGCTCTTTTAAAGGAAGGAATCTCCATTGTTCAAAAGGAAACATCCATGTTCTCGACTTCATTTCATCTTTTGATTTTTCACGCACAGCTTCAAGGAGATCACATAGCTGTAATAGTTTTTGTTTTGTGCTTGTAATATCTGCATACCTTATGAAAAAAGAAACAGCCAAAGCTTGTTAGGCCCTGTGCTATTAAAGGGGCTGGGTTGAAGAGTCACTTTGGTTACTGGATCCAAGATGAAAGGCAGAGGTCAGGAACGCTGCAGCCACTCCCAAGCCCAGCATGGTGGCATTGCTATGTGGAATTGTGTGCATGTGTTATGGGTGTGTATGCATGTGTGTTTTTGTCTGTGCATGTGTTTGTTTGCAGATTGTGTGTCTTGATTTGTATTTCTACTTCGTTTGTGCTCCTTGGAGTGGACCTCTGTGCTGTCAGTGCATTTGAAACATTTTCTCTCCTTGTGTCCAGTTGCTTTAGCACAGTGTTTGCTGTGTGTCAGACTATTTGTCCTTCTGGTCCTTGGAGTTTGCTTTGGAAAGTTGACAGCAATATCTCTAGCATCTCAAGGCATTCTTGGTTACTTCAGTTCTTGCTCCTGTTTTAATCAACCTGCAGGGTGCACTGTTGCTGAAGGATCCACCAGGGGTTTTACCCCGCTTGGACAGTGTCCCACAGTTACAAGTCCTGCTGCCTTTGTTACTTCATAGCTTTCCACTCTCAATTAAGCTGATGAAACCCACAAACAGATGAACTGATTGTAAAGACGGATAAGGAATTTGTAATATCTTCGTTAATACAAGCCATGCAATAACACAAAGAATAACACAAGCAACATAATTGGTAGTAAATGGTATTAAAGTGATTTGACAAATCTTAAGTGTAGGAAAGACAAAGAAAGAAATACTTGAGTATAACATGGCACACACATAAACAAACATATGCAAAAAAGACATACTGTTTTCTGCCATTTTCTTATTCTTTTTAGGTATTTATTTGTGTATTTTACTTGATGAATTTCTTTCTTTTTTTCTCTTATTATTAAATGTATTATCCTTGATGCTTTAGCACTATTGTTTAGCTGACATTCATGCCAATAAAGCATAATGAATTTAAAAAATGAACTGAGAGAGCGAGAGAAAGAGATGGGTAGGTTCAGATTTAATGGAAGAACAGCACAAGGCTGAATACTCAAACCACACAAGAAATTCATCACTGATTAGACAAACTGTAGCACTATTATTGTTTTCCATAAACAAATGAGATTACCTCTCAACCATATTTTTCCCTCTTCCACTGTACAAGGATATCTCATGTGTAGCTCATCAGGGTGAATTTATTTGTAACTATGGTGGAAAAATGTATATGAATATGATGCTGTAATAAGATCCAGAAACTCAAGGTCACCCGAGCAAAGTGTATAAAAATACATCTGGAGCCCCTCCAGGTTTATGTATATGGAGCAGCAACCCAGACATTAACATTGTAGCAGAGGTGGTGGTGGGTGCACTGTAGGACATTTCCCGGTATGCACGGCACTACTTTAATAATCAGAGGAAGAGCTATTTTTCTGAGGTATTGTTGCGTCCGAGACCTTTGAGACACCACAGGGGGAGCGTACTGTGACTGGGCTGTGGTAAGTAAAGAAGTGGCGTAGGTGGAAGTGGCTTGGACAATAAGCGTCAGCCCACCCTTCCCATAGTAAACTTGATTTCCTGTTGCACTCTTTTAGATGGACCTTTAAAATCCATGAATGGAGCTTTGCCTGAGTTTTTAAAGGTCATTGACAAATCCAGAATAGCAGTCAAGCAGTATGCATAGCCTGTTGTTAAATAACTACAGTTTTCATTGTGTTTTGTTGTTGGGTTATTCCTACATAAGTTCTGCTCAACATATCCAGGTCACTGAAGTGAGATTTGTCCCTTTAAAAGAAAATCTGGTGAACACTGCCTGTACTTTTCCTGTGACTGAAATAACAATGCTGGTATTTTGCCAAAAGACAAACAAGCCTGATAAAATGTGTTTTCTCAAAAGCTGTGGTAATACCAAAAATATATATTTTGTTATCATATTAAGATAATAGCCTCAAGGCACTTGGGAGGGATGATGCTATGATTATCCACTCATAAATGGGCTCAACTAGCAGGATGTGGATGGGAAGGATGTCTCTGAACAGAGAACCTTTGTTTTTATTAATCCCTCAGGGATTTTTTAAGGTCAGCTAATCTTGGCTGGAGTCCATCAAAGTCACATGTGTCTGTTTGGGCCTATGTGTGTTTGTATGATACAGTTGAGGCATTTTACTTCTGCAGGCATTTCAGTGATGCAGGTCTACTGATGCAATGATTCTGCATGCTCTGGTTTCAGGCAGGAAAGTTCTCTCTGAGTCTTCCTTCATGCTCATCGGTTAGTAGCTCACTAAAAACCCAGCTGACATTAAGAATGATCTTCCAAAGGCTCTAATCAATGCTAAGCCTTCTAGTGTTATAATATTGTTGGAGAATAGTTTGTGTTACTTTGAGAGAACGTACTGGACAAGGGGGACAAAATGGAGCACAAAGTGGGCTTGTCATGACTGAATGTGGGGTGGAAGTTGTACCACAACAACATGGTCAATTTGATACAAGCAGTGGATCAATGGTTTCCAGCAGAGATGAGCACATTGATCAGTAAAAATACTGAGAGCTGCCCTCTGTTTCCAGTGTGCCTTTGTGCGCCACATCTATTTTTAGAAAGCCTATGGCAGCAGATGAAGGCATGGCATCAGGGACCTATTCAAAGTTAGAAAGTAAACTGACCTCAAGGTCAGTGCACAATAAGTGGAGGCTTTGAAATTGCTTTGAAATTGTGTTTTTGCCTTTTTGGAACTCTGTTACAGTTCATCCTGTCTCTCACATCTGAGATAGAGGGCTCACAGCCAATGAATGAACACATTTTTCTGAAAGGTTTTTTACTTTTACGGATATATGTTGATTCATCTCTCTCTTTGAATAGCAGCATCTCTGTCTTTTTTATGTTCAGTCTGTCTCACAAGAGAAACACGTAAAGCTGCAATGGCTCCATCTGTTATTACAAGCTGCATTGCAAAACTTTGTTGGCAATGTTTCAAGATTAAGTACCAAACATGACTGCCTTTAAATGCTTTTTCATGTTATTTGATCCAACCTGTTAAGTGCATTCTATATCAACCTGAAAGTCCAACAGGAAATACCACAGGACGCCAGACAGAGTAACCCAATAAAAGTAAGAGCGCCCAAATCATTAGTGGGGAAACACGCTCACATAACACATCCAGATGTACAGCCTAATTGGATTTTACCATCAAATCAACAGTTGTAGTGCCTTTGTGCTTTTATGAGACTGACCGCAAGGTAAAGGGGAAATGGGCTGTTTGAAGTGACAAAACTTTACTCGTGGCTTTTAGTAGGTAAAATGGCTGAGCTTGGCTGCCAACAGAGCATGCTGTGCCAGAGTCTTGCACCAGTTTTGCAAACCCACAGGCACAAAGCTCAGTATCAAACCAACCAGTCACCTGCAATTATCTCCAAGTCAAATCTGGACCTGTCTGAAACGTTAATGTAAGTCCTGCAACCTGACCTGTAGTTAAACACACATACACAGTCACTCAGTGATGTTCTAAACTGGCGCAGCACCTGTGATCCTGCAGCTGTCAGTGTGTTCCCTCAGTGATGATGGTGCAAGCTTTCTGCTATCAGAAGCTGATACTTTTTGGCACAATTTTTACATAGCAGTCGATATTCTCTCAGTCTCTAATCACACCAACATACTCCCAAACATCCCACCCAGCCTTCGACGATGTATTGTCCACAATTTGGTATTCCTCATTTGCTCTTTTTGCACTTACATGTCACTTAGTGACATCCCATTGTTTGGCCAGATATGGGGTCATAGGCTTTCATGTTAAAATAAATGTGGCCAGCTGATTAGGCTTAGTGGATTTAAATATAAAAAATAATGCACAATCATTTTAATTTCCGATAGCTTGAATCCACCAGGCACAGCAGCATTACACTATGGCTGTGCTGCAGCTACCGGAGCTGATCATGGCTATACTCAATGCTTGTGATTCCACCAGGAGCGGCGCATTGCATCCCAGAACCGGCCCTCCGCTCTGCTCTGCACAGAATATGCGCCAAATCTTTTTTTGACAGATGCACACATCAAGCTGCACAGAACAGATCAAGCACGCAGGAAGTCTGACACAGAAAAAGCATAGAGAATTCAGTCACTTTTCAAAATAAGAGACCCCATGCAGACTCGTGATTATGAAACAGACAAAATTTAAAAAAAAAATTTAAAAAAACATATTATTTTATTGTATGTATTGTATTAATGTTCTCACCCACTGCCCACCCACAATTAGTTAACCTTTAATTAATATTTTGTATAATATATCATGTATTGTTTACCTGTTACACAACCTTTTTTGCAGGTTACCTGACTTAGTGCAGGACTCTATGCTGTGCTTAACATGCAAAGACTGGGGCAGCAGCTTCACTCAGTAAATTGATCTAGGAACTCTTCTACAGTTGGCAATGGTGACTCATCAGGGGCTCATGTATGTAAGATGGCAGGCAGAGGTAATTGCTGTGGAGAGGTAATTTCCCTCCTGTACCAGGGCTGCCCCAAGAGCTGTGGGGAGGCCACTAGAGAGAAGAAAGTCAGAAAGTCAGGTTACGTCAGAAGTTGCTGTTAGTATGCAGCCTGTCTCTTGGGAGGAACATCCCCTCTGACTGGAGGAACCAGCACCTGACAATGAACACATCCGGCACAGTCCTCCCAGGGTGGCATGATGAAACTCTGCATCCACACAGGCAGGAAGACGAGTAATAGGTAGGAGGTCAGGGAGATGGTAAAGGAAAACAGATTCTAAAAAACGCCTATTGATTAAGATCATGTAAGAGGGCTAAGAGCGTCCTTCTGTGATGAGTTTATTTTACAATAGACAACCCCCGTCTGAGATGCATGAGGGCTTTAAAGTTCAGAGAACACAGAAACAACAAAACATGGCTGACTCATTCCCTCCCACACATGGATCATCCGCTATTAAGGGGAACAAAACATTTTGTTGCCGGATCAAATTAGTTATAAGGAACAGTGTTTGTCCATCCTTCATATCTGTTGCAACACTTAAGTTTCAGCTCCCCTCCTTCTCTAGTCTGACTCCCTGCTGGGTTTCATCATGCACAGTGTGTCACAAGGCAGCAGTGCTATGGTGATTAAGCCACAGAACCCGGGAGTTGATTTGAAACTGGTACAGTAATTGTGGTAATGTGAGTAAGCTCATCTGGTAGAAGAAAACAAGTCAACTAAGTTCAGGCCATAGTTCCTCGAAATAGAACAGAAAGAGCTGAAATACCATGGTGGGAAGTATCTCTTTGTTATATTTCTAGTCCCAATAGATTATTTTAAGTTGGAGAAAATAACATAATGATGATGTGATGATGTGTATACTGACACTCTTGCTCTTTAAAATGAGCTATAATGCCATTTCATTTAAATTTGGAAAGCGCTAGGAGCATTTCACTGGTGTGGCCCACTTGTTCCCTCATCTCTAATATTCCCCAACTCCATGTCGCTGCTCTGATGTCAAAACATAAACACACACACACATGCACACAGAGTTTGTGTTTGATATGAGGGAGGTGACAGACAGTCGAGCCCTGGCCCTGGAGAGCAGAGCGAAGTGGCTCTCCAGCAGGGACGCTGACGTTCACACTTAAATGCTTTAATAGGACTAAAGTAGACAAAGGCCGCCAGTGACGCAGTAGGAGCTATAATGGGCTTGCCACATTGCAGGTTTACTGGACCCTGCCTATTGGACAGAGCTATTTCCAATCCCACAATCCCTCATCAGCCTCAGGAAGCTAGTTATAAATAAAAAGTGTAGGTTAATCGCTGCTAACATGTCCCACTGAAATGACTCTGTTTTTTTTTTTGAGGAGCAGTAGGGCAGTTTCAACCAAGGTTCATAAAGATTATAATGAAAACTAGTTATTCACTTACTGTACATTGCATATAAATCAGTTTGATTTCTTATATCTTTGTAAACCAAAATAAAGCACTGTACTGCTTTATAATAGCCATTATTTTTTTCACTGTTAGCAAACATTCAAATAATGTTCATACAGGCTTTATAAACCAGTCATTGAGCAAATGTAAAGCAATGCCCTTATAAAGCTGCAACATCAGTTGCAGCTTTATAAGGGTCATCCAACTAATATTTATAGATGCACTACACAGCATTTATTAAGCATTTACCAAAGATGGAAAACATCAGTTGCAGTAACCACACAAATAATTTTTATAGACAACATGTTCGCACTCCCTGTTCCTCACAGCAGGTTGGTCAGTGGCCCTACGCTTCACATTATGACGCTGTAGCTGCCTCAGGCACAAAACCTGCAAAAACATATATACGCATGTGCATATACACAGGACCGTGAACACACACGTTGGATTAACATTGATTTACATTTCTCATATCTACTTTACTCACATTACAGTATCAGTTTCTTACATTACTGTGTTAATTTTTTTATTTTAAGGATAAATAATCTGACCAGTCACAACACAACAGAGTGGTTCCATACAAATATATTATAAAGCTTCCAAACTTTCTTCTTTAAATCCTCCATTCTGCTTCTATCTTTAGGTTGTGAGACACCTAAATTCATTCTTAGCCTTCCAACATGAAAAATGTTTTTATTTTTTATTCACACATTTGCTGTATGTAGTTTTTTTGTGTATGGTTTTTATTTTTGTGAGCAGCATAAAGAGAACGACAACTAAAATCTAATTATACACGCTGTGTTTTAAAATGATTCATAAGGTATTAACCTTGTAAAAAATGCCACATACTGAAGAAAACAATGCACATTTATAAATAATAATCAAACAGTTATTTCAAACTAGTCCCTCCTCTCACAAGACATATAGCCAGTCATATTTGAGGACAATAGGGTGGCACTTGGGGTGGGTTTCGGAAAAGATGATACTTTGGGTTAAAATAAGTATGTTACTGATGCATGTCCACATATGTAACGGAACATACATATTTGACATACATAAGGTATTATATTCACCAGTTGCAAACATTATAATAGCCAACCAAATAAATGTTTAGAAACTTTATTATTATTATTAACCATTAACAAAGTGTTACAAGTATCTGGTTCACCTTTCTTTGTAATGATTTCTTAAGGGGTTTAAAATAATTTAGTTATAATTCACAAACACTTAAATTCAGAAAGTAATTGCGATCGTCTCTTATCAGCTATAATACAATATATAATTTATAAGTGAATTATTTATGTTACACAAACTAATGATAGCATAAATTATAGCATTACTGATATTTAGTAAATATAGTTAATTATCATTTCCTTATTTGTTAACAGTGGAATAACTATTAACTAGTTAAGTTACAAGTTTAATGATGAATTTACCATTTATTAATGATGGTTATTATAAGGTGTGACCTAAAGCACAAATCTATGATTTAGGACATTCTGTAAAAAAACAATTAATAAATAGAGTATACAAATAAAGTAGGAATGATCAGAACAAAATGACAAAATAGCCTCTGAATTTGCAGCATAATAATATTTTTATTGTGTAGTAGTGGGGAAAAAAAAACAAAAAAAAAAAAACAAAACAAGCGGAACATTTCTAAATATGTTTTGACCTTTTAGTTCCAGGATTCCACATTGTCATATGTGTCATATATAAATAGGAACCCCATTGTCATGATAATTGTCATTCGTGTGACAGCCTTACTTCCTCTTTTGATCAATTATGCCTTAGTCTGTGTTAAGGTCAGCCCACAGGGTCAGAGCTTGCCTGCTCTGACAGATACTGTGACAGATGGAGCTCTGGGTCTTTAGCCATCATTACCTTGGACTTGAAGGCTTGTTATCTCTCACACCATCTTATCCAAATTGAATGCCAAAACTAATTCAAGAAGATCACGAGTTTGCTAAATCTGTTTCACTATAAAAATTGGAGAACTGTGTCTTGAAAGATTTGCCACAATGTTTTATGAGTATCATGGTGAAAATCATTTTAAATGATTTAAAAAAAAAGATAATTAATTAGAGTTTTGTTACTACAGAGAAGTAGTGAAGGATCAAAACAAATGTATGCACAGTGCTCTTGAAGTCTCTGTTTATGAATAATCAAGTTGCACAGTATGATACACGGGTAGTTGTTTTGTGTCTGGGGCGAGCCTGCAGGCTGTGTATTTCCTTCTTGGCTTCTTGGTTATGCTGTGATAAAAGGATTGAGGGGTTAAATGTTTGTCCAGCTGAAACAACACAGTAAAACTCCTTCTCTGTGTCTCTGTAGCCCAGTCGTCAGAGCTCAGGACCTAAAAATAGCCATGCTGGCTCCACGCCCCTGGCTGGGGGACAGGTCAAATTATGAAGGAAGATGAAAAATTTAAAGGCACAGGCTGCTTGGCCACAAACCCAGCCCTGCGTCAGTGGTCAGATAGAACATTTGACTTGACTTTTATGGGCTGGAGTCAGATTATATTAACTATGGATCTCTGCCAGTTTGGGATGTAATATTAATTGAAAAAGTCCTACTATATAACAACTTTGTGCTCAAAATTCAGTATTCTTTTCAAAATTCAGTATTCTTGACATGCATGTGTTACTGTAGTGCTTTGTTTGTCATTTTTGAAAATCCCGTATTATACAGCATCAGGGGTGTTTCAAGGAAATGGGATGTGTAATCCTGAAGAGGTGTTCTTGACACAGTTTGAGAGGTTTATGTAATTGTGATCATGCTGTTATGGCATCTTACAGTTGGCTTCCTTGGCTAGCTGAAAGCATGCTTCCTGAGTAGCAGTACTGCCCTCGATACACACTGACTGAACCCCACACACACACTAAGCTAATGCAGCGAGGTTACAGTCGGAGTCTTAAATGAGCACGGTGTTCATTTGTTTTCTCACTTGATGTAACACATCTTGTTGGGTTTTTGTCACACATGAATATTTTTTTATTTAAAGCTAATACAAGGAGTTTTTTACTGTTTATGAAACAGTCTCAATTTATGACGATGCCTCTACCTGACCTACTTAAGTTAACAAGACCGTTACCGAGAAGATTGGCTATTTCTATACACTGTTCTTAATGCTTACCACTGGGTCGGAATCTTCTTGAAATAAGATGAAAAGAGCCTGTGTTTACATTTTCCCATAGCACATTTACTAAAAAAAACAGGAGCTACTTCTTCAGATAACTTTATTTTTGATGTTATATTTTTTCGTGCATCTGGTAGAAGCACTACCACTTTTGTCCACACAAGCCTCCAGAATCAAAAGTTCCTTGTAGTAGCTTTTTGAGTTGCGTTGGGCTGGGCAATATATCAATATTATATTGATATCATGATATGAGACTAGATGTCGTCGTAGTTTTTTGATATCATTATATCGTGCAGTAGCATAGATGTTCTCTTCTGGTTTTAAAGGCTGCATTACAGTAAAGTAATTTTCTAATTGTCAGACTGTTCTAGCGCTTATATTATTTGCCTTTACCCACTTAGTCATTACATCCACATTACTGATGATTATTTAACAAAAATCCTTTTGTGAACGCACCAATAGTCATACCTGCAACATTGCTGCATTATCAATATTGAGGTATTCTGTCAAAAATATAGCGATATTTAATTTAGTTAATTTTGTTAATATCACCCAGCCCTATTTGCTGGGTTGTTTAATTGCAGCAATGAGTTATATTGCATAAGATCATCATAAGTACACACTATTTGAGAAATTATGGTATGCTATTTTAGAGAAAATATGTATATCGAAATATATGTTGTGTACTGCTAAATGGCATGAAAATATCAGTCTCCTCAACATCAGATGAAACAAGTCTGTGTTGACATTTTCACAGGAAAAGTTACAATGAGTAGCACGTTAGCAAGTTAAAAAGAAAGAGGAAGAGATTTTTCTTCAGATAATTTTATTTTTGACATTATTTTGTGGTTATTAGGATGCAAACACTGCCACTGTCTAAAGGAGCCTCCAAAATCAACAATAGCTTTAATTGTTGTTGCATTTGTGTTTGAATAAAATATATAATCAAAAAAAAAGTACTATTTGCCAAAAAAAAATCTAAAGCAGCCATTTTATTAAACCTTTGACATAACATATACTATGCAGAGGTAAACTTTACATGTGCCTCTTTTAGTACATGAAGGCAGAGATGGATCATTCCAGCCATGTACCTGAGAGAACAAAATAAAGGCATAAATAGACTGAATGAGAGAGACTGGTTCAACAAATCGGAAAAGAGAGAAAGAGAGAGAAAGAGAGGGGAGAATCAAGCCTCCATCTGCAGAGAGGGAGTCAGGAGACATGCCTTCTGGCAGGAGCTGAAGAAGACAGCTGTGTTTGGTGTGGTATTTTTAAACGCATCAATGCTGCTCCAATCCCCGCGCCTCGCCTGACCTATTTTTAGCCAGGGCTGGCCATTGTTCTATTTCTGTCACCTGTGGGCCACGCAGTTGTTGATTCACATGCAAATGAAGCTTGCTCCCTCCCTGGCTTGCATTACTGCCTCGGCGAGGTGCTCAGTGCACAGTACACGGCTTTCCTAGCAACTCAGCTTTACATTTTTCTCCGTCTCTGCTCAGACACTTTGCTGAGGAGAGAAAAAAAAATCCACAGACTGGATAGAAATAGGCAGAGAGGCAGATAAGAAAAAGAAAAAAGCTGGACTCGAAATCTCCTAAGACTGTTAGTGTTTGGACCAGACTGAGACAAGCAAGGTACCGGGGAGAGTAGCAGCCCTGCAGAGAGAGTGTGCAGTTTGTGTTATTGCTCTTACAGTGAGAGTGGTTTTATCAGAGGAGGAGGCAGAGCAGAGGAAGCCTGTTGTCGTGGTCTCTCCCCTGAGTGGCTGAGGGGTGGCTCTTGGTGACAGGAAACGCAAGGCTTGCAATGAGACCTGAGCGCTGAGTGGAGTATGCTGCAGACGATTTACGAGGGCGAGTCAAGTTTCTCCACAACAGAAGGGCGCGTTGGACACCAGCAGTTCCCCAACCAGAGCAAGATGCACAACGTGAACAACTCAGGTGATCACACAGCCCGGCGTTTCTACTCCTCTTGAGGAATCTCCTTTTTCCCCCCCTCTTCCTCTCTTTGCATTCCAATCTCCTCTATCTCTGAATCTGTTCCTACTTCTCTGCTATCTTCTTCTGTGCCTCTCTCGCACACATTTCACTCCGTCCCCCTTCTCCTCTCTTCTCACATACTCTCAACTCTTTGCGCTCAGCCGGTCTTTCATTCTGTGTGAAAACAGAGAACTCAAAGCTTCTCAGCTCAGCAACGTGGTAGGATCAGGCACTTCTTCTTGAATCAAGGTATTTGCTTTTGTGATGGTAAATGTTGCTTCATGATTTCCCAGTGGGATTCTTTAATCTTAATCTGTGCTAAAAGGTGTCTTGTAATGAGTTAAAAAAGTGCTGTTTGTCCTAATACATCTAACAGCATTGAGTGTTTTCATACTAAAATGAGGAAATGTGTTAACACTATTCCCATGCTGTAGTTGCCTGAAATGAGTCACTGTGAACATGAAAGGGATGTTGTGTTTTGCGAGCTTTCATGTCAGTGTGCACTTTTCAGGGAGCAGGAAAAACTGTGACAGAAATACTGAGGGGGCAACTGAAAGGTTTCTCTCAGGATATTTACCACAGACATTGACTGTTTCTATTTTTAACCCAAGAATTGAATTGAAGAGTACACGGTTGACATCACTATGAGTAACGTCTATTCACTGTATTGACTCAAGATGAGTCACACCTTATTGCTTTTGTTTTTTGTCAGCATGTGGCTATTGATAAAATGTGAAAATTGTCTCTGGATATTAGTTGAGACTAGCTGAAGCATTGTGTCCTGTGAAAACATTGTCAACTCACATGACAATGCTGAGAAGCATGTGTAATGAGAAAGTACAGACTGAGTCATGTGAGTTCTTTATTTACCGAAAAATATTGTGACCTTTTAGTTGTCACAACATTAGCAACGATTAGCCAATTGTAGGATGGAGAACATGGTGTGGAGCTGTTTAAACTAACTGTTAAATGTGCTTTTAGATTTTTTTTTACTTTAACTGTTAACTCACTATTCTTTGTGACAAACACAAGTTAAAAACTCTCATCAAAAAAACAAACAACAAAAAAAAAAAAACCACCACCGTTGGTGTGACTTCAGGCAAGTAAAACAGGTGACTGAAAACATCCAGAGGCAGTGGGCTAAACGTGAGGAGATTTAAAAAATAAGGCAGGAGGATGACAGGGGGATGACACATTCCATGTCTGTCAATAGAGCAGGTTATTTGACTATCAGGCTACAGGAGCAGGGCTTTCTTCTTCTGTCTTTAGCGGCCTGTGAGCCAAACAACAGATACACCGAGTGCCTGAATCCGGGCTCCTTGCTTATTCTGTGGGTCAGCTATTCTTAGGTGAGTTATTTTCAGCTTATGGCATTAGCCTGCTAAGATTAGGCGTCTGTGCGTTATCATTCCATCTCGGCATGCTCCTGATATAACAGCGGTTTGGAACAGATATTTATAGAGAATTCTGTCATTTGCCTGTTTAATTTGTTCTTTCCACTTTTATAGTAAATCACTTGACAGTGACTAACATTATCTGTCTAAAAATGCTACTCCAGGATGACTTTGTATGAGTTTACTGGCTGTCATGTAAGTGTTGTTTGTTAGAGCAGACACAGTCCCTTTAGGACAGACCTGTGGGTGGGTTTATTATGAGCTTTGTATGAATGTTTTAGAATTAGGGCTGCAAATAACGGTTATTTTCATTATCGATTAATCTGTTGATTATTTTGTCGATTAATTGATTTGCTGTTTGGTCGTAAAATGTCAGACTATGGTGAAAAATGCTGATAACTGTTGTCCAAAACCCAAGGTGACATCCTCAAATTTCTTGTTTTGTCCACAACCCAAAGATATTCTGTTTACTGTCATAGAGGAGTAAAGAAACCAGAAAATATTAATATTTGAGAAGCTTAAAGAAGAGAATTTGGACATTTTTACCAAAACTACTGCTAAACTTTTTTATTAAAAAAATACTCAAAGCAATTAATAGTTTATCAAAATAGTAGGTGATTTAATACCTACTTTTAAATTAATAGTTGATTAATAATCTATTAATCATTGCAGTTCTATTTAGGACATTCATCTATTGTCAGAGATGTTGTTGGTTAATTGATCCTTGTTTGAGGATTGTTTTCTAAAGTGAACTTCTTGACATTTTTGTTGATAGTGTTACTACTGTTTTCAAGTGGAACATCATAATAAAGGTTATACTCCCATTTTTATTTTGATCAGCGTCAGTAACATCAAAGTTCTGACAAAAACGGTCCTCATGCAGCCTCTCGAACAAGGGAATATTAATTAGCTCCCCAATGAATGCAAAATATTATGTAAAATATCGCACACACTCCCATCAATAGGGACCTTTCAGACACTAACAATGCTGCACCTTTCAAGTCCTCTTCTCTGTATCCTGCATCCATTCAGGTTGCCTCACTGTGTGTCCTGGAAATGCTCAGCTAGAAAGACTGTACAAAATAACACAAATGAATAGCCTATGAGATATTGTTTCAGTGTGCTTAACAGTTGCTTATTATAAGAATGATGAAGTAAGTTATTATTTTAAGCCATTGGTAATAGAAAGGGGAAGAGCGTATCGAACAGAAAGCCCAACTAAAAATATATTAGATGTTTTGCATATTTGTTCTGTTTTTTTGTAGAAAAGTTTATGACTTGTGTTTTTATCAGTGACGCTAAGGATGCTTTACTCTGGTTGGAGGGTTTCCTGTGGCTCTTTGTGATAGTTTTATTAGGAATTTTAGTGACTGTAGGATCTGTTGCGAGTGTTTTCCACAGAGGGTAGAATAATCATTAAAAAAGTCTTGACAGATGATTTGATATTTATCACCCACAGTTTCCTGGGTTTTCTCCTTGTTGCTCAGATAGAGATTCAGTATATGTCATTTTGTGTGTTGTTGTTTTGTGAGACAGTTTGGCATAGTGGCAGGACAGGAGAAGACTGGACTCCTGGCACCCCTCAGTTGAAAGGCCCTGTGGTGGTTCAGCTCAGCTCTCTTTGTTAGCAGATAGCCTGCAAGCCACAGCTCTGGCTCAGCTGCAAGGACGAGCCTGAGTCTTAAAAATAAAGACCTGTTTCTTGCTTTAGACATGCCAGCTGCTCAAAATAACAAGGCACTTAATGAGAGATCCAGCGCCACATTGCAGTCCCAAGCATCAGCTTATTTTTGCCCTCAAACATCTTCTGTATCTCTGGTTCTATTTATACTGCCAGACAGGGAATTTAGATCAGCAACCATCTCTAGTGCACAGACAGTAAATACGAGCAACATACAACATGTTTAAAGTGTAAACACAAAGTGTGCCATAATGTTTATTGACAAAACTGGCATTTCATTAATAAAATATACTCTGTATAAATATGATAAACATTGAGTTAATACTCTAACAACAACTTTACTTGTGGTGATGTTTTGGAGCTTGTACAAATTTTAAGCCAAAAAGCAGCTTTGAGGGAATTCTGTAAAAATCAGGTTAGTTAATAACCTGTAACCATATGTAACATAGTATTTACATACATTTTTATATTGTTTATTTTCTACATTTGAGACTGAGACCTATGACAAGGTAAATCAGCTCACATGTATATCTTAAGTGTTTTTTTTTTATTTCTTGCAAATGTAACTTTTACAAAAGTGTAACTGTAACATTAGCATCAATTAAAGCTCTAATATGTAATATTTCTGCATTAAAATATCTAAAAATGCTAGACATAAGTTATATATTTTGTTGAGCTGTGTACTTATATTATCCCAAATGTTTCTAACAATTGTCAAACGAAATCTGTAATTTATTCAAGGTAACAGTGTATTTCCTACTAGCCATTGCTAGCTAGTTGTTATAGCTTCCAGAAGAACACAGGATACATTAAATACATCAGAGAGTGAGGATGTCAATGAAAGTGACTAAATGTAACGTGAATAAAACTTAAATATTATCTCGTCCGTGAACATGTCGTCAGACAGATAACAATTCCCATGACTCCACACTACTTCATCATCAAACTACTTCTGTTATTGTTTTAATGTGTGAGAGACCCCTTGTGACATAATTTACCCATTGTACATTTGAATAAATAATATTTTTTCTGGATTTTTTTTCCTTTTACAGTGTGTGTAATATATGCATTATTATTATTGAAAAACAGCTCTGCTAAGCCTAATGCCTGAATAAATATTTAAGTTAATTGTTAAAGGTTATCTGTGGAGTTTTTGACCACTAGTAGTGCTATGGGACTGCTCTTCAGTCCTACCAATGGTGTCACACTATTCCACTGATCAACAGGTGGTGATAACATGCCAAGATATTTTACAAAGTGCCAGCAAAGACAGGGAAGAAGAAGCCTCTTAGCTAGTAAACATGGATGTAAACAATGAAGGCTTTATAATATATCATTAGGAAATGCACTCAAAATATTTGTCAGACCTTAAGGATGCACACACACTTCATTTTGTTGAATAACACAGAATGTAAACATAACTTTTGTTTACAAGAAAACTCCACGGGGCACCTTTAACAACAAGTGGGGCTGTTACTTAATTTATCAACACTTACCCATCAACACTAAACACAATATGTTTTGTGTTACAGCAACGTTTTTTTTTCTTTTTTGATAAAACTTGAATATGATTAGCCTTATTCACTGCCACCAAAAGGTGCCTAAAGGGTGCAGACTGACTTGTTAAGCAGTAAAAATAGCTGCAATATTTATATTCAGGCGGTAATGTTTACAGTGTTAATAATTCCTTTATCACATTAGTTGTCAATTTATGTGCTAGCAGGATTAAAAAAAAGATTATATTGAAATGTCAAGTCCAACATGAGTCTGCATAATGACTTCTGCTGATAATTTTTTATTAGATGTATCTGTGCCTTTCATACTCCTCATATGTAATAGTAATGTCACTTCACTGGTGATGTGTGTCTATTCTCTCTCCGGGGTGGGAAGCCTGCTAATGTGGCCTGAGGCAAAAAAAGACAACCATCCAACATCTCAAATTAAGGCTGTGATTGTCACTCTAACCGCCACCAAGGCTAATGAGAGGCAGATCGGTTATAGAAATAAACACTTTGGGGACACTGGCGGTGCGACGCTGCAGTGGGAGTGTGGTCACAGGCCATGAGTCACCCTATCCCCCCTCAGTGGGCCCTCCACAGGGAGGAATTTGGGCATGGGGCAGGGTGCTTGTCGCTCCCTTGTGCTAAAAACAAATTTGGGACCTGTCATTCATAAATCTCTTGTTTACCAGTGCCTAGAGACACTTCTGTGCACTTTCGGCCAATCAGGAAGCAGCTCGCTTTCACCCGCAAAAAAAAGTATACATATCAAGGGTCATTATCACCAATGGCACTAAAAGGACCACTGAACCAGAAGTGGTAGGCTCCTCTTTGCGAGTGATCATTTCAAAAGTGACCCGAAAGTTACATAAATGCAACACTGCGCTTTTATTTTTGCCCGTGTTAAATTGAGCAGGCGGCCTCACAACTGTGACAGTCTTTCGCACATTGTCTATATTAAGACCCTGCTCAGAAAAGCATTTATATTTAGCCCTAGTTACTGGTGGTTCCGTATTCTCCTCTGCCAAGGAGTTTTTTTGGTAATACAGAAACAGCAGATTTCAGTTTCGGGTAGTTTCAGGGTCGTTTGACAGAAATATATCAGATGTAAATTTGGGGCAGTTGGTAACTCTAATGTATTCTGTGGTTGAGTAAAGTACATTGACAAAGGCACATTTTGACCTTTTCTCTGTTTCAATCAGCACAGAGAACAATGTCAGTCATGAGGAATGTAACTTGTAAATTATACATTAGGCAGAGGTTTCAGCAGAGCCCGAACAATGCCTACCTACCTTTAGGACCTTATTATGTTCCCTCAACATTGTCATTCCATCCGGCGATTATTCTTGCCGGCACGGTGGACAAGAGCGGAACAGGCACATGAGGCTGTTGCGGTTTCCTCAAGGGCCATTTCATACAGCCTTGGTTATCAAAGGTGGCTTAAGCTTTCACACTCCTCCTCCTCCTCCTCCCCCCTCTTCCCATCCCGTTAAACCACTGTCTGAGATTTTCTGATGGAGGCTCAGCTTGATGTGCAGATCAAAGTGAAGATCCTTAATGCCAGTCACAGTCAGGGTACAGAATGAAATATGAGATTAATTAGATATCTCAGTGGTGAATTCTCCCAGGCAGCAGGTGTTTTTTTGTTGCTATATTTAGGTCCATTAGGAAAAAGTAGCACTAAGGCTGTCTGACTCTCTGAGCCCTTCAATGGTTCACAGGTTCACGGCTGCCCTGACTGGAACGGCGCCCGCTACAAAAGAGTCCTTTGTCAAGTACTTACAAGCTAAGATTAATATTCCCTGTCAGGAGAGAAGGGTCTGTTCTACAGGTGCCTGTTCTCTCCACGCCTGCCCTCTTCTGTCATTTGATTGGAGCTGTTTTTAGAATACAGAAAGAAAAATTACAACACGGGAGTCCCCTCTAGCTGTCTTCACTCTTTGAACATTTTTTAAGACAAGTTATCACTTAGCCACTGAATATCTACTCTGTGTGTGTTTGTGTGTGTGTGTGTGTGTGTGTATTTGTGTGTGTGTGTTGGAGGGTTTTGTAATGCTTTCCTCTCTGTCTCTCTCTGCTGGGGACTCCTTTCTTATATAAGAGCAGAAAGGCTGATATAATAGTCAACATGTCACATTGCCACTGTAGGCAGGAGATGACATGCAGTGAGACTCGATATCTGCAGGATGGGGAGACATAATTACGTCGCCAGCGTTGCCATGGCAGCGGCAAGTTAGGGTGGTGGATACTAGGGTGTGGGGGTTGTCACAGACCAGGATTGCGCCACTTGCTTTTATGTTTCTATTTATAATCATCACCGCCGCATACACATGGAATGGTGGCAATGAAAAACAGGCTACATGACAAAACAAATGGGCGCCAGTGAGCTCCACGCAGCATCAGTGAACAGGAGGGCACTGCTTCTTAATTGATGGCTACTGTAGTCTGCTTCTCTTGGCAGGTTTAAACTCCTTTTTATTGGCGTTTTATTTTAGTTAATGAGGATAAATGCATGACAGGACCAACACAAGATTATTTATGTGAAGATATAAATTGTAGCGTGTTGGTTTCCTCTCATGCTTCCAAAGAACAGGTGGTGTAGTAACATTGGCTGTGTTTGTTCCCTCAAATGTGACCCTTGAGAAGATTACAGCAATGAATGCACTCAATAAATCTCCCTCCAGCCACTGGAATTTTAAGTAGGTTTGAATATTCCTCTGGTCTCAAAATGGAAGAGACATTACACGGTCTGGACAATATGTACCCTTCCTTGAATGTCACATCATGATCAGCATAACTAACATGTAATTTTTTCCAAGATTTTGACATTTTTATTTAATCACTGACCCAAATAAAAGTCTAAATACCTTATTTAATATCTAAAATTGGTTCAAAGAGGTAATAAGTTCTTGCTGTAGCAAGGATTCAACTTGATACATAGCATTGATGAAAACAGAAGAAAAAAAAGATAAAAAAATATTGTACAATTGCTAATCATCCTCCATGGAGTAGAGAGATGAAGTAGCCCTGTCTCCTATGTTCTTAACTGGCTATTGATTTCCTCTGTGGAACAGCCTATATATAGAGCTTGGAGACCAAAGGGATGCCCTCTCACTTTGTATCTGGCAATTACTTATAATGGAGGTAGTTGTCAAAGACAAAGGCAGTTCTTACCGATGCACACTCACTGCAGTGTCTGCACTCAAGAACAGAGATGGAAAGATCACAGGAACATGAATTCACAAACACATGGTGGGATCCAGGGACACAAACTACTTTGCCTTCAATCATTTATGTTAAGACGGGATATCTGCATGATATTCTGGTACAGACAGAGAGAAGGACTCCCTTTATTTATTTATCATACAGTGGGAAGATAGGATTTATGTAAATACTTTAAATGACCACCAGCATTCCGTGCCAAATGTCCATTGAGACTGTTATACAGCTGCTCCCTGTAGACTCCATGCTGACGGATGTGATCCCATGTTTGTTTACAGAAGCTATTATAATTGCAGGTTTCTGACGCTCACAGGAGAGAAAGCAGTGCTCCTCATTTCTGACCCTTCTTATTCCCCCCCTCATTCTTTATCTCTTCATTTTTAAATCTCCACACCTCATTTTTAGAATTATTTTGGTCCTGTCTTTTTTAACTCTGAACACCATGTTTTTCTCTACATCAATATACAGATAGACTATCCACAGCCACCTTTTGTTGCATGCATAGACAGCAGAATAAGTGGATGGAGCAATTGTGATGTCACAAAGTGGTTTGTCAACTGCCGTTTTGAAGCCTCTAGTTTGGCATTATGGGGGTTGCCATCTTGGTTTTTTGCAACTAGTGCATATGCAGTACCACACAGAGAATGGAGCTGTTGGATGGCATACTATAACTTGGCCAGTGCCTGGTTTTTAGCTCATCCGTTCAGCAGGAAATAATAGCGGCCTGCAGGGTTGCAATCTTTCTTGTATTACAACTAGACAGTACACTAAAATATGTTTCAGAAAGTGGGAAATAGGCAATGTAGGATGTATTAAAATGTGACTTGCAGTGATAAATGTAAAGGTTGTCATGGCTGCCTGAGCGATCTTCAGATTATGGATTATTATATCCCCTCCGGACTTTAAGAAACAAACTGATTCTATGTTAGAAATAGTATCATACAAGCACATGTTAGCTAGAGTCAGTGATGAGGGAGAGAACTGTAGGAGGTCATGGGATCACTTTTTTTGCTTATAGCATTGCGGGGATACTGTAATGATCTGGTTGTACAGCTGCGGTTGCTAATTGATTATTTTGGTTATAAGTATGTATTTATCATGTGCCTTTGGGTTTCTTAATGTCTAATTATAATGTCAATGTAGCAACAGAATTTTGATCCACATTTGATCAATACTTTTACAGTTTGATGTGAGTTTCATGAGCACTGTGTGTTGCACTTGATGGACTCACTGAGCCCCACCCTAAAGCATTCCCTGCTTTATCATCTATTTTACTCAAAATAAGAACATAATTTATAAAATGAACACCATGCTGTAAAGAAGACTTGAAACTGGTGATTGAGACCATAAACTCATCAGAAAAATGTTTACTGAGGTAATAAATCGAGTGAGAGGTACAATCAGACTTCTTTTTGCAGCCAGTGGAGTTGCCCCTGACTGGCCATTAGAAAGAATGCAGGTTTAAGGCTTCACTTTTAGGACCCAGAAGCTCTGTTCACTTATTCCAGTCACATGATTTGAATTGCTATGGGTAAAGGTGTTAGTTATGGAACTAACAAATCTTTTTTTTCTTTTTTATTCTCTCTCTGCTTTCCCCTCCGTGATCCACAGTGGACATTAAGCCAGACGTGCCATTGGCTGTGGAGCCGTTATCCCCGTTGGACCTGCGCACCGATCTGAGGATGCTGGGCCCAGGCTCGGACCCAGGGTTGTGGGAGCGACAGCTGCAGCAGGAGCTGCTCCTCATTCAGAAACAGCAGCAGATCCAGAAGCAGCTACTAATCAGCGAGTTCCAGAAGCAGCATGAGAAGTTGACCCGTCAGCACCAGGCTCAGCTCCAGGAGCACCTCAAGGTCAGCATTGCACTGAACAGTTGTATGGAGGACAGCACCGCAGCGGTGTACACAGTGGCACAGCACAGCAGCACAATGTACAAAACAGAACAGCATGGCATAGTGCAGATCAGTAGAAAACATTATAGCTCAGGACAACATCACAGAGTGCAGAAAAGAAGAGACAACTCAGCACAGCGAGACTAGGAGTGTTGAGCAATACATTACAGAGCAGCATGAGTCTTGTTTTTACAGACGAGTACAAAATAGTCTATCACAGCAAAATAGCACAAGTTCACATAAGCCACTGTCTTTTTAAAAATATATTTATCAGTGTTGCTCTCCATATGCTGACTTGGAGCCCGGGTGTTTCTCAGCTCCAGCAGGAGCTCCAGGCCATGAAACAGCAGCAGGAACTTGCAGAGAAGGAGCGACGTCTGGAGCAGCAGCAGCAGCAGAACCAGCAGGAGAAGGAGCAGGAGAGGCATCGGCGAGAGCAGCATGTTTCTAGCCTGATCCTCAGGGGCAAGGAGCGCTCCCGAGAGAGTAAGAGCTCGAACACCGTCATCACCATCATCGTCTCCTTACCATCAGGGTGGAATTACTCATTTTCAGGGCCCCTAGGCAAAAGCAAGCAGGGGGTCTCATAATCGTAACCCTCACCCTTTTCAATCATTTTTTTAATGTGTTACCTTACAGTTGGAAGAAAAATATGCATATGACAGCTGGATAGGAATGCTTTACTGCAGCTGAAAGCTCCTCTTACTGAGGAAATACTTGTGTATTCACATTGGTTCATGTACATATTCTGTTATTATCATCATTACTACAATAATAGCCTTCAAGTCATGTGACAAGATTGCAGTAGAGGTTCCTTTAGCCTTTGTAGGCTTGTTAGCCATAACCTAGTCATATTTATTTGGAATCCAGCTGCAAGGCCTACTTTGGCCTGGTGTAAATTGATTATTTAGATCTACATTAGCTGTTTTAACACCATTAGATACTTATCCTGGGGTCCACATTAATGCATTTACTATGTAAGGGATAATATATAAGTGAACAGGTCATTATTGTGAAATAAACCCCTTCAAAATGATGCAGGGGTCTTCAATCACCCTGAAGGGGTTTATTTTGCAATAATGACCTCCTCATTGAACATTATCCTGCTTATTACAGGGCTACTTACAAAAAAAAATCAATAATTTGACAGAAAATATTAATTTAAAAATGATATTATTAATTTAAAAATTATGTTATTACTCCTCCAGAGTCTATGATCATGACTGCATCCATAGCAACATTCTGCTCTTGCGAATTACCAGACCTAAGAATGCTGTTATTGACCAATCAGAATCGAGTATTTAACAAAGCTGTGTAATTAACTATAATGAAAGTGGTATACACAACATCTAACAGCCACACAGTAATATCTGACAAAACTAAGTACAAAAGTGGTGAGATGAAAACCACACAATTAAGGTGTTAAAGGGTCAGACCCCTTAAACTGCAAAAAACGTGTTTTCCTTCTGAATCCTACTTTTATGCAGTCATGCAGATATTTTGGATTTTATTTGCTATGATTCTGAGATATCTAGTGGTCAGGCAATTGAGGTATTGTTCCCATTGTTATGGGGTGACAGCAAAGGTGGATATGTCAAAAACTCTCTCTGCAAGAACTGTAAGTAAGTGAGAAAAAATGTTTTTGTTTATTCGGTGAAGCAACCCTTTAAGACCACCTCTTCTTACTTACCAGGACTAATGGCTCTCAGAGTCGGATCATATTCGGCAGCGCAGCAGTAAGGTTAAAAATTCATGTATAGTATATCGTTCTCACTTCATGAGACTGAATTGCTTTTCATGAGCAGGACAAACTGCTCTGATTTCATGTCTCTGCCTACTGGAGGCATAGTTTATCAATATTAGTCCTAACAGTCCTGAGAGATGCCTGGGAGCGAGGCAAATTACTAAGTTGAAACTTAATTTCATCATCAGATAAAGAGAAATATCCAATGGTATGATAAATTTGATGATGATGATGATGATGATGATACATGGTACTTAAACAGTACATGCAACTAATGACATAAGGTCGGCCAGTGACATTTAAGTTTAGAATTTAGGAGAAAATGTCTTTCAATAGCACGATTAAAATAGCTTCAGATATAGTGTTTCATTTCTGTTTTTACCTTATAGCTAATAATAGACTAGATTTATGACTTTGTCAGGTCAGGTAATTTGAAACTGTGCCCTGCAACTGTAACCCTCCAATGGGAAAGAACATCTCTCTGCAGTATCACTTCAACAGTTTGAAACTAATATAGTGCTCTGAGACCACTAGGGGGAGATCTTCATACATAAGATGTGGCTGCTCTGGGAGATAGCAGTAAGTTAAATGTGATAAAGGAAAACAGGTTAGGAAATCTGCAAGTCCCAATATGGTTAAAGTTTGATTCTGAATATTTTCTAGGCAAAAATATGTTATGTCTCATAGCCCTAGGGTAACCCCAATCCCTTTGGTTCGGTCTGTTGGTCTCACAGGTGCAGTTGCCAGTACAGAAGTGAAGCAGAAACTCCAAGAGTTTCTGTTGAGCAAATCAGCGAAGGACCTGCCAGCAATGGAGTCAATCATTCTTTCATCCACCAACCAAAACTCTGGTACACGTAGGTATCTTTTGTTGTTTTAGCCTGAGAGACAAACACAAAAACTGTATTTAAATCACATAGAAACATAATCTACACCAGGCCGATTCAACTGCAGGCCAACTAACGATCCTTAATCAAGTATATCACTGTGATTTTATTTAAATAACCTGCCAACATTCTAGCTTTATGGGTGTTTGCATTGTAAATGATATAATTAGCATGTTCATTGGACATGTCTGTTGCTAAGCACAGAGAAAAAGTTTTAAGTCAGGCCGTTTAAGCAGACAGGATTTAGGAGAGTCAGGCTGAATGAATGTTTGTTAAAACAACAAGTTACATATAATCTAACACGGCTATTGTATTTTTAATGTATTTTTGTGCAACCAGGTCTTCTCACCACACATCACTGGACCAAAGCTCTCCACCTCTGGGCGGCACATCCCCCACCTGCCAGTATACTCTGCCATCACCCATAGAGAGCAAGGACGACTTCCCCTTGAGAAAGACAGGTTTGTTCATTTGCATAAACACACACACACACACAACACACACATATACACACAGCACAGACATAAAAATGCAAATATACATATATAGATGCATACATAAATCTGCACATACACAGCTGGTTAAAAGATTTCAGTGTGAGGTTACGATGTTGCCTTGTAATAATATCATATCCTTGCTCCTTGTATTATTAGTAATTTCCCTTTTACTGCATTGGGTTATTAATACAGTGAGTGTCTTTTTGACCCTTGTCAATCAGGAGGTCTGTTACCCATTGAGTATTTCCTGAGGTTGCTGATGACCTGCTAATAACATCAGTTAGGCTCATTATGACCCCAGCACCCCCCCTCCTCCTTGTCCCTTCAGGGCTCAACTCAAAACTTCCATACGAGGTGACGCATGCCAGAAAAGTAACTTAAACCTTCCTTATTCCTGTTTGGATTATACTAAAACACAGCGGAACACAGGCAACAGCACAGTTAAACTTTAGGTTTTTACTTCACAAGTTTCAATTTTTAATTACTGTTATTTGTACTGAAATTACCTCGCCATTATTTAAAAGGAACCACATTTGTCCCTATGTTACAATAATAAACGGAGTTCCAAAGCCTGTTTGAGCTGTTTAGTGGTAAATGGGAGAATTAAGGCGCATTAATTTCTCTTGAGTTACTGGCTTTAAAAACTATTTTGAAAAGACACAGGTTCCCACCAAAAAAGCAGCTCAGGTTTGTTGGTTTAAAGTTTCAGGAACCCTTTGGGGATGGCTGTGTAAATACGAATAATTCCTGCCTCTTGGTTTGCACGAGCACAACTGCTCACCAAGCTAAAAACTTCATAATTCGGCAATGAGGTCACCAAATTACATTATGTTCTTTTCCCGTCTGTGTCTCTTTTAATTACATTGGAAAACAATTATACTTGTTGAGTTTTTTAACTGCAGGCCTGTCATGTTGCATGTATACACAATTTAGAGATCAGGCAAAGGAATTATATCTGGTAAATAAAGACACTGCGTGGCAAGAATAAATATTAGAAAGGTAAATGAAAGCTTGAGGAGCTTTTATTTATTGTAATCTCTTTGAATCATAGAGAAATACCTCTTGTACATATATATTTATACCTGTGGGTCATGCCTTTAGATCCGCAGGATAAAGAGTTGTAATGACCAGTTTAAGACAGTTTTCTAAAATAAAAGAGAGGCAGTTTATGGGTGCATTGTTTGTCTTTCACTGAAAATACAATAAGGCAGGTTTAAACAAATAACAGGATGGATAAAATTTCCGTCTCTGGCATTTTTATCCTTTAATTCACAGTTAAATCATTCCTGTGCCTGACTCTCTTTGCACTGATGAAACTATTTCATGCTCTTTGGATTCCTGAATCTATATGTGGTCATTTCCTGCTCAGGCCTTCCTCCCCCACTTCCTGTCTGTCTTCATTAAAGTCCTCTGAGAGCGTGGCACCCGCGGGGGACACACAAAGGTAGTGTTGTTCCCAGAGCCACTGCCTGTCACTGATAGCTGATTGGCAGGTGTTGCCGAGTTAAGGCGGCACGGGCTGGATGAACCTCGACAGGATGTTTGTTTAAGCAAAGATAGCTCTCTCAAAACAAAGTGGAGATGACTCTATCACGTTAGACTCCCTGCTGCTTCTTTGGCCAAAGGGCTGAGCAACATCTTTTTCTGGTTGAGGCGATGAGACATCAGACATAAGACACTTTATTTGACATTGTAGGGATACAAAGAAATTATGTAACTTTCAGAGACCAGCAGCAATTGAAAACAAGATGAAGGGTTAAAAAATAGAATAAACAAGAATGAAAGCATAAAAAAACCCATAAAAGGATAAAAACAAGAATAAAAGGATAAAATGAGAAGAATAAACAACACGCATGATAGATAATGAGGTAAATATTATTTTAAAGCATCCTTTATCTACTGTATCCATATTATAGGTAGTAATGAGTTTTATGATGTGCATGTGATGTATATTGTGTAACACTACTTAGCTTGGTGGTCAGTAACTCTCTTTTAAAATTGGAAAATATAAAATTAGGATTGATTTAAAGTAATCTTTATGTATTTACTTTTGTATTTATTATGTTGAAAAGAAGAACCAACCAGTGCACACTCAAAGTAAACTCTTCATGAGTTTTGGAAAACCTCGGACTGATAATTGGACAGTATACAAAAAATACATACATAATCTGTACAGACAGTCCTGTAGTTCTCTAAATATCTGTCCTATTAAAAGCACAGAATAGCTGTGACGCCCTTGGTTTTTATTTCACTCAGTAGTTAGAAGAATTTCACGTGATTAACTTGTTTACTTGGTATATATCCTCTTTGTTTCACTTCCAGGGACTAGAATAGACTGGACCGAGGGCACGCGATAGTCTGTGGCAAGAATAGTTGCAGCTTAGCAGTAAGAAGTGCAACACCCTCTCTGGTCTTGACCCAGTTACCAAATGTGTGCATTCAGCAGGTGCAGGAAAGATTTTCAAAAATAATCCTGCAAAGGTAAAACCATAAAACCCAAGCAAGTAAAGTTAGTGTGCAAGCTTCCTATGTTCAGAATCTGATCTTGAATGTAGGGCTGTAGTCAGTTAATCGTTCAGTCTATCAAATGTTTAAAAAATGTGAAAAACACACAATGCAATTTCCCAGAGCCCAAAGTGATGTCTTCAAATTGCTTCTTTTGTTTGACCAACAGTCCAAAACCCAAATACTCTTCATTTACTATCATAAATGACAAAGAAAAGCAGTAAGTCCTCACATTTAAGATTCTGGAACCAGCAAATGTTTGACATTTTTGCTTGAAAAACGACTGAAACAAATTTATTTATTTACAATTATCAAAATAGCTGGAAACTAATTTTCTTTTGATCGACAAATTGATCAATCGAGTAATCAGTGCAGCTCTGCTTGTACACTCTGAGAAATAAAGGTGCTAATTAGAACCATAAAGGGTTCTGTGGCTTGTTCCCATAGGAGGACCCAACATAAAAGGTTATACCTAGAACCATCTATGAAAGGTTTCACCCAGAAATCTATGAGAGGTTCTACAGAGAACCCATCTGTGGTGTAATGGTTCCACTCAGAACCATCTCAGGGAGTTCTATCCAGAACCTTTCCACCTAGGGCTGCCAACAAGAACCCACCCAGGGGGTTCTACAGAGAACCTTTTTATATTGCAAAGGTTTATTTAGAACATACTTGGGCGTTTTACTGAGAACCTTTTTGTATTCCAAGGGTTTTATCTAGAACACTTTCAGGGGGGTTACTGAGAACGTTTTACATCCCCTTATTCAACCATGTTATTTCTAAGAGTGTGTGTCAGAAACATTAATGAAAGATTTGGACTTGTTGATCTTGTGGCATGAAGTATCTAAACTCTTAGAAACTGTAACTTAACTTTGGTTTAAAAGGAACCAACGAACGATGTTTCAGTAATTCATCTTTGTCAGCAGCAGTTCAAACTATCACGTCAGGTAAAATGCATAGCAGACCTCCTTATGTGTAGAACACACACTTCAGCTTTCCACACAGCCATCTGTCGAAGTTCTGGCTCTAATGGACACAGGCACCCACAGCAACAGCTCAGTTAAAATTCTGATTAAGTGGAGATAGCGTAACACATTCACTTGCAAAGCCACTAGCCCTGCAGCATCACTCTCAAATGTAATAAGGTGATTGATTTATGACTCTAGTATATTGCAGCCATTACTGTATGTTTTCATTTACTGGGAAGCCGGAGCAGAAGTGGCCCAGGTGTTCTCTGTATATGCTTCTGCCGCTGCCATCATTGCCTCCTGTTGCACAGTACACCAGGGCATTTTTTCCATGGAGACCAGTGAGAAAGTGTTTGTTCCCGTGCTGCTGTCTGGCGTTCCCGTGGCGACCAATTGGGATGCGTAGCTTGGTGGCAGCAGTGTGTAAAAATAGAAAGCAATCAAGGCAGCAGGGCGTGAAGCAGATTCATACGACTCCCAACAGCGTTTTCTCTCCATTTATCTCTCCTGCCTCCTTTCTTCCTCCCTCGCTCTCTTTCATTCTACCTCACACCCACAGGATTAGAGGTCTGTGCCACGTATTAGGGAAGAGGGTTTTGCTGCTTTTGACAAAAGCCAGAAATAGCAGCATCTGGCCCACTCTCCTAGCTGTGCCCCCATCACCCGCTCCCTCTCCTCCTCCCTGCAGTGCTCCCACGTCAGAGCCCCACTTCAATATGTAAAGCTGTATGTTGTACACATTGCAAAAGACCTATTTAATTATTGATCTGGGCTAAATAATTGAAACTGGTTGGCTATTGTGTAACAGGAGGTTTACATAACTTCAATACGGCTTTGTGCTCTGGCGTTCAGTCAAAAGACCGGCTTATCTATTCTGCTTGCTTATTTGAGTGTGTAAGGCTAGCTGTGGGATTCCATGTCCAAAGGGTTGATGGGAAGTACACATGAGACATGTTGACCTAGTGAGTCATTGTAACTGTGACAAGACAGGGGCACGACTCAACATTCAGAGACAAAAACATTCATTTGTTGTTGATGCTTACATTATTCAAAATTATGTTGTTGCCTTCATTCAAGCTCCACTTTAGTTCCCATTTGTTACATTATATAAAGTTCCATAGTCTTTTCAGATGAGTTTACTAATTAGTGACATTGTCTTAGTTTATCAGAGGTTGGCAGGGCTGTTGCATGTAACTACCATTAATGACTCAGATGTCCTCATTGATTTTTTAAATGTCATTTCTGTTTTGTCATTGTGAAGTGATGATTCATTCAGCAAGAGACACAGCTGGTCTGTAATATTATTTTCTTAAACTCAAGCCCAATCTCTATGTATTATACATGATTCACCCCCCAAAATACATTTTCAGTTATCATAAATTATTGTAGATTAAAGATCTGTGAGTATGGGGTACCCCTATAGCTCAGTTGGTAGGGTGTGCACCCCATGTACTGAGGCTGTTAGTCCTCTGCAGTGGCCGCAGGTTCGACTCCCGCCTGCGGCTCATTTGCTGCGTGTCGTTCCCTCTCTCTCTGCCCCCCTTCCTGTCATGTCTTCAGCTGTCCTATCGGAATAAAGGCAAAAAGCCCAAAAAATAATCTAAAAAAAAAAAAAAAAAAGATCTAGTAAGATTCTGATTGACCTATGAAGGAAGATAATAAATGGAAGTATGTTTTTATTAGTGTATAATCACCTGAAAATAAGAATTGCTGAATTGCAGAAAAATGTTTTGTACAAGTCCTGTGGCCACTATAGGTTCTCCTACATTGACCCTATTTAATTGGTCAAATCCAGTCCTTTAATGACCACAGTGCAGCCCTTTAATGATTTAAAAATATACAAACGTATAGATAAATAATTTTAATGTTTTAATTCAGGCTGTGTAAGCTGGCAGAATTTCAGAGAATCAAACTGAATGAAAAAAGATGTTTGATGCAATTGCAACAGTGTTACTATACAAAAAACAACAAGCTACTGCTAATCTAGGATCACAAAGATACAATTTTTTTCCTGCACTTTTGTACATGTTTCTCTTCCAATTGTGAAAACTAATAAAGTGGAGAAGAAATAAAAAGATGCATTATTTTACACATTTAAATCCTTAACTTTACAGGTCAGACATAGAAAATGTAAATGTCCAGCCCCTTGGCACTTGACTATTTTTTGAAATTGTCCCATTTTAAAAACGTAATTGAATAGGTCTGTCTGAGATGAGGTGTTTGCAATCTGCAAGCTCAGTGTTAGATGCCACTAAATCCTACACACGGGTCCTTTAAAGGGGAAATAAAGAACATAATAATCTCTGTGTTGCACATCACCTTAACCCTATTGGTCTCTTGCTCTCAGTATTTCATAAGTCCGTGCTTAATAGTTACAATCTAGTATTGGTTCTTTAGAAACAGTGGCAAATGCAAATTAACATGGGCCAAATAAGACTTCATGGTGTGATGACCATACTCCCTGCTTCAAATTTTAAATTATCATCAAATTTGGCTTTGCTTCGGTACATCATCAGTTGTGTGTAACACTGTTAGTGTGGCATTCCTGGAAAAGAGCATCCATGCTCAGTAAATCTACCTCAGCTAAATAGAGGTTTTGTCCTTAAATCCATCATTAATACCAGGCGAAAAGTTTGAAATGAATATGTCTATTGTGAAGACTGTTACATCAGCATTTCTATCAGCACTGATGGACTGGATTTGTAAGTCTGGATCAGTTCAGGCCAAGCTGTGTGTGTTTCAGTGTGTGTTCGGACTGTGTATTTGGGTATCTCTGTTTTGCATTAGGAGGAGGGGGGTGTGGGGAGAGCCTGAAACATCTGCCATGTTTTTGTGTTAGTTTAACTGTTGCTACTGTATCAGACTGTGGTCACCAGGGCGGCAGGTAGCGGACTATTTCACTTAGAGCCTGTGTGTTGCTCAACCTAATTTAGTCCAGATGAGGTGGAAATGGGCCCAATCCTGACTCATTTAATTTATCTGAAACCTGCTCCGAATTTCACTGAAACTGAAATTGTATGTTGAAGCGTGACAACATTGCTTATTTTTTAACTGATTTATAGTCTCTTATTTCTTTTTTTAGTTTCCTCTTATTTTATGTTACTGTTTTCTTTGATTTTAGTCAGGCTGCACGAAAGCACACTGTCTGACTATAAAAATAATCACAGTACACTCACACGATCATATAATTCTTCTCCATGTGATGAGGCTTCTTTATCATGGAAATAGTGCGAGTTGAGACTTACAGGAAAAAATATCTGTTCTTTATTTTTTTAGCATCTGAGCCCAACCTGAAGGTACGATCCAGGCTGAAGCAGAAGGTAGCAGAGAGGAGGAGCAGCCCGATGCTGAAGAGAAGAGATGGAAACATCATGACTCCTTACAAGAAGAGGGCTCTAGAGCTAATGGGTATGTGTTATTGCTGGCTATATGTTGAATTGTCTTTTACAACATGTGCGGAAAATTGTTTAAAATGTTCTCTGAAAACAATACGAGCCTATATTTTAGTGTTATTACTGCAGAGCTGCATAACAATCAGCAAGAAAGACCATTGTAATCAGGCAGCCATGACCATACACATTAAACTGTTGTGAGGCTGCAGCTGTTATGCCAAGCCTCTGTGTATGTGTGTGTTGTGTGTGAGTGTGAGCATGCATACTGTTTCTAACTCCTTGATGTTTTGTAGACTCTACGCCCACTAACAGTGCCCCTGGCTCCGGCCCCAGCTCTCCCATAGGGGCCTCTAGTGCCTTGGGGGCTGAAAATGGACCCTCCTCTCTGCCTACTACCACAAAAACTGAGGTAAGTTTATTAATCATCAGCACGGCTATCGATTTGCCAAAAAATGAAGCAAATAGTCTAGTGAAAATTTCTTGGACCCAGTAATGGTGCTCTCTATGTACTTTTATGATTGAAATGTCATCACTAGGCCCAGTGGATGAAAGACAACTTGTTTGCTAAGAGTTGCATGATGGGCAATTTGCAAAATTAGCATAATTAGCAGTTTTAAGATTAAGAAAATCAAAAATTGTCAAAAACTTCCCAGAGTAAGTATTATTTGAATGTTTATAAATTGCATAATGCATATAAAATATATAAGAAAACATTTCTAGCCTCATTGTCCAGTGCTTTTTAGGATATTAATCATGAATAACAACAAAGAAGCAAATAAGCTAAATTTGAACCATTCTTAGTTTTTGACAATTAATTACCTCATCCTGCTAATTACTTTCATTTCCCAACAAGTAACCTTTAGCAACCAAGCTTGATCTCATCTGCTAAACCTATAGTTGACATTTTAATCATAAAAGTTAGTAGGAGGCAACATTGCTGGGTTTCATATAGGTCATACTAGGGTTTCCACTGGACTAAAAAGTCTTACTGCTGTTGTTATTCCTGCTTGCAAATATTAAAAGTCCAACTTTATGTCAGGGCACTAAATGCCTGTCTGCCCTTCTGCCTGCAGCTATAAAAACAGCCAGTTGTCCTCTGTCTGTTACAGTCCAGTGAAAATGGCTCCCCACACTGACATTAAAGAGGCACAGCTTGACCCACATGTCTGATTACCCCAAGTTTGCTTGCGTAAAGATGACACATTATGCAGAGAAATAAATGGACTCTATCAGCGTTAAAATTCTGAACACAAACGTTGCAAAAACAACAGTAAAAATATTTCTATCCAACATTTTTCTTCCAGATGTGCTGTACAATCAGTTTTATGTTTTGCAAAAAGAAAAAAAAAACATCTTTAGTTTGGCTGTAAGGTTGCTGTTGGCTTGTCATTGTATTTCTGTCATTGGCCTGGCGGCGCGCCTGCCTGTTCTGAGTTGTTCTGAGGCGTTTCCCAATAGATTCATGGCTGAGTTACTGACCAGAGCTCTCCTTGGACCGAGCTCACAAAGCAGACCATTATAGAGGGTGGCAGATATGACACATCTCTGAACAATCTTAACAGAACAGCTGTGTTTTCCTTAACCGTCGCTGTTTACTCTCCCAGGGACCTCCAGCGACACGGAGAAGGGAGAGACGCCCTGACAGCGGGCTGAAGGTTGGGGGCTCAGGGAGAAGGACGAACTGTGGAGTTTAATTGATATCCCAGGCGCTGGTAGCCAAAGATATCCACATGCTAACAACATAAACACACAGGATTGCTATTGTATCAGCCCAAGCTGGGGCTCTCATGAAATTCACTGGTGGACTCTGGGGGGTGCCTGTAGACCTCATGCCTGTTGCAAAAGCAAGGCGTGTTTGTGCGCCGTTACATTAGGTATCCTTTTTCAGAGGAAACGGGTCCCTCGGGTCAAATATGGGCCGGATATCCACATACAGGTCACTGAGTACTGGTAGGGGTTGGAAGGATAAACATGGCTGTTCCAAAACCACATGCTGGTCCGCTGCTCTGCTGGGTACAGGAAGTATGCCCCAGTACTGATGTTCTCTGAGAGAGTAGCCCGAGGGTGGGGACAGGGGAGTAAGAACAGGCAGCAGGCCGATTGAGGACTGAAGAACTGAGGGTGGAGCCGTAGATTTAGAGGTTTGCAGTGTTTTATAATGGCGAATCATCCTCACTGGTGCCATTCTGTGATGCTCCAGGAAACTTTTGCTGCCCGCCACTCCTTTATATCATCTATCATAAAAGCTTAAACCTTTCCGTCTGCAGCGAGGAGGGCTGTTGCTCGTCATAGTGCATTAACGTTTATGCCACTGCTCATGTTGCCTTTTGAAATTGTCCATAGTGGGATTTCTAAATCTGTTGCCTCCTCCTAAATCTCTCTGTCTCTGCTCTGTCATGTGTTTTGATGTAGAGATGGCCTTCACAGCCGAGACTCTTCCGACCTGAAGGCTCTGTGTCAATGCTGAGCTTATACACATCTCCCTCCTTACCCAACATCTCCTTCGGGCTTTCAAATGCATCCTCACCCATCAGTGTGAGTACAAATCTTTTTTATATTCTTAGATAACCTGTGTGGTATACATGAAATAAAATCTTGCTAAAGGGGTAGGTCAGATTTGAAGTCAGGTTGTGTGAGGTACTTGTCCATAGTCAGTGTATTAAGTACAGTAGATGGCGTTCGACACGCCCCAGGTCGTAGACACAGCAGGAATACTGATGTAACTAAGAGGGTCAGCAGCAAAACATTTTTTAGCCACCTTAAAAAATCTATATCAGTTGAAGTGTGTGCTATATTTAATATATTTTCACCAGTGTTGTGCAAGTTCATACATCAAAAGAACCAGTTCAAAATTCAGTTAAAATTCACGTTCATAGTTAACTATTTTTAATTTTGAACTAAGTTCACAGTCCCAAAAATTTACTAGTTTCACATTAATTTCTACCATTTTTTAAAAAAAATGTAATTTTAAATAGAACTTCCTCTTACCAGGGATGCTGGAGTCTGTATAATGATGTCATAGCAAACGGTCTGCAATATTCAGGTTTTTTTATAATTTGAATTGCCAGAATAACAACATACTGTTGAAATATCCAAATGGGAACCCAGAAATTCTGACCAGCTCAAATTGAATACACCATAAAGACAGAGACGAGATAGAGAAGACAACTTGAAGTGAATTTAATGAGGATCTATCTCTGTCTGTTCATACATGTCATGCTGCATGATCAAAGTAAGTTGTTTTTTAACAGGTCAAAACTTCTGTCCATATTTGTTCTCTCTCTTTACGAGCCTGCATTACATTTTTTTTTAATCAGCTGATGAAGACTGACTGACGTTTAGGTTCATTACCTCTAAACTAATCCGTTCAGTTCACCATTCACCAAAAAACATGAGCATGTTCATGAATGTGTGCTCTTTCATCACATTCATGCACAACACTGATTTTGTCCCTTTTACCTTCCTGTCAGACAGACTTTTTACCAACATAAACCACTCGTGTATAAGCCAAATATCACTCACTCCAAAGCCACCAGACTCCTTTGGCAAAATCAGTATTTTTACCTCACGGAACATGGGAGTTGCTGATCTACGACTTAGTTTGTTTGTCTCATTTTGTGACTTTGGTGCATCTGAACTAAACTTATAAAACAACAAACAAACTGGGAGTGTGCAGACCGCCATCTACTGCAAATAATACGCCAACTATGGAAGTACTCTGTACAACTCCACTTCAAAAAATATGAACTATCCCTTTAATACACCAGCTTAGTGGCTCAGTGAAGGCAAGTTTTTCTGTTCAGTGTATCAGTTGGAAAACCTGCTCTCAGTGGCTGTCTGGTTTCTCTGTACGACCACAGGCCACTGACCTGTGGCCCTGGATGATTTTATCGCCTTTAGATAAATATTGTTCTGCAGTGTCTTGTGTCAGGCCTGCTCTTATCTGCCCCTATTACCTCATTTATCACAGCTTTTAAAAAGGCCAAGTCCACTCAAGTGCAACTCCTGATAACACAGCACATGATTTATCATCTTTTAGCTCTCTGGCACATTCCACAGATGCCTGTTCATCTGCTGCAGTAACTTCTAACCACTGATGATCTCTGATTTCAACATTACCTAATCAATTTGTAACTACACAACAAGAACCCTTTTTCATTCACGAAAACAGATGATCATTAAATTTGGCTTGTTAAAATGAACTGTTTATTTCCTAGAAATGATAACAAATGGCTACCAATCCTAGTGCACCGCTTGTGTAGTGTAAATTAAAGAAAAAAAAGTTACTCTATCACCTTCTCTCTGCTCTCAGGCCGCCATTGGGTTAAAAGACAGATCGACAGAAATCAAGCATGGGCTGCCCGGGCACCTGCTGGGCCCTGTACCCCTTCAGACAGGCCTTGAGTCCAAAGTGAGCCCCAGTCACCAGGCCCTCCTCCAACACCTCCTCCAGAAGGAGCAGATGAGGCAGCAGAAGATGCTTTCCTCTGGTAAGGCTGCGTTACTCGATGTTAAGCATTACACTGTCAACTTGCATTATCTTTATTTATTTACTGTTCTTATTCTTGATCCTAGTTTTATTCTAGTATGCTACTTGCTTGTTACTCTACTTAATTACTGTAGTCTTTCCCTGTCTTTATTCAGCTGTGGATGTTTGGTTACTGTGTTTGTTTTTGTTCCTGTGTATTTTTGTATATTTTGTGTGTTTTTTGTGTTTTTGTGTATGTCTTTTTCATTGCACTGATCAGGAGTAGTGCACCTAATTTTGTTGTATTCTGTGCAATGAAAATAAAGGCTGTCTATTGTTCTATTATACTACACTCCAGAGGAGGACAAGCTTTGTTTGTTGTGTGAGCTAGGTGAAATTGAGAATGAAGTGCATTTTTTGTTTTGCTGTCCTGTCTACCAGGATATAAGGGATATACTTTTTACTTAAGTGTCCTCCGTTTATTTATTTTTTTTCTTTTGGCTGGACAATAATGAAAAAAATGAATTGTGCTTTAGGATACTTTACCAGACTTTATTTGCCAACATTTTATAGAACAAACAACTAATCGATTAAATAATCAGCAGATTAATCAACAGTAAGAATAATCATTAGTTAATATATTATAAAATAATCAGTCAAGCAATCAACTACATGGTTGGTGTACTTTAAATGAAAGTATTTTACACTATGAATTTAGAAGAAATTTAATACTTGTTTTGATTTGTTTTGCCAAGGCCAAGGCTCCATGTCATCCCACCCTCAGTCCCCTCTGGCCATGAAGGATCGACCCTCCAGCAGTCGGCCTAAACTACCAAAACACAGGCCCTTGAACAGGACCCAGTCTGCACCGCTGCCTCAGAACACACTGGCCCAACTCGTCATCCAGCAGCAACACCAGCACTTCCTGGAGAAACAGAAACAGTACCAGCAGCAGGTCCATATAAATAAGGTATTGTGCTACTCATCAATATTCAAATCACAGGGGAGGATTTTGACTTTCAGATTGCTTTTCGCAGCCTTCTCTATTCCTTCTCAGGTCTCGTGAGGTCTTATTTTACTGCGGGGAGTCTGATTTAATCGTTTTAAGCACACAAATGCTGATCTATTTTTAGCCTTTTGTAAAAGCATCTGTGGTAGCTCAGGTTTGCAGACCCAAGCTGTTGTCTGTTCTTCCCTGGAATCCTGGTGTTATTTCTGCGAAGCACTGAACTTCAAATGGGGAAGAAATGCTTCCCCTGCACTAATTCTGTTATCATAGCTTAAGGCATCAGTGCTGTTCACATGCTAACTCTGTGAAATTCAATTCAGCTATGTTCAAATGAAGGAAAAAGTGCCCAGAATACATTTTGTTCCTCTGTGGCAATATTTGTGTTTCTGTTAGCTGGCCGAGGTGACCTCGCCATACACAGAGTGTAATTATTCTGGTGAGGGACGTGTGTGAGGTGGCTGACACTGTGAAAGGCAGCATTGTGTGAGCTCACATACTGATGTGTCCCAACGCTGGGCCCTGAAACAGCCATGGGAACCATAGAACAACTCTTACCTAGAAGTAATAAAAACACAAAGCAACACAGGAACTTATTGAGTTGTATAGTACGGATGTCCAGCTTTAACCCTAACAAACTGTTTCAGTTTTATTTCCTCTGTAAGACTATAATAAATAACCAACACTTGTCACTGCCAGGCAGCTGAAATTAGTTTTAATATCAGCTGTAATCATTATTATTATTAAAAGTACTCTGTGAAGTTGATTTAATTTGAAAAGAGCTTTGGAATAATTGCAACATCTTGTCTAGAAACACGTGAACAGGCCCTGCTCTGATCACTCAGGCCAATGAGATCGCAAGTAAAGCCTCTTTAAGTGGAGGTTATAAATGGCCACTAATCAGGGATGAGCCCTCAGTGTTTATTGAGAGAGATCTCCGAAACATTGCCCTAATTAATTTCCTAGCAGAGGCTTGTCTACGGTTGTTTTTAAACGTCCTTCGGTGTCTGCAACAGTAGGGGGAGCTGATGGAAATTTACAAGAGCTTAGGGATTTTAGGAAGAGTTAGGAACAGTGTTTACTAATGCCAAACTAAAGGAGGCTAATTCTTATAGCTGAAGGGTTATTTATGTAAGGCCTACATTTTGTAGACACTCATGTTGTTGGTTACCAGCTGGGGCAGACAGGCACTTCTCAGTCCTGCTCTTGGAGCCCTCTTGTGGCAGAGTGATCAAATCATGGCACCATTACAGTAGTTCTGATTTAGCAAAGCTGAGAGACACAGAGACATCTCTCTGCACAAAGTTCTTCTGTTAGGGCAAATTTGAACGAACATGTCTCTGTTTCTGGTAACTAATGTTTAACAATTAAATTTTTTTTTTGCATTTTGTAGTTGTTTAACCTGTTTCCATAAGTGTAAAAATGTCCTTTTGACATCTTGATGCCTCTGGCACTTTGATCCAGATGCACCTGTTGAAAAGAAAAAAGTCTTAGACAAAATAAAATATTTATTTCTTTTTTAAAATGAACAACCTGCACACAGTTTTGGTACAGCAAAAGTAACTCAAACTGGCAGTTTTGCTGCAAGCCAAATTTCAGGCAGGACAGGTCCTGAATGAGCACTTAGATCATTTTTTAAGCTTTGTTACTTTCGATACTGTAATTAAGGGATAATGTATTGTTTTAAACCTGTGGCACTGAAAAACTATCAAAGTATTAGTACTTTTGTCAACCTAGGTGTATTGTCCAGGTTATTGGACAATACAAATCAGTGCCTTTAGACTGGAATTTGGCTGACTTTGATTCAGTGTCATATGCTGTCTTGTCATCCTCTTTAGCAAGCCTATTCAATAACATGCTCCCTATAGCTTGTCCCTTACTGGCACTGTTTCAGAAAATAACCAGGATTTGCAGGAGAAAATATATGATTTACCCTGTGTTATTGTCTATCATAGAGTATAGTGTAACTGTTTTTCTCCAATTTTTGTGATTACTGTAGATTTTGGTGTTGTTTAATTTAGGATTTACTAACTAGGCAGCCTGAAAATTGTCAAATAAGAGCTAACTTATTATGGATATAACACATTTGTGAATTATTTGTGTAGTTACAGAGACTATTAAGACTACTTTGCTGAAGACCAAGAGTTGATACACACAGGTCTATTTGTTAGCCTGTGCTCAAAGAATAAATTAATGGTATTTTTTAATGAGAAGACAAAGTTCCTTACTTCCTTTCCTTGGTGGTCTGCATAACTTAATATTAAGCAAGACTTCCTGCATCTTGTTGTCTTTTTGTATTTTCCCTGCCTCACTAAAAAGCACCTGTTGGACCAGCCATCTGCACCATGCAGTGCTTCATTCTCTTTTTATGAACTGTTTAGAGTTTGATTTGATTTGATTTGCAAAAGATTTGATTTGTAAGAGAGATACAGTAGTTTATTTTTAACATATAGACAGAGAAATATTTAGAAAAGTAATATTAAAATAGCTATGAATAGGCAGAGTGGGACGGTACCTTTGTTTTAAAAAACAAAAATAATTCCTTCTGCTGCTCTTTGGATATATTTGCATGCTTATTGTTGTTTATGAGGATATTATTTTTTTTAATCTTTTCCTGATAAAAGAGTAATTGTTAAAGATCACTTGCTGCAGGATATCATCATTAATGTGAAGCCGATGTGTTTTGCAGCTGTTGTCCAAGTCCATTGAGCAGTTACGTCAGCCCAGCGCACACCTGCAGGAGTCAGAGGAGGAGCAGGAGGAGCAGCAGCACAGAGAGCAGACAGAGAGCATGCAGGAGGACAGGCTGCCCCCTGGAGGAGTCATTCGGAAGCACACGCTGAGCAGTAGCAGCAGCAGTGGCTCGAGCGGCGAGCTCCCCGACGCTCACTACGGGGTCATAAAGGTCAAAGAGGAACCGGCTGACAGTGAGGACGAGGCCCTGACCAATCAGAGCTTAGAGTCTGAGCAGAGCACCTATCTTCACCAGGTCAAAGGAAGACTGGTGATAAGAGCCATGATATGAGAGGGGGAAGACGATGAGATCACACACTTGAAACATTCGCAGATAAACAAGTCTATACAACACCCACATCCCTGCAGTCTACACACACACATACACACACACAGCAGCCATTGCACAGTAGGCCAGCTCTCCCTGTCACGACATATGACCCCCTTTTCCCTCAGCTGCAGCCTGCACTCATCCCACCACACACTCTCTAAGACTCTCTGCTTGTGATCTTTGTGTAGTGATCTCTGTAAAATATGTACGTTTCACTTATGTGTATATAATATGAAGAAGACAATTTAGACCGTTCTTTTTAAGAGCTGCTTTGGTTGTCTCGAGTCCGCTCAACTGACAAACAGTCGTATGTACATATACTGTGGATTTAGCATCAAATATGATTTCTAGAGGGAAGGTCGAACAGGTGTACAGCTTTGAAGAGCCAACTTATGTTCCTGTTGTGTACATTTTTGCCATTAAAATATTTGAATGCTCTTCTATCCACTTTGAGAATTGTCATAAAAGTCCTCACAGTGAGTTCAAGAATTTACACTACACTACACACTCTGCTGTTCTCGAAAATATGTGATGGTGTTTCATGTTAAAGGAATAGTTTAGCTGAAGTGGGGTTGTATGAGGTACTTAATGATAGTCAGTGTGTTACCTACAGTAAATGGCGGAGAAGCATAGAGGAGTACCAGCACGGAAGTTAACCTACCCCTGAAAAAATCAATATCAGTTTAAGTGTGTGCTATATTTAGAATATTTTCAGTGCTTCACCTTGCCCTCAGACAGCCTTTTCTGACGAGAAAGCACAGTTATATAAACCAAATGTCACTCTTTGAACAGCAACCAGACTCCATCAGAGAAATCAGTAATTTTATGTCCCAGAACACCGGAGTGTTGGTCTGCTGCTGCCTCGATCTGTTAGTTAGTTTGTGTTATCGTGTGACTTGTAATTCCAAACTATCCTTTTAAAACACCAAAGTCACACAATAACACAAACAAACTAACAGATTGAGGTGGTGGTAGACCAGCAACTCCTGTTTTCTGCAGGGTAAAATTAGTGATTTCACCTATGCTGTTTGGTTGGCTTGGAGAGACTGACATTTGGTGGACCGTTTTTAAGTGGCTAAAATACTTCTTGTTCCTGACTCTGCCCACAGCAGTTCATTGCTTAGCTTCTGTTCTGGTGCCCCAGGCTGCATTTCCCAACCAGGGTGGTGTCGACCGCCATCTATTGTAAGTAATACAGTAACTATTGACAAGTACCTCATACAACCCTACATTAAATAATCTGAACTATCCCTTTAAGTGGTCTCTGAACTGAAATAATAATAATGAACATCTGTCTTAGAGAGAATGTATACTTAAATTCTAACAGAGGACGCTCCCTCAGGGCAGACTTCTGCACTAGGAGTGATATCGCCATTGGAATATGGTCCGCTGCTCATATTGCAATTTGAAGGATAAAGCACTAAATCCCTGCTTGGGTGTGCAGGCATCTCCCAACACACCCCGAGTCTCTGTGTCTCTGTCTTACTCTCGGAGCAGTCCCAGAGCCAGGGCCCTGTGTTAAGCCGAGCTCTCCTCCCTCTCTCCCTCTGGGTCCAAATCAAAGCTCGGCGGGTTCCTGCCCAGCTTTCAGCAGAGGAGTCAGACAGAGAGAAGGAGAGAGAGGGCCGGGCAGGAAATGCCTTCTAGAAGCCAGGACTTGGAGTGATTCATGTGTGCAGGAATGTTGAGAGAGGAGGACCTAAGGTTGGAGGAGTCCAAGGGGCCAGGCTTGAGAATTGATTTACTGTCAAGGCGAATTACAAAGTGAGTGGGGATATGGTTAAGGGAGTCCCTTTTAAAGGGAATCGCTTCCTTCATATTCCCTAGTGGCATGCTTACCTCAACACGCAGGTTTGATGTTACTTCAATAAAAAACCCTGGATGGGACCTCGCTTCTTCTTTTTTATTTTCTTGAGCCTGTTTTCCCCTGAAAGTGCCCATTGCGACATGTATAGTCTGTCTTAAAGTGATCAATCAAATGTATTGCATAGCCGTAAACCTTCCTGTTTCATTTGTACCGTCGACTAAATGTAAAAAAAAAAGCTAGTATGAGGTTCTGTGTTTTGGATTCATGTGAAAATCAAAACTGTCTGTCTTATACTGTACATTCAGATTGTCTAATGTTTTTAGTGCAAGTAAACACAATCAGAACAATGTGAGTCTTGTTGTCTTGCTCCTTTGATTTGGTTGTAACGAGAACTCCTTTGCTGCCAGCAGGGGTGGTGGTGGTGGTGGGGGTGGGGGGCAGGGGTCCTGTGGTCTGTTCATAGCAGTTTGCATTTCTTCTCTTTTTTGCCTTGTGTGATAAACCTTTCTTTTTTAAAATAAAGTTCATTTACCTCTGATATTCTTGCATCTTGCAGATTATTTTCGCCTACGTCCACCTCATTAGGTCTGGGTTACACCAACAAGGATTTATTTTTAAACCAAATTAAATCACTGTTTAACTTTGAATTATGTTGCACTGAACTAGCTTAAAAGATTAACTTTAAACCTTGCTCTAAATATCAAAATAATTTTTATTGTAAACCTGATTGTATTTAATTCTGTTACTTTAAAACTTTAAATTTTAATTTAAAATGTGATCTCATATGAACTCACACTTGAGAAGTTTTACAATAGCTGCCTTCTCAAGATTGATTTAAAAAAATTATCAAGTTTCTCAAAGAGTTATGGTACAGACTCAACCAAACTGATTTTTATGTTTCTAGTTTATTTCACTGCAACTGATAATTCAATCAACAAGTTTTTCTCAAAGGAGAAATTAGAGCTTCTCTATCAAGCCATTATGAGTAGGCTAACAAGCTAACTAACTTTTTAGCTAGCTTGCAAAGAATATAACCTTTCGTAAAAAATTTTTACTAGCTAGCAAACAATGCAATGTCTTCTTAACTTTTTACTAAACAATGCAAGGTTAAAAAAATACTATTGAACCTGGATTAATTTCAGGTTTACACCACTTAACTTGGATTTACTAAATGGAAATTAGTTTTTAATTGTGCAACAGAGCCCTGCCTAATTTTTAATCTAGATTTACTCATTTCAAACCAGGTTTTGATAAACTCTGATTAGAACTAATCTTACATTAAATTAATCTGAAGGATGCATCATTAAATTTAATAATAATCTCAATCTAAGAGGTTGAATGCACAGATAAGAAAGCACCAAACTCTATGACATTCATGTTTCAAAAACTTTCTCAATTCACAAATTGCATTCTTTAATAATTCTGACATCATTTTCTCAAATGGACAGCCTAAATCATTTGCTTTTCCCACACTGGGTCCTCAAATCCAGCTCTTTATTTTCAGGGGATCTTTGTAACCTTTTAAAGGGAGCTTAAGAGGCTTTCAAAACTTTTCTTTGATGTGAGCAAGCAAGGCTTCTTGTGGCAGTATTAGAGCAGTGAAGATAAGGTGAGCTGCGAGAGGGTGATATATTACTTGTGCAGGTCCTTTCGAACCAAGCTTAAGCAATTTCACAGCAAGCTTAGTTCACGGGACTGGCCTGATACGCTATACACGCAATGATGATGAGACTGGAAAAGTTCACTCATAGTCTAATGTTGCTCTCTGAAACACACCTCTCTGAGAACATCTCTAGAAATACAATGGAAGTTATTATTATAAAAAGATAGATGATAGGACACAGTGATTTAAGTAAGACCTTTATTAAATTGTATATTATATAAAACAATACATTTCTTTCATGAAACTTTCATGAAAGATCCTAAAGTATTTTCAGGAAGGTATAGAGTTACTTCACATTAGGAAGTATTTGAGTTAAATTAGACACTGACTCTTTCTTAAGTAGATTCCATCTGTCTTGGGCTTCAGGCCCTTGTGATTTTAAATGAGCTGTTACAAAGGCAGAAGAAATAACGAAGCCCCAATCCATCTGTGCTGCCCCTCCCCAGCTGCCCACAGAGCCAGTTGTAAAAGCAAACAAGCATTTTTAAAGGTGCAAGGAAGTAAGGACGACATTAAGCCTACCTATTTCCTCTAAATGGATTAGACTCTAAGTGAGGCCTGAATTTTTATCACCTACAGTGCTGTAAAAACGAAGCATTTGGATAATGTGTGCACATACACTCAAAAGTGTGTGATTGGTGATGATAATGATGATTTTGCAGAGTCTAAAAGACATCAGCTCCAGTGGCTTTATCTCTAATGCGTGAGAATCAACAAGAAAACATGTTCTTAACTCAAACATGCTGCCAAACCTGCCTCAAAGTTTTGAAGCACAGTCAGATGTGTGTCAAGTCACATTCACTCGAAGCACTGCCTTGCTTAAAACCCAGGGCTTATAAATATATTCATACCACATGAACTCGACCTACTAGCACAAACCTCATGAATTAAACTAAGTTTCTTGTGTCAGCTTTCTATTAATGATTCATCTTGGCCTTTTCATCATTGTTTTTCATCCCTGAGAATGTAAGAAAAGTAAGTCCATGCAAATAAGATAAATCAAATTTTAAGAGGTTTAACAACTAGGGAAGTTTTCAAAAATCAGTCAAGATTTTAGTTTTCCTGCAAACTGTTGTACAATTGCCAGACATGGTGCCCCTCGGCGTTCATCCTACTGTAGCCATCTAATCTAGAGAGCCAAAACTACCACTGACAACTGCTAATCAGTGGTTGAAAAGAGAAGCAGGTAGCAAGACTGCAGATTGCTTGACTGGTTTAATACTGAAGATTTAATGTTTCAGCATCATGTTACATACATACTGTATATACATGCCAATTTAGCTCCGTATTGCTCTGCACATTGCACCCTATAAAAAGAAATGAAAATACTAAGATGACAGGCCTGTAATTTGAAAATAACAAATCTTTTAGCATAATTTTCCCACTTTATCTCTTATCCATGAGTTTATCTATTTGTACTATTCATCCTCTCCGAGTGTCTCTCTTCTGTCATTAAATAGTTAATAGCAAACATAATACATATGACAAATCTTGCTTTATCCAGCAAAATAACCATGCCAATTTATCTTATGCAGCTCATATGAACTATTTTCTGTCCTTTCTGATAGAAGAACCTGGAGTGGCACTAACAATTGTACTGTAGGGATATGTGTTGTGGGTTGTTACATAATTTCATACTAATTCCTGTGGTCTTTTGAGGTGAAAGTGTTGTATTAGATATTGTAGGCCTACATTCAGACCTGATAAGGTAGTTTAGGTCTGATCCACACACTCATCATATAGTATGTAATTAAAATATTAAAAGCCTTTAAAAAATATACAAAAAGGGAGCAGCATCATGAAATATGTCGCAACCCCCATCACCATCAGACAGTGACAGTGAGAGAGGATCAAGTACAGTCAGCTGTTCAGTGTTATTAGATTTAAGTGATCAGTGATAGGCTTATAGAGATAAAAGATCTTAGCTCATTATTAATTATCAACGTGATCCCCCCAGAGCAGGTAAGCTCCACACCTGATAATCACCTTGTAGCTGAGTCGCCAAAACACAGTTGCTACTCACCTGACCACCAACGACAGTAATGTAAACATGGTCAAGAGCTGATCAATCAACAGGCTTCAGAGGCCAAGTTAGAAAACAGTACACTTCTACAGATATGCTAACGCCTGGTGGCCTTCATCAGGCCACTATGCCAAAATGTTAGCATGTTTGTTAACATGGTCAGAGTAAATGAATGAAATTTAGATTACTCAACTTTGTCCTGAAGATCTGTGTGTGTGTGTGTGCTGCCTTTGGGTATTCTTTTTAGTCTTAAGTATTTTTAAGTATTAGTCTTAAGCATTTTTTTAGGCTTTCGTGTCTTTATTAGGATAGAATAAAGGAATATGACACGCAGCAAGGGGCCACAGGCAGGAATAGACCCCACGGCTGCTGCCAAGGACCAACAGCTTCAGTACATGAGATACATGCTCTGCCCACTGAGCTACAAGGGTGCCCCTACCTTTGAGTTTACAGTGTTGGAAATGTATGACTTTTGTTTCAGTACCACAAACAAAATACTGCAAAAGCACATCCTTTCAAAGATCTAACTCTTACAAAAATCTCTGTCTAATTCTTTTGGATTTTTTACAGCTCTGTGCAAGGTGTACATTACATTAGGACAGGATGTGTAGGACATAAATAAGTTGTGTAGGTTTTGGTGATTGGTTGTTGTGGTGCACAGAGAGACACTGATGGACCTGCTACACAGGTACAAATGATTTTCAGCTGTGAGCCTCAGTGCCTCTTGTTGTAAAACACAGACCTAAAGGCCTTGAAAAAAACAGAATTATGTAATCTGCTGCCTACACCACTCTGCATTATGTTTGTCATCATTTCAACTGACACAAAAACTGAGAAAAATATAACTAACAGAGGGATCCCTGCTCTGATGCTCTTCTTGAGGTTTTTCCTATTTTTGTCCCTGTTGAAAGGGTTTTTGGGGGGAGTTTATCCTTATCAGTCGAGAGTCTGAGAAAAGATGGTGCTGTGCAGACTGTAATTGTGAGTTTTGGGCTATACAAATAAAATTTGACTTGCACTGACCAAAGACTGTGGAGAAGGCTGGGCAACCCCATGAATGTTCTGAAGTAAGTGATATCTTCTCTTGGAAACACACTCAAACTTTCCCTTATTGGCGACTTCAGCTAAAGCCTACCACAAATGCAGAGTAATGGTGTTATGATGTGAGGTTAACTTAGTTAGGCATCCTAATAATAGGTTAATCTTCACACAGTTTAAGGTTTAGATTATTTTACGGTAATAGCGAAAGCATTTCAAGGAGAATTCCAAGAGTAAACCTGCAGATGAAACCTCACATGATAATGGAGTTTAACTGCAAGCCCTTATATTCTCCTGACCAAGCGAAGCCAAAGTTTCCCAGTTAATACAGAACAGCTGTGGAAATGCTGCTTTCTGTGGTCTCTAATCAATAGATGTCAGCTCCCAGGTTAATATGTGCCACTAAAAACATGTTGGTACCCTCTGGATTAGGCCACCTTTCAGTTGGTGAGTCTAACACACACACACCTTTGTTGATGACATTGCTCAGCTGGAGTAAAGAAAACAACTAGGAGGACCTGCACCTGCATTTTCTTCAGCCCATTGCTCTTGACAAAACAGCTCACAAACCTGAAAAATCCATTTAACTTGCATGCACACCAACGCTGCAGAGGTGCAAATATTGCAGCACTAAGAAGAATATTCATGTGCCCAGGATATCATTGAACATGTGATGCATCCACTTTTTGGTATCGATCCTAGTGATGCCAGTACCAATACTCAAATCAAGACTTTAAATCAGTACCATACAATGCAGTTTCAGCTGTGCTTGCTGTTGGGTTCAGCACAAGCTTGTGCCTAAGTGGTGCCGTTGCCGTGTTGTGTCTGAAAGCCCCGTAAGAATCAAAGGATTAACAGATTCACTGCAGCGTTAAAGATCTGTACTTATTTGTTGGTGTTTAGGGACTAAAAAAAGGGTTAAAATCTTTGGTGAAAACGAATCAGAGATGGATGTATTGTCACAACAGAGCATAATTTTATATGATGAATATGATTAAACACCCTCTCTCTCTTTTAATCTCTGAGAAGGGCTAGCAGAGGTGCACGGAAATAAAGTTTTTGTCAAAGAAACTAGTTACACTGTAACAGAACATTCATTGCATCAGTGTTTCCATTCAGAAAACATGGGCCTGAGAATAAGCAGAGACAACTGGAGGTTGCAGTTTGTGTAATTCTTCTTCTTCTTCTTCTTCTTCTTCTTCTTCTTCTTCTTCTTCTTCTTCTTCTTCTTCTCTCCTCTTCCTTCTACCAGTTGATATGCAGATGGTCATCAGATAAAAGTGACTTACAGCAAAGAAGTGGCATATTGCCAATATTCTGAATATAACCTTGCTTACAAATGTTCAAGTTCAAATGAAATTTCACAAACAAAAGCTATCAATAAATGGTTTATGTTGCTTAACATTACAAGCTAAGAATCACCTCAGCCATATATCATCTCAATCACAATGTGTGGTGATGCTGAGAGCACTAAGTGCCATAAAACTACACTGACAAATATGTTTGATGTTAAATGTTAAATTAGTTTGGGTTCCCTCAGTTTTCTTATGTTAGACAAAGTGTATGAATATATTTGCCTCCTAAGTCAAGATAAACGAGGAAGTCATTTGTTAGATGAACCTCTGCTGTTTCAAACCCTGCCCACCAAAGTCGAAGATGACAGAGGGCTAAAACAGCACGTAAAGGACGTTTTCCAGCTTTCTCGTGTGCAATCCAGATTTGTATGAATCTGGCATCTGGTGGTACAACGTGGTGTTTTTCTTTCCATGCGCTCTTAACCATGCTCGAGGTGTAGGACAGTGCAGTGCTGCTGGCAGCAAACGGAGGAGACTGTTTTGTGTGCTGGTGTGAAAAAGTGCACGTCAAAAAAGAAAGGAGGGGGGAAAAGGGACTGATGTCAGACGGGTGTGCAGTTGACTCATTTCTCTTGGATTCTTTGTGGCCTGTGATGTCTGTGAGGCCAAGATTTCTTTTCTTTGATGGCCTGTGTGCCTGTCATTCAACATTAAATCATGGAGTTTATGAGACTAGTGCATCTAAAACTGTATTTCAAAAACGAAGCTTGGTTTAGTCAGTAAGCATTTTAAATATTGTATATTCATGAATGAAATATGTGTTGTTTCGTCTAAAACTTCATAATGTGAAACATGACTCATTCACCGGATTCACACGGCAGCCATTATCCTCTGACATCACACTCAGGGTGGGAAGCTCAAATGTTGTACTGCTGTGATCCAGACAATGGATAGTGAAAATCTGGAGGGATACAGGGCCATATTTCATGCTAAAATAATATATTTGATAACCCATTAGCTACTGTACAGCAACAGCTAACATTAGCATCCAACCACTAACATTACCGTTGGCTAACATTACCATTGATAGTGTAACATAAAGAATAGAAAAGGTGCAAATTAATTCTAAAATATCAGCGCTCTCAAAGCAGAACACACTGGATGTAATCAAGTTTGCGATTAGGCTGACGTTAACTGTCTTGGTGTCTCATCACTGACCTGGGACATGGTTTGGTTAGGTCAGTAACGTTATGTGACATTGTGCTCACTGAAACACAAATTTCTGTGTATTGTTCATGTACATTACATCTAACACAAAAGTGTGATAAGAAAAAAATATCAGGTCAGACCAGATCAGTTATTTTATTCTAAGCTAACATACCAGTAACCCTGTTTTAGCGGTTTAGCTTACATACATGAAAAGAAACAGCAAGACACTTAATGTGACATTACAAGCTTGATTACATCCAGTGCATTTTACTTTCAGGCTTAAGTAAATGTGCCCAAAATGAGCTTTGATATTTTAGAATTAATTTACACTTTTCCATCGTATCATGTAACACTATCAAACAGTACTGTTAGCTAGAGGGAAGGTGAATGCTAATGTTGGCTGTTGCTTCACAGTAGCTAATGGGCTATCAAATATATTATTTTTCCTTGAAATGTGGCCCAACATCCCTCCAGACTTTCATTTTCCATTGTCTTTTCATTTGCAGTTCAATTGGTGAAATGATAATGATTTACCAGATTTCCTATGTTAATTCGACTTGCAACCTGGAACACAGCCATACAACATTTGAGACGTCAAAGGACGCAGCGTGTATATGGTGTGAACAATTTCAAAAACATCCTTTCAAGAGGAGAGGAAGAATTCCACATCTTCACTTGCCTCCTGAGATGAAACATTGATGACCCAACATAGATAGCATTTATATTACTGTCAGTCTCTCTGACTGGTGTCATCCATACCGTTATCTTAGCCTTTCAAGGATTAATATACCTTTTCAAGTTTAATGAGATAAGAGACGTGGGGGAGTTCTCCCCCTGATGTGTTCAAAGACCATCCGGCCTAAGGAACTGCTTTATCTCAGTCACTGATTGACCTGGCTGATAGGTGATACTGAGGAACCACAGTGGCCCGGGGAAGTGGCCTCTCCACAGAGGAGATGGGGACCGGCAAACTTGGCCTCTGCTGTCTGTGAGAATCCCATCAGTGGGGCTCCGGCGTCCCTGGGATGCCGTCTCCTCTCTTTGATTCCTGCGACCAGGCACTTTTACGTGCCTACCTCCCTCACACCGTCCAATCCAGACCCCATAAAGCAAGTCTGCTGCTCTCCAGCTAGTTGGACAGGACGTGTTTGTAAGTGTTTGCCTGAATGCACCGCCAGGCGAAATGACACCCCGAGGGCTCGTAAGACTTGTGATTTCTTCTCCAAGCCCATGCCAAGGATCATTTTGAGTTCCAGCTCAGTTCTTCTAAAATTTTGCCATTTGTGGCTTGTGACCACTGGGACCACTGGGGTTTGTCTCATGATCTATATGGCATGGCAAATACTATGTATTAACTAGGGACATAATCATGAGGGAAACACAGAAAGCCAATAATAATGGCCTGACTGAAACACCACATAATAACCTCACTCTTCAAAGAAAAATTATTCTTGCAAAAATATTCAGATACATCAAAGTCTAGCCTCTAAATAACAAGTAAAAAAATAATTAAAATCATTCAAATAAATCTTCATTCAACAAATATATGTTCAACACGTTGTCCATATTGTGGAAAGCATGAGAAATCTTTTATATTGTGGTTCATTGCTTTATTTTAAGATATTCCAGTAGATTTAAGACACAAGATAGTGTGGGATGAGGAATGCAGCTGAGGGGAGCGTTGCTCCGAGGGAAATATTTTTCAAGCAGAGTTTAAGGGCTCTCTCATTATCGCTATATATTGAGAGAATAAAATGAGGGCCCCTGAAAAGGTCCCTGAGGCATCTGCGTGCAAGGGAGTTCACGCTACACACTATATCACAGGCTAATCTCTGAGGGAATCATCTGTGTGTGGATACATGAGGCACGTGTTGGTGCAACGGAGCAGCAGGTCAGAGACAGTGGGAAAAGTAGGGCTCCAAGCTCCATTAATGTTTCTGCTGCCATGTTTGCTCATCTGTGCAATTTCCAAATAACGTCATCATTCAAATACACTGCAGAGAGGAGATGCCTGAAGCCTGTGGGCTGTCTCATGTTAGATTTACTGCTACTGTGTTAACTTGCTTAGACTCAAGTATTCACAGACACTGTATAGAGTAATATTTCTAGTAGTATAATCTAGTAAATAAATAGGAATGAATCAGTATGTCAACTAAAATTAGTACTGGTACTGATCTCCCATTGTCATCCATTTTTCAATCAATTCTGTGAAACTTCACAAATTGCAGATATCTCAATTAAATATCAAAATCAAATATTAAAAACAAATTTAAGAAAGACACTTTAAGAATGACAACACACTGACCCTGACAGAAGCGCATGGGATAAATGACCCTTTAGGACTTTCTGACAGAAATCTTTCTGCCAGAAAGTCGTTTCCAACACATGATTAACAGTCTATTTTAACCTAAACCATCATCGTTTCCTAAACCTAACCAAGCAGTTTCACATGAGACTAAAACCACAGTCTCCTGGTGTAATTTCTGCCCTTAATCTATTCACCCACCACAACCTGCTCCTGGGGAAGACTTTGTTGCTCTTTATACTATGTCACCTGACTTCTTATAGCCCCGTCTGGGCTTTCTGCCAGAAAGATTTCTGATTTCTCCCATGTGCAAAGGGCAAGCACACTGAATATTCAGGGAGTTAACAATGCTGCTTGAATGTTCATACTTGTCCTTGGAAACAGCAGGTTGGAAGAAAAAAACCTCAACACAAGGTCCAACTTGTTATTTTCTACAGCTTTCCACCACATTTTATGACCTTCTTCCATGATAATAGTTGAACCACAAGGACCACAAAATGTGGTTAAATGATCAAGATACACACAGCTGCGTCTCCACCCAAAGTACCTGGAACCTTTAGTCCCAGGAACTACTTTTCAAGGAACTAAAAGGTTCTTTCAACCTGTTGTCTGTGTTTTCTCCATGTTCTAAAGACCTGCGAAGATTACACAAATTTGTCTGCTGATGTGTGAAAAAGCGGCAGCTGTTTTTCAATATCATTTTTGCATGTGACAACAACAACAAGGACACCATATACAGAGACAGACAGGCATCATCATATCTTTCTTCAGTAACTCTACGTTGATGTGTGGAAGCTCAGTGAATAAAAACGAAACTGATTTGCAGCTGCAGATTTTTAAAAATGTTGGCTGATCTAAAATGCTGTTAATACTCAACCAATCACCACCTAAGTTCCTGAACCTTTGGAAAGGACTACCACCCTGGCAGAGAATTTTTTGAGGCGTAAAATAATTCCCCTGGAACTTTATTTATTTCTGGCCCCTCTAAAGGTTCCTCATCCCTGCAGTGGAAACGCGGCTTTAGTTGGAACTTGTGCTAAGATTTTTTTTTTTTTTTTTTGTCAAATGAAATGATTAGCTCAGTCTTAACTGTTTATAAGCTAATTTAATGTCAAATGAAATTGTGGCGTTAATTATGGATCTGTTCTTCCCAGAGACAAATCAAATTAAAGCAGCTGTGTGTTTAAATTATGCTTCAGTTTGACAAAAGTTGGTTATTTTTGCTGTGTGAAACCACTGTGGAGTCCTGAGAGAGAGCTAAGAGTTTGAAGTTGAAGTTTCTGGACAATATATGAGCTCTAAAAAGTTAAAGAAGTCAGTACGGTCTTGGTGTGCCCTGGAGAGTCACTATAATTCCCATAATTCGATAATGAGGAATGAACTACACAATTTCATGTTGTGTGACTGGTTTGGGTGGGGGCCAGACTGTGAAACAGCACTGTGACAGATTCCCGGTGCTACATCACAGTTTGAACTGAACACCACAGTGTAGGCATGTTGTTGACTGAACATAACGCACTACTAATGTAATGTAAGAATGTGTTACCCGACCAGATGGAAATGTGTGCCCACGCCGGCACTAAGAGTCGTGACAGAGCATTTCTTTTGACAAAGTGGGAAATCACCATCTATATGAGGGGATCATGTGATTTAAATTCATTGGATGCCGCAAATTGTGGTGCACTGCAGTTCATGGCAGTTCCCCTCATGTTTTGAAGTTCAGCTGGCACTGCCACCTCATATGGCCTGGTGTTAATCTGCCATGAACAAGCCTGCATTATGCCAAGAGAGTAGTAGAAGTGAGTGGGAAACAGGTGGCCTCGACTTTCTCTCATTCCTGGTCTGAGCGCCGGCTTCTGGACACAAAGTTGGACAGCCTGCATTCTTCAGGGGAATTTCCTCCCAAGCCACTTTATTAGTGAGTGAAAATAAACCTCAAATATTACTCAAGTGTTTACACATGTGGATTTCAGCAATTCTGAGCTTTCAATTCTAGTGACTGGGCTTAAAGGGCACGTTTGTCATTTTGGTAAATACTCCTATTTGCTTTCTTGCTGAGAGTTATATGTTAACCACATGTTTGTATGATGGATATGATTCTACTGCCAACTACTGTCAGTCTTGGACTCTTCTCTAAATCGGTCTTAAGGCCACTTTTTGAAGGTCTCAGAATCAACCACATTTTAATTCAGTAACTCTGGATTTTATTTCAAGACTGGTTAAGACCACATCTGTGCAGGGATATCACTTTGCATGTGTATTGTCTGATTGATTTGTTGACATCATTACTGTGATTGAATATAAACTGTGTTATTGTTACTGGCTGTCACCCCTCCCCACTCTAAGGCCATGTATTGGCAAGAAACTGGTGATACGTATCCTGATACAAGGGTTATGATTCAATAAACTGCAATATAATGTGATAAGCTACTCTAAACAATTTGAAATATTCCTATTTTTTCTAATCCAATTTCAGGAAAACTGTCAAAGCATAAAGAATACAATATCATCTGCATATAATCTGAATAAAAAGAAGTTTACTTTTTTATGCAATCAGAACAGAGAAGATACATAACGACACTACCATCTAGCAGTTGGGGTTTAAACACACCACAAATTTTGCATGTATCACAACATCACAATAGTGTTTTTGAGAATTAATATATATGACAAAATGACATATCATCAAACATAATATTGCAGTGCTCAAGTGTATAAATATTTTGTTACACCACAACCCCAGCCCCTTTACATGCACTTAAAGAAAGTGAATGTGGGAGACAAGAGACAAAGCTGTGGCTTGCTAGGAGGAGATGACAGCCAGATCTCCTCAAATAAAATTTGTTTACCTAAACAACAAAGAGTTCATCTACAAAACAGCATCCAAAAGAAACACGCAGCAGTGTAAATTATGCATGCAACACTTATAGAGATGGCTAGGACCACCTCAAACTTTTATCGGCACTTAGAAAGTAAGCATATTGAAAGGTAAGATAAGTGTAATTGATGCTGGCAAAGCTAGGTAACCAAATTATGTTTTTGCTTGTCATAAACAATGCTGAGATAGGCCACATAAAGCTATGTAGCAAATGGTAATATAGGTGAAGCAGAGTGTATAGGTAAATATAGGGGGTAAAGCCAGAGATGTGATGTGACAGCGTAACAAAGTCAAATACAGCAGTAATATGTGTAATAGTGTTAAATACATTCAATACAATATTATAATAATATAATATAATATAATATAATTACACAAAATCTGTATTAACACTTATAACCTGACATGTGTGGGCCTCCACAAATAATATGAGGAATGTTTGAGATTTAGTTTCTGTAGCCTTAGGTTCCCACCCTTACCTCACCCCTTTTGCTGTTGAACTCCATGGGAAAGGTGTGTGATATGTGGTCATAGGAATTTCTGTCTTAGCCTCTCTGTTACTACATTTACAAGTATATTTCCTAGCTTAAACCTATTGTGCAGTATGCTAGCATATTCCTGTGTCATTTAGTTTGTGTAGGAACTCAACTTATATGATCACGATTGAACAGAGTATTTTGATTGTGATTTTGATTTGACCAGAGGACCAGAGGGTTTTGTTATTTACCTCTGTTGAAAGAAACACAGACTGCCACCGAAGATATCCATGGTCTGGGCTTCTTCATCAAAACACAACACAGATAATACTAGACACCAGTGGTTACAACAGCACTTGGTCTTGACTCGATCTCGCCCTGTCCCTTTGGCCTTGGTTATGACTTGGTCTTGACTACAACATTGCTCCCAACAGCTGGTTAGCTTAGCATAGCACAAAGACTGGAAACCAGGGGGAAACAGCTAGCCTGGTTTTGTCCAAAGATAACAAAATCCTCTACAAACAACTCTAAAGCTGACTAATTGATACGTCATAGCTCATTTGTTTAATCTATTTAGAGGTGCTGGTAGGCGGATTCAGGCACTCTGTTTGTCCCTGCTTTCCAGATTTCCAACAGATTTTTTTTATGCTGTCATCTTTTACTCCTTTACATCTATGTTTCCCTTCTGTCACGTCTCCAAAAGCATTCATACAGACATACAATACTCTATAAATAAAAACAACATCCTCATGAGAGATTGTCATGATGAGATTTATGTTTTGAAGCACAAATAATCACATATGAAGAAGGCACAATGTACTGTCTGTTTATGATACTGCATAACACAACTCTTCTTTATGAGACAAAGACGTTGGATTGCACAGCTCATCGTCATCTGAACACATCTCTGACAGCCCCATAAATAAAACTTCTATTGTTATACCTGAGATAAAAAGAAAACATAGATATTACTGTATATAAATTACTCCATCTATACATGAAAGACAACAGACAGTCTCTTTTGAGAGAATCTCCTCACCATATCTTCAAAAGACCTTGCCCACTGTTATCACTTATATCTTGGCCGCAGCACAGAGCGTGATTCCTTGGATTTGAAGAAATTGATAGCAGATTGTCTGCGAGACTCCTTCTGGCACAAGTGAATGGGTAGTTACACGTCACAATTGTCTGTTTTTTCTACACAGCAGTAAAAAATCAAAAAGCTCATTTACTTTCTGACAAGATGAAGATGAAGAACTGTCTGTGTTGAGTTTTGGAAAAGTTTCAGGTGGAAACTTGATGAAAAGAGGAATTGGTTCTATATTGTGTGGAAGTTATGCCTTATTTCACTGGCTGCTATGAAGAAAATCACTTTTACCCCTCAGAACTGCAAAAAGTCATTGTTGATACTGAAACCAAGCCGTTCTTGAACGATTCTTGCTGTACACTCTTTCCCTTCAGTATCATTTTTTGTGCAGGTAGTATGTTGTAACCCCAGTTTTTCACACTAATAGACAAAGTCAGGTGTCAGTCAACAATACCCAGACAGCCTGGGGAGTCATGGCAGCTCCAGTCCTCTGGTGCTGCGCTTGGACAGAGATGAGAGAGTGTGGGGAGAAAGAAGGAGGTCTGCTTTCCATAAAGTTCTGGTATCCTGTGAGGCAGCTCCACCTCATAATCATAAATCGTCGAGATGGAAATTGGGGTTCGTCATATCCACACATAACAGGGAAGTTTCAAAATCAAAAGATGGACTGGCGTTTCTCATGACAGTTTAATATCAAAGGAAAAGTTTTGAAAATTCCCAAGGTTTCTGGTCGGTTTTATTTGAAGTTTTGCAACGACTAAAGGCAGCTACAGAATGTCTGGAAGTTCGGCGTGAGTTCAGTTTTCAAAATGCATTTTTCCTCCTATGATGGACGTATCTTACAGCTTGTTTTCTCTTCTCCTCACTACTAATAGATATAGAAAGTTAAGTGAGCAATATGTAACATCCTAGCATTCAAAAATGAACACTGCAGCCCAAATAGTGAGTTAAAGCCACAGATGGTATATTAAGTAGGTTGAATCCCTCATTAATATATGATTTTTGGTTGAAGTGAGTTGTTTCCCCTGGGCCTGCAGGCTGCAGGAACACTGAACCTACAGGGCCAGCCAGTTCTCTTCCCAACTTGTCAAATACCAATGTTTTGTCAGCGCCCCTCAGTGACTTATACAAATGCGTACCATTTAGTGGCTGAAAGAGATGCAACAGGCTTTCAAATGACTTGAATGTAAACCCACATGTTGCTGTATGAGATGCACTGGGGGAGTGGATGGTTGGCTCAAAGAAACACAGGACTTTCACCCAGGAGACTGGGGTTCGTGCCCCAAATAAAAAACAAAATGTTAGTGAAGGTGGTAAGGTAGTAACATTATGTACGTCATGTGACTTGTGTCATGTGACTTTTGTCTTGCAAGTCACCTCAGTGACATCACGTGATGTGTGTAATGTAATACGCCTATCTAATGCCAAACATGGTCTTATCCTAAAACTACCCAGGTAGTTTTTGCAAAGGTGGGAAGTAACGAGAGTACAAATATTTAGTAACTGTACTTTTTAGAGGGCTTTGTTTTACTTGGATACTTTGAATACATTACAGATCATGTACTTTTGCACCTTTATTTGACTAAAGAAGTTTAATCAGTACCTATACTTCAACCAGTCTTTTTTACACAAGTATCAGTATTCAGCTCTAAGTTTCTGCACCTAAACCTACCCAAACTATGACCATTTCACAACGTTAACCACATGTTTAAAAGGCAGTGTCTGATACGGCTGGAAAAGGGTACCTTGTGCACCTGTATGAGACGCGGAGGGGCTGTAACCAAGCATCAGTATGTGATAAGTTGAGATGAAAACATGTTGGACAAGCACAAGATTATACTTTGACAATGATGAGAAATGACAAGTCTGACACTGTAAGTTGATCAGCTGTTTATAACTCAAGTATCAGTCAGTGTAAGACTAAACCTGGTATGCTGAAAACAAAAGCCCACTGCTCCAAAAATACACACTGTGAAGTTGGAGTTCAGCGACTGACTGTCTTACTGTCTGCCAGACTCCATTAACATATTTCACCATGATAAACATCTACTCCTTCTTAAAGATTATTAATGATCTCTTATGACTCATGAACAGACACTTACTATTTGGCAAACATTCAGTATTATTTTTTAACTCCGTGTTAAGTGAATAAAACAGGCAAACAAAAACAAAAGTTCTGCCCCAGAACAGAAGTTTCAAAGGAGAACATGCTGGCTGTAGCGTTGTTGTCATAGAAGCCAGTATTTCATCTTAGCATGTTTCCTTAATGTCTGATGACATATTGTGGACATTTTATGATTTAGTACAGTAAATATATTACATGTTCATCTTTTAATATGGTTTTTATTCTTGTTTTGTGTCTCCATGTGATAGACCCTGCAGCTCCTTCATCTTCATCTCTCTCCTGGAGGCTGTGGAGGACTGAGGTCCCCGGCCTCTGCCTGGCTTGTGCTCCGGCCAGCTCCAGCCCATGCGTGTAATGCTGTTTGTAATGAGAAATCTAAACAGGGAACAGCAGTGAGGCATGACAGGAATGTGTTTCCATTGGAGGGAGCTCCACGCAAGAAAAAGAGACGAGAAAAAAAAAAAGAATTAGAAGAAACGTTGAAGCAGAGTTGTGTCCAGAAGGAGCGCTCACTTGGGCCAAAGCGGAAGACTAATGTTATTGTACATTGGCTGTCACTCTGCCAGCCCTCCCTCACCAATTGGTTCTCCCTACCAGTTTCTCTCCCGCCTCTTTTTCTCCCTGCCTCTCCGAGACTCTGTTTGCTCAGGTGGACAGTGACACAGTTCTGAATGAGCCCCAGCCGTCCCCCCTTTCTGCATGCATGGCTGTAGACTGTGTCATCGAGTCAGAGTCCGGAGGGGCCTGCAGAGAGCTGGAAGTCAAAGCTGCAACCTGGGTTCAAGCTGGATGGGAGGGGAGCAGGAAGTCGAGGAACAAACACTGGGAGGAACATAACAAAAAGTAGGGAGAAAATGCAAAAATGCAAAGAAGTGAGGAGGATGAGTGGCATAAACAGAGAGAGAACAAACAAAAAGGAAGGATGGAGGAGGAAAAGGAAGACAAAGAATGAGCAAGAGTGAGATGGAGAAAAAAATCCGACCACCCATTTTGAAAATTAGAGAGGGGTGGTTGTAGTCTGTGGAGGCCGTCTTGGTTTATGGTCCATGGAGGATGTCTTGAAACAGCGCTGTTTAGAGTTTATTTTATCATGCCACGCCGTCTCAGACCCTCTGTCAGGAATCTCATTCTGCAAAGACTAATTACAGTGTAAACACTACATTAAAGTCTGCAGCCCACTCCGCTTCACTATTTACCTTTTCTTCCTAACAATCCTGACATCCCTCCACACAGATTGATTTTCTCCATAGAAACCGCCTCGGCTGGTGTTTATTTGTTTTGAAACTTGCGTGCAATTCATGCTGAAATGGATGGATACAGATTTCAATGAGAACATGAATAACATGGCTGAGTTTTGAGAGACAGCAGAGTTGGTCCCACCTGCAAAATGCAACTACATTTCACCCTACAGCTGAGAATAACCAGGTTTTCCAGCGAAAAAGAGGAGAAAATACCAGTGTGCAAGTTGCTAAAACATTCAACAGATACACACTGTAAAAAATCATACAGGAATTTAGTGGACTCAAGTAATCTTTACTCATTAACTTTAGGGCTGCAACTAGCAATTATTTTCATCATTAATTAATCTGTTGATTATTTTCTCAATCAATCAATTAGTTGTTTAGTCTATAAAATGTTGATCAGTGTTTTCTAAACCCTAAGGTGACAATGTCTTGTTTTGCCCATAACCCAAAGATGTTCCATTTATTGTCATAAAGGAGTAAAGAAAACAGAATATTTTCACATTTAAGAAGTTGGAATGAGAGAATTTAGCCAATTAATCGATTATCAAAATAGTTAACGATTAATTTAATAATTGATTCATAATCAATTAATTGATGAATCGTTGCAGTTCTAAACTAACATGCATATACAAAAATTAAATTAAACTTTCTAGTATTTACTATAAGAACTAATAAACATGAGTTGAAATGGTGAGTTGAATGAATGTACTGTACAAAGTTCAATCAAATCATTATATTAACCTTCTAAAGAAATGACTGGCATATTAGCAGACTTCCCAGCATGTACTGTTTGTGAGTTAAAACTCTCTTGACACTCTCCTTTATAGTTAAGTCATAGCTGCTTGTTTTCAAAACACTGGCAACATGTTTTCCCAAGTGCAACTGTATTAATATCAGGTTTATTTGACGAGAAAGGTTTATTGGTTTTGAATCATTAGAAAATTACCTCAACTTGTCTTTTCCAGTTTTCCAGTCAACTTAAAATTTTACGTCAGCCCAGACACTAGCTTTCTTAAGTTAAAACAAAGTTTGTTTTTACAGTGTACAATATATAACTGGTGACTGTCAAAGCAGTCCACCACTCAAGGGAGGCCATGGAACACAAAACTGAATATCTCACTTTTTATAAAAAAAGACAACCAGGAAACTCAGCTTCATTAGCACATGCCTGGGTGCCGAGGAGTGGTCACCCAGTGTCAGTCACCTGCATGGCCGAGCCGGAGGAAGTTAATTGCTACCACATGGAGCCAAAGGGCCGGAAGAGAATGCTTTTAAGGCAGCCAGAGAGTTATGGCCTCCCAGATCTTTAAGCGTATAAAATAAACAAGGGAACTGCTACTGCGTGCAAGTGCGTGTCTGTTTGTATCCTTTGTCTTTTATTTTTCGTTTTGTAATAACTGGAAAATACCAGACTCTACCCTCTCGTCTGAAAAAAACCAAAACACACTGCACTTTTTGGTAGAATGCAATTTAAAGGGATAGTTCACCCAAAAATGTTCAGTCATTATCTACTCACCCTTATGCCGATTTAAGGTTTGGTTTAGTTTTTTAGTCCGAAAAACACTGCTGGAGTTTCACGGGAAAATAGTGCTGGAAAATCTCCTGAACAACTTCAGTGAATGGTCACCACTTTTCAAACAAAAAAGAACAAACAAACAAATAATAATAAAATAAAATGCATCCATACTGGCATAATCCAAGTCTCCTAAAGCCTCAACATGCTAAATTGAGTTGAAAGATGTCATTTACACCATGTTTTTAGCCTGAATCTTCACTGTAGGTCCTTAGCTTGGAGCCACATTCACACGTGCGTACACACATATGAACTGGGCATGTGCAGTGTGACCATGTGTGCACGCAAGTGAACGGCATGTCTGGCCTTTAGGAAACTTGGATTACGCCTGATGAACAGTATGGAGGCATTTTATGGTTATTTTGCATAATGTGATGTTTGAGTGTCTTTTCTTTTGATGTAGACCCCAGAAAGAATAGTTGTTAGTGCAGTAATAACTAATTGAGATCCTAAATAAATAAATAAATACTTGAACACATTTACATTTTTACATTCCACCATTGCTTAACCAGGGTTAATATGAAATTAAAGCATGAATAAAACAAGACATATGGTTACTATATATATCAGCGTTGGGGTAGATGTCATAAAAGTAGGAGAGTATAGCATTCATGTATGTTGTGTGATTCTTGCACTGACACCTGAGGAGTGTTGATATTCAGACTGGGCCAGTATACCCGGCAGCTGCCTGGGAGGTGTAATAGGTTGTCTTACAGAGCACAGACAGGAAATGAACCCTGGTATCAAGCTTGAATCAGCTACATCTGGACTCAATTATTCATCCTGGTTGTTTTTGGCTGGTGATAAATGATTTAGTCACACCGCTGACACCATTTCTCAAGTATAAAAATATCTATGATATAGCTCAATGTAGAAAAAAGGAGAGGAGGAGAGGAAAAGGAGGACGATGAGAATGTTGCAGTTATTCACCTGCAGTTGAGAGAATTAAATTATAGGAAGAAGTCTTATCATTATTATTATCCCATTATTTTTAAGGACTGCATGGCTGGTTATTGGTTATTAAATATTTGCAGGGTTGTATCATCACTAAGCATTCTTGTTTGCTTGATTTGTCTCCTCACTGTGTTTTCTTTGTGGTGTTCTTATACAATAAATCCACACTATGCCCTCTGTAATTTCAAAACAAAGCAAACACATTATTATCCTTATCTTGACACAATGATTTGATGTTTAAGCTGATTTGCGTATTTTGTTGCACTTGCACGGAGGGCGGAGAAGAGCAAAAACATTCAAATATCTTCCCAGTCCAATTCAAACACGGGCATTTCTGCTGTGACCACAGGAGAAAGTTTAATAGCTCCTTGGAGGTTATGAACTGTTGACAGTTAATAAGTCATAAAATTTCCCCTTAAAGAGGATGCTAGATTCCATCTGCAGGGCACCCAGTACAAAGAACCGGAAAGTAAATATCTTGCGATGGAAGTGGACTGGAATCTCTCAGTGGCTGCTCATGGAGAGTCTCTAGAGCATGTCCCTCAAGGTTTCCTGATTTCTAGAGGCATGGAGGAAAAATGACCACATTACTGAGTAATTTTCCCTTAAAGTACACCAACTTTTTTCTCTTTTGAAGAATATGGGGCCTTGAGAGTGGAAGGCAGCACATTGCAGGCAACTGACCTTCGTGATTACACCTCGTATTATTGTACTTGTCATCTATTTTCTTTGGCCCTTGGGATGTTTGCCATGGTAACAGCACACAGCGGGCTGTCAGGGCTGACCCGTGCTGTCCTCTGCATTTCCCAGCTTGGCTGTGATGAAGGGAAGTTTCTGCCCATGATCCCTAACCCCTGATGAGGAGGGTTCTCAATTTCAGCTCCAGGTCCTGCATGGGCCTCATATCCCTCTCTGCTCCTTTGCCAACCCCCCATTCAACCACAAAGGGCATCCCTTCCTTGAATAAGCAGCTATTTTCTGAGCCAAACTATACCAGATTACCTAAACCGTCCCTTCTACCCTCACAAAGAGAGCAAGTGATGGTCATCAGAGCCTGAGCATGCTTGACATGTTGTTTAAAGAAATAATTTGATATTTTGGAAAGTTTTGGTTGGACGTACTTGAGAAGATTGATACCACTCTCATGCCTATACAACTTTGGCCAGCCAGTTAGCTTAGCTTAGCACAAAGACTGGAAACAGAGTGAAAGAGCTAGAACATCTCTGTTTCTAAGTTAACAAAATCCAACGACCAGCACCTTTAAAGCTCAATAACCACTGCATTATATCTCATTTGTTCAATATGCACAAAAAACTAAGTTTAAAAAGGATATGTTGTTTGTCTTTGCCAGGCAGAGAAAAAAAAAAACAACGGAAACTCCAGAAAGTTACTGCAGCCAGCCAAGAAACAGGCCGGCAAATCACCCCCATAAAACCACACCATGTTGTTTTTAGTCTTCGGAAAGATTATGGTATTAATTTAGGACCATGGCGTTTCCCTAACCTGAACAAAGTCCTGTGGGTGCATAATCTTTACAGTCAAAGAACGCTCAGCAGATACATTTGGCACCAACAAAAATTTGATCTGCCCGATATATTATTTCCTTATTATGCTGATAAAAAATAATCTGCAAAATAATCGTGGGGCATTCCTTAAAAAATGTTGTTGCAAATTTGTTGTACATAATCTAAGAATAATGGACCTTTCCTAAGTCATGCTCCTTTTGCTCTGTGCTCCAATAACAGCTCTAAGCTGCTAGCTACTGTAGCTAGTTAGTTGGTGTTTTGTTCTACAGAAAACTCTAGCTAACGACCAGCTAATCTACATTAATTGTGGCTGGCTAGTTACATCTGATAGCTAATGTTAGCAAAATGCTGCCTAATTAGCTGGCTAATCTACATCAGTGATGTGCTAGCTAGTTTTTGCTAACATGAGCTAACTTAAGATGTGACTATATCTCTTTTACAGCAGCAACACCTTTGGTACATCTTCAAATTTTTTTTCTTTTCAACATAGATTAGGCTAACACATATCATATCTAAGTGCAGGAAACAGGAAAGGAAAGCATGTAGGAGAAACTATGGTGGCCTTGGAAAAAAACAAGGCCAATCTAGAGCCAGTGTTTGCTTTGTCCGGCGGTGATGAAAACATTTTGATTCTTATATTCAGGATTTATGTGCTAAGTAAAACAATATTATATTTAATTTTAACCATGTTGTGCGAAAAAAATCCTGTAAAACTTGCACACCAGACATTTAGTAGTAGCTTCTAGACCGCATGATAAGCTGATCTCATTTCTGAAGCAGTTTTTACCCATCCTTCAGTGAAGAGTAGTACTGTTCAGGCTATAATTGTACTGAACATGCTGCTTTGACAGGTGTCCTTGCCACATAGCGTGACACTGGCCTTAACAAACCGATCGGGCAGTGGAGCTACCAGGCTCCATGTTGATGATGAAGCACAGCCACAGGTTAGAAGGTGAAAATCAACAGTACAGACACGCTCATGCAGCTTCACCTGAGAGCAAAACTAACAATGTTTTGGCTGACTCCTCTCAGAATTTAGGACATCCTTATGCTGGGATATCCAGAGAAGAAAAGTTGTGTTTTTTGTGTCCTGTGGGGTTGAAAGAAGAAAATCTATTTACAAAAGCATGAAAATATTTTATCACTAGCAGCAGGGGCAGGAGTGTTTTAATGACCTGATCCACAGGCCTCTGGCTGGCTGCAGGCTTTCTCAAACTGCAAAGAGCCCACTGGTCTGCCTGCCAACCCTTGGGGCAGCATTGAGATGAAACAGATAAGATAATTGTCTCTAATGAAATCCAGATCTCTAGGTCTGTCTGGACGAGGACTAGCTGGGCTCTTTTCTCCCTTTTCTCCTTTTTTTGAAGGGGGTGTTCCATATTGATCTTGAATTTGAAGAGAGAGACTGTGGAAGTCGGTCCCTAATTCAAACCAGAGCTCGTGTGTACCAGCCCTTGTGGAGCTTTGATACCGTTTGAAGTTCTGCAAGCGAACACGGCACCGTCAGCCTGCCGGACCCTGTTGTCATGACAACCCTAATTATCTTCCTTTACGGCCTAGTTTTTACACAGGAAGGGAGCCATTATGTTCTTTGGGCATTTGCATCTCTCTGGGGCAAGTGTTAAAGGTCAGGGAATGAACCAAAATAACACATAATATGAATACAACAGAGCAAACTCATGCGTGCATGAGAGAAGGTGACTCACAGCAGCACATCTGATACTCTGACAGGCATTTCTATTGTGAAACTTTTCAGAATTACTCACTTAAACATATGTTTCCAAGGACAGTCGAAACCCCAGCTTTCTACACTATTTTGTCAAGGTTACAGTAAAGAACCTCTTCGTCCTGTTAGATGTTGCTTTTTTGATGGTCTCACTGACGTTGCACTATACACTGTGAGAACAAACTTGTTTTATCTTAACAAAGTTAGTGTCCAGGCAATAGTAACATTTTTGACTGATTTTGAAAAGACAAGTTAAGTTTATTTTGTAATGATTCACAACTAATAAACTTTTCAAACTAATGCAGTTGTACTCGAGAAAACATGTTGATCTACAAACAAACTCTATTTCCTTTTACAAATTTAAAAAGTCAGTTCTTCATTTCACATAAAGAACTTCCAACTGTAGCTGCTCCTACCAAACTCTGATACTTTTGTGGTACTGACCAAATTGCTTTGAAGTATTTTTGGAGTATTGAAAAATGCCTTGTCATTCAATACCTAATGAGTTTTGATAGTTATATGTATTCTTTATATACTTCAATTCTGTACAGATATTCCATCAGTTTCTTCATTTTACTGAGTAAAGTGAGTAAGTTCATTTTGTTAAAATGGAATTTATAAGATTGGTATCAAGAAAAGTTCAGGAACTGGTATTGTAGCCAAGGCATCAGTAAAAGTATCAAACATTTCTGAATAATGCTGCTCCTGTTGGAACTACTTTGTTGCAGCTTTGGCACAAAGACAATATGTGAAACTGCTTCCAGCAAATTTATTAAATTTTAAGCATTAAGTAAAGTTTGTAGTGTTGTAGTGTTGTGAAAACAAATCTGAAGAGACACATAGCAAGTTTTCATCATATATGTTTTCTTCCAAAAATAAAAAAGAAGGGTCTCAGGAGAGTTTTAACTGTCAAACAAGGCATTCTGGGAAGTCTACTAATATCAATTCAATTCAAAAACTCAATTTAATCAGTTTGATTGAACTCTGTGCGGTGCATTCATTCAACTCATCATCATTTAAAGTCAGAAGACTTCAAATGAGAAGAACTCATTTTTTTAAGTTTTTGTAGTCTTCTGAAAATAAATACTAGACATTTTAAGTTTGATAAAACAGGCATACTTGAGTTACGTTAATGAGAAAAGTTTAGCTGATTCCACTAAATTCCTGTACGATTTTTTACAATGAAATCACATGCCACTGTACTTTTTTCTTTCAAACAATGAAGCTCTCCATAAAAAGCACAGGAAAGTACATGTATTGTGAAATAATCAGCCATTCTCTCCACTTCAGAGAAGTATTATTTTATTAATACTTTGAGTTTTGTCCTAAAAAAACAGTCTAAACACAATACATTATTCATTCTTATAATGTGATAATACACTTGTAATACAAAATAAACATAGTGCTGTTTTTCCTGATTGGTTTCCAGTTGTGTTCAGACGTCGTCCGCGGAAAGTTAATGTGCCACATGTATTTCTTTGCTCTTGGATAATGTACGCCGGTACCAGACTATTTGGTTCAAAAACAGCAGAACATGGCCCAGACTAAACTGCCACTGCTTTCACACGCTAGATGCTGCGGTTCTCCTGACATCTTGTTCATATATTTTAAAAAGGGAAAAGTGAAATGCTGCCAATCAGCTGCACCAAAGTAGGTCGTTCAAATGATAAACAAGGATTTGATTCATTGCGTCAGTGATTCAAATTTTATTTCCTCTTTTATATCCCTTGGATAAAAACAAAAAGAAACATATGCCATCAATGAACAACATCCACTTCCAAAAGGATTTTATACAATCGTGCAACCGTGATGTTACAGGTTTAAATGGAAAGTTTTAAACAAACCCTCAACATCTGGAACAAAAAAAACAAACAAATTTATTCAGTTTTTATGATGACTTGAATTAATTAGCATTCGTATACAGGAATTAATAAATGCTTTTGTGACAGAGTGAACTCTATGTGGATTAATTCCTCAGAAATCCAACAACTCATGTTATTTCTCAAATCTAATTTCTGTCTTTGACTCGACTGGGACTGCTCTATGTGAGGCTGCCAAAAGAATTTCTTAATGTGCAATACATGGAATCTTTGTAATAAAAATAATTTGGTTAACTGAACAGAGATTGAAAGTCAAGTCAGTTATCACCCAGATCTTATCAGACTGGCCATTGTGTCTGAATGAAGCGCCTCAAGTGGTGTTGCTCTGCCAGAGGTCACAGAGAGCTGCGAATCAAAGGGGGAGCCAGAGGTTGACCAAACACACTGTTCTCCCACTGCCCTGATGTAAAACTATCTGCCAAACACCAGTGGTCCTCTTTGAACTTGATTTAGCACTAAGGTCACAAACAGCTGGTTCTGTGTTGTGGAGGACGAAGCCAGCACCCTGATGACATGGAGATAAGATTAGGTTTACGTTGTCTTACACTGAGATTATCAGTGGGTTCTTAATGGGCTCTCAGACACACTTCACTGTTATATTCCTAAAAACTGCTCAGACTGTTAACCTGGGCCTGCAGTTTTCTCTTTGATGTATCGGGAAATGTAGAAAAATGAGCTTTTTAAATATGTGTAATTTTTAAATATACATATTGACACTAATTATAATCATAATACATTTTTGTTATCAGAGAAATCCATCCTATTCTGACAAAATGTTTTAAATAATTGGTATAAAACAATTTTTAGTAGACAAACAACCATCATAGCTGCTTATACGTCAAAATATCAAACAAACTTCATATTGTTACTGTTGTTCTTGATGTCATTGTCTGGCTCATCTGACCAGGTGGCTCCTCGGTCGGTGGACAGACTGAAGGATCCTGACGCCACGTTTGAAGAGTCAGCGTCCTGCACCGACGCTCCTGCTGGGATGTGAGGAAATACATGATGAGTCATAACTTATATAGAACATTAAAGCCAGGTGAGAACTTGCTTAAAGCAACACATATAAAAAATAATCCTGTTTACTGCCCAGTGACTGACGTTATGGCAACAGTTTAAAAGATGATTAAAGAATAAATGCCATTATTCATATACATTCACATTCGATTTGTCAGAATTAATTAATTTTCTTTTCTAAATCTAATACAGCTTTTTGTCCAGAATTAATACAAAGTATAAGGTTTCTTCTATTTTGCAGTTCTTATAAATTAGTTTCCTTTTTTCCAGATTAAACAAAGTAAGTAAGGTTTCTCTCATAGTATTTGGCAGTTCTATAAATTAGTTTGTTGATGATTTTAACACATTTTCTGTGTTATTATATTATTAAAAGCCACTTAAGAGTGAACACAATCATCTGGACTTTTGCTGCAAAGTTGAAGAAGTGAGTTCTCTCTTTAATTTAATCTACAGGCAGGAGGAGGACATTCGAGTGGATTCTTCACAGCAAATGATTGATATTGAAGTTCAGTTTTGACTTGGCATCATACCGCCTTGAACGACATGAGCCTCAACCGCCAGTTGAGTTTTCATTGTGTTTTTTTAATGCTGCAGTTTTGTGCATGTTGTGGTGTGTATATGTTATCAAATATAGCATCCATGATCTATGTATTTGTTTGTGTCAAACTCATTTTAGTTTATGGGCCACATACATCCAAATTGATCTCAAGTGGGCTGGACCAGTAAAGCAATTGCATTATAACCTATAAAAAACAAAACCTCCAAATTTTTCCTTTTCCAGTGTAAAGAAAGAAAAGTACATTCTAATTAATGAACTGTCCATTTATAAAACAGATGTTGAACAGCTTGAGATGTATTAAGAAAAATAAGTTTCAATTTCAACAGTTGCAGTATTTCCACATTCAGTTAATCTACTGTCATTACATTTGCATTACAATAGACAGAACATAGTGTTTCTACAAACGCACAAAACATTTATGTATTCTGGAAGTGAGCAACAACATAGTATTATACCTCTTTAGGATTTCCCCAACTTGTCGAGATCTAGAAATTCTTTTGATTTTCCAGGCATTTCCACTCCTGTGTAGTAATACTGCATCACCAGATGACACCAACTAAAGTGGAAGCTCATGAGGGAGAAACTTTAAGTTATCTTCAAATCAAAAGTTTTAGTAGCACCTTAACAACAGGGTTTCTACCAATATTGTTTTAGGATAGAAGTCTGATACAAATTATTTTGGACTGAAGCTGCTGATTGACTTTGATATATTTAAATATATATCTTATATCTTATATCTTGCTCTGCAGATTTACACTTATCAAAGTCACTGGAACCTTTTGCAGGCAAGTTCTGGCCCATACGCCATATGTTTTACACCACTAGTCTAAATGTTTCTGATGCTGCACTACGTACAGGGAAGTACAAAATTATTACACTGTCTTTGATTGAGATGTGATCTCCTCCTTATGTGTCTTTAGTGTGCGGCATAGCCTTCCCCTTTGATATGATTTAGTCTGTTGGACTGTTTTGTACTTGTTTGTACATCTGAAAGTTTTATTAAGATATTAACCAAATTACAGCAACCAACTCTTCACAATTTGTGCAGACTCATCTCTTCACAAATTGTGACGAAGAGTTGTGATGAGTTGTGTGTGTCCCTTGCCATCCTACTAAAATGATGAACCACCACTGTCTGTATTAGAAGAGCTTTTTGCAGTGAGGATCAATTAGATTTTCCCTGCACCCACATACTGCTGCTGCCTGCTAAGAATTCACTAAACTGGATAAGAATGAAGTATTTAAGGTGATTCAGAAAGAATAAAGAGATCATTGTAACTCACATTAATTATCAGTGTGACATAAGAGTCCCGGTATTCAGCGTTGGTGGGACTGGTGGGCCAGCAGGTTAATGAAGGCAATGGGATTAATACCCCAGGAGTGGAGCACCCTCAGGGACAGAAGCAGGGATGCTGCATCATTAGAGCCCTATTAACCCCCGGGGCAATACACAATGAGTGCATGTTTCACCTCAATAAGTGACAAATTGTGCTCTGCCTCTGCTCACATCCAGAAGGAGGTTACTTTGAATCAGGTGAGATTTTTAACAACACTCATATGGTAACATGTTTATTAAAAGAGCAAGATTTTGAATTTAGGATGTTGGGTAGTTTGGGACATCAGGTGAAATGGTAAAAATAAGGTTTTGCATCTTGGGCTCTTTAAATATTAGCAGCCAGTCACCAAATAACTACGATGGGCAGAGCAAATATTAAAAAATGACTGATCCCAGAAATCGCAAGGTAAGACATGTGGCATGATGATTTTCTCCTTTTGGTAATAAGACTTGTGCAGCTAAAATTATAAGGGTGTAACACTTAAAATGGTAACAGGATGTTACATTTTATTGACTGTTTTACCATTCAAAAACAAACTAAAATGAAATACAATTCCTCTTCAATAAAGCTGAATTGCATGGTGTCCTTTTTAACCATCAGCGACTGTCCCATTTTACCTGAACATGTCATTGGAGTGAGATAGGGGTTCTTGAGCTGTTTGAGGATCCAAAGTTGCTAAAGTATTTTACTTGGCAACATATTTTCTTCCTCTGACAAGTTCTGAAAGTAACATTTAAGGTTGTATTCAGAATTTGGGGTGGTTTCATAATCAATCAAAAAGTGTCCCAAATTACTCAACTTCAACCTATTATAATTTGGTTTGCACTTTACAGTAAACTAATAAGACTTAACAAGCTGTATTAAGACAGTATTAGAACCTTTATCACACCTTTCATTCTTTTATTAGGTTACAACGGAACTGTACTATAAACTACAGTGAAATCACATATCTGCTATGTGAGATACACCTTCTTTAGCTGGTCCTGTACAATTGGCAGATTAGCCAAGACCAACGCCTAACTCTCTGATCAAATCACATTATCTACTTACAGCATTATAATAAGTCTGTACAGTCACCCATAGGCAGAATATTCCTCTACCACAATAATTTTGGCCTTTATTTGGTAGATTTGGTTCACATATTGTTTTTAAATGGTGAAGTAGCAGATATATGATTTCACTTTAGTTTACAGCACATTTCTGTTGTAATGAGTCTCAAATTACCCTCTAATAAACTCTAATGGGTCTGATAAAGGGTCTAATATTGCCTAATAAAGAACATATTATTTCTAGCTTTTGTCTAATTTGATACAAAATATGGCTTGTTACGTCTTGTAAAATAAAGTGTGACCATAATTTGATTTAACTTTTCACAGTGTGTTGGGACTTTTCTAGATGTGTGGCTCACTTTGCAGAATGAGTGAAGCACTCATCAAACAGTTTACATTCTATAGTGAGGTATTCTTTTTCCCTCTTCCCTCAAAAAATAATCCTTTGTAATTCATGCTCAGACTGAGGCTACAGTTATATATATACTCCGTCTTGATTGAACATAAACAGGAATGTTTGAAATCACTGCATTGGACTACGGCTGCCCTCCACTTCATCTGTATGTTTATACTTCCTGTGAGAGGCCCTCTATTTATGGACAACTGAAGAACACAAATAATCATCCCCCTCGAGTGAAAAATCTGCTTTTATTATCTGCAAAGTTTTGCAATGCCTTTGTGTACGCTCACGCTGCCTTCTGATTGCCTGTTTATTATTACAGCGTTTCTGCTGAGCCAATGGGGATCCAGCCAATTCCTAAAAGGTGCCAAGCCTTTCCCAGCCTTTTCCTGTCTGTGACATCATTGTGTATTCCCCTAAAACACACTGATCCATGTCTTGTCTGCAGCCTGGGTGGCACACATCACACGCAACAAAGGTTAAACACAAGGTGCACACGTTTTCTTTTGACCGTGCTCTTCTGGAAGTGTATCAAAGGACACTGCTGGTGCTGGATACAGTCACATCGCCTGCCTAAATCATGGCGTCATCTTCATGACCAGTGTGCCTTTCACTGTGATGAAACCCTGACCTGTTATGGCTTCACATTTTCGGTTGAAATCTGTAATTTGCCAACTTAAACATGGTGCGTGTCCACAAGCCTTCAACCAGATTTAAACAAGCATCCATTTAACATTTTCTCAAACAGCCAAAGGCGTACAGCTCCTTCTGTTGTGTCCACTGCTGTCCAAATATCTCAAGAAATGATGTTTCCACATTATAATTTTGACATAGATCATTTAACTTCTCAGACAAAAGCTTTGTATTGTTATATGATTTCAGGATAAAAATCTTTAAATCCCTGTAAATTGAATGTTTCCCTAAGAGACACAAAGACAATTCACTGAATACTAAAATTTCGGATAATCTTTTCCATTCCTAAATGCACAAAACAACTTTTATTGACTGATTTTTGGAAGATAAGAGATAAATAATGCAGTTTCAGTTTGTCTGAAAGCATGACCAGTAATCAGTAAATTATCAAAAAAGAAGTTTTAGCAATTTTGCCAAATCAAACACACAATCATCCCGCCCTTTTGTTCTCTCATAAATCAAGTCAGTGCACTACAGGTGTCTGCACTATTTAAACATCAAATGCTGCTGAACCTGCACATAAATGTTCTTTGGCATGCAGTATCCTCACTTCTCTTCGCCAGGTTAGAGATACAGTATTCAGGCCTGTCTTGGATCAAACTGATTTATTTAAAGATGTTCTAGATTCAGAGGAAAATACTCATGAAAGTGAGAATCTGTATGTCCACAGTGATTTTGATCAGTTTGCTGTCAGCGAGCAGCTTGCTAGAACCAACAGCTGATTGTCAGGAGTGTATTTTGATGTTTTCAAGGGGATACATTTTGGATTACCTGAACTGATGATGAAAAAAGAACTGTGAAACCTCCTGAACATTATTTTTTCTGAGTGTTTCTGTGGTGGAGTTGAGTGCATTACTTTGATTTATGGTGCTTCAAATTGCTTTTGTTTTTATTGTGATATTTTCTCTTGTTGCAACGTTTGTATTGTGCTCATCTTTTGTTTTGTATAACCTTTTGCATAAACTTTGTCACCTAGGATTTGAAATGTGCTATATGAATAAAACTTTAGTTACTTACAAAATTTGTTCACATGTTTGTAGCCAAATAACGGTTCTGAACAAGGGACTTTAGTTCATTTGGTCCTGTTGTTCCTACAAAGTGGGCCTCCAACTCAATGTGAGTTCTCAGAAACACACCTGTGCTCAGAAATTCATAAAAATGTCAGTGGTTGCATGTTTTTGATTAAAGAGAGGATTTCGTCCTAAGCTTGAAGTACACTTTTACATCTACAGCTACATTTCTAGCGTTAATTCACAGAAAAACAGATTTATCTTGATGCGTGCAACACACTTTCAGTTTCAGTGCCAAACATCTGGTGACAAAGAACCTCAAACAATCTGACAATTGGGGATGTATCCAAACTTAAATATGTTATTCGGGAAAGCACAAATAATGCGATGGAAAGAGACATTTCTTTTATCTGCTCATTATTATTAAAGTTATTAAACAGTCAGTTCCATTATTATCTCAGCATAGGTTAAAAAGATTGAATCTACCATAATCAATCACTGATTAAATGCACCAAGGATTTTTAAAATTTACTGACTTGTATATCTGAAGAGTTTCTATTTCCAACACAAAACAGTATCTAAAGATTTATAAGACATTTTTTCCATTTCAAATTTTTCAACATCCTCCTGTTAAAGTGGAGGTGGTGGTGGGACTCAGACAGTTCATAAAACTTTTTTTTAGCTAAAAATAAAAAGAGAGAGAGAGATGAAAAGTAAAAGCATGAGGATGTATTAGTGAATATTTAATTCTATGCATAAACCATTTTGATGCTTCGTGGGTACCACAGGTGCATTGCTAAATGAATATTCGGTCATAAAATACATAATTTACCCAATTTAACATAACTTCTGGTATAAACCACGCCCACATCTGGTCTTCTATCTGAATACAGATACATATAGTTTTGTTGGTTGAACAGATGCAGATGATGAGATCTCTGAGCAGCTTTGTTGATAATGGTCCAAGATGTTCTTAAACTCACTGGTTGTTTTTTTTTTTTTTTTTTTATATTTAAACTAAAGCATGTTAAGATGGTTGTCCAAACTATTATTATTATCTTCCCCCTGCAGTGAACAGATGAGAAGTGGGTGGAAATATGAAATTCCATCCTTTCTTCTTCAGAGCTCCTCATAATTTGAAGCCTGATCTCATGGTGCTGTCATGTGAAAAAGTGTACACAGCTGCAGGTAGCTGCTCATTTTCAACAGCAGTAAAGGTCAGTGGCCCCAACAGGTACTTATAGCTGCCATCTGCTCAGAGATGTACAAAGATTATGGATTACAATCATTTTTTTAATATTCAGATCATATTTCCAATTAAATATTTCTTCAAATTAATTTCCTCTGCAATTTTCTTTGACTTGTTTCTCAGCCTCATTACAGGCAGTGAAGCCAGTGTTGTATAATGGAGGCAATCACACGCCATAATGCACAAAAAAATCTGATTTTCCATTTTAAAGATTTTTTTTTATCATTGCATATAAAACGAAAGATCTTGCACTGATGTGTGGATCCACTTGAAGTCCACATACACAATATGGCTGCTGTCAACTTGATCTAACTCTTCTTTTGTGGACAACAACTGATGTGACATGTGAAAACATGTGTATCAAATAAAATGCCCTCTCAACAAAGAGCTGCTGTATTAGAGATGTTAATGTATTCAACAATCAGCAGACTGCAGATACAGCAGGAGGAATGCTCAGTTTCTGTCTGTTTCTGTTTAGCTTCGCCTCTGTTTCCTTGCCTCAAGTGCAGTCCTGTAACTCTGATCTTATCTCCATGCAGCTCAACCACTCCTGGGTTTAATATTCACTTTCTGAGACATTATAGTTAAAGGTGTGGATGAAACTGTGTGTGTGGGCCTGAAAAAATTTGATTACCAAACTAGAGGACTTTTCATTTCTCACTGCAGACTCAAACTGGAAAATCTGGAATTTCACTTAAAATTGTGGAACCGGTAATAAAGTCTGCACCTGCTCTCTCCTGTTGAGCTTAGAAATAAACGTTTTAATGCAATAAACATTTAACAAACTTAAGTTTTCTTGAATAGCTTTATTATTAAAGTCTTTTAATAGGTTTTTGCATAAATTATCAGTTACGCTATACATTTTAATTTCATTTTCTAAATGCCAAAAAAATAAGTGCGACAAAAATTATGTAATTAGAAAATGAGGTTGCACTTTTACAAGGGTATTCTCAGTGGAGTGCTAAATTCATTCATTGTGATGTGAGTATTTTGTCCTCGTTGACTTGAGATGCGCAATTGTTTGGAATAATTTTCAACTGTGATGCAAAACAAAAGAGGAAATAATCAAAAAGAGCTCAAATTTGGAGGCCAAAATAATAATAATAACTGTTTTCACAATATAATTTATTACAAATCAGTCTGGCGTGATATATCTTCTGTCAGCTGATATACGTGAATAAACTGCGAAATTTGATTACGAGAAAAAATAGACTAATTGTCATTTTTGCGCCAAGCGCCATGAATTCTGATAATACAATACATTAATCCATTAAACTAATAATAATGATAATATATAATAATTAATAATATAATAATAATAATAATAAAAACAACAACAGAGGTTGTTGAATAACTTGTAGTAAAGTACACAGATATTAAAACAAATGTATTATTTTCAAACTTCCGATAATAAAGAAATAGAGGAAAAAGTTAAATGACATTTGATATCGCAGTCAAATTAGTCATTTTTAAATTGAACTTATCGTCAATGTGTGACACAACTGCGCTGGTTAGTCAGAGGTTTCTATGTGTCATACATTTCTTTTTTCTCATAATAGATGGATGATAAATTCTCGTCCGTTTCTCGGTTACTCCCCTCCTTTAAGCCTCCTCCCTCCCTCCAAACACACGCACACACACACACACACACACACACACACACACACACACACACGCACACACACAAGCTAGTCTCCGCTTCAAAGAAGTCGTCTGAAACTTCGACGGCAGTAGGCCCGTTAGTGCTGGAAGCTTTTAGAAAACATCCTGATCCTCACATATCATCTTACAGACAAATAATCAACACAACTTCATCAACAATCACAACTTTTGCAGACACATCTACCTTTTTTTTTTTCTCACAGCCTACCTTTGTCTCAGCGCGGTCAGCCTGCTCCATATAAATCCCTGCAGGCAGGTGTCCCTTTTATAAATCCATTTTAATCAAACCTACTGGGTGATTTAAAAGTAGGACTATCAAAGTTGGTCTCTGTGTGGAGGCAAAGCTCGTCCGAGCTCTCCCTCTCTGCACAGTAACGCACTGCACGGCGAGCCTCTGCTGCACAGTCTGAACATCTGCTCATTTCACGTGACTTTTTTAAAAATACTAACATCTGTTCTAAATAGGTTTCATTCTGTGCCTCTGCATCGTGTCAATTGCCAACTCCTCTCTCCTGAAAGAAGGGAGAGAGGAAACTTATTTAAGTCTGTTGCATTGTAAAGCTGAATTTGATTTTTTAAAAGAAAATCCTGAACTTTTTGTGATGCATGCCACGAACGGGTTACAGCTTTGTATTTATGTTAGGCCCTGTTTATTTATCTGGCATTAAGTGAAAAGCCTCAACTGTTAAAGTTTCAAGAAAAGCTGTTTATTGATCTAGAAGGCTGTGTGTGTGTGAAGCATTTCCCCCCTAAACTTTCAGCCCCTATGTACAGACCTACTGCTACCTTCACGGCCTCCTTAAATTTCATAGACATCTGGGAATTCCATACATGCCTCGCAAGCCAATTACACACCTTCAAACGGGCACACACTTTGATTTGGACAGTGAGAAACACTTTCCCAGATCACTGAGATCAATCACAGCACGATAACAGTAGGAAAGATTTATTTGGTGACAATAATCGGGATTACCTTTCATGGCTACGCGACGTGCGTAAGGACGCAGGAACTCTTATCTGTTGGTTATTATGTTGCGCTGCACATTTGCAAAATCATAAGGGAATGTTTAGGTAAAATAATCCTATTTGTGATTTATAGTATTGTTTGTTTTTGTCATCGTTATTTTATATGGACTGGTGTAGTTGTACTGCAATAAAACCAGAGGAAAGTCGTGTTACTTTGACCTCAAAATGTCTAAAATCCTGAAAGACTTAACTTTGTTGTTTATGTTTAGCTACAGGCAGAAGAGAGACTGTATCATGGGCCCAATAGCAGGTTGACATGACCCCAGTATAACTTATTTACTTATAATGGTGAGCTTCAGGTCCAGTCCTTAATCCATCTATAAACAAATCCAGGAAAAGAGGAGTGAGAGGAGAAACTGGAGAATTCTAATTAAAGAGGAATTTTAACTTAGTTTATACAGACTGACTGTTTTTTTTTTTCTACACTACGTTTTCTTTTCTTTCTCTCAGCAATAAAACTTTTTCTCACGTTTAGCAAATGATGTGTTAACACTGGCGTTTTTCCTTAAATAGTTTGAGTTATAAATGACGTGAAAAATTTATAAGCCCTGGATTGTTTTTGGATGGGTAACAATGTATAAAAAAATAGCTGCATGTTTCTCCTACGCTTTTACTCGAGCCAATAATAACTCCATCTGTTTTCCCAAGTGACTGGCGATATAGTGGAGGCTTTTGTCATTAAATCTGATATGAAGTGCAGGCCACGTGATACATGCATGGAAGCTATTTCATTTCATATATCATTTACATTAAATTTCGGTGTATTGTATTTGATTTTTTTTGGCTCTCGTCATGTCGATAAGAATAAAATTAGATTAACAAAAATAAAAGAAAGTCAAAGACAAACACTTTCATCGTCGTTTTCTTTAATGCAAAAATGTACAAACATTTACAAAAAAACGATAATAAAAAATAGGAATGTATTTGTATTTCAGACACAGGACTATTCCTCAAAATGTAACACGTTTCACCAATAAATAAATAAATGTATTTTTTGCACAGGTTAGATCCACACAGTCAGTCCTATAATAATGTGAGCTACACCACCAGTTGACAGTCTCACACCAAACACTGAAACAACTGCTTCAAACAATAATGCACTTTGACCTCCACAGAAGTAAGTCCAAAGGCATGCATTAAACATTTTCTTTTCTTAAAAAAAAAAAAAAAAAAAAAAAAAAAGCACATGATATTTTCAACATTCGTCGTCAACAACATGAAAACACACCAGAGTGGAGGTGTACGGCTGCAGAAAGTCCCAATATATCGAGGCCTTTTGCAAAAAAAAAAAAAAAAAAAAAAAAAAGATCCCCCAGCCCAGAGCTTCTGTCGTCTTTGGTTTAAATAGAGTGATCCCATGTATCCAGCATTGGACTCCAGATTTGTCCCGTCAGAATGTGATAAGTAGAATCAGCAGTCACCTGTAGGTTAGATAAGGCATTAATTATCACTAAACTGCAGAAATATATACAAAATAATTCAGGTTGTAGTCGACCAAAGTACAGCCAAAAAGGGACATTTTTAGTGGGATTTTCCAGGCTTGGATCATGCATTTTAGCGTACCATTTAGGGCATAATTTCTCCAGATGCTAGTGAGATGTAGACATGGACCAAGCGCCCTCCATCCTCCACACAGAGAAGGCGTAGCTCAGCCTCTCATGAGCCACATAACTACAACTTGCCATTTTGGAGTCCAGCTCGTCACTCTGCAGCACCTGGTAGAGGAAGTCGATGTATCTGGCTGCAAGTTTTAGGGTCTGTATTTTGCTCAGTTTGTCCGAGGGCAAAGTGGGAATAATTTTGCGCAAAGCCGCGAACGCCTCGTTCAGAGACTGCGTCCTCTGGCGCTCCCGCACGTTGGCCATGACCCGTTGCGACTGGAGCTCCTCAAAAGACTGTGGGCTGCTGCTGCTGGACTTCTTCCCTCTTTTCCCAGGGGTCGGGCTATCTGAGTCCTCCCCGTTTTTCCTGCTCGGTCTCCTCTTCCTCCCACATCTCTTCATCGGCTGTCTGTCCAGCTCCCCCTCGCTGTTGCTCAGGCTGTCCACAGGAGAGACAGGGAGCTGCCCGACTCTTCCCCCAGATTTTCCTCAGACATCTCCACTTTGGGTCAGAAAGTGTCCCCCAAAAATTATTTCCCTCTCATGAAGTCACGGGATTAGTCCACCTGTAGGTCTGCCTGGCGTTGAAGACACCGAAGTAGTATCCATAGATGAGTTCCTGAGAGGACAAGCCTTTTCCGATAGCCTACTCGAGACACTTAAGCAGTTCTTATAGGCTGAATGGCGTAAACTTTTTGGGGAGGGACACGATTGGTCAAGAAGATGAATTACGTGAGGCGAGGGGGTGGGAGCATCCGAGGAACTATCAGAGAGGCTCCAGACTGAGTCAGAGCTGGAGAAGATAACTGAAGATAACATTACACTATTATAACAAAAGCAACCAAAATAGTTATAATATTAATAATTATGACTCCAATAGAGTTTTTAAAGATAAAAAATATATTTTTTTTAATAAGTTGTCATAAATATGGAAAAAAAAACACATAATTCTGCTGGTAAGTCATAACTGAAATAAAATGTCACAATTGTAAGAAAAAAAGTAGAAATTATGAAACAGAAAGTTGTACTTGTGAGAAGTCATAATTGATAGGAAGTCACAATTTTTTATCTAATTATTACTTGTTTATCTTATAATTACACTGTGAAAATTTGTTTTAACTTTAAAAAGTTAGTGTCAGAGCTGCTTTAAAGTTGACTTATTTTGAAAATACAAGTTGGGATAATTTTTTAATGATTCAAAACAAATATATTCTACTTTTCTAGTCAGTTGAACTTGATATTAATTCAGTTTATACTTGAGAGAACATGTTCAGTAAGCTCAAGATATTAAGTTGAACCAATAACTCGTCAGTCACCCTGACAGACATTCTAACATTAAACATTTATTACAATTGACTAACTTTTGACGAACTAATTCAATACTGATCTTTGTCACCATTTGCAGTATTTTCATTACTGTGAAAGCAAACAACCATGACTCATCTTAAAGTGTATTAGAGACAGACAGCAAGTTTTCATCATTCATGTTACATATGTAATTATAATAAAAAAAAAGAAGCGTCTCAGGAGAGCTTGAACTCTCAAACAATGCATGCTGTGAAGTCTGATGATACCCTGACCATGTTTCTTTTGTCACTTAATTGAATAAGTTGATTGAACTCTCTACAGTATATTCATTCAACTCACCATTTCAAGTCAAAAGACTTCCAAGTTAGAAGAACTGATGTTAAGAAGTTCTTTTAATCTAATTAAGTTGAATAAGTAACACATGTATATGTAAGTTAATTTAATGAGAGAATTCCTGTATGATTTTTCTTTTTTTTTTCTTTTTCCTTTTTTTTTTTTTTTTTTTTTTTTTTTACAGTGTATGACTTTTATTCTATAATTATGACTTATCATGGGGATATTTTTCTTTTACTGGCAGAAATGGGCTTCACTACATAAACAAGGGGGAATCATAGTAAGTTACATCATACATATACCACAGGAAGGCTTGAAAAGAAATCATGTTTAAAAAAACAGGCAAATATAATTTAAATTAGCCAATGTTAACATCCTTGCTTTTTCTGCAAGTCTGAATGCAAACAATGCATATTTTTTCCCTTCTTCTATTCACTGGCATCCAAATAAAATGCCTATTTTCCCTTCATATCACTGCTGCTATATGTTTGCTATCCAATAATTACATGAGCTGACACTTCTCTTTAAAAATCAAATATTATGCAACCCTGGCACATCTCTGTGGGCCTGACCCACGTGGATTTTGGATTTATGTTTCCATTGAGTCTTACTTAAATCAAGTGAGATCAAAGGACTTTCATATAGGCAACATATGATCCCAGTCTCACATTTTTGTCATGCAGCCAGTACTGCAGATTTTCATACTTTTCCTTGGAGGACTGCCCCATGCTCTAATTATATCCCCCACAAGAGGGCATGATTTTGGTGAACTGGAATATACCACAAAATGTATGTAAAACTGCAGTAAAATCAAGTTCATATTTCTTTGTTTGTCCATAAAACAATACAAAAACTGATTGTTCTGGTCAGAGATGAGGAGCGGGAGCCCTGTGTTTAAGACCCTCCGGTATTTTACTGGGTTGGTGATACAATATCCATCTTGTTTAGTGGAGGATTACTTTGTTTAGGTTGAGAAGGCTGTGGTCCACAGGAGCAGCATCTGGTTCAGGAAACAGTGGGGCAGCCAGGGTCAGAGGTCATAACACTGGCCAACATTTGCATCCTCATGGAGGCCTGAGAGTGAAGTATTGTTCCAGGGGAGACACGGGACTGTTTAATCATTTCTTTTTGAATAAGCATTTGACTTTTTAGTTAAAGAAATGGCCAAATATTTCACATTTTTCTGTCTCTGGTGCGCACTCATTCATTTATATCACTCTGCTGCAAAGTAAATGTGAAATTTCATAACTTCAGGTTTGGAACTTGCGTGTATCTGTGCAGGTGATGATGCTAACTGAAAGAACATGAGAAATAGCAGCTGAAGCCCCCTCAAGGTGAGTGTACCTGACTTCTGGCCCTGTCCATGGTGCTGATCTAAGCACACCTGCTGCACCTCACAGGAGAGATGTCCATCCACCTTGTCTGCATCTTTTTGCCATTGTTTTTCCTGCTTGCAACAAAAATAGCAAATAGTTTAATCACAACAGCTTGATTTGCTATTTGCTTCAAATGAAAACCTGATTTCATGCATCATGTAAACAAAGTATTTTCATAAAATGTGCAATATCATATGCCTTTTAAATATTTAATGGCCTTAATTTTGCCTTTACAGTGGTGAAAAGTAACTAAGTACATTTATTCAAGTACTGTATTTACAATGTTAATACAAATTTGAGGCAAGTCTACTTTGCTTGAGTGTTTCAGTTTTATGTTTTGTGATATTACTACATTTCAGAGGAAAATATGTACTTTTTTACTCAACATCATTGTTATCAACTGCTTACCTTTCAGATCAAGATCATACAAAAGATAAAAATACCCAAAGGGACATAATTCAAATTAGCTTCACCTCAACCAACTATAGCACTGCATATTATTAACTGACAAGAGTCATTATGCATAAAAAAAATTATATATATTGCAATACTTATTCTTTTACATAAGTTAGATTTTGAATGCAGAGTATTTTCTCTGAAGGGAGTGTTTCTAATAGTGTTGTTTTCAGTTCATCTGAATACTTCTTCCACCACTGTGTCTTTATTAGGTAGTATACAGTGAAGAGGTGAGAGGGGATAAGGGGAGACAATATGTGGTTTTGCTTTTTTTTAATGTTTCTTCTACCTGTTATTGTTTTGTTTTTTCTTCGTGTTCATATTTATGATTACACATCACTTGCCTTAAAAAAGAATTTTCTCTCCTGCACATATCAGTTGAGCTTTATGATTGCATGTCTTCTATCATGTTGCATAAAGGACCAATGTGCAGAATTTAGTGGCATCTAGTGGTGAGTTTGCAAATTACAGCCAACTTGTTCCACCCCTTCTACGGGTATAGGAGAACCTACAGTGGCCAACACGTTCTCATCCCAGTTCATCGACTACCTGTTCTGTCACATCTGTCCGCGTCTCGTGCTGATGCACAAGGTGGTCTTTTGCGGCTACCAGAAAGCTATTGTGAAAAAGTTTCAGTTTGGGTAGGTTTAAGCACAAAAAACTACTTGGGTAGGTTTAGGCAAATGAAAAAAATGCTACCTCACAAGATGCAAGTCATATGATGCACACAATATTATGTACATTAAAACTTTTTTAAATGTTTTTGTTTCAAATGGGACATGAGCCCCAGTATCCTGGGTGAAAGTCCTGTTTGTCTGACCCATGTATCCATCTACCCCACCTCCTCCTCCATACATTGAGTTTCTCACTCTTTATACTAGAAAGTTCAGTGCATCTGATACAGCCACAAAGGGGTGTCTTGTGCCTCTGTATGAGTCAAAGAGGGTTGTGACAAATGTCAGTATTTGATGACTTGGGAATAAGAACAGGTTGGGTGGCTGCAAAACACTAGAGGCCCTGTCTAGAGCCAGTGTTTAGTTTGTCCATTCTGGGCTACTGTAGAAACATGGTGGTGCAACATGGCAGACTGCATGGAAGAGGACCCGTGCCCTCTGTAGGTACAAACAGCCCATGCTAAGGTAAGCGAAAATACAATTCTTATTTTGAAATGATTGTACACTACTGAAAACACTATTATTATATTTCATTTCTGGCATATTCTGCCAAAAATCTCTGTAAATCTTACATGCTGGACCTCAGCTGAGCAAATAAAAAATAAATAAAACCAGTCAGATTTGAACAAGGAATGTTGTGATTTCTTGGTCAGCATCTTAGACCCTGAGGCCAAAAGGACACACCATCATCCCCTATTTAAAAATAATAATAATAAAGCAAAAGCTAGTATTGACACTCACTCTACATGTATATTTCTTGGCAGGTTGCTGTGTGGAGTTCAGCTCTTTGCTGCTGAAGTGACTCTGAGAAAACACAGCTGCTTCTCAGGAATATGATGTCATCACAGGACAACTCCTCCAGTGTTGATCTTTAATAAAGACAAAACCTTCATCAGTCAGTTACAGACTGTCAGAGCCTGACAATTACACAAACATCAAGAGGAGATAAACAGCAGCGGTTGTTTTTTGGTGTGATTTTACCGCACATTCGTCCTGGACTAGTGGCTAATGACAGATGAGGAAAGCCTTTGTCCTTATCAATGAGCAGTGAGTGGGTGTTATGATAAAGTCAAGTATATATTACTGACTCATGCAACTTGACACACCGGCCATGAGTGACCCCAGAGCGTCATTAACCACCCCTCCCCGAGGTCACATCAAGGCAGACACAACTCAGGCTCTCACTCACTAAAGTCCTGAGTCGGAGCCAGATCCACAGAGACCTGTCTATTTTCTCTGCTCAAGCCCTGGAAGGCAGTGTTTCTCTATCAGCCTACTCATATCTATTGAAATAACAAACCACAGTCCTCCACATGGACGAGGCTCCCACAATTGACAGTGATATTCATGTTCACTCCATTAAAGTTTAACCGCAATGAGTGCAGTGCCAGCCCGCCAAGATGGATCAACTGCACGGGATGAGAAAAGACAGGGGTGCATTCTTCAAAGAGCAAGCCCAGATAGCCTCTAATCAACCCTCCTCTGGACTAACAAGGTCAAACGGCAGAGTTGGATGACAGCATTTTTCCTCAAAATGTCCCATTCTGTGTAGAGAAATCCAGACATCATATCAGGGGATTTCTGATAACAGCAGAGGAGAGAGGATCTGCGGCATTGAATTGGGAGGTGAGGATGAAAACAGGCCTTTATAAGCTGTCTGGACACACCGGGGCCAGGACTCCTGAAGTTAGCTGTAAAAGAAATCCTTTGAAAGCTGAGTGCTTTGAAGTTGCAGGTTCTAATCGTAGTTCAAGCCAGTATTCCTGTTGCAGAGCACAATTTAACCTTGTCAGAGAAAAACTGAGCGATGCCTGCCAATTCCTGGAATCTTATCTCATAAAAAGTATTGATTTTTTTGTTGCGCGAATCGCTGACTTTGTGCATGAATAGGCGCACATGTGCATATTCACATGCGCATGTGAGTGTAATAGATGTTCTGTTAAATCTATTCATGTCGTCCTAATGACCCTGTGGGATATCAGACAGCTCTACCGCACAATGACACCTTATTAGCCACTAAGAACCAACAAACCTCCAGTATGTTTTCACAGCTTGGAAGCTCAGAGTGATGTGGGGTCTGTGGAAGAACTGGCATCCCAGCAGTATAATCTCTGTTTAAAACACACACACACACACAAGCACGCACACACAAAACAAACACTGGCCTTCCTCCGAGGGTTTGAGACAAAGTGTCTCACTGGTCTAGCTTTACTCAGAAAACAACAACACAACACTTTGTATTTAGGACAAACAAAAGCTTGATGAATCACTGCATTTAACTCAAATAACCCCACTTTCTGTCATTGAAGACTGTAAGATGATCATCAGCTCATATACTTTGCACCCTTGCCACTGCTCAACCTCAAGACTTCTGAGCCATGCTTTCTGCTGCCTATAAAGCCTGCTGCCACCAAGCAGACCACACACACACACACACACACACACACACACACACACACACATACGTTCACTCAGGCTGCTGCAGCACCGAGACTACTGCACTGACCCATGGCATGAAAATATCTGTTCACAGGGTTACAGTAGCGTTACCATAAGAGTTTCACAGGTGCTGGTGTAAATTTAGAGACACTGTCATTGTGTGTAGCTCATAAAGCGTGGTTGTTTTGTCTGTGGCACATAGGTGAGAAATACACCATTTATTGAGCAAGCCTTGCTAAAATTGTGGCAGTCTAATACAACTGTCCTGCAATAAATCCATCATGAAGATTATAATGTTTAGTTTGTTTAAACTGTTTAGAGAGGTGTTGATTTAACATTATTATCATTTTGGAGGCTGTAGTTTGTGGTGCTTTTGAACAGTATTGACCCTTCCCGAGTCCCACCCCTTTTTATTCTGTGCACCAATAACCACAGTCAACCTTCCCAGTTCCTGTACTTAGATATGCTATGTGCTGGGCTTGTCTATGTTGAAAAGCTAACATACACTAACATAACATTTGATTGTATCTGTTGCTTTTTCAGGTTCCTCTGCCAACATGTTTTAGCCATCTTCAAAATTTGGTTTTGTTTTCAACATAGATGAGCCTAGCACATAGCATATCTAAGTACAGGAAAGTAGAAAGTTGCCTGACGTTCCACTGGGTGCCAAGCTGTTATTGGTGCAGAGAGCGAAAAGGGGCGGGACTTGAGAAGAGTCAATTGCTGAAAGGTGTTTGTAATAATTTATCCACCCTATTTATCAGAGGTGCAACAAAGTCATTGTTTTGAAACTCCACAAGTAAGTCTCAAATCTTTGCACCCAAATTCCAGAGTCAAGATCAACAAGTCCCAAGTCAAGTCCCAAGTCATAAACTTTGAGTTTTGAGTCCTAAACAAGTTGTAATGCATTTAACCAAATAATGCTATTTTAAGACGGCTCCTTGACTTATTGTTCTTTGCGCAACTTCAAATGTTGAACAAAGTTGGATGTTCACTTTCAACTGCAGTCCATCTTTGTTGACAACTGCATAGTTTTTGTGAACAAAGTTATTTTTGGTGTCATTTTTTCCAACTGCAGCTCAGTAACCTAATATTAGTTCTTCATGGTTCTCTGCTGCAACTTGATTGGATGCTTTTGGATTGGTTCAAACAAGGTGGATCTTGTGAATTAAGTGCCGGCTTGCTGAGAATTAATACTATTAGTTTTAATGATTCAGAAAATGAAAGGAAATTAATTGATTTGTGGATTCACACTTGTTAAATAACATGCATTTTAATCTTAAGGTTTGGGAGAAGGTATCAAGTACTTTAATGTCAAAAGGCTCAAGTCCAAGTCAAGTCACGAGTCACTGGTGTTTAAGTTCAATTCACAAGTTTTTTCTGATTTTGACAAGTTGTCACTAAGTCATCAAATTAGTGACTTGAATCCACACTTCTGCTATTCATATCAATGAGAGTATAAACAAAGGTCTTGTACATCTCTGATAAATAACAAATGCTGTATATTCCATCTATGCGTTAGTGAAAGATGTCTACACACTCTAAAAGGCATGTTATCAAGGAAAAGACACACACTGCATACACACTTTATTGTCAGTGTGTAGTGTTAAAGGGTCATTTCACTCAAATCAGAAAATGACTCTCACCGCAAGTGGTATCTATGCAGATAGTTTTGGTTTCATATGCTTTAGTTTGAGGCATCTGTTTTTGTGATTTCTGACGCCATCCTAATACAGTGGAATTTTGTTTGTGTGCTCACAACATTGAAAAATAACATTCATGAAACTCACCAGCGTATATATTTCCAGAAACAATGCCCCAGTTACTCTTGATAATCCGCAGACCTCACTGTCAACTGCTTTTATTGGAATAATTTTCTGCTGATGAAATAGTCCAAGTTAAATGTACATTGAAATATAAAACAGGTTACAAATCCTACACAGTTCAACTGATGTGGACGTAAATGCCCTCAAATAAAAGATGATTGTCAGCATTTCAACCTCATAGTTATTGCTTCTCAATTTCAGATCAGGCTACTTTTCTGATACCTTATGACTGCACTGTACAGAAGATAAACAGACTGTTTAATTGAATATGTGTTAATGAGAGTATAAAAGTAACAAATTGCATGTACTCATATGAACAATCCAGTAAAGCCAGGGATGCACTGGTTTGGAAAATATTACAATACAGATAAAAAACAAAAATAACAACTTAGCTGTTGCATGCTGATGATAACAGTGTTTTTTGTTGTTGATTATTTTGTTTCTGCTGTTATTTATTCCCTGTTTTGTGACAGGAAAACCAAGAAATCCCATCAGTCAGTTGCATCCAGTCAGTGGCTTCCTCTCCAAAACAGAAGCTGGGTATGCTAGCTACTGTTGTCCGAGTCCTACTGCAAATAACTAACACAACATTTAGTTAAGTCAAAACAGATAAATATCAGCTTCTAATTCACCGATAGACCAATTGAACCTTCATTAAGCTGCTCCTCTGAACAGCAATTGTCAGAACAGATTAGCAACTATAACGAAGCAAGACAAGCCTGTCAGTCTTTGCAGGTATCTACACAATGAAGCAAAGAATGACACTCGGTGTCTCATGAGTTTGGGGTTGTGAGGAATGGATTAAACTTCATCTTCATCAGCTCTAAAGCAAACTGCAAATCTTAGCGTGTCCAGCTAACTCTTTTACTAACTGCAATAATGTTACTTCCAGCCAAACTTGTGCATTCACCAAATATATGGCTCACTACCTGGGGTGAAATTGGTGTTATGATTAATTATGTAGGGGTTTGAGGTGGAGGGTGTGGGCTGGTGGAGAGTCAAAGTATGCTGCCACCGACATCTCTCTCTCTCTCTCTCTCTCTCTCTCTCTCTCTCTCTCTCTCTCTCTCTCTCTCTCTCTCCTCTCTCTCTCTCTCTCTGGCTTGCTCTCTTAGGGCTAAGCCTGGGTTAGCTTAGCACTTCTTGCCCTGCTCTGGTGGCTGCTCTGGTTGGTTGACTGTCTGAAGGTCAACTGCTCTAATCTAGTCTCTGCACTTCCCTTTCTGACGATAATAGTGTATTTCTGTCGTCTATCACATGCATATAATGTTTCCTGTCGTCCGCCCAATGTTTACTTGGATGTAGCTTTAGTCTCAGTCTTTTAGCATTAATTTTATATCATGTGTGCACCCGTTAAGTAAGTACATGTTTCAGACTCTTACAGGGTTCTCATTTTAAAATGTGATAGATGTAAACATTAAAAAGTCAGCTGGAGATGGTCTTCTCAGCTGACTCAAGGAGTTGAATCACAAAATTGTTCCCAATTTCAAGCTTAATTTGCCACCGTTATCACTGTAAACTGTATGTGCACAATGTGAGAATGCAAAGTTTGACAGATACAGCAACAGCACTAGGGATTGTGGAGGCTCAGTTGCAGTCAACAAGGTGAATATCGGCCGATACTGGTGTTCGGCTGATAAAAACCTAATAAAACCCTTCACACAAAATACAGCAGCACAGGTAAAATACAAAACTCTCACAGTAAATGATGATACTGTGTAACTGTCTTTTCACAAGAGCACACCCACATAATAAAGTGCTTTGCAGGTGCATGCTAACAATCACAAACTCAGGAAAAATAGCTATTCTCGTACACTGCTGTCATGTTCCCTCGAGATAGTTCTTCTTTTATAGTTTCACATATTGAGCACAACATGACAGATGACTTGGCAAAGACCACCTGGTTGGAATGCTATAACTCTCCCTCCAATGTGAAATGAAATAATAGAAGAATAGCTAACTGTTGGGAGTGTTAACAGCAGTGTCTTTATGTTTATCTGTGGCTTAAAGCCCAGAGAAATAACACTGCTGGAACATGCCATGTCACACAGACTTATGTCAGTGATGAGCATAATGTCAGTAGTCTTCACTCTAACCACAAGTGCTGCGAGGAGTCCTACTACAGTCCCTGTTAATAAGGGCTCTGTGAGGAGAGGGGAGGTCAAACAGAGTGCTCCAGCTGCACACGAGGATGAATATTGTACAGGCGGATGATGGGCAGAGGTGTGGAGGCGGGGTGCACGGACCTGGGGAGTGATCAGGACAGAGGAGGGTCTCCCATCCCCTGCCAAAAACAACAGAGGAGGAGTGTGGAGGATCACACTGGCTGCTTATCAAATAGATAGATAGATAGATAGATAGATAGATAGATAGATAGATAGATAGATAGATAGATAGATAGATAAAATGTGATGGTTTATGATTTTGCCATTCCAGATTCCCCCTTTTCAGAGTCTATTTATATGTAGCTACAGCCCTACAAGTGTACTACTCAATAAATTCAAGGAGAACCTTTTGCAGGCAGTCAAATCTAAATTATGTGAGGTAGTAACGACACTAACTCTCCTCTGAACTGCAGCTGTGTTCCCATCTCCCCCAGATTTCTGCTCACCTCTGCTCCTCCCTCTGTGTCAGTTAGAGGCGACCTCCTCCTCCTCCTCCTTCAGTCAGACCGATCTGTCAGGACACAATAGGCTACCTCTCCAGCTATGTTGTTTTTGGAATGGGAACCTTTCAGCCCTGCTTGTTCTCCCTCTCGGTTGACAGAAATTAGCCAAGAAGACACTCTTCTTTGAGGGACTTTATCTCCCCGCGCTCGACTGACTGTAGAGAGTGTTGTTTACTTTTACTCATCAATGTGGAAGTTGTGTGATCGAGGCCACCCAGCTGGGGATCTCTTCAAGATGTGAAGTCACTCATCTTGATTATCACCTTCAATATTTCCAGTTAGAAGAGTATTAAAAAGACAGAAAATACATACAGTTAATAGAATTATTTCCCATCATCCAAATCCAGCATTAGATAACTTTTCTATCAGGATGACCTGTAGAGCAGTCATGACAGACTGAAGGTGGACTGTCTGAGCTTTATTCACTGAGGACTCAGATCTGTTAAAGACATTACTCTGTTGTGCAGTGCAGGCACCTGCAGCTTATTGCTGTTCTCACCATCTGCAGCAGGACATTCTTTAAGTAATGGCAGATAACAGGAATGTGTCTATATTATGAAAATAAGCAGCAGTGGTTGTGATCTGTCAATTACAATTTTGAGGTACTTGTACTTTACATGAGTATTTATATTTTGTGCTACTTTATACTAAAAGGAAATATTTTCCTTTCCTCTCTTCCATATATAATTTGATGGCTTTAGTCACTAGTTATTTTCAGATTAAGATTTGACATAAAAAATTACTTTTTGGCTTGTGACCCATTACAGAAAAGCAGTGTCTACTTGGGGGGCCTTGTCATGTTTAAAAGCATACTATGCAGGATTTTCCTAAAAAACAAATGTTAAGGCTTGTATAAAAATAATCCCTCTCAGTCATCACATACAACATGCAGCACACAGGCAGAGCAGACTAGGACACAGCAGCAGGCTGAAGGTTCCCTTGGGTTTTCACAAAATCCAGTGTTGTGCTGAGGTGTTGGCATATTTCTTTGTTCTTTTGAATGGAATCACTGTGAAAACAATCAGAATACTTCTTCTCAGTCAGGCCCTAAAGAAGACCCAGTGTGGGTCAAAACCAGCCGGAGTCCTTTTGGGATTTTTAACCTTGACATGCCCTAACTAAAGCCTTTTAACTATATCCTTGGCTCTGTGCAAGTGTGCCTGAAGTGAACCCACTGGCATCTCCTTTTCTCTAAATTAGTCTGAAAATAATGTTTTATTTGCCTGATTCACTGCTTTGTTCTCACAATCACTTCTCCCTCTCTTGATTCACTCTCCAGCTCTCTTGACAAACGCTGTTGTCTCTCTCCTGCCCTTGTTCGCTGAGCTGCAGAGGAGGTGCTGCTGGATTGAGAAGTACTGGACTAAACTGTATATAAAGTAGTTAAAACAAGCTCCACCTCCAACAGCTACAACCGTAAAATGTTGCTTACACATGGATGTATTATGGGTGTAAATCACAAGTTTCATCACAACACAGTATTATATTGATTTTTTTGGACAACCATACGTGCTGATATCAAAAAGTCTGCCTCAATACAATTTTGATCTCATTCAATTCAGGGGCATGTGGTCGACGTTATATGATATCAAATCCATTTAAAACATTCAGTTACATTTATGTCAACTCAGAAAAAGCAACTTAATTATGATTCAACAAGTTTATGACTGAACTCATCCAGACATTTGTGACAGACATGCCATGGGAATTTACAAATTGATGTGTCGTAACACCCACGGGATGCATCAAAATTGATCATCAGTATGAAGCATCAATATGTGGATATCACTCACAGGAGCCATTTTTCTGCAGAACAAGTACTTTTGTTTTGAATTATTTTAAGAGCATTTTGCTGATAAATACTTCTGTACTTAATAGGATTACAAATGCACAGACTTGTAGAGGAGTATTTTTTGTATTAGTATTTTTACTTAAGCTGTAGTCTGCAGTTTAAAGATAGACAATGCAAAACCTGCCGCCTCTTTTTCTTCTTCCTCGTATCACTCTGCATATGGGAAAAAAGCTCTTATATATAGAACTTTTTAAGAAGAAAATGATTATTAGAGGCCCATTATGAAGTGCTCATTATTAAAATGTTGTGCTGCAATCCCTAACATTCCCATGTCTCATTCCCAGTCCTCCTCCATCTGGTTTTTACATTATTGACGAACTGGGAGTGTCATGGTTGGTACATCAGACCTGTCAGTAGACATGCTCTTTGCACCTCCCCCACGCCATCATGGCACACCTGACAAAACTTCTTACTGCCAGATAGGATGTGATCACATCAACAAAAATAAACCCATGCAGGGGGAAACTGGAGAGAGACTTTGCCATCATTCCTCTCTTGACAGCAAAGTAATCTCAGCAGATCGGGGCCTTTGTTGTGGTCTGAGGTGGAGATATTCTCTCGGATGTTTATCACAAAAATTGGGGGCTTATTTGTGTCTTCTCTTTTTCCTTAATCTTTATCACAGGGTTTCTGCCATGACGAAACTCTGTGAGGTTGGTCGATGGAAAAAGTGAGAGTTTAGAGCAAAGTGAGGTGTCCAAGGATGTGGATGGTGATTACTCACAAAGCTGCTCCCAACGCTGCCAAACACTCCAGGTTGTTTTTTTTCCCTGTGAGTCATTTGGTAACAGAGCTTCCTCCTTCCCAGCGGTGGTCATGGGAAGAGGCTCCGAGCAGGCTGTTAGTCAGCAGAAAGGCATTGAACTCTGGGCAACAATCGACACCTTGTAACACACACCACAAACATTTTCAGCTAAAACTGGAAACACAGAACCCGTTACAGGTTTACAGCACTGCAACAGTGTCCATAGTTTTCTGATAAGAACAATTTACATCCTGATTTCTCTTCTATTTCAGGCATATTAGTATGTGCATTCTTAGAAATAAAAGTCCTAACTAGAACCATAAAGGCTTCTTCAACTTGTCTCTATAGGAGAATCATTTTTGGTTCTTAGTAGAACCTTTCATAAAGGCTCCACTTGGAACTTTTCAGAGTTCTGCCTAGAAGCCAACATAAAGAGTTATACCTAGAACCATGTGTGAAAGGTTTCACCCAGAACCCCCTTTGAGAGGTTTTACATAGAACCCTTCTAAAATGCTATGGTTATAGCCAGTACCTTCTAAAGATGCTAACAAGAGCCCACCCAGGGGTTCTACTGAGAATCTTTATATTCCAATGGTTTTATATAGAACCCACCCAGTGGTACTACTGAGAACCTTTTTATATTTCAATATTTTTGTGAAGAATACACACAAGGGGTTCTGCTGAGAACCTTTTTACTGTCTATTCCAAGGGTTTTATCTGGTACCCACACGGGGTTTTCTGAGGGTCATTTGTATTACAAGGTTTTTTTTAAATCTAGAACCCACCTAGGGGGTTCTACTAAGAACTATGTTATATTATGGTACAAAGAACCCTTGATGACAAACAGGGTTCTTTGGATGGAAAGGGTTCTTAACTTAGTTCAACACAAAGATCCCTTGATGATCCCTTTCTTTGAAAAAGGGTTCAACAGAAGCAAATGGTTCTGGGTAGGACCTCAGCCCTTTAGGAAGAACTATTTTAAGTGTGTGATAAACACACATTTCCAATTTTCAAATGCAGTTTCAGTGAACAAAGGCATCTAATTTGTTGTAACTGATGGACCTAAATCGAGTCACTAAATTTCAGATTTTCTACCAGAGGTTTGCTTTAGGTGCTCTCTCTCTTTCTTTTCACGGTAGCGTTTCCTTTTCTTGATGTATAAGGACTCCAAATATAGTGCAGGTTGCTGTGGTCTGAGCATTTAATCCTTTACTCAGTGAGTAAAACACCAGTGATGAATGAAGTGCGGCCATAGAAACTGTAAACCTTTGTCCTTTTTTTCTGACTTTTCTAATTGCTGAACTTTCTCTGCTTTCACATCATCTATTACCAAATTATTACGGTGCAATGAGAAAGGGGGAGGAGGGCGGAGGGGAGGGGTGGTGGTCTTAGAGACACCACCAGCACCTTTGCAGCATGCATAAATCACCAGGCTAATAAATTGAAAGCTAAATGACTTCTTGCCCTTTACATATATCATGGAGGCAAACCAAATGAAGCCTTATATACCCTTGAGGACAGAGGAATGCTTCTGTTCATAACAGTGATTTGTGGATGGCTCCCCTGGCTGTTGGCTTCAGAAGGAGAGCGTTTGGACTCTGACCATTGCTTACATATAGCAGCATGGTTAGGTATATCAGGAAAAAGTATTTTTGAAAATCTAACAATTTATGTCTTTGTTTATTCTTTATCTTCTTCAAATATACTTCAAATATCTACTCAATTATCTGTACAACTGCAGTTCTTGCATTATTTTAACATTAAGTTAAAATAAAGTATCACAATATGCACTAGCTCTTTATTTATTTCATTACTATTTAAAACATGCCATGGTGACAAGGTCAGGAAACTCGTGGCTTGTGTTGCTGTCATATGAGAGTTCAGTATGTCCTTATAAAATACATGTTGATACCATTATGTTCCAATTTATGTGTCCATTAAATAGGTGTTGGTTAGCAGTAACACATGAGTGGACAAGCACTGAAACTCATGCAACATCAATACAATGGCACCACCCGGTGGACTAACACCATCAGGTTTTATGGTTTAGTCTACCATCCATTCTGTTGTACACTGCTTCTGTATAGTGTCAGCATCTGTATAGTGATAAATATTATTTAATTAATATATGGCCTCAATAAGAGGTAATTAAAGGTCCAAACTGTGAAAACAGCTAGAATTAGAGCAGCTGTTTATAGAATTAGACCAAAATCACTCCAGTTCATGTCTGTTGCTGAGAAAATATTAAACCATCTGAGGAGAACAGGAAGCAAATGCATCACCTTAAGGAGAGTCAGCATGGTCTCAGTCAGTGCATCATCCAAATTTATACGAAGTAAAAATGATCTCAAATGAAGTTGACAGTTAGCTGGGATGAGGGCCAGATGAAACAGCAATTTCAGCATTTCTTTCTCCTCTTAAAGAAAATAAAATCCTGCCAACTTCTCCTTAATCCCACCTGGATCATGAGAGCAGATTGAGCAGCTGAGATGGGTTTTGTTTGGGAGGTCTCACCTTGTCCATCGTCCTGATGAAAAATAGCATCTGTCTGGGACACTTCTTGAAATGCAATCTGTGGCCAGTGTTTGCCTTGAATGAAGAAGCCAAGAAACCAGGAAATACACATGAAGTCTGAGCAAACGTCACGTGCATACTGTAGCAGAACAGACCTCAGCATCTTGGACGAGTGCCTAGTTTAACGCATTACTGGAATTTTGATGCACTTAAGAGTGGAGTGTGGGAACGTTTTCAGTGTCACATTTTGTTCTGCAGAGAATCCACAGGACACAGGAGACACCTCAGCATGTATTTACCTAATTAATATAGTTAAATATTCACACAGTGAAAAGCAGTGTCGGCACAGGTTTGGCAGGAGCGGCAGTGACAGTGATTATTTAATGTGTTAATTTGCGGATGTGTTATGAGGGGCAGCAGTGGCTCATGTTGGCACAGAGTTCTGAGTGACAACAGCAGCCTGGAGAAGCTGTGGACATAAACACATGGCTGCGATATATATATTTGATCTTTTTTGATCATATAGTTTTACTGAGAACAGTCTGTCCAGAGTTCAGACGCTTTAGTCAGCCCTTCTTTCAACTAAAAATGCCCTTTTGTGAGCAAAGTGTTAAAAATAAGACAGACAGTGGTCTACTGAAATGGACAAAAAGGGAAAAAAAGATGAGTCAAACTTAAGCCAACTCTCAAAAAGCGGATGAGTAAATGTGGCATGTCAAAAAAAAGCCAGTTGCTTAAGTGTTGTGGTGGCTTTGTTGTGGTGTGTTCATTTTCCTGGTTTGTATTTCCTCGTCCATAAATGCCAGAAAAGTCAAAACAAGCAAAAATAGTTCTCTCCTAATGGGAACTGAGTCATTCAGAATAACAATAACAACACTCTAGTGAACAAAGGTTCACTTAATGGTTAAAGCAAAAGTTAATTTCAGAACAATTGAAGAGTTTCTTGCCGTAAGTGGATGATATAACTGAGGTTAGTTTTGTTTTGTAATAAAACATTTACAAACCATCCTTTGGATGCCCAATGTTACACTCAACATGATTATTTTCTCACTCCAAATCTTTGAATTGATCATTATCTCTGCCAGGTTGAAGCTATTAGTAACTTTTACAAAAAATAACTTTTTGCTGTATTTGCTGAAACTGACAGTTATACATGATACAGATACAGTGTGACAAATTCAGGTTCCTCTGGCTTCTCCTAGTGCTTCTGTGGTTTACAAGAATCAAAACAGCCAATCAGAGCCAACTTCTGACCCAAAACATGTATTTGTCAACCTGTCACCTGTCTCTCCTTTGCTCAGCTTTGTGTGTGTGTGTGTGTGTGTGTGGAGAGAGAGAGAGCACACAGAGCAGTAGAGAACGAGTGTGACGGTAAATGACAGCAAAATGCAGTACAGCTCTTCACACTGACATGAAATAAAGTATGCACGCATAAATTGGGTAAATAACAAAAAAAAATATTTCATTTCTTTCAGCGGGTGAGGAATCCCTTTGGGTGACGTTTAGTTGGAAACTGGCTCTGATTGGTTGTTTTTGTTCAGGTTCGGTGGATTCTTGCAAATGCCATGAGGAGCACTAGGAGGAGCCAGAGAAAGCTGTTTTTTAAAAATCTGTTTCATGTACTATTCTGTCCGGATACAGTGACAGTTTCAGCGAATATGAAAAAAAAAGTTATTTTTATTCTAGTTCCCAACTGTAGATTTAACTCTGTGTTTGACCGTGTGTGTGTCTGTGTGGACCAATCAGACTAAAATTTTTCTTCTGCATAATTTAAGACTTTGTTCTCAATGACTTCTCAAGGTGGCAGTGATTTGCAATTTTTATATGTCATTGACTGCTGACTCCTCACTCTTCTTAATTTCGGGCAAGTGATCAACAACTGTATTTACTACTAACTATATTTACTGTCATTTACTGTCAATGTCATCCTGACAGTAGTACATGAGACAGATAATGCCAGTGTTTGTAATGATATTTGCAAGAATCCACTGCACCTGAACAAGAACAACCAATCAGAGTTATCTTCCGACCCAAAATGTTGGTATTTGATGACTTTGGAATGAGACTCAACAATCAACTCGCCCAACACAGCTCTACTAAGATAGACATTATAAAAATTGTCCTCATGATCATCCAGATACGATGAAATCTGAACAGTTTTTATTTACAAATTCTTACTACCTCTGCAAAGTTATATCAAGAAGATGTTTGTCTATGTTCACATAAGTTTTATTTAATTTCATAAAATTAATGTAGCCTACATTTGAACTTTGTATGTATACCTAAAATTTGAGCAATCAAATTACAGCTGCCATACCCAGTAACCCACTCAAGCAGCAGACTATTGTTAAGAAGCCAGATATTATTTGTGTTAGAAATATTTAAATTAAATCTTAGAAATTGTGATGGGATCATTTTCCCCCAGTAAATGAGACTAATGGGATGCTTGATTTTAAGCATATCCCTTTAGGATTCCTATATTTGTAGACAAGATCTTTAGTTTCTGTTCTCTAATGGCTTGTTGACAGGTGAACTGGATCAGTAACAAGCCATCTCAGACACTAAGACACGTGGACATGTGAAGGCTGTAAAGGTCAAATATACAGCCTATTGAACTGTGCTGTTTATTCTTCTGTACTAGAATCAGTGTGAAAGACATCATACTGCACAGCCATGTACTCTGCTTACAATGTCTGTGGAAGACATAAATGACAAGAGGTGAAATATTCTATGTCCTACAAAAATGTAAAGCCTCAGACTGCAGGCAGCAATATTCATAATAATTAACTGTTAATATGCACTCTCACACTGCTGCTATAAAAGGCTCCCAAAACAAAAGTGGTCACATTTCATTAGTCACAAGGTTTCACGCCTCACTGCATCTGAAAAATGGTGACCTAAAAAGGCAGTGTCCACTTTTAAATTGGTTGCCTCGAACATTTTTCATTTGTTTCCCTCATGTCACTGTCATACTATCAGTGCTTCAGTCAGTATCATGCTGTAACAGTAAAAGCTACATCCTACACACAATACTAATTCTATACTGATGTACAGAGGAACATTGTAGGTCTGGGTCATTTATCATCTAGGTTTCTAATTCCAAGCTGCTCATTTGTAATTGATTCAGACATATAAACATGCATTAGTACGCTAAATATTCACTCATACATTCTCATAATAAATCCTAAACATTTCTATTAACTGTTGATGTTTTATACTGTAACTGAGCACATGATGCTGTGGCCATCATCACAGATGTTCATAGCTACAACAGATATGTTCAGGATTTATAATTAATCATTACTCTTTAGTTCTATAGCTCATTGTCTGTGATGAGTCATGTTAGAGTCAGAGCTTCAGGTAGATAAACAGAGAGACAGTCAGAGAATCCTTCCTCTGAACTGACCCTCATTCATGTTCAGCTCTCACTAAAACAGTGAACCTTTGTCCTCTCTCTGAGCAGTGAGAGCAGCTCACAGACCAGTGTTGTACATACTGCATTGCCAAAGGGAGTCCACTAATAAATGCTTACAACATAGATGTATTCATTTGTTTTAAAAGTCAGTAAATTGCCATTCTAGCGCGTGACTTTTTTCATTTTGCCTGTGTGAATTGTTTGAATTATCTTTACAGGTTGTAAAAAGTTTTGATTTGTACCAGTCTTTTTAATTTCATTTGAAAGCTGGTAAGAATGTACATTAATCAACATTCAAACAAGTGTAAATGCACCCGAGTTAGCTAAACCTAGTTTTCATGAGCAGCCCCTTTTTCAGATGTTGCCAGGCATCCCAGAATAGCAAAAAAAAAAAAAAAAACAACAAAAAACAATATGTATAACAGTTAAAGACATGCAAAATTGTGGTAAAAGAAGAAGTATATAGGAAACAGTTAAACAACATGTGAGTGGATCAAATAGCAGATGATATAGGTACTGTATGAGTACAGTCATGTTAAAGGTATAACAGCAGCTCTGTACTGACCAACTAATCTAAATGTTTTTACCATGTTTTTCCAAGCATTAAGCTTAACAGTAAATTATGAGTTACAGTTCCCTGATTTTTCAGCACTTTCTGCCAGAGAAGTGACACAATTCTGGCTGACCTGGAGGTAAAGGAGGTATTATAGGGTAATAAAAGTAAGAAGGATATGATTACTCTGTCTCTTGGATGTTTAAACAAAATTTGTTATCTTAATGAGAAAATCTCAGGAGTTATGTGCAAATAATTTCTTGTTTGGCGTCTCACTCAACATCAAATCCCGTGTTTCATATAACTGATTTTGCCCTTGATGTTCCCTCTTCACTCCTTCTTGCGCAATTATCCTACAGTGTTTATCACCAGCCCTTACAAAAAGAACCTCTTAAGTACAACTTTACACAATCACTCTCAGCTTGGAGATTGAATCAGTGCACTCTGTTGCCTGATACCATTTTCCTTATTTGATTTACTTTTTCTGAGGTGCATTCAATGAGCCAAAGTAAAGTCGGTTCTGCCGGCCGTGCTCTGTGTTTGATAGAGAACCAGAACACAATGCTCTCAGCTGAAACTAGCTTAAACAAACAGTGACGGGAAAAGCAAACAGTCAGGGAAAATCTGTGGAAAACACTTCAGGGGAAAGTCATTTTTTTCTGTGGTGTGATTTAATCCTACTTAACTAGACACATCACAAATAGTCCATAAATTGCTACACATTAAAATGGGATTTACAGAACAACAATAGTAGTTTTTGTCTTTGCTCTGCTTGCAATTTTAACAAGAGGCTGCCCACGGTCATGTTCACTACTAGGTTTTTAATCTCCCAATTTATTAGTAAAAGGATCATTTTCCTGCAGTTAATATTTATTCGTACATCATGCAATACATCTCCATTTCAGTATCAAATATATCAATCATAGTTTAACATTTACATTTCAGTGACTAAAGGCACTGCATAGTTTATATGGCACCACTCTAAACAATGAGGTTTCCATTTGGCAATAAAATACAAACATCAATACAATTAATATGTAACTATTACATTGCATACCTTATGAAATTATCTGCTTTGTACATATCTAAAACGTAACATTACAGTATAAAAATAGCAAATACATTAATATTTATCTAATATAAGCCAACAATAGTTTATGACACATATAGTACCATCATTATGGATTGTTTACTGGCATCAGGAAACTTTCACTTTGGTAGAACATTCTCATTTACAGCACACAAACTTCAACAAAGATTAATGTACTGTCAGTGCTGCAACCTTGACTCAGCAACAGTGTTCACATTTATTGGTTTTCTGACTGTCAATTCACCTACTTACAGTACATTTTAGAAAACTAAAACTTAAAGTCCCACTGCAGAAACAGTAAATGTGTTGAAGAAGAATGAAGAAGTATCTGTGTTGCATACATTTAGAGGCCAAAAGGAATTAAGATTAAACATGAGATAATGGATACAATGAACAGCTGAACTACTAACCTCCTATTAGCCAAACATTTGAACTTATTTTAAGGTTTCATCACATTTGCACCAACATATAGAGAAAAGTGACAAACTACACTTAAGAACTACACATTTTCTTTTGTTTGCAAGACCAAGTGGCATTTCTTCACAGCTCAAACATTGTGAGAACATATTTTACACTCACAAAGTGAGGTCTAAACATATAGTGCAAGTACCAGACTGAGTTTCAATAAAGTTGCTTCTAATGCTTTGTGAAAAATGAGCATGAAATTAAATCTATACAACAACAAAAAAGAGCCAAGTAACATCAAAAGCAACATCAGAAGCATGTTGCTGTGTAACAAACCTCTCTGTTTCTGTTTTTTCTCAAGTGCATGAAGGTCAGTATCATCACTAGAGTGCATTTGCATAGGGTTTAGGATTTTGGGTACGCAGAGGCTCGAAAGATTTCGAGACTGTTTACTGTGATGAGGGCACCGGTCAGCTGCCTCCACTGTTTGGTGGCAGGGTTTTTCATTTTGTCCAGGACCAGGTGCAGATCCTGGATCATGTCCCTGTAGCTGTCTCCATAGCGCAGACTCCAGGAGTACAGGAAGTCATAGGCTGGTTTCCACATTGACTAAAAAAGAACAGGAAACAGAGAAGGTGTACATAAAACATTGACATTCACTATATGTCAGAAATATTGTCAAGTATAAGGGATGCATAATATTTTGTTTATGTTTTATTTGGATTTTTTAAATCCAATATGCCCATATTTTCCAATTTTCCAAAGTTCTAGCTGATAGCTGATGTACGGGGGTCGTCAGAATATAGCAGAAATGGAATCTAATAATCACAAGTATGTCTTCATTAGTGTATAATGTACAATTTCCTATAAAAAGGTAAAATTATGCTCAAGCTAATTTACTCCTAGCAAGAAATATAAAGGATGAGCCTCCACTTCACATTCAGGCTGTTCGTTTCAGGCTGATAAAGTATTTAGCTATATAGCCTTCATCATCCAGTATCGTTGACATGTTGACATTGTATATATCCATTACTTGCTGTGTGAATGAAAACTGACCTGGGGACCAACTTCTCCACTTTTCCCTCGGTGTGGTGCCTCATAGCCCGCTATCTGAGCACTGGTTAGTTTTCCCATCTTGTCAGCGAGCTCCCGCCATCGAATTCCCAGCTCCACAGCAGTGGACAGAATGACTGTGTTCTGTATCAGCTGGGCCACAAGATTCACAGAGTCCATCTTTAACAGACCCTATGGGTGATACACACAGAGGTGGTCACAAACATGGACAGCACAGGGAATCAGAGCATACAGGCAGTGAAACTACTATAGCATTAGCTGTATGTGTGCATAGACATATAGACGCAGATGCCACTTTGGCCTTTGCATTGTGCACCAATGTTGCAGCCATATTGGTTCAGTCAAGACTGTTTTTTTATAGATATAAAGCATAATGTTTATATTCCTCAACCAATTTCAATGAGTACTTTTTATACTCAAGGGTTCATGATCTATGTGGAGTAAGTAAGTGATCAAAAACTTTCTTTTCTTACTCCATATAGATCATAAACCCCTGAATACCATGTGACTAACTGACATCGGTTGAAGATAGTAAACATTATAGTGCTTTTTATCCCATAGAAACAGCAATTTACATTTCTTTGTTCACAGGCTGGTAACAGGCGTCTATGGTGTTGTGTACTTACCACCATGAGCTCATGCAGAAACTTTTTCCTGGTCTTCTCAGCGTGGCAGTCCTCCTTCAGCTTTTCCAGCACACAGGCCACTTTATCAGCCTCAGTTTCGGCACACCTCCGTGTGATGGTGTCTAATGACAAGTTGGTGTACTCCAGTGCATCAGCAAAACCTCTCCAGCTGGTTATGTGCTCAGTGATCAGTGTCTGGATGGCAGAGTACATGTAAGTAAGCTTCTTAAAGGGCAGCGTCATGTTGTCCAACAGGACTTCTGTGGTGAGTTGAATGCCGGTAAAGTCCATCACTTGGTCTCTGGTTATGAGCTTGATGTTTTTACAGTGAACCAAACCGGTCCTGCCTCGAAGGAAGCCGATATACCACTCCTTTACTTTTGAGTTACCCACTGACCTAACAGTCTCTCTGGACAGGAGTGCCACAGTGTCCCCCTTAAAATACTCCAGAAGGTAGTCTACACGTGGCTGACGGAGGACAGACTTTAGGGCAACACCGTACCACTGTAGGTTCACAGGTCTGTCTGTGAATTTGGGGAAATCTGGAACACTTTCCTCAGGAATAGGCGAGTTTCTTGCCATTTCAATCCGCTTTTCCATCTGTCTCGGCACTCGCTTTTCTGATCTGATGGGTGCAGCAGGCGGGGAGGGCACCTGGAAACGTGCAACAGCTGCAGCATTTGATTCCTTCACTTGTAGATCCAATTTAAAAGCAGACATTTCTGAATTACTAGCACAAGATAATGCAACAGGCAGATGCAAAACTGTCCCTATTTTGAGCTGACTTTGTCTCACTTCTTTCAGTTTGTCCTCAGGTTTGATTTTAAACACAGAGTCCTTGAGGCCAATCCCAACACGCAGGTCACTGACTTTGTCTGGTTTGAACCCATATTTTCCCCAAAGCTGCAGCACAAGTGGAGGCAGGTTTTTGTTTCCTCTGCAGATCACTGAAAACGGAAGCTTCTGTGGAACCTCCTCATGACAGCAAACCACTATCACAACCTTGAATGATGGATGGATGTACCTGGGACCATAAACTGCCACTGTAATCTTGCGGTCAAGGTAATCCCACACTGATGTAGCAGGGGCTTGAATTGCAGATGCTTCTGCAACTGCAATCACATAAAAATGTGTCTTCAGGTCCTGGAGCTTCATCTGCATCATGTTCTTGTGAATGTAACAGTCGCTCACTTTCTGATAAGGTCCCTCTTTTTTGTTGGACACCATCCCGACCACAGTAGTCATCACCTGACTTAACGGGTCCTCTTCACCTCCCCAGACAGTTTTAAATCCAGAGAGATCCGCTCCTTTGTGTTAATGCTGCTGAGGACCACCTCTAGAAGTGGACTCATGGTGGTCATATAGTTGTTATTGAGCCCAGGAGGAGGGTCTAGCATCGCTTTCAGAGTAACTTCCTGGATTTCTCCAGGAGGAACATGGCCCTCTGGGATATGGATGCAAATTTCTGAGTCTGGTAACTGTACTGAACCTCCAGCGTGGCCGATCTTTGAGATGATCCGAAAGCCAGTGGCCTGGGTCTGAGCCCACCCTGGACTCTGGCTCATCAGATTTAAGTCCAAACAAGAGCGGGTCAGCTGCCTGTGGCTTAGCCAGGCCATCTTATAGGCCTCTCTGTCATCCTTTAGCCACTCAAAATCTGGGTTCAGCACCGGCCCTGGTGGTCTGAGGCTGTTCTCCTGTTTTGGCTCTTTTCTCTCCAGATCATCCAGAATGTCCGAAGCACTTCTCCATCTCCCGGATCTGTTGCTGACTTTGTGTTTGTTTTCCAAAAACTTCCCCACGTTGCCTTCATCGGAAGACGTGCTGATGGCATCATCGTTATTTGCATCCAAATGCTTTTCATTGTCTTGTTTTGCATTTGATGTGTTGGAAATGTGTTTGTCTGTGCTGCTGTGTACGATGTCATCCAAGAAAGGATTTGATCCAGACAGTTTGTTCCAAAAGGGATTTTTTGACTGAGATGAAAGTGCCACTTCTGGCTGAAGGAGTGGCCACCCCGAGTTCTGTATAAATCGTGTCACATGCCGTCCTGTGAAGATATTAAGAGTTTGGTTAGGATGTCTGTTTATTATCAACAGGTTTTCAGAGGCTGTTTATGCTTCAACATGAGAATTTTACCGTTTAGGTTGTCACTGGTTGGAACACTGTCGTCCAGATCAATCAGTGTCCCCTCAGATTTACTCCGCATGAGGCTCCCAACACGACGGAAGGACTTTGTTCTTCCAGCTGCCATATTTTCATCTGTAAACATAATAATGATATAGTTTTATAGTCTTTTTACCTGCAGCTTTTACTTGCCTAAAAAATGTTATTACAAGGCTTTATTGAGTTCTTGATTCTGATCGGTCAATTATAGCATTCTATGGTCTGTTATGTTTAAATAGCAGCTGAATACCAGACCCTTGATATGGATACAGTTCTGATCATTTTGTGTTCAATTATTGATTTTTTTTTGCAAGTAGCCGTCTAATAAGTGGGATAATGTAAAGTGAGATGATAATTAATGCTAAATAAACATTGAGAGGGAAATGCAGGACCCCAATATGAAGGGTGAAGCGGGATCGCGACCAGAAGCAGATTTTGTAATAATAACCTACTCACTATACGTTAATGATGTAACCAGGGGTCCTGAAGTAGCACAGTAAATTGGATGGAGAACCTACCCTATATACTGACTAAATATGATATTGTACTGAAAAAAAAAACTTTTTGCCATCACTGTAATATAACGTATGTAGAGCTGAAACAATTAGTCAATTAACTGATTAGTTGATCAACAGAAAATTAATCACCAACAATATTGATATTCTTGTAAATCATTATTAAAGCAAACTAACTTTACTGGCTAGAGGCTGCTGCTGCTGTTTTTAATTGACAAAAGATTAGTTGAGAAAAATAACAGGCAGATAAATCTATTACATACGTTTTTGGCTTAATTCTTGAATGTGAATCATTCTTTTCAAAATAACAAGTTCAAACAATAAGTTTGTTTCCACAATAGATTTGAACTTATCATTCATTCTTAATTGGCAAATGACCTGCCAGGTGACAGTAATGAACTAGGAATCACATGGATGTCACTTTGTTAAGAATTTTCTGTTAACTGTACATAACATTACATGAGATCAAAGATGATTTTTCTGTTTACAGTACATGTAACACATTGCTACACATGTTGCAGCATATGCTGTATGCATATACATACAAATGTCTGTATCTCTTTTCTGTGTGCTTCAGTACTGACTGTTACCTACTATTGAAATCTGAATCTAAAAAGCTCAGAGCAATAATCAATAGCTTCCAGCTAGACAAAACTGACATCCTTGTCTAGTACAGTAAAACAGTCAGTGTCAACTAAAAAAGCAGAACAAAATAGAGAGTTGTGTGCATATATGGGAGCATTTTAACTTCCATGGTATAAAAAAACCCATTTTGGCCATGTAGTACAGTCCGCATGATGATGAAACAACTTTTCATTTTGATGGAACTGGCCGATTTACTAACAAAATAACTGGGGCTTAAAGCATGAATGAAATGTTTTGGATGAGTTACTACCTTTGCAGACATGCAATAAAATGGCGATGTCCCATGAAACAGTTATGACAGTTGCACTAACAGAGAGGATCTTATGTCTGTTTCAAAAAATGGGCCAAAGCATTTAACAAACACTGTAAATAAAAGTTGTTAGTTGTAGCGCTAAACTTATCGATAAGCAGGCACATATTTTTCACTGTGTGATACATGATGACAACAACCAATACCAACACAAAAAGACATGTGAGTGGAGTTATTGTTCTGTCTCAGCCATGTTTCCTTCAGCACAGTGAGCCCCAGGCTTTCTACAGGGCTTCTTGTCTTATCTGTTACAAGAAACTGTTCCAAAACATGGAATAAAGCCTGAACTCTCCGGCCTGTCACTTGTTTGCGTAAAAGGACACTACCCATTCATGTCTTGTCACAGTGAGTCAGTCATTAATGATGTTGTTTCTTACACCAGTGCACAAGAACAGGTTGGTCTTGTCAAGCCTATGACACAGTAGTCACTTCTCTCAGTGCTTCTTGCTCTGATCAAAGTGTGCTACCACTGTACTACTGACAGTGAAAATGTATTTTGTGATAGAATAATGCATGACAGGTTTATCTACTATGCACTGTGCTGTGATTCCTGTGGTACAGCAACCATCTGAAGTATTAACTAAACTATTCTAATCAGAATCATGTGCACCCTGGTGAAAAATAAACATGCTAGGTAAATCAAATTTTAGCAGTAATCATCAGTTTACTTCAAGTGTCGTAATGATTAGTTAACCTGAAGCTTGCTAACTAATTTTGTATCAAGTATATTATTATTTTTATTATTTGTAATCAAATTGTAGAAAAGCACAATTATAAATGTACTTAGTGTACTTGTATGTACTAAAGTGGAACAACTTCAAGTATACTTAAAGTCTATCTAAGTTGACCTTGTTTGTGAAACTTTTTCAAAGTACAGTTTTAAATAAACTTATATTAAAGTGTGTTTTTTTTAAGCATACTTAAATAGACTTCTAATGAAGTGAAATTAAAGCACACTTTAACAAGGCACTTGAAAATAATTACACGTTTCAAAAGTAGACTAACTGTAAGAAGTATGTTTAGTATTTCAGTATTTTGGTAGTGCAGTGAAACACCACTTCAAGTATTGCAGAATTAGTAGGCTATATCTGTTTCAGTACACTTCAGTTGAACTTAATGACATCTACACTTTAAATATACTTTAAATTAAGCAAAAACTATAAGTAACTTTTGTATTCATACTTCGGATGTAATAAAGTACAATACTTTTTTATCTGGGCATGCTTCTATCTTTTTGTATTATTTAATCAACTGAAAATACTGTAACAACTTTTACACTCATTGCTAATCCAAATAGAGCCAGAAACACTGAGCAGCACAGATTCAGACATGAAATCTCTGAGCTCCAGCTTCACTAACACCGCTGCAACAGTCAGCAGCCACACTGACAACCACCAGCGTCTGAACAGGTGTATGCTCTGTAGTTACAGATTAATACAGCATTTCCTATATGACCTACTTCCTATTATGAAAATGCGAGAAGAAGAAAAAAAAAAACACCAAATACGCTAATAGAAAACAAAGTTTGATCTCACCGTCGGCATGAGATGGTTGTATTAGTTTTACTTCAGCGCGTTGGCAGGAAAAGAGGCCAATCCACTATCACTTACACTTCTTTTCTAGGGCGTACCTCCTCACGTTACAGCTCTTTCACTCTGTTTGCTCCCAGCCACGGAGCATTTTGGGACTGGAAGTTTAAGATAATACAGCGGAGGAGTGGCCTCTCTGGGTGAGTAACTACAATACCCACAATACACCTCTCTGTTTACGCACGAGACTTACAACACCTGAAACTGAGCGATACCTGCAGTTTCGGCAGGAGCATGAGTTCAGTGATAAGCATGCTATGCAAAGACATGCGACAGGCTGGAGGTGACTAACTCGACGCGGAGGCACAAAAGGAACAAGGTTAATACACCCTGTGAGCATTTAGTTCAAAGATAATTTATTAGTTAATATGTTTAGATAGATACAGCTTCCGCAGTGCACACAGCGGTGGGAAAATCTGGCAACAAAAGCAGGTGCTTAGATGCTTGTTGTTGCGTGGTAGTAGGTCAGAAATAACAGTGGAAGGCCAAGAGTGGTAGCAGTAATTCTGACTCTTCCTGCCTAGTCATTCATCTGATACTTCTTTCTGTATCACAGCTTCATTGATTTTACTGTTTGTCATTATCACTGCTGTTTTGAGTGACTGTAGACAGAACTTGATCTCATCAAGGACACAAGTCTTGTTATCTCACTGAACAGATATCACTTTTACTGTGATAAACGCCCTGAATAGATCATAAACTTGACACTGTTTCAACACATATCATCTTTATACAAATACCCTAATATAATACACTGTTTTATCAGCTTATTAGTTGAATTTCAAATACCAAACATTTGGCCCGTTCCACAAGCGATTACAAGACATCACCATATTACAAACAAGGATGACTTACCATGAGGCAAAGATCAGCAATTGCCTTAGGCCCTGTTCTACCAAACGCCCTGTAAAGTGTGTCATGAACTTACAGTTAAGACAGTTTATTTTATTTTTAATATATTTTTGAATTCCCTCTTTCTAAAAATCCATGAGCTATAATGATTAATTCACAAATGTCTCAGGACCGCCCCACTAACTTGGACTATTCAGTGATCTTACTGTACAGCTGATGAATGATTCAGTAAGATCAAATCATGTAAACAAGTGGCCTGGTGTGGTGTCCAGACTATGGAATAGTGGTGGAAAGCCAACCCAGCAGCACTGAAAAAAAGGTAGGTGGTGGGAGGAGAATAAAATACTTGCCCGCCACAGCCTGTTCACCCTGCTGCTGCCTGGCAAAAGATGCAGAAGTATCTGCTGGCCTACCACCGGACTGCAGAACCACTTCTGTCTTGAGACTGTGAGACTCCTCAGTTCATCCTCAACACTCCAGCATAAGTAAAAGTTTATTTTTATAAGTTATTATTTATTCAAGGATTAAAAAAGGGAAAGAACAAAGGATCTGGAGGGGTCCATGGCTTTGTTTGCCTTAGGCCCCAAGATGACGAAGTCTGCCCCAGATTACAAAACAGTACATCTAGGTGATGTCAAAGGAGCAAAAAATGAATAAACAAGTCACCACATTAAAAAGTATTACTGTGGTCTTTCCAAAATAATAAGGATATTTAAATACATTTGTTACAAACCTACAGTTTATCTCGATAAAGAGCTTTTTTTTCCTCATCCCCTAGGTTTTCTCCAGGTGGCTAGCTAATCTAAATGTCTCAAATGTGAACAGCCAACTCAATCTTTGTGCATCGTCCATACAAAATCAATACCTTTTTTTCACATTACTAAACAAAGTAGTAGTAGTATACAGTTCCTAAGAAAAAGGCCCGGGGAAAACAATTCATTTTCTATATCAGCCAAACAGCACACTGAACAAATTGGCTTTCTGTCTTCCAGACTGGATGATGTGTCATCAGTTTCAACCGTAGGTGGTAAAATTACAGATCACAACTTGGCTCCTAAGGATATTTGCCTTTTAGATAAATTTTTTCAAACATTCTCAGTACCATATCCATATGTTGTCATTTATACCTAAATGTATGCAGTTTTGGTTTAGTCCATATAGCCCATTACTCTTTATACTGAATAAGCACAGATTGTTTTAACATACAAATGTTGAGCTTTTTGTTAATAAGAAATGCCTCAGCAAACTCAGTCTTACAGGTTTACTCTGTAACAGTGTCACAAATGTAACAGTTGCATCCCAGTGTATGTGTATGGGAAGTTGTAACTTCAAATCCCCCCTTTGGAGAAGTTTACAGTTTGTTTTGCAGCTGTTAAGCTGTTATTGTGGCTGATGAATATCCCTGCTAAAGTTGAAATGTTAGTATCAGAACTGTTTGGTCTTTGGACAAAGGCCCTGGCATCCAGTGGTAGTTATTTCTGAAGGAATGCAACTAAGCACTCTTGAGTAGATTATGAATTTTCATGTAACAAATATGGTTGGTGGCTGCAGTCGCCTGGACTTTAGCATGACTAATTAACCCCTATCCCCTGTTACAGAGGTGACAGTGGTTCTAAAATATATATAATCCAGTGTAAAACCCACTGATTGTTCAAATGTGACCTGATTTGTTTTGTAATTTAATACCCCACTGTCCTCATCTTTCATAATGATATTGGTGTTGCTTAAATTTGAAACAAAACAGACAAAATCTGTAAACCTCCCACATTCCACCAGAGCACAGTTGCAATAATTTTGTTATCAGCGCTGAGTCACTTCCTTTTGTATCACGTATCTGAAACAGAAGACAGACATGCGAGTCAATTCTGCTCCCTTGTGGCTGTTTTGAGAATATTGATGGGATAAGGTGACATGCTCTGTTCTTCTCTAAAATCTATTTTTATTTTCAGCAAATCCCATGAAAGAACCAAAAGTACCAAGTATTGACTGTGTATTAAAAGTCTGATCTGGCATATTCCTCTGTAGCATACAGTTAAAAAAACAGAAGAGTAAACACGCATGTTGCTCTTTACTTCTGTCTAAAAACTACAGTGCTTGGGGTGTTTTTTAAAAGTTGAGAAATCATAATGTATTGAAACATGCATTTTTAGTGTTTTTTTTTTTTTCATGGGATTATTTTCACAACTAGAAAAATACAGAATAACTCCAGACTCATTTAATAAAATAAACACTTTTCATCAAAGAAGTTGTGACACGTCACAGTTGGAAAAGCACAGGTGTAAATAATAAAATTAATAATAACACCTTTTTCACAGCAAACAGAGCAAACAGGTCAGGGTGCTGCTATTGTGCATGTTGGCTCAAATAACACCTAGTAACACCTATGTACCCACCTAATTCTTATCAATATGGCAGCTGTGAAAAAAGTCTTTTTAGCTCCATTTAGCTGCCTTAGTTTCAGAGTTCTGGTGTTTTGCGCGTTAACTCACTGTCACACCATCATGACTGACCATCATTAGCCATCATTAATGTTATTAGTGACACTCGTGCTTTTCCTACTCTGAAAGGTGAACCTGTCTGCCGAGAAAAGGGCCTCTCACCAACACTAAGATGTGTATTATGATATGCAGTTTTTTAAAATTTATCTCTTCACAACATTGTCTTTTATTTCAGCGTAAATCAATGACTGTTTCTCTCATGTTGATACTGTTAATATTGTTATTATTTTATATTTATTTATTTATTTATTTACATTCATATATAATAAGGATACAACAATATAACTTAAATGGCACTTCAATACAACTTTACACCTTGTGGTAAATGGTTTTTAGCAGAAAGTAAACTTTTATGTAGGCACAAACTTCACTAATGACATTGTTTATTTTTCCTACAGGAAATTAGATTTGAAGCCATTTTGTGCACTTGTTCAAGTAAAATAACATGCTTCGTAATTCACATCTGTGGAATTTCCTCTGACATCTTATTTGCATAGAAACAGATTTAAAAATGACTCAAATTTTTGATGATTTCTTTGGAGTTGGTGGTCACCATGAGAGAACTGCTGTCAAAACCCATTTGACTTTCTGGATAATAAAATATATTGACATTAAGTAAAGAATAAAGATAACTGACTTTATAAGGCTCAAATTTAGAAATGGTGATGGAGACTTACATGTTTGTGCCACGTGGTGGAGCCATTTCTCTACCATTCATTTTACAGCCCTCAGTGTTTCTCTAAAACCAAAGTTCACAAAGTTCAGATGTGCTATCTGTTAGTTTTTAGATTTTATCCAATTAAACAAATGAGGGATTGTCTGCTTACATCAGCAGAAGCAGTGATTCAGAATCAGAACATTCATAAGCTGTATAAAACTACTTTATCTATGAGGTAATGAAATACAAACACAACAACAGGTATAAAAAGATAAACAAGCCTGCAATCAGCAGCAAGTTAGCATTTTAATCACCAAAATAAAGTCTACTTTTTATTATTATTATCATCATGCAGCAGTAACATTACAGTGTAACCCTGCCATAGTGATTAGGGCTGGAACTAAAGATTATTTTCATTCTTGATCCATCTGCTGATTATTTTCACTATCAATCAATCATTGGGTCAATAAATGCTGATGCCTTTCTTTTCTTTTTCTTTTTTTTTCTTTTTCTTTTTTCTTTTTTTTTTTTTTTGGACCAACAGTCCAAAAAACTAAATCCAAGGATATTCAATTTGTTGTAATGAAAGAAGGAAAGCAGCAAATCTGCATATTTTAAAGGAAAACTCGTACCATTGAAAGTTTAGTATTTTTGCATAAAAATCGACTAAATTAATTAATTATCAAAATATTTCTACACAGATTCTAATTGACTAATCTATTAATTGACTAACAGCTCTAATTGTGATATTTGTCTATCAGTGTCAAAGGAAAGCTTTGGTAAACCTGTTTGTGATTGTGTTTAGACATTTGCTTGCTGTTTTTTTATTTGTTTTTTTTTTTTTTTTTTTGAAGGCCCAGGAAACAAAATAAACAGCAAAAGCTTGTTTAACCTTCATCGAAATGCTGGTACAGGTCTTACCTGCTGTAGGAACCTTCATCTTCAGTGGAACAGTCTGTCACTTTGTTGTAAAAATCACTGGAGTGGTTTTCATAAAACTAAAGCTGCGGTTATTGTGATCATGTTTATTCTGGTTCGTTTGTGTTTCAGCAACCTCATGGATTTTAAGGGGATTCACCCTGATATCATATTAAAAAAAAATACAGTTGTACATGTTTTTTGTCTTTCATTGAAGATGTGCCCTCAGATGCAAACACCAGGTCAGAACACCCCACTAGTACTGGGTCTAATAATCCAGTATTGTGTCCACGCTATATTGGCTCCACTTTTGACCCAGTGTTTCTCAGTGTATGCACTTTGATACTGTAGTGAACTCACACTTCATTTATAGACGCTGATGTGATGAAGTTGTTGAGCTTCTCTCAGTGAGGTTCAGTCTGTAGGTATCCCACTCAGCGATCAGACAGGTGAAACACCACCTGTGACGTGACTGAATCTAAATTGCTGAAAGCATTGTATAAGGGCACCCCTGTCACTGTTGCAGCAATTACTGTTAATTATTTTGACTAACCTCTTAACCTTGTCAAATTGCCTTTCCCAGGAGATTGGTTGGTTTGATGACAATGACAGTGCAGTTGGTGGTTTTAACCACAAAATTGGTCACAGATGCATCATCGGTGAGAGGTCCTACCACAACACTATGATTTGCTGGTAGAGCTCAAAAACCCAATAGATCTCGTCATATCAGTAACAGCTGGCATTTCCATGAAGGCTCAGTCAAGACTGTGATTCAGCCTGAATTTTATTAACCTCAAAATCACTGATGCATCCAAGTTTCTATTATGCCGCATAGGATAATATTATTTCTCTTTCCTGTTTTCTAGGTGACTGGAGCAAAGCTGCGTTTGGCTGCAAACACACTGTGTGCTCTGACCGTAGCTGTTATCGTGGCCTTCATCCGCAGTTGGCAGCTCACCCTCCTCATCCTGGCATGTGTGCTCTTCCCCTCTGAGGCCAACGCAATTCAAATGAGGGCAGCGGCGGGACATTCCTATGAGGGCCAGGTGATGCTGCAACAGTCTGTGAGGGTGTTAATAACATGACAACACTGAGCCGCACACTCTGAGACATCAGGCTGAAATGACTCTGTTCATATTACTGTTCATTACTGTTGAGGCATATACAATATCCAAGACTGATGGATGTCTTCTCTCAAATGCTCAAGACCAGTTTGAGTAAAATAATATCAGTAAAAGATAGACTGCTGGTAACACTTTCCATGAAGGTCCTGTTTATAATCCATTATGAGCATATTCATATGACATTATAATGCCTTTATATGGCTTCATAATCATACATGACAACATATAACAAGGTTTATTAAGTATCATAAGTGGTGGACTTAATGTATTATAAGATTCAGCATTCATTGATACCTAAGTGACAACAGTGTTTGAAAGAAGAACCTGAGTCCTGGGTTACGCAAACATAACTACCATAAAATTGGCCAGTTAGGAAGAAAAATAGCGACCTGCTATAAACAGATTATAAATTCTGGGTTTCTGCTGTCACTTTTGTTCAAGCTCACAAAGTGATACTATAGCATATTATTGATGTTTAAAGGATATGTATGTAAAGTATAATGCATTATGAATGCTAAACTCATACTACATTATGTCCACCACTTATAATATTTTATAAACCTTGTTATAAGTTCATATATAAGTCATGCTGCTTATAAACACTTATAGAAGCTATTTTTATTGAGTCTTATAAATGCATTATTATGTCTAATGAATGTGCTTTAAAGCATCATAGACATGGCCTTACTGACATATTTTAACAAAACTGACCTTAAACATTTGAGAAAACACTAGCATACATGACCACTTATAACAAGGTTTATAAAGTATTATAAGGGGTTGGCATAATCTATTATAACTTCAGCATTCATAATGCTTTATAATTTAATGTATGTTCTATAAATACTAATACTATGCAATAGCATGGCTTTGTGAGCTTAATGTAAACTGACAGCAGAAACTTGCATTAAATGCATTAGAGCAGTTCTCTGTTCATCTTTATAAGTAGCTAAAATTATGATAAAGTGCAATCCAGGAGATTCTGCTTTGGCATGGGGGTATAAAGCATTATGAATGCTGAACTTTTAATACATTATGTCCACAACTTATAATACTTTATGTCCTATAGATATGCTTATAATGCATTACAGACATGTCCTTCATAGAAAGTGTTACAGGTAAACCACTATACATATTTTAATAGCAGTTTATGTTAGTATTGTTTAGTCTTAAGTCGAGGTTAATGTCTATTCATGAAATACATTTTTTTTTTGAAACTACCCACTATTTTGCCAAAAATGCAGTCTTCTTGGTTCACTTTTGCCTGGAATTTGAGACTGTTTTCCTTTAAGACTACATTTTAAATAAACCACCATGAAAAAACAAAAACCCTTATATGTAAAACCTTATGCTAGAGATTCTAATTAATAATTGAACGTACTGAATCTATTTAAAAAAATTCAACTGCTGTGTAATTATTAGAACCCTAGTTTAGTTGTGTCTATTGTCCTGCTTGACATTTGACTTGCATCATCTCAAAACTAGACAGTGTTCAGTGACTTTTTCTGTACCAGCACTGTGTGCAGGTTCCTAATCACAAAGTTTTTTAAAAAGAAAGAAAATCCTATTTTGTGTGTCTAGAACTTTTTTGTTTTTTCTGTGGTATCAAAACAGGTGTCAAGGATAGGTTTTTGTAATTTTGTAACTATTTTATCAAAGTTTAAAATTCTGTTGTTGTGACGTGCTGGCTCTACTTAAGCTGCTTGTTGTTTTGTGAAATTAAAATATAAGTAATTCAGCAGGGTTTACAGTCACTCACTAAAAAATACTTGGTTAAAATTGACCTGTAGTGTTGTGAATATAGCACAGATGCAGTTTTACCTTGTACCGTTGTGTAGACACTCACCCAACAGCAGTGTTGTTTTGATCCAGTAATCCAACAGTAATTTAAAAATAATCCAGCACTGGGTCAAAGCATCTCATTTGTACTGGGTCAAGTTAACGCAGTATTGCATCGGTCTTATACTGACACCACACTGGGTATATTTTTTAACCCAGTGTTTTTATTTTAGTGTACACTTTGTATGGATGCTATCACAATGTAACTGTCCTACTTGCCATAAATTCCCAATCCCTAATAGTGCTTCAGTGACCAAGCGAAAGCAGAGATTTCTTCAGCCAGCCCACTTGCACTGCTATTTTAGTTTTTTGCCTGAATTTGGCTTAGTTTCACTGTTAACTTTGACTATTTGTCCCTGCAACATTTTCTGCTTGACTGCACTGTCACAGAAAAAGTATGACCAGAGCAGAGGAGGCAGGAGAAGAGGACACGACGATGGAACTAGCTGTACTTCATACTTCTGAGCATGTATGTCTGCATGTGTCTGTACTTGTACATGTTAGTGCGTGTAAGAAGATAAAATTGACAGAAGAAATAGATGCAGAAAGAAACATTTAGGCAACTAAATGCTCATTATATCATTATGGACCTTTTTCAGGAAGTCCTGACAGTGAGTGGGTGATGAACATAGAGATCCATCGTTCTGATGACATGTAATAATGTCAAATGAGTCATCTGGAGAGTGAGACGGTACATGACACAACCACTTTAACTTAAATGTCTAATTTCCTTATTATTTGATCAGTAAGTACATTTAGCTCTAATGAGCTTCAATCTCAACAGCCGGAACCGGATCTTGTGATCACCTTACGTTGTCCTCATAAATGCATTTCTCATAGTGTGGAAATAGACATGGATAGTCACAATGGATAGTCACAATGGATAGTCCCAAAGTGTTCATTCCTATGGCAGGTTATTGCTGCCACCCAGGAAAAAGAAAAGTGGATCAACATCCTTTTATAATGTGAAAAGTTTATTGTTACGACAAGATGTTTTTCATGTTATAACAAGATATTTTCATGTTATTGCAACACAAACTTTTATCGTTATAACAATACACTATCTTGTTCTAACATAAACGAGTTATAACATGATAACTTACATTGCTTTAATTTGATACCTTACATTTTTATACAGTTAGTAGTTTAAGTTATTGTATAGTATTTGTAGTATGGTTTTATATTGTCACATTATAACAATATAAGTTATCATGTTATAATCTGAAATGTTTTACTCTAACAGTAAGTTATCATCACATTATAACATGAAACTTTACATGTTATAAGAAAATAGTGTTTGTTACAACAACACTTCCTGCTATAATGTGATGTTTGTATGTATGTTGTAATAAAATGAAAATATTTGTGAAAATGTCTTGTTATAACGTGAAAAACATCCAACTTTTCAACTTAGAACATTTTCTGGCGTGACTGCAAACAGACTACGCTTCTGTACATCTCTGCAGGTGGATCTGTTGAAAAACAAAGCCTCAACTTTTAGTCTCAAGCTCTGCACAAAGAGTTCGAATACAGAGAACTTGCTTAAATGATTCAGCAATTTATAACCCCAAGTCACAAACTGCTCAACATAAGTGGATTTGGGTTGGACTTTAAAATGCTGGTGGTTGCTAGAAGCGCTAGATGGCGCTACAAATCTGCACATAAAAAGCCGTCTTAACAGAAGTTTGAAAGAGACTGGCCTTAGTTTACCTCTCACGGTAAGCCCAAGAGACAAAAAACACTTTGACTTAATAAAAATGTAATAATTAGAGGGGCTGATATTGTATTTGCTTATTGTTTTTGTAACACATTTTGGAGGATGATCTGAACGTCAGTGCGCCCACGATCATGTGGTTTTTGGTGCGTAAATATGATGCGTACGAACCCCAGTAACAAGAATTTAAAAAAAAAAAAGAAAGAGAAGAATCTTGGGTTATCTCTATCATGACTTGTAACCAGCAGAAAATACAAAATCCAAGCTGTTTGCAAATGGAAAAAGGCCAGATTGTGTGACCTCAAACAGGTCTTTAAATCTAAATATATATTACTTACAAAAGATAAAAGAAATATAGAATAAAGATTTAAAAATGTTAATAAATTAATCAGTACAAATTGTAGCTTCTGAAAGCTTATACTGATCATTTTGAATGTGAGTAATGGACAATAGTGATTTAATTTAACCTGAGATCAAGTCAAATTAAACCTTAAGGGGAACAAGACTCATCGCCACAGAATGATATATTTTAAAATTGGCTTACACTATTTAAATATTTACAAGAAATAATGTAAACATTTATCTGTAAACACTAAACCTACTGTGCATTTATTACTGTATAACACAATTTAACAGAATGTTTGCGTGTTGGAAGCAGGTCCGCTGATGAGGAAAGTTTGATTCACAAAGGGGGGAAAAAAGCCCCTCAAATTAACATTTTCGGAATTTGGGAAAAAATATAAATAAAGAGCAAAAACAGATGTTACACTCCGTACCTCTGACAATACATATTAACGTGATATTTATAATTTAGTTGTTCAATACTAATAAAGTGGTTGGTTAATGTTAATTTGGCGTGTTTGACATGTGTCGCCTCAGAGAAGTCTGAAGTTTAATTTTCACGCTCAACAGGAAAACGGACGTAAAACGGAATAATTGAATTTAGCATGAATTTAAATCCCCACAACGCTGACTTTTTCTTTTATGTTTTTCTAAAGCAGATAGTCGGTTATTTTTTTAATTTTATAATTGGAACTGAAATGAATTTCTAGGTGAGGCCTTTGATCAGGTGCAGGCCCTTTTCCCACCCCGGCCTGAAAAAAACGGAGGTCATGAAACGCAGGATCTGTATAATTTCACATTCATGATAAAATAAAATACGCAATATGTTAAAAAATAAAATAATAAATTCGACGTAATCTAATAATATCATACTTTCTGGTTTGCCGTTAAAAAATAGATTTTATCGACTCAACAATCAAACAAACTGAGTCGATCAACTGCTTCTGAATTCATACTGACTTTATTGAGTGGCTTACATAAAAAGCCATTCTCGGAGAGAGAGAGAGAGAGAGAAAAAAAAAATCATTGTAAAATTAAAATCACTTTACAACATGCTGACTTAAATTAAATGAGTGGGTAAACAGTAAATGATTTCAAAAACCTTTTAACAAATAAATTCAAAGTGCGCCTAATGATAGACCCCTAAATACAAGAAAACTCGTGGTTAAATATAACTCCCCACAATACATTTTCATATCATGTCAAAGAAAAATCAAAGTACATTTCCGTATATTTTCAAATATTTACTAGAGTCCATATACAACTAGAAATACCTATACAAAATCGTCTCCTGGACAAATACATTACTCACCTTTACACCGGGCTGTAATTATTTCTAACCTACATTTCTCATTATATACAACACATTTTGCAGCGAAGTGGCTGTGTAAGTAACCTCAACTGGCCTACTTATAAACCTGACGCACATAGTGAATAGCAATATGTGATTTAAACCTACAACTGCTGCTCCATTATCAAACGGCTGATGGAATCAGATAGAAATGATGAAACTATCCCATCCCACATCTTAGCATACTCTACAGGTATTTGTTCCAACCGAGCAGACCGTCCACGGGGACCACAAGGAACAATTATATCTCCTGCTCGATAATAAAGTGCCACAGTTTGGTTTTGAACAATACGTATGACAGCAGTAGCACAACTTTGCAGGCCTAAAATTTTTCACAGCAGTGTTTCTTTGCATCTCACATCCTGCTGGAATATAAAACATCAATTCAGGAGCAGGCTGCAAAATAAAAAGTTTCTTCCCTGTCTGTTCCAGTGTGTGCCCACAATAACTTGATTACACTTTCACACCGCAGATGTATTAATGAGAAGTTTCTGATGGTACAGCTATGGAATTATGCAATTAGTAGTCTTAAACACTTGGAAAAAGTCAAAGAAACGTATAGGCCTATTTTCTCATTAAATGACGACACTCATGATGAAGCTTTTCGCACACATAAGTATGTCCACTTTCATCTTTCAATTCGATCACAACACTTTGTTGTTTGACAGTTTGTTTTTTTTTACTTCACTGAGGGGGAGTTTTAGAGGCCGTTCATGCCTACTCCCTGGGTTGACTCAGGTGGGTGCAACAGGTCGGGGGAATGGCACGGAGGGCTCCCCGGCGCGCTGTGCTCGCTGTCGGTGTCGCTCCCCCTCTTCCCTCCGCTGCCCCCGGACCCAGAGCCCGCGGACCCTCCGGCGCTGTGAGTCTTTACGTGTTTACTCAGGTGATCGCTACGCATAAATCTCTTGTTGCACACCGGACAGGCGAATCTTTTCTCGCCGGTGTGTGTGCGTAAATGTCGCTGGAGCTCGTCGGAGCGAGTGAACCTCTTCCCGCAAAAGAGCCAGTTGCACACAAACGGCCTCTCGCCGGTGTGCCACCTCAAATGCGCCTTTAGGTGCGACGTTTTCCCATAAACCTTCCCACAGCCTGGGATGTGACAGCTGTGGAGACCCTTTCTCCGGAGGCTGGCGCCCGCCGGTCCCAGTCTCTCCGCCTCCTGGCAGTTTGGACAGTCGCAGGTGGCTCTGCCCGAGTACCGACGGGCAGATGACCTCGGAGACCCCGCTAAAGACGCAGGTGGACCCCCGGAGAGCATAGTCCCCCCTGCCCCGGCTAATGGAGAGGGGCTTGTGTCTGGATAAGAGGACAACACCGGCTTGAAACCGTCCATCAGATGCTGGCCGGTTGTCAACAGGTGTGGAGAGGGGCTTGTACTGAAAGCAGAGTGACTTAAACTCGAGTAATCAGAATTATATCCGCCCAGAGGAGAGTGCAAGGAGGTCTGGAGTCCACCGGAATGTAAGGACGTTTGTAGTGCTGCTCCATTAGGGTTCTGAACATCAATCCATCCCGCTCCCACGTCCCACCACGCAGAGGCTCCGGTGGTTCCGACCTCTCCTGTGGGGATGCCGGGATGAGACGATTTGAACCAGGACTCGTAAGGATGCGCCACACTCATCCTCGGATAGATGCCCTGCAAACTGTCCACTGAGGTGTGCACCTTCGAGATGAAAACCGGCTGGTGGCTGGACTCTTGAGAGCTGCTCGAAACCGACGCTTGGAAAACAGAATAATCGTTTCCAAAGTGTGAACTAGACGAGGTACCAGACGTGAGGGAAAAAGCGCTGGATCCGCTGGAGCTGTTGGTGCCGAAAGAGTCCGAGATGCCAGATCCATTACGGGACACCCCGAAGCCGGACAGGCCGGATCCGAGGCTGCAGCTGCTCGCTGCGGCTCTTTTCCACGGGTGGAAGCCTTTTCCAAACGACGAGGAATTATCCGAAATAGTGGACGGTGAAGGGCTCGGACTCCCTATTTTGTTGCATGTTGCAGCTAACATGGCTAAAGGAGTCGATCCTAACCTCGGCTCCTCCTGAAAGGACAAGAAAAAGCTGTAAGTGACTGGTCAGTCTAACAAGTTTAACTGGTTCATTACAGACGTTTTTACGCAGCATTTGAGCTCCAAACAAACGGGAAAGTTAGTAAATTGTTCTCCCGCTTTGAGCTACTGATAAACATATTTTTTTAAAGTTTGTAAATCATTGCAGTAGATTATCACCTCCTACCTGGACGAACAGAAAGTAGACAACTGAAATGCGACACAGCGCTTACAAATGCATGCCAGACAGGACAGCAAGGCAAACATGCGTGTTTTTGAGGAGCAGGACAAACTTATATCCCGTCTAGCTTTCTCTTACGACCCGCTTGCTGAAAATATAACCGAGGCACTGCCTTTGCTGCTACTTTGCGGCTGCTGTAAGTTTAATCCCCCTCCGCCGGACAATGACAAGAACTAATTAAACCAGTAAGAAAGTCCTTTCGACTCACCCCTAGAAGTGAAGTTGCCATCACACAAAAACACTGCCCTCCTCAGAGGATCTTTTTATATTTATGAATCAGAGCACTGTTTTTTTAGAGGTGTGCAATACAATGATGTGTTCCGCCCATTCTTCCACAATTGTAGGCTCCTCTCCGGCTTTGAAGTGCCGCTGTGACACGGGCGACCAATCAGCGGCTGCGTCCCGCCGCACTGCCACATACTACCGTGAGGTCATCAATAGAGCGCCTCAGACAGTTCTCCACCCTCCTCCACCCTCCTCCACCGCCCCCTCCATAATAAAAGACAGCGGAAGGAAGGTAAAGTTAAATGAGAGTGAATTAGGAAGGAGGAATTAGGGGGCCACTTATTGAAATTTTACAGAACATCACGTTCCATAAATTTGAAGAAAGCGGGATGATGACCCTGTAGCTCGGTGGTAAATCAAAAAGGTTGGTAAACTATGACCACAGCACAAAATCAAGACAGCCAGAATAACTCTGTAAATAAAATTAAACTCACTTTCAAGTTCCCTTTTTTATTTTTAAATTACTTTAACACTCCTTACCAGCCTATTTTTTAAATTACCTTAGCTCAAAAGTTTAATTCAAATGCTTTTCTCCAAATATAAACGTGAGTAAGAGTCTAACTGGGTCAACTCCACTTCATCCTGCCAGTTTATGTGTATGCACAGATTTAAGTGCAGAACATTAATTTTTAAAATGTTTTATTTTTATAAAAAACCTCCCCGTGATTTTTTGCATCTTCTCAAACTTATTCCAACTCTGGCATAAATTACCCCGCGGAATTTTGCATGTTTTAACTTCTTAAGAGTTAATATACACAAACTATTACACAAGATACAGAGGCTGCATTGTTCTGCTCTTAGACCTATATTACACCGTCTCAAACTTTCACATTACTGTAATTGTCTTCAATTATCTTTAACAGTTTTGATTAAAACTGAAAGATGGTGCATTCCGGTGTATTTTTATTATGCTCTTAAAACAACAGATGATGAAGAAGATGATGAGGGGTCGATGTGGTTGACTTTGGAACATTTTCAGCTTCAGAATTACAAAATTCAAAAATTCTCAAGAGGGCTTGTTGGCAATATAGTCACAGAGGGTGCCGCAGGTTAATCTGAGATAGTTTTTATTAAAGTAAGTGGTTGCACCGTGTGTCAGACAGAAAATAAAATGATAAGATGGTTTTATTGAACAGGTTCATCACTTTGCCCGCTGACATTTTGGTTAAATCTATAGACGAAGGAGCTCCTGTTACATAATAAGAACTTGAAGGCAAAAACGTGCGTTGAACCCTGGGACTCTCTGTGGGCGCTATTAGCATGCAGTGTGCACTGGAAGCATAAATTTCATTTGAATTTCAAATTTAATAACGCAGGAGGTTTTTAATCATCCGCAGTTTTATTTGTTTGATATTAACATGCTTATTGACCGGGTCTGTTGACCAGCTTGGTCATTACAGGACAGGGAAAAGTTAATTAAAACGACCAGGGATTATTCATCACATCATCTGCCTAACCCATGTCGCTTCCTTTATTACACAGCGTGATAGATGGACTATCTGATTAATTCTTGTGTTTCTAGGATTGGACAACAGCTTTTTGGATTAATTTGCACCGCTTTACCTTCAGGTGTAAAAAATGAAGGAGCGAAAAAACTAAAACAGCCAAAATTATTCATAATGTTGCACACTAATACATAATGTTGTAAATAAAAACTCCGAAAGAGATGCAGCAACATTTTACATGCACTTATCTTAATTATTATTTTCGCAGCACACGTGTTATTTAGTTTCCTATATTAACCAATATGTAGAAACAATTTAAACAATTTTCTGACATATATTTAATGTGTAATTCAATGTCTATCCTTATTTTTAGCTATTTTTTAAATATGTGTACGTTTGTTCCCAAACTAACGTGTCGATTTAATCATTTTAAGGGGAAATGAGAAATCACGATAAGCCATATATTTATATAAAAGCAAGGACAGATTTTAGATAATCGAGGAGAAAGAAAACACAAACACACACATTCACTTGGCTTATTGACGTTGCAGATAAGGAAAAACTTGTATCGATCTGTTTTCTGCTCATTCATTCTTTTATTTCCGTCAAACTAACCAGTCACACAAACTGTCGAAAAAATCATAGCAGGCTGTGAACATTATGTAACCGCGTTTAAAGGCATGAAATAAAAATGTGACAAAGTAATGAGGAGAATAAAACCTACATACCGTGCTCCTCCGCTCCGCAGTGCATTGATTGACCCTCGACGTTTGCTCTCAGCAGAGTAAAACACAACATCTCCTGCTGCCGGTGTGGCTGTGGACCAAGCCAGATAAATGTTACACTGGCAATTCAATTAGGAATATCTTGGACATTTTACGCCGACCCCTGTTTCCTCTACATGCATCCAAACTTCTAACAGGTATATCTATTATTTTGTAGACACAATTTAAGTTTATATTTCAGCATTAAACAATTAAATATATGTGATTAATCTGGTTTTCCATTTTCTCCTTCTCTCTAGAGGGGACGTCATTCATAATATTGTGCGCAATAGTGATTTTTACGCATATGGAGAGCAAGGTGTGAGCTACAGCTACAGGGGACATGTTGGCCTCTGGTGACAAATTACCAAGTGATCATACCAGCAAGACTGATGTCAGAGGTCAGTGTGATAACTCCTCGACAGGACACGTCTTGCTGCTGAAGCTACCGGGATACAGAAGATATTTAATCCCCTTCAAATTCTGTATAATTTATTTTACCTCTCAAAAAAAGTCTTTTGTTGCCTGTTGCGTTCAGCATCTCGGGGGTCGCTCCTAGTTCACATGTTGTGCACAGGTTGTTTTTAACGCGCGGCTGTAACTGTAAGCCGCATTGAACAGATGTCCCCATTGAAGGCTTTCTTCTCCTCCACACATGGGCTATATTACCATCATGAAATCAAACTCAAAACCTGTCCCTTTCGCCACCATAATGACCGAGTTATTCTGGGCCGCTGAGCACGAACAAAGTGTGTTCAATATTGCGTGCTCCAGAATCACTGCGCTTAGAGAGCCGGGAGAAAAGGAGTCAAGGCAGAGATGCAGAAATATACTTTAATGTGGAGATTTACAAAGCAACGCGATAATCTGAAGGCCGCCCTATCAACGATATATATTTTTTTTTTTCTGGAAGAAAACTGAAGGTAATCACTTGTGGCTTTCACCAGCAATTAGACGATTGGAGGCCTATATGTTCAGGGTGCATATACTCATTTTTTTTCTGCAGATATTTTTAAGATAGAAATATATAGGGTACGTTATCAAAACTCATGGTATTATCTTAATACAGTTAGGAAATGGGTGATGCTTTAGTAAATTATATTAGATAGATAGATAGATAGACAGACAGACAGACAGACAGACAGATAGATAGATAGATAGATAGATAGATAGATTCCTGTTGCTGTATCAAAATATTGTCCCTGTCCTAACTGACACTGTGTAACAAGTATGCAGAGCAGAGAGTAAGAGAGCAGGCTCTGTTGGTTGTTGTTTTCTCTGTTCACCAGGAGGTTGCAAAGAGCAGATGTCCGTCTGCACTGTGAGCTGCCAAGTGGGTCCGGAGCAGGGCAGCCACAGACACAAGGGCCCAAATGGTGTGACAAAAGATGTGCAGGAAGCCCCTCTTCGCCTGGGTGAGCCACAGAGAGGGTCTCCCCTCTCTGCCAGCCTGCAGGGACACTCACAACACGAGCCAGAGTGGTGGCAGCAGAGCCATGTGTTACCGGCTGGGGATGCATGGTACACCGACGACACTCATATTCACACACAAACATAAATACACATGCATATGCAGGAATGTGCAAATAGTCCCATCCTCCACTGCCATCACACCTGCACATTGCACTCAACGTAAAACATACACACATTAATGCTTTTTCTAAAGCCTTCATATAGATAACCAGTCAGCTATTTTCATTATTTATCATCCAAAAGAGCTGCTGACAATGATGCAAAACGTGTTAACATGAATATTAATGATGTAAATACAGCAGAAAAAAGTAAACAAACATAAACAACCCTATCTATCTATCTATCTGTCTGTCTATCTATCTATCTATCTATCTATCTATCTATCTATCTATCTATCTATCTATCTATATCTACTACTATCTAATGTTTTATCTGACTTGTTTGGTACTTGGCTTGGCCATTTTTCCTTTGCCTATGAGGTCACAAAAAGTGGGTGAAAAGGCCTTGAAAGTGTTCCAAGCACAGGTGTGCAGCATGGCCCGTACTGAAGGGGTGCACTGAACCATAAACAATGATATAAATGTCTGGCAAATAAAATGGCTAGTTAACAATCTTTTGACTGCTCTAACCTCTGAGCCTTTGTCGGGTATCGATCAGCCAGCTGTTCCTGGCTTTGTCTGGCAGGACGGGAGCCTCTGGTTCCTCCTGGGATGAATGGAGAGAGCCGCCAAAAAACTCACTTCTGGTTTTCAAGTAGTAAAAATCAAAACAAGAGACCCTTCATCACCTCCCTCAGGTCAATGTATATATATTTATTGCATACATATAAAATAAAATCATAAAATGAGCTTGTCAGGATTCTAAGACTGTTTAAAAGCTTTAATGTAAAGTTGCTTATTATATTTAACAGTCCGTCACCGGTTTCTTTTGTTCACTGTTGCTGTGTTGTTGGTTTACATGGAAACCATTTAAATGGTTATTTGGATGGGCATAATTTGTCTCCCTATATTATGATAATTGTATGTTAAATAACGAAGATCCTCAGAATTGCAGTGGGTGTCATGTGATGGGTCTTGTCACGCAAATATGTCAAGACAGGGTGCTAATGGCCCGTCTCAGCACCTGTCAGTCAAACAACAGCAGCAGTGATATCCTCTGGCCAGGACTTTAGGACAAGATCTGTCTGGATTGTTTGCTCTCCTCTCACCAAAAGTCTGTCTAACTATCATCTAAATGAAATTAGTTGAATATTTAATTTAGGCATCTGTTGGATAGTCTTGTTGGATGCTATGATCTGTATTTCCCAGGCCACTTGTTTGCCTGGCCAAGGTGATAGATTACAACGTTTCAAACACAGGCTGTTTATGATAAACAGAGATAACAGTGTATTTTGCCGCCATTTGGCTTGACTGCTACATCTGTGGGCCATGAGGTCTTCTTATTGACTTTCACTGAGCCCAACATTGCACTTTGTCAGTGTGAGCGGCAGTCTAAGAGACAGGCGGGCGAGGCAGTCATACAAAGTGAAGTACTTAGGATTAGCCCTGGCTCTTCAAGTTTCAGTAATTATCCTCCTGGAGGCATTCTTGCTGTGTTGGATAATAATGGAAGTCCGGGTGTACGCCTGTCACCTCTCAAGTGTGGGTGGAGGAAGCCAACGAGAGGCGCAGGACAGAGAAATGTTTGCTTTTCTGTTATGTCATCGGAGGAGCACAACAGAAAGGCAAACTTGTATTGTTTCCTGAGCGGGGATAAAGCCGTGCACCAACACACACAGATTTTCTTCTGCTTAACATGTGACACACAACTTGGAATCTTTTCAGCTGTGGATGTGATAATGAAACATGTTCTCCAAAGGTGATAATGTGTTTTGAGATCAAGTGTAATTACCAAGTGTCAGGCATGTGTTATTGATAAACAAATCTGTTAAAACGCACAGTTGCATTATTTGTTGAGACATCTGATTGGCGTTGATTACATTTGCAAGGTGCACAAATATGTGATCCATTTCCTTCCTTCCTTCCCTCTTTGTCAGATATTCACACAGGAAGAATAACTTTTTTTTCATTCCTGACGTGTTCAGTATATCTCACATTATCCTTAAAGTTTCACTGAAGTGCATGTTGGAATAACAGAAGGGCTTTTACATCCAGCTGAGAAAAACACAATGCTTTAATTAAGAGTCAGTCCGATTTCCCCGAGGGGAGATTGTCTTCTTCCATTAACTTAGTTTATCATATAATAAAGAGGTTGCCTTGTCCTTCCCTACCCAGACAATTGGTTTTAATCAGCCAGCAGGTCTTTCATGGCTGATAATTTATGCTAAATTGACAAGGGTGGAGGATATCACAGAAAATCATTATGACAGGGCTCAGGTCACTGCCTGTCACCGTCTTGTTTTATCCCATCCTCTGAGCTCATGCACATCAACAAAACTGACAAAATGGCAAACAAATGTGATGGAAATATTAGCTCCAGGGACTGCTATAAAATAATTATTTAGGTATATTTCAAACATTGCATCAAAGTTTTTAAGGCACGTTTATAGTTGCAGTAACCATTGAGATAATAGGTGATTTTAAAGGCATAATATACAAAACTAATTTTAAGAAAAAATGGTATAGACTCACATGAACATAATCCCTTCCAATCATAACTTATGACTCATTAGAAGTGTGTAGTTGTGGTTGTATATGAGACCCTGCCCTCTGCAGGGTTCAGTGTCTGTTTTTTTTCTACTTGGTTCAGAAATCTGATTGCCCAAAGTCAATTTTTACTTGTCCTTGTACAAATTGTTTTATTTATTAGCAGTCATTAAATAACAGCAAAGACTTAAGTTAATTGTCATTTTCAGGGAAGGGCTGCAATGTCTATAAAATGTCATAAAATAGTGAAAAATGTCCATCCCAGTTTTTCAAAGTTCAGTTTGTCTAAAACACAGACAGTCAGTTTAATATAGTAATGAATGAAGAAAAGTGGGAAGTCTTCATATTCAACATGCTAAAAACAGCATTAAACAAACACTTAAAATGACTTCAACTATTAATATATTATCAAAATTTTTAAATTCTTTTTTACCACGTACCTGGTCAGGCAAATGAGTTGCCAGATTTATTTACTCCACAGGACATTTTCTTTGCCCCGGGCAAATGGGCAATTGTTGCTTATTGCTGAGACCTGCTTCTGCCTGTATTTCCTCATTTTCTCATTATTTCATGCTCAGGACACTTTACTAACATCAAGACATCACTATTTAACGTTAGGGTAATGAGACTCTCTGGTGCGTTTATGAACAGCCTGGACAAAGCTTACTGATTCTACCTTTAAAGTGAAGGGATCTGTTCGTTATCTGCAGAATAAACAGCACACAGATGGTACAAAAAAAATTTTAAATCAATACTCAGCTTTTATAATGTGAATAAGTAAAAGCAAACATAGCTACCAAAAGAATCAACAGGTTATTCTCCTATTTAAAAAGAATTAATATCATGTAAAAGTGAGGTGCTACAGTAACAAATTAAAAGAAAAGAAAACCACAACACATATCCAACAGATAATTCTGGTGATTGCACAGTGGACTCCAAAAATGTCTGTTGTGACTGTGGTTTTTAAGTGCAGGCTGTGCAAGTGTGAAAGTACAAATTGTGATTTGAAGTAAAGGGGGGTAGTGGCGTGGTGGTGGTGGTGGGAGGGGGGTGAGACGAGAGGGAGATGCAGGATGAGCACGAGGAGGAAGCCGGGACACACTTCTCGCCTTGCAATTTAATCACTGTATACCCAGGGAAGTATTGACAGTTGTCCTGTGGAAGCTATTAAAGTTGCTGTCCAAGGTTAAATGAAATTGCAGTTTATCAAGGCAGCATTGAGAAAATAAGGGAATCTGTTCATGGCTGTTGATTAATGTGGAGCGTGATCAACACAAGGGGTTCATTAAGCTATACATCACTGGGGTAATTTAACATGTCATCGCGCCTGCTGTCGCTCCCCTTCACACATTTTGTGCATTGTGTATGTTCGATGTATACGTGTGAATGTTTGTGTGTTGAAATCGAGATCTGACCTCACATTTTTGAGATGTGATTGTGCCTGTATGCCTTTGTGTTTGCACGATCAAACTTCAAAATCTCCTCCTGTTATCCTGTAAACTACACAGCATAACTGTCCAGAAACTGGCATCAAATCAATCACTTATGTGCTATGAGGGCAAAATATTTACATGATCTACTTAAAGTCATGTGCCAGTATTCAATCAGACATCAGACTGGAGAGGAACTCTTGCAGCTTCTCTTAAAAATTTTGTAATTTTATCTAAAATCAGACTTTAACAAGACAATGTTTTTTTTTTTATCCTGATCATCATCTCTTCATCTTATCCTTTTATCAGCGAGATGTGCATCACAGTGCTGATTTGATCACTTGTAGTTACACAGCAGCTGACGAGCATACATAGAGGTATGCTAATCAGGCCTGGAACCTGGAGCTGTTTTTTTTTTTTTTTTCTTTTTTTTTTGCCTGGTGGATTTGTTTACTGGTGGATAATTGATGGTGCTTGAGGGACAGGCGTGAGTCGGACATGAATCACGGGCGACAGGGCTCATGATAAGGAGCTGAAAGTCGCCTGTAATTAAGCCGGGCACTAGAGACCAATTGTTTGTAGAATGATTTGGTCGGGGCTAATTGACACTAATTGTTTAATCAGATTTTCTTCCCCTCCATACTGCAAGCAAGTGTGCTCCACCAGCAGCTCATCCAACAATGCAGTGAAAGAAGCCCATGCTCTTGATATGAGATAGTTAAGGGGGCTGGGGATGGTTGAAAATCCAGATGTCTGTTTAAAATATCTTCTTAAATGTTGCAGAATGGTCATATTTAGTCATGTGACTGCAAGGAAAGCACATATACATGCACTGTAAACCAGTTTTAGATGTTGTATTTGACTCTTTATGTATCATTTATCCCTTAATATAGGACTTATGAAAGAAGTAATGTTGCTGTCATTGATGTTAAACATTTTAGCAAATGAGAAATATGATTGACAGATCAATGTAGCTTTCAGTTATGAATGGTGACATCACTCATAAGTATTTTTGGATGAGAAGTAGTTGATTGATCTTGTGTGCACAGTTACCAGATACTGTTCTGTAACAGCAGTGGTGTTGATGAGCTGTTGAACAGAGCAGATTTATGACATTTGAAGAAGGCTCATAAATTAGTGCAGTACTACCCATGATCCTCCCACACTCCCTACACGAACTGTCCTGTTTAGTGTATGATTGCACAACAGCTGGTTTTGCACTCTTATCACAGCACCGACTAAATTACAATGCAGAACATTGCACTGTGAGGCCATTTTGGAAGAATGGCAGATAATTGTTTTTTAATACCTGTAATACTATATGAGTCTGGGTCAGCATCAAAACCACAAAAAAATTTATGCCTCATTTACCAAAACTGTTATAGTAAGATGACTTGTGATAATTCACACTGGAGTTGAGCTTTTTTGAAGTCATAATTGGAGTAATGCCACACTATGACATAAATTCTCTGATGTTAAACTCTGTAAGTGAGCTGAGGACACAGTTTTTTTTAATCCAATCGTGCACTCAGTCATTTTAGGGGATACTCCACCCTGTCTCCACCCCAAATGTAGTTGATTGCTGTAAACACTGGAAGCATTCCCAGCCTCTGTTCCTATATGTAAAAAAAAACCCTAACCCTTTTATTACTCCAGTATAACTTTTGATACTCAGCTCTTTCCACGAATCAAAATATTCAGGCCAACTAGGACAGTCCACCTATGACTTATCTCATTCGTAAATTTCATACTTGTATATGTATTTCAGTTTTTCTGGGAAATTTTCTTAAACTAATGAATGGATAAAATATTTAAAATTTACTAATTTTCACACTTTTTAAAGCTTTTTCAACAATTCTTTACTCATTCATATATGCAGCTACAAACTCCATTCAAACTTTAAAATGTTCATGGCACTTTGGACTTTCTCACATTAGTTAAACTTTTTCATGTCATTCATATTTTTTGCACAATCACAATTTCAACTGCTGCATAAGCTCCAGTGTAAACTGAAAACAGAAATTTCAGGTGGGAGGCAGAAACTGGGATTTTCCTAACCTGGTCTCATTCACACATTTTTGACCACCACGCAAACAAATGTTACACAGCCCATTCAGCAGGTTCTCCTCTCTCTTACAGTACAGTAACTTAGGTGATATGCGTTATGGTCTTTGAGATAGAAGGAGGAATATGAGCGGTGCACTGCAGATAAAATTTCTATGAAGTGAACTGTCTGACACAAAGCAGTGACCATCACCATGGCAACCTTTGATTATAGCTGGGAACGCACAGCTGATTGAGAAGAGCTAATTAGTGTAGTTTCATACTTTTCCAATCTTTTTTTAAAGTCTTATCTATCTCATTCATAATTTCAGCTAGAAACTCCGTTTAACCTTTAAAGTGTTCCATATCGTTCATACATTGAGTTTTACGCAACTTTTAAATCCCATTCATAATAATTAGACCATTTCCCAATTTCTTCAATTCTCCATAACCCTTTAGGTGCTTCTTCATACAAAGTTAAGCCAACAATGCAGTTTAGCTCCCAGCCATTATTCATACTCCTTCAGCTACTTTTTCATACAAAGTTAAGGCAGCCATGTAGTTTAGCCCCCAACCATTATTCAAGCAATGCAGTTTAGAGTTAGTTTTTAAACAAACCATAAAATATTCATGGTATAATTCAACTTTTACAGCACAAAGTGCAGTTCAGTGTCAGCCTTTCAACATCTAGCATTCATACTGCAGTTTTCTTCATAAATTGTTTCTCTAGTTTTATATTGATATAATAAGATGCACAGAGTACACACATATCAGGTATGTTAAGCTAATTTAATTCTGCTTTTTCCACCCCACTTTGAGTTCACTCAAATGATCAAATATATACAATAAATGATCAGCAGGTCTGAATGAGGACACAAAAAAGTATAAGTAAACAAATAATTACATTGGCAGAAGACGTTATGTTAGTGTTTCATCATCAACACTCATCGTTAAGACGTGTTATAAGTTGAGGCTGCAGTACATGTGAGGAGCTGTTTTAGTAAGATTAAATGATGAAACGGAGCAGATAATTAGAGACAAGTCTTCCTTCTCCATCTGATTAAATCCAGCAAGTCTGAGTAACGAGCTGGTGATGGGTGGAGCTGAACACATGAACATGAGATCTAACATCATTACATTTAACGGCAATTAAACCTGTAGCTTTTTTAATTAACACAAACTATGATGGGAAATTAATGGTTATTACTCCGGGGCCAGCAGAGGGGAACATTGGATATTTCCTCACCTAATGTAAACTACACTGAGCAAGTGCAAAAAAAAAAAAAGAGAAGCTGATTGTCCTGTGTGGTTCATGTACAGCTAGTTATGATGTCAAGCTGAAAGGATCAATTTAACCAAGTTGCAATATTATATACTTTATTCACATTTTATTTGCAGTTCGTGAAATGACAAAGAAATCCACATAGATTACTTGATCACACATGGAGAAGTGAACTTATAATTTCACAAAATGCAGGGATGAAATATTAAAGGATCAGTTCATGTTAATGACCAAAACCACAAAAACATATTTTAATCACTTACCTCTAACAATATCTTCCCATGTAGACTGGTTTTATATGTCCAAGTTTTGAGATATTCATCTGTGAGATTTGGGCTGCCACCTAAACCTAATGGGGGTGAATGTGGTGCTCACTCTCATTGAAAAAGTATGATTAAAAATTCAACAACTGGCCCTATTACTCCAGATAACCCACAGGGTACATTGTCAACTGTTTGAATAGGTAGGACAGAATTTAGAATTGGGGAGTATTTTGTGGGTAGAAAGTGGCTCTAAAACCGTCCACAGGGTGTTCTGTGTATCATGAGCAACAGGGAGATCATTTCTGGAAAGACAGATACTGTTAAAAAAAATAAAAATAGATGCCCTTTGCTATGAGAACCGCAAATGAAATTTACTTCACCTCCTTTGTATTGGGGTTAGGCAGAAATCATAGAACCTGGTCAAATCAATCATGGGGTCACTTTTCAAGGTTTTTTTAAATTTATTTGTGACCAGATACCACCAGAGGTAAGTGATAAAATATATTTTTGATAGTTTGGGCACTGGTGGAAAGTAATTAAGTATATTCACTCAAGTACTGTACTTAAGTATAATTTTAAGGTACTTGTACTTGAGTGGTTTAATTTTATGCTGCCTTATACTTTACTACTCCACAGCATTTACTTTTCAGACTGATGTATGGTATGGAATATATATGATCAGTTTATAAATATAGTGCATTATTATACATCAAAGTACCCAACAACACTTAAGTACTGCTCATATAATAATGCAACAACAATAAGGGTCCAACAATTTAATAATATAACACTGACAAGGGCCATTATGTATCAGGAATATTTATATTTTTGGTACTTAAAGTATATATTTTTTCAATCTTAAAAGTAGGATAATGGAGTGTTTTATAGTGTGATATTTGAATATTTCTTCGACCCCTGAATTTGGATAAACTGACCTACCCTGCATCTCTAAAACTGAAAATACAGTTCTCTGTGTGAGCAATGGTATCTCTCATGTGCTGCATGATGCTTACAAACGAATGAGTCTGAATTGAGTGTTGCGTCAAAAGGATAGTTCACTCCAAAATCAAAGATACATATTTTCCTGTTATTGCTTGTTATCCATCTTTATTTTGATGTGAGTTGCCAAATTTTGCAGACATTGGAAGATATTGAGATGTCTGCCTTCTTTTGGATATAATGCCACTAAATGGCATTCAGCTTGCTGAACTCAAAGTGCTAAAAATACTCAGTGTCTCTTCACAGAAATCTTGACTTGGTTACTCAAGATAATCCACAGACTTGGTTGTGAGCAGATTCATGTGGGAACTACTTTCTTTAAACCAAAGAAAAAGGTTGGAAAAATATGTTAACAAGACAGATTTCTATTCATACACATATGGATCCTGATCATTCAGGTGGACCAGACTCACATCTGAGTGTCATTTCCATCCAATAAAATGCAACCTATGTTGAAAACATCCTAGCTGACCATCTCAGACGCTGTTTTTAATAGTATTGTTTTTAGTATTGCACATTATTCACATTCCAATTAGCATTTATCTTGTCTGTGTTGCTTTTCAATAAAGTTTTCTGATTTATTGTGGTAGGCTGCCTTTACTTTGTGCTAATAATTGGATGCTATTGAAAGGATGAGTTTCATTGATTTTGTGGATGACTGGGAGCATTACTGGCCCAGACCATAGATTGTCAGCAAGGTCTGTGTTGAGCTGGGATCGATGCCGGTGAATCTTCCCCTCTGGTTTTTATTTACTTCTGTCTCCATTGATTGAAACATGCAATAGTTCAGGGGCTATTATCACACTGACGCTAAGTTTCTCTGTCTCCCCATTGAAGTAGCTCCCTCTGTTCCTCGGCAATATCTCACTCCAGCAAGTGCTCCCATCTTTCCCTTTCTAACTAATGAGTTAAGAGTATTGCTATGACCTGTAAACATCAATCATGGAGAAAGAGGAAGACAGTGACTAACTGCACCAGCAGGAGAGGCACGAAATGAAATGAAAGTGTACAATAAAAGAAACATCCAGCTTGGTGTTCGTTGGAGAATAAATAATGCCAGAAATGAATTTAGATAATCGCCAAATGATTGCTAGTTTGTCAATTCGTGGTAAATCATCTCGTATAAGTAGAAAAACTTGAATTGTCTTAATTAATGGAGGGTGACTAATAATACCCTGAGACTTTAGCTGTAAATAGGAGACAAAGAAACTGAAACTTTTTTGTTCACTCATTGTGAATTCAGTGGCGTGCTCTTAATCCAATTTAGTGCTCTCCGAGTCTGAAAAAAGCAATGAATCTCTATTCAACTGTTAAAATTAAACTTCTTTCAAACGGATAACTTGCACAATCTGCTTTGTAGTGGCTGCCTCGCTAGATTGTTTCCACAATACAACATAGAGATGCTCCCATGTCCCGCGTTTACATATCTTATTTCCTGACAAGACAGCAGAAAGGTCAGCGTCCTATCCAACTGGGACTCTCATGATTGAATGTAATCAGTATGTACTTGTTATTCTGAGTGCCGGGCCTTTCTTTTATTTGCTGGCCCAGAAGTTAATTTCCCTGGTGACCTTTTGTGTAATAAAACAGTATTATCTGTTTCTGGAGCCACAACAAGGAAGCAAATTAGCTTCCTCAGCAGTGTTTTGTCACCGAGGAGATCAGTTATAAGTTTATTTACTTTAATTAGATTAAGGGTGCAGTAAAGGCATGTGTCTGTGTGGGCATCATCCCTTGTCTCCTTGCATTATCTGATTGTCCCAGCCAGTGAACTGGACAATGGTTATGCATTTTAGTGACTGTTCGCTCCAGTCAGTCAATGGAGACACTTGCATATATTTGATGAGTGGATTTTTTTCCTTTTTTTGCTGCATAAAAGATCAATTTATGCAATTTTTGACTATTAGCATGCTTGAAGTATTTTAAGTTGACCTGAGCATATTGCCAATGTTTGGCTTAGACATATTGTGAGCGTAGACACAATCAAGCTGTTTATTTCTCACACTTCTGCACGAACATATGTCACCTGATACTGAGGAATTCTCTAATCCTTCCCCTACATTTAGTGGGAGTGACACTTTTCCTTTTAAACTGGATCTGCTTTTTCTTCAGTGCACTCAAACAAGCTCCAATGAACACCTTACATTTCCTCTTAAATATATCGTGCACACTTTGTGCCAACTTCTACCACTACTGCTTGTAACAGGGGTTCCCAAACTTGTTCATGTCAAGGACCCCCACAATAGATGCACATTAGACCATAGACCCTCAATTTTTATAGAGGATTTTGTCTTTAAAGGCATAATACGCAATATTTTCCTAAAAACAATGTATAGACTCATATAAACATAATCCCTTTCAGTCACCATTTATGACTCATTGCATGTGTGTGTGGTTGTGTCTGTATGTGCAGAGACCTGCCCTCTGCCTGTATTTACTTATTTTCTCTTTACTTTGCTGTACTCAGGATGCTTTACCAACCCTCCGTCAGTATTTTTGACATCCTGGGAATGAGACTCAGCAATCATCTATCTTTCTGGTGCATTTACAGACAGCTCAGACAAATCCTATTGATTCAACCGTTAAGCTTTTTTGAGTAATTCTTTTTAGGTTTGAAGATAAAGAAGTCTTTGTAGTCAATCAATGATCAAACTAGAATCACAGTTAATTACAATTCCAAATAAATAAATTAAGTTGAAATAGTCTATATTTCCTTTTACGGGGGACCCCATACAACTCACTTAAGGACCCCTGTTGGTCCCAGACCCCAGTTTGAAAACCACTGGCTTATAATATATAATAACAAAAAAGTAATTTTAGTAGCACTGATATTTACTCTTTTGAGCATTTTTCCTTTCCTCCATTTAAAAATGCTAAAATTTATTTATTTATTTATTTATTTATTTATTTATTTATTTTATTTATTTATTTATTTAAGACCGAGGGCCGAGGGTTCCCAAACTTTTTCTTGTCACAGACCTCTGCAATAGATGCGCATTAGACCACAGATCCCCAATTGGAGAGGTTTTTTTTTTGTTTTGTTTTGTTTTGGGTTTTATTATAGGTCATTTATAGGTTTTAAGATAAAGCCTTTACAGCCCTTTATAGTGATCATCCTAGGATCACAATAAATTACAATTAATCAAAACAGCCAACTGCATTTCCTCCCTTGTTGTGATGTGATAAAAGTTAAAATATTCTATTCCTCCTTTAGCTTGGTATGCTTGACACCCACTCAGTGACCCTTGTTGGTCTCTGGACCCCAGTTTGAAAACCACTAGGTTATAATATTAACAAAAAAAGTAATATCAGTAACATTGGTGTTTGTTTTTTGTGCAGATTCCTCATTCTTCCATTTAAAAATGGCTGAAAAGTATTTAAATGTTGATTACTTTTCCTTAGATTTATTTCTAGACCAGAGGTTCCCAGATTTTTCATGTCAAAGACCTCTGCACATTAGACCACAGAACCCCAATTTAGGAGGATTTTATCTTTCTAAGATTTTTTTTTTTTTGGTTTGAAGGTAATAAACCCTTCATGTCAGTCAATTGTCAAGCTAGGGTCACTATAAATTACAGTCAATCAAAATAGCCAACCCCACTTCTTCCCTTGTTGGATTTCCAAAAAAGAAAAAACTAAATAAAATAACTGTTGAAATATTCTATTCATTCTTTCGCCGGGAACCACTGAAAACCACTGGCTTATAATATTAACAAAAAAAGAGTAACATCAAACATTAATATTAGCTTTTTTGAGCAGATTTCTCTTTGCCACATTAAAAAAAATGGCTAAAAAGTATTTAAAGGTTGATTATTTTACTTATTTCTAGACAATAGAACAACACTTGCACTTCTCAGATATATTTTCTATTTTAAATAACTATTGCTTTTGCAGTTTAGACTAAAGGTGAATGTGAGAGGAGAGGCTGTGAGCTGTGGAGGCCAAAGTGAATGCAATGCTTTACTGACCCGAGGAATCTCTTTTATTATGGGCTCTTTGTGCCTCTCCCTCCGCTGCTCTGTCAGGCCATTCAGACCCAGTGGCAGCCACCTACATTATATCCTGGATAGGCAGGACATTCATGCCTTTTTAACCCATTGTCCTTCCCCCTGGGGTGAGGGCCCAGAGCGGGATGTGAGAACCCCAGGCTGGGTATTGTGTCCCTCTGCGCTCTTCACACACCCGGCGGGGGACTTCCTTTCTGGTGTCACCGAAACCTGTGTGGTGTAATCCGCAGCTCCCCGCTGAGCAGGATGGGAAGGTTATTAAAAGTGCCTCTAATGTCTCGTTAATAAATCGCTTCCATTTTCCGCTTCATTTCTAAGTAATCGTGTTGGGAGTGTGGATGGGAAGGAATGTGTACCCGCTCCTGTGTTTTCAGTATCAAAGCAGCATAAAAATTAGCATGTCTTTTTATTGTCAGCTACACATATCGCAGACACACGAGTACAGATCCATTAGAGATGTGACCCTCGCATTAAAGATCAAGTATCTGGACTGCTGCGTGACAGGGTCAACCTACAAGGTGTTGATGCCACTGTGATTGCCGGAGGAGAGATTTTTAAACACACCGAGTGAGTCCAGCCTGGAGGTTTCGGGTTAATGGTGTCTTATACTGTGACCTGGTGGATGGTGCGTTTAGGTCTCCTCTGGGGGTAGCTCTATAAAGCAGCAGAGGTCACTTCAGTTAGAGTGCTGCTGTGTTAAGAGGTTAGAGAGCAGAGGTCCCCACAGCGTGGTATCACAAGCACTCTCCATGATGCGTTAAGGATGCTGATGCCTCTGATTGCCACAGTGGGACCTGGAGGTGAGGTTAGGGATGGCTCAGGACTGCTGGGGTAATCCCATTAACTGTGACTCCAGTAGCCCTCTCTCCCAGTGTGTGTGTGTTGCAGGGAGAGAGCAAAGGAGAACAGTCTGTCTGTGAGCGTGCTGGGGGTGACCCAAAAGACATTAGCCTGCCCCCGAGGTCAGAGGACAGACGAAATTAAAATACATGTGAATCATTCATCAAATATGAGCGCGTCTCCTGTTCTCAGCCACCACTCAGTGTGAGTAATTACCTGTCACAACTTCCAACCATCAAGCTCCAAGTTTGTTCGCGTTGAAGCTACTCAAAGGAGTTTTTAACCAGTTATGAAACAGTCTCAATTTAGTACTGATGCCTCTATGTATCCTTCATAAGCAAATGAGACCATCCGCAAGAAGACTGGCTGTTTCTATATAGTTATTCTTAATGCCTGCCACCGGGTCAGATTCTCCATGAAATCAGATGTAAGGGGCCTGTATTTACGTTGTCCCAGTCAAAGTTACAGTGAGTGATACATTGATGATACATTTCCTAAATTGTATTTTTTATGTGATATTTTGTTGTAATGGTAGTGGAAACATTACTGCTTTTGTTCAAAGGGGCCTCATAAATCAACAAACTATGAAAGTTCCTTTTTTAGCTTTAACATAGAAATAAAAGTATTATTTATTCAAGATAATTAAACTAAAATTTATAACACTTCAGAAATTGAGTTGAATGAATGTATTGTGCAGAGTTTAATCACTATTAATTACTTATTAAGTTTAAGTTTCTGAAGAAACATGATCAGAATATTAGCAGACTTCCCAGCATGCATTGTTTGAGAGCCTTCTTTTTTACAGTTAGAAGAAGATATATACATATGCACACACACATACATACATATATATAGGAAATCATATATATATATAGGAAAGGAAATCAAAATTGCTTTGAAATGTTTTTCAGTGTGACAGAAGAGTTGTTGGTTCAGCTTAGTATCTTAATATCATAAGCTCATTGTACATGTTTTGTCAAATACAACTGAATTAATATCAAGTTTATTTGACTAGAAAAAAGTTCATTTGCTTTGAATCATTACAAAATGATCTTAACTTGTCTTTTCAGAGTCACTCGCCTTAAAATTTCAAGGCAGCCTGGACGTTTACTTTTTTAAGTTGAAACAAATTCACTCATCTTCTTCAATGTAAAAGAAGCATACAGGAATTTAGTGGAATCAACTAATCGCCTCTAGAGAGTTTAAGTTTTTAAAGAAACATGAAACACTTCCCAGCATGCATTGTTTGAGAGTTAAAACTCTCCAGAGGCCCTTCTTTTTCATAGTTTGTATATTTGTCTCTTCAAATTCAGTCAAGATAAAATTTTAAAACAGCCTGAACAGTAACTTATTTATGTAACAAATAGTTTATTTTTACAGTGTTCTCTTAAACCAGTAATTTATTTAATATCTTACTTTTAATCAGTTTTTTTTCTTCTCCTTGATCTTTCGACCTTTACTTCATTGCAAATAAGAACATAATTGTTTGTGACAATCTCTTAAGTTGTCATAAATATATCGGGAACTATAAGTAGCTTTCAAATGGCTTGTTGTTTGACAGTTGGAAGTAAGAGTGACTCGATAAATGCTCAGGAAAGTGAAAGATCCTCTCAACAGAGGGTTTGGCAGTTTCATGTGGTGGTGCACATCTCAGTCATTAGCTAAGGTCCCAATAATCACCGAGAATAAATAGCAACATGTCCAGCATGAACAATGCTTTTCGTTGGTTAATTGATCTCAATTATCACGTGTCTCTCATTTTTGTGTACAACAATTAGCTTAAGTTCCGCCTCGACTTTCACAAAATATGTATTGATGTCCTTGACGGCTGCTAAGATGTCACCATTGAGCTGATTTTAACAGCTTTGTTAAAGGCTAAAAGATGGTGACCATTATGTGCTATACACTGCTAGACTATCTGCATCACTGCCAGCCAGGCAGGCAGTCAGTCAATGCAAGACTACGTCTGTGGAAATATAAGTGGGGCAGTTATGGCAAACAAAAAGCTATCAGTGATTCTGAATAGAGAAAAAATACTGAGGGGGTCAAACGTCAATGGCAGGGAGTAGGAGAGTGTTTGGTATTGTCAATAATGGATTCTCTGTTCGAGGGTGGGATATTCACTGTGAAAAAGCTTTTGGTGGGCGGGATGTGGTGGGCCAAAGTCATTCATGCAAGAACACTATATCATGTACATACTGATAAAGCAGAGCAAACACATGATTAAGATGGAGGATGTGGTGTCTTTCTTCCTTCTGTGAAATTAGTTGATGCAGAAGGAAAATATGAGCTTCTGTCTCCTTCTTTGTAAAATCAACTTTTTTTTTCCTTAAGAGAGATCTGATGTTCAAAAACATCAAACGAGCATCACTAAAAATTAGGCTACAATCTTTTTTTTTAACTTTACATAAGACAAATTGTAATTACTTTATTATCTCAAAACTTAGAAATAAAAATATTAGTCTAATTATAATTAAGAGGAGATTTTTTTTTTTAAAGACAGCATCCTGTCAATTTGGGGTCCATGGTCTAATGTAGATCTATTGTGGGGGTCTTCCACATGAAAAAGTTTTAAAATATCCACCAGTAAGTGCTTTATTTCTTGTAAAAATCACTTAAACTTAAGTTACTGAACAACTGGACACAATCTGCATTTTTCACTGTAAAAGGAACTTTTTGCACCTGAATCAATTCTGTTTTTTTTGTTAGTTTTTTTAGGTAGTAAATTTAATTAGTCATGTATTCCACTGAAAATTTATAATAATCAATTTCTTTCGTAATGTTTTGATCAGTTTTATTTTAAAAAGTAACTTTTTCAGACATGAGGATATCATCTATAGGTGGATCATCGATGTTTAAAAGGGCACATTTAATTATTTGACTGTAACTAATGCAGTTAAGATGGATCTTCACAGTTATTGGTATTTGGAACAATATGGTGAGTGTGCTTATTGATCAGACTGGAGTCTTGTCGCATCTGTCAATACGAGTAGATGAATCTAATTATGGTTCCTCTCTGTCTACTCAGTTAACTGTCAGCATGGGAGCCCTTAGCCTGTATGTCCAGTATGTCGTCACACACACCCACATGGATACACACCCACGCAGAGCTATCACAACATTAGGACAGTTGGCTTAGAGTCCCACCTCCTTCCTTAACATCCCACCATAAAGACATAAACGCTGGGGCTAAAGCAAAAGCAGCTATGATGGCTCATGATGCATGTCAGTCATACTGTCTGGAGATTTACTACAGTTGTCATTCATTCAGCTGAATTTCCTGATGATAATTCTGGAGTTCCTCTCAGGAAAGACATTTAATCTGTTGCATTATTTATATTTCATGTTTCACAGTAAGAACAGAACCATCACCGTCATGATCTGTTTATCCACAGTGTGACGCACAGCACTCCAAAGATTAATTCACTGTGATTCTAAGCTCAGGTTGTTTGGATAAACAGGATGTTGGGAGCCTATAGATTTAACACATGCACTGTACGGAGGCCCAGAGGTGGAGCCTGCACCCCTTTATACCATATGCAAATTAAAGAAAGAAAGAAAGAAAGAAAGCGCTTATTAGTTTGGCTGGTAAAATGTCTCTCTACAGAGAAACATTACAGATTTTCTAAAAGTAAACCAACCTCTCCAAGTGGATTGGAGGGGTTATTTTTATAGACAGTTTAGTGCAAGTTAGCAGTCAGAGTGGAAGAACATATAGGACACAGCAGCCTGCAAAAGTTCAGCCTTAATTGGTATTTTTCCCTTTTTCCTTTAATGGATGTCCTTTGTTGTTTTTACTTTGTGTATCTTTATTTTTGTGTAATTTTGTGTGATCTTTTGCACCTCCAACCAATGAATTTATTTGATTTTTCATTTCTAAAAACACCTGGCCACCATCTTTTTTATGTGGAGTCATCTACTTTAAATCTTCATCGGGTCATTAATAATATGTCTTATTCAACAGAGCAACTGTATAAACTGTTACTAGTAAAATATTTTCTGTGTATTTATTTTTTTATTGGATGCTGGTTTTATACTGGTGTCAAATACAAAGTCCAAAATTGTGCTCCAAAATAGTGTTTCCCCATTTTGGTGTGTTAAAACACAAACACCTTCATTCAATCCCCCACCACCCCAAAGTCTATGAAAGAGACAGAAAAGAAAAAGAACACTACAGTATAAAAATAATTAAATTAAATCACACACACACAGTATATAAAATAAAATAGAACAGGAGGGAAGGATGTTGAAAGTGCTATGGATGCAGTTTGGGTCCAGAGAGGTGAGAGTATTTACATATGACATGCTAGGCTTCTATCTTTTGCAGAAACTGGTCTGATGAACCTATTAAGGAATATTTCGCCTTTTCTACCAACAGAAAAGACACACCAAAAAAAATCAATTAGCCAGGATGTGGTAGGAGGGGGATTTGGGCTTTTTCACTGTAACAGAGTACTTCTGTGGGCTGAGTCAGGCAAAAACAACAACATCAGAATCTTTCCTGGTGAGACTGGTTGGTACAAGGGGTACCCCAAAGATGATGATCAAGGGGCAGGTTTTAGTCTAATTTTGAGGGCTTTTCTTAATGTAACTAATTTAACTAATTCTGGAAAAGAGAAAAGCATAATATCGGCCAGTAACAAGCCAAGGAAACAACCTACTAAGCCTAGCTCTTGTAAAATTAACCCTTGAATTTGAATCTGAATGAATTTAAGTCAGACAGCCACATGAAGATGTAGAGTTGACCCAGTGTGTCTTCCCACCATTCATTTAAGTATTTCATAAAACAGTGCATATGTATTCTTTTGCACATGTCTATTATGCAAAAGAGAAATCATTCTTATACAGATTCTTTTTAAACAAAAATGTAAAATCAACATTTTATTCCTCCACATGGAGACATGGTGCGGGGGACACAGAAATACAGAGAACCATACATGTTGTCACTGTTTGGCACCTGCATGTCATCTGAACATCAGTTATTTTCTGTAGAATTCACACTTTCTCACACGTACAAAACAAAACAAAAAAAACAAACAAAAAAAAAAAACAAGCTTTACACGTCATCCACAGACAAGTCTACACACACACAAGCTTGTGTCTTTGTTTGTTCAGTCTGTCACTTCACTCAGCCGTGTGTGGCCGCTCAGGGACTCCCCTATCTCCACAGGTTTTTCGAGGGGAAAGTCATTTGAGTTCGAAATCTTCTTTGGCAAGTGCAACACTTCATCAAGGGTGAAGACTCCCTGGCTATCAAAGATGTATCAGTTGGTCTGATAAAGCCCTTGCCCTGGTCCCCGCACAGCAACATCCCATCATAAATAAAAGCAGCAGAAAAGAGGCCTTTGTCACTGTTTATCTGGACTGCTTTTCTTCCTCGCCCTTGATTTCCTCTTCAGAAAATTGATGCACCCTTAGATTGAAGCGGAGGGCTTGACAGGTAATGGTTAGTGGATAACTGCTCAGATTTCATCAGCCAAGGCTTTTTTTTTTCTTTGTGTGCAATTGTTGGAACTTTCAGCTAGATTACCTGTCATCCAGTGCATCAGATAAAAATGCAGAGTTGAGGAGATATAGCCAATACTGGGGGCAGATAGGAAGAAAAAGATCTGGATGGAGAGAATGTTGAATGTGAAAGGAACAGTGAGGACACAAATTTACATTTATCTGATAGTGAGGCAAATAGAACGTATTATTACCATCACAATCACAGACGGTTTCCTCTTGGCACACAGATTTGTGATTTATATTATGTGGTTTAAATGGTGTACATGCTGCATACGCGTATAATTTAGCAGTTTGCAGGAAGAAACATGTCGCTGCCTGAATTGGCCTTTATGATTTCACTCTAAGCTTCAATTTGCATTGGCACTGACACTGAAATACAAAATACTGTGAAACTGTAAGCTTTAAAACACTTAAGCAGTCTGGAATTTTAACAATGACTCCCTTTTTTAAATAAGATGTTATATCTGAAGGCCTGCTGCAGGAAGGTCACCCATCATATACTGTAGATTACTATATCATTCCACCTACTGTATACATGCAGACACTTGTTTGCACTGTTTTTTATACATTTCATCTCATAACAAACTATTGTCACTGTTGTGCACTGTTTGTACACATCCCATTTCATAACCATACAAGTGGTTACTGTTTTGCTCTAATTTTATAATCATACATATTGTCAGTATTTTGCACTGTTTTTTTTACATCCCATTTTTATAACCATACAAGTGACTCTTGTTTTTGCACTGCCTTTTATACATCTCTTTTCATAATCATACATATTGTCAGTGTTTTGCGGTTTGTATACATCACATTTTATAACCATACAGTGGCTACTATTTTTACACTGTTTTTATAAATCTCATTTTAGAACCATACAAGCAGTTACTGTTTTTGCACTGCTTTTTATATATCTCTTTTCATAACTATGCATATTGTCAGTGTTTGGTACTGTTTTGCATTGCTTTTTGTATGTTTTACATTTTATAATAAGTAGGCCTATACACATGGACCCTGTTTTCACTACAATTAATATATTTTTCCAGTCTTGCATACTTTTTATTTTATCTATGAATATGGTGTAATGTACTGTTTGCACTGGTCTACATCCTCCTTTTTACACTTTTTTATAATTTAGTCTACACTTTACTTTAGTCTACACTTAACTGTTTACTGTTGTACCCTGTCCTCACATTAGTATTAATATTGTTAGTATTCTTTTCCTTAATTACTATCTTTTTTCGGTAAATATCCCTGAAATTTCCCCACAAATAAAGACTTACTATCTTCCTACCTATATTGAAGTATGATTTTAAGAAATGTGTCAATGTTTTCTTTATCCAACCAAACATTTTCCAATATATTTAAAGTGGCAATTGCTGAAGATCTTTTCTGTTGCATGAAAGTTTATTGATTTATTTGTCAGGGAGAGACAACCTATTCAAGTCTGAAAAAAAAAGACTCAAATCTGCATTTGGTCTTTTGCTCCATCGATGTTATGGTAACCAATAGAGCTGAAATCTTTGGCAGATGTGTGGCAGCAATTTTTTCTCAGCTATTATAGCATTATAAACACTCGGTTAGAGTTACATAAAACATGCATATTTTTGACTGGGAAATTTTCTGACGAGAGAAACAGCTGTGCTGGCCTTACAATGCATTAAGTATTTCATCCCTTTTAGATGGTTAAATTGTGCATGAAATGTTGCTGGCGCAGGGTTCTCCCGAGCTGGACTGATTAGGCAACATCTGTTACATTGGGAGAAATCCGTGTCGTTTCTAATTAGCTGTCAGGCTGCGGCTACGTTGTGCCTGATGGTGCCGAGGATCTGCCACAGGTTCCTCTCCTCGTACTGTCACCTGCTTGTGTGTCCCCCCCTCCTCTCCCCTACTCTGGTTCCCCTTTCCCTCCCCCTCTCCCCCTTACTCTCCCTCACACACACACACTCATCAGCTGTAATTAGAGAGCAGGGTCCATACAAAGGAGCGAGCTGGGAGCCAGGCTCAAGCCCATCTGTGCAACCCCATCATCAGCAAGCGCACAACTCCTCCAACGCTGGGGGCCGCTCCCGAGCCGGGGCCCCCGCATGCTGATCATCTGAGCACACAAAACTTGCTTCCTCTGCTGCCTCCCTCCACCACCCTGCCTTTATCTTTCTTTTCCACTTTGCTCTCTTTCACTCTGTGCTGAAAGAAAATCTATCCCAACCGGGCTAATTCATCTTGCTTTAATAAGGCTCAGACTCTGGTAAATATTAAATGCATCGCGGTGAGGAACAGACAACACTGTGACCAGCTATTGACAGAATGCAGCATTAGAGGGATGGAATGAGCTGAAATCTATATGGACAAATTAACAAACACAGGAGCCTCAAAGAGACACTCGCAACTGATGGTGTTTTCATTCACACACTTTGTGCCTTGTTGTTTTAATACCACATATCTTTAAGATTGTATCTAATTCAGCTTCCTTAAATCTCTAAATGTTTGTTTGCAGAATGTTAAAAAAAAAAAGATTTACTTGAACATCTCATTGACCTTCTAAACTGATCAGGTTCATCTCATTCATTACTAACTGTGTGTACACAATATGCCATTACTATAGGTCAGCTCCAGTACTAGTCATCACAATATCTGTCAGGTAATTCATTTCAGCAGCTAATCAATAATTCTTGTTTGAGAATGAATGAAAAAAACAAAAAAACAAACACACACAGCAAGGGTACTGCCAGTACTACTTTTTCCCTTTGTTTTATACATCAAATTCTTTATTTTCTTTTTTTCATTTCCGATTTATTTTATCTGGTAACAGACTTCATAAAATTAAAATACATTTTGAAGATAGATCTGACCAGCATTTCAACATTTCTACAACAATAATTGCAAACATCATGTGCAGATAACAAATGCTACAAAATATGCAGTTAAGATGCTTAAAAGGTACGAGTTTCCTAAACTTTCTAGAATGAAGTATAAAACAATACATTTACAGGCAAACACACTGACCAAGACAGCTTTAAAACTGACTTGAATTCATCAACCAGTCTTTGAAAGAAGGTCAAAACACGATAAAGAAGTCACAGTTTTGTTATCTTGATGTATGTTATGTGTGAATAGTCTTGCTTCAGTTGCAAGAAAAAGACAAAATTTGAGCTTTAAAACTCAATGATCCATAATCTGATTTCGATGCATGTTTATGTCGGCGTGTCATTGCACAAACTGATTCTGTTGGATACATGGCCTGTACTGCATTTTTATTTCTTGCATGTTATGTATTGTATGCTGTCTGCTTTTAATTAATTGTGCTTATTTTACTACTGCCTGTCTTGGCCAGGACTACCTTGAAAAAGAGATTTTTAATCTCAATGAGACTCTCCTGGGTAAAAAAAAAAAATAAATAAATAAAAAAAAGAACAATCTTTGACTTCATCAGAAACTGGATAACTGTTGAACTGAAAAAAAGGCAAGTAATTAATACCTAAGTAAATAAATCTGGACAACTGAACATCAAGTTATACCTGTAAAATGTTCTATCAGCTTTGATCAATTGGTTAAACCAATTTATCAGTCAAGCTCTACTCTGATTGACACCTGTGTTGTTATTTTTGGTTATATTTCTGAACATTTACTCTTCTATAGTCAAATACATGAAAGAGAAGAATTACTAACATGCAACCTAGTCTATAAACTCTCTCATCAAAACACAGTAAAATGTCCTCTTTCCATTCCTAAGACCTCTTAGTCTGGCTTTTGCTCTGTCATGACATAGTCAGACAACATACACATCTGTCCCCTTTGGCAATCTCTGACAAGTTCAACTGGAGGGCCTGCGAGACAAGGGGAGGAGCTGCTGGCCAAAGCCAGAAGTTCTGCTGGAGCGGTGCCTTAAGGCAGCAGATGAGACACAGAGATAATGTTGAGTGGTTATAATATAGACACTTAACCATCTCTTGGCTGTACCACCTTAAAATCAGATGTTTGATTTAAATGCTGACAGGAATGATTTGTCATGTACAGAGTATTAGTAACTCATGTTCTTTCAATCAGGTGTCAGAGGCATCAGATGTGCTCTTAAACTATGGCACTTGACTGCTCAACTTCCCGTCAACGTTGACAGAATTTGTTTATTGACTAATCCAATCTGGATCATGTTCTGTCTGTTAGCTACACTGTATTGCAGTCAGGTGTTAAAGATTAAAGCTACTGCAAGGAGTTTTTAACTGGTTATGAAACAGCCTCTATTTATTACTGATGTCTCTGTATGACCTACATAAGTTAACAAGACCATCTGCGAGAAGATTTTCCTGTAGTTGTTCTCAATGCCTGTCACCAGGTCAGAGTCTCCTTAAAATAAGCCTGTGTTTACATTTTCACAGGAAAAGTTTCAGTGAGTAGTACATTATCCAGTTTAAATGAAGCATGAGGAGATTTTTATTTAGATCATTTTATTTTGGACATTATATTTTATGGTTATTATGGTGGAAACACTACCACTTTTAGGGGCCTCCAAAATCAACAAAATAAGAAAGTTCCTTGTAGTAGCTTTAAATACTGGAAAAATGTGACAGAGATTTGTTTTAATTTAGTGGGTCATGCACGTTTCCATAGACAGTATGCAGCTAAGTTTAGAATAGGCAAACATTTCTGAAGATGATTTGTTTTTAATAAGTTCTCTTGGTGAGTAATTCATGTTTCCCAAAATGTATTCATAACATTAATTATGGTGTCATGTGTTGTACATTATATATTTTTCTCAGGGAGGAATTTGAAGTGAGTTTACACTGATTTAAAAAATAAATGTTTTCTCTGACTTATCTGTGTTTTTAAAAAAAACAAGCAAAGTGTGTGTGTGTTTTTTTGTTTTTGTTTTTTTTTAGCATTTTGCACTCCTAGGTCCTGCACTGTTGAGAGAATATTATTCAGATTTAGTTAAAATGAGTCAGGTCATCATGGATCCACTCTGTTTGCTCTGCTTCTTTATTCCAGTTTCACATCATTTTATGTGAGAAATTAGTGAACCGGCATAAAATGAAATGGACAAACATCCAAACCTGGACCTGACCCTGAGATACATAATAACCCTCCACTGAGTAAAGATGATGAAGAAAAAGTTACAGGAAGAAAAAAATTAGTCTGCTGAAGCAGACGCAAGGCTGTCACAATTCTGCTGTGAGCAAATCAAGGCAGAGAGGAAAAAACAGTCTGTGACCAAGAATGACAGGCCTGAGAGAATGTCACAGCAATTGTGGGGCCATCACTGGCAAGAGATGATGGGTGATTGCTTCGCGTTCCATGGCAAGTCCATCCTGGAGGACATTGCGCACCCTTGCTCATCTGTGGCCCAACCTTTGGCGCTGACATTTAAAGTGTTGATTTTGGAGCACTTATGCTAATTGTTGTAATTTTCCTGATGAAGCGCCATTCTGATACCTTGATGTGGCCAAGATAGTTTTACATTTTCTATGTGGTCCTCTTTGCCATTTGCACCGTGTAGTGTCAGCTCAGAGTGCTACTGAAAGCAGACAAAATTGCAAGCAAATTGCATCAGATTGCCAACATTGTGAAAAGGTAAATTGCTTGCAAATCTATTTAAACCACTGGCCTATTTTCATCAGCTATGGTACTTGGTATTCATGATTGCTTAATTGACGACCTTCTCTATTGTGTAGTGCTTTATGGTGCGATGGAAAACAATCTTTACCAAACCAATTACCCTTTTTTTTCTCCACACTACTACATTAGAGCTGTGATTGCAACAGCTAGTCCTTTGTAAATGAACTTTCTGGTTTCAGGGAATAAAGTGTCATTTGCTTGATATGATGTTGTTGAGCTTGTTTTTTTGTTTTTTTTTTTTTTGTTTTTTTTTTAAAGCACTGCTAAAAAGATGGACTGTTTTTGTTATACCCTGTCCTTGTGTGACAGTAATAAGCCTCTAATAACCTTATCCGTGTGAGAGACTTGTTAAATATAGAAATATTTTGTCACACTATCAATCATGAACATTTACCCACTGCTTAGGCTTTATAAAGCTTTAGATGTGGCCATTTAGATTTGAACATTTGTGGCAGTTTTAGGCATTATAGCAGTTGGCTGTGGAGTTAATAATGACATTTGACATGAAACAGAATTTCACACTGGTTTCCTGTCCAGTTGCATAAAACCACTTAGGCTAAGGTTTCTCTTAAATTTTCATCTAAGGATACCTAAGGAAAAATTAGTTGTATAAAATCACCATTAAGATTTCCTGTGGATGTTGTAAGACCTCAAAGGGTTTGCCCTTATGCATTGCTAGAGTGTCCTTAATGACCATTTTCATCAGAAAAAAATCAGTGACCTAAACAGTTCCTTTAAATGTGAAAACAAATGTCTTACATATGATAGCAACTGAAGTTGAGGTGATTGAAGAGGAGACGATATATATGTTTCGGGACGGGGAAAACCCACTGGAGACTGAGCGATGCACAACTTGTTGGAGAGTATAGAGCTGACATTAGTTCCAACAACTTTGTAGCTAGCAAACTGTACAAAACTCTGTCTCATATATGAACATTAACTTTACTATTTTATTAAAACTCAACGGTTTTTATTGACTCCTGCTGATGTTTGAGAATCTCCTTTCTTGCTGTCACAGTAATATATAATATATACTGGTATGCTATATATGGGTATTAGTTATGGCTGGGTTAAATTTACTTTGGATTATGTGCCTGTGCTTTCCATATTCTTACAGTGTGAACAACATTTTTGTCTTCTATCCAGTTTCACTTTGTTTTTTGTTTTGTATTTTATATGCCTTGTTGTCAGTTTTGAAGGAGCTAGCTAGCCTACTTTTAACTAAACAGCTGACAATAATGCTGTCTAGTAACATTAAGTAATGATGCAAGAGAAATGTAAGCATGGTAATTGAGGTGCACATGTGCCGTATTATGACATTAACTGCCATGAAAGCCTTAGTGTACACACTAATGACATTGTCTGAAATCACATACTATGTCTACATACCCGGAATGTGTACTATCGTTTAACATACTTATTTAAATAAACTAGTATGTGTCTTTTCAGACGCACCGTTCAGTGAGTACGTCACTTCCTGAGAGCCTCCTTATTGGTCGGAGATCCATAACCATGGTAACCCATGCCAGCGATGAACTAATTAAAAAAATTGGCTATATTAGAGGAGCTAGCAAAGTGAAAGCTTACTTAAATGTAAAGTGAAGTGTTATTGATGTTACACAGAGCTGCCTTGGTTGCTGTCTGCCTTGTCTTTTATGTTGTTATTGTTGTCGTCACTACTGCATTACATTGTGGGATATTTATGTTGGTGTATTGTCTAGTGTTTGCATGAACACCAGAAATAGAGTGCATCTTGTCTACTTTTGGTTTCATACTAAGGTTTATGACTCACCAAATTTTGTACTAATTTGCATGTTAGTGTGGAATTGCAGACACAACCTTAGGGGAGAAGACAACCTAATGCAAAGCTGTGAAGTGAACCCCTCATCTCAGGGAAATATTTTGCTTAAGGAGCAAGCTGAAGTTTGAAACATAGAGTAGTTTATGCAACCTGACATGAGATTTCACTCACACTTTTGTACTTCTATTCGTGCAATGCATGATGGTTTACAAAACAGTCGAGGAGAAGTCACTGCCCTGCTCCAAACTTTGGTAATCTCCTGAATAGCGAGACATTAATTTTTATTCTGCTCCAATCAACACATCTTTCACCCAGTTGTCTGCAACAAAATTCCATTTTCATTCATTACTGTCTCAAAAGCATGATGATGAGAAAGTGCCTCACTCCCTCCCCAGGCAGACTTAGTATTCCTGTACTGAGTGTACTGAAGTGCTGTCAGTCTGCTCACATCTCCTCTGCCAGACAGGCCAATAGAATTAACCCTGGATTAACCCTCCAGGCCCGAGTGCAAGGTAATGGCCTCGGCTAATGGCTGTGTGTGTCCAATGCCAGGTACCATTGACTCTCGCTGGCACAGTTTGCTCCATCTGAGGGGCAGTATGACAGCATGGCCATTTCTGTACAGCTGGCGTCTGAATGCCACTGCCAGGCCGGGATGATACTCAGCCATGCCATCCCTCCAGGATCATAAGGCGCTCTGCTCTCTGGCCCTGTCTCCATCTTGACAAACATGGCAAAGGATCCTCTAGGACAGTGGTTCTCAACCTGGGGGTCAGGACCCCCAAGAGGGTCACAAGATAATTTCTGAGGGTCACCAGATGCTTGTGGAGAATAAAATAAAATATTGTGCCAAGCAGCATGGAATGAGAGCCAGGAAGCAGCTGAGCAGTGTCCATCCCTTAAGCTCCTTATGCTGGCCTAAAGAGAAGTAACAGCCTCCTCACTAATGGTTAAAGCTATAATATGTAACAATTCTGAATTAAAGTGTCAAAAACACTAGATGAATGTTGTATATTTTGTTGAGTTACATCATCCCAAATGGTACCAACAATGGTCAAACACAGAGAAATCTGTAATTTATTCAAGGTAGCAGTACCTTTTCCATTTCTTGCAAGCCATTGCTAGCTATTTTGCTATCGATGCTAATTTTCAGGATCAGAAAGTGAGGAAGGAAGTCGGTGCACATGACTAAACATAACATGAATAAAACTTTAATGTAACCTTGTGCATGAACATGATTTCTGCTTGAGCCATGTCAGATAGATTCTCAGCTGCAATGGTTGTTTAAAAATTAAGATAACAATTCCCTTGATCCATCAAGGTCATCAAACTATGTCTCTTGTTTTAATCAGGGAGAGAGACCACAAGTGACAGATTTACATATTGTGAGTTTAAAACTATAAACCTGCCTAAAAATTATATTATTCATTTATCAACATAAACAACCATGTTCTGAACAGACACAAATACTAACAAACATTTGCATTTACATAAATTAGCAAACGTAGCAAACAACAGTTCAGTGAGCATGATGGGAGATGAGGGCTGTATCTTTGACTGGGAAATGATTTTTATATTACCGGTGATTTAATTTGCCTTACAGTAGATGTTATGTGTGTTTGTGAGAGTCTAACTGTGTATGCAGATAAGTTCTGATTGGACACTTGACGCTTTTGTGCCACAGTGTCATGCTTAACCAAGCAGCTATAGCCAGCTTTGCTAACTATCACAAGTCACGAATACTATGGAGCGATGGCTTGTCAGTAAAAGTATTCCAGGTCAGACCAGGGCCAATAGAGCCCAGGGCTCCCACCAAACTCCAGAAATATAAATTTCTGCAATATGATTTTTTAGGGGGTTGTAAACACAAACCTGATTATTCCAGGGGATCACAACTTGAAATTATTAAGAATCAGTACCCTACACTCTTAGAAATAAGGGTTCCAACAGGGTTCTTCCTGCAGGGCTGAGGTTCTACCCAGTACCATTTGTATCTGAGGAACCCTTTACCAAAGAAAGGGTTTGTCAAAGATTCTTTGTACAACCGAGGGTTCCATTAAGAACCCTTTCCACCCAAAAAAACAAGGTTTGTTGAAATTCCTGAAGAACTCTTTTAACAAAGGTTCTTTGTCTCATAATATAAAAATATTCTAGAGAACCTTTTGGTGGGTTCTAGATAAAACCCTTGGAATATAAAAATGTTCCCTCAGTGTGTTCTACATAAAAGCCTTGGAATATAAAAAGGTTCTCGGTAGAGCTCCTTGGGTGGGTTTTTGTTGGCACTCGTAGATGGTAAACAGGTTCTGGATAGAACCTTCAGAGAGACCTCTGAGGGTTCTGGGTGAAACTTTTCATGTATAGTTTTGGGTATGTCCCTTTATGTTGGGTTCTCTCTGAACCAATAAGGGACAAGCTGAAGTTCTTGTTAGCACCATTATTTCTAGGAGTGTAGGAGAACATGAACAGCACATATTTCTCTTCATCTGGGCCAACAGACCTCCTCACACCCTTTAGAAAAGATTATGTACTGTAAAGCCAAACAGTTTGTCATTTATATCTCAGATTGATTTCACACTTATGGGACTTTGAGACATTATAGTCAATCATCTAAAACAGAAAACTGGCACTTTTGAGGCTGTGACAGGCTTTATTTTAGTCCAGTCATATTCTGCTCTGGCAGCTCTCTGCGTGTAGTCGCTCTCGTATATAAACAGCTCTCATCCTCACTTCTTTTGTGCTCATGTCTTTGCCTGAGGTGAGGGAGTGTAATGCAGGCAGGGTTGGAGGGGTGGAGGGGGGGATGAGAAAGAGGACTCAAATCAGTCTGAACAAGGAAGCGGTCTCCTCCTCTCTTGTAGATTAGCTCATTTTAACTGCGGTCAGGCTTTTACACAGACAGAGGATGGGTTTAGCGTGTGTATATATGTGGGTGTGAGTGAGAGGAGGAGGAGGTGGAGGAGGAGGAGGGGGGAGGGGTCATATAACCCCTCCTGCCATTTTTAGCAGACCAGAGCTCAGTGAATGTGGAGGTTGGGGGGGGGGGGGGGGGGGGGGGGGGGGCTGTAAATTTTCTCTGAGTCAGGGCAAAGCTGATTGATCTCTGAGTGTAAAATCGATAAGAAGACACTGTCATTTTTGTAAAGGATGAGTTGGAAAGAGAAAATAAATTAAGACTCCCCAGATCGGGGCAGGATGTGCACACACTGAAGCTTTGCTCTCATTAATTCAGTGCAGTCAGGTATTTTTGGTAATGTTGTGTCCACAGCTTCAATCTCACAGGTGCCTATAGCCGTGGCAGCGGCGCAGGCCCTTTATTACACTATGTATATTTCATCGCAAGCATGCAGAGAAATCAGACTCTTGCCCTTGCACCCCCTCCATGTCTTGATTCCTGATTAATCTTTTTTGTTATTTTCAGAAGTACATCACGCCAGCGGTTGATTAAATCAGGAATTGAAAGCCATTGTCTTTCTTGCATGTCCCTTATCAGAACTAATGTCCCGGCTGTGGTCATTTGTCTTAAGTTGTTATAAGAAATAAAGACTGGTGCACTTTTCTCTTCCGCAAGATATTGCAAGAAGATTAATTTACTACTTCTCATCTCTTAGCTCCTCAGTTTACTGTCTGCAATGTCTCCTGTGATATTTTTCATGCTTAGATATGCTGTTTTCACTTATTCATTCCTGTTTCACCTTGATCTTCTCATCTATTATATTACACTTCTTCGGGGCACTGAGAGAATATAGTCCTCATGGCCTTATTAGATTGATGGTTACAGAAACCGTTGCATAATATCAACTTTCACTGGGCCATTTTTCACTGTGTGCCCACCTATGTTTCATTTGATCAGCGCTCAATGATTCGCTTCATGCTCACATCTCCAGCTCGTGTCTTTGTTTATACCCTCGTGCTTTGTGTCATGTAGGACATCGTCGTCTGAGGCGGTGTATGCATGAGCAGTGGTGTGTGTGTGTGTGTGTGTACCCAGTGGCTTTTATCAGCTGGTCTCTAATGTGTCAGTTGTTGCTGAGGATCCACTCATCACACTGCTGTCTCTGCTGTTCAGCAGGGCCATTAAGGACACATCAAGCTATCAGGACGCAGCTCTTGGGGACTGGCAGGCATAAAATACACCCTTTGGCCTCACTCTGAATAATCTTCAGGTCAGAGGGGCTTTGCGTATAGCTGGGGGCTTTAGAACAAGCGCTGTGGGACTGAGACCTGACAGATTGAAGACTTAAACAGTCACATATCATATGTGTGGGTCAACTTTTTTTGGTTTTACCCACCTCTGGGATTTTTAAAGGCTTGACCTTGTGGATAAACAATAGGCCTCAGGCATGAACCACTCATATGATAAGATTCGTTTTTAAGTGGTTTAAGTCTTTTAGGAGAACGTGCCACATTCACTATATTTCTTTTGTTTTGAATTTTCTCCTATGAACACAATTTGCGAGTAGTCCAGAGTCATGTGCAATTAGTTTGCTACTGTTTGGTTATCCACATCTAAGTTTTTCACTAATGGATTGTGTATTTCATTACTTTGAAGCAGTTTCTTCAAACTTTGTACAAATGACCAATTGCACTCAAGAAAGAACTGATAATATTTTGGTGGGCAAAAGCCAAAGGTCAGTATGACCTCACATCAAACCCACTATTGTAACACGACATCTCAGGAATGCTTGGAGGAAATTCTTCAAATTTGGTAGAAATGTCCACTTGGACACAAACTTGAACTGACTAAATTTTGATGGTCAAATGTCCAGGTCACTGTGACCTCACAAAACATGTTTTTGGCCATAACTCAAGAATTCATGCACTGATCATGATAATACTTCACACAAGCAGTATTGGAACGTAATTACTTTCATGTTTATGCCTATGTTTATTTTATTTACAAAGGGACAATGCACATTAATTAATATGATCAATTAAGTCCATCCTGCAAATGTGCCACATTTACCTCTAGTACAAGGTAATTTTCATCTTGAGTCCCTGACAGGTTGATAGCATAAAAAAAATAAATAAATAAATAAAACTGGTTACATGTGATTAAATTACAAATTAAAAATATGCTTACAAAGGGGTTACATCCAAATATTCTTTTTGGGTTGCCTGGTGGAGATCTGCACTCTACTGAGTGATCTTTTCTAGTTCTAAATGTATTACTATAGCCTAACTATATCATCAATAATTTATATTGGCTTTTACCTACTTCCAGGCCCATTGGCTGAATCTCCACATGTAGGTTTATGAAGTAGCTGTTCCCTCCAACCTTCCCTCGACCCCATCCTTCTGTTGCAGTCAACGATGAGCTTGCTCTGGCGAGACTTTTTTTTAAAGGCGTTTTCACATCAAACAATTTCTTCTTTATTTCAGTGACAGTGACTTTAGCAGGTCTTAATTTCACTGCTGATGCTGTTAAAATTGTAGATTTTCCTAAAGCAGGACTTCACTCTCTGAACTCAAACAGTTCTTCTGTTTGCGCTTTGATGCCATTTTCATGAACGAACACTCCCAGACAAATAAGACAGAACATGTAGCTTTACATGGTTTATTGGGGCATTAATTATGCAGATTTACAAGTCTCATGAATTTGTGCTCAAATATGCACTGGTGGATCATTTAGACACTTCCGTGAAGTTAGGAGCTGAATCTGACGTAGCACACTCATATGAGCCCGCTGTGCAAAAAAAAAAAAATAATAATAAGAGAAAGTTAAGATATGAATACAAAAATGTTCTGGCATGAGGCCTAGTGTGTAGTGTGTGTTTGCTCTGAGCTTCATTTATCTCTTAACTACACTCGAGAGGAGCAAGACTAACAAGAGATTTATCTGGATGTGTAAAACAAAGCAAATCAGAAATACCCAGGAGGTTCAGAGACATCTGTGTTTTGCAAACCAAAAGAGTAATTCTTTTAAACCGTAGAGGTGAAAGGAGATAATTTGTATGTGAAATACTCATTTAATTCACATTCACTAAGCAGGTTATCAAATTAAATCAGGGCTCTGTTAGGCCTGCCACTTGGGCTTTTGGGCCAGGCTTCATGTGTAAAATTGGCCAACAAGAGATTTGGGGGGGCGCTTTGCACGCCCCTGTCACGTCATCTCTTGGCTCCCCTCAGGAGGCCGATCCCAGGGTCAGTGCTTGTGGAGAGATGCCTCTATGGACTGCCACAGGGCGACAGGGCCACAACACCACCTCCAGCTGGGCAACTTATTACAGCCCCGGTCTTTCTCACCCCCTCCTCACCTGCCCCAGCCATTCACAACATCATCAAGCCATCACATATTCATGAAGCTGTGTGCTGGTGGAGTGTGTGTTTGTGAGGGATGGGTGGCGGTGGCGATGGTGATGGTGGTGGTGGTGGGGGGTTACCAGTGCGGCGACACTGTGTGGTGGTTGTGGCAATGGTGCAGCGGTTAGGAGACTGTAGGGGGGTGAGTCTGCAGGTGGCTGTCACATCCGTAATTGCCTCATACTTCCCTCTGCAGCGTAAAATTGTTTTCATTATGTGTCATGCACACAGTGCCAGGCAAGGGCCCCTTGAGAGCATTCCCAAGAGCCAGAGGGAGGAGGCACTCCACTTAAACAGCCGCTTAGCTTCAAATAAGAAAGGAGAAAAGGAGCGGAGAGAGGAGGTGGAGGAGGAGGAGGACAGGAGAGAGGGAAGGGGTGTGGAAAAAACAGAGGAAGCTCATCATTAACTGTGTTCGAACAACAGCAGACAAGTGTGAGCTCATGCACAAAACCCAGGCAGAGCTTATCCTAAACATCTCAGTTACCGGGGGGGAGTTTGTGTGGCTTCAGCCACCACTGTGAGCTCCTGGAGGGCTTCCGTGGTCAGAGGGGGGAGAAAAACAAGGAGCGGGAAAAGAAAAGGAGAAAAACTTTCCACCTGACTGGAGTTCCCATGGTTTGCCATGCAGGAGGGTAAGCAGGTTTCAGCAATAAACTCAGGCATTGTCAGGCAATAATGCTCAGTCAGGTCCCTCCATTGGGATTCAAGGGTGTCTTTTTCTCTGCTCCCTGCGCTGCACTAATCACAGGCCTACTTTGTTTAATTGCAGCAAAAGGGAGAAAATGTGTTCAAGAAGTCATCCTAATCCCTCCCCTTTACCCCCTGCTCCCTCACAACAGCCTCCATACTCCGTCCCTCTCTTCTGCTCCCCACCCCCTTTTCCTTTTTTAATGAATTGTGGAACTTTACACAGACAACAAACAGCAGCACCGTGATAAATAAAGGATGGAGCAGAGGGGGAGTGTGATAGGTAAGGGCCTGAGGTGTTTGGCTGCTTATCTATGAAAAAAAAAAAAAAAAAAAAAAAACACTTCCGCTGGATTTAAGCGCTTGCAACAAGTGCCATTACAGTAGTTTTTGGATGCTGCTGATGCACAGGAGGTGGGGGGTGGGAGGATCAGATGGAAAATAAATCCTGCATGCAGCTAGCTGCTGGTAGCCCGCTGGGCATGCAGCCTCAGAATAATCATCGCTGTAAAAGCATGTCAGAGCTGCCTCAATGGACACAAATTCGCTCCTTCTATTTTTCAATCGTAGATTTAGAAACTTAAGGTGCCGTGCATTGTACTTGATGACTCCGGGGTCACAGGCGCCAGGGGGGCAAGGGAGGGGATTTATCAATCAGGACTCCTCGTCTTTCTAAAGCTGAATAAAAAGCGACCCATGAAGAGACAAACCAGTCCCCTTTTAACCAAAGGCTTTTCTTATTCATTAGATCCGGATTCTGGCTTCTCCCTTTACCTCCTTCTCTAGACAGCGAGGCATCTCAAGCATAGAAAAGCGCTCAGTGGAAGGACAGAAAATTCAAAAAGATCTCTGAACTAAGGTTTAGCATAACGTCATAGGCAGTCTCTATCTATGACTGAGTGAAAATAATAATAACTATAATTATTTGATATTTTTAACTAGTTACCATCATATCACTTAAATCATAAATTACACAAATGTTGATATGATATAATAATCTATAAGAATATCATTGCCAATGTAGATATTCAAGGATCCACAGAATAAAGTTTTAATTTAAAATCTATTTGAGAAAATAGCCTGTCATCATTCGCTGTTCATTATTGTTTCGCTGTCAATCACTTTCCTTTTGTGTAAATTTTGACTGACATGAGGAATATTCAAATGTCATCAGTTCTGTTTAGCAAGGGAAGAGAAAAGTGTAAAATTAAAACATAAATATAGAGGATACAGTTTGAAAAGTTTGCACCAGCAGCTACAGCCACCATACAATTTTCTAAATCATCATAACTGACTAATGGTAATTTTCATCAGAAAAAAAATATATATTTTCAGCAATTAAAATACACTCTGTAAGTGTAAACAGCACACATGCAGTAAGTATTTATTCATCATCTTTTCTAGATGTTTGGGTATGATTTCAACAGTCCCATACCAACTTTTATTCATGTTTTAGGGAAATAAAAACCCAAAAGTTATTCCAAAATGATGCAAATCAAAGCACAAATTGTCTCCACAATTATCCAAAAGTTATGATATTGTAACACTTCAAAGTATTTTTATTTATTTAGTTTTTATTTAACCAGGAGGAACTCATTCAGATTAAAAATCTATTTCAAAAGGGATATCTGCCAAATGGTCGGCAGACAGACAGAAACACAAAGGAAGACAAAATATATTTAATAAGCATTGAAACTCACTAAATAGGGAAATATTAAAAGAAATAATTTTGAATGTGACCCACAGTAAAAATTCACAGTAAGTGATCTTTGTGAAGGAATGTTATAGAAACCCTCTTGGCCTAAGTGGATGAGGGTTTAGATGAGAAAATCCACCCTAAGTAAACGACTTCCCATGTGACCTGGGGCAAGTCACTTAACCTCTGTCCTCATGCCCACCACCCAAGTTTAAACAAGAGGATTGCTCAGTTCCATCCCCATACACTCCTCGAGTCCCCTCAGACCAAATCATTTTGCTCCCGCTGAAAAGAACTCAGCACGACGCTCTCACAATAAACAAATACACCATTTTTATTACAATGTCCAGCCTCTGACGACACTAAGAAGTCACATCTAAAACTAACATAATTGATCCTGCTGAAAATGATGTTTTTGTGCATTGTGATTGCAATTATAATCCATGTTAACCACTGAAAAATGTGCAAGAAGACAAGAAATTTTTAAATGAATGTGTGTCTGGATGATTATCTTTTCACAACAAGACAAAAGTACTCTGGACGTCTTATGATAATGTTTTCAAACTGGGGTCCAGAGACCTACAGGGGTTCTTGAAGTGGGATCCCCAGCCAAAGGAGGAATAGAATATTTGAACTTTTATCACATTTTTTGGGAATTTTGAACAATAAGGGAAGAATAAGGTTGGCGTTTTGATCAACTGTAATTTATAATAAAGCCTGACTGATTTATGGGTCCTATCACCGCTATATCAGTCTTTATTGCCTATATGAAAACTTTTGTTTTTTTTAACAGAACATAATGCAGATTGTTTTGAGTTCTTATCTTTATAGGCATGATTTTATGTATATTTGATCCCTTTTCTTGATTCAGGTTGAATATATACGCTCATTTCACTCTATTTGTGTTTATTTGTTTGTAGTTATTTATAACTTTTAAAAAATATCAGTGAAAGTTTACTGTTTTGGTGCCCTGATATAATTTTAGACCATAACGTTTATTGTTAAAATGTAAAATAACCTGGCTCCATTTCAAGTGTTGACCACTGCAAAAAAAATGTGTGTTTATGTATTTATGTTCTGTATAAAGAGTATCAGCTGATATATCAATACTGGAATATTTTACTCCCAAATATCAGCATCAGGCCTGATTATTAAGACTTTATGATCTTCAAAGCTAAAAAAAAAGAGGTGTTTGCTTAAGACACAATCCTCTCAAATTGGGCATCTGTGGCCTAATGTGCATCTATGAAAAAGTTTGGGAACCCCTGTCCTATGATATTCACATTATCTTACTTTTGTGATTCTCTCCCTGGTTTGTCCCTTAACTTTTGTGATTCTAGCAGAGACTGTTGTGAGCCAATGAGCTTCCAGCGATGCCTGTGAATGTAGCATTATGGCCCAATCTCTTTCTCACTCCCTGAAAGACTGTTTAAATGGTTTGGTTTATTATTGGCCAGGGAAGGCTGAAGGCTTCTGTCAGCATTCGGGAGAGGGAATCACTGCCTCTTAACTGGACAGCTGTTCCGGCCTTACCCCACTTTTCATATGGATATGTATGTTAATGACAGGCAATGGACTGGAGATGAAGAGGCCTGAGCGCTAGGCCCTCTCTTCAGCGCACTTCTAAAGCTTCCACAAAAGGAGCAGTAAAAGAGGCTGCAATGGTGAAGCTCCCACTTTTGTGCCCTGAATTAGTTCTGCAAGCAATGAAAGTGATCTTTTCTGGACGACAGGGGAAGTCTGCCGATGGCTGGACCAGCTCATTAGCACAAAAGTCTGTTGGGACATATAATTGACTGATGCAGATCCCCCGCCTGTCACAACACAGCGCAGGCTGTGGGACGGAGCACATACAGAAAAATACTTTTCCTCTTCAAAACTCACCTAACAGTTTACATTAGGGCTGCCCTCCCCCTGTCTTTAGGTGCTGCTGTGTTTACTTCCTGCATGCAAATGTTGCATCCCACAGCCTGCTGACGGCTTCCTGTTGCTGTCAACACTGTTGATATCACATCTATTGACTTTACTCAGCGGGAAGAGAAAAACAGATATCACAACCTGTGTGTGGAGCGCTCCAACTTAAGTCCTCCACATTAGGGAAATCTAGAAAATTGATGAAATTGAACATTTTTGACATTTTATCATGCACTTAATCTGGGTTGAATCCCAGATTATAGTGCATTTTGTGAAGGTTTTATTTGCCAGTTTTTGCAACAAATTGTTGGATTTTGTAGTCCTGTTTGGTTTAGATGTTTACTTTGTTGATCTTTTTTAAAGGACAAAATAACTAACATGTGCAACTACTGGAATATCAAACTGGCTTTCCTGATATGCAGCAGTAATGTCTCTCTCTTTTTGTTTCATTTATGGACCGGAGTAACAAACATGCTCAGCACACCAGAAGCCCCTAATGGCTGCATCATGGTTAAATTGACTGGAAAATGCTGTTTTAATTTCCATGTTAATTGAAATGGACTAATTGTTAATATATTCTGAGAGCAAAGTACCAAAATGGAATAATTTCCCCAAAATTTAATCCATTTAGAAATGGCTTTGGAACCGATCGTGGGTTTTCAGAATGTTTGTCTGGCCGTGCGTTAAAAATGAATTGCGGATAACTAAATAATTCAAGTCTCATAAAGTTATTTTAACTTTTTTTCACAGCAGCAGACATTAATAGATATTTTTCTAGTTAAATTCAGAGACTCGGACAGTGTATAAGAGTCCACTTGAAAACAATTGCCATTGTTTTTCCATTTTTAAGCAAAAGAATTTTGTCACGCAGCTAAATAGGGTATTCTTCATGGTCTCCCTTCTTCACAGGCAACTATAGAAATTAGCCCTACGTTTCTCGGCTCTCACACATGGATACACACGCTTGCATGGACACAAGAAAAATTTCTTTTCTTCTGTCAGCATTCCTGGCCAACAATGGCTAGATTAGTGGACGTGAGGGCCCCCTCGGGGGCACGTATTGTGGCACAGAATACCCTCGGCAGGAACAGCTGGTAGGGGTTAATGGCTACTGAACCTCTCAGCCGGAGCCCTTTCTCTATTGTGTGTTCCGCTCATGGGAAGGAAGGGGGCCACTGACAGCTTCTGGGGTGTGAGGAACCCTCAGAACAGCACCCGGGTCACCCCAAATGGGGAGCAGGGCAGAGGGTGGGGGAAGGAGTAAGGGGGAGGGGGACCTTGATGCTGAGGGTGGTAAGGATGGTGGCAATAGGGAAGTCTCTGTGGACCAGGAACCAAAAGCTGCACATCGACACAGCCAACAGTAGAATTAGCATCAGTGTATATTCAGCAGATAACAATAAGGGCTGGACAATGGGAGGGGCAAACTGTACACAAGCGGGGGGGGGGTTAAAGATGACAGTGGGGAGGTGGTGGGGGTCTCTGCTGAGGCTGAGTGACATCAACTCATCATGTGATTTGATGTTTACATGAAAAAAAGCACAACCAGTATATAGAGGCGAAGTCCCTCCCCTTCTGGCGGACCACCACTGGACCTAACTTCGGACAAAATATGAACGGTAGTCTATGGCGAGAGAAAAATAATTTTTTGCTTCTGTTTGAATTGTGCCACAAATTCCACATATGATGTTTGTCCATTTAAAAGATTATTTTACAAGTCAAGAAAGTCACAGTTTAATGTAAAACATCTTAAAAGATGTAAAGATATGTAATTAGATGTGAAGATACGTAATTAGAGAAACTACACACCTAGAAGTCACATAAGTGCCATCATGACTTTCCAAACTTTAGCCACTAAAGCTGTGATCCCTCTGTGTTTCATACCGGGATGAAGTTACATGAGCAAAGGGTCTCACTCATGATACAAGGACCAGGCGTTGATAAAACACTTGAGGCAAGAAGAGTCAGCAATGTTGGTGTATGTGATGTTGACTGTATATTGTGCGAGACGAGAGACAAAGTTCTCTAAGTGTTTTCACACAAAATTAAACTATGACAAACATACATTCTGTGACTTTTTTGACTTTTAAAACTGCAGAAGTATCAGACTGTGAAGATACGTAATTAGAAACACTACACAGCCAGAAGTTGCATAAATTACGTCATAACTTTCTCCTTCCAAAAGTCTAAGTTAGCCTGAAGCTACGATGCCTGTGTGTTTTCATACTGGGATGTAGCCATATGAGCAATGGGCTTTGTTTGCTCTTTTGCCTCCTGGCCAATTGAAGGACCAGGAGAGAAAATAAGGAAATATAGGCAGAGGGAAACGTCTCTGCACATACAGACATCACCACACACTTCTAGTGTGGCATATGGATTATTTTTTAGGACAATGTTACATATTATGCCTTTAAGTTTTGAAATAAATTAAACAAAGTTTTGCCAGCCTATAATCTTTTGTTGAGATGAATCAAGATGCATCTTTGAGTTTTAGAAACCCCCCAAAATTTGTATTTCAGAAATAGCTCACAGTGAGCTGGAAACCTGATTTATCATTATTTGGATGCTTGCAAATTAAATGGGTGCAGCTGAAATTAATAAATTATAAACCATTATTCATTTTTCACTTCACTTCAAAGTTTACTCAACAATTTTTGAAATACATTTTTTTTGGGTGGGGGAGTTGTTAAAAACTCAAAGATTCAAAAGGAAAAGTAAATTATCTCAAACAAAACATTATTAGTTTCTAAAACCTTTTCAAGAAGTCAAGAAACCTGGAGTTTCTTGACTTCTAAAATTATGTTTTAAATTGACAAACAAGTAGTAAGTTACCATGGGCACGCAGAAGGAGAGGAACTTTGCCTTTTTACTGTCAGTTTGATTCCCATCATGTCACCTCCACAATTTTCAATGCATGCTACAAAAACCCCCTATCACTATTACTGATTAAAAATATTCTCACTCTTGAAAAATACTCTTGGTATTTTTTAAATAAAACGTAATGATCTGAAAACAGACCAGGGTAATGAGCCTGACAATTTGTATGTAAATGTATACTGGAAAGAAAAACCTTCAGAAAGCATTGTCAAAGCTCCCTCTCACACAAATGATGTCTGGTACGGAGTCTCGTTGCATCTTAATGATCCCGTTGCCTCATTTCGGTGATAGCCTGATGTGATCTAGGGCTGGGGTCACTTCTATCCTCTGTAATGGCCCCAGACATTAGTATTCAAAGCTGAGGATACACAGGAGTCCTCAGATGTTGCCTCAGTCTGTGTGTTTCAGCCGTAAGAGCAGCAGTTCTCCCCTCCAGTCCTCCCTGGGGGTGTGTGTGTGTGTGTGTGTGTGTGTGTGTGTGGCCTGCGTCGCCTTGTCTTGTCAGCATCACAGGGCTCGAGCCTTGCCACCCAGAGGAGCCCCCTCTGTCAGGGCCTAGAGGGACCGCACCTCCGATTTAATCCCTCAGTCACTCACCCCCCGCTGGGCAGCGTGGAGAAGCCCCTCTCCCTGATCCATCCAAGCCTCTCACACCAGCGGCCACACTCATTAGACGGCTGATTATGATAGTGTGCCGGTGTAATGTTTAATCGAGTCTGACACCTGATTCGCCATGTTACAAATCCTGTCATGCAAATTGAGCCATTTGTGTTGTTTGATATGGAGAGATGGGCTATGAAATGAAAGATTAGCCCTGAAATGAGACACGGGGGACGTGTGCCCTCTGCTCCTGCTGCTGTGATTACAAAGATGAGAACAAGCATCTTTTTCCGTGCTGAGGTATCACATTCGTTGGGCCGGGACACATTAAATTAACATGGTGTTTTTCTCCCCCACAGGAATCAGAAAGGCAGCCTATCACTGAGAAAATGTCTCCCCCTGCAAACAAGAGCTGGATAATGGGCCTCTGGGAGCACAGAAATCACAGCAGTCTGTGACAACTGATGTAAATAATTCAAATGTCCTCCTCAGCCGCTCAGGTTTGGAGTCTTTTCATGATAGAAGCAATATAGCATCTTAAATCAGTGTATACATGAAATATTTCTATAGCAAAGCAAATGTAATTTCAATCTCTTTGTAGTGAGAGAGAGTCATTGGCATGCTGTGGGAAAGTATTTCAATTTCATTGTAAAGACAAAACAAATTGCTGATCTGAGGAGCTGTATTGAATTGAAATTGTAGGGGTGTTTGTTGACATACAGATGGGGTAAATTAAACGGGGGTGCACACAACTTGCCATTTTTCACTGCCCTGTAATGACACCTGTTTTAAGAATGACCGCTCCTCATCTGTAGCAAAAAGTGACAGTCCGAACAAGTGCTCTCGAATGCCTCATGTGGCCTCACTTATCAGCCCCCTTACTGTAAACATTTCATTTCCTCACCCTGTCAGAAATGTCTTTGTTGCTGCTTGTTGCTTGGGCTTTTAATCTGAAAGACAAAGTCAGCCTGCAGATAGCTCCCCCTGCTTTGCTTGCTTTCTATTTGTCTTCTGCTTCCTCCTCTCTCATCTCTTGTGACAACCTCGTCTTTAGAGCTACTTAAGCTCATGCTCCAGTATTTCTTGCCCTTTATTGAGAGTGTAAAGGTCCTTTAAAATATGTTCTTTTAAGTGGCTCACTGTTTGTCTCTTTGTCAATCTGAGGTTACAGTGCTGATGTTTATCTCCCAGTCAACAATGGATTACATTACCACAAACATTGTCAGATGCCTTCAGTGGCACGGGGGACTTTTTCATATTCCCTCCTGTTGTGCAAATTAAACGCTGCTATGATTTCAGTGTCTCTGGGCAGGCGGCCAGAGCTTGGTCATGAGTTATTGCAGCAGCAGAAGCCTTTTATGTGAGTCAATTCTTGTCTCAGTGGAAATCTACCTGTTTTTACAAGTCATCTCCTCTGAGAAACACCTGTACTGAGCAACAGGCTCATTGTTTTCCTCTTAGCTACATCGTAAAAGATTGAGAGACGAGAGAGACAACACCAGGCAGGTTTGCTGAATCACTCATCCTTCCTGGCGCCACTCGGCTGACTGAAGAGTTCCTGTCAGAAACACTCCATCATGACTGATGTCGGATTAGAGATCCCGTAACTTGTTAGTAGGGGAGACTGGGAGCAACTGTAACATTTTGTACATTTTCCTTCATAACTCACTCAGACTGCTTGAAATATACTTGTCACTTTTTAATACAAGAAGCATACATATATGCACTAATTCATAATAATAACTAAATAAGTTAGTTAAGAGTGTTACAATTACCCCCTTGGTTTGAGAACCAGGGGCAGTTGTAACACTGAAAAATATGTCATGTAAATCCTTTGTCAATAAAGCACACTCTGTTTCTATTTTACAGAACAGAATTTAGTGGTAAATAGATTTTAATTATTTGAACTGACTTAAAAGTAATTTTACATTTAAATTTAGTGAAATATGTTCATTTTCTAATAGAGTAATATGTGTATGTCATTGGGCCATGAGGCTCAGGAGCAATTGTATCATTTTTTACATTCGCCTGAAGACAACTTGTAATGCGAAGCAAAAAAACAAATATATGTACACTAATTAATGATACAGTTGATATATTTTGAATGTTACAGTTGCCGCCTCGGTGGCTGTTATTGAAACAGTGGTAAGGTACAATTGCAACACAAATAAAACATGTCATACTATACTGTATCTGAAAAAAAAACTTGTACACTTCAAAGTACATGTTGCATCCTGCAGTTTGATGACGGCTTCTTGTTGCTGCCAACATTGTTCATATCACATGTATTGACTTTACCCAGCGGGAAGAGAAAAACAGAAATCACAACTTGAGTGTGGACTGCTCCAACTTAAGTCTCAGTCATTGAGGAAATCTAGAAAATTGATTGCATTTTGATATTTTATCATCCTTTAATTCAACCCAGATTTCAAGGTGTTGTGTGTCGATTTCCCATTACAAGCCCAGTTTTGCAACAAATTGTTGGATTTTGTAGTTCTGTAAATTTTGTTCACTTTGTTTTGTGTTATGTTATGTGGTTACTTATTTGTTATATGGTTCAAATTCTTTTAGGAGTCAGGCATTGCATGCATTCAAATCTCAATTTCTATTTTTGCAGAAGATTAGGCTAGATTTTATTAACTTGCTTACACTGGGCTATTTGGCTCATGTGCAATTGTAACCCAGTGTTACAGTTGTTGCAGTCATGATAAAATATTGTATGCTAGCAAGCAACACCTGTATTAGCATAGTTTTTTTTTTCATGGTAATTTTTAACCAATAACCTAGAAGTAAAATCAATGTAAGTTTAAATTAGCCTTTTTCTAACCTTTAGACAGCAGAAGAAAAATATGGTACATCTAAAAAGTAACTTTCATATATCAAAATCAGTTTTTTGCTCAAAACCTCTGCCAACTACTATCTGCATGTGCAGAGTAAGTGTCATCATAGCTTGGTTTTGATTGGAGGAATGAAGTGTTACAATCGCCCCTTGTTACAATTGTCCCCAGTCTCCCCTACCATTATATTAGGCTGTTTTGCTTCACAGGAAACATGACCTCATCCTTGGGAACTGTTACAATATAAAGTCACTTTGATTGATGATTGCTGAATTAACATTCTTTTTTTCATTACTCAATAGGTTATGGGGAAAACAAATGATTTATATATTAATTAAATATTTTGGTAAATGTGACTTGATTAACAGGAGTTGGTAGATCTGTGCACATGATTTGAATACATACGGAAAAATAACATAAATAGCATTTCTTTTCATGAGAAACAGGTTTGGCCAGAAATATTTCTTTGCAAAGACATTGTGAAGGACAACAATTTCTCTCCAGCAGGCAGTGAAAAACACAGTGTGACTTATTTTCAGCCTAAGTTACAGTCAAGCTCCTCTTATTCGTAGTTTTGTTGGGTATAAAAGAGTGACTTGCTCTTTTCTGTTAAATATAAATGTTACTGTTTTCCCAAACTGCCCAGAATATTGTAAAGTTATTGATTAGGTGTCATGTTTGGCGGCTTTATTGATGGCACAAGAATGTGAAAGTAGCTAGCAACCTGGATGTAAAGATCAGGATTTATTGCCCAGAATCTCTTGAACAATTTTATCAAAAGCCCATTCCACTGTGACATTTTTTTTCTCCCATAAATCAGCGAGGGGAAATCTATCAGTGGACAGTAGTGAGAGATAGATGAGCAGAGGGATGAGAGGGTCAGCAGAGATTTTTCACTGGTCCTCCCCGTCACAGCCGCAGCCTCACTTTTTCACCTTTATGAATTGGTCTTTTACTGACTGGCTGGGCTTTTAATTTGTTCCACACATTCAGAAAAAAAAACTCTGAACATTTAGACTTTGCACATAAGATAATGTATTGATTGTTAAAGCACTGGTGCATTGGGTTTCTGGCTCATATTTAGATAGCACAAACTTTAGATAAATGGTTCTTTGGGAGGTGGATCAACCCCTATATTATTAATATCCTGGATTTATTCCACTTTGGCAGCAAAAATATGAAGCATCGGGGGTCTTAATACATGTAATTTGTAAAAATCCCCTTCAGTGTGTAAATTCAAATAGGTTACATAAAGAAAAGACCAAGACAGAGTTTGTATAGCAGTTAACATTTTGCAGTAATGACAAGGTAGTAATGTATGGCATTATTAGTCAGATGTGCATCCTTGTCCTCAGGCACATGCAAGAATGATTGTATTTCTCAATCGGAGGAAAAAAGTATTTGGGGTGAGGCACTACTGGGAAAATAAAGGGAATGCACGCACAGTGCTTAGTTCGGTTAAGGATCACATATTGTTTACTTATTTTGCTTTAATTATGTCAGTTTGGGTCTACAATATAAGAATATACTGTGTTTTAGCTTAAAAAAGTTAGTGTCCGAGCTCCTTTAACATTTTAAGTTAACTAAAATTGAAAAGAAAAGTTTAGGTAATTTTGTAATGATTCAAAATAAATAGCCTAAACTTTTCTAGTCAAACAGACTGGATACAAATTAAATTCTACTTGAGAAAATGTGCTTAATAAGCTTGAGATATTAAATTAAACCAACAATTGTTCAGTCTGACACACTTTACAAACAAATTTGATTTCCTTTCACACTTTCTCAGTTTGAAGAGTTAGTTCTTCATTTCAGACAAAGAGTTTAAATGTATTAAATTGTAACCTTCATCATGGTTTGCAGTGTTTTTATTATTGCGAGAACAAACAACCATGGCGTATCTTAAAGTGTATTAGAGACGCAAAAGATTTTCATCATACTATAAAAAAGAAGAGTCTCAGGAGAGTTTTAACTCTCTAATAGTGTATGCTGATCAAGTTTCTTTAGAACCTTAAGTGTTTATAATTTCTGAAGTGTGAAATTTTAAGTTCAATTAACTTGAATAAATAAAAGTTGCATATTTACATTAAGTAAATGAGGGAAAAAAAATAGATGATTCCACTTAATTTCTATATGATTTTTACAGACTATACAAAGATGCTTTAATGTACCACAATTTAGCCATATACTGAAACTCTTTAGGTGTTTTAAGTGGAAACTTGGGATGAAAGTGTGCCTTTTTTCATTAAAATTAGTCCAAACATAATATTATATTGTCTATCTAGAAACAATATCATGTTGACCCTGAAAGTTTGTGTAGTTTCCTTTTTTCTTTTATTTGATGGATTTATTCCTTTGTCATTACTCTCAGTGCTGCTGTGTGTTGGTGTACCTATAGTCAATCCACCCAATCTGACTTGATTGAAGGCCTACATTTGCTATGCGGCCATGTAAAGTAGAAGCCTTGAAATATCACACTGACCTTGGTGTTCCTTTCTGATTCATTTTTCCCTGACACCCCATCCTCAGATGGGATTTCTCAATAGTTGGACATCTGACTGATATACTGCCCTCTAACTCTTCCAGTAATTCACAAAATATAATCAAGCGGCAATGAAATACTGAAAGTTGTTGTGTAGACTCACAGTTTAATTTTTATTTTTGTTGGTATAAAATATTGTAAAATGCATTCTGTGTAGGGAGAGTTTTGTTAAAATAACACATTTACTAAAAAATTGTATTCTGCAACAATTTACTGAGTCACCCCAATGCCTCAGCTCCTAAATACATGTCTGCAAACCAGTCACTCCCAAACACTGGGTCGGGACCCACAGGTGGGTCCCAGGATATTTTATTTGGGTCCCCAAAAGAATAAAAGATTATAGAAGAAATTCAGCGAAATATAAGTTTTACATCTGCAGCAAACCTTTTATAAAGCATTTAAAATGTGTTTATTGTTTTACTGATTAGAGGAATAAACAAGAGCCTGTTAATTCTGCCAACATGAACTGATTTTGTCTCAGTTAGACTAAAATGTCCTCTGTTGTTTTCCTGATAAAAGGAAATAAAAACAATGAGATGGCCTGTTAACTCAGCCAAATGAATTTATTTCTCATTTGGAAAGTTTTAACACACAACAGTATGTTTTCTGTTTTTCTTTGTTGTTTTTCACTTTTATAAAGATTTGATATGACTTTTCAAATAATTAATTGTGTGTTTTTTTTTCTGCTGTGGCTGCAACACATGTATATGTTAACACTAAAGTGTCAAGATGATATAAGGTGATATAGAAATGGCGCTGAAAATGGTTAAAAGTGTTCATTTATGCATGGATGAACTCTTGCAGAAATTTATTGATAAGGCTAATTGTGATTTGGGTCATGATGGTTTGTTGTTTTTAAAAAAGCGGGTCCACAGGAAAAACGTTTGGGAAACACTGCTGTGAGCATTACCCCCCTTACTACAGTACACAAAAGAAAAAGTAAAGAATAGTTTAACACAAAATTCATGAGTCCATTGCAAACACAATATATCCTGAGACCACTTTTTATGGGTGCACTGACGTTTGTTGTCAAAATGGGAATGCAACACAATTATGCAAAACAACAGAATGAATGCATTTACAATCCCATATTAAATATAGGATTTTAAATATATTCAGCACAAAACAGCACATATCACAGAATCACAGCAGTTAGAGAAGACTTACACACAATGTAGTCAGTTTTTTTGTTTGTTTTACAATATCATATTTGCAGAAGTGGGCGTTTTGCATTTACTTGAACATTTGTCTTATTCTTCAAACTTCTGAAAACAAATTCTACACGGACTTTGCTGACACTTGACATGACATGACACAATAATGCAGATCTGTTGTAGTAAAAATATGTTTAAAGATGACCAAGTTCTCCAGTTGTTTACTGATGTTAAGATTTTGGTGGCAGATGTGTAAACAAACTTTTTTATTTATTTATTTTATTCACATTTGTTTAAGCTTTATTTAACCAGCAGTAAAAGACTCGTTGAGATTTTTAAAAATCTCTTTTTCAAAAGTGTCCTAGCCAAGACAGGTACCTGCACAGATACACAGAGACAAACACAAAATAATACAAAATGACAATAAAGACCAAATTCCAGAATTATAAAATGTCAAAACATCTACGGCAAGATGTGCCTGTTTCCAAGTCATTTAGAATCACTTTAAGAGCGTCCAATGAGACGGGCTCCGAAAGAATTGGGTGATTTTGCAACTAATTATAAGCTGAGGGAGCAGTGTAAAGCCCTTGTGACGCCTTATGCTGTGCATTAACCTTAAAAGTACAGCATGTCTGCAAGGAGCAACATTCACTAAATCTCACACCTAAAATTATTAATGCTGACAACTTAACAATCTGGATTTTCAAGTAGAAGATACAATAGATAGTAAATAAAGCATTAAAATTGTAAAGTAATTTGTGGCATTTTGCCTGTCTCTACAATGTCACATTTTCTAATAGGCAAATATCGAACCTTCACTGTGTTTTGAAGAACATCTTTCTGCACGTAAATCCACAAACACTCCTTCGCAGACCTGACTGTAAAATGGTTTTGTGTTGAAGTGGCTCCACGGTGTTGTCAGGTGACATTTTTGGCATACTTGTTTCTTGTGCCCTCAGGGACAGAGGCAGTGAACACAAGGGAAGAGTGAGCCGCCTAGTGTCGTCTACCTGTCTGATTTACTGGCCTGCTGCGTTTGAAGTAGGACAAGCGGAATTCACTTCACTCTGGTTCTTTGTGATCAGTTCTCCCAGATTACAGCCCAGGTGAGGCCCCTCGCCATCAACCACAGGATATAGGAAGTACCTGTCTCTCATAGCCCCTGGACATTGCCCCTGAACCAGGTTCCCAAATGTCAGCACATGTAACATGCGTGTTTCAATGCACAAAACCCTTCTGCACATGATGACTTATACAGCCATCGACAAACTTTAAAGATCACAATGTGCTGATTGCACAGTTGACGATGGGTTAAAATATGCATGTAGCATGAGAATAGCCTGGAGCTGTGGCACTGTGGTGTTTTAACCTGTTGTGGACCCAGACAGCACAGCATGCGCCTGGCGTCAACGATGTTTTCTTTTTTGTCAGACCTGTTCAGCACACGGAAACACAAGCCAACACTTGTGATGTGTTTGGCTGTAGCTCTTTCTGACAACAAGCTTTTTGACAGCAACAGCAACAGTCACTGCGGCAGCTGGCACCAAAATCCTCTTTGTTTAAATGATATCATCGCTGTTTATGTTTCTTTACCGGCTGTTGGTGACAGAATGGAAACAGTTTGAACCTAAAAAGACCAGTTTATCATTTCAAAACACACCTTTACACTCTCAGACACAAGGGTTCCAAAAGGGTTCTTCCTGAAGGGCTGAAGTTCTATCCAGAACCATTTGTTTCTGAAGAACCCTTTTTTGAAGAAAGAGTTTATCAAGCATTCTTTGTAGGTTTAAGGGTTCCATTGAGAACCCTTTTCATCCAGAGAAAGAGTTCATCAAGGATTATTGAGGTGCTTGAAGAACTCTTTCATCAACAGTTCCTTGTATCTTAATATAAAAGAGTTCTCAGGAGAACAAGATAAAACCCTTGGAATATAAAAATGCTCTTATTAGAACCCCCTGGATGGGTTCTAGATAAAACTCTTAGACAATTAAAAAAAGGTTCTCAGTAGAACCCCTTGGTGGGTTCTACAAAAACATTGGAATATAAAAATGTTCTTGTTAGAACCCCTGGGATGTCTTCTAATTAAAATCCTTGGAATATGAAACAGTTCTTGGGAGAGCCCCCTGGGTGAGTTCTAGATAAAACCCTTGGAATATAAAAGGGTTCTCAGTAGAACCCCCTGGATGGATTCTTCTTAGTACCCTAAGAAAGTGAAAAGATTCTGGATAGAACCCCCAGAGAGGGTTCTGGGTGGAGCTTTTACACTATACAAGGATTCTCTACAGAACCTCTCATAGGGGGTTCTGGGTGAAACCTTTCACAGATGGGTCTAGGTATAACCGCCTATGTTGGGTAGAACTAGGTACAACTTTCTGAAAGGGTTCTAAGTGGAGCCCTTATAAAAGGTTCTAACAGGAACCAAAAATGGTTTTCCTATGTGGACAAGCTGCAGAACATTTTCTGGTTTTAGAAAGCACCTTTATTTCTAAGAGTGTGTGGAGGTTCAGACACCACAGGCCCTGCAGACTACATATGACTGAACATGTTTGCATCAAAACAGCCTTCCTTGAGGTTATAGAGCATCACAAGATGCTAAATATTTATGTATTTTTCAATTCCCCAGTCTTCCCACCTAATCAGCCATCAGTGTATATGGGCCTCAGGACAGAGCGATGCTGGCATGGTGTGACTGATTAGAGTCAATCAGCAGGAGGTGAAACCAACATTTCCTTCAAAACAACCACAGAGGTCTGGAATTTCTTCTCTCGGCACATCAGCTAATGGCGCGGCCAAATTTTCATAGACCAAATGACAGCTTGATTGTGAGCAGCATGTTCATGTGGGATTGGGATGCTGATTTAGTGCTGTTAGAGGGGATCCAGAGAGGGTAAAAGGCAGAATATAATCAGCACCTTTAAAAGTTAAACAGAGCACCGGCATCAAAGAAATTGATTGGGGAAGATGTTGTAAGGGAGCTGATGTATCCCAAGAAGAAAATCAGCCACCCTAAATTTTGGTGCGCAGCACAATCAGACTGTTGAATCCACAACATTTTGTATGGTCATTATATCAATTTGAAAGACTGGTTGATCATGCCAAGTGTATACAGGGAGGTTAGTCTCATTTAATAGATCGGCAAGCTGCAGAACCAATGAAAACATGACTTTGTATAGTTAAAATGTTATTATATTGTGCTACATATGTTCCCAAAAAATAGAATTCCATTAGAAATTTTATTTCTATTCCATAATGACAAAAAAAAAAAAAAAAAAAAAATTGAAACTACTCCACTCACTCATATATATGCTGTATATACATTAGAAATACTGTGGATGTTATTAGCAGCAGAGCGTGCCAACTGTATTTTGATGACAGGACAAATTAGGCTGTCAAAAGACGAGTGAAAACCAGTGATTTTCTAACACTGTAGCAAAAGTAATGAGGTGGCTGTTCGTGTGTGCCACCTTGACGACGACCAAGTCTCTGTCTGTGCCATGAGTAGCTTGAAATACTATTTTTAGAATCTAATACATATACTTACAGTATGTATTGAGAAATATATGCCTGTTATTTATCATTAATTTTTATTTATTGTTTTATTGGAAAAACAACATATTTCTGTCAGTCAAATCAGCTACTTCTCAAATAGTTTTTCTTTTGATTTGGCTTATTTTTAGACAAATAATGTGTCTTAATATAGCATAGTGAGAACAAAAATATTGTTTTTTTGACTGTGATGAGGTCAAAGGTCAAATTCACAATAAGAAAAGAGATTTCAGATGCGAAAACAGCCTTTCATTTGACAATAAAGTGAAGGACTGCTGTGAAATAAACATCACTACAGTGACTGCATTACCATGCCTCAGATAAGAGACTTTCAAGTGTCTTTAGAGAACTAAATAACTGCTATTGATATGTTAGCATTTCAATGGCCACCTTAACTCTCAAAGCTGTCATTGTTTTTATTTAAGGCTCGGGCCTTTGCTGCTGCTGCTATCAGCTGAGTTTCCCATTGAAGAGGAAATCAGAAGAAACCAACATTTAAATGAGGGATAAGAGGCCTCTGCGTGTCAAGAGCTAAGAGGAGCTGTTTTTGTCTTGCATCACTGTATTGCCATTCCAATGAATCACTTCAAGGGAAAACAAAGTAATGGTGACAGCACTCATGTTGTGCAGCTAATGAAAATTGTTTTCTCATAGAAAGGACTTATCCTCTCTCAATTTAATTCTGCATAATTGATATATACCCCTTGTTGATTGACACATGAACGGCTTTTTTTCTTTTAATTATTTCTTTATTGGTTTATTTAACAGGGAAATGCACATAAATAATGTGTAGTATCAGCTGCAGTCCAGATGTCACAAAGTCACCCTAAAAAACATAATATAGAATTAGAATCACACCATCAGTCATTATTTATGCAGAATAATAATAAAAAGAATATTAATGTAGAAACATCATTTTGGACACCTGTATAGTCCATACAGGGAAAGTCATGACAAAAACTGATCATTTACGCTCATAATCAGTGGTTCAGTTTTGTTTTGTCTTCACCTGCCCTTTGATTACCTTTTAAAATTATGTATCTTGTTTTTTTTTTGTTTGTTTGTTTGTTTTTGTTTTTGTTTTTTAATTTTCTTTGTCTCACCTAGTTTATTATATATTTTTTTTTGTTTAAAACAAAGGTTCACACACCAGATCCAAAAAGTTATTTGCATGAGGTCATTGTAGGTCAAAGTGTTGAATCAAATAGAAAAAAGCAATTTCCTGTTCATTGTATCAAAATTAAAATGTTTGTAGTTGTTTGTAGTTCTCAGTTTAATTCATTATTGTAGGTTACCCCTAACGTTAGGTTTCAACACAGCCTAAATAAAACCTCTATGTACAAGTCAAAGTGTTCTTGAAGTTGTGACTGTTGCAAATAGTGCAAAAGAGATACATATTGAATTGATGTACATGCATACAAATAAATCTAGCTCATCAAAAAAAACATATTTTTATGCATTAAATAATTCATCCCAAGCTATGTAATCCTTTTAAAATCCACAGTTCAATGGGCGTCTCTTTAAACTGTATCATATCTTTTGAGATGCAATCTATCCTTTGCAGATCAGTGTGGTCAGCTTCATCAACATCAACTGTTCCAAGTGTGCATGAACTTACAGTGGGTCGACAAATCTTTGTGTGGGCTTCTTGAGGCAGCAGTGAGTCCCAAATTGAATTACATGCACATTTCTCAGCCACAAAGGGGAGCCATCACTAATTAAAACCATGTGATTGATGACACTGACGCTTCATGCCAAAGGAGGATAAATCACCCTCACAGTCACTTTGCTGCATTGCTTCCTGTCTCCACACCATAAGCTACAGTAAGTTCAACACTTCCTCAGCTGAGGTGAATAAACCACTGGAGGAACACAGCAGCATTGTTGTTGCTGGTGGTTTGTTTTAAATGTTTTGTTGTGCATTATGTCCTTAAGACAGTAGCTTCTTAGTCACATATGTGAAATAATCTGAGGAAACAATGTCACTGTGTGAAGGCCAACATATGAATCTCTGTCTAATGTGTATGAATATGTCCGTCTATAAGCACACAGTACATGCTCTTCATTATGTTAAGCCGAGTGAAACTTTGACCTATTAAAAGGAAGCTGTCAACCTATCCATCCAGAGACAGCACTTTGTGAGTAATCGCTGTCTAATGGCTTTTATACTGAGTCAGTGTCTTATACACACAAACCTACATGCACTTACTTAGCACACATGTCTGATTGTCTGATCTGTTCAGCTTGTAGTCTTATATCCTGATCAGAGTTTTATAGGGCTGGGCGATATAAACAAAATCATATATCACAATAATCTCTTTTGCACTATTTGCAACGGTCACAACTTGAGGAACACTTTGACTTGTATATAGAGGTTTTATTTAGGCTGTGTTGAAACCTAATTTTACCGGTAATGTTAGGTTTTCTAAACTTAACAATATTTTTGACAAAATACCTTGATATCAATGTTCTGACAATATCATAGGGATAAATATTGTGGAGTTTACAAATAAATGTTAACACATTAAAAATAAAAATCATCTGTATTGTGGATATAATGACTAAGTCAATAACAGTCTGGTAAGTTCATAAAATGACATCACTTTATTGTGATGCAGCCTTTAAAACTTCTGCCATATTACAATATAATGATATCCAAAATCTAAGACACTCTAGTCTAGCGTTATATCACAGTATCGATATATTATTAGTCTATTGCCCAGCCCTACTTTAAGTTTTGTTTTTTGTCCCTCTTAGATCAATGAAGCCATCTAAGCAATAGTGTAACAGAAAAAACTGAGACACTGTAAAAGATCAATCATAAGCATCCTTTAACACTAATTAGATAAACAGAAAGGAAAGGTGATTTATTATTGTATAAGACTTTAATACACTGATTTATATATCAAATATGTTGCCTTTTTTAATCGGAGAGGATAATTTCCTGGTTAAAAATATAATTATATTGATGCTAATTACTTCTATAATGTAACAATCATGCAGATTATCGCAGGACATATGTTCTGATTTATTTATTATTATGCAAATAAATACATTATTTATCATTATTCATTATTATTATTTTTGTTGTGTTATGTTTTAGAAATTATTTTTTGTAGAATAATAACAAGCAAGTTTAGGTAGAATAAATATCTATTTTAACTGCATTATTTGTTCTTCCCCAAATAACGTATTTGGGCGCATCCCTAGCTTTCATAATAAGATGCAAATTTCAGCTTAACAGAAAACTGAAATCAGCACAAGTTAGTACACGTAATTTTAACAACAGCACTTCTTGTTGGAACTGGGATCCTGTCAGTGGGTTAGTTTTGTTCAAAGGACCAATTAGTGGGTCCTACCTTAGCCTGCAGCTAAAAGGCCTAATGGTGGGGGCATCCACCTGAGAGGTGCAGAGCTCTCCCCACTGGGCTTTAATTTGAGAGAGGGGTGGGTGGCTGCTGCGGAGGCTTTTACCATTACACAGGACTTCATTGTGGCTGCTGACCGTTTGATCTTAAAATAATTTACTTAATGATCTCACCACGGGAGCAATTGGTGCTGCTCGATTAGTCTGCAAGGTCTAATGGACATGGGAAAGAAAGAGGAGCAGGAGGAGGAGAACGGGAAGGAGGGAGAGGAGAGAAGGGGGGTGGCACAGTGAGGACTAAATGAATCTGCGATGTAACCTTGGGGAGGTACATTTTCTAGCAAAAAATCAGTCAAGACAGAAATTCAGAGGCTGTAACAGTTTGAGGCGTTTAGGCAGTTTAACAAGCTAAAATAACTAGGAAACAAATGTCAGCCATTTATTTATACCGTTGTAATATTTTAGCATGTAAAAAAAGACCCTTGTAACCAAGGGCGTGGGTTTTGTTTCAACACTTGCAGGGGGGGCATATTGAGCAAAGGTCCTCTCCCAAGAAATTTTAAGCATGAAACACTTCATTTCCTGCTTTATGAGATTTTTTATGCACCCTGTTGTGCCTCTACTGCATCAGTTTGCAGTGGGAATGTCTTTATTTATGTAAAGAAAAACACAACATTTAGATGCCAGGTGACAATTCAAAATACAGGTCATCCTCCACTGCAGGATGATCATACTAAAAATCAAGAGGGATCTGTCTCCTGAAATCTAAGTGTAACACACAAAGTTACAGTTTCAATTATTGTTCATTTATTCTAGCCTACTCGAACCTTAACATTGATCTTGTCTATCTATGGCAAAACAGTTGATGAAATATAGCGAGTACCTATATCACTTCTCAACAAAACATTTACATCCATGAACAGGATTTAAATTTCCATTTTAATATTGAGAATGCCCAATTTTAAATATTTTAAATATAACGTGATAAGTAAGCATTTTCAGTTATATATTTTTGCACAGAATAGAGGAGAGAAATGGTGTATTTTGAATGCCTAAAACTCAAGTCCTGTACTAAAGCTTGTGATATATAGCAATAGTATGCATGTCACTATGGAACAAGTTGTGTGTAAATCTTTTCAATAAAACTTTAAACAGCAAAAAATTAGGGTGTTAAAGCCTCTACGTTTGTTTCATAATGTTTCAGTTTACCTAACATAGTGTGACAACTTACCCCATGATGGGGCAACTTGTCACAAATGCACATTCTGTGCTTAACTATTTATAACTCTATAATTAAAGTGAGAAGTAAAAATCTAAAGATTATACATTTGTGCACAAGAATTTATTATTTAATGTGATATGGAAAGTGAGCAAATAATGTACCGAGATCAAGAAATTGAAATGAAAGCAAAAAGTGTGACAAATACCCTGCTCTCTGCCTATTCATAGGTGATTCCTTAAGACAAAATTCTCTCTGTGGTCCAACATGCATCTATTGTGGGTTGCTTGACTTGAAAAACTCTGGGAACCACTGATATAGATAACGCATTTAAATACTCAGTCCCTTCATTTCTGATCAAAGCATCTTCCAACTTACTGTATGAAGACCAATATAAGGGAAAGACAGGCTGAACCACAACAGCTTCAGGGAGTAAAGAGGGTTGAAAAGGTCACTCCACTTCCAGCACACACTCGGCTACTCGACTGAAAGGCCTTCCTGAGCCTAGATAACAATTCAAAGGGGGGGGGGGGGGGGGGGGGGGGGGGGGGGGTTCTAATGTAGCCATTATAAGAAGAGGAGATAGTTGCAGGCAGGTAACTTGGTGCAGTTTACAGCAATCCCTCTGGCAAAGTATGTAAAGCGGAAAAAGGAGGGTGGGTGATTAACACAGATCACTGTTATTAAATCAAGCTGCTGGAAGGTTGGTAGTGCACATGAAGTTGTCTGTGACATGTCATGACAAACTCTGGCTCGCTGGCAGGAAGAACCCAAATAAATCTCTGAATGGAAAATTTTTTGATGGGAAGATACGGCATAATTAGTGTCATCGCATTTAATGACGAACTACATCTGTTTCTCTTGTTGGGGTTATAACCTTATTCAGAAAAATGCTCAATTATAGTTATAGCTACCTGAGCCTATGGAGATTGGCACTGATTGTGCGTTTATTTTCATAATGCACGCCAAAAGTCTCAAAGACAAACATGAATGAAATCTAGTATATCTGGAATACTGCCGTGCAAATTGTCATACACTTATTCAGAGAATCATTAGTCTGACAGCAAAGTCAGCGGGGAGTGAACCACTTTTTTCTCTTTATTTCTCAAACCTTATGGAAAAGTAACTTAAACCTTTTATTTCAATTTACTATGCATGATAAAAGGATGAAGCTTTAATTACAATATCAAGAAGAGGCCCTATCATGTGAGAGGACAAACAGTTGCGCTTGCTTGCGCAAATGTTTGCCCTCTTGATTTTATGCTGAGACTTTTATGGTGACATGAGCAAAGGTTGACCTCTTCAAGTGGGAATTAACTGCACAGTCAACAATGCACTAATTAGCCAGTATAACTGGTGCCAGTGCCTTCGCTGTGACATGTATCACTGTTAAACATCTTACAGGAATTTTGTGGAAAGAACTAATCTTTTCTCATTAATTTAAATACACAGGTTTTATTAATGTCAACATCATTAACTGAAAATTTCTATTTTTAATTTATTCAGACATCTTCAGGATTTACAAACATGAGTTGTTCTGACTTGGTCTGTCTAAATGTTTTGACTGCTCAACATTTCAAAAGAAAATTAGGTAACTTTTAACTAATTATTTAACCTAAGTTCAGACAACTCATATTCATTCAATTCACATTTTTAAGGCAGCAAGTGAACTTATGTTTTTAAGTTGAACCTGTTTAAAATTTTCTTTGATATAGTTGTTTCTTTTTCTGGCATGTTATACTATACTTTCTATCAGGACAATAACGCTTTTATGAAAGTAGACAAACATTTATAATTTAAATCCAGTTTCATTTTAACTGACAATATTAAAATAAATCAGAAAACCAACCACTTTACAATAAAAACTACCCTTATAAATGATTTGTAGTTAAGTTATTAATGAATTGGATTGTAAACACTGTATAAATCATTCATAAGCTGTCATAATAGTGACCTGTTGCTTTCGAAATAATAGTCCACATGTATCTGTACTATTGCAGATCTGATTGCTTACTTAGCTTACTTTTTCTCCATCAACAGCATGTTTTACCTGTTAGCTTCATTACATATTTGTTAATCACTGACATTTAACTACCAGCAGCCTATCTCAATAGTCAAAAAGATTGATTTGTTATCAAATTAACATATCAAATCACAAGATTCATACACTAAAGCTTTGGCAATATTGTTTACCTTGACATTGTCAGCATGCACCATTTTATGCTTTATAATAAGGCTCCCTTTTGCCAGTTATAAATGTTAATAACTCATTAGTAAGATTAATTAGTAGAAAGCAGTTACTGGATTTTGTCATGTAATCAGCCCACATCAATGTATGAAAACTGTGGTATTACTTGTTTACAATTGTTTACATTGTTTATTGACTTATAAAGTGGTTCCAACATAATTAATAATCTAATTATAAACCTTTTATAAGGGTAATCTTATTCCAAAGTGGTACCGTTTAAGGATGCAGTGTGATACTGTACCTCTACAGGAAAAACATACACCGATGTTTGTATAATAGTGATCAGACTGTAAGGCTGCAGATGAATTTTAAACATTTATTGACCCATCCCCCCACTGAATGGCAGTAATCCTTGTGCCGGGGCCCTGCCAGAGACCACGAGGTGTTGCATATTAAAAGTTTTTACTGAGGCTCCACAACACCTGTGATCCTCTCACCATTGAGCCTTGCACCACGAGAACATAAATCACAGCCTGTGAGTGGAATATCTCATGGAGAGCCAGCATTCCTCAGCTCGTGCTGGGATTAGGAAATCAAAAGGGCACACGCTCTGCAAATGCTACACAAGGCCCCGAGGAAGCCTGCTGTTGAGAAACAGCCAAGGAGGCTCACTCAGCTCTGTCATTTATAATGGTGCCGGACTGACACAAGCCCCTGGGACATTACTGCTACAAACCCCAAACCACTGACTGTATGTGCCATCCAAACAAGTACAAATTAAGGCCTAAACGAAGCAGAAGAGCTACTGCAAATTACAGGAAGCGTTTTTTTTCTGTCTTCATTATCTTGTTAGCTTTTTAGATAAATGTATTTTCAGCAACATCTGTGATGAACAACATAAGAGGACTTTAGGTCCCAATGGGGACAAAGCAGAATTTGCCTTTTTTTTCTTTAAATTTTGCTTTTTACTGGCAGCCCCAGGGTTTACAATTTTATGACAATTACAAATATTTCATGTCTGTTTTGACAATTATATATCGCAACAAAATCAAGTGCTTAAATAACTGAAACAAACAAGCAAACAAAAGAACACATAAAGAAAAGAAAATACAAAAGAGAAGATCCAGGTTCAAATCAGTTTCCATAATTGATTTGATTTGATTGAATTGATTGATTACAAACTTCTCTGCTCCTGAAGTAACCGCTCCTGAGTGTGAGGAAATATGACAATTTGTCCATTCTACATATTTGATTAACCATGTTTATCCAGTCCTCAATAGAATTTACCATTATAAACTTGCCTGAGTGCAGATAAAATTTACCATTATAAACCTTTCTGAGTGCAGATATTACAGCACTTCTATGTATACAGTTTATACAGCATGCATCACTGAAGCACATAAAAACAATTATCACTCAATTTTGTGCTGATGGGAAACTAGAAATACTGAAAGCAACCAGGAGTATTGTTAGGAAAAACTACCCAAATACTTCACCTGGAATCCCTTCATTTATCTTTCAACCTAAAATATACATTTCATCTATATTTTCTATAATTTAGCATAAAGGTTAAGATATTTTTTGCACAATATACATGTGTACATAACGGTGTAGCAAATACCACCATAATTCAAGAATCACAGACCTGTAATTTATTCAGATTTAGAGTACTAACCAGATTTCTCCATTTAACTGCAGAATATATAATATGCTGTTGTGTTTGGATCAGACCTGCTGATATATTAGTTTCTCAGAGGTTAATCTAATTTTAGAGAATCTGGATGTTGTTGATGTCTTGTCATATATAAGAAGAGCTGAATTCTCATCCCAGCAGGTGTGTGTTATTAACATTGCACAGGGGACATCCATGATTTGCCCCTCTGTATGACCCATTATGCCTTCTCCAGGAAGAGAAACTGTACTGTGAGAAATCCAAAGTATTTGATATGCAAAAAATGCTCTCTATGTATCCTTGCCCTGTGTTAGTCAAAACATTGATGAGATCATTTGCATTTATGGACTGAATGATTACACAAGTACACTATATGAGAAATAAAGGGACCAGCTCAGGTTAAGGCTGATTGACAGCAGCATTGTCTGCTGAGGCTTCACTTCATTTCAAGGAGCCCACAGTGACCCCAGGCATTATGGCCATGGGGGCAGTGCCAGTCTCTCAGGATGCTGATTAAGTGGGATAAACCAGCCCCCTAAAGACACAAGTGGCCTGGGTGTCCTCAGGGGAGTCCTACCTAACCAGCCTGGACCCAGCTTCCTCTACAACACACCTGACCCTACCCCACCCTGTCTTGTAGACACAGGCACACAACAAGTGTAAATTTGAATATGTCTGTTGCGTTTAATCGAATGCATGATCCTATCTGTGCTTGACTGTCAATATAAAACTTAAAACAACATTAAAGGTGGAAGAACAAGTGATGTCATGAGATGTATCTCATGACAGTTTTTCATCACGTGTTGTTTTAAACTCTGATAAGCTGCCTTGTGAGAACAGATGTGATAAGATGTAAGGCAAAATGCACATTTATTGATGCCCTGTAAGAGAAATTTGATTTGACACAGCAGCACAAATACTATTGGCACAAATGGAAATGTTGTAAAAAATAAAATAAAATGAAATAAAAATAGAATCAAAAATAAATAAGATAGAAATAGAAATAGAAATACTGTATACAATGACTGGGAAATGTGCAAATGTTAAAGTCATACAGACTATTTATACATATGTGCAATATATTAATCAAAATGAAAATATTAACTGTTTACATACATGTGCAGTATGTCAGTGAAATACATAATGTTAGGCATCATTTGCAATGGCATTTAGTCTTGTGAACAGTGCATTTGCAATGATGTATGAATTTAGCGAGATTTTATGTTTTTAGTTGTCTGGCTTGTTTAAAATACTGACATATAACTACATTTCAGGAGTCTGATGCTCACTCCAGAAGCCATGTAGTTTGGATTTATCTGTCTATTAAGGGTTTTATATTCATCCATATAAGCCATTTTAATCACCAGCCTTAAACCTAAGCCTAATGCATGGCATATGCTCTAATACGTATGTGTGTGAACTAACTAAACAATGGGGATTGTACAACAATTGTAAGGTAATGGGCGCCCTTAAAGCTTTTGTTTCCAAGCAGAGGAGCACTTAAAACAAGCCTTTCAAGATAAGCGGCCGGCTGTTGTAGTGCGGCTTCCCCAGTCCCCCAGGACAACATATCCATCACCAGATGCCCTCGGGTGTGGGCTAACAAATTTGTTCATTCCGGGGCTTACATAACACCCCAAGAGCTTTAGCACTGTTCGGTGGGATTTTGAGTGATCTGCCAGCAGAGATCCCACTGTCAGGTTGAGCGCACAGCGGTCCCGATTTTTAACATTTCATTACAGGGGCGTTAATTCACCATAGGGCTTTTTTTTTTTTTTTTTTTACATGTAGGCTATTATTTACCACCAACACATTGAAACTAGATGATCGTGTCTGCATTTACTCAGACAGGTGGAGCAATGACTAAAGACGGAATGACTGACGACATATTATTATTTAGTCAATGTAATCGATTATTTTATGAACGGGAGGTCACCAAACAACAGACGCATGCGGCGTGCTCTCGCCCCATGATGTGTCTGTGTTTTTAAATAAGGCTTACAAATATATTTCTGGACTTTTGTCAATAATTTTCTAGCTTTTTGATCTCTATTGGGCCTAAAACAGTATTTTAAAAAATATCTATTATGTATCTATCTATGTATCTATCGATTATCTATCTATCTATTATCTATCTTTATATCTATCTATCTATCTATTCTATCTATCTATCTATCTCGTTAAAATAAATAGCTTTAACTTTGACAAACTGTCTCATTTCTCCGCTGGATCTCCATGATGTCTCCTGGACCTACATGAAGATCTGTCAAAAGAGAAAAGCCAGTGTGCCTCTACAGGACGCAACTGAAGGTGATGGTACGCACACTAAGAGACTCATACCTGTCCAAGTCCAAAATCTGATTCAGTTAGCATCTTCACAGAACTTCACAAAGTTTTATTTACGTTTATCTAAGAAGAAATAAGGAGTGAAAAATCGGAGAAACAAATCACGATTTTGTCAACTATGTCAGCTAAGAAAGCATCTAAGTTCTGAGCACAGAAGGATCCTCTGAGGCGAATTTTGTGTCAGAGAGATGTGTTACATAAATAAAAGGTAATGACTATATTTACACGTTCTTCTGAGAGATAGTAATGCTCTACAGTATATTTAGGGTAGCCTTTAACTCACCCTGATCCTGTAGAGGGCGACCTTGTGGTGTGGACACTGACATCCCAGGGTCAGATTGTTCTATGGACACAGCAGGTGGTTTGCTGGTATCAAGTATAATATAAACGTTCAGTTTTCTTCATGTGTGCTGCAACAGGATGATTTAATCACATTTATGCCCTTAATATAATTGTTAACTGAAAATAAATAAATAAATGAATTAGCTGAAAAGGAAAGTATTCATCTATCAATTAAACTACTATAGATAAATATAAAAAAATAGTGTGATGAATATCATTTTGGCAGTGAACATTGTTTAAGTTTAATGTGATGTCGCAAATGGGAGGACTGAGTGGATGATTCTTCATGGCATTTGTTATAAAACCATAACTACCCAGGTACATGAACATGATTGTACAGAGCTACTAAACTTTTTTTTAAGTTGATTATCATACAGATTTCATTTTCATTATCCAGTTGGTGTCATATTTAATTGATTTAATGGTTTTTAATGGTAAAAATACTTGATATGATGGGGAGCATTATCCATAATTACCTATTTTATCTTTTTGACTATAAAGTTAATTAAATCAGTTAGTGAAACCTAATTGTTTACCTGCTGAGAAAGGTAGACAAAGCTAGAAATAATTTCACAAAACCCTTAACTTGTCTCTCCTATAATTAGAAACAACACGTTTAATTGTAGTGGGGAAATATCACTCAACCTAATGCACTAATATTAATATAGAGTGCACCTTTGTGTTTGCAGTATACAGAGACAGTGTTGTTCAGAATTAGAAACTGTACACCAATATAACTGATTTTAGACTGAACACATTTGCTTTCTAGCTGCAGCTTGCTGGACTGACTGGGCCGACATGATGGAGTGCTGTTTTGTGATTCAGTTTGGAAATCAATACAGCATCATCAACAAAACTCTGTTGATGCTGCCAGTCATTGATGAGGTGCTGCATTTTACAAATAGTGCAATTTTGAGGGCCAAAAGACAAAATGTCACATGTACAATCAGAGTACTGACCATTATACATAATTTCAACTTGTTCTAAACAATCTAAACTGCAGTATTATACTACTATACATGCACAATATACTTATTGTTTTATTCCCTCTTGTTTATATCTTGCTTGTTTACTTATTTATTATTATTTATTACTTTTTTTGGTGCTAATTTGTATTTATCTATCCCCTTGCTGCTGTAACCCTGCAAATTTCCCCATCCTGGAGACTAATAAAAGATTATCTTTTCCTATCTTTTCTTATCTTTTCTTATTTTATGATTTTATGAATTAACAGATTAAGCCAAGCAAACAAATGTATGCACATATGTACTGGAAAGCTTACGTTAATATCTATAAATGACAATGATTGCAAGTCATAAATTAACTTAAATATTTCCAGGGAGATTGCAGCAGATTCTTTGTTGTGGCAGACTGCACAACAAGCAGTGGATGGAGATATTAGGAAGGCTAGCTCAGCAGTGTGACAAGCCTTGGCAGGAAAATGGTCGAGGTAGCAGGTATAGTGCCAGATTTGAACAGCATTGTTTCCCAGGAAAGAGTCTTTGGTTCCTTGGAAGGAAACGATTGGTGCAGTCTGTCTTGCCCACTTTTGTGATGTTACAGCTCCTGGATCGGAAGCAGGTGGCAGAAAGTGATATTTCTTTATTTGAGAGGGTGGCCAAACTATGATGAAGGAACAGAAATATACAGGCACATAGCTATAATTGTACATGGAGTAGACTGTGAGACGTTGACCTTTCTCCTTTTTTTTGTATTGTTATGATAGATGTAATAATCTCACCTCATTTGAAGGCTGTAAAGGTTTTCTGGTCTTTGGCAAAGTGAATGACTCATGTTCTCAACCATGTTAACATCTGCGCTGATTTCCAGAGTAAAATGAGCGTGTGGATTACATCAGGAGCCATCTTCATCTTGACTGCTTGAATGCATCGCCTCCAACTTGTTATTAGCACCATAGCAACAGGCAGGCAATCTCTTCTCTGTAGGTGGTCTTGTCATTGTTAGTGATGAGGTCCAAAATGGTAGTGCCACCTGCAAACCTGCGGAGTTTGTCTCACTCTCCTTTCCTTTTCCCTGAGGATCACTTTTCGTATTGTGAAAAAAGTAGACAAACTCATGTAAGGAGTGTACTTCTAGAAATTTTATGAACTCTTACAATATCAAATCTTGCACAGTTACCTCCAGTATGATACATAGAAAAATATGTAACTTTAAGCTTTCAATAATAGATCAGGGCTCTTGAAGCTATTTAAATTCTAATGCTACTCCAAAGAATCATTTTATTATTCATTTTAAGGCCGTCAGACCCCTAGGCTGCTTTGGAATGGGGTGTAGTAAAGTGGCTTGTAAATGCCAGTTGCTTGGTACAGTGCTCTGCTGCTAAGACAACAGTCAAACTAGTTACACACACACATATATCACTTACATTTTACTACAGTCTGTGGAGCTACAATACATAGGCTCCTTCATGTTCAGTCCTGTCACAAGGGAGGCATATGTGTCATTAAAGGGGCCACAGTTTTGCACCTGTTTAAACCAGGAATGTCTGAATTATCCATACAGACAATACTTTGTTAGTTGACTACCCAATAAAATTATATCATGGTATGCACATGTCAGTGAGTGGAACCTTCAAATGAAACACGTATTCAGAATAAAGTGTGCGTTAATAACAGGTTATGCATAATTTCAAGCTCAACTATTATCATATTTGTCTTACAAGACCACATAGATCTAAGTATTAAACATTCAATCACAAAGCAAAATGATGTGATGGGCCTACATTGTAGTGATACTTAACTTACACCAAGCAGGCTAAATCTGGCCCCTGATAGGAAGGAATTTTTCCTTGGAAATGAGAGATATGCCACTTTTGTAGACTATCAATCAATTAGGCTGTAAAAGAGAAAAGCTGATCTTTGCGTGATGGCCTTTCAGGCTGTGCCAAGTGCAGTAAGATCAGATGTGAGCTATGCAGGGGAAGACAAGTTTTAGCTGACGAGGGGTAAAAGTTATACAGAAACGATAATCATTCTGACCCCATTAATATGTATTTCATACTAAAATATCTTAAATATGCTATTTATTCTGTGCCTGGTAGGAGCAGTTTATGGTTTATGTTTATGAATCATTCCAACATTTCAGTGATTGCATGATGAAAGAGGTTCCAGCTATGTTTAATGTTGTATAAACTCTTTCAAATGTTACCAAAGTTGCTGTTATTAAATGCAATAAAATATCTGATTAATCTGTCAATCAATGAATGAAGTTAATTCAGCTAATAAGTTATGTTAATTAAGTGAGTTAATCTAAAAATAAAGGCTGTCATAGTAAGATGAGTGTGTGGGCCCTTTCATGTTTTTCATCTGATAAATTATTCTATTATTAATGTTTGTTTAACTGGCCCCTGGCCTCTTATCATTTTGCAAAAGTGGCCTCAGGCAAAGTAAATATAGTATCCTCCCTGGCTTGCAAACATGCAACAAATTAAAACACAAAGAGCAGCACAAAAACACACACCGTGGAAAGGACACAACTGCGAGCACTTTAAAACCCCACGTGGCTTGTGGAATACAAATGAGAGCATCCTTTGCAGCTGTACAATTAATGTTTTGTTGATTTTTACTCAAGGTGAAAGCCTTTAACCCACATGCTTGAGATGCTGGCCGTTCAAAATATTGCTAAAATTGTACAATCAGCTGTTACGTTTCACCTAAAATCTTCATGACTTTCACAAGGTTCCCTGAAGAAAGTTTTTTTTCTTAATGTTTAGCAGCTAGCCGAACATGCGCACCTGGCAGTGGTTGAGGCGAGTGGCTGTTGCTAAGCAACGGAATGCTGAACCGCCCCCAGCAGGACTCTGTGCGGACAGTGTCAGTCTCCTGTGCGGACAGGCTTAATGTGCAAACTTAAAACTACTCTAACACGAAGTTAAAAGCTAATTTAGAGGACAACGAATCAGTTCTCTTTCTGTTTTTCCTTTTGGTTGAGGGCTGGAGTGTGTCATGGTGGTGGAGCAATCATGTCCGACGAGGAGAGTGTGCCTTCTTTTTTGGAAGACGTCAAAGTAAAGTTTGTCGAGGACAAAGTTTGCAGGCTGCTGCGACTGCGCCGTCAAACATGGGAGAAGAGTGCTGTGAACGAAGAGTTTCAAACACTGCTGAAAAACTTCTTTGAAAATGAGTCTGTTGTATTTTTCTCCCCGTCAAAAAAAGGCTGCCTGGTTGCTTCTAATGAGGTATGTCTGTTTATAGAAACTACTAAAATACACCGCTAGTTAGGTAAGCCTGAGACTGATGGATTTGTCATGACATACTTTATGTACAGGGTTTCTGCAGGCCCTTAAAAAGTCTAAAATTAAATCATCTGAATTTTAGGCCTTTAAAATGTCTTAAAATATCATATGATTTTGGCAAGACTTAAAACATTAATTATTAAGTTAATGTTAGTTTTATAAGGTTGTTCTGACTTCAGTCCTATTTTTAAATGTTTTTTGGAAAAAAACAACAACATTGTATTGATAAAGTTGTGACAACTGCAAAACGAAACCAACACTGACTCCTTCATTACCTCCCTACCTTTTTGCCTGTATGGGCGTTTAATTTACATTTAGTTGTTAAAACCTGCAGAAGCCCTGTTTAATTGATTGGAGACATTATTTCATATCTGTTCTGGTAAAATCTTTTGATGTTATTTCTAATGCAGGTCCCACCAGTTGGTCAAAACAAGCCGATCTATATTCTCAAGAAGACACTTGTTCCCATTAATGATGAAAACTACAGGGAACTTCTGCTTTTTGGCCTCCTGTCTCCATCAACATTACTGCAGCTGTCAAGCACAGTTGAGCAGGTGATTTTTGTGATTGTTATACCCTCCATTAGGACTGTACGATGTATTTTAAAAAATTACATTGCGACTATTTTGACAGATATTGTGATTGCGATGTGATTCATCATTAGTGGAAATTATAATTCTTTATTTTATATTCTTTGATCAAAATATAGCAGCTTGTACAATTTGGATATTGCCAATGGCCATATTACAAACTCATTAATAATTAATTGTGCAGGACTACGTCTGTTATGCACCTATATCATAAAAAAGCATTTTGATGTATGCACTGTTAGTTATTTTTGTTTTGCAGATTTCTAGCGTGCCTTTGTTTGTTCTGGGTGAATTCATTTTGTGTCTCTTCACCAGGTGTGTGTTCCAGTGCTGTCAAATAACAAAAACCATCAGTTGTGGCCAAATCTGATGTCTGAAGACATCATTCGACATGTTGAGAGCATGTGCAGTAAGACATCAGTTGTACAGGGACAAGTTTTAGGGAAAACTGTTCTCCCTGTCCCAACTGCGACAGATTGGATAGAAAATTCATACAGCACCTTCAAAATGTAAAAAAGCACCCACATTTTTTTTGTTTCAGAGTCTGGGATCATTGTTGATGCTGTAAGTATAAACAAACACTCTCAACATCTTTTTCCACACTCAGGTATAATAACTATGACAGAGCACTGGCCCATGCCTTGGAGACTCAGGTCATCAGCTGGACCAATCTGATTCAGAAAATTTTAAAGGAGGATCCATCAGACCTACTTTTGACAGGCTGTAATCCAGGGCCCAATGCAGAGCTGAAGTTCTGGGCCTCCAGGAAGAGTAATATACAGAACATTTATCATCAGGTATGGTCCCCTTTCCTTCTGATCTTCAGTAAAATAACAATTCAATTTATTTTCATCCCCTGACATTACACTCTCTCTTAAAATGTTTTGTACTTTTCTTTGTAGCTTCAGAGCCCCATTGTTCAGAAGATGGCAAAAATGTTAGAGATGATGGATAGCAGCTATCATCCAACAATCAAGACTCTAATTGGAAATGTATTTGATGGTAAGATTTGTCAAAGAAGATACCGTTTGCACCTTGTCAAATGTCTGATACACAGCACAAGGTGATTACCAAAACTTATTATCTCTGTCTTTGTTGTTTTAGTTTAAAAACTGATGTTTTGCATCTTGTCAAATGTCCGAAGCACAGCATGATGTGATTACCAAAATTAGACTGGATTAAAACAGATTTTTTTCTCAATAAAAAGCACTTCAAGAGGCCCAGGACATTGACCTCCATTTACAGCCGCTACATACACAACTGTCTCAACTGGAAAAGGAAGGATTTCCTCACTTGGAAAAATTCATCCCTGCACTGTTTCACACTCTCTTCCTTATCTGGACCAACTGCCAATCTTACCAAAGACCAGCACGCATTGTGGTGTTACTGCAGGAACTTTGCAATCTGCTCATTGAACAGGTACGAATCCTTACTTGAAACACCTGTGTTTGTGTATTATATAGAGTGACACATATATCTGAAATCTGAAAATAATTGATGGAATTTTATTAATTACACTTCACTGCTAATCAATCAGTATTACTCTGACTTGGATTATTGGCTGTCTCTGTGAACAAGTTCTCAGATATGAAATGTTTTTCCCCTTAGGCTTCTACATACCTCTCTGCAGATCTGCTGCTCAGAGAGGATCCAGAGGAAAGTCTGCAAATGGTGAGGAGGGTGATAAAAGTCTTTAGATGTTTCAGAGACAGTTACCAGACCCAGAGGGAGAGGCTGGCCAACCATGTGAAACATGCACCCTGGGATTTTCCATCTGCCATGATTTTTGCACGTTTCAACCAGTTCCTTAATCGCATGTTACAGCTGGAGGTGAGATTAGATTTTTGTTTCCTGTATTCACAGTGAGGTTGTATTTTTATGCAGTTGTTTCATTTAACAATATGTTGTCTTTGCAGGACCTGTTTGAAATTATGCTGGACTTTCAGAGGATGGAAAAGCTGGAATTTGGTGGACTCAAAGGCAAGCTCTACAGTGAGCATGCTGCTCAAATGTACAGAGAGTTCAGTAATCACTGCCAAGAATTGAAACAAAGTGAAAACAGCCCACTTGACTTAGACTCTCAGGTGAAATTATTTTTAATTTCCATTTATATTGCCAATTAAGATTTCCTTGAAAAGCTACCACATAGATTCATAATGCACATTTTTACACTTGTGTCCTTCATTAAATTCTGTTGACTTTGTCATAAGGATTTTGAAAATGATTATAAGGATTTCAAAGTGAGGATTGTGGACTTTGAATGCCGCCTTGCCAGCCTTCTCTGCTTGACTTTTAAGGATTGCTCAGGACTGGAATCAGCATTTAAAGTAAGCAAGACTGGATCATATGATGATGGTAATGGCCTGTATTGATAAAGTGAATCAAGAGCTATCGAATGGGACACCAGCATCTTTGTTTTTTGTTTTTTTTTTGTCCTTTAGCTGCTAACTATTGTTGGGCCCTTCCTGGAGAGAAGACAAATTCAACAGATTTTCAGTCCCAACCTTCTTCTGCTGCAGCAGCATTTCAGAGAAGAGCTGGAGAAATGTAAAAGTCTGTTCAAATCCCAGCTCAATCAGGTACTTGATGCAAATGGAATATTAGCTATATAGTGTGTATTCAAGGCACAATAGGTATTGTCCGTGCAACAACTTTTTTCCATTTTTTCTTTGCAGATGGAGAGTGGGCTCAGTAAGAACATGGCTCACACATCTGGAGCTTTGAAGTGGGCAAAAATGCTTAGAGAACGCATTCAAACACCTTGGGAAAAAATCAAATTACTGTTTGACATGTCAGTAAAACACCACACTATTTTCAGTGAATGAATGAAATCATCACAAAAATTGTCTCACAATTATACAATATTTCTAGGCCTGCAGGAGGTGTAGAGATGGCGAAGGAGCACTGCATGTACATGGAGATGTTAAGTCTGTTGGACCAGTATGAGAAGGATATTTACTCTGACTGGTGCAGTGGTTTGGAACAGGCCTGCTTGATCAACCTGAACCAGCCCCTTCTTACCAGAAATACCACATCTGGCCTGATCTCAGTCAACTTCAATCCAAAGGTATTTCATGACATTTCCTACAAACTAGAAAGTACTCGTTGTGTGTAGAAGGGAACCCCAGACCCACGAAAGATCTTGCGAGAGTGATAATTTTTAACCCAAACCATGATTTTTCCCTAACCCTGACCATTTTTTGTTCCTAAACCTACCCATATCATATACATAGCATTGTTACTTAATAAAACTTAATTAGTTTGTGCAACATGCACAAAGAAGAAACAAGTGCCAGTCTCACAACAGTTTTGCAAATCTTGGATTCCGTCTAGACATGACCATGACCAGTCATTGTGCAAGCATCCTCCAATTCTAAATAATTATCTGACTTACTGTTGTAGTTATATCTTTCTCTTAAAAAATAAGTTAAATTGGTTTTCCTGCTGACATGTCTCAAGATCCCTCAAAATTATGACCTCCTTTTTTATCTTTAAGTTCACTTGCTTTGGCCAAAGACAATATTCTCTTGAAGGATGCAAAACCCAATGCGGGTCATCCTTGGCTCAAGCTGTATAAAATCTGTTCATATGTCTAACATACTGCTCACAGTCTTAGTAACATGCAAGAACTTAGGGAATAATTATTTGTTACTGTTATTTAATGTGAGTTATTATATTCTCCAAAGGTTTCTAGTTGTTGAGACAAAGCATTTTACCACCACCCCACTGTGACTATGTATATGAGTTAATCACCATTTCCTGTCACTCTTTAGCTGACTGAAGTGTTGAAAGATGTGAAGTACATTCAGACTCTCAGTCGAACTGAGATCCCTGCAGCTGCAATGACTGTTTTTGAGAAACGTTTCATGTTCACAAAGGTAAGGAACTAGCATATTTACACTCATGCACACTTGTTTGAGTTAAACAATAAGAATGTAATCATGCTTTACAGAGTCTGCACTTCAAATTATTTATTTTCTCCACATTTGTATTTTCCAGTATGTGAGCAGTCTGCAGTTATTAGTACAATGGTACAACAAGCTAAAGCAAACAGTGCTGCAGGTGGAACTTCCTCTCATCAGAGCTGAGCTGGAGTCCATAGACCTGCACTTGACAAGAGCAGAGTCTGACCTGACATGGCAGGATCCCGACTGCTGGAGCTTCATCAGCAACACCAAAGACCTGGTTCACGACCTTATACGTCGAGTTGGTAGAGCCAAGGAAAACTGTGAAGCCATCCAGTCTATGATGAAAGGATGGAGCAAACAGGCCATGTTTTGCAGAAAGGACAACAAGAAAGGCTCACTCATACAGCTGGAGGACAGAGAAGACCGTGTCAACAAGAGGTACAGCTCCGTGAAGAAGGATGGAGACTCTATCCACAAATTGGTACAGGTGTGTATGGCTGGATTTATGGTAATATTCACTCTTATACAACAGTTACTTCCGACCAAGTAATTTTACTAGACAAGAGGCATTCCATGAATGTTGATGTAGAGTATAACAGCACTCCCTCTCATGTGATATTGCTTCATTATATTTTTCATGAATACTCATGTGGCTGTACTGTAAGTAAGTAAATATGAAATTATTGGAACAGTATAGTTCTCTGTCAGAGCAGATTTAAAGTATGTCTATACACAAGAAATTTAAAACCTTTATTTATATTTAATCATTTATAAATTGCACTTGTGTTTGGCTTTGGAATCAGTATTACTATGATAAGATAAGATGAATAAAAATATAATCTTTATCTGTCCCTTACCCTGTAATTGCTGAATTTAAATGGATAAAGATATGATTTTTGTGTATAATCAATCCAGTTTTGATGCTGTTAGTTTCTCAGCTTCTTCTTAAAATAAAATCATTTATTTTTTCTGACATCAAAATTATTTTATTTGATATATTTTAACATTTATACTCTGGAAGAGGACATAAATAAATATGTTAGTTATTCTGAATTAGATAAAATCCCTCAAATTAAATGTGACTGCCTGCTGATACAAGCACAAGTAAAACATTGACTATGTTTATGCTCACCATTTCCCCAATACTCTACCATTGAATCAGGAGAATATGGTCCTTTTCCATGCTGACCCTGCATCAGACTCATGGCAGTCCTACCTGGAGTATGTGGATGAAATGGTGGTGGAGGGGCTCTTCAGCTTCATCAGCCACTCTCTTCAGTTCTTTGCGGACAACATGGAATCATGGCCAAACCAGACACCTCTGTTTGAGGCTCAATTGATGCTGAGGTGCTCAGGAATGGTCTTCCTCCCCTCATTGGAGCAAGATGCCGGGGATGGCCTCTATGAGCTGATAGAAGGACTGGTCGGAGACGTATTCAAGACTTCAGTGACTATCAACAGAGTGGCTGCTCATCTTAGCATGGAGAGCTACCAGGTACTGCTTGGAAGTTTTAACAGACTTTATTTTAAATAGTGCAGTGGTTTGGTTCTGTAATAATCTGCTGCCTTTTCACCTGTGCTGGAAAATAATTAGAAAGTTTTGCACCGTAAAATGTTTGGAATGGGACAACACATTTGTTTTAACCTGCTTGGCTTACCAGACTGAAGGATTACAAGACATGATCAAGCTGTCTGTTTTTGTCAGATAAGTCATCAAAGACTGAGTAATATGAAAATAGGCAGTTTCTTAGTGATGGTGTCTTTACTTATGTGCTACACGAGTCCCAGTGCTGCAGACTTTTTGATGTCTGCCTGTCAGATTGTCCCAAATGAATTGTAAATATGTGCCCTTGTTGTGGGTGTTTGTATGTCTTAGACTTATCCTTACAGGAGCAAAGACTCTTATTGTCCCCACTCCAAATTCCTTTCTACAGCACTGTACACAGCAGACAACAAACAACACACAATAGCAACATATAATGGACAAGTACACAGTTAGGCCAGCTGAGTGACACCTATTATTTAAAGTGACCATGGCCATGTGTTTATAGGCCTTAGACTTGTCCCTATCGGAGTGAGGACTTTGGCTTGCCAGTCTTATAGATGCAAAATGGATGAATGTGTGTGGATGGAAGCTACATGAGATGTTGTCCAAGAGGTGCCAGAAGGGAATAAGATTTGACTGGGTTGGGATGTTATGGGTTGTTTTAACTAATTGAACTTGAAAAATGTACAGGGTCTAGGGTTGGTATCAGGTTAGGTTTCTGTTCAAAATTTTGTCATAAAGAAGCATTTTATTTTAGAGTTAGGATTTTATAAAATTGGTATTGAAAAAGTATCATTCAGGAACTGGCATTAAAGTTGGTGTATCGGTGTCAGTATCAAAAATCATGCCCATCCCTGCTCTTCTACAGTGCTAATCTCTCCAAACTCATTTAGTGTACCCCTCTACAAATAGTCTCCTCATGTTATATGTCATGTAATATAACTCTTACAGGATGTAATGGATGACATGCTAGATCTGTTGGACCTGAGACAGGAGATAATGGAGCGAGTGGAGAATGTCCTCAAGAAAGCAATAAATTACCAGAGAAAGTTTGACTGCTACACCCATCTCTGGCAAGATGACAGGGCTGAGTTTCTCAGCCAGTTTCTCCTGTATGGACGTGTACTTACAGCTGAAGAGATACAGGCTTGTGGAGCAGACTCACTCCTGAGAGCCCGCCTACGATCGATAACTTCAAAGAACAGGTAAAAGGCTTTTTTAAAATGACGAATCACATTTTTACTATATGTGGCAGGCATCTTAATTGTAATCTCTATTGTGGTCTTAATTTTACAGATAGATTATTATGAGGATCTGTATGCTGAGATTGTAAAGCTTGAAGACTGCCAAGTGTTCAACGGATGGTTTCGGGTTGATACCAAGTTCTTTAAAGTGAGCCTCCTGAACACTTTAAAGAAGTGGAGTTGGCTTTTTAAAGAACACCTCTTGACATATGTCACAAACAGGTAAAGTTCATTTCTGCATGGCTGTTAAATGGAGACCAAACTGAAACATCAGTTCTCACTATGCATTCTTTCCCACTCAGCCTTGATGAGCTGCAGAAGTTTGTCCGAGCCACTGTAGAGGGGTTAGGAAAGCCTGTGGCTAAAGGAGACCACCATGGCTTGGTGGAAGTGATGAGTCACCTGCTGGCTGTCAGAGACAGACAGGCAGCCACAGACAAGATGTTTGAGCCTTTGAGAGACACAGTAATCCTCCTGGAACAATATGGAGTGACCATACCAGACCAGGTCTTTTCTCAGCTGGAGGTAAGGGAAGGAATGGGCTAATGCTCCTATTTGTTGGAACTTTCAAGTACTAATTAAAATAATGTTATAACAACTCTGAATTTGTTCACAATCAACCTTTGAGAAATTAAAAAATCCTCCCTTTAGGAACTTCCTGAGAAATGGAGTGGGGCCAAAAAACTGGCTGTAAAAGTGAGACATGAGGTGGCACCCATGCAGAATGCAGAGGTGATGGTTTTGCGAAGACAATGCATGGCATTTGAGGTAAAAAGCTAGAGTAATCATACTGTATTTGCACAGTGTTGAAGATATTGCATTGTTTACCCCATTGTGATGACCATTAAAGTGATGCTTCTTGATTTTTTAGGTGAAACAAAGCAAATTCAGGGAGATGTTCAAAGTAATGGCACCCTTCACTTACAATGCAGTGCATCCCTACATCAGTCTGGAGAAAGTAGGAGTTTAACCACTACTTGCCAGGCTTAAAATAACATTGTTCTATATTGTAAACAATACAAAAACAATTGCCATGTGCTTCTTTCTAGTCTGAAAAAGCAATCCGGGACATGGAGAAAGAGGTAGCAGAGCTGCAGGAGTCCACAAATCTGTTTGATGTTACTATTCCTGACTACAGAGACATCAAGCTCTGCAGACGAGAGGTCACAGTCCTCAAAGAACTGTGGGACATTGTCGTATTTGTGCAGGCAAGTAGCTAAATGTTTTTTGTATATTTAAATGTAACTATTCTGGAGGAAATAGAAATACATTTGAAGGCCTCGTCACTCAACTATAACTCCTCAATAACGCAATAACCTGACCATCACTGTCCTCTCGGAGGCTGTCATTGATTCTTTGAATACCCTGTAGCCTCTAAATGTCCCCATTAAGCACCCTCAGCCCATTGACCTCTCTGCTTTCGTCTTTATCTTTACAGAGCAGTGTGGAAAACTGGACAATGACCAAATGGAGGCAGATAAACGTGGACCAGATGGATGCAGAATTGAGGAGGTTTGCCAAGGTGAGGTCACCAACAGTGCTACATCACACCAGCGCATCTCTCCTGCTGTCTTGCTGTCATGCACCATTGCTGTTTGTAACAGATGCCCCTAATAACTAATTATGTTTACCTACCTTCTGTTTGTGTAGGACATACGGAAGCTTGATAAAGAGGCCCGTGTGTGGGATGTGTATTCGGGTTAGACCTTTATGTAAAGAACCTGTTGACGTCATTGCGGGCCGTGAGTCAGCTGCAGAACCTGGCAATACGAGAGCGCCACTGGGTGCAGCTAATTAGAGCAACGCAGGTGCATAAGTACACACAGCAGTAGTGTTACTATAGGGCAAGTCGTTTTTTCTTGAATGATACAAATCTAAGACTTTGCATCATAACAATATATCTTTTGAAATAGATGGAGTTCACTGTGACTGACAGCACAACCTTGGAGGACCTCTTGGCTCTGCAGCTCCATTTGCTGGAGGACGAAGTTCGTAACATAGTGGATAAGGCGGTCAAAGAAATGGCCATAGAGAAGGTACTTTTTCAATTATTGATATATTGTGGTTGAACACATCAACATTAAGAGACATTTTAGTCTTAATGACCAATTATGTAATATAACATACTGGACCACACAACTTTTCTGGTGAAATGTTATTACAAGCTAGTTTGTACTTTAAAAGGCTGTGGTGAAATATAGATACAGGAGGAGTTATACACGCTCTGTTACTTCCTAGCAAACTGAACATTCCTCTATATTGCTAGACATTTTGGCAAGGAGTGTCGCGATTTTCCAAATCCATGATTCAATTTGGCTTTCAATTTTAAGGTCATGATTTGATTTGATTTTTCACTTTAAACATTTTTTCTTTTGCACTGACAGCTATGTATGTATATGTTGATTTGTAAAAATCAGCAGCTCATTGGTTTTATGCCCTGAAAATACATTTACATTTTCAAATTCTTTAAAAATATGGTGTATTTGGTATCAAGTGTGATATAATGGCTGGTATAGTACATTGCGTCGTCTTCAAAGTGTTGTGTTTTTTCTTCTGACACAAGCTGGACGCTGCAAGTAGGCGGGATGTGGATTTAGTACATCATTTTTGATTTAGTATTGAAATTGTGACATCCCTAGTTTTGGCTGAAGAATAATGTACTGAACAAACAAACAGGACTCCTGATAGTATGATGCATTGTGAATGAAAGTCCAGATAAACTCTTGAAAGTTGAGGTCTAGATTTAGAACTTTGATAGTTTTTACCTGAGGATGCATATGAAAAAAGTAACTAGAAACCAATGTGGTCCACAACATCAAGTTTTCAAGAGTTAACACAGGTTGGTTTTGAGCTTTGTGATGGTGTACTGCTCAGATAATCTAATGCGTTGTAAAAGTCCAGTGTGTGATATTTCTGGGGATTTATTGGCAGAATATGGCAGAAATTAATCTAATGTTCATAAGTATGTTCTTAAGATAAGAATTGTTGTGTTTTCATTACTTTAGAATGAGCCCTTTACATCTAAGGAGGGCACAGGTCTTCTTCCATGGCGTCCACCATGTTGCACTGCCATGTTTCTACAGTAGCCCAGAAGGGACAAACCAAACACTGGCTCTAAATATGGCCCTCGAACGTACAAATTCACTGCCAAATGCCACTAAATCCTACTTGCTGGTCCTTTAAGTGGATTATTTAGGATGATAAGAATGACATTTAATCTGAAATAACTAAAATTGGAAATAACCAATTTGGAGCTGCATGGTTTCCATTGACCAGCTACAGTTACTATGTTTGGTTCAAAAGTTACTCCTAAACCAAAAACATAAAACATAGTTGTAAATACCATAAGACTGTTTGTATTCAGACATGTTACTGTTGCATTTTTTATTTCAGGTTGTGACACAAATAAGTCAAACATGGGCATCAATGGAACTTTCATATGAAGATCATTACCAAACCTCTGTGCCACTGCTCAAATGTGACGAGGAACTTATTGAAACTCTTGAGGATCATCAGGTAATTGTGGAAGTGACTGATACTGATATTGAGACTTTATGTGTGACTTTATTGTGTCACACAGACTTTATTGTGTTGAAAAATGCATGATGGTAGTAAAGCACAAGAACAAGTTCTCAAGATCAGTTGTCTGTGAGAAGCACTGATGGTTAAGTGTTGAATAGAGATGAGAGTGCAGAGCGGGGCCGCCCCGTCTGACTGTCTAACAGCACAACTGAGAATAGAGAGGTCCCTATTGAGTCCTTAGATTTATAGCTGCTCTAGAACACTGGGCATTGTTGCACCGTGGCGCTCTTTGTACATGTACACCAGATGTATTGGGGGGTTATGGCCAGCAATTAGAAGTCTTGCCACTTTAGTGCCGCCATATTTGTGCAAACAGACTGTTTCCCTCCCCCGCTTGTTTTATGGCATGGCATACTGATGAGGTTTAATATGCACTGAAATTAAACTGACATATGTTGTGAGGTTAAAGGGATAGTTTGGATTTTTTGAAGTGGGGTTGTAAGAGGTACTTATCCTTCGTCACTGTATTACCTACAGTAGGTGGCAGACATTGGCTTTGCCGGTCTCTGCTGCCTCGATTGGTTAGTTTGTTTGTGAAATCTTCTGACTTCTGTGTTTCAGAAAGTTAGTAGGGATTCATCAAAGTCACACAATAACGGAAACAAAGTAATTGATTGAGGCAGTGCTAGACCTGCAACTCTTCAAATAATCAGAACTATTTCTAAAAGTCATCACAGTAGGACTTTCTCTTGCCTCACATTGTGTGGCAGTAGGTGTATTTGAGTTTTACTTAGACCAAATCCTTTTGATTGGCTATACTTATGTCTCCATGTTCTCATCCTCAAGGTGCAGCTCCAGGGTGTCTGTCAGAGCAAGCATGTCGATCACTTCCAGTTCCAGGTAGTTGAACTACAGAAGCAGCTAACTGTGGCTGACTCTGTGCTGATGGTCTGGATGGAGGTCCAAAGGACATGGGCCTACTTGGAGAGCATCTTCAAAGGCTGTGATGACATCCGCCAACAGCTGCCTGCAGATGCACACAGATTCCAAGTGATAGATGCAGAATTTCAGGTCTGCACTAATATGCCAGTCATGTAGTTGAGCAAATCCCACTGTTCTCATCATTGTAAACATGGAGATTTTGGTCCTTTCAGGAGTTAATGTTGGACAGTTCCAAGACTAAAAATGTTATTGAGGCCACCAACAAACCTCATCTGCTTGAGAAGTTAGAGGATCTACAAAAAAGGTTTGTTTTTTTTCATATTAGACTCACATTTTAATGTTTTGTGTTAATTATTCCCATACTCTCTCTTTTATTTAACAGGCTGGCATTGTGTGAAAAAGCTCTTGCTGAATACCTGGAGACAAAGAGACTTGCCTTTCCACGGTTCTACTTTATTTCATCTGCAGACTTGCTGGACATCCTCTCTAAAGGGAGTCGTCCCAGAGAGGTACATTTATGTAGCATTTCCCTTCATTTTTTCTTCTAGTATTTATGCAGTGTCAAGATTTCACCACTGTACCTGTCATAAGAAAATATAATGACACTATGTCTCTGTCTTTTGTAGGTAACTGCCCACCTCTCAAAATTATTTGACAACATGTCAGATCTTGAGTTTGCCAAAAACAAACAGCTGGATAATCCTAAACTTGCAGTGGGCATGTACAGCAAAGAGAGGGAATATGTCCCATTCCAGACGAATGTCACTGTTTCGGGCCGGTAAGGTTACATTCAGGATCAAAGAATCTGAATAACATTTCACATTTTGTAAAATAACCATAACTGATGGTAAAAATGCGGTTAAATCATTAGGTGGAGACATGGCTTACGTGTCTGGAGGAGTCTATGAAGGAATGTGTCAGGGGTCAGCTGATCTGAGGCTGTGTCCGTGTATGAGGACAGGCCCAGAGAGCAGTGGATTCTCGACTTCCCTGCCCAAGTGGCTCTCACTGGATCTCAGATCTGGTGGAGCAATGATATGGAACTCGTGTTTAAAAGACTGGAGGAAGGATTTGAGTCTGCACTAAAGGACTACAACAAGAAGCAGGTATGTTTTTATGACAAATTATATGTGATGTGCTAACGCACTTTCATGAATAGATTTAAATTAAATACATTGTGGTTGGCTACAAAAGATGAATAAGATCCAAATATCCAGGAACATTTTTGTAAACATTTGCTTAATGGGGAACTGACAAGAGGCACAGTGTTTAAGAGGCCTCATCTTGAGGTTGCTGGTGCGTCATTTAAAAATATTGGGCTACATAAATTTGACAGATTCAGGTAATGATAGCTTAAACAAATCTTGCTCATTGGCAGAGGGGTATGGTTTCAGTGCCTTACAAATTGTGACTGATGCCATAATTTGTTATGTATTGAATTACACCATAGTTTTGCTAGGTCTATGCTATATTTGGAAATAAGAATAACTTCTTACAAAATCACGATCCAGTACAACACCACCACCAACCGTGGCTCAAAAACCTGCATAAAATAAACAACTCTTTCTATTACTATCAATTTTATCATAACATCAGTTAATGCAGTGCTCATTGAGTTGGTGTAAAATACATTATTGCGATAAGATTTAATTTTAGGAAATAATTATTGCCTTCATTTTATTTTATTTATACATACATTACATATACAGGTATGTATATATATATATATATATATATATATATATATGTATATATATATTTAAATGTAAAAACACTATTACATTTTACTCATTTGTGTATAATCTGTGCGTGAAGTGGCAACTGGCAAGACGATGGACATGTTTTCCATAATGCCATCATAATCAGATCAGAGTCAGTGACCTAAGCTGAGTTTGTAGAGCCTCTTTGTGAGCTCTACTCACAGCTGTTTTATCACTCTTGTCAGTTTCATCAGCGCTATTTAAGGTTAGCATGTCCTTGGTTGCTGTTTGAATAATCTCTCTCTCCCTTCACTCTGTGCTGCACTGATTAGATCTGGTGTCATACAGGACTCGTAACAAAATGCAAGACATCCAGTGATGTTTTAGTCAAAACAAGAAGACAAGACAACTTCTGATTGTCTTCGAAGTCCAGTCCTTGTTTGACAGCATTTCAAATCGTTCACATGGTTAGCATTCTTATACAGACTGTGTGTGTTGTTCTCATGTAGCTGTATCAAGTTTTAATGACTTTGAATACTTAACAATACAAGTGACACAGTAAATTTGAACAAAACAATGTTATATTAGATGCTAGTTGCTAGTTCAGTCCTACTCTTGTCTTAATTTTTGTTTATTTTTCCTCAGCATTGCTTTGAATCTGTTTTCTGTCCCTCCTCCAGATTTCTCAACTGAACATGTTGATTGGCATGCTGCTGGGAGAGTTGAGCTCAGGCGACAGGCAGAAGATCATGACTATATGCACTATTGATGTCCATGCTAGAGACATTGTTGCCAGCCTCATTGCCCAAAAGGTAATGGCAATTAAAGCATCCTATAAAATCAGGAAATCCTTTTCATCTGATTGAGCTAATGTTGGTATTACATTATACATGTTGGTAACACATTTTACTCATCATAGGAGTGTAAAATAACTTAAGATAGTGTGTCTTTATAATTTTGCTTTTCTATGGTTTGAATATAATTTGCTGAAAATCACAACTCTTATTGAAACAGTTTAGTTCTCAATTTGCATCATATATACAGCAACAACAAAAAAGAACTTTGAGTTAAGAATTAAAATAACATGACAAACCTAAATAAGAACACTGTAGTTCCTGCCTTCACTTCACTAGAATGGATAGACTAAAATATAGACCAGGGGTCCTCAAATACAAATCTTGAAGGTCCACAATTATTTTTTTTCATACAAGCATGGGTCCATTTATTAATGGACGCATATTTGTCAGTCCATTCCTCATTGAAACGGCGATTTTCACTGTCCACTTTTCTTCTCTTGGTCAACTTTGAGCATGCCATTTTGTTAGATTCGGTCTTCTACTGGGTGGCATGTAAACAAACAGATTGCAAAGTGCCGGGTACGACTCGTGTTTCACACTGCTGCGGTCCATCCAGTCTAGCTGGCAGCATGCACGCTCTCTCAGCCAATCAGCGCATCGTTGTAATAGAGATGACAGCCCATAATACCCTGTCACCCAGGCAACAGCCAATCAGCGCTGTCTCCCGAAGCACACCACTTTCTCACACACACACACACATGCATGCACGCACACACACACACACACACAGCACGCAGCACGCACAGCGCAGAGCGCATGCAGTGATTGAATACAACAAAAGTGGGAACATGGGAGATATTTGACTAAAAATGAAAGAGAATTTAGCGATAGATCGGCGATTAATACAAATAATATATGTTAAAAAAAAGTTTGTATTTTTTCGTTTTTTTTTTTTTGAAAAGTGCCATTTGTCCTGGGTCCGCAGAGAGGTGTGCCGCGGTCCGGTCGTGGACCGCGGTCCACTAATTGAGGACCCCGGATATAGACTATAACCTTTTACTAAAACAAGACAAATTTTAACCTGCTGCTCACTTTTACCATACTTTGTGTGACATATGATCTCTTCGACATAGTTTAAAAGCAGTAATCTATGTTCACAGGTCACTACCTCTCAGGCCTTCCAGTGGCTTTCCCAGCTGCGACATTGTTGGTATGAAGAGCAGCATCACTGCTTCATTAACATCTGCGATGCTCAGTTCCTTTACTCATATGAGTATCTTGGCAATACGCCGCGTCTTGTTATCACTCCCCTCACAGACCGGTAACCCTGCTGTTTTCACTCAGTGCATGTGAAGTTTCAATACATGAGTGAATACAAAGCTCAACAGCACTTTTCTATTTCTCTATGTGCTGTTGCCATGGGCATGTGTAGGTGCTACATCACCTTGACTCAGTCACTTCACCTGACCATGAGTGGAGCCCCAGCAGGCCCAGCTGGAACAGGGAAGACCGAGACAACTAAGGATCTTGGCAGAGCGATGGGCGTCATGGTGTACATCTTTAACTGTTCTGAGCAGATGGACTACAAGGTTTGAAATTCAATGGACATAATCATAATCATAAACTATTCCCACTGGTCAGTTTATGTCTTGATGAGATGTTTCAGTAAGCATGCAAAAATGTAATTTTTGTCTATGTTCAGTCAATTGGAAATATTTACAAGGGTCTGGCCCAGACGGGAGCATGGGGCTGCTTTGATGAGTTCAATCGTATTGCTGTGGATGTTCTGTCAGTTGTAGCAGTGCAGGTCAAAACTATACAGGATGCCATTCGCTCTAAAAAGAAAAGGTAAGCAGTTGGAGCTGATTAAATGATGCCTTTATGCTGTAATAATGAAAAATGAGTTAATGCCCTGTGCAACCACACAGGTTCCTGTTCCTGGATAAAGACATTGTCTTAAAGCCATCTGTGGGGATTTTCATCACCATGAACCCTGGCTACGCAGGCAGGACTGAACTGCCTGAGAACCTCAAGGCCCTTTTCAGGTGTGATACAGTAACTTAAGATAAAATAACATTAAATGGAATAGAACTTAATCCCAAAGGAAATTCTTGTGCTGGAGATTACAGTAACATAAGAACAAAAACAACAGAGTTATAAATAATGAGTGTATAAGAACTAAATGCAAAACCCAGTGCCCAATGGAATAATAATAGAAGTAAGATAAGTTGAATAAAAAAGTAAACTAAAATCAGCTAAAGAAGAAAAGTAGTATTGGCAATAATATTGAAAGCAATATTGGCAGTGATAATGAAAAGTAAAAAAAAAAAGTAATATTGCAATTTAGAGCTACTCTGGCATGTTGCCGCCCAGGACAGCACCAAGGGCAACCATGTTTAGTTGATATTGTGCCTTTACTCAGCATGAAGTTCATTCTGCAGTGTTTGTGTCCTGCTGTAGACCCTGTGCCATGGTGGTGCCTGACACTGAGCTTATTTGTGAGATAATGTTGGTCGCAGAGGGTTTCCGTGGTGCTAAGCTTTTAGCCAGGAAGTTTATCACTCTGTACACTCTCTGCAAAGAACTGCTCTCCAAGCAGGTAGGAGAAAAGCCCTTAATCCCACTGTTATATTTCATAATATTGGATTAGAGTAGAGAGCATTGCTAATGAATCTTTCCAGGTATGCCTCAGGAGCACAGTGATCCTTGAATCACTCAACAAATCTTAGTTCAAATCTTAGTACTGTACACATCGTTACTGTCTCTAATTTTTCCATAAGGACCACTATGATTGGGGTTTGCGTGCTGTCAAGTCTGTTCTGGTTGTGGCAGGTTCACTAAGAAGAAGAGACAAGAGTAGACCAGAGGATCAGGTAACATATATGTATATGTCATCTCACAGCCACAAGAGGAAGATGCATTGTCTTACATAATCTATAAGTGCACTTTACTTCCTAGGTGCTGATGCGTGCCTTGAGGGACTTCAACATGCCTAAAATTGTGACTGAGGATGTGACTATCTTCTTGGGACTGCTGGGAGACCTGTTCCCAGGCCTGGAGGTGGAAAGAGAGAGAGACTGTGAATTTGAAAAGGCCATCAGAAAGACCACAGTGGAGCTCCGACTCCAACCTGAGGAGACTTTCATGCTGAAGGTTTGACTTCAAATAGTGTTTAGTCATAGTCATTATATTGCCCACTGTGTTTACATGGATGTTTTTTTTTTACGTAAGAATGTCACCAACATGCCAGAATAAACAGGTCAAATAGGCACTGAAGTGGTTTCTCACAGCACGTAAGCCGAATGAACAAAAAAAACTAAGCTGAGACATCTGTCATTTCTTGTTGCGGGTCTTCTGTTCTCTTGTCATCTGCTGTATGAATTAAAAGTTCATTGCACTTTGAAAGTGTACAGTTACATTATAATGCCATTGTATTATCATTATATCAGTGGCAGTGGTCTTATACATAATTGCCATAAACAGAAGTATCATTTTATGTCATTATGTCATCCAACAGAAATAGCTTTTGTGACAGGCCTATATGTGGTCAATGGTTAATGGTCCAGTGTGTAAGATTTACTGGGATTTATTGGCAGAATATGATATATGTAAGTATGTTTTCATTAGTGTATAATCACCTGAAAATAAGAATTGTTGCATTTTCGTAGCAGGCGAGGGTTCTCTTCCATGGAAGCTGCCATTTTGCATTCGCTATGTTTCCATTTCCATTATCCCAGAATAGACAAACCAAACACTGACTCTAGATATGGCTTTTCACATTTTTCATGAGTTTTGCGGCCAGTGTAGTTTCTCATACACAGATGGATGGGGGAAAGTGAGAAAAGGTGCTTGCAATCTGCAGGCTCACTACTAGATGTCTATAAATCCTACACACTCGTCCTTTAAATGCAGAATGAGAGAATATTTTTCTAAACATTTATTTTTTCAGGTGGTGCAGTTGGATGAACTCATGGCAGTGCGACATTCTGTCTTTGTTCTCGGAAATGCAGGGACTGGGAAAAGCCAGGTTGGATTTTATTTCCTTATTGTGACAGAAATTTTTGTAAGGTACATCAAATGTCAGGTGTTTATCTTTTCAACAGATATTGCGAGTTCTCCATAAAACATATGTAAACTTGAAGAGGAAGCCTGTTTGGAATGACCTCAATCCGAAGGCAGTGGACAGAGATGAATTGTTTGGCTTTATCCATCCTGCAACTCGAGAGTGGAAAGATGGTAAACAGAGCTGGTTTTGAATGAGAATAACAAAATTTAAAACACATGAACCAGTGCTAGCTCATACCAGGTGGTTATACATTGTAATCTCAGTTGTGTGTGTTCTTCAATCTCTGTTTAAGGTTTGTTTTCATCACTGATGCGAGAGCAAGCAAACATCTCCCACATAGGACCTAAGTGGATTGTGTTGGATGGAGACATTGATCCGATGTGGATTGAATCACTCAACACAGTGATGGATGACAACAAGGTACCTCCCTCCTGTTCACTCATACACTATTGTGCAACACATAGCAACCAAGGTGGTATAGATACGTAGAAAAAGATGTTTCTTTCCCCCTCCTTCAGCAATCACTTCCTGGTGTGCAAGTACTTGGAGGTCTTTTCCCAGAGCAATGAATCATGTCACAGTGATCTTGTGCCTTTGAAATATTCTAAAGCAAGTCTGTCAAACCCGATGAGATATGAAGGTGTTTTCCTTATCGTTGAGTAGAGTCTTTTCCATCATGTTGACCATTCAAATTTCGCAATAAGTGGAACCCATAATGCTTCATAACATCTTTTAGGTCCTGACTCTGGCGAGTAATGAACGTGTGCCTCTCACTTCCTCCATGAGACTGGTGTTTGAAATCAGTCACCTATGGACGGCCACTCCTGCCACTGTGTCCCGAGCAGGAATTCTCTATGTTAACCAGCAGGATCTGGGTTGGAACCCGTGAGTCATGCAGCTTGTCTTCTCATAATATCAAAACATTTTTGAGGTTTTCAGTGCAACGGTGTTGTTTATGTTGTTGTGTATCAGGTGTTTGTGCTTGTTACACTAAAGTGTTGTGTTGTGTGAAACTGAAAGGTGCCTCCAAAAAAATTAGTTCTAGTAAAAATTTTGTAAATGTTTTATACTCAAAAGACACTGCAAACATTTGATAGTATCTTCAGTAGGAAAGTATTAGTGCCTAATAACCATGTTATAGTTTAATCTGATCTTTTTTCCCTTCCTGCACTCTGTTTGCCCCATGTGGAAGTAACATCAGGTGACGTGAGCAAACATGGTGGTAGCAAAACAAAACTGGTCTGAGACCTTAAAAGATTTAAGGTTGTTGAATGATGAATGACCAAAAGGCTTGAAACAACAAGTTCTTAAAAATATTAAAAAAAAAAAACAAAGCTGAAAACCATCAAATAAAGAAACAGCACAAACGATTCTTCTTCTTCCATTATATTTCCAGCAGATTAGATGCTTTACAGCAGGCAGAACCACCTTGCGCTTATCAAAAAAGTTATATTCTCATTAAAGGCTTTTGGGCCTATGAATGCACATGATTGGATCACTTTATTATAGGATCCATGTAAATGGTTAAGTTGAGATCTCTAATCAGAATGAGGATAACTGGAGAAGTAGACATTATTTGTAATGGAAGTATATGTAACTGCAGCAGTTGATTCAGATCAGTATTGTGATATGAAATTATTCCTTTATTTGCCACTCAGGTATGTTGCCAGCTGGATTGACCAACGAGAACGCCAGACAGAGAGGGCCCACCTCACCATACTGTTTGAAAAATACGTTCCACGTTGTCTAGAACAGATGAGAAACACCTTCAAGACCATCACTCCTATCCCGGAAAACTCTATGGTGCAGGTATACAACATGCAAGCACGAATAGTGGAATTAATTGTACTTTTGTATGCCTATACAGTGAGCAAATCACAATGTAATGAATTCTTTTTTTCTTGTTCAGACTCTCTGCACTCTGCTTGACTGCCTCCTGACACCAGAAAATATTCCATCCGACTCTCCACGTGAGCTCTACGAGACCTACTTCACCTTTTCCTGCATCTGGGCTTTTGGTGGAACCCTTAATCAAGATCAGGTATTGCTTTGGTTTGATGCAAGTAGATGAAATTGAATATGGAATAACAACTCTACCTTCAGTTTCTTATACATACAAAGGTTTTGGTTGTTAATTTAGATAAATAGATACTTTATTCACCCCTGGAGGGAAATGGGCATGTCACAGCAGCAGTACACAAACAAACCACACAGGTTAAAGAATGGTGCAGAAACAAACATCCAACACAAGTACTAACATAAAAATAGAGTATAGCTGCAACTATTAATTGATTCATCAATTAGTCATCAGCTAGTAAATTAATCAGTTAACAATTTTGATAATTAATTAATTGATTTGAGTATTTTAAAGTTATTTATTTATTTATTTATTATTTATTTTTGCACAATAACATAAGAAATACATTAAAAAGAGAATTAAAAGAACCAAATTGTGCAGGTGAGTTAAAAAAAAAAACAACCCTAAAGGCTTACAAAAGAAATCTCACCTCAATAAGAATTACACATACAAAAACCACAAAAATGAGCAAACAAGCAACTATAGGGTCAAAGAACAAGTATAAAGTAAGCTATATAAATCAAGCAACAACATAAATGAAATAAAATAGTGCAATGAAAGCATGTGTGCATACTTTCAAACTAAAGTCAAAATTCTCTGATTCTCTGATTCTTTAGTCCTTTATAACAGTAAACTGAATATCTTTGGGTTGTGGAAAAAAGAAGACATTAGTGGATGTTAGGATGTTGCATGGCGGAGGCTGCCATGCAAGGTGGCAACTGCTCATCAGAAATTAATTAATACTCACCCATACATATTCACACACTGGGAGCAATTTTGGGTTCAGTATCTTGCCCAAAGATACTTAGACATGCAGACTTGAGGGAGCCAGATATCGAACCTCAGATCTTCTGATTGGTGGGCAACTCACTCTTCTGCTGCGTCACAGCAGCCCCAAACAATGCCCTTTTAGTGTATGCATATAAGTGTGCAAATTGCAGTAAGTTATGAAATTATAAGTGAAGTGATATATACCAACTATATAATATACCAAAGGACAATATGGGTACAAGAGTTTTAACATAATATACTGCACAGAAGTGTTTGTGTCATAATAAAGTTAATAAAGCTTAGCTTTAATTCTTGTGTGCTCAAAACTCAACATTTGTCCCTGTTGGACATGGCTATTGTTATAGGATACTTTGTCAATACTCCTGGTAAAAGTCCACCGAGTTATCATTCCAGTCAATCTTAGCTTTGTCTTTGTTCTGTCATAAATGTATAAATATAGGCTGAAACCTTTATTGAGGGCCTTTTGTTAAGAGACATGTCAAGAGTGTCAAGTGACCAAGAATAAGATGAGCTAAACTGTCAATCATTTGGACTAATGGCAGGGTTGTCTATTGAAATGATATGAATTAATGCATGATATTATATCTTCCATGATTTTCCCAGCTCTGTGATTACCGGGTAGAGTTCAGTCAGTGGTGGACCAAAGAAATGAAGACAGTGAAACTACCAGCACAGGGGACTGTGTTTGACTACTACCTTGACCCTCAAACCAGACGGTTCCTGCCCTGGAGTGATGCAGTGCCTCTCTTTGAAATGGAAACTTGTATACCATTACAGGTAGGATATAAGCTGCTATAAATATCAAAGGGTAGTACCCTTCATGTAACTCCACAAACACAGACTTTTCAAATAATCATATACATAATCACAAGAAGCAACCTTCTTAAAGAAAAATAACCAAAAATGAACAATACAGGCATATTAAAAATGTACGTCTGCCTCAGTGAACATAATAAGAGAGGGTAAAGTCACATCATGAGGTTATGGCAGGGGTGCTAGAATGGATGATAGGCTTTCCACTGTGTCTGATTACCATCTACTACACCCCATACCAGACAGTGTGGGGGTGAAGGCATGAGCAACAAGGCTTGAGCTATCACCCACGCTCTATTGTCTTTCTTTATGCTCCTGCGTACAGCTGTGAATGCTCCAAAGGCTCTTGCTGAGCCGTAATTAGTAGGGTTTTGTTCTGAGCAAATGATGCTATTATGACAGAATAGTTGTGGTGTACTGGGGAAATACAAGAAATTATAAATCACATACAATTCACTGAACACATGTCTGTCAATAAATCACACTCAAAGAAAGCCATAATAACTATGTATGTTTCTGTTCTCTGTCTTCCTGCTGTTTCTATGATTGCAGGCTGTTCTGGTACACACAGCAGAGACCGTGCGTCTTCGGTACTTCATGGACTTGTTGCTGGAGAGGAGACAGCCAGTGATGCTTGTGGGGAATGCTGGAGTGGGAAAGACTGCACTTGTCAGGAACAAGTTAGACTGTCTGCCAGAGAGTTACATGACTACAAAAGTACCCTTCAACTACTACACTACCTCCCTCATGCTGCAGGGTGAGTGGGTTTTTTTTTGATTGTTCTGTAGCACATCATGTAAACTGTAGCACCATCTGCTGGTAATTTCTGACCTTGAGTGGGGCAGAGAAAACTTTACTCTCAGGTGTTTTTTTCAATCATTACTGCCCATATGACATTCTCACATTTCAAAAGTTTGATTGATTTAATTAGGGTAATATTACTCTAGCTCTTTTGTGCATTATATAGTTGTAGTTTGGTTAATGTTCATGTGCTTTCTCTTGAAGCAATTCTGGAGCGACCATTAGAGAAAAGAGCAGGCAGGAGCTACTCCCCTGTAGCCAACAAAAGGATGGTCTACTTTATAGATGATATGAACATGCCAGCTGTTGACAGTTATGGAACAGTACAACCTCACACACTCATACGCCAGCATCTGGATTATGGGCACTGGTGAGAAGACCCCACTTAGTACCAGATTATCATTTGTGTGTTTGAGCCACAGCATTAAACATTTGGCCAAACTATGGTGTTTTCTGCTTATTAAACCAGGTCTACTTTTCTTTCTCTTACTTTGTAGGTATGACAGACAGAAACTGACCCTAAAAGAAATTCACAACACTCAGTATGTTGCCTGTATGAATCCAACTGCTGGGAGCTTCAGTATCAACCCCAGGCTACAGGTATGTTAAATTGCCCTTAATTTTATTTTCTGGCATAGTTCGGGTTATTTGAAGTGGGGTTGTATGAGGTACTTATCAATGGTAAGTGTAGTATTGTCTACGGTAGATAGCGGTCAGCACACCCTCAGTTTGGTGAAGCAGCAGGAATACTGGTAGAAGAAGCTAAACAACATACTGCTGTGGACAGGGTCAGCAGCAAAACATAATTTAGCCACCTAAAAAAGGCCCACTTTTCACCACTTAATCTTGCTGGTAAACAGCTTTTTTGGGAAACCGCTGTTATATAAGCCAAATATTACTTTCTTCAAACAGCAAAAAACTGTAATTTTACCTTTGCAGACCACAGGAGTTGCTGGTCTACCACTGCCTCAATCAGTTATTTGTTTGTGTTATTGTCTGACTTACCTAACAGTGGTTTCCCATCAGAAAAAAGTAAAGCAGTGAAAGTATTCTAAATATAGCATACACTATCCAGTGATGTTGGATGGCTAAAATAAATTTTGCTGCTGACCCTGTCCCGCAGCAGTACATTGCTTTGCCTCCGTGTTCTGTTTCTTTAAACTAGGGGTGTGTCAACCACTATCTACTGTCGGTAATATACCGACTATCGAAAAATACCCCATACAACTTCAAGTAATATCAACTATCGCTTTAAAGGAGTATATTGAACCAGCATAATTTATTTGTAAATGAAAAAGCATTACCTGTAATGACAGTCATATAAATTTTCAAGGTTTGTACACGTGGGATCTAATTCACAGATTGTTATCTTGAGGCTCTCTTTCATACTTATTTGCAGAGAAAAGGATTAGCATGTTGAAAAAGAATTTTCAGCAGTTGATCTTAAATCTCCAGTGTGGTTTAGAGCATAAATAAAACATGTAACAGATTTCAGCATAATTTATACTTTAGTGGCAGCATGGTGAGGATATATTATTAATGATGTAGCAGTAGATTAGTAGTAGTTTAAAAACATATTTCCACATAATTTTGTTTTAATTCAAAATGATGGCTAAGGACCTAGTTGAGGTTTTTGGGTTTACATTAAAGTCATCCCTAAACTAGCATCTTTTACTAATTAAAATCATACACTGCTATATATTTTCTGAGATATGGTTGTGCCTTTGCTCTCTACAGAGACATTTCTCGGTGTTTGCGGTGAACTTCCCTTCATCTGAGGCTCAGATGTCCATCTTTAGTCAGATCCTGTGTGGCCACCTGAAGCAGCAGCTCTTCAGTCCGCTGGTTCAGAGGAGTGCTCCAGCTGTAATCCAAGCTGCCGTAACTCTTCATCATAAGATGGTTCACAGCTTTCTGCCCACAGCCATCAAATTTCACTACACATTTAATCTGCGAGACCTGTCTAACGTCTTTCAGGTATTGCTAACAGCAAGAAATTTGTGCAGTTTGACTTTTGAATAGAAAACTGGAAAGTCAATTATTGATATGATTTTCTGTGTTATTCAGGGCATCCTGTTTGCTGGACCTGAGAATATGAAAGAGAGCACTGACCTGGCACTGTTGTGGCTCCACGAGTCCTGCAGAGTGTACTCAGACAGACTGGTAGATGTCATGGACCTGCAGCTCTTCCGGAAGCTCCAGATGGAGACTGTGCATGAATGCTTTGAGGTGCAATACAGATTCTGATAAATAGTGTAAACTGTATAAATTTCTCTTCTTCCCCTTCAGATAGCAACATTGACCGGAAGATTTAAATGATTTATTATGCTTGTCCTCTTCCAGGGACTGGAGGACAAAAAGGTGACAAAGCAGCCCCTCCTCTATTGCCACTTTGCCCAAACTGGTGATGAAGCCTCCTACACTCCTGTTACAGACTGGTCTGTGCTCAGGTCCATCCTCACTGATGCCTTGGAGAGCTACAATGAGCTCAATGCAGCCATGAATCTGGTGCTGTTTGAAGATGCAATGCAACATGTGTAAGTAAACTGGTTCCCATATTATTATACTAATTATAATGATCGTAGTATACTGGATAAAATATTAAGTTAAGTGTTTGGCATCCAAAATTAAACCTAATACACCTAACACACATTAAAGATAGAGCTTATAAACATGACATAAAAGTTGTAAGAAAAGTATATGAGCAATTTCAGTAAAAATACATTTTAGAAATTTGATCTTAAACATCCCACCCTCTTTTTGTAATTGTTTTACACAACTGTATTTATCTATCAAACTAACAACCTTATTTACATTATCTACATAACTGTACTTTAATTCATATAGTAATGTATCCTAATTTATGTATCAAATTTCTTCCATTATAGTAGCTAATTTTGGTGTTGTTTTCTTTATTGGCATATATATTTGCTGTTATTGTTGTTTTCTGTTGTTTGTTTCTGTAATTGACTGAATGTCACTGTAAATTAGGGTCACCCCTCAATGATATCTCAAGTACAAATAAAGGTTGAATGAATGAACAAATTAAGATGGCCATTCAATGGAGGAAAGAAAGTTAATATCATGTGAGTTACTGACATACTGTATGTTAAAATCCTCCATGCCGCTGATGTGGAGACTACATATTAAGATTTTTAAATACAGTCTGTATAGATTCATTACATTTGGTTGGATCGAAATGTTGGTGCATAACAAAGATTGTGTTGTTACCAGCTGTCGCATCAGTCGTATCCTGGAGTCTCCGAGGGGTCATGGCTTACTGGTTGGGGTCGGGGGCAGTGGGAAGCAGAGCCTGACTCGTCTAGCTGCCTACATATCCTCTGTGGAAGTCTTCCAAATCACTCTGAGCAAGGGTTATAGCATCCAGGACCTCAAGGTAAATACTAATGTTGTTAATACGTTGCAGCTGAACAGATATCAAGCACAGTTATAACCTCATAAAATGTGCTCTTATGAAAATATACAACCTTTAAGTATCCCTCAATTTTTATAATTAACTTAAATCAAAGTTTCTTTAAAAAAGAAATCTCTAGATCAGTTTTCCCTCTGTCTGCTGCAGGATATTGATGTAATTCAATTTTGTTCCCCATTAACGCAGATACTTGTCAGATACTATTTAAAGCCACTGGGAAACGTTTCAATATCTCATTGATGAAGCAAGTTTGTCAATGTAATCATTTAATTGCCTCTTAAAAAATCAAAGCTCTATCATGGGACTTGTGCTGTCCCATTGATTATTGTTGAACAATTTGAAATTCTTTAATGGACTCTATATCAGTGGGGCCATTATGCAGAAAGGGTCCATTCATGGCATGTGTGGTTTTATTCAGATGGATCTGGCAGGCTTGTTCCTTAAGACTGGAGTGAAGAACCAGCGTGTGGCTCTGCTCCTTACTGATGCACAGATACCTGATGAGCGTTTCTGGTCATTATAAATGACTTACTGGCATCAGGTCAGACCCAAACTCTTTGAAATCATTCTGAATCTGAGAGCTACAGCTTGTCAGTCTGTGATTCTGACTGTGCCTTTCCCTCCAGGAGAAATTCCTGAGCTCTTCAATGAGGAGGAGATTGAAGGAATTGTGTCGGCTGTGAAAGCTGAGGTCCGAGCCTGGGACTTCTGGACAGCAGGGAGAACTGCTGGAGATTCTTTACTGACCGAGTGCGACTACAGCTCACGGTATAGTCTTTCAAATTTTCTTTTTAAAGAAATCATTATTCTCTAGTTCTTCCAGCCAAGCAGATTTTGTCTTGATAACGTGTTCAATCATCTCTCATTGCTATTTTGTGATGATGTCAAGGTAAGCTGCTTTCTGTCAACATCTTATTGTTTCCTCTGGAGATGTTGTCACTTTTAGGTTAGAACCTTGTAACAACAAAATGCCTCAGTTTTAAAGAGTTCATTTTGAGCATTATAATAATGAGTCTGGTCATAGTGGGCTTTGAAGGGTGTCTGAGACCAAGGCTGGGTTGCCCCAACAAGGATTAATTTTTAAACCCAATAAGATCATGATTTAAACTTAAAATCATGTTGTAACAAACCTTTAAACTAGCTTAAAATTACAGATTACATTTCATTCTGTTGCACCACAACTTTCAACTCCAATTTAAAATGTGATCCCGGTATTGGCTTTAAACTTGCACCTGAGAAGGCTTAACTTTTGAAATGGCTACCTTTTTGAAATGGATTTAGGAAAAATAATCAAGTTCCTTAGAGAAAGGGACAGACTCACCCCAGTTGAGTTATATGATGCACCTCTTCTTTCTTTCACTCCAGTTCATCCATTAAAACACTTGTAGCCAGTCTCCTTTTTCCCTTATTGTGCTGTTGTCACTTTTTTAACTTTCTATTATTTGCCCATATTGCTCCATTAATTCAGCCAACAAAGGTTTTTTTTTGCTAGCTGGCAAACAGTGTAACAATTTGTTAACTTTTAGGCTAACATTAGTGAGCAAACAATGTAACATTTTTGTTAAGCAATACACAGCAACCAAACAATAACAGTTTTCCCCCCTTTTATACTTAGAAGATCTCAACAGCATGCATATGTATTTATTTATCTTAATATTTAGAGTTGAGAGCAATAAACTTGGATTTACTAAATTAGAAACAGAGCTCTAAACAGAACTCTGCTTAATTAAAAAAAATAAAATAAAATAAAATTTTAATTTAAAATCTGGTCTTACTCATTTCAAATCTAGTTTTTCTCAAATCTGAGATTAAAATAATCTTTGTTGGTGTAACCCTGTCCCAGAGTGGTAGAATTTTTCTAAAATACAGTTTTTACATGACATCAGCAACATATTACTCATATATTGTAGCCTGTAAAAAACAAAAAAAGAAACTTTTCCTGTGGAAAAAAAAACCCCATAAATAATCAGAATGTCATTTCAAAATCCTAATAAAAGAGATGTTTCTCTTTGAATTGACTCAAATAAGAAGACATATATATGTAGTCTCTTGGTTGCCTGTTCTTCACTAGCCTGTTAGCTAGAATAATTCAGATTTGGATAAATGTTGTACTAGATTATTTTCAAGCACTTCACAGCCAACATTCACAACAAGAAATTAATGAGAAAATCTTACACATACTCCAGCATGTTTGAGCCAGAAAATTAAAAGCACAGCTGCTGTGTAATGTTATTAAATATGTTTGACAAGCTGAATTAACAGAGCCAGACAAACTGGGGGGTTAAAAGGAAGGAAATTCTTGTCTCGGTCTACAAGCATGCCATCCAGCTAGTCTTTGCGCCAGGGCCTCTGGTAGCGTCACCGTCTGCTCCGACCAACTGGGAATGTGGCTGCCTGTCCACATGCCAAGTTGATGAAAGTGGGGGCACAGAAGGCTGCCAGTTATGGTTTCCCTTTTGGATGCATCTGTGATATCTATGACTTGTGTTAATTTTCCTATCTTGTCATGCTGGAGTTTAGGGATTTGTACAGGCCCATTTGTGTACAGTATGTGTGCTTGGGTGACTTTTTTGTCTCCCTGCTTTTATCTTTGTAGGTGGTACTGTGTTTGTCACCCGTCGGCAGTTCCCTTCGTGTTAGGGCCCGCCGATTCCCTGCTCTCGTCCAGTGCACCTCCATTAACTGGTTCCATCCTTGGACCTCAGAGGCTCTGCAGTCGGTCAGCTACAGGTTCATCCAAGAGATCGAAGGCATTGAGGTCAGGCTTTGAAGCCAAGTACTTTATCTCACCACCTCTCTCATCCTAATAGTCAAATGCTGAATGCGGTGATTATTTTGTGGCTTCCTTTTTCATGTGAACAATGTAATATTATTGCAGATATCAGTACTGGCTGTTATAAATGCATCTATGGGTGTGACATACAGTACAGTATCCTCCCTAGGTTTCCCATGTACCTCCTTTACTCCAGACTGAGTTAGACTTTAATGAACACCTTCTAATTACTACAGTGCAGCTGGATTAACGTCTCCATAGATCCCTCATCATTAGTTCTCTGCTGAGGTACTGACAAATTGCTGAACACATGCCTGGAGACTCACAGTGAGTGCAGGCATATCATTGTTTTCCATCATAGCAATGGAACGATCACAACCCGGAATCATTTATGTTAATGAGAGAAGAGTGATTAAGCACATAACGACCCTCTAAGGAGGCACAGCTGTCACAACCAGGAAGTGTCATCACATATGTGAACATGTGCCAGACTTTTACTTTCCACTGTTGGTGTGTGTGTATGTCTGTCCATGTGTGGATGTTCATGGCTGTGTCCTAATAGTAGATGTAGTACTTAAGAAGCTGTGGTATTATTAGAGCATTAATACTTAAGTACAAGTGGGAGAGGCAACTTCAGCACCAGGGTTGGGTCAGATTACTTTGAAAAATGCAGTCATTAAATAAAAAATTACATGCATTTTTGTAATTAGTAATGTAAATCCATTTGATTCACAAAATGTAATGTGATCTGATTACTTTTTGGAATACTTTAAAATCAAACATTGAAAATATTGTACCTTATACTTAAAATGGAAGCAGACACAAAAATTTGAGTTCCACAAAGAGCTCATATTTTTTTCTTTTTAAACATCATAAATGTTACTCTACATAATATTACTGCGATAAAAATGGTTCAAACAAATTCTATCCCACTAAACCAAACCCTCATACTTTTCTGCGACAATAGCTAGCTAACATCAGATGGCTGACTTTAGCTATGCAAGACTAACTGAAAAGGAAACGTATCTCTGGTGGACCTGGTGGGAGAAAAAAGAATGGTGTTTAGTTAGGGTGGAAGGTTCAAGCAACAGCAGCCCTCCTGGCAATATCGCCATCACTTTTGCTTCAGAATTGTGCAAGACCAGAACATCTATGTCCAGTGCAGTTTGTTTAAGCCAAAAATAAAGTCGCTGTCATCTGCAAAGACCTCTGCTTCAAATCTGAAGAAACATTTAAAGTGGAACACTTTAAGAAACCCTGTATATATATGTAATGATTGTAGTAGCATCTGTAGTAGACCAGTATTCAAGCATGGGGCTACTATTAGAGCTGCAACTATTACTTTATTAATCAATCGAGACAAAATTAATTGAAAACTATCTTGATAACCAGTAATCTGCTTCCAGCTTCTCAGATGTGAGCTTTTGGTCCTTTTATTTGTCGTACATGAAGAAAACTAAATATCTTTTGGTTTTGGATTGTTGGTTGGACAAAACAAGATCTACAAATGATGACACTACATTCAGCAATTGGAAATGATAATGCACATTTTTCACAATTTTCTGATATTCTATAAACAAATCAATTAATTCACTAAATAATCAGCAGATGAGTCCTTGATGACAATGATCGTTAATTGCAGCCCTAGTAGCTATAAAATTTTAGTAATCATGGGTACCTTGTCATGTTTTTAAACCTGGGGAGTGAACTTGTGGTTTCTTCCCATCAGAAGTAAATTTGAAACAAATTTCCTGCATTTCTACACCATCCGTCTCTTTGATTAAGTCAGGAAACTGCAAATTAGTCTGAGATATTTGCAGTAATTGGACGAAATCACAGAGTTGATGTAGTTTTAAAATTAAAGATGGGTAAGCAATGTAAATGTATGCTGGCTAAACTGTCTACTGTTAAATGATGGTAAACTCCTGAAAAAATGAGTAAACTCAATGTTGCATTTGAAATAGGTGAGTAAACTGCATTTTATTCTTATATTAATAAAATCAACAGGGCTAATGTGATTGGTGAAATAACGTTAAGCTGAGTGGGCTGGCAAAGCTAATTAACGTTGACTCACAAATTTTCAACATAGTGTATCCTATCTTATCTCATGTTCCATTTTCAGTCCACGATCACTGTTTAACTGAATGTTTCACACATTTGTAAACAGTCAGACTCCTGTGTGGATCAGTTGACTGATTGATTTATAGCCAAAGCGTGCTGTAGAAAATGAGAGTGGTCCAAAAGTTTGCAGTGTTTTTTTCATTACATGTTTTTGTCAGTTGCTGAAAGTAGTACAAAGATCATTAATGTATGCGGCTTACATATAATCACCTGATTTCAGATACTGTATGATGATGAGTTTAGTTTTAAAAAGATAAAAAGCGGGGTAGCAAAACCAAGACTTTGCTCCCCATTATCACTTTCTCCATTGCTTAGGTGCCTATAATATTAATATAAAGGTATTCAGAGGAGGATGTGTGGAATAAATATTCTTGTGGATGCACAAAGGACTTTGTGTTCATTTAAGTTAATGCACATTAGTAAAAAGTGAAAAGGTGAAACAAAACAATATGTGAGGCATTACTGTATATTTAAAGTCATTAACGATTGTTTATCTTTTTAAAGAGGCAGGGAAACAAGAAATGAAATGATCATTTATTTAAAGTTGGAAATGCACAACCCACTAATAGTTGTTACACAAGGCCAATCAATGAGCGTGTCTTTCGCATCTCAACTGAACATAGCACGCTTTGTCAAAAAGCATTATGTCAGATCTTAATTAATAATGATTTTTCCCTACTGGCTCCATGATCATTAACAATGGCTTTTTGTGAGTTATGGTTAGGTTTGATCCTTGTATTCTCTGCTCATTTGTTTTTGCTTTAATTGATCGCTAACTGTATGATTAATAGAGGCAACGTGTCATTGAACACCATATGATAAATACCTAGTTGGAATGTAGTACAACAGCCACCGTAGACAGTGTTTAGAAAGTTGGAGGACATCAGAGATAATGTAAACAGTGTGCATGTTTTACAAGCTCCACGTCAGAGGTCTAAACACATTATTTTCACAGAGGTTTCAAAGCCTAATCATTCCTGCTAGCTGCACCTAAATTTCAGATTGAGTAAGTCAGGGCCAGCCAAGTAAGATGGCAAAACTTGTAGATGAATTCAAAATTTATGAAGATAATATTTCAGTCCCCATCAGGTTGGAGATGTTAAACTCTACTCAATCCAGCTCGCCCTGTTCTCCCCTCTCCCCCCTTGTCTGCTTATTTTTACAGCCTGCCGTCCAGGAATCCATCAGTCTTTTCATGGCCTACGTTCACACCAGTGTCAACCAGGCAAGTGAAAAATACCAGCGCAATGAGAAGAGGTACAATTACACCACCCCCAAGAGCTTTCTCCAGCAAATCACCCTGTACAGGAACCTTCTGGAGAAGAGTCGGGCCCAGCTCCAGCACAAGATGAACCGGCTTGACAGCGGCCTTCAAAAACTCCAAACCACTGCCACACAGGTAAACATCTTTATTATATCCTGTAGGAGGCTAATGTCAGGGTTTGAGGTAGGCAAATTAGGAATACGATTAGCGTTTGATCTGAACAGTGTGGGTTTTTCCCCTGACATTAAGTATATTACACATTGGGGTATGTGTAATAATTTTTTTTCTGTTTTAGGTTGAGGATCTAAAAGCTAAATTGGCATCCCAAGAAGCTGAGCTGACCTTTAAAAAACAGAATATTGAGGCTCTAATTACAAAGATTGGACTGCAGACTGAGAGGGTTAGCAGCAAGAGAGAGGCTGCGGATGTTGAGGCGCAAAAGGTGAGATGTCTTCATCAGATATTGGTTTTCATGCCACATGAAGATGTAAGACACCGCATCACACCATTTACTACATGCTCTTTTTGTGATTTATTCATTATTATTGCTTTGTACAGGTTGCTGTCATCCAGGCAGAAGTCTCAGCCAAACAGAAAGACTGTGAAAACGACCTAGCCAAGGCAGAGCCATCACTGACAGCTGCTACAGCAGCACTGCACACCCTCAACAAGGTGCCTCATTTTATCAACCCTCATGTTATCAACCACATTTTCACTCGTTCTAAAAATTATATGTAATTCTTTAATTGTTTTTTAGGTGAATCTTACTGAGCTGAAGGCCTTTCCAAACCCTCCAGCTGCAGTGATCAATGTAGCAGCAGCTGTGATGGTTCTGCTAGCTCCCCGTGGTCGAGTGCCGAAGGATCGGAGCTGGAAGGCGGCGCGGGCCTTCATGGGCAAGGTTAAGCTGTCATCATGTCAATCACATCTGCCTGATTAATGCCAATCTAATTTGTGTGTGGGCCTTGACCCTGGCCCTGCCCAGCATCTCTCCAATGCTCACATTACAGCTGGATGGCTCTATGAATATGCTCACTCTGTAGGGGAGTGTGTCGATCCGACTCTCAACCTCTAGATGTTATTAGTGCAAGTCTGGCTAGAAGGGGATGAAATTGTTTTATTAAAGCTAGTGGAATTTGGCATGAAACAACAGATCCCTGGGCAGTTATTTCTGTCCCAAAAGTATATTTTTATAATTTTAAACATAGGCTTTTCAGTGTATTGATTGGTTGATTAGATCCATTGATAGGTATCTGATACATGTCTCTTCAGAAACAGTGATTGATTTAATCTAAGATTAGTTCTAATCAGAGTTGAGCAAAACTAGAGTACATCCTAGTTTAAAATTAAGCAGAGCTCTGTTGCACAGGCTTACTGGCCCAAATTAAAATAAATACATAAAACAGCTGGGACCTAGTAAGTGATAATAATACTAAGCAGCTTCATAACAAGAAGGTTATAAAAACAATTTCCATGCAAGTAATGAAACTTGCAAAAAAAAGGACAGTCAATAAAATCCAAGCAAATAAAAAAGAATAAAACTAGCAAAAGAGACTATAAGTAAGAAAATAGGGGGGAGAAAATCACTGATTTTGAGTGCTTAACAAAACATTATATTGTTTGCTAGCTAATTTTTGAAAAACTTGTTGGCCAAAATAACTGAACAATATAGTCAAATGATAGAAGTTTAGAAATAGCACAGTAAAGAAATAAAGAGACTGTCTGGCAGCAACCAGCAGACTGCTTTAATGAATCAACTGGAGTGAAAGAAAGAAGAGATGCATCATAAAACTAAAACAATTTTCTAAAAAGGCAGCCATTTTAAAAGTTAAACCTCTTCAAATCTAAGTTTAAAGTTTAAACAGCATAGATGAGATTCTTTTTTAAACATATCATAAAGTTTTGCCAATGTTGTTGTGTGACATGTACTGTATGTATCCCATTTTCAGTTTTTCTTAGTAGGAAAAATATTTCTGACGGCACCTGATTTTTGACTGCTATCAACCCATAATGCCAGTGCAGGTATTGATGTGTCCCCTGTTTTGGTTGTTGTGCTTCTCAGGTGGATGATTTCCTGCAGGCCCTGTTATCATATGACAAAGATCACATCCCTGAGTCCTGTTTGACTGTGGTGAAACAAGAGTACCTGAGAAAGCCAGAGTTCCACCCTGATCTAGTTCGGACTAAATCTACAGCTGCAGCTGGTCTGTGTGCCTGGACTATTAACATCGTCAGATACTACGAGGTCAGGCGATGGCTTCAGATAGGTTGCAGTTATGATAAATGCCAATACATGTTCTTGTATTTCCTCAAGGTTTGTTCTGTGTTTTTTTCTTAAAGTATGCCTCCTTTTTTGTAGATTTATTGTGAGGTCATTCCAAAGAGGCATGCATTATCACAAGCTAATGCAGAGCTAGAAACAGCAACAGCCAAACTCTTAGCAGTACAAAAGAAATTGGTGGTGAGTGCAAAGTTATTATTATACTTAATTCATTCACTTAGTCTAAAAGCTGGATTTTTTTTAATGCTTTCTAATTTCCATGGTTTCCTTTGGTTTGTTTCCTTAGGACCTCGATTCTAGCCTCCAGAGCCTAACAGCTCAGTTTGAAAAGGCTACAGCTGAGAAAATCAGTTGTCAGGAGGAGGTGACGCGTACCAACCAGACCATAGAGCTGGCCAACCGACTAGTCAAGGGCTTGGAGGTAAACAAGGAGAGATAGAGGAGTTTGGTGGTGTCACTGGGGCCGACCTGGCATAAAGTAAACTGTCAATTTGCCGGAGGCATGCATGGAGAGGCGCTGGTAATCGAATTGCATCAGTAATCTGGACTAGAAGTTGTTATGTCCTGGCAGGACAGGCTGACAGTTGTGTGAGTAGATCGGGCAGAGGGAGATTTTACAGCCTGGCCCAGCAGCATACTGGGGACTTGTGAGACAGGTAGAGAGGGCTGGACCACAGAGAACGCATGGCTGAACTGGGCAACTGGCTGGCTGAACTGCTTCCAAATGGAGAAAGGAAGAGAGATGACAAGAACGTTACACTAACACTGCTCTCAGTCAGTGCAATAGAGTGGTTCTGTGTGTATTTGCTGTATATACTGTATACACAGAATGTGTGTGTGCACATTTCTGTGCAATAATAATGCAATAATTATTCTCAAGAAAGTTTTAACAAATTGGAAACATATCAAGGGTAAGATATATGAATATATGGAATATATAAATGTTGAATGTTGCATATTATATTCACCTCTTTTGCATTCCCCCTGCATTCCTTTCTTATGCTACAGTATCTATTATCTTCATAGATGCTAATATGACATAAAAGATGGCCATTTCAGTGGCCATTTTGTAAGTTCGACTTTCTTATTCCAGAAAATAAATGTGGTTTGCATGGAACAGCTTGGCTTTTAAGCATATCAAGATAAATGTTTTGTCTTTATGGCATTGACCTGGAAGCAATAGTGTTCAGACTAATAAATCAGGCCGTCTATATTTAATCATTAACTTACCTCAAAGCCTCAACAGCTGTTGGAAATTAACAATGTCTCACCCCAGACTGAGTGATATTACAGGCAATCCATAATACATTAGAGTAAAATTATAGTGATTTTTAACTGTCTGAGAATTTATTATGTGACATATTCTAGATCCACAGCCCCTTGTAAGAAAATGCCATGCATGATTTATTGTTGTACTGCTGTCACAGTCATGGTATTGAAGGTTTAAATTAATGCTAAATTGATGCTGAGTGCATCTACAGCCAAACTTCCAGAGCTATTTTAAGGGAATTGCACTTGTGTGCTTTATTGCTTACATCTTCTTAGTTTGCACAATAAAGATAGAGGGAACGTGCCCAGTGTGTCCATTTCCCTGCAGTATAGAGCAAAAGCATTTTCCTTGTAAATATTTTTTTTGCGTGTCTCCTGTGTATTTTTTAAAATGATTTTGAAGTCTTTGTGTCTTTCAGTCAGAGAAGGAGCGCTGGTCCCAGGCACTTGTTCAGTATGAAAAGCAACAGAAAACCCTGTGTGGTGACGTCCTCATCACTTCAGCATTCGTCTCCTACATGGGATACTTCACCAGGCAGTATCGTGCTGAGCTCCTTAATGATGCATGGATCCCTTTCCTCCAGTCTCAGAAGGTAAGGTCAGTTTTGCAACAGACTTTGGCTGGGTTGCCTCAACAAAGATTAGTTTAATCTGGATTAGTTCTAATAATTTTAACAAAACTGGGTTTACAAATGAGTAAATCCAGATTTGAAATTAAGCAGAGCTCTGTTGCACACAATAATGAGATAGTTGTTTACCAAAATTAAAATAAATAATTAAATTAATAAAAAAGAAATTCCAGATGCTGTCGGGACCTAATAAGTGTAAAAGATAGAAACAACTAACAAACCTTTGTCTGCTAGCTAGCCGAACAGTTAAAACATTCCATTGTTTGATAGCTAGCTAAAAAGTTGATAAAATATTACTTTGTTTGCTAGTTAGTTAAAAAGTTAACAAAATGTTACATTGCTATCCAAAGTCTTGGCTAGAGCTAAAGTTTAAAGGTCACTACTGGATAACATTTTAAATTGGGGCTTAAAGTTTTTGTGCAACAGAATTAAATTTAATCTAGCTTTAGAGTAAAAACTAAACTAAGAGAGCTCACTTGTAATTTTAAGATAATTTAAAAGTTTGGTGCAACATAATTTAAAGTTAAACCATGATTTAATTAGGTTTAAAAATTAGCCCTTATTGGTGCAACCCAGCCTTTGTGTTATTTAGACTGCAGTTGTTTAGAGAGTAAACCACAACAAACATTCACAGCAGAGTCTGTGAACTGGAGCTCATCGTACCTCCACCAGTGCTCCAACTGGAGTGACATCATTCCTCTGTTTCTGTTCCAGGTCTCTGTACCCCTGACAGACGGCCTGGATCCAATCCTCATGCTTACAGATGATGCCACTGTGGCTGCCTGGCATAACCAGGGCCTGCCAAATGATAGGATGTCCATCGAGAACGCTGCCATCCTGACCACCAGTGAGCGTTGGCCACTCATCATTGACCCACAGCAGCAGGGCATCAAGTGGATCCGAAACCGGCTAGGTTCAGAGCTGAGGGTGGTGCAGCTGAGACAGAGAGGGTGAGAGGGGCTGTCTGTCTCTTTGCTGCCACACTGGGGAGAGAGTAGGGCTGGGATATATATTGATATTATATCATGATCATGATACAAGACTGGATATTGTCCTTGATTTTGAATATCGCTATATTGTGATATGGCATAAGTGTTTTCCTGGTTTTAAAGGTACGGTAAAACCGTCTAACCGTTCTATTATTTACCCACTTAGTTATTATATCCACATTACTGATTATTTATCAAAAAACTAATTGTGTTGTACAGTAACAGCACTGATAGTCATTCCTACAATATTGTCACAGTATCAATATCAAAGTATTTGGTAAAACATATGGTAATATTTGATTTTGTTTATACAGCCCTATCTGTCGACCCTATATTCTGAATTTATATTATGTTATTTTAGAGAAAATGTGTATATTAAGATATATATTGTTTATTGCGGAACAGCCTAAAAAAAAGAGAGATATTATTTGTAAGCCGTGTCTCCCACGGTTAATATACCATAAAAATGTGCATGTCAGTATGTATTTTATATGTTTTGTTTGTTTGTTTGTTTGTTTGTTTTTTGTTTGTTTGTTTTTAAAGTCATTTACTTTTTTCATAACAGGTATCTACATGTGATTGAACAAGCCCTCGCCTGTGGTGAAACAGTTCTAATAGAAAATCTGCCAGAAAAGGTAGATTCAGTCCTGGAGCCTCTACTGGGCAGAAACACCATCAAAAAAGGAAGGTTGGTACTGAGACTGCAACATTACATCTACACTGCTGTATAAACAATTAACATATGCAGACTGGGGGAGGATTGGATTATTACAAGAAATTGGATTGTTACAAGAAAAAAAAAAAACTTAATCAGATTACAGATACATTTGTTAAAATGGGCATTATTAGGAGGATTACAATTTTAAAATACATTTTATACTACCATATACTGCAACACCACTCTTGTCTCAAGTGAAAGGATAGCTAATCTTACAGTTGCCAATTCATTATCATGGTGTCCAGGTGGGTGGAAATTTCTACATTGTTTTGTTGAAAGGGGAATAGTGCAAGTTCTGCCTTCTATCTGTGAAAATGCTGCTATCAACCAATAAGTCATGATCTAATTTAGAGAAACATTTACAAGTAACACCACCTGTTAGCTGCACAGAAATCCAGTTAGTTAGCTAACCTGTTAATAATACTACTACTTCTACCACTGAAAAGCATTTTGGGACTGTGGGTGTTGATGATGAAGACTGGGATGGTGTGTGGGTAAAAACACAAGCCCCAGACTGGAAAAGTTTATGACTGAGAACTTGATATTTGACTGCAAAGTGTGACTAGCATACTTAAAAAGTAGATTTAAATGCTCATGATTATCGCTATTAATCTAAATGTGTATTCATGCATATCAGAGGAAGTAATAGCTGTGCAGGAATTTAAAAAACCTAACGACAAACAAAAAACATTACATAAGACAAAACAATCTCACCTGTTATCAAGTTATGTTATTTTGATATTGTGATACTTAGCTTAGGTTACTGAACTATTTTTTAACAGGTAATTAGTAACTCTGCTGGGGTACATTTTTAAAGTAATCTTCCCAACCCTGATTATTTGAAGCATCAAACCAGCTCACCAGTGGTGAAAGATTTGTTGTGTAGAAGCTAGTCACCAGGAGGCTGCTGCGCACACACCAAAAACATTTTGAATCAATGTATGGTGGTTTTTGTATCCTTTTTGCTATATATAAGTCGATATGCCCACAACTCATCCCAGTGAGTCTGTGGTGTTAGACAATAGGTGCAGATTTGCCAGATGTTTGAATCTCACTAAGCATTGAAACACCAGTAAGACATGACTGAATGCATTATTATTGCCCTCTCTTTAGATTATAAATGAATTTGTGGTGCGTGTTCTGAATCCCTGAGGCCAACATATTGATTGGCCCCTCAAGACGGGTGATAGATGTATATTTGTGTGTTCATATTCTTTAGGTGCGATGAATATTGAACAGCTGAGCTACAGTGTAAAAGCTGAATTGAGGGCAGTCATGGTTATGTATAAGGACTCCTGTCAACGACAAAAAGATGGCATGTAACACACTAAATTCAATGGTCCTCCATTCAATTAAGCTTCACTAATTTCATAACGCCGATGGGTCATTTTCTGGTGTTTGTTTGCATTTATGTATTTGGAAATAACATTCAGGATTTGTGCAGATGCTGTAAATCCTTGAAAATTTGTCTAGTAATTGTTTAATATTGGTTATGTCATGTAGGTTGCCAAGGCAGGTAACACATTTTGAAACATCAAACTTTGTTGTTTTCTTTTAATTTGTCACCCTTTTGTAGAATTCAATCACTAAAATAATTATAATTTTGGTTGTAGTACAATAACATCTGATTCAATGTGATAAAGAAGTGAAATAGTTGTTTTGCGTGTACATATATATATATATATATATATATTTTGTATATATATATATATATATATATATATACATACATATACATACATATATAATGTATATATACATGTATATATATGTATATATATGTGTGTGTATGTGTGTGTGTATATATATAAATATGTAATTTACCACAGTTGTAAGTTGTAAGGCACTAGAAAAGATTGAAAATGCAGCTTGAAAATGCTGTTTGAATTTGACTTTGGAAAGGTGTATGAACCCTTAACATTAGTGAATCTTAAAATCATAACAGTACTAAGGTCATATATCACTAGTTTTTGTCATATAATTATGAACAAATCTTTACCACTAATGTTACTTGACTTAAAATCTTTTCTGGTCTATTATTAAGTTGGACATGCCCTCCAAACTGGCAGCTGTTTGAAACATTTGGTAAATCTTGTCTGACTTTCAAACATGACTTCTCCTGCCCACTGCAATCTACTTCACAAATATAACAGTGGCACCAAAATAGCTGCTCTGTAATTACCTTTGTTTAGTTACCAATTATCCTCAACAGGCAAAATCCAGCAAATTTCCTAAACAGGACAACTAACAGCAGAATAAATAGAAAATACCACATATTGACATTCTGCTTTGACTCCCTCCTCAAAAATGTTTACGTCTTTCTTGCTCTGATATGTGTATGACCATGAATATTGAATATCTTGGCGCATGTTCATTGAACTTCCTCTGAAGTCCTGTCTGTCCAGACGTAACAATTCATCATAGTAAATCTGATTATAAGTTTATCCCTTGTAGATGACCCACACACTTGTTTCTGTCGATGATTAATACAACCTGCTGGGGCAGCCATGATGGATCTGGTGGGGATCCACAGCTGAAGTTCATTAATAATTGGAATGTTGTAGAGTGTGAAGTAATGAATACTAATTATTCCTTTCATGGCTGACGGAAGACTACAAGCCAATCCATCAGCAAGGACTTTAATTTGGTGGAGTAATGGTTCTATCAATAGTACATTAATTCTGGCTTGTGAAGATATAGAGTTGAACCAGACCCAGGCCATGAGGAACCTGTGCCGTAAAATTGGGGCCTTGCCTGACATCCAAGGGGTAATTAGAGAAAAATGAAAAGCCACCAGGTTCGTCAAGCCAGTGCTAATTTAATTGAAATGCAGGAACAGATAAATATTGGCTGCTGTGGTGATAATCTGTCATATTTTTTTTCAAGATTATTTGTCTACAGTGTAAGTGACATTTGTAGTGAAGTTCTTTCCTCTGTTGAAGTTGCAATGCATGAAAGTGAGAGGTCATTGGGCTCGGATACACAAAGGACAAAAATAGTTTTCAAGATACAGATGGCTTGCACTGCCACAGCTCAAATGGGATCAACATGGCCATTATTGTCACTATGATTGTTTTTTATTGTCTGAGTATCAGAAATTTGTGCTTGCTCTTGGTGGGAACTGTTGGATCTCTCTAAAAATGATGAATATAATATTTTCAATCATCTCATCATCTCAGCATCATCATTAATGTTTCACTCTCACACTTTGAAAGTTGATGTTATTGATACTTAGTTGGGAGACAAAGTAACTAGAGCAAGTTTAACTCACCACAGTTTTTGCAATTAGATTCTTTACTCTCACCAAACAGAAAAGGATAATTACAATGATGTTTTCAGCAGAATGCTAATTTGTAAACAATAACTCTAAAAGTTATAGTTATATAGTTCACTCTTGACCTTGGAAATTGCTGTTTGACAAAACAATCCAAACTTAAATTGCACTGACAAGCTATTTCTGAAGCTTTTAAAGGGAAAATTCACCACTTTTTATGTGGATGTCTAGTCAGTGTTGATGGTAAGTGTAGTCACCAAATTCCTCAGTGTGTGCCACAGTGATGTAGTTGGAGGCAAGGACGAACTACAGACTGTATCAGTTTCGATTTCTAGTGTCCACCTCTGGGTAGCCAGGGGTAATAAGTGTAGGTTATGGTCATGATGCACAGCACCAGGGGCATGGATGTCAACAATACATCTTGGTACATGTAGGTGCTGCCAGCAAGGCTTCACAAGCAGAGGTACTCCACTTTCTTGGTCCCTTTAGCACTGAGGAATTTTTTGCTTCAATTGACTAAATTTGCTTTCAACACTGACTGGACATTCACATAAAATGTGTTGATTTTTTTCTTTAACCAATTAGTTTGCTCGTTTGTTTTGGAGATGGATCTCCAACATACAAACAAGCAAACTCAGTTACTGTTCAGATTACAACAATAGTTGTAAGACCTCTCGTCAATGCTGGCTTTACAGTTAAGCATGATTAAATTTCATGTTTATTTTTGGAAGATTGAATTGAATTGTTGAATTGTTTTGTCAAATATATCTACAGTAAAGTTTCAGTCAGTTACTGTCTACAGCAACAACAAAACTGAGTTTTACCACGTGTTTTAAAGTGTACTTCGTGTACTGGGGACGCTTCACAACAAAACTTAGTAGCAAGAGTGACAACAGTATTGATATTTTTTCAACATGTGTAAAATAATACAATATCTGTTAATTATGATATCAAAAGTACCAAAGCAATGAAGAAAATCTAAGTGCTCATTCAAGACTCATTTCAGTTCAGTCTTTGTTTTTCTGCTTGAAATCCAGCTCAGTGCAAATCCAGAGTGACTTTTTCTTCACCTGCACTGTGTGCAGTTGTTAATTTTTTATGCTAGTATTGTATTAAAGTTTAAATTCTGGTACTGTGTGCATCTTCTTATTCATTACATTTATCATCAATAATCTTTCTTTGATGAATAGAACAACAAAGTGGTTAAGTTGTTACTGGCCTCCATCTAATTTCTTACAACTGTACTCTCCTGTTACTCCAGGTACATTCAAATTGGGGGAAAGGAGTGTGAATACAACAGTAACTTCCAGCTCATTATCCACACCAAATTGGCCAATCCCCATTTCCCTCCTGAGCTCCAGGCCCAGACCACCCTCATCAACTTCACAGTGACTCCTGTGGGCCTGGAGGAACAGCTGCTGGGACAGGTTGTGTCCCGGGAAAGGCCTGACCTGGAGGCCCTGAAGGTGAATCCTTGCACCTTTTATGAAATATGTAGACTGTTAAATCTGCATCAGTCCATAATACCAAATAGAAAAGCCTGCATTTTTTGTGCACATTTCCTAAGATGGAGTTGACCACGCAGCAGAACCACTTCAAGATTGAGCTCAAGAGGTTGGAGGACGACCTGTTGAATCGCCTCTCTGCAGCCCATGGTAATTTTCTGGGTGATATTTCTCTGGTGGAGCAACTTGAAAACACCAAAACCACAGCCGCTCACATTCAGTGCAAGGTGAGGTTATTACGCCAACAGGGTCCTCTAAGTTGTCCCACTATACTCAAGTGCACATGTTTTTTTTGTCATTCAAGTGTTTTTGAACGTCACACAAGTGCCTCATTTTATTGCATTAGCTGCAAATGATGTGTAGTTAGGAATATGTGTAATGAGAGGGTTTTGGAGCATGACTGAGAGCCTAATAGCTCATTCCATGCAATTGGAACATGCAGGTGGTGGAGGCCAGAGAGAACGAGACAAAGATCAACGAGGCTCGAGAACTATACCGCCCAGCAGCTGAGAGAGCGTCACTCCTCTTCTTCATCATCAATGACCTCAGCAAGATTAACCTCATGTACCAGTTTTCTCTCAAGGTGAAACCTTTACCCCTCAAGTGCTCTCCGGGGACACATTGTTTTTGCCGCATTTCAAACTATTTTATCTAGTATTCTGTTGTATTTGTTAAATCAGTGTGATTTACAAATGTTGTCTCTCATGGTCAGGGTCCAAAATGAACTTTTTCGCTCATCTGCCAATGGCAGGTACATTTACCAGCTGAAAATATTTTTTAACAGCTATAAAATGTGATCATGCATTATTTGACTAAAAAGAATTACCTCAAGATTTTATTATGCAAACTTATCTTTGTCATCACTTTAGGGCAGTTGTGACAAACTCAATTTCATCTCAGTCCGCATTGTCTCTGTATTTGATTATTATTGGGTTTGGTAATAACAAGTGGACATTCATGTGTACAATGATTATACAATTTATTTTAAAAAATAAAATATACAGAGTAGTATAAGTAATACAATCAAAATAACAATATGGTTATTTCAATTTGTGTAGCCTTGTTTGTTTACTTATTTATTATTTGTTTTTACTGATGCTTCTTCCTATTTTGCCACCCACTTTACTGCTCTAACACTGCAAATTTCCCTGTTGTGGGATTAATAAAGTATTATATTAGAATGCCACCGCTGTAAACAGCTATATGATAGTGAAATCGCTATCTGCCGTATACTGACATCTAACAACTAGATGCCTTCAGTGAGCGATAACAAAATCTGGTTGAATTCTGCCATGCATTCTGTATTCTTTGCAGGCTCTCACGGGCCACATAAAATGAGTTGCTGGGCTGGATTTGGCCACGGGCCTTGAGTTTGACACATGCTTTAAAGAAACAATTTGGAAAAGATAACATTGGATTTACAGCATTTATTCTGAACTTATTCTGTAAAACATCACTATCATGGGGGTAGCATTGAAGCAAACACTGCAGCACACGTTGGTTTTGAGCCTCATATTTTAGCCAGGATCTCAGGGCTCCTGCGTTATTCAGATGTCACTTCTTGCAAAGACACAGACTTTCATGACTTTTTTTTTCTTCTGACTTTTGTTTTCTTTTTGGTGGCTTAACACTGGGAATGTGTCACCACATCTCTAATAACATATAACGCAGATGTTTCTTACAGAAAAATCGACAAAGATTTTAGATCGACAGACATTGTGTAGTAGTTGTAGTACCAAATAATAGTAAACTGCTTTGATTTGATTTGCTGACATCACATCACTGGTACAGTTGACAGTGGGGGTCACATTTGTCTCTGTCAGTACACATGAAAAACAAAGCAATGTAAACCTGACCCTATGCTGTGGTTTCAAATTATTTACCTGCCACCAGGCCAGTGGCCCTAATTACTTTTTCCACCAAACCCAACATTTACTCACATTTGATGCATGGTGGGTGTTAATTTTGGGCCCTGCTCTTGGAGATTAAAATTTTAGGCATAGCCCTGTCTGTACAAATCAGCAAAATGTGTACTTCTGTACCAAAATCTCAGTGTTCTTTTTTTATCTGTTAATACAGTGGTCCTGGCTATATGTATGTACAGCCTATCTGTTCTCCTTTTGGTTGTGTTCCAGACCTTTAACTCAGTGTTCAACAAAGCAATGGAGCGTGCTGAATGGGACGAGGATGTGAGGACCCGAGTGCACACCCTCACAGAGGCCATCACCTATTCTGTATTCCTGTACACCAGCCAGGGCCTGTTTGAGAGAGACAAGTTAACCTTCTTGTCACACACTGCCTTCCAGGTGAGGGACTCAGGGCCGCCTCAAAGGTGGGGCCTCCTGTCATCCTCATCAATCAAAGTACTTTTCTGCCCCCACATTAACTTCAATTAAAAGCAGTCAGCAGGACCATACGCTGCTATTGATTACCTCTCACACCTTCCCCCTGGCTGCTGTTCAGACAGTTGGTTCTGACAAGGGGGTTGGTTCTGATGGCATAATGCAATTATCTGTCATTGCGCCAACTGTTTTCATCTTAGAAATTGTGCTGCTCTGAAGGCTGTCCTTCATGTGGCCATTTCATATTCAGAGGCACGGATTCAGCCTTACCCAGACCCTTTGCCAGAGTTTTCTTGCAATTTTCAGTTATTATGGAAATGACTGAAAAGAGATCAATACAGCATAGATCATTACAAACTGCTCTTGGTTCTTCCCCTCAGATTCTGCTCAAGCAGGGCCTGATTGATGCTCAGGAGTTTGACTTCCTACTGCGTTTCCCTGTGGAAGCCAGCAGAGTTAGTCCTGTGTCCTTCCTCTCTGCACACGCCTGGGGAGCCATTAAGGTACAGACTAGGCTATTAAATGGAGACTTCTGATTATTTGAAATGGGGTTATATGAGGTACTTATAAATAGTCAGTGTATTTCCTATAGTAGTTAGTGGTCGAGTCAGTTTGGGGAAGCAATAAAATGTATTTTAGTCAACAAAAAAAGGCCCACTTAAAAAAAAATCAATATCAGTTTAAGTGTACACTATATTTAGAATATTTTCAACCCTTTAACTTGCTGTCAGATAGCATTTCCAACAGGAAACTGCCATTATACAAGAACACGGGAGTGGTTGGTCCAGCGCTTCCTTGATCGTTAGCTCGTTTATGTATTTGATAATTGGTAAAACCAAAGTCACACAATAATACAAACAAACTAATAGAATAAGGCAATGAAGCACCAGCAACTCCAGTGTTCTGTGAGGTCAAATTACTGTTATTGCACAAGGAGTCTGGCTGAGCGAGAGAGGGTGATATTTGTCATATATAAGGGTTGCTTCCCAAAGGAAAGCCTGTCTCATGGCAAAGTAAAGCAGTGAAAATATTCTAAATGTAGTGTGCATTACCTTTTTGAAGAGGCTAAATTTACTGTACATAATACACTGACTGCTGACCTCATACAACCCCACTTCAAATAATCAGAATTATCCCTTTAACATGTGTGATATAAAATTAAAGTTTCACATTTTCATGCTTATTCCCCACAAATCATAATTACATACCATTTTCACTGCTTAGAGAGGTCTTACACAATCTGTTATTTGGATATAGACAGTTTCTACAATGGAGGACTTCAGTGGACTTGACAAAGAAGTGGAGAGCTCACCAAAGCGCTGGAGGAAGATTGTTGAATCTAGTTGTCCTGAAAAGGAAAGACTTCCCCAGGACTGGAAGAATAAAAGTTCCCTCCAGAAGCTCATTATCCTCAGGGCACTTCGCCCTGATAGGATGACTTATGCATTAAAGTAAGTAAATGACCAATGTACATTCATATTTGTAAGTACTCTGTATCATTAAGTTTTTCAACAATGTTTCCTGACAGGAACTTTGTGGTGGAAAGCATGGGAGCAAAATATGTGGAGGCTGCCAGGCTGGAATTTGACAAGTTGTATGAGGATAGCAGCCCATCAACCCCTGTGTTCTTCATCCTCTCACCTGGAGTGGATCCTCTCAAAGATGTAGAGAAGCTAGGTACTACACAAATTGTTTGTTATTTGCACAACTTGTATAACTTGGTAGAGATAAATATTATTAACATTCTCTCTCTGTGCAGGACTGAAGCTTGGCTTTTCCATTGACCAGGGCACTTTGCACAATGTGTCCCTGGGACAGGGGCAAGAGGAAGTAGCCGAGAGGGTTGTGAAGAATGCCTCTGAGTTGGGACACTGGGTCATTCTGCAGGTACAAACAGAGATGCTCACAAGTCATTTTTTGCATGCCCAAGTCAAGTCTTAAGTCCTGTATGACTGAAATGAGCGTTCTATCATCTGCTGCATTACATCTGCCTATAACACTGCATAGCTGTATCTAAGGAATTCAAAAAACATGTACTGTATTTTTATCACTACTTTATCTATTAGCAGACAGTATCGACATTGATTATTTGTTTGGTATATGATCACTCTAAACAGGTTAGTACAGTGCACTATGAAATTATGCCAGGTGAACACCAGTCAAATTGAGGTAACCTCCCTTAGGTACAAAGCTAGTAGCAAGCTAAGGTTAGATAGCTAATGCTGAGTTAAACATTTTTTTTGAACTGTTCATAGGCGCTAACAATAATTTTCAGATTAACTGACAAAGTGACTCACCACCAATCTGGGTGTGTTTTCAAGTTCTTTATGTCATCAATGCGGCATCCTTTATTTTGATACTGCAGACGTTGCCTTTAGTGATTCTTTTGTTTGGACCCTGAGTGAAGTTATTATAGCAAAAGATTATGACAAATGATACAGCAGCTGCAGATGTGCTTGTTTTTGCAGCAGTTTACAGTCACCTGTGTAAACCTGGTGGAGATAATTAAGATTGTTTATGAGTCCCAAGTCCAAGTCAAGTCTCAAGTCATTTGAGGATGAGTCTTAAGTCAAGTCTCGAGTCACTGCTCATTAAGTGCAACTTGAGTGCAACTGGAGTCCTCATCTCTGGGTAGAAAGCATTTCTGTTCAGTGACTAGGCTACTGTAGTGACTTCGGGCTGCTCTCCCAGCCAGCCTGTAATGTACTAATGACATTATCTCACCCCATGCACACGAGAAATAAACTCAATTTGGTTCAATAAAAACCATAATTGGCTAGATCAGCTCCATAAATGCCTCCTTTAAAGGGGAGAAGCTGCAGCCAAGTGAGTCACTGAATGATTTCTTACTAATTCAAAATATAATAAGACATTTCTTTGGACTTAATCCTTTACAGATGAACACAAACATAACTATACATAAAAAAACAATAAAAACAATAGAAAATTGAGAATAAAGTATGGAAATATATTATGAAAATATGAACAATAGTTAAATGAAAGAGCTGTACAGTATTGAGCAGTACTCACCTCTCTTTATGAAATGTTATTTGTTCAGAATGTCCACCTGGTGGCTTGCTGGCTGCCCTCTCTAGACGCACTTCTGGAGACAGTGGTGGACAGTCACCCAAACTACAGGGTGTTCATCACTGGGGAACCAGCACCGAGCCCTGAGCAGCATGTTATCCCCAGAGGCATACTGGAGAACGCCATCAAAATCACCAATGAGCCCCCCACTGGCATGAATGCCAGTCTGCATGCAGCCCTCAACAACTTCAGTCAAGTGTGTGAAAATTTAAAATAATTTCTAAATTGCATTAATTAGCATTCACTGTAATCTGTATTCATTAGTATCTCTCTGTCTTTTCAGGACACTCTGGATATGTGCTCCAGAGAACAGGAGTTCAACTCCATGTTCTTCTCCCTCTGCTTCTTTCACGCCTGTGTTACGGAGCGCCGCAAATTTGGTGCCCAAGGCTGGAACCATAACTATCCCTTCAGCACTGGAGACCTCACCATCTCAGCCAGTGTCTTGTACAACTACTTAGAGGCCAACACCAAAGTATTTATACCACTGTTTTTAAAGATGATTTGATTTTTTTTTTACTTATCTTTTATTCATATTTTTGTTGATATTGGTAAAACTTTTAATTAGTTTTTTACTACTGTTCACTTAAGCTGTGTAAATTAATAATGATAATGGCAGTGAAATTATTGTCAGACAAGGATGTTGAATTGCAGTACAGTGTATCCAATTACTTATTGAAATCTTTTGTTCCACTGTTATTTGTGAAAAATGTTCATTCTCTCATTCTTTTTTTTCCTCACACTTCTTCTCTTATAAGTATGAACACGCAACCTATAATTTAGCTTTATTTCATGAAGACAAAAAATCCATGCTTAGGGTGCTGCACTCCTCACAACTCCTAATGCATTTCTCTTAGAACTCCTATTACTCTGGTCACAACCAATTATGTCTCCAAGGTATTCTGCCCTCCAAAAACGAATGTCCTTCATTATGTTAACCAAACAGTAACCTGTATGTGCGTATACAGAGAATTCATTAGGAGGGCAATGAAGCGTAATCCTAAATGTAATTACATGCAGCCAATGTGACAGTTCACAACGCTACATAAGTGATCACTGCAATTAGAGCTGATGAAGGAAGCAATTTGCAAAACAATACAGGTACAAATGATTGTGAACCTCCAGCTTTTGTAATTTGTTATGAATCACAGGTTCTTTTCTTCCTCCTTCACCCTCACGGATCATAATCTCCCGCTGAGGAAAAGACTCTTCTGTCATACATTAGATCAGTGTGTGTAAAGAAACATAATTTTGTTACATTTCCCCTGCTTTTATCATTATTAAGAGTTCATTTGGGAAGAGATCATATAGTTACTGCTTGAAGTTCCAGGGAAGGAATAGAATAATGCATAAAAAAAATAATGACTTTAAATGAGCTGAAAACTCCTGAAATATCACAGATATCCTGGAAAAATTGTTAACAATGTTTGACTTTATTTATAGTTTAAAATGCTTCTAATTATTTAAATACTACATTTTTCCTTACATTTGTATTGTCATATCAGCCAACAGACTATTTATTATAGTCCATGCAGGTGCCCTGGGAGGACTTGTGTTATCTTTTTGGTGAGATCATGTATGGAGGACACATCACTGATGACTGGGATAGAAGACTGTGTAAGACTTATCTGCAAGAGTTCATGCATCCAAAAATGGTAAGTGATTGTTGCCATGTCAGAAGAATCTGTTCTTTTTTGTGATTTTGGTTTCAACAAAACTATTGGAATAAAAGTTAAATTTAAATTGTTTAATTGCATAATTTTAGAGATTTAAAAAATCACTACTTGTCAAGTTGGGTATTCACTCAAAGTCTTAGATTAAATTTTACTGAGCCAAATACTGAAAACAAATCTGCAAAGCTGTTATAAATTTCTTGGTGTTGTTGTTAAGGTAAAGGGTGCCCTCTTGGGATGCAAATCTAAACTGCAATAAAGTCTTTGCCATTGCTTATTTTTCCACTCTCACTCTGGTTATGTTACCTCCTTTGGCTGTCAGCTGCTGCATGACACTCCACTATAAGCATTATTAGGTGATTATTTGATACTTTAGCATGTGTTTAGTTGATAGATGCTTGGGACTGGAATTCATCTGTTTTATCCCCCCAGAGGACTGATTAGCCCTCTGACAGTTCACCCTCACTACCAAGCTAACAGCCGCTGATTTATTAGGGCGGTTTAGGTTGATTGCTCACCATTTTTGCCCTACATTAAATAGTGAGCTGCACTGTGAGTTTTTCATTTCTGCATTCCCACATTTTCATTTCACAGTTTGAAGGGGAGCTCTTTCTGTGCCCTGGGTTCCTGGCCCCTTCATTCATGGACTACAGTGGTTACCACAGTTATATCGACGGACACCTCCCATCTGAGAACCCCACTCTGTATGGTCTACACCCAAATGCTGAGCTCGAGTGTCTCACTGTCACCTCGGACAACCTCCTGAGGACTCTGTTGGAACTGCAGCCACAGGACTCTTCCAGAGGAGAGGGGGCAGCTCAGAGTACAGAGGAGAAGGTGTGCGGGCAGAAGGAACAAGCTGATAATAAGAGTCGACCGATGCTAATTGTCAGCTCCCAGATTCAGCATTTTTGCCATTTTTGGAATTGTCCTTTTCATTATTTATATTGTTCTTTTTTTATCTGATTGACGATATAATTAATTAATTTGAAAATGCGCTACTTGGGCTCCGATGCAGCTGCCTCTTCTGTCTGTAGTCTTGCTTAGTGTCCCACCAACAGCACTATCTGACTTTTAATGAGGGTGGCTAGTTTAATCAATAATAATATATCATAATTGTTCTCAACAGAAATATATTTTGTATAAATAATCTGAATCTGCAAATTAACTAACTAAAGTTATCAAATAAATGTGGCTGAATTAAGTACAATACTCACCTCCAAAATGTAAAGGAGTGGAAGTAGAAAGTAGCAGATGATGGTTATTCTAAATTTTGACTTTAAGATTTTTATTTTTACTGCAGTGTTAATTTTGATAGCAAATTTTGATTTAGTTTCAGTCATAGTCTTTTGACTTAAATGCCATTTAATTTTATTCATATTGTGGTAATCTGAATTATTTTAGTCTTATTCTAGTTTTAGTTGACTAAGTGTCATAAGATTTTAGTAAATCTACAGTAGATTTACTAAAATCTAATACATTATTCAAATATTTTCTCTAGAATTTCCAAACTCCTGGAGGAACTATCCATTAATCTGTTATAAACATTAATGTTAAGTTTGCTAAACATGCATTCTTCTTTTTGTTACATATTTGTTTCAGTTTGAGGGCAGTGAAACTTTGCATTTATTATCTTTAGCGTGTCAATTGACCTTTTAACTTATGATTTAAGATTAGCAGCTCTAGGTCATTCACTTCTCTCATCAGTACAGCTGTGGTTTCTTTTAGCTTTTATTTCAAGTTTCGCAAAAACATACCAGCTAATAAAATATCATTAGCTTGAAAAACAAAAACATGTAACTGTAATAGTCTTAGTTGTTAACTAAGACTGTGATGAAAATTATTGGTCAATTTAACTAACACCGTTTTACTGTAAATGTAAAATGTGTCTTGAGTTCTATTTGGTATTGGCCTAAAAAAAACATAACAGTTGATAGGTAGCAGGACAGTACAAAGACCTACCTCCATACATAACCTCACCATATATATTTTATTTATCAGGTCAAGTCTGTCATTGAAGAGATCCTTGACAAGCTTCCTGAGGAGTACAACATGGCAGAAATCACCTCAAAGACAACAAAGCGAAGCCCCTACATTTTAGTCTGTTTCCAGGAGTGTGAACGCATGAATCTTCTGCTTGCAGAAATAAGGAAGTCCCTTAGTGAGCTGGATCTCGGCCTGAAGGTACAGTCTACTGTGACATGTCTACAGTAAATATCATCAGTGAGAACCTGCATTAATGAGAATTTCTTTGTTCACAGGGAGAACTCACCATGTCCTCCAGTATGGAGGCTCTGCAGTCAGCCCTGTTCTCTGACTCTGTTCCAGACTCCTGGGCCAGACTGGCTTATCCCTCCACTAAAACACTGGCACAGTGGTAACTATTCCCTCTTACTGATACTGTATTTTTTTTTTTACTCAACATTGCCTTTAATATCTCCTTTTTTATTATTTTTTCCCAGTGATACACTGCATTGTTTATTGTAGGAAAAATAAAATTTAGTCACTAAATTTTGAAAAAATGCCTTCAAACATGATGCCAAATTTAGGGTGACCTTTGCAGATTGTAAAGGCTTCAAGCAATGTTGTGCAATGTTTTCAATTCATTATTTTATTTGTAGGTTTAGTGATCTAATGGGTAGCTGTCGAGAGCTGGACAGCTGGACTCAGGACTTGGTTCTTCCCGCAGTTGTTTGGCTCTCAGGGCTCTTCAATCCACAGTCTTTCCTCACTGGTGAGGTCAAAATCTCAAAAGCCAACAGATGATTTAGATGACGTGTCCACCAGAAATATTAACATTGCTGACTGTTTTTTCCAGCTGTGCTGCAAAGCATTGCTCGCAAGAATCAGTGGCCCCTGGACAAGATGACTCTGACTGTGGACGTAACAAAGAAGATGAAAGACGACTTTGGGCATCCACCACGGGAGGGGGCCTATATCCATGGACTCGTCATGGAAGGTCAGAATTAATAAAAAAAACATCCCTCTAGTAGTGATCCTGGTATACTTCAAGGGATAGTTCAGACTTTTTAAAGTGGGGTTGTATGAGGTACTATTCTATAGTCAGTGTATAACTGACAGTGGATGGCAGTTGGCACGCTATTTGGAGAAGCAGGAGAAGTAATGGTGTGGGAAGCTAAGCAAAGTACTGCTATGGACAGGGTCAGCAGCAAAATGAATTTTAGCCACCTAAAAAAATCAATATCACTTCAAATGTATGCTATATTTAGAACATATTCACCACTTTACTTTGCTGTCAGGCAGCCTTTTCCGATGGTAATATATATAATTAAAGCCAAATATTGCTCTCTCCAAAGCCAACCAGACTCTTTTGGCAAAAACAGTAATTCTACCTCAGAGAAGACAGGAGTTGCTCATGTATCACTGTCTCGATCAGTTGGAGTGTGTTTTTTGTGTGACTTCAATGAATCCAACCCTAACCCTGTCCACAGCACTACATTGCTTAGCTTCCTACTCCAGGAACCCCATTTCAAAACAATGAGAACTATCCCTTTAATAAAGTGACAGATTTTTACAGTCTGTGTCTTGGTAAAATCAACATCATAAATCAACTTCACAGTACATCATGTCTTGTGTCCTCGTAGGAGCACGTTGGGACACTCAGTCTGGAGTCATCTCAGAGGCGGTTTTGAGGGACCTGACTCCAGCCATGCCGGTGCTGTACGTACGAGCCGTGCCTGCAGAGGAGCAGGAACTCAAGGGTACTTACGAGTGTCCAGTGTACCGCACTAAGCGGCGTGGGTCCACATATGTGTGGACCCTCCACCTCCGAACCAAACAGCCTCCTGCCAAGTGGATTGTAGCTGGAGTGGCACTGCTGCTGTCTGTGTGAGACACATTTTATAATAACTACTGACAGTATTCTGCAAACAGTGTTAAACACAGATATTTTTAGAGAATGTACATTCTTCTCCTATTGAGACAGTATTGAATCATTTATTGCAATTTTTAATCATGTTTTCTTTGAATTACTAATAGGAGATACAATTGTGCTCCGTTAATCCACTGGTCCCCAACCTGAGGGTCCCAACCCTCATTAGGGTTTGCCAAGCCTCACAGGGGGTCATGAGGCCTTCTTGATTTTAAAGCTGTAATATGTAACATTTATGCATGAAAATGTCTAAAAACTTGAGACTATGACATATATTTTGTTGAAGTGTGTGCTTACATTATCCTGTCTGACATATCTGACATCTATCTGACTTGACAATGACATGACAACTCCCATGATCCCACACTACTTCAAGATGTCCTCAAACTATTTCTAATGTTATTCCTATATTATTGTTTTAAACATTTTTAATATACTCTATATGTCTATATTTCAGCATTTCACTCATGTCTATGAAGAAAATTAAATGAAACTTAAGTTTTAAAATTTTAGATTATTATTTAAGATGTAGATATTTAACAAGTCTCACAGGATAAGGGCACAATGAAGACCTGAACATAAGCTGTATTCATAGAACCTTCACTCTCTGCTAAACAGCCTCGTCCGGCATTAGAAAAGTAGGCAGTTAAAACAACCAAAGAACTAATAGAACAATGGCCATGCGTCAAGGAGGAGAAAACAAAACAATTTGTAAAAAAAAGAAAAGAAGCCCATTAAGTATTTGAATTAAGATACACAATACAGACAGAATATATTTTTTTTAAAAATCCTAAAAATCAGAGATGAGTGAGAAGAGCTCATCTCTAAGGCATATTTTCAATATTTGAAATAAACTGCACAAAGTTCATTCAAATTGCTTGTGTCACACAAACTGCCTGCTATTACTGCATTCACTGTTTGGGTTAATTTAACAGTTTATTAATTGTTCTGTATTGATATTATACATTAAATATCATTTTAACATTTAAACAAAGTATGTCACTTAATCAGGGGTCGTCAGTTTACTCAAAGATAGAAGAGGGTTCCCTTAAGGAAAAAGGTTATGAACCACTGTTTTAATCTATTTTTGTAACTAGTTTGGTGCATATGTGACAACAATGACACTGTAGTGTATGAATGTGTGTTTAGATTTAAAGATAATGGAAATAAAGAGGTGGAGATGTTTGGCCGGTGCTGAACCTGTTGTGTCTGTGTCCGACACTGTTGACTGTCGTCTCCCTTGAGATGGTTCAGTCTGGCCATGATTTGTTGGGAGCTTATGTCTCCATTTTAGACCATGTAATTCTGGATAGGGAGCATATTTTATTGGAAGGTCAAGATTAAAAAAGCTCACTGGCTGCCCTCTTCTAACTGAATGATACACAATGCCGTCTGGAGGGTTCCCGGACAGAATTCCCAGGAGATGATGTGCATGGTCGCTATTGACTTTTAAATGAGGTGCATTTGACATTGACCTTTTGTACGGCAGAGGCAGAATACTAACAGACTAGTGTAATTCATTCACCCCGGGCCTGCTGGAGAAACCTATTCAAAGACACTGATAGCTTTCTATGAGAAAGCAACACATTAGATTACCCATCCTTTATCTGTCTGCACTCTCTGTTAGCATCTGATTAACTTGATATGAAGCAAATAAAACCTTTAACTTTGAATGAGTCTAAAGAAACACAGTCGCCTTATCGAAAATGTTATCTTTTCAAACTGATTTAATTGAGGTTAAGTGAAAACCGAGACAATGTTCAGATTAAAGTGTGATTATGCAGATATAGTGAGAAAGGAGTTCATAGTATATTTGTATGTGAAGTCTCCTGTTTGTCACTTACATTAAAATATTGCAGGAGCTCCAGAGAAGGGCTGGGTGATATGGCTTATAAATAGTATCTCAATATTTATTGACTTTTTTTTTCTTTTCTGTGATATATAATATATATATTGATATACACATTTTCTCTAAAATTACGTACTATCAGTTCTCAAATAGTGCAAAGTTGGGCTGGGTAATACAGACAAAATCAGATATCACGATTAGCGCTGCAACGATTAATCGATTAGTTGTCAACTCTTAATTGCTAACTACTTCAATAACCGATTAACCGGTTTAAGTTTATTTTTTTAAAGGGGCAGCTCACTCCAAAATTTAAAAAATACATACTTTCTCTATCTGTAGTGCTACTTATCCTTCTAGATTGCTTTGGTGTGAGTTGTCAAGTTTTGGAGATATCGACTGTAAAAAATGTCTGCTAATATAATGGGACTAGATGGCACTTGCACTTGTGGTGCTCAAAGAGCCAAAAACACATTTGAAACTTTCTGGAGATATTACTCAGACCTTGTCAGCAGTTTTCGTATAGAACTATTTTCTGTCCATGGTATAATCTATCAGAACTACTTTCTTTATACTAGAAAGAAAAGTTTCCTACATGAGTCTGCTTACAACAAGTTTGGTAGATTATCTTCAGTAAGTGGATCATGGAAAGAGACATTGCTGTTGAATTTTTCAAATGTATTTTTTTGTTGCTTTGAGCCAACTAGTCCTATAATAATATTCAAGGCCCAGTATCTCCAAACTCAGCAGTTCACACTAACACAATCTAGATGAATAAATCTCACTCCACAAGAGGAAAAATATGTATTTTTGATCTTGGGGTTAACTGTCCCTTTAAGGAAAAAACTCAAAAATTTTTGATTGCAGCTCCTTAAATGTGAATATTTTCTGGTTTCTTTACTCCTTGATGACAGTAAACTGAATATCTTTTGGTTGTGGACAAAACAAGACATTTAACGTCATCCTGGGCTTTGGGAATTTTAACTAATCAATTAATCAGAAAGAAAATTATATATATATCAACACATTAATCAACAATGAAAATATTCATTAGTTGCAACACTAATGATAATTTTTGACCAGATATGTTGAGATACATGTGACATTATTGAAGGGAATCTAGGGATAATTATTGGTGCTTTCACAAAATATAACACAATAAGAATTGACTGAATTGAATTGGTGAATAATAATTAGTGGATATAATGACTAAGTGAGTGAAGACAAAGAATAGAACAGGTAGAACAGTCTGCTAAGTTCACAAAATTACATCACTTTACTGTAGCCTGTAAAACCAGGAAAGACAACTCTCATGCCACATCACAATATAACAATATCCAAAATTTAACGCAATGTCTAGTCCCATATCCTGATATTGATATAACATCGATATATTACCCAGCCCTACTCCAGCGTCAAGGTTAAGATCATACGCACAGTAATACAGTGAGAAAAATATCTTTAATCAACTCAAAGAAAAGGGAATATTGTGCGATATAACTACGAAACGAGCACTGCATTATTATTCAAAACAAGCTTATTTGACTGTCAGAGTAGATACTTTATGATATTAATATGTTCAGGAAGAAGCAGGGCAGGTGCAATATTATCTCCTAAGATAAACAAGCAACATTATGATGTACAAATTACAGCCACTAAAGATTTTTTTGGATAGAAATCAGCGCTCTTATCTTCTCAAATGAGATTTTCTCCAACGCTAATAACTGCTGTGCTGCTCTTAATTTCTCCCTGCAGCCAAACAGGCTGCAGACAGACAAGTGGAGGACGGAGGATTGATTCTGTGTATTGTATTGCACGGGTGGAAATGAAGAAGCAGTCTTCCTGTAGTTTCTCTTCATCTGCCCTCTCTTCCTCTCATTAGCACGCCACAGCAGCTAGCCAGTCATTTGGTGACAGGGAAATGATACAGTGCCGGCAGTGTTTGGGAGGAAATGGCAGGGTACGGGACCCGGCGCAGCAGGGGTCGTGCCACAGATAGTCATGTTAAAAGGCCAAGCAGGACACCTGGTTAAAGTCAGCAAGGGCATCTGGGTCACACCTCCGCCTCACAGAAGACATTGTGTACTGATGGTTTTGCTGCACAAAAAAAAACATTTTTAGGATTTATAAATCACTGTTTATGTGAAGAAGCAGGTTGTCACCAAGTGAAATACTGTCCATTGGCAGTACAGCTTTTACATTTTTAATATAAAAGAATATGTAAGACAGCCTAGATTCCTGCAATACTGTAAATTATTTAGAAATATGACCAAAATCAGTGTACAATTTTAGAATAGTGTGCTCCTACTTAGAAATATTAGATTGTCAGGACCTGATGGACCCACTAGAGGGCCCCATGGCAAAAATGAGCTGTGGGCCATTATTGACCAACCACCATATTTTCCCCCTCTGTGCATTTTACTGTATCATATAGTAATTTGTAACTTGATTAAGCACTTTTTTTTAATAAAATGTGCAATGTAAGTTCAATATATATATAAAAAGGCATTAAAACTATTCTTCAGTGGTGCATTGCAGCAACTAAATAACAACAAACTAATTGCTATGCAGTCACCTGTTTCTTGAGGGTGGGGCCCCAGGCTTTTTCTCTTTCTTATATTAATACCATATTTTTTAATTGCTGTTATCTTCCAGTGTTTGAGAACTGAACTTCACAGTGCACTTCTGCAGCCACACAGAAGCAGCAAAGCTTCACTGGACACTGAGATGGTCTGATATTTAATTAGAGCGCAGATGAACCCATTTAATGTTTCTAGGTGATTATAAATATACTTTTTTAACCCAGAAAAGGATCGGAGCTGTTGAATGAAGAAAAGTGAGAAAATGTAAGCGTGTGATGCCAAACTTAAAACACACAGTGCAGACTATCTGCCAGTCGATGCCTTCATACTCCCTCTGCAATTGAGTGCACGTATTTGTGCAAATATTGAGCAAATTAAATTATTAAATTGTTTCACGTTTCTGCATTCAGTACCCAGTGCACCCACCCCTTTCATATAGTGTTCATGTGAAATTACAAACAACACAGTAGTGATACAATCGACAGACTGATTAATGGGGCCAATTATCTGGCATTTTGAGATAACTGGCATCAGCAAATACCTGCGCTCATGAGGCAGATTAAGGAAAATTTTCTGCAGACACATCTGCAGGCAGCCTTGTCAGTGTGGATTCTGTGGAACAATGTTAGCACTCCCCCCCCCTTGTGAGTTTTTGGAAGGGAGCCTATATATACACAGAAGTAAATCACTATGTATGTGTACAAATACTGCATAATTCATCTGAGATAATAATCTTTTATACACAGTATTCACAGGATTGTAAATGCATTAGCAATGAACAGTATAATTGGCCTCATAAAAGATATATATAGTCTGTACTGCTATAGCTTTTATCTTTATCTTTGCTATAACTTCAGTTAACCAGAGCATTGCTAGTGTAAGTTACAAAGTACCTGTTTGAATTTCATTTTGAATGTCACCACCTTACATGTGTATCATCTATCTTTCAGAAGAAGTGAGCCATGATGACGAAAAATATTTTATTGCATGCACAGTCGACACTGGTGGTCAATCCATGGGTTTCCATATCAAGCAGACCAGCCAAAACAGTGCATACAAAACAAAAAAAAGAAATCAAACAAAATGTGTATAGATCAAATAAATAATTCTGAAATAAATAAATATCCTTATTCAGAATTTGAACACATATATACAGTATAAACATGATCAACTGTACATTGTTGATGATACAAATGAAATCCAAAATCCAAAATAATAGAAGCTAAAGCATGTTCTCACCATGTTCATTGTGGGCTTTAAAATCCAAAATATACAAATAAAATATCAAGAATATAATGCAAAATTCCATCGACAACTCATTCACAACACCTACTTAAAATGGCCTCCTAACCTTACAGGGCAAGGGTGAGAATTTTCAGTCGACCAATTTAGAGAATAAATACTAATAATCTTCTATGACTACACACTATACAACTGTATACAGTAGTGTTACTACACACTGTACATACACAAATGGCTTCTATTTTTCTTCCTCTTTCTCTACTTTTTGTCCAGAAGGTGCTGCAGTACTTGATTTTGCTATTGCTCTTTACTTATAGGGATAGTTCACTCAAAAACACAGTCAAACTTATTTTTTAATCTACAATATCTATTCAAACACTTACTGAGGATAAAAGAGATCAGCAGATTTGATTTAACTAGAAAGCAGTCCTCAGTGAAACTGTTCAGATGAAGAGTTATTGTTGTGTTGTTGTGAGTCACCACGTAATTGTTTTTGGAAACATGTTTTTTAAATGCTAATTTCTGGTACTCTGAGTACCGTAAAGCTAAAGCAAGCATTTCCAGCCCTCAACAAACCAAAGTGATCTGGATGACTGATCCTCTAAAAACACACTGCATTATTGTGTTTTAACCTGAACTTTAAGACCAACACAGAGACGTATCAGCGTGGGTCTGCTGCTCCAACTCACTGATTGTCCACAGCTCAACTACATGGAGATCCTCACACCAGTGTAGGTGTGTAGTTTAGAATTAATTTGAATGGGCATTTTTATGGTATTTGGCACATACGTCATTATAACTCTCACACAACTTTTCAAACACTAAAGAAATACTGTATACTGTGTATTCTTTTCTGCTCTAGTATCCATCTGAATTGTGTAAAGATGCTCTGCACTTTATGGTTAAACAATAGAAAACTGTATGAGAAGAGAAATCTGAAATGTAAAAAATAGATAATGAAATAATATATGAAAATGTGAAATATTTAACTATTTCTGTCATATTGATTGTGTTTAGCCAGACATCAGTTTGTTGTGCATACACTGTATGTCCTGCATCTGGCATAAGGAACATCTGGATTGTGGCAGATTCTGAGAAAACAGCAGTGTGTGTACAGTATTGGACTGAATATTCTTTGGTTAAATCTGATGAAACAACCCTCTGCTGCCAGATCTATTAACACTGCCTGAAAATACAAAAAGATGCAGGTCACGAGTTAATCTACAATCACTTAATGTGACGTGATTAAAAGCTCTGGAAAGGCTAGTAAGTGGACACTCATGGTTGAGAATGGACTTCCAGCAAAACACTTTGTTTACACATTTTGTTTTCTGTAGCTTTTTAATAGATGGGAAGCACTAACAAACTCATTCTGCTGATTCTCCACAGGGGGGAGCTGTTGGGTCATTGTCAGAACAGCTCCACACCCTCCAACCTGCTATCTGAAGGGAAGTAAATAATAGCAGCTGCACCAGCAGGTTTACTGATCAGCATCTTCAGCTCTAACCTGCTGCTGGTGTTGGTTTGTCTTACCAACACGCAGCACTGAAACTCATCTGTCTGATGATGTCTGCTGGGCATACTTAATTCATTTAACCTAAGATGTTTCCCTTTTCTCTGGTGAGAGTTTTCCTGATTGAGTGAGCGGCTCCCTCCTGTGGTTGGCCAGGATCACGCAGCATCCTCTGATTGCCGACCGAGTCCTGAGAGATAGATGAAACAGCGATAGGTTGTTTCCTTGGCAATCCGATGGTCCGGCTGACACAGTGGGACGTGCGGTATAAGAGCTGTCCTCTAAGCCCGAGGCTCCAGTCTGTGTGACAGTTCAAACAGAGTCTGCTGATTGTCGATGATATGAAGGTAATCGATGTAGGCTCGCACTTCGGAGCTGCTCTTCTGTGTGATGCCATTTCCTGGAGGGGAAAAAATGTTTTACTTTCAAGCCAATACAGGACAGCTCTTTTATCTGCATCTGTACAATCCACAAAATTACAAATGCTAAATGAATTTCTGAATTTTCAAAATAAACTTGTTATTGCTGGTTAAAAAAAAAAAAAAAACACACACATCATATCTAATGCTGTAAGAAGGCAATTAAACCCAACTTTAAAATGCTTTTGCATTACTTTAAAGGATACATTTATGTACCATGAGGAGGCACTTTTGTACCTTTCTGCTTATATGACATGCAGGGATGTTGTGGAGGGTAAATCCAGTTTAAAGGGACAGTACTTATTTTTTGAAGTGGGGTTGTTGGAGGTTCTTATTGATAGTCTGTGTATTTCTTACAGTAGATGGTCAACATGCCCCCAGTTTGGAAGAGCAGCAGCAGTATTGGTGTAGGAGGCTAAACAATGTACTGCTGTGGACAGGGTCAGCAGTAAAAACATTTTAGCCACCTAAAAAAAGCCCATCTAAAAATATCAATATTAGTTTAAGTGTATGCTATATTTAGAATATTTTCAGCTGTCGACCTTCCAATAAGAATTTCATACAACCCCAGTTCAAATAATCCAGACTATTTCTTTACTGATTTTGTCCACAGTTTTGGTTATTTGCCTTGCAAATACTGATACTTTTCCTGTTTAAAATGCCGTTATTTCTCTGATTATAATTAGACCAGAATTAGATCAGAGATAAATTACGAATAACCAATAAAAGGAGGAATGAGTGATGTGAATACTGACCCATATGATCTTTCTGACACTGCCGGATGAGCCGCACTGTGTCTGCTATCATGTGCTGGAAACAAAACACACAGGCTTCATTAAACATGACATTTTAAATTCAGCACTGCTGTATATTTTCCATACAGGGCTCATAAACTCACCAGTTTCTCAAAATTGACCAGGTTGTCATGAAACGTCTTGTTACCTTCATGAATGAATGTAATATCTAAAACAGATAAACAGTCTGTCAGTATTCACCAACAGGTATTTGCTGACTGTTTCTACATGTCAAATCTAGAAATGACAGAAACACATCACAGCACTCTCCTCCTGGACTAGTCATGAGGTAGTGAAGTGACAGAATAATGAGCACACCTTTCAGCAGCAGAGGAAGAAAAGGGATCTTTGGCGCCTTCATCTTTTTAAAGGACTCCCTGTAGGCCTTGTGGTTCAGCGACGGATCCTGTGAAGACATTTTCAGAACGAATGAGTGTAATCCTCTGGGGGTGACTGTGTGTGTGCCTGTGCATGCGTGCTTTGTTAGAGCTGAGTTATGGCAGCATTAGAGACTAATGATCATCTAAAACACCTGATGTTTCACCTGATGTTTGGGAATTAAAAACATCTGTTTGTTTCACCTCATACAAACTGAAGCAGTGGATTAATGTCATTGTTTTTCAATTCAAAACCGTGTGTTATACACAGAATGACCTGAATTACACTTACTGTAATTGTCTCCAGCTCTGAAAACAGCTTTTTGAATTTCCCAGGAATTTTCTGCAGAGATAATAACAGGAATTATAATTTTTTTCAGACACCACAGTATCCACTTCAGATATAATGGTGGCAGGCACAGACGTCTGAGAGAAAATAGGACATCCTTACCTCCCATGTCTGACTGAGGCGGCTCACAGCTGCAGCGTTCAGGCCCATGATAATGGCAAAGAAACAGTTGAGGTTCCTCTGAGCTTTACAGCTATAAAATATCAATAGAGCACACAACTCAGTTACTTCCAGGGGCTCACCTCTACAGCACAGAAGCAAATGCAGTTTATTGATTTGCCACTGGAGGGGGTAGCATCCCCATGCAAATCTTAACACATCACCCTAAAGATTCAAGGCAGTGTTGGCCAGCAGTGTGTATATGATCACAGTCAATAAATCTAGAAGCATGAGAGTAAAGCTACTAACTGGGCAGCGATCTTGATGAACTTCTTGATGAGTTGGACCCTCTTGCACAGCGTCGGGCACAGCAGCACCTCAGTCATCACCCACAGCTGGACTTCATTGCAGCGCTGCAGCAGCAGCTCCAACGCCACAGTGTGGCCGCTGCTGCTGTGACGACTGAAGGTGAAATAGACGAGCTCTTGCTGTAAAACGAACAACATACTCATGAGGTGAGCAGAGCAAAGCACGTGATGCTTTAACCTCGTAGACTCCACAAGGACACCTGTGTCTTTCAGAGGCTGTAGCAGGCTCAGTTTTGTCTTAAGATATCAATGAAAATGAACTTGATGGGTACCCCAGAGCTTCCACTTTACCTACATGCCAACTTTATGCTAAAAACCATGTTTTTTTAAGCAGTGTAAATATGTTCATTTCAACTATTCTAAAACTGGTGTTTTTTAATGTTTCTCCATGTGGTATTGCATAAACTGGCTCTAAACAGAAAGCTGAGACTCAAGGTTCCTCAATGTCTTGGTGTCTTAATGTGGTATTTTGGAGGGATTTTTTAATCGATTTTCAAATGATCAAAAATGGCTCAATTTTGCACCAAATCAGCATAACAAATAGTATAAACCCAAATATTTCTAGACCTTAAAAGACACGATAGAGCATGGAAATTGCCATCACGTGTCATGTATCATTATGTTCTAAGCTCTTACTTTCAAGATTTGAATAGCTGCCTCACCAAAACATATTTTTTATTATAGATACTTGAAAAACTTGACACAGATTGTTGACCTGTTGACCTGTAGTTGTCAGCTTCCCAGCTTTTAGATGATGCATACCCCTTCTGTGTGGCAAAAACTTTTGACTTGCTATCTCCCCATAAAGATCTCCTGTCCCTTCGTAAACAAGACAAAAATGGGTCTATGATAGGGACAGGTGGAGTGGAGGACATTAATACTGTTCAGACCTCAAGGCCTACATTTTTGAGACAAAAAATTCTGCACAAGTATTCAAATCGTGGGACAAACCTCGTGTATTGAGTCAAAGATGGTCCAGTCGAAGTTGGTGAGAGCAACAGCCACATCCCATGTGTTTAAACTGAGCATGCGAGCCGTCCTCAGCTCAGAGTTGTCTGTGAACGGATTCTGATGAGGGAAAACCAAAGAAAAAAATCAAACCATGGCAAGATCCAGGCTGTTTGTTCTTACTGTTTTTCTCTGGACATCATAACAACTGAAATATTGATACCAACATTCAAAGACATTTTTGTAGTTCTTTCATGTTAGCAGGTTTTTATAAATTGTACAATGGAGTTTTGAAGCCTCTAACATAACCTCAACCATGCTGCATGTGCAATTGTACATACTGTAAACTGTCTTATTCATTGCTTCTCAGCTGCTGTGTTGCTGTGTGACTGTGTATGAGCTAACAGAGGACATTGTTTTGACACTGCAGTATATCTACAGTATGTTTAAGCTTAAGTGACACATTGCAGTGAGATTCTTACCAAGACTTCTCCCAGGTCCTTCCTGCAGACATGCAGCCTCCCCACCGGCCGTAAAGAATCGGAGAAGACTCTGTCCTGAGGCTGCAGGAGGAGCCGACCTGCGGGGGGAGAAAAACATATCACAAACAGCAGAATAACATTAAAAATCTGTCAGGCAGCGTGTAAGCCGCCATCAGTAGCAAGAGATAAGACTGGCTGTGTGAGGTTGCCAGTCACTTCAGTCACTGATAATAACAGATACTGACTTTATATTACTGGACTGTAAAAGGTTCTCTCTTTAACTGTTGTTACTGGGCAGATTTTTAGGTCAGTTTTGTTGCTTAAAATTTCACACATTCATGTCTGGGCTCAATATATATTAGGAGAAATTCAAACCCTACAGTATGCATTGAAGTTTTCATAGGAAATTAGGGCTATCATCTGCATCATAATTTTCACTTTCGCCTGGAAAAAAAACAAAGTCATGATTATGTGACATTTGTTGGGGTCCGTACAAAACATTTCTCTCACATTTGGAGAACAAGGACAGTGTATCTCTGCAGCAATACAGTACTTCATTATAATGCTGTTTTGTTCAACATTTTTCCTTTATCAAAAAATTGCAGCTTCTGCAATATTGCACAAAGCTATATTGTAATTTTGATAATATTTCAATTAATTGTGCAGCTCTGTAGGAAATATTTACTTTCACTTTCTACTAGTGTTATAGTTGACTTCAATCGCTGCTGAACAGGGAATTATTAGGAAATGATTAGTTGTTTGTTAGAGTAGTATAAATATTGATTTATATATTTTTTTATTAAATATAAATATTGACAACGGCATTTGTATCATTTTGCATATGTTTCTTAAACCTGCAGTGCGGAACTTTTGTCTCCTCCTTCTAGCAGTGAGAACCTGCTCCGCCCTTTAGCTCTGGCTAACCAGTCATGCTGGCTGATGTCAAACTGATCACTACTAGTGCACCAGCATGGAAATGTTGCCATAGACGTGTGGTTATTGAACATTTGTGACAAAGATTTGTAATGGAGTCAGGATATTTTACAGTTTAACAATAAATTTATATATTTGTACAAAACGACATCAGAGCACTGAACAGTACATTGTCTTTTAAATAAAATTTTCAAAAAATGCTGCCCATAAAACTAATAAATAAAAAGAATCTGCAATACATTTTGTCAAAAAAAATCATATTGGCACATAGTGGACAAAATATGTGTTGATTATGAAATAGACCAGCATAGGTGCAATAGCCCAGTATTGGCCATTTGCATAATTAAGGGTGTGCCTGCTCTGAGTGACAGGTTGGTATCCTCACAGATGGCTACTACGTTGCCACTTCATTCAGCCTAGTGCTGTAGTGCTGGTTGATATTGTATTTACCTCCAGGGTAAGTGACAGCCACCAGCACCAGTTCCCCCTGCGGGACATCCATCCTTTCTGCCACTGCCTGCAGCAGCTCCTGGGCCACCACTCCAGGATGGGTCCTCATACTGAGGTACGAATCCATGGTGATATACACATGACACAGCACTGGAACAGAGAGACAATATTGTTTAAGCAAGGTACATGGAGTGTGGCTCTGCCCGTGGCACAGAGCAGACTACACATGAAAGCTTCATTATATAACCTGAGACAAACCAGTAGTCAGATGCTGGAGTGATACTAAATGGTATCAGGTTTTCTAAACAATACAGCTGTTGAAATGATTTTATGACACAGAGGCACAAGACTAGCTAATAAAGTGGGGATGCCTCAGAGATGTTATATTTTTATTGCATCAAATTCCCTTGGAAATTTTCAAATAATCAAAAGACTAAAATTTCCCTGGGGCTTATGGGCCCCCTGGGGGTATTTGGCAGTTGCCTGCTTTACTGTGAAAGCTGAGAGGAGGGATAATCAACCACTGTGTGCTATGGAAAGCAGAGTTTACGCAGGTTTTTTTTTCACAGCCTACAAAAGGTTATCTCACCATTTAGTACACATTCAACCAGAAAGAAACCAATTAATTAAGTCACCTGCTGCCGTCAGTGAGAACAACAGGAAGGAAAAGGCTGTAACAGGGCTGCACCTTATTGATAAGATGACCTTGAGCAAAGCAACTGACCCACAACTGCTCCAGTGTAACCAATTAGTGATCAGTTGTAGAGGACTGTTTAGTGTGTAGTGTGGTATTACCGGTGCAGGCCAAGCATATGTAATAGATTTCTCCTGATGAAGGTGAACGGCCGGTTGGGGCAGTTTTTTGATTGAAAGTAGTTCAGATGAAAACTATTCAAAGTGAGGACTGGATTAGCCAAGAGCAGAAACCCCCAAAACATGTATCTCATAACCTCAGCAGAAAAAAAGTCAAAACTATCCAGACTATCTAGAGAACTAAATAGCATGAGCGGTAGCCGTGAACCTGCCCTTTAAAAGAAGCAAAAAACCGATCCCAATAAGAGAGAAGGAATTCTTAAGTCACAACTCAGGAATTTGCATTTCCAAACATTCTCATTCATTCCCTGGAAAGCTTCCCATTGTTCTACCGTTCAGACTAAATGTCTCCTTTCGACAGCTTTGGAAACAACGTATGATGGGAGGAATGTGTGAAGAACGCTGTGTTTTATGACTTACCTTCCTTGGTCTCCCTCTGTGTGCCTCTGGACTGCAGCCCGTTCTCTCTCGGGCTCAATTGGTGGAAAAGTGCTTTGCTCTAAAAGAAGGGAAATGCGTGAATTTTGACACACATTCATGCTGCCTGGGAACACTGGGCATTTCACTAGAACTACACAACAATGTCTTTAGCAGGAAATGTGCGGACAATGGCTTCGACGCCCAAACTAGCACATTGAAATGGGCAGCCACCTCTGTCCAATACAATTCTTTCTGTCTTTAAGGGGTAACTTATGTATTTTTCAACCTTGACTGTTTTTACCCATGTTTTTGTGTCTAAATGAATAATGAGAAGACCATTTTTTAAGATTATTTTTTGGGGGGTTTTGCCTTTATTTGGATAGTGACAGCTGAAGATGACACACAGCAAATGGGCTGCAGGCAGGAATCAAACCAGCGACCACCGCAGAAGTCCAATAGCCTCAGTATATAGGGTGCACACTCTACCAACTGAGCTATAGGAGCACCCCAAGAATACCATTTGAACTGTGCTGCAGCTGTCAGCCATGAAATAGGCTGCAATGTAATCATTTTGGGCAATTGTGAACCATCAATGTCCACCAAAAGTGCTTTTGTTGCCACTGACTCAGATTGTTATTGTAAGTGTCTGACAACTTTAAGGAAAGGATCCCTACAGAGAAAGACCTTAATTAAACAGCATCCTTTTTGTTTAAACAGAAACAGAGACGAAGCTGAAAAATACCAAAGTTACCCATTAAGCCCGATATTCCTTTTTCCTCCTCTACTTTTAGCTTTATTTTGGTTTCCACCAACTCCTTAGAATGTATCTGGCTCTTTAGCTACTAGCTACATGCTTCACTGTGTTCACCAGCTAGTTGATAACCTGGTTGGTGCTGGGCAGGTAGTGGGTTTAAAGAGCTTTTTCCCTGAAAACAGCTGCTCACAGCTGCTGGAAATAAGTTTGATTACAGTGGAATCTGAGAGGCAGAAAACCAAAACAATGCACTAAAATATGCTATAACGCCCTGTAAAGCTAAGCTGGGTGACAGTTCACTGTAAATGATGCCTTTCATGTTAGCACTTGGGGAATAAGAAATATGGATACAAATAAGTATTGTTGAGTAAGATCCTTTTTGTTTAACCAGAAAGACTCAATTTACAGAAACTAGTAATATTATCGTCGTAAAACACACTCATTCAAAACTCACAGAAACAAAATAAAGCTCATCAAAATTATCTTGGTTCATCTTTCCACTGTTCCAAAAATCACCAACTCTGGTTTGGTTGAAATAAGCCCTTAATTCACTGCATTAGATGTTAAAATGTTGGGAAAAGAGGAAGAGGGAGGTTGGACATCAGAGAAGCAGCAGGGAGAGACAGTTTGCACAGCTAGAGCATTTTCACATCTACAGCTGTGAATTAAGAGTTTATTTCAACCAAACCAGGGTTGGAGCACAAGAAAAGATGATCCAAGATGGCTTTAGTGAGTTTTGTTTTGTTTGTGCTGAGTTTAAATGAATTGTATTCTACAATGATAAAATTACAGTTTCTGTAAATGAAGTCTGGTGGCTTTGGTGAGAGCAATAAATAGGCTGTTTCTGTTTAAACAAAAAAGGTTCGTAGTCTTACACAAAAAGGTCTGTCTCTGCAGGAATCATTTCCATAATGTTGTCAGACACTAATAATAACAATCCGAGCCCGTCTGTGGCCAAACAAGCACTTTTAGCGGATGTACTTTTGATGGTTTGCCATAGCTCATAAGGATTACATTGCAGCCTGTTCATGGCTGATGGCTGCAGTGGTGAAACTGTTGTCGCCATTAGTCAATTAAACACCCAAACATGGGTAAATAGGGTTGAAAAATACTGAAGTTACCTTTAAGTGTCAAAGAGAGCAAACACAAGATCTCACCTTTCTTTGAGGGGAATATTCATCCGCCATACTGGAAAAAGAAGAGGAGATAAATCAGTAAATCATGTGCCTACATGTGCACAAATACCTAATTTGTTCTAAAAATACCCGATCTGGTGGATTTTCCGTAGGCTGCAACTATGTCAAGTGCAAAAACAACAGTTTATAATCAAGGTAAAGGGAATGTGCATATATACTCTCCTCTGCTGCGTTCACTCCATTATTTAAGATCAGTGTCAAGGAGAGATTAGAGTGCTTTGTAGATTTTTAGATCCTCCAATGTGATCCCTTCATTTAATCACCCTATTCTCATCAGTTAGGCCTGACTAGCATGATGGATAGCCCCGTGTCCATTATCATCCCTCAGCTTTTACTGGGCTCTGCATCACATAGGCATGTTGGCACAAAGCCTGCCCTGAGGGATCTCCTCTCACCGGCCAGCAGCAGTCCTGCGCTAATGAAAAACCTGATTCCCACTGTCACATCAAAACAGGCCTCGTGATCTAATTCACTCTTGCACTCCTCAAAAAAAAAAAAAAAAAAAAAAAAAAAGAGTCAATGTGGATGTCAGTGAGCTCTGTAAATTTTAGCGGCACATGACGAGAGAGTGCAAGTGAACAAGTGGTGTGATTCCTCAGCTTTCTTTTGCACAAAGGCCAGATTGAAGTCGATGGGAGCAAAGGACTACAAAGTCTTCTTTATACAAAAAAATGACACCTTTTCGGTTTTCACTCGGCAGCTTATTGTCACAAAGCAGTCAACCTTGTCCTCCCCTGGGGTGAGCTTGATTGTGAAAAGCTCATAAATAGTAGAGTATGTCAGTTAGTAACACCCACACAAAGTCCAGCGCTTTAAAGGAGTAGGTGCTGCGGATACAAACATGAATAAAGCAGGCGCAGATAATGGCAGCACAGTCAGGTTGAATTATCTGCACTGGTTTCTAATGGTCGGCAGGTTGGAGCATCCCCAGGGAGAGGATCTGATTGGAGGCTGTGGTCGAAGGAGGGGAAGGGAGACCGTGGGTGTGGCAATATGTCTGGTGACGGGGGTGTTTACACTGTAACATCAAGGAGCAATGTGATGCTTATTATATAAAACCAAGAAATTGTAGCTAAGCAACAGTTTAACAAAAACAAAACAGACCAATAATCAAGATTCAGTCAGATGTTGAATGTTACATATATGTTTAAATCAATAATACACACATAAAGTACTTAATGTATTAAAAGCTGATATTCTCTGACATAAAATATTGTCCTTGTCCAATGTTATGGTGCAATGCATAACTTGAAAAGCATTCCTCTTTCTGGGCTTAAAAATATTATATATAGCAGAGGTTATCAAAGAGGGAGGTGGGCCTTCCCAGGGGGACTCCACACAGTTTAGTTATTGGAAATGAAAAGATATTACATTAGTTATCCAAAAGGAGATCACATAGAATAGCCTAAATGTGTGTAGAATTTGGTTAAAAAGATTGTTCAAACATACAGTATTAGGGAATTTTACTGTTTTTCCCATTTTCTCGGAGTAAGAAGCTAATGAATGCCCAAGGTCTGTGTATTTGATGCAGTCTGAAGTTCTGTCAAACAGTAGTATTAGGCTATCTTGGCTCAATTGTTGAGTGTCCATGGGACCAAATAACATAATCACAACTGCACAAAGTCATAAAGTTACTTTTACTGCATTTGATAATAAATCAGAACATTATATTAGTTGATAAGTCACTGAAGCATGAAAAATCAGATAAGTTTGTTTGTATGTTGATACAATTGGTACCAGTGTGTGCATATGCGCATCTATATGTGTCTTATATTATATACTATATGTGCATGCATGCTGCATAGATATAAGGAAGCATGTGTGGCTAAGTATACAAGTTCATATGTGTGCATATAAAAGAGCATGTTATATTCTATATATGTCTATATTATGTGTGTACTTGACTAACATTTACTAATTGTCAGCACTGTCTAACTTGTTCATGAATATTTTCATTCTTGGATTGTGAGACAGGTAGATGTAATATACACCTTTTTGGTTGTTGCTATTATCTTTTTTTTTTTTTTTTGACACTGATTCATTATTTAACGGCTGGGTACAACTGGCTTAAATTTTAATTATTAATTTTAAAGATTTACTGATCAAAAATAGACACAAACAGCCCAAGTCCTAAAGAGGAAAGGAAGCATCTAAAACATCTTGCAAAAACAGAATTTGAGCCAAAATGTGTCAACTAAAATGCCCATATGGTCTCAGATGCCCTCATTCAAGTACCTGTGTCACTGCCTATGCACAGCAGTACACAGTAGTATTATTTAACTCCATACATTTAATGAATGAGTAGCACACAGTAGTCTCTCTCAGCAGAATAGAACAGAATCTAATTTGGCAATATCAATTAGATGTTTCTGTAAAATGAATTTATAGACTTAGCACAATATCTGAAAAGGTGATTATTTTCAGTATGACTTTATTTACACAGTTAGTTACATAGTTTTTCTGTCTGTATATTCATATTGTACATTGTAGACAGGGGGTGAATCAATACAGTTTCTTCTCCCCTGATACAATACCTCAACTCATTGTGTCTGGTGATGCTGAGCACTTACTGACAGTAGTAGTTTCTTTTTCCCAAAGTGAAAATCTGTATACTTTGCTGCTTGGAATCAAATAGAATATTTTTTAAGAGGTAACATGAGGCCAGAGATTGCTGTAGCACTAATAATTGAAATGATGGTCCATGATAAATGAATAAATGTAGCTGAAAATGTGGATGGTAATGTGGATCTGTTACGTTATGGCTGAGACACATTCTGCAGATCAGTGCATTCCTACTGTATGTATGTATATATTTCTGTATAGACTATTCACTGCATTCACTATTACTTGATTATTCAACATGTCAGGTGATGTATTTCACTGTATTTATATATGGATGTGCAATTATTACTCATGAGTTTGATGTAATTAGTAGTGAGCAGGCCTGACATTGTGTCCAGTAAACAAGTGCTGGAACATTCTTTCTTTCTTCATGGCAAGTGACAAAAAGTTCCAACAGCTTGTCATTAATTCTCAAAACGCCTGTATTTCCTCAATTTCGGAGATTCAAGATAAAGGGTCTCTGTGACCTTCATATTTTAGTACATAACACCCCAGAACACTGCAATTACTCTTCAATCTCTGAAAGGATTCATTGATGAGAATCGAGCAGAGAAGGAGCTCTTTCTTTGTCCTCACAGACCTCAGAGAGCAGCTTCTGTTTCTGCGTCTGTCCAGACCTCAGAACAGTCATACTCGCTACACCCAGACTTGATATCATCATGCATCATTTTTTTTCCATTTTATCAATCATTTATCATTTGTGTCTTAGTAAATACCGTGTCTAATAACGTATAATGTCAAATTATGTTCTCATATGGTCACTCACTGTCTGCGATGCAGCTGGTACAGTCTCTGCAGTTCCCTCACGTCCTTCTCCAGGGCTGGATGCTCATAAAGATCATCCAACACGTAACGACACAAAGTCTGGAAGGAAATGTCAATTCTCATTTCTCTCATATTAAGTTCAGCTCACACCCCATTTCCCACCCTTTTCATGGAACATTGTGTTTCCTACCTTCATGAACAGTTTGACATGTTCGTCTTCCCTCAGGAAATCTGCCAGAGCGCCACCCACTGTGACACCAGGTGCAGGACTTTTCGTTTCCTCTCCAGAGCCTCCTTCCTGTCCTCTTTCCCTCTGTATCGCTTGGTGCAATAGGTGGCATTTGGTTAAAGATTCAGCACAGATGGAGAGTGAGATCTATTTGCTGACATCAAATGCAATATAAAAAAATGAAGCTTGAAGAGTGTGTGTGATGTTGATTTAAGGATAGACGGCAACAGGAGCAGCTTTGAGTCAATAAAGCAGCCATGTTTTTGTATAAAACCTCTATGTCTGTCAGCAGCATTCATATTGGACGGTTATTATATGTGAATCTTTGAAATAATGTCCCTGTGTTGAAGGATATTGTCCCAGCAGAGCTTGACATAAATCACTCGTGGACATGAACACTGGGTAGGTCAGCAGAAAGTCATCCAGAGGTGTATCTGCAAAGAGAAATACATTATTGGAAATGGACAAAAATGGTACATTTTCTAGTGTAACTTTAGAAATAGTTCAACTGTTTCTAGTTCTATGGATTTATATAACATTTAAGATATCCGATGAAAGAGAGAAATTTAAAACAAACAAACAAAATTCTGTGCGGACAAGGCCTTCACAATTCATTGAAATATTACTGAAATCACAATATGACCAAATGCAAAATCCAGATCACAGAAGCTGCATTTTTTTGTGTGACAAAACAGTTGAGGCCAACTGATATATATCAGCCGACCAATATATATTGTCAATATATATCGGTCGGCCAATATAACGGCCCAATATTGGCCTGATATGGACCTATCACAGATCTCGGTATCAGCATATGTTCATCAATATGAACTGATATGAAAACTCTTTTAGAGAACATATAATGCATAAAGTGATGCTTTCCAGCTGACATTGGGTGAGAAATTCATCCCAGGTCTTACACATAGGGACAAACAACCATTCATGCTCACATATACACTTACGGGCAATTTAAAGTTATCAATTAACCTATTATGCTGCATGTCTTTGAACTGTGGGAGGGGGCTGGAGTAGCCGGAGAGAACCCACATGGACACAAGGAGACATTGCAAACTCCACACAGAAAGGTCCTGCCCCTGCCACAATTTGTTAAAGCAAACAGCCCTCTGAATTGTCTTATCGGTACAAAATTGTTGGACAGTCAACACTGGAATGTCTATTTTTAGTCCAGCTAAAAAATCCACTTCATCAGCCACTATATCAGTAATCTGAATTTTTCCTCCCTGAAACTGGTCAAAAATCCCATATTGGTCAGACTCTACAACACAGTATCATAATGAAGTAGTGTAGTGCTGCTCAGGTGCCCTACAAATCATCTTCTGTAGATGTAAGAAAACATGTTTGGTACATTTTCAGTGAAAATAACAATTGTGATGCCAAGCTTCATTCCTGTTATTTACAAACCATGTCATGCAGTCCTAGTGCAGTCTACCATATAAAAGCTCATCAGGTTTATACTTAGAAGAAGCTGGACGGGTAAAACAGTGGCACTGACAACTGTGTGATTAATGTTTGCTGAAGTGCACATACAACAGGCCTGTACTTTTAATTGAGGTGGCAGCTCAGGGAGTTTTTCCTCCTCCATCTTAATAATACCAGAGGGGGAGCTCATTCTTTGCTGTCAAATATCAGTTAACAAGCTCTAAGCAGTGATATTTCAGAAGCGAGAATAATATGAGAGACCTTTCATTGGCACATTATCCTTCATGGTCAGTCTCAGATGATCACTTGTGCTGAAACCACTGAGGATTCTCCAGCTAAATTTTGTTCCTGCGAGTTCAAACAAGCCTTTACTAGCCTTATCTTCAATCTCACACATTGGCCACTGCAGGCTGTATCAGTCAAGATAAGCCAATAATGTTTAATATGTCAGTTGACTCTCTCTGACCACTGATGAAGTCCATGTTTTCATTGTGATTATCTTGCAAACAGAAAAGCAATCTGATATTGCTTAGCCATCATCCTAATGTGTTTACAAGCAGCATTTTCTGCCACTGTATCCTTATATGATTTCTTCCCAAGGTTACACATGGGTAAGTGTTTCTGTAAATGGATTAAATGAAATACTCCCTGTAACATGAAATGCTTAGTCTGCATCATCACACTTATTTTTTTCACAGTGATAAACAAAGACCAAATGTGCCATCATCTACTTGTTTTTAAAACTACACACACCAAAAGATACAATATTCAAAAACAACATTTTTTTCATTACATACAGATAAGAGATTATCTTAGACAGGATACTACTAATCCCCAATCAAAGAAAAACAGCTTTTCCTGTTGCATGTAGGCAGTTCTCTAGGCTTTTTTCACAACATGCTCCAAGAGTAAGGTACTACAGGCTCCCTTCACTTAAAGAAAACATGAGGGAACTTAATGTTGATAGTACAAATGACCAATAGGATGATGCCTGAAAGAGTGTGAGGACTTAAGCATTTGTAACAGAATAACAGCTATTCAACTCAACACTTAACACAGAGCCTGTATATCACCTTACCAAAGGCATGTGTTTGATGCTAACTTTTCCCCTCTCTCAACTGCAAAATAGAGACACTAGTCTCCTCCAGTATATATAGTCTTTTTGGAAAATAGAGAGAGTTTTGGCTTATAAAACAGGAAATCTTGGCCATCAATTTAGAAAGTGACTCAAAATGCATGTTACTTGAGATATCAAATTGTTTAAATGCTGAAAGAGTTTTATAAAATGTGAACATCCAGTGCAAGAAAGTGCATACATATGAGATGCATAACAAAGTCTCAACTAAAACACAGTGGCATAAGGTCATACTTGAATAGGCTATGTTTCACTAGATTACTTGACATGTATCATACATTCTATAGACAATGGGCCCTATTTAGATTATCTATAGTGCATGGTCTAAAGTGCATGTTGCGAGTGCATTTAGGGTATATCCAACTCCCCTTTGCTATTTTTACGGTGCATAATCTGGGCACAAAGTAAGGCCAAAGAGTAAAGGGCTTGTATTTAGTCTCTTAATTATTCATGTGTTTTGGTGTAACATGAATGAAGCCAAATAGAGTGTCATCTCTCATTCCATTTAAGAGCCAGGTGCGCTTGCCTCTGGCGTGCATCAATTTGTTTCCCCAACCATGACCTACTGTGCTGTGATTGGTTACCACTCATCGCCTTGATGAAATCATCTGGAAAGCTTGAACTGTTCGACATAATTTAAAAGATGATTTAATGATTAGAAAGGCTCCTTTCAGTCATTTTAAATGTTTCACTGCAGGCAGTTATGTTACTGCTCCAAATATCATTAATATTTCAGCAGCAAAACTGCATACTGTAGTTATAAACTTGACAGGAGAGAGGACACTCTCCAGAGGAACAGAAGAAATCATTTTTAGACAGATCTGATGGAAGCAGGATTTGTACTGCTGCTTCACTCCAAACAAATTCACAGTATGAACTTCAGACTGTTGATGAGACCTTCTTGGTGTACACAGGGCATTAATTAACATTCAGCCCTGATGACCCCTTCAGATTTGAACAGTCAGTCAAGTTACAGCTGCTGTGTCACCCATCTGCTATTAACCAGAATGTTAATTTTTATGACCTATGGATTAACTGCAGTGTCCTAGAGGTAGAGTATAAGCGCGCTGTGAACCTGTCTGACAGGAAACTACTGCGCCAATGAGTTCAGACCAGGTTTCTGTTGGTCAGTGGTGTTGTTGCATTCTGCTGCCTCAAGATAGAAATGCGCCAACAATGTGCTTGACCACACCTCACATTAAGACCAACACACTCATGGGCTCACAGATGCGCAAAAGTAAATTTGCTACCTACAAAAGTGCATGAAAATGACAATTGCATCAGACAGAAAATAACAATGGCAGCTGCACTGCACTGTGTGCTGCTCTGCTCTGGACAGAAGATTGAGCCCTATGTATTTCATAGAACATGGGAGCTTTATATGACTTTTATGTGATATACTTGGATTGGATATTATTATATTCTTACAACAGGGGTGATGTAGTAGAAGCAGATTTTTTGTTAAATTTGTTTGTCCTACGTTATATAATGCCTGAGTCTCTTTCCTGAATTGATATCCATGTCTGTGAGCCGTGGTGTTTTGTTGTTTTGTTTTTCTTCAGGGGGAGTTGCCCCTGAAAGTGTTTTGGGCTGTTTTGCTCTGGAAAATCAATAAACATATTTATTTTTAAAAAAACACACACATATACAAAGTCCCTTTCTCCCAGAATCACTTATTAAAATGCAAGTAATTATTCATAGGACATTATAACAGGTTCTACAGTAAGAAGTGCATCTCAGAAATTGGCATAAAAGGCATTATAATAAAATTCTGAGGCATAAAGAGAAAGAGTGGGACAGTAACTCCCAGACATGATGCCCAGCCACAAGCGAAAAGCTTTACAAATCCTATTAGGGCCAACCTCCACTCAAGCCCTCTGTAAGTGTGCCTCACACCCAGAATTGTAAATTCTCCTCTTTAATTTCACACTGGCTTCCCAGGGCCTTTGTGTGCGTTCTGGTCCACAGGACTCCCTGACATCATTATGTTAATCCGTGCAGAGCAGCTGTGGATGTGTCTTATGAGAGGTTACACACTCGTACACATGTAGGTCTCATAAAGAATACAGTAACACACCGGAACACAGATACAGAAAACAACACAAAAAATAAAAATAAATAAATAAACCACCCACATACAGCACTTTACCTTTTCCCCTACACACACACACACACACACACACATATCCACCATGCACTGTTCACTCACACTGCTGCTGTGTATTTTCTCCAAGCTATTCTAACTGAAACACTTTCTCATGAGTAACAGCTTACATACTACTCCCCAGGCTGTACACTGTGCAAGTTTTTTGAAGTTTGGAAAACAGAATAAATATTTAATCTTGCAACCTAAAGTCATATTCTAAAGTTTTTCTTGGTAACGCAGCAGAAAAAGGGGGAAATGTCCTGCAGAGCAGATTTAATCCAAACATTTTAGCAGAAGATACGTTCGTTTCACTGACCCAAAGACATTTATTCAAGAATTGTGCTGTATAGACTAAACATCACACCATTTTTTAAAGATTTTGTAGCTATCATCAGTAATTGGCCTGGATCACAGGAGTGAATGTTGTTGTAAAATTTTGTTTTTTATTTAACATCTGTATTTTTCTAGATGTTGATAGAAGTTTTATTTTGAAACATGATTGGGTGATTTCTAGTATAATGCAAACAAACCTGGCAACCTACAAGGACGCTGCAGAACAGCAGAGGCCAATGCAAGAAGCAGCTATCATAGAGCGATCAAGTTCAAAAATTGATGTTGTAAGTAAGAAAAGAACAGTAGGCTATGCAAGGTCTGCAGTGACACAATTTACACATCTACCTTCTTCCATCACTACAAAACCTGTAAAGAAAGCTACATGAATGTGTCTTTTTAACTTAATGGCTGGTCATTGGTGGGCTAGGAAGCTAACATAAAGTTTAAGCTATGTTAGACTTAGCTTCTGGTCTATGGCTATTCATTTTGCAGGTTGGTTATTGATTGCCACAAAATGTCAATTATCAGTAAGAAATAAGGTGTAATCAGGCTACAACAGTTTTCATTAATGTTGAAAATAAACCTTAACTGTTTATGACCACTGTCTTAACTGAGTTTAATACAGGAACCTGACTTGATTTGCTTGATTCTTACCACAATAACTTAGGACTTTTTGGCCGTGCTGAGTCAAACCATGCCAGGCTGATTTGCTTTTCCATTTCCATGACCACTTTTGACATGCTGGCCATGCTGACTCATGTCCCGAGATAGACTGTCTGTGGAGTGGGGCCTAAGTTAGCCTGGCGTGCCGCCAAGCAGGCTGCAGTGACGTGCTGCACACCACAGCCAAACCTCTAAAACAGGCGAGTGCTGTGAGACTGAACACGTCTGCGCAGGAGAGCAGAAAGAAAGATGTTTTTACAAGTCTTTGTGTGTTCAGCGCTCAGTAATTTTGTAGCTTCGTTCTTTTGTGGTCTAGAGTTTAGTTTCTCCGCTGAGTTGCTATCTGCTTTATTTTACTGTTTCATGTTCACTTTTAGCCATATAGGAACTGTGTTAAATTACTTTTGATGAAAACTCAATATTTCCTGATTTAGCTGCTTCTAACACAGGTGAGGTGTTTGTTTGTTGTTTTTACAGCCACTTGACACAGGTGAAGGTCATCTACAGTTTAAAGACACACCTACAAGCAGGTAGCCCTGTTGTAATGGAGGTGCAAATCCGTGCAGTGCCGATGTGTCGAGTCAAAGTGGCACGGAAAAGGGGCATTAGTGATTTGCACGTTTCCTTTTCAGAGGAAATACAGAATGGATTCATTGATCCAGTTTGTCAAACTACTGTGAAATCAATCAACCCGCCAATCAAACTGCCAATCCCTTTTGCATTCTAATAAGTACTCGTAAAAACTGATCAATGCAGCATTTGAAATAAGCATGTTAATGTGTCACTGATTGAAGCCATCCTCTTGGTGTGAAAACCTTAAATTATGATAGTCTGTACTGAGAAATTTTAAAATCTGATATCTGCTCACTTAATGTGATGTTTTTTCACTACAAATAAGCATAAACATCTCCCCACATGCTGCATCAGTTAAAGAGCTGGAACATCCCCTCATTAAGGACACACAAATGTTCCATTACATGTTTTTTAGAACTGGCAGTGTGCGGTGTGAATCTGTACAGGGCTGGAATCAATAGCTGCACTCAGAGATTGGGCACAGGAAAGAACACTTGTGAATGCTACCCACAATGCTAGCCCACAGAAGGAAACGCCAGCACATCAGAGATCTCCACAGCACAGACTGCTGCAGTGGTTCACGTTTGCTCTTCCTCAAACATGCCTGTGGTGCTTTCAGAAAAGTGCCATCTCTTGCAGAAAGCCCCTCTGCTGCATTCTTAATGTTGTGTACTGAGGTAGATGGAGGCAAGTGCTAGCATGATGAGATAAAATTGGCTTTCTAATGTGCTGTGCTACATGTAAGTCATAAACACGACATCAATAATCTGTTGCAGTCATCAGTCATGTTGCTGCAGAATTTCTCTGAGCCATCCTTGAGAGAAATGGCACACATGGCAGCTTGGTGGATGTTCAGATAAATCTCTTTTTGATGAAATCAGGGATCTCATGCTACCATGCTTCTGGTGAGCGGAACTTCCAGGGGCACACTTAGCAGTAGGAGCACTAGGGCATGCAGAGCTTCAATATTCACACAGTGAGAAGAACCAGGCCAGCACGAGTCACACTATTAAATATCACTGAGTGGAGATCGATTGCTGATCAGGACTCAGTTCAATCCTTCTCCTCCTTGGGTCTTGGGCTCTTTGACCCTGGGAAATCACTCAGCATCATACTCAGGTCCACAGCTCCCTGTGGAGGCTTCACTTCGATACACTCAATGCAAGGTGAGCTAGTGAATGATTCATCAGTACAGATGGGTTTCTTGTGAATGAACTAAACAGGGGTCTTCATCATCTTTCAGGCCATGGACCCCTTAGCTGATAGAGAAACAGAGTAGGGACCCCCTTCTACATATACTGCATTTAATATTTTCGGGTCCTCTCTCGTTTGCACTCGCCTGTAGCTGCTACTGTAAGTCAGCAGCAGTTGTAGCATGGCTGATGTTAGCTTTGTTACCTTCTCCCTCTGCACTTTCACTGGTGGTTGCTGAGGTGGAGTGTGTGTCAGTCTCTTGCTTGTGACATTACAAAATGACCCATTGTGGCTAACAAGAGTGTTTGTTCACTCTGGATAATTATACAGCTAATTGGCCGATGTGTTTCAATAATACATAGCTAAGGTAAGGCTAACTAACTCATTCATTCCTGGGTAGTCTTTAGTCAATGCTGTGTAAATTAAATGTTTTTTAAATTATTTTTACAAATAGACAGATTTATCTTTGCTAATTTTGTTGGATTCATGTTTATGTACAGTATATTTTGTATATGTATATTGTGTATATTTTCTTACAAAATTAAATTTTTCAAACAATAATTTGGAGGCCCTCCTGCAGAAACTGTGAGGACCCCCTAGGGGTCATGGGCCCCCTGTTGAAGACACTGCAGTAAACTGAAAGAATGGAGAGATGTCTTACCCATTTAATTTAGCTACATTTTTAACTTTACATGGATATTAAAAACTCAATTATAGAAATGACATATGCAAATCGACATAAAACATCTCTTGTGCATTGTTACATGTTGAGTGCATATCGATTTCATACAATAAAAAATACGAGACAGGACACAACAAATGACACAGTATAAAGGTCTAATGTTCATACTTCACATTTTGTAATAAAAACTTAAGTTAGCTTATTTATTTACAAGTATTATTTTAATGTTGTTTGTATCACGTGTTTCTTTTTCTTCTTGATTTTTACTATTACTGTTGCCTACACCAGGACCTGAATACCTCATTTTGTACTGTCATGTTTAACATGTTCTGGAATGATCATAAAGCATCCTTATCCTTAAAATGCACCATCTTGCAACTGCAGGCATGTCTCCTGAGAACACATTTAGATCAATTTCATTCAGTTCCTCATCAGAATGAGTAATGATCTCTGGTGTGGGGTTTTCCTGCCACTATCCAGATGAGATCATCTGTGACCACCTCCATCTCCATGGAAAAAAATCTGCATCTCCTTTGCTACCCTCCTTGTTTCCTATTTTTCTTCCCATATACAGTACAGTGCTTCTCCTGTCTCTCTAGTATTCTTCCTCTTCTTGTCTAACTGTGCTTCTGCTCTCAATAATCATCTTTAATCGAACCATTTTTGAAGCTCAATCAACAGGGTTTCCTCCTCTGCCTTGGCAACAGTGTCACATTATCATGTACCTGCTGGGATGAGAGGAAATGGGTTGATTTGTCGTTGCTGCAAGGCTGGACTGCGTGTCACGCAGTCCGTTACGGCATCGCTCAGAAGATATGAGCAACGTTTATCTCTGTCTAAGGCTGTTAAATGAGCAAGCTCAAACTCTGAGCCATTCTGGGAATAATAGCACATGATTAGCCCAGTAATAATGCCCAGAGGGGGCTGCTGTCCCAGCTCCTCTGTGAGAGAAAGCGAGGGTGGGGAGGGAAGAGAGTAAAATGGAAAGTAAAGGGAGTCATTTCTCTCTTTCATTTTCTGTCTTTCACAAAAACATCATTGGATCTACAGTCATAAAGTTGTTCAGGTACTATCCACTAACTAAATATGCCCCTACTTTCAAATTTTTGCTCTTTAAAGTAGAAAAAATGCTAATTCACACACTGACAAAACACAGTAAGGACAAATGGGATGAGAAAGACGTTTCAAGACATTGAAGTGCACATGCTGACCTGACTCTTTGCCCTGTGTTGTCCCCTGGTCATCGTCCAGCGTCAGGTCATTCAGCAGGTGCTCCAGGATCTTCTCTGGGGTCCCCGACACCACCATGTACCTGTCAGACACAACAGAGTCAGTGGACGAATCCTCCTCGATAGAGGACAGTGAGCGGCTGCTGCTCCACTCCTCCTCTCCCTCCGTCCCCTCGTCATCTATGTAGCGAAAGTAGGGGACGTCAAAAGTGGGCATCGTCAGCGGCTCTGCCCGGCTGGTGCTGTCACTGCTGCTCTCCTCGGAGCCCTCCTCGTCATCCTCATCCTCCTCCTGCTCCACCAGGGCGGCATGCAGCAACCTGCCCTCCTCCTGTGGCCGAGATCCCATCCTCGCAGAGTCCCTGTGCCCTCACGCCGGCAACGTTGCCGTGGTTACTGCTGCATGCCCCCTTTACCCATCCATCCATCCATCCACCTGCAGCTGCTACAGCCCAGAGTCCAGCGCTGTGTATCCCCTCAAGCCCACTGAGGTATCCCAGTATGTTCACCGCTGAAGAAGCTCCTGAATGAGTTGAATGGGAAGCTGTGCCTCACAGTCCCATGCTGCTCACTTCTATGTGTTTAATGTAGTCATTTATGTGTGTGTAGGGAGTTGTGATGTAAGCATGCCCGAGTGAGTGTGTGATCCAGAGAGACAACAGAGGGAGAATGATGAGAGGGAGAGTGTTGAGGGAGAGAAACAGATAGTGAGGGAGGGACTCTAGGAAGGAGGGGTGAGAGTGGAGAGGCTTACCTCCTGTTCCTCGCCTCCTCTCTCCCTCCTCCCCTCGCTGATGCAGAGGGGGCTGGCTGCTCTGACGACATTCTCTGGAGAACCAGCACATCGTGGCCCCTCTCCCTGAGACACACGCGGACTGCCTCGTCACTCTGTGGCTGGAGAGAGAAAGAAGGGGGAGGGAGGGAGAGTGTTATCACCAAGGAGATTCCCCTGAATTTTCTCCCACTCACACAAATCACTGCTGATTTCCATCATAATACTCTGTCAAAGCCAGCACTGTAAATGAAGGAGAATTTCCATATATCATTATTCAGTCCTTATCGGCGGAGCCCATTCAGGGATTAACATAAAAGACCCGCACAATTTTTAATTACTGATTCCTGCATGGAGCCTATTAAATTATGGGTAGTGTGTAGGGACAATCTATTTTCAAGCTGGTATATGGCTGAATTCTGCACACCAACAATGGTTCAGTGGCGCAGAGTTTAATTTAGACTTCAGCTCACATGGTAGGTTCTTGTCTTATGACCACCATGAGCTGCTATGAATGTTAAATTCATCCTCGTGTTGCCTCCTGTCTCCTATTCTCTCTGTTTCACTGTGTCTCTCGCTGTCACACAGTGTCACCATGTTGTCAATCAAAGCCTAGGTGACAGACAGTAAAAGTCCTCTAACCCACTTCTGAAACCTCCTCCAGGCCAACAAAAAAGTCTCAGTGCCTCCCTCCCTATGTTTAGACTGAGCACTCAGATATAGCTTAGGGCTGCATCTAACAGTTAATTCCATCATCCTTCAATCACATATTTTCCCCAATTAATCAATAGTTTCGTCCACAAAATATCATAAAATAGTGAACAATGCCCCCGAGCCCAAGCTGACATCTTTAAAGTTCTTGTTTTGTCCAACCAAGACTCAAAAACCCAAAGATATAAAATGGAGAGGAGCTGGAACCAACAAATGTTTCACATTTTGCTTGATAAACAATGCAAGTTATTCTTTGTGTAATTACTTAGAGACTAGAGATGTAAGAATGTATCATGATATCACAACAAAAAATGTCTCAGTACCATGCTAGACTCTGGTGATATCTACCATGATATTATATCCTACATTATTTTTGCAATTGTGGGTACGTAATTAAAACACTTATTGCCAAAGAAAATTCATGTTAGGTAACAGCTGGCTACTTTGATTTTATTTATTAAAGAAGGAAAGCGAAAGAATTTTAGCAGGATTTCTCCAAAAAACAATGCAGAGCCTTATACAAAAATAATCAGTCTCAATCATCACCTACAACCCACTTAAAGTGCGTGGTGGCACCTGCATCCGCAGAGACCCCACCCTCCGCCCACACCTTCTTATTTTATCTTTATTTTGCTGTGCTGGAAACCTTACCAACCCAAGACATTGGTATTTGACGTCCTGGGAATGAGACTCAACAATCAACTGTCCATCTAGTGCATTTACAAACAGCAACTGACGAACCGTACTTATTATACCTTTAAGTTAAAAGGAAAAATGAATTGTATATGTGATATGTATATGTAGATCATAGTTATTATTAAATAACATTTCTTCAAGACATCATTTTTTTAGTTTTTTCATATCGTGATAAATATTGTATTGCAGACCTAGTAGTGATGAAAATACATTCCAGTCTTAATGATTAACTGATCATCAAAATTGTTGTCAAATCATTGTTCAAGTAATTGGTTTATTGACCAATCTACTAGTAACTAACAGGCTATATAAAGAAAAAGATACCATTGTAAGTATGTTTGGTGATGTTTGTCCCAGCATATTACAAGACAATATCAAGCAAACACAATTAGGAATGAGAAGCATTTTCACCCACTTTGACTTTCACAAGAAGGTAAATTAGTGGTATCTATGGTTAGTTTTTCAGCTTGATGCATACAATAATTTGATAGATATGATGCTGTACATCTCTGGTCAGCCTGGACATTTAATGATTTCTTCAATTAGAAGTTTCTAAATGGAACTTTTTAACCCTCCATTTGAAACAAAATGGCTTGTTGTTGCAGCATCTCTGAAGTCTAAAGATGGCTGGTGGCTGCTTGACAATGGAGGGTCTGGATCAGAGATATTGGTCTTAATGAGGAGTTCACTGTATAGTGCACGCATCCTGCATCAGCTAACCCCCCTTCACCCCCACCCACCCCCTCCTCAGCCATCAGTCAATGCAACACAAGCCTCTGTGCATGCAATTAGCCAGGCAGACAGGCTGGAAGTGGTTGCAGTTTTCTGCCATAATTGCCTTTTGCTGAGAAGCATCCAGAGCCCTTCAGTTAAGCATGACTTCCTGGCACATTAACACTTCTCTGTATTCTGTGGACATACATACATAAACAAGCATGCTATAGATACACAATGCATTCTGTGCACAGATGAATGCATTAACACAACATGTAAACACAAACGTACATTATTTGTCCATCAGTGGGTGTGCTGCACTTCAGCATTAACATTACACAGTGTGACAGTGACATCTACAAACAGCAGAGACGTTTTCAAAGCTTCAGAAAGGACCATTAATGGCAATGTTTGCTGGCAGTAAATTCAGTGCTGTGATTCATGACTCTGACCAATGTTTACATGTCTGTTAAAGTGACAACTTGTGAATTTATCCCTTCTTTATCTTAAAACAACCACATACTTACACATGCATGTATAAAAAATGCTTTCATGTACTCAAAAGTAACAGTTCCCAAAATCACAAATACATATAATATAATATATCTTCTTAGCTATAGTGCTATTTGTCCAGGTAGTGTCTAGAAGGGAACCGCGGACCCGCCAAAGATCTCATTTGAACTCAAAACGACTGATCTTTCTCTTACTCTAGCCAAGTCTTTTCCATCTCTAACCCTAGCCAGATTTTAATCACAGTTTTGTCACATTATATGACATAATTAATTTGCAAAATAAAGAAACAGCTCTTAGAAATCTTGCAAGAATTTTGCAAATCAAGGATTCCCTTATAGACACAACCATTTATTCATTGGCACTGTTTTGGTGTGAGTTGCTGAGTTTTGGAGATATCCGCTGTAGAGATGTCTGCCTTCTTTCAAATATAATGGAACTAGATGGCACTCAATGTGTGGTCCTCAAAGCACCAAAAAATACATTTGGAAAACTCAACAGCAGTGTCTCTTTCCAGAAATCATGACCTGGTTACTCAAGATAATGCACAGACCTTGTTGTGAGCAGTTTGATAAACAAACTACTTTCATTAAAGAAAGAATAGTCCGTCATGAAACTGCTCATGGCTGCTTTTGAGTTTTTAAAATCTTTTTGCATTTTGAGCATCATGAGCCAAATGCCATCTACTTCAATCATATTTAAGAGGAGGCAAACATATCTCCAGAGCTCAGCAACTTACACCAAAACAATCTGGATGGATAAATAATACTACAGGCCAGACGAAAATTTTGATTTTTGAGTGAACTGACCCTTTAGAGGTCTGTCCTGTGTAATAACAGACTTTATTATCCTGTCACAGGACCAACGGTATGACGTACGGTTAGGGGGACTGACGAAAAGCAAAGAACTAGAAAATTCCCAGAAAGGGAAGGCTGGGCTGATTAGCTTCCTGCTTCTTGGGAAAAATACACTGCTATCTTTATCAAGACATGACGTACACTGTGTGCTCTTAGCCTCATCAAAGTGTGCTGTTTTTGTCTCAGTAAGTGAGACAGCAAAGCAAGTTGAATTCTTGACTTTAATTAACAGAGTGTCTCAGTGTACCATTAATGGGTCAAACAGCAAACAAACCTTTCCTCACAATGAATTATTGATCCTGCCTCTGCTGCTGGAGGCCACTGCTCAGTGTGTACTGGGCTTTGTGGTTACCAGTGTCACAATACAACAACACAATCAGCCCTCTAAGAGTGGATGCTTGTAATGAGACAGACTACCAGGGCCGCACAGTTCCTACTCTAGCTTGGAGGTGACCTCCACCCACAGCTAGCAATGAAGTCCTCCCAACATGGACACCATCAGCAGAGAGTAAACACTACTTATCAGGCCTCTGCACAAAGTCATGTCCCGCCAAATGGTTTACTGTCTCTTTCAGGGGTCCAGATGCATTCCACTGGCTGGAGGGACACTTTCTGTCTGCACGACTCTGTGCTGCTACAGCTGGTCTGGCACGTATGGTATGGAACACTTAAAGGGAGCTGGAAGGTGTCAAATCCTGACATTGTGCAGATTTGGACTAAATTTCTCTGATGGAATAACGTGCATCACACAGAGCGAGAAGAAGAGGAAGAGAAAGACCAAAGATTCACACATCAGTGTTGCTTTGCTGCCTTTGATGCAGATGCACATCATTAACTCCAACAGTAATGAGCTCAAATTCCTGTTTGATGCATTAAGCTCTGATAATATACTGTAAACAAGAATATGTGCATTAAGGATGCACCCGAATCCGAATACCTTATTAGGCAAAGCACAAATAATGCAACGGAAACAGAGACCAAGATTATTCTCTTCAGCTGAAGGATATTTCTATATGCTTGTATATCTTTACTATAGAGTTTCTATTTCCAATGCAAACAAGAATCTTTTGATTTATGAAACCTTTTTTTCAGTTTCTGATTTTTCAATATCCCGTTGTTAGAGGGGAGGTGGTGGTGAGCTTCAGACAGTTCATAAAATGCTGTTTTATGTTCTTATCAGACATACAAAGCAAACACAACAGATAATGGTGCACAACTCTCTGATACCATATGAATAATTGAAAACAGAGGTGAAGTAAAAAGACAGAAGAACAACTGGTTTCAAAAGTCAAAACTATAAACTATTACATTCTAACCTGATGGGTTTTTAGAGCAAAATAAATTATGAATGAAGTTTTTCCTCTACACTACCAAAGGAAAAGACCTAGAAACATGCTTGGCTTTAAATTTAAGAAGATTGCGTAACATTCATGATCTCTCTTTGCCAGAATCTCTCACATATTTTCACAGACATGAAGCTTGACTGTATATTAAGCATCCCTGTTTCCACCACCAGCTGGGATTTATCTGATTTCTAAGCTCTTTGATGTCTGGGCTTAGATATTTATATGAGTCACATGTAATACAGTTTGTGCATTGTAGCATCATTGGATTACTTTAAAACATTCTATATTACAAAACACTGCTAGATAATCTCACATAATCTTAATATTTCTAGATAATGTCAAGTATTAAAGACAAGGTCAGCATATCTGGCCATTACTGCTGGGATTAAATAAATGACACACGTGCCATTGGTATATTTTTTTAAATTCACAATATGAAAAACTTGGCATGTTTCATGTTACTAAAATGACAAAGGTAAAACAGATTGTTGTATTATGCAGCACTAACATTTGATCAAATACAGATTGGCAGTGGCTTAGCTCAGATGGAAAAGGTCATTATATTGAATAACAACACTGATAAGGAGATCTAGCCTTGTGCTTGCAGAAAAGGTCAGGGACCTGATGCACTGGAATCCACCCTAAAACCATACAATGTCTTGGCATAGTGGTCTGGCCGCTTGCGTCAACTTTTCCTGCCATTGTTGTTCAGTTGAGCGCACAGAGACAGCTGGCAGGAAGGGAGACGCTGAGCCCTCCACGAGGTCAGCCAATCAGACGTCTCCTATGCAGCCAACTGGCAGGTGATGTAATGTTTTTTTTTTTAAAAAGTGAGCAGATTGAACTGAACATAGCATTTGTGTCATTAAGTTTTCAATTTGCAGATGGTGAGATGGTGCTTTAAGATTCCACCATACTGACAGAGAAATAACTATATCAGAAATGTATGTTAAGGATCCAGTGTGTAAGATTTACTGGGTTTTATTGGCAGAATATGGCAGAAATGGAATACAATACTCCCAGGTATGTTTTCATTGGGGCTTTGCAATTAATTTCAATATTGTTGAAATTGCATAATATGTGTAAATGCAATATCCAAATCACAGATGCTGCAATTTGTTTTTGATAAAAAGTGTCTCAAAACAGCATTATAATGAAGTACTGTAGTGCTACAGAGATGTCCCTGGCCTACAAATCTTGCTTTCCAGATGTCAGAAAACATGTTTGTATGGTACAAACCCCAATAAATGTAACATCATCATGATTCTATCATGATCATGATTTTTGTTCAGTAAAAATGAAAATTGTGAGGCAAAAGTGATCATTCCCGCAAATTGTGAATAATATTGCAATCGCAATATCGGTCAAAATAATTGGAATATAATTTTTTCTGACCACATTGTGCAGCCATAGTTTAAATTAGTATATAATCACCTGAAATGAGGGCAGGCTCCCTGGGAGGGCATAGAGCCACTGCATGGGTGGTTTGGATGACGAGGGGAAAAATATAGAGTGAAAAAAAGATGAATGAATTTAATTTTTTGTGGGGAAAATACAACAACAAGAGTTTACAGCTGCTGTCAACCTGTCTAACCTTTTTTCACTAAAATTCAACTTGAATCCTTTTTTTTATCAGCTATTTCCCCAATTATTGTTGATGATCGATAACATTTGAGCAGGTGGGGGGCATAAACTTTTTTCAGCTTCTGGAGGTAGTCATAACAGAAAAGTCAGAACCACTGTCCCAGAATGAGCCATTTATATTTGCAAAGGTGGTGTGGGTCAACTTCCACGAACATGGCCATATTGCAGCGCCATGTTTCTATGGTAGCCCAGAATGAATAAACCAAACAGACTTTTGCCTTTAGCAGCCACCGTAGGTTCTCCTACACGCTTGGAAGTGGAGAGTGAGATGACGTGCCTGAAGTCTGCAAGCTCACTGCTAGATGTCACTTAATCCTACCACTGATCCTTTACATTTCTGTGATGACACTGCAAGAATATATGGCTTTTACAGTAAGATATTCATTTTATGCATATTCATAATGCACTACACTGTTATGAAATCATTAGGCCTATATATCTACCTATTTCTTACAACTCATTTGAAGCAGTCTAGAGACTACTTTGGTATATTTAACTGAAGAAAGCTTTTTGTAGTCTTAACAGAATCTAAATGACAACATTCATCTTCAGAGAAAGCAGAATAAATACAGACAACAAATTAACATCAGTTTGATGGATGAAACATGGCAGGACTGTGAGAAATGATGCCTGAATGATGCACAATGCTCTCAAACACCAGCATAAAACACCACAGTATAGCGATTAAATCGACTATTTAATGTTCTCTAACTGAATATTCAAGGATAAAATATGCTAATTGAGTGGGCTAATGACATAAAGAGGACTATCTGATAAGCATTCTGACTGACGTTTTCACTGTGACAAGGCCAAAGATAGCTGTCCAGGGAGATGCATCAAAGAGGGCAGCATTTCACCCCAAGGCTGTGGTTCTACTGTATATAGGCTACATCTATTTATGAATATAGCTGTATAAAAAAGAAAGTTGAAAGTTGAAAATGCAGCAGAGACTGCAGCAGTGTTGTTTGTTGCGTCTCACCTCGCTTGTCCTCTCTGGGCCCTTGCTGTGGTTCTGCAGGAAGCGGCAGCCATCCTTGGCCAGTCTTTGGACCATCTCCAGTCGGGACAGGTCCTCCTTGTCATGCAGGATGCACATGCCCCCCGGCTGCAGCGCAGGGGACACAGAGAACATGTACTTCAGACCACAGTCCCACGACATTGCCAGCTCACCAACTACTGGCTGTCCACCAGGGAAAACAGCACGACAGCAGGAGTAGTGAGAGCCCTCACTACTCTTAAAAAAGTATAAGAGCAGGCGAGCAGCTCTGAGATGAGTGTTTGTATAGTGCGTGTTTCTGTGTAAGCTGTTCAGATGAGTTACAGAGTCCTCTGTCACTGCAGCAGAAGTAAATTCCAGTTGCTGTATGCTTTGGCTGTGTAGCAGAGAGAGGCACACGCAGACAAGACTCCAGCAGTTGGACTCCAGGTATCCCTCTGTGCTTGGCTTTACTGAGAGTGAATGACAGATTCCCTCTCTCCGTCCTTCCCTTGCCTTTTACCACTGGGGAGGGGAGTGAGTTAGGAACACGGTGAGTTCAGGAAACATCTGGTGAGCCAGACAGCCCCAAAAAGGAAGTTTCAAAATCTCCTGAAAGTAGGAGAGTGTCGAGATTCAGGACTGGGTGGGCAGGGTACATTACACTGGAAGGTCAAACACTTGTTAGGGTGGAGACGTATTACGTGTGTGGGGAGGTATAAGGTCATTCAAGCTCAAGGACTAAAACGATACTTAACTGTTCTGTTCAGTTAGAATGAATACAATACAGTAAATGAATGTCAAGTACACCCTAGAATGAAAGCAACTTACAAGTAACTTATCCACTTATTCATCACACAATAATAATACAGAACAGTTAATGCAGATGCAGATGAAAATGTGCTATGCGGAGCATTTTATTCAAGTAAATTGACAACAACGAAAACTAATGTAAACTAAATATGACTTTTCAACTGTTAGTCTGACAAAACAATTCATATGAAGACATCAACTTGGGAAATGGTGGATGGGCATTTTATGAAAAAAAATTGTGACAATTTATAGACTAAACAATTTCTAGATTCAAGGCTTAATCTTCTGATTAATCTGATCATGGCATGACATCTACTGTGAGCTTTTCAAAGCACAGTAATCAAACAGTTTACTTACAGTTTAATTTTATTACAAGTGGTGCAGTAGAGCAAAGTTTTGTGGAGTTCCTCCTATACTGTTTTATCTAACTGTCTGTTTTTATTAAAGATCACTCATTTGTCAGACACTGTTTAATTAAATGAAGCTTGTCAGTTCCTTAGCATTGTTACAGACAAACCAGTGTGATCCTAAATGTATTGACCAAGGTAAAGCAAGGACATTAATTCTTCCTATGAACACTTAATCTATTAGCATTATATCTTTTTCCCCCTCTGTCAGCACTGTGATGCTTGACTGGGTCCTTGCAAAGCCATTTAATTGTGCTGCTGTTCCAAACTGCTGATACAGCAAAGCGCAGAATGAGAAAAGGTCCCCATCTCTAGGTGGTGTTTCTCTTTCATGTGAAGCTGAGGCCCATCATTCCACAATGCTCTTTTGTTTTTTCCAAGTAACTGATTGGGAAGATGCCCATTGCCCTCATGTATAGTATATGACTTTAAAAGTGATTATGTGCCTATTTCTGCAGTTAATTTTATCACTCAACTCATAATTGGAACTTGTGCATTATAGATGGGGTGTCAGAATGCTCTGATAAAGCATTCCTTATCATTTGCTACTTCAAGGACTTGATAGGCAAAAATAAATTTTACTACATCCTTGTTCTTGTTTGTTTTGGTTTTTTTTAGATAGTAAACCTAGCCATTGTACTGTATTCTACTGTCTCTTTGCGTTGTGTTATTCTATACCATCTCACTATGGGAGAGAAACTAAGGAAATATCTACAAACAACCTTGTCTTCCTTCCTGCTCCTTGCTAGTGAACGTGCCTCCTTAGTGAGACAAAGCCAGGAGGACAACTCAAGCTTTAATGGGCTACCACTGACCCAGTTTTCTCAAGTAAATGAATTGCAAAGTGAGAATGCCTAAAGTCAGACTTGTTAGTGAGCTCCCTCTAAAGCTGCTGTCTTTAACCAGGGACTACACCATGACAACCATGGGAGGTACACTGTACTATAGGCCTGCGGCAGAGGAAAATTCTGAAAAAGTGATGAAACCTTACTGAACTTGTTACAGTAACCCCTTTAAAAAATAACATCCAGTCAAGTGCTTAAGAAGAAAATTCAACAGCTGTACAGTCTCAAAAAAATGAGAGAAAATACTAAACTATAGAAACAAAGACATCACCACATAGCATATTAATGTAACCTATATTTTCTGCATTTAAAGCCTTTGTTAATTTCTTTAAATACAAATCAAGAGAAACTAGGCTAATTTTAAGGGACAATAGTGTCAGTTCAAAGGGGCATGAAGGACCAAAATGCAACAGCATACTGTCTCCTGTGTAAGAGAAAGATATTTGTTTTTCTGAAGGATGATAAGCTAAGACTTTGAAAAGATGCACTGACAAAACATGTACCTTGAAAACACTGCTGCTTTCTGCCATTTCTAGATTTCTTAAATACTTTTTATCCAGCTGGAATTAAAAATATCCCACCTTCTTTCTATATATTTTGACCCTTTTGAAAGCAGTGACTCACACACATCAGCAGTATGACTACACCTACCTAAAACTAATGCAGTCTAATAGAGCAGCTATGCAATAAATCCTACTTCATAAAGTTTATAATGTTCGGTTTTTGTTGGAACTTAAAGCAGGTATATTTGATATTTTTAGAAAAACAATGTTTCACACGACAATATGAAAACACCATGATAATGCAAAAGGGATCGTTTGCAGTGGGAAAACAACTAATTGTCACCCGAATCTACAGCTTTTCTCATCTTTACAGTGATGAGAAAACACAAATAGAGCAATTAGCTGTTAAGAGTTGGTCGAGACCAAAACAAAAGGTAAAACACAATGAGTACTTCACATTCATCCTATGACTCAGATGACCAGACTCTAAATTAATGTAATGTTGCTCCACAACAGGAATAAAACCACTACCAGTTTCACAATAAGTGAGATTCTTGACTATTTGTAATTGATTTACAGTATAATTTTAATTATCATTAAAACTGTGTTTGAATACTGTGCTTTGAAACTCACATGAAGTACTGTCCAGCATCAGCCAGAGCAACAATCTCCCAGAGGCAGGCACAGCATGCAACATGGTTTTGTTTTGCATTTCAGTTCAATCTAACAGTAACACTAAAAACTGATAACCCTGATAAATTTGGTTACTATAACTGTGATATGAAATTTTCATACCCTTTCATCTTCCATCTCCATAAATGCTGGAGATGTGAAATTATGCAACTGTGTGAGCATTCATTAGCCATTCCAACTTGTTACAACATGCTGTTACTGTAAGTAGACTTTTTTTTTATATGGCAACCACAAACACAGGTGTTTCTAATGATCCTAATTAAGGTCCCATTCCATTTAGTGAAGCAGAGAATAACCTTAATTAGTATCACTGGTAACACCTGTGTCTACCCTACTTCTGCTCTTGCACTTAGAGGTGCATCTTATTTTGTCCTCTCCATTACAATGCAAGAAAAATATTAAAATATTTAAACAATATGGCAGGCAATAGAAATTACAATATAGATAAGAACCTAATAGTAAATTGGTGATGCATCGGGAGATATATTAGTTTTTGTCAGTGTTAAGACTGACTTTGTGTTAACGTACCTCAGTTGTACCAACCACAACTCTTGGGCCTGAGGAGAAGCTGTCACTTCCAGCTACACCGTCTTTGTCTCAGTAAACAGGAGACGTTAAAACTCTAGTTAGTCTTCCTAATGTTTCCAGTATGGATGGACCCACTGAGATTGGTAAGTCTTGTCAAACAACTATTTATTTTAAGTTACACTTTTTTGAGGAAGTCGTCCGCTCCTCTGTTCTGTAACATGAATGTGTTTAACGTTAGCTCGGTAGATAGTCTGACTGAAGAAGCTACTGATAGTTTTTTTCTTGCTTTTAGTCCTTGAATTTGTTTTTCTGTTGGCTGTGCAGTCCTCATTGATGTTGCTTTTGGGATTTCCTACATCATCGTAATGATATTCTAATAATGGAAGCCCCATCATCTTACTAGACATGTGGTGTTTGTTTTTTTTAACCTTTATTTATTCAGGGCAGGTACACTGAGAGCAGTTCTCTCTTTTGCAGGACCGCCCTGATCACAGTCACACAGTTACACATTCACACCTGGAAGCTGCCCAGTACATCCACAGTCTTATCAGACGCTGAGCAGCCTTGAGTCTTGCTAACCTTTATTCCACCACCGCCCCGATTTTACGGTTTACTGTAATTAAATGTAGTTGAGCTTGGCACAGCTGGCACCTTGCCTCAGTGGATTTCACGCTTGGTGTTATGTGTGAATTTAAGTATAAGTGCCACTCAGTCAGGACACAGTTTTACTCCCAACTTGAAAGTAGCCCTAAAGCAAAATTCATTAAAATGCTGTAGAGCTATATCGGGGCAGCTTTATTTTCTGATGTATTTATTGGATCAACACAGATTCTGACACCAGAGATAGTATACGTGGGTGGCCCTTTAGAATTTAACAACTGATTTCATTTTTTTTTTTCACATCCTGCAATGCCAGGTATTTTTTTTCAGCGTGATGCTGTTCATTTTCACTTTGGCTTTGCTTAAAATTATTTTTGTGACCTCCCATAATTTATAAAAAAAAAAAAAAAAGGAAGAAAAACACTTTAGTAGAATGAAAAAATCTGCATGTTTTTTATTTGTTTTCAGCTTAATGGGGTTATTGGGTACTGCACTACACAAAACCTAGACTCCCATGAATAGTGTCATGAGCCCTGTCACTCTGGTTGTTGTTCTTGTGGCTTTTCCTGCTTTCTCTCTGTTCTGCTGAAGGTGGATTCCTTTTTACTTTAACTACAATTACCTGTGTGGTCCTTCTTGTTTTGTCTGAGCTGGTTCGTGACAATAGCACTGGCAAAAAAAAAAAAAAAAAAAAAAAAAAAAGACTTAACCTGCAAGTATTCATTTTAAAGCTCAATATTTATCAGGTCCACAGTGCTACTGTATGCACTGCTTCCAGTAAAACAGCCTCCCACTCCAACAACAGCTCTTCCTGGCTAGTTGCCTTTCTCAGCCTGCTCAAGGCTTCTGTTCATTACCAAGGTAACTACACACTGCCAGCAATTGTGATGGAACATTATAACCTTAATTTGGTGTATCAAATTAGGGCTGCAATGACACAGGTAGTCGGTATCATCATCAACTGAAACAACATAAAAATTACGAAAGGCTTCCAGAAGCTGGCATAGTCAACTTAAATGTGCAGTGCTGCTGACACTATCCAGTACTTGTGGTAAACCAATATACTGTAACTCCTTTCAACCTTAGTCCCATATTGCATCATTTCTTAACATCTTGTACATATTCAGTGATACTGATGTTTAATACCACTGTTGCATCTGGATACTGATACCATGGTGATATCGGACATTGCAAAATGAAAATATCAGACTGGATTTCCATGTCCTTTTAATTCTGGATGCCTTCCCCTCCTTATGTTTCTGCTATTCTGTCACCCTCCCATGTCCTCATATGTCTTCCTCTGAATGATAGTCACCAGAATTGTAATCACATTTGGGTGTAGAAAGTCTGAGGATTAAGAAGATACAGTATAAAGATACCAATCTGTGTTTTGTCTCATTTCTGTGGTAATAATGCACAAAGGCCTGAAGCTTTCACACTTTATACTGGTGTGGAGATGACCATTTAATGTGACATTGACCTCTACTGGTCAAAAATAGACATTGCATTTTTATACAGCTACTGAAGGTTTTCTGCCTATGATATCTTATGCTTGCAACATTGATACAGCGTGTCAGTGTTTTATGTTTTGTCCTTGCAGTCATCCTCTCCTTACAGTCTTCCCTTTACACTATGGGTATTTCTGCCAATGACCATGGTAGCTTTGTGGCTGCTACAATGGTCTGCTCTGATGGATAATGAATTAACTCCACTATCTCAGGTTGTATAAGTTCTCTAATGGTAGGACTACAAGTTCAGTGGTTATTAAATGAAGTTGTCAGAAACAAATCTCTAAAAAACCCTTGGGAGTTAAGGATTCTCTAAATACATTTTCAGACTCTACAAGGGACAGACAGTGTTAAACCATGTGGCTGTCCATTTTATTGGAATGATTCCAGCACTAACATTAACTTGTGAAGGTTGAATCTGCAACTTTATTCAGTGGGTGTGGATATGGCCAAATGGATTTACAATGTCATGACTGAGATTTTGCACTGTATTTAGATGACTTAGTAGAAATTCATCTAGTGCCACGTTTTCCAGACAAAATGGGTCATGGATTCATTTTTATTGGGTCAGCAATTGACTGAGTAAAATGCATAACAATGCTAAAATATGTGAAATCATGGCTCTAAAATTGAATAGAAGAAGAGTATTTGATTTTGCTGCTAATGAGAACTTAAAAATTAACTAATTGTACAGACATCTCCAAATGAAACATTCAGCATTGGGGAAAGTCAAAAGAATATTTTCTGTGCAAAGGAGAGACATTCAAGAGACAGTGTTTTGACAGTGGATGTGTTTGTGTAGCATTTGAATTGTTTGTTTCGTGAGTCTGTTAGTTGGTGAGGAGTGTGTTCCCATGTAGCATTACTTGTCAGTGTTAGTTGTGATTGCTTATGTGATCTATAACCATGATTGACATTCCATCCTGAACTTACAGGCTTGTTTGGGCTGCAGGAAGACACCAAATTTCTCTTTTGTGTCTTGAGCTGACAAAGTTTGTGAACTCCTGATCTAGTGTAACATATGAAGCACTTTTTTTTACATTACATACATGTATTTTTATTACATTATTCTGATCAGAAGACTTGAGGCCAAGTATCATCTTCAGTCATCTTTATTATCATAATTATCAGTCTGAAAAATAAGGACAACATGCAGTACGGAAATTTCACAGGAAAATTATACAAATATATTGAGTGTTGCTGGTTGTATGACAAAAGGTTAAACTTTGATGTTATTTCCACTGTACATGAAGGAGATATGAAAACATACAGTAGCTGAGAGTAATTCCCAAGTCATATTCCCAACAGTGTTCTTGTTCTTAGTTGAGGTAAGGTAATGTTTAGTTCATCAGAACTACAAGAGAATGAAGCAAAGTGTAATACAACACTGCTGATAGCAGTAGTCAACATTTGCTATCAACATAGAGCCATCACTGATTTCAAACATGGCACAAAATGAAGATTGCTTTCCTCTTGGATTTCTATAAAACTATTAATATCACTCTTTATATTGGAAGGAAAGAAAGTTAAGTACACAAGCAGTTAGAATAAAATAGTTTGTATAAAGTTTGACTAAAGTACATTGCATGATGTGATAATGTTTTTGTTGTTGTAATCTATAAGCCAGGTTTACATGCATAAAAGAAAGGCAAATGTTTGCTTGATTCATCCACAGAGAAACAAACCAGGAGAAGGAAATACTTTGTCCTTTCACTGCTGTCCATTAAAAGGGGGGGCTGCCTTTCTGTTTTTTTTAACCAAACAATCTCACATCAAGTTCCCTTTATATTCCTTTCTGGACATCCTGGAATATTTCCAAGTGGACGGATCAGTAACATCAATGCCACTAGAAGTACTGTCTCGTCTTATTTGTATTTTCATGTATTGCTTTTAAGTTTTCCTCACAACACCAGTTCTTTACTGAGTGAAGGTTAGAAAAATCTCGCCATCTATCCACCCTCCCATCCAAAAAGCTATGTAAGTTAACAGGCTTGTTTGATGAAAGTCTCTCAGTAATCCTACAGGGTTTGCAAAGGCATGTGCAAAGGCATGTGCTGGTACCATAGCTGTTACCTTTGTGTCCTGTTGTACATTAGATTAGGACATTTCCCCTGGAGGTACCATCGCTGCATTTATTGTAGCCACCTCAACTTATGTAGACGAAGGGAAAGCGTGTCTCCCACTCTATTTCACCTGAGTTCTTGTTTGCTGCTGTGGCACTTGGGCCTGCAGGAAGAAAGCAACCTAGGTGGGACAGGCACTTGCTGTGTTGTGCTGAAATGAATGGCTAAGTTGGGAGTGGAGTGTTGCAATAAGATTGCTGAAGGAACAGGAGGGAGACATTCATTTCACAGGTGCAGAGTGGAGTCAGTGCTCATAAGCATCTCATGCCTGGATGTGTGGGCCGTGTCTGTTCCTTATGTGTTGAGGCGGTGTTTTCTCTTGGCTTTGTGTGCATACAGGAAGTACATAGTGTGCCCAGTGGTGATGAATAATACAGAGATGATAACTAGGATGCCAAAGTGCTGTGGCTGTGGAGCGGAGATCACCATGATGAAGTGAAGCAGATCCATCAGATAATTCATAGAGCTCTGCACCCCGTTCACCACACCCCTCTCTGACTCACAGATGTTCTCCTGCAAGAGCTGGGTCACTGTCAGGTCGAAGGACCACAGACCTAAAACACAGATGTCATTGAGGTTTAAAAAGATGGTATGGCTGTTAAAGAGAAAATTCAGCACTTTTCATGTGGATTTCCAGCAGTGTTGATGGTAATTATGCAAGGAATTGAAGTAATAAATTCCTCAGTGTGTGTTATATTGACAGACAAAACTGCAAAATCTGTTGTTCCTCCTTCCTCTAGTGGTATGATTGAATGTAATGAAGAACTACAGGCTATTTGAGCTTGGATCTTTAGTCTCCGCCTCTGGGCAGCCATGGGGTGTGCCGGAGCAGTATTTTTGTCACCCAATACTATGTTTTGTCTAACAGAGTTATAGCTATAGGATAGGGTAGTGATAAACAATCAACATCGACGTGGGAGTCACAAGTTTGGCCGCAATGCATCCTCTGGTACAGGTGGGCATAGCTGCACAGCTCTGTGAGCAGAAAAACTCAGTATACTATAACACACACTGAAGAATTTATAGTTTCACTTGACTACATTTACCATCAACACTGATTGGACATCCACATGAATAGTGCTAAATCTTCCCTTTAAAAATAAGCTATTTGTCAAAACACCTTGACATTTATCAGACCTAAGCTTGTCACACAAGAACTGAATTTACATGAATTGTTTGGTGGAGCCCAACCCATACTTTAATAGGCTGATACCAACGTTGACATTTTTATAAGCATTCCTCATGTATGATTATTAACTACTGTAATTGTGGGGCATGTGTGGGGCAGTTGTGGCAGGGAGGTTATACCGTATACGGACATTATAACTCTACTGTTGACCAGGTTTAAAAATTAGCACCAGCCACCACCCAAATGCTGGTAAAATATGCAAATGGCTGGTACATTTGCTTTACTCCTCAGCCAAAACAATTGTATTGTGTTGAGTGGCTGGAAAAAAATTCCAGCAGTCCAACTAACCCTGTTAAAAAGTTAATTTTGCAGTGCTTACTCTAAATAAATATAAAAATGCCTGAAATAGAAGAGAAATACAGTAATTGTCACCAATATATATATAGAGTTGGACATTTTAGTTTTGTTTTTGTGCACAGTGCTCTCTGGTGGAAAGACAATGTAATGGCAACACTTTGTAATTTCCTTAAACATGGTATTTTTGTACTGCAATTCCCCATAACTTGTTGTCTAGTAGGAGTCTGCTGATCACCTGGCTGATATTCAGCATTTTTCCTATTATTGGAAACTGAGTATGCTGATGAGATAAACTCATTTTAAAATGTGCTTTTTTGGCTCTGATGTAGCTGCCTTTCTCTGTCTGTTGTCATCATTCTGATGTCTTACTCAATGCCCTGTCCTCATCTGAACATATGCTTAAAGGCTTTTTGATTAACTTGATTAACTAATAATCAAAACTGGCTCTGAAAAAACAAATGTATCAATCAATCCCTGTCTCCCAACATAGATAGCAATATATTCATAATAACCTATAATCGCTGATAGTATTTACCCAGCCAATGTAAGGGTCAGGCTCTACAGTTGACAGTATTCCCATGCTTTGTATATCATTCAAATAAATTGACTTTAAGTTATGGTGTCCTTTGAAGGTTTTGATGTGTGTCTACTCACCAATGCGTGCAGTGATGACACCCAAGAACAGCAGGATAATGGAGATGTAAGATTCTGGTGCTGTGCCAGAGGGCACATTGTCAAACAGCACAGTGTTGTTGGTCCAGTGGATGGAGGAGCGGTCGGGTAGCAGTGGCTGATTGCTGCCTCCCCTCAGAGGATAAGTGTGTTTCTGCCTTTGGCTCGCCATGTCTCCGAGCTCAGAGGAGTTGGAGGTAATGTAGGGCATCAGCAAGCTAAGATCCATAGGGCTGCCAGGGGCGAACACAGAGCACACACACAGCAGTAAGCAGCCCAGGTGGAGGCAGCTTGAGATGATGCCTGTGTTAACCAGGCCATAGGTCTTCCTGAGTCTGGTGAACATCACAGTGCCCATCAGCCCTGTGATAGCTGATACACCCATCAGTAGACTGAGGAGAGAGCCGCTTATGCCCTGAGTGTAGGCATAGCCAGTGGTGATGCAGTCAAAGCCCAGGACTGTGGTGTAGAGGAAAGCCAGACCCATTCCTGCCAGGAAAACAGGCTGGTGGTAGTAGGCCCTCCAGCCATCCTTACAGGTGCTCACCAGCCAGCGAAACCTCCGGAAACACAGCGGCAGGTTGGTGATTTCTTTGAGGTGCAGGCTTGTGTTGCAGTTACCTTCTGTCAGAGGCTGAGGTGATGCAATATTACCATCGTCTGCTGAGAGAGAGGAATGTCATCCATCACTTCTGTTGCACATCATCAGTCAAATACAGACTGTCTACACTTATCTACATGGTCTGTAAGTGGAATACAGATTGTAAAAGATGGGTGCTGTACACAGACTGTGGATTCTGTCTTCAAATAATGTATGACTGCAGTGATCATTTTTATTCTATGATGTCTCAAGTCATTTTAATGTGATCATCCACTGTTGTATAGCATAGAGTTAACTTATGAGTGGGCCTAATAAACTGCACTCATTAAGCCCACTGTAGGTGTTGTAGTCATACAACAATTTTATGTAATCTCAAAGAATTTCCAAGGTATTTAGTGTGAAATTATCATTTTTTTGTAACTGTCATTCTCCTAGGCCACATGAAAGTATTTTGGCACAATTCTTACTACATAAGTCTGTTAAAGGGAAGATTCACAATTTTTTTACATTTAATTTTAAGCACTGCATAATCACCTGCAGTTTATGAATGATGCTGTATGTCATCTCTACATTGCCAGCTACAAACAAGTATTTTTAACATATTTTAGCCTAATAAACTGCTCTAAAATTTATCGTTATAAAAATTAAAAATTAAGTTATATGCACGACTCCATGATGCCCATCATCTTTTATGAACATCTATGTCTTCAAATGCTAGGAAAGCTAGGAAAACAGGCGAAGTCAAAAAATCAGAAAAGATCAGTCCATACCTTGTGACCTTCTCCTCTCTATCCGCTGCAGATAGACCTGATCCTCTTCATCATCCACCGGTGGTTTGATTGAAAGAGCAGGGACGATGCGGTACACCCGTGACAAGAAGAAAAACTCCACAATGAGAGACACAAGGTTCCATCCCAGGATGAAGCCACAGCCAACTACATTGGAGGCCAGGGTCATGACCTGTCCCACTGCTAGTGGGGCCAGGATGTTAGTCACCTGATCTATCCGCCTCATGGTCGCATTCATTCCTTTTGTTAAGATCAAAAACACAGAGGTTAATGTGCTTCCACCAGTGGACTTTCAGCAAGAGCAGAAATGACCAATATTCTATATTCTTTGTACTCCAGTATTTATGTCATACACAACCAGTAATGCAAGCCCATGACAAACATGGAATATAAGGCAATAGTTGCATTAACAGAGCATGAATCCCCTCACCAGCTAGGTGACCTCGGTTGTAGCCTGTGATAACCACAATCCAGTCCCTCTGAATGGCAATGGTCAGTGCTGTGCTTGCGAGGTTTGCCACATCTGCCAGGATGATCACCACCGTATAACAAACCACCTTGTGTAAGTTTTGCGATGCAACATGTTACTATGACAGCACAGAGTAGCCACCAGCTCAGAAGCAGAGACAACACGGACACAGGACAGAGGAAACAACAACACAACAGCAGCAATAACTCCTCTGTGCAATAATCATGGTGAGTAATCTGCTTGCAGATCAACATGCTATCAAGTAAAGAAATGTGATTACTTGTCAAATATGTAGTGTCTACTCACAGTAAGCCATCCATCCCAGATCTCTTCAATCCTTTGCTTATATAAGAACACCAACATGAGCACAATGCTACATACTGTCACTGAGATGTTCTGAATGAAAAGAGATGCATGTGCAACTAAAATAGGGGACAAAAATAAAACAGTTTTAGACTCTCAGAAAATACATTATATATTCTCTACAAACAAAAAATGTTTGTCTTTACAGATATAAGTCAGTGGCTGTGAAGCTGAGTCCTGCTCGTCCTGCTAGCTATCAAATCAGGGACTGATTTACACTCAAGACATCAGGGAAATGCAATTTACCACCTGGCAGGATAGAAAACCAGCAGACTTCTGAGCCCAAGATTGAAACCCACTGATCTATATCAGTGCTCTATGGTATATTGCACGCTAAAAATTTTCAAATGGGTGTGAAATTGTTGTGCATACCTTTATTTCTGGGATTGCGATCGACCCAGTCACCAATCAAAGCTCCAAGTAGGAGCACTGACCCAGCCACTACCAATCCAAACACAGCAGTCAACAGCAGGTTACGGCCGTACAGCTCAATCAGGAACACAGAGATTGCAAAGTGCCACATTCGGTCACCCTGTTTAACAAAACATAACAGGTCGTCGTCATTATGTGTTGTTTTGCACAGTGCTGCCTGTATGCTGTCACACAGTTTACAGTAAGTAGACTACCTTGCAGTCAGGCTTTATCTATCTCTCCAGGAATCTGTTTCTTCAGGAAATGATTCTTACCCACATTGACAATGCTCCACTGACATAGATGAGAAACTTGGGACCCTTGAGGTAGATAAGAGCTGAACCTTTACAAGGAAATGCATGAAAGTCGAATAAGCACACATTATACAGCAAAAGCTACAGACACATTGCAGAAAGTCTAGTTGGATTTAAAGTTGAGTTCACCTGGTATACTCCTAGCTTTTTTAGCTCGTGCACGCCTGACGTCGTCCGACTCAAACTCGACCACAACCCCACCACACTGGGAGGCATCTGCTCGCTGGGACATTGCCTAGTATAAGATCGTAGGTCAAAAAACGGTTGAACTTGTCTCTTGCCCTATTGTTGATAGTACAGTGTTTCATTGCTGTGGGTCACAGCATTGATAAGATGTTTGGAAAGAAACCAAGGTTGCTGTCGATGACTGTAAGAATGTTTGGACCGCATCTAGGATTTCTGGTTATTTACTTATCAACATATGAGTAAGTCAAGTCAGTTTTATTAAGTTATACATTTTTATTACAGCACAAAATCATAACAGAAGTTACCTCAGTTTACTTTTGATATAAAGCAGGTTTAGACCGTACTCTTTACAATATTATTTACAGCGACCCAATACTTCCCACTAAAAGCAAGCATTAAGGTGACAGTGGCAAGGAAAAACTTCCTTTTGGTACTTGAAGAAGCAAACCTATGGACAGCACCAAAAATCAACACATGGCAGTATAGTAACTAATTAAATGCACAATTCATTTTTCTTAGGCAGCAAATGTATGCTACAAAACCTGTACCACCATGTCCTTTTGAACTTAGTACACCACTGTAACCTCTGTATGCAACACTGTGCTATTAAGTACTCCTCATCTAATTTCCTTTACATCAGTCACATCACATTGATTTTTCTTGTTTTTCAATAATACAAGAGGCCTAAATAATGGCTATCACATTGTGAAGCAGAAAACAATGTGAAACAATAACATTTTGTCAGTTATATAAATATGGCAGTACTGAAAATAGTATTCGCATGACACCTAGCATAACTCTATAAATACCAAGAACTAACTCATGGTGATATTGTGGTAACTAATTAAATACACACTAGCCAGTAATATTATGCAACAAAGCTCGGTACACCATGTCCTTTTGAACTCAGTAAACCACTGTAACCTCTGTATGCAGCACTCCCCATCTGAATTCCTTTATATCAGTCACATGTTCAAAATACATCCTAAATAATGGCTGTCAGATTGTTAAGCAGAAAAATGTCAAACAATAGGATTTTGTCAGCTATTTAGATTTTGGCAATATTGAGAATAGCATTAGCCTGTCACCTAGCATAGCTCAGTAAATACCAAGAACCATCTCATGGTAATATTGTGATAAGTAATAAGCAAGCAGTTTTTTTCCTAGCCAGTAACATTATGCAATGAAACTTGGTACACCATGTCCTTTTGAACTCAGCAAACTACTGTAACCTCCTGTGTGTGTATGCAACACTGTATTATTACTAAGTACTCTACATCTAATTTGCTTCACATCAGTCACGCAGTCACATTGAATTTTTTTTTTTTCAACAATACACAAAGCTTAAATTATGGCAGTCAAGATTGTGAGTCAGAAAAAAATGCCAAGCAAATGAGGTTCTGTCAGTTATTTAGATACAACACTGAAAATAGCATTAGCGAAGCACCTAGCATAGCCCCCTAAATGCAGTCTTAAACCGACATTAAATAAAGTGCTCATAAGTCAATGCAGGGTCAGTCACCTTTGTTCTGATGTTATACTCAGTCCTTGCTGTTGTTCCTCGATGATGAATCTTGTGCCATGTATCCTACATTGGGATGCTAGTCTTTCCTGAGAGCTGGAATTCAAGCTGTAGTAGTTTGAAAGGCTTAATAACATCACAGTGTTCAAGTGCACCATTGTATGAAAGTGCCAGAAAAGCAGAACAGGCAGAGGGACAACAAAGGCAGCCAGCATATTCCAAAGCACGTGACACTGGGAGGACAATATCACTGTCCATCCACACCACAAAAAGGACAACCGTGTAACTCGTATGACTCAAAATACACACATGCGTATGGTCAGTGACCACACGCATGCACCCTCACGCACAAAAGTCCTGCTACTCACATACACCCACACGCACTGTTGACATGCAGAAAAGTTACATAAAGGACACATCATGCAACACTACATCACTCTTCACTCTTGCAGGTAACAGAGGATTGAAAGCACTTAACTATATTTATTAACATAACAAAAGCTGTTCCCCAGACAGACAGAGATGTGATTTACAAGATGATGCATAATGTTTACAAATGACAGACAGCATTCAAACACAACATTGCTACAAACGTCAGCTCAGTTAGCATTGCTCGTACACATTTGTACGGAAAATCTTTTTTTTTTTTTTTTTTTTGAGAATTAATAATGTGCTTATCACAAACCATTCAGAGAAGGTATCCATCACTCTCTGTTTGTCCCCATTCAAAACACCAACACAGGAAATTAACTGTTGTCTTCCTTTAATCAAATATTAACACACACCTGATATTCAGTTCTAGCCTTTGATATTTTGTTTAATATTTTAGGGATATTGTCCTTCATTGATTTGATCTGGCTGACAGTGTTTGCATTTCCTTCACCAACATAAATACACTTGTGTAAATTAAGACAAAATGAATGTGTTTTAATTTAGCAAATATACAGACATTGCAGCTGCTACTACCAATATGCTCATCTAGTGATAATGTCATTTAAACTGCAATGTCATCTGAAGCTTGCAACACACAATATACAAAAGAAACAATATCAAAATAATCAGTAAAAACATTTTGTTTCCAAATGAATATACACAGTAAGAATTTATTAAACAACAAAAGGTCTCACATTAACCACACAGCTGTCCTGACTAGTGATAGACCAATTAATTGGTCGGCCAATTAATTGGACCAATATAATTGGCACTGGCCGATGCCTTCGCTCATTTGGCTGATAAACAAAAACTGTCTGCGGACACATCTGCAGGCAGCCTTGTCAGGCTGCTGTGGAACAATGTTAGTGCTCCGGCTTGTAGTTTTGGGGAGGGAACCTACTATAGGTAAACCACTACAACACAGTATACATTATGTGTACAAAATACTGCATAAGTAGTCTGAGATTGTATGTATTTTGTGTTCTTTTTGCTGCTTCTCCTTGTTTCGAGCCCTGAATTACTCTTGTGCATTGTGCTGTAAATCTTTGCCTAAATTTCTTCAGTCACTAATGTCCTTTTGAAATGTTATCACATTTCTCCCATCCTAAATGATAGCAAATCTAATCTAAAAGCATTAATGGCTAGTGTTAAATATATATTGTGTTATAAAGTATGGAATAATGCAGTTGAATGACATTATTTCTGGCATACTGTACCCTGCTCTCCCTTAAATACCAGTCCTGTTTTGAAATCTATAATACAATGTATTTCTCCATTTCATTAATCAATAAAAATTCCATCTAAAGCAACATATTACTGGCTAAGATAACAATGGATATTAGATTGTAATGTACATGAAAAAATGGAATTATACACAATGTTTCTTTGTTTGGCACTATATGTCGGTCATCAGTCGCCCTGCATTCTAAATATTGGCATTGGCCATTCCAAACCCCATATGGGTCGACCACTAGTCCTTACCAACAATCAGATACAATGGCTACAAATTTCCATTTACACTTAATTTGCATATGGGTTTTGGTTGTGCCTGTTCATGATGTACTTCTTCAGGAATCCCATGAATTTGTAGAGAGCCACAAGAGGAATGGAAACAACAGGCAGGACAGATAAGAGCACACAGATGGCATAAACCCATTCAGGATAATACTGAACATCAGTGAGGGGGAAGTGCACCTGTGGGAGTAAATGGAAAAGAAAGTCAATGTCTATTTAATTAATTGTGTGCCACATTTAGCAAATTCTACATATTAGTGTTGCACTGTAGAGCATCTGTAAAATCTTGATTACATAATCTGGGTTCCAGGTGTTATATGTTGGTCGTTTTTCAGCTGCAACTACGACATATGCCACAAATACCACCAGAAGCATGAAAGGACTGATGAAGCGCCAAGTGGCCTGCCAGTACATGTTTGGTCTCCGACCCGTCATCCATTCAATGTCGTCATTAAACCTGTGGGAAAATGGAGACACTTTTGTTAAGCCATTCAAATAAGTCGTAATATTGTGTGTATAATTACTACATAATGACATAAATTACACTATCACCTGTTTATTCCATAGATGTACACCACACTGATGATCTCAAAGAATGCTATGATGAGCAGAGGCATGGAGCCAACGTACATGTTGAAAATCTCCAGCCAGTAGTTTCCAGAGCCAAGAGTAAAGATGAGGGCCACAGTGAAGGAGGTGAGGCAAATTAACCCTAAAACAGGGAAATATTGGAAATTCATGATTTTGTTTCATACCATTATGATAATATGCCAAATTCACTTACATAGAAACCTGTAGACAGTCTGCCCTACATGAATTTGCACATAATTTCACATGGAAAGAAAATTTATACAGAAAATGGGAAATTAGGGTTTCTAATGTGTCCAAAAGGCTACATTACTTTGAATCAACAGGTTGGCTTTTTACATATGACTCGTGTGTCATGATCATTGTTATGTAATATAATAGATGCTTTTTTTAAAATTTTAATTTATTTGTAAAAGCTTGAATTGTGACTGCCCCAAATTCCATGATTGCAAACACCATACAGTATGAAGTTATCTGATCTTCTTGTTTACCTGTGAATATTTCCTTAGGCATCCAGGATGGAATCATGTGCAGATCCAGCAGCGGAGTAAGGACCCCCTCTAGATTTCCAAACATGGAGGACAGGCCCAAGCTGAAGAGCATGACGAAGAAGAGCACCGCCCACACCTGAGAGCCTGGCATCTTTATCACCGCCTCAGTAAATACAATGAAGGCCAGTCCAGTTCCAGAGGCGCTCTACAGGTAGGATGTGATATACAGTCTCATATCCAACTGCCGCACAAAACTTAATTTGAGAAAACTGTCAAAACTTTTTAATAGTAACAGATGGCACTACCTGGTCCAGGAAAGTCTGTAGATTACAGGTTTTTAGGCTGAGGCTTTCGACCTCTGAAGGATCAGTGGTGTTGAGATAGTTTAACCAGTCATCGTAGTTTGCAAGAGTTATGTTTTCATCCCCGATGTTAAATGCATTTGTCAGTCTTAGTATGTTCCTAAAACAACAAGAAATGAAATCAGTCGGTTAACTCATTAAGCATCACTGAATGACAACTAGAGCTAAACTTTATTAATTAATTAATTAGTAAATAGAAAACAGTTTGTTTTTTTGTAATGGTTAGATATTTAAGTAAAAGTCTTTTTAATTTTATGAATAATACTGTGTGGCATATACAATGTAGTATAGTCACAGCAGTCACGTTGCTTTGGGGTCTGACAACTTCTAATTACATAATTGTCAGTTGCACAACTAATAATACTATATAATTATCAAGGTCTATATCCTGTAATATGGCAAACCATAATTATCTTAATGGTACATACCAGTTTCTGCAGGCATTGTAGTTTTCATTTGCTTTAAATCCAAGAATGGCAAAAATAGGAATTGATGCATATATCGACGTAAAACTGTTCACACATCCAACAATTAGGGCATCTCTCTCACAATTATTCCTGCAAAGATAAGGTAACGTTTCAGTTTTATTTTACTTTTTTAAGTTTGTACATTATGCTCTCTTTCATGGATGTAATTGTGTTCCAAATGCTCTTACTTCTGAGCATTATAACTTGAAAAAGCAATAAGTCCCCCAAAGGCCAAAGACAAAGAGAAAAAGATCTGAGTAGCAGCATCCAACCAGACCTTAGGATTTTTCAAGGTTTCCCACTGTGATGAACATGAATAATTAGTTAGTCAGATATCAGATTTTACTCATTAAGTCTTGTCTTGGAATTATTTCAATAAGAAACAAATGACAAACTTACGTTTGGTGTGAAGAGATATATTAAACCATCGGTGGCCCCAGACAGAGTCAAGGCTCTGACCAAGAAGATGGTCAAAACAAGATATGGAAAGGTGGCTGTGACATAAATAGCCTGTTTGGAAGTTTGGATGTTGATGAAATATTTAAACCTTTATGATAATAAACAATCTTCCATCCATCACCTTGATCACCTTTAATGCAATCTCTACCAAAAAGCAAAATATATGTGAAAAAATCATTTGTAGAATTACATCAAATAGATAAATTACCTTTCCAATGGTCTCAATTCCACGTATAAAGCAGATGTAAACAAGGCACCAAGCAGTTGCAAGACACAGCACAAGCCACCACTGTAAGCACCCACTGGTCTCAATGTTTGGTGTTATGTTCAGTGTCTCACGATACCAAAAATAGTTCACCGGTGAGCTCTTTTCACATTCACTTACATAGCCTGTATCAAAGAGATTATAAACATCATGATTCATTAATATGACTCTGTGATTCAGCATTTATTGTTGATTTTATATTGTTATGAAGTAAAAATTACCAGTATGATTTAAGTTTAATGGGCAGTCCCTCCAGGGAAGTGGGTTTTGAAAGGAGTGGAAGAAGTACCAGAGGATCCAGGCCAAGATCATGTTGTAGAACAGACCAACTAGGAAGGACACTGCCATCGAAGCCACACCTGTGCATACAAGTTGACATTATTCACCCAAAAAATTGCATACTGTATCTTATGGATGGCAGTGTCAGTGAGTGAATTCAAGGTACTTATACACAAGTTTCACACAACCTAATGTTGTACAGCACATTCCTGTTTTTTGGCATCTTGTTTTTCTGACATTAACCAAATTTCTTTCATTGGTGCCAAACCCTCTCACCTAAACCGCCCATATATTTTGAGATCGAGTTCCACACGCCAACACTTCCCATGCGGAGCCGTTGTCCGATTGCCAGTTCCATGTGCAGCAGAGGAAGTCCCTCAAACACCAAAGCAATGAGATATGGAATCAGGAACGCCCCTTAAAATGAAGCAAATTTACAAGTGATAATATCGGCCAATATTTTTTTAACTACTGAAAATCAAACGGTAAACATGACTTTTTTCAGTAAGCAATCAACTTCACCTTAAAGAAAACATTGGCATTGCCTTTATGGTTGAAGGTCAGTCATTTTCCGTTTGCTGGACACTTTATTATCAACAACCAGAGCTTTATCACACTCACTCATACCAAGCAATAGATCTGAACACCAGACATGATGTAATTTGACCTATGTACTGTATACTATGTACACCACTGTATGGAAGTAGTGAAAACATTATGTCCCCACATTGGATAATGATACAGGTCCTATGAACAATTATTAATGTACCACCGTGTGATGTTTCAGGCACAAGCTCCTCTTTAGACACATGCAGAGACACACCTTAAAAGTACCCATGAGGTCATCTGACAGGTCATGTGATTATAAAAAAAAATAAACCAGAAAAAGAAAAAAGATACATAAGTTGGTGAACACAGTAAATAATACAATAAATATATTTAGTCACACAGTCACATGGTGGTATATTAATACATGTTCATTATCTTGCATGCGGACTCTTTATTTTTCCTTTTTTGACATATGCTTCTGTCCAGCACCTGCTTTCGTAAACTTTTTGAAAACATTTTGTCCCATTTTGTTGAATGGAGTATCTCTTGCATAGTAGTGAACTATCCAAGTAGGATTTAACTTAAGATCGAACACAGATATGAAGAAATATAAGCAATGACATTTTAGAAGAAACAAAAGTCACATAATCACTGAGATATCATCTCTACCTATATCGCTGGTGAAATTCAAGTAGCATGTTAAAACCCCTCTGGTCAGACATGTTTCTAGATTGACCTTCACTAAAATAATAAACATGCAGACAGGAAATGATTTAAGTCATTTCTTAGATCAGAAAGCAAAAGACAAAAGGCAAAGGCACTAATTAAGAAATGTTGAGAGTCACAAAGTTTTAAAAATATATGTAGAAGTGATGTTTAAAATTGACAGTCAATTTGTCACTATATTTAATAAACAATGATTTACAAGTGCTCACTCTGTAGAAGTATTAATCAAGATAACTAGCAGGTTTATGTTAAAGAGTTGATTCAAAGTAAGTGCAATGAAAATCTGAAATGTGAATTGTGTTCTGATAATTACAATATAAACACCATAGCAAAGTAATATCTGCAATCACGTCTCAGTCATGACCATTCGATGGTAATATAGAGCATAAAATAGTGATAGTTAAATAAAGGCTAAAGAGAAAACTCTGACTGTAAAAACAAGGTGTAACTACTGTCACATTTCAGTAGAACTGGTGTCTCAGAGTGTGTACGGTATGTTAATGTGTGTCTAATTATTGCATAGTGGGAACATAATTAGTAAGACAGTTATCCTGGTGGGGAAGGTTGTAATTTATACAAATTATTATTATTTTCATAACTTAAGTGGATGAAAATTATTTCAAAAAAGGAAGAATAATTCAATTTCTTTAATAACAGCATTCAGAGTGTTTTTAATACAAACATTGTCTCAATTTGTAGTGATAGCCTTTGGATAATTGATCGGCAAAAATCTGTCTTTTCATTTTGTCTTCCATGACAAGAAACATTTTACAGAGTGTCCAACTTTACTTTTTACGTCAACACTACAAAGCACACTGTAAATGAAATGCTCTTACCTCCACCATAGACTTGGCACAAATATGGAAATCTCCACACATTACCAAGTCCCACAGCAAAACCTATGCAGGTTAGCAAGTATTGCACTTTATTGTCCCATTTTGGTCTTTCAATGATCTCTTTAGGTCCATTAACCTCCATCTGCTCAACACTCCCAGCTTCTTTGTCCATCACTTGTTTCTTTCTGTATATTTTATGAGGCAAGCACAGATCTTTTTTTTGCCCGTCTTGTCTGCTGGTTTGTCTGAAAAGAAGGGGAGGCCCTGGTGACTTGCTACCTGTTAGTATCAGGAGACGAAGGGGCAACATTAACTTTATCAGCCCCTTTTTTTTCCCTTGTCGGCTCTTTAAGCTGTGGGAACAATGTGGTTCGTTTGTTTAATAAAAAGCCCTTGTGTAAAGCTGCATGATATGATTTTGAAAACAGCAGTGATAACAGTTGATTGTAATGCAGAGCAGTATAAATAAGAAACCCAGGGAGTAAATCTGTGACAGTACACAATACACATGCCTTTTTAATTTGTTACATGATACAGTTTACATTACTGTTATTTGCACACAGTCTACATCATTGTAGTCAGCAGTAATTACCAAATTTACACTTTGACATGCAAAAAGACCTGCAGTGTGTATGGAATTCCTTATCGACTTAGTCACCAAAAACACTTTTCAAAATGCCTTGTACTGATTTTTTTCTGTATTGTATTCATACAAAATATTATCAATCACAGCTATTATTCTTTACTGCAAATCTGAAAAGCACAGAAGAGTCATAAAGCACACACACAGTTACTCGCTTTAATACAGGCAAATGCAGAAACTTAGCGATTAAAATGAACAATATGCAGCTGAAGTAATCAGTATTTAATTCTCTTCCCAATACTCCGCACAGTTAACATATCACAATAGTGACCCCAGCTGGTCAGATAGGTGTACTTTCATTACATGGCTAAAATCAGCACCTACTCCTAGTCTCAAAAACTTCATTATTTAATCACATGGTAAACTGCAATTGTCAAATCATACTTAAGCCCACTGGAGCATCAACCCACAACAGGGTACTCGGACAGAAATCTACTATGGGATTATACTAAGATCCTACATTCATTAGATTTGCTGTTTGACAATTTCTTTGCTGTAATTAGACACAAAAGGGAAATGTGTTTGGAAATATACACTGCTGGCAAAGTTATAGGGACCTTTGCTCTATTGGATAGAAATATCAGAGATGTCTTACATCTGAGTAAAATCCCAGAGGTTTCCAAACTTTCTCAGCTCAATCTGAATTGTGTAATATTTTTATTTGATTATGAAAGTACATCAAAGCAACAATCCAATTTTCTGAGTGTAATATTAAGCATATGATGATCTTGCACTGTCCATTCAAACCCTAGCACTGTTATGTAACTGTGTGTCTCTTTGAATTTTTTGGCATTTCATATTGTTGCTTCATCATTCATCATCAATTTATTTATGCTCTTGAAAATTTGGGAGTCACACCAGAATATTAAGGTTGGGATGGCAACTAGAGGTATAGCAATACAAGGTATCCCTGCCAATACAAAGATGATTGCATAGATCCAGAATGTCTTTCCTCTAGTGTAGGGAATTTTCTCCTGCAAAGACAGAAAACTATATTTTAAGTTCTTGTTTGTACATGACAGTATGTTTATCAATAATTTTTGGGAGGTCATCTCAAAATAATTTCATATTTACCAATTCAGGATCCCAGGATTTGTAAATGAGCTTTTCAGAAACTTTAGTGACTAAGTAAAAGACCGAGATGAAAAAAATAATGTTGCCTGTCAGAAGAAGTTTGGCTTGTGTCCAATCGTGAACTTAACATCATCGCTGAACCTAGGAGTGACAAACACACTGCATTGTCAAGGGTGTGTAAATAAATAATAGAGCAAACAAGATTCCCCTAATAAATAACAATGTAGTATGTTTTTGATATCATGATATAATTTTGTTCTCCTGATCTCTTAATTGGCAAAATCAATTCTTATGTCCAAGTGATTACATGAAATCAACAGGTTTAGTATGGCAGAAAAAAATGCATTTACTTATAGAGGAAGTATGTTCATGGTATCTATCATCATTGTCATGCTGTTATACCACTGTTATCACTCAGCATGGTTTCAAATGGATAACTAGGATTTTTCATACAGGAGTTATATGAAGTATTGAAGTACCAGAGTACAGTAGATGGCGGACGGTACGCCCCCAGTTTGGAGAAGAAACAGGAGAACCAGTGAAGAAAGCTAAACAAATGTACTGCTGTGGATGCAGTCAGCAGCAAAAGGTATTTTAGCCACAAAAAACAATCAGTATCATTCTAAGGGTATGCAATATTTAGAATGTTTTTGCAGCTTTACTTGTTATGACTGGTAAATGTAAACCAACCTTAAAACACAAAAGTCACACTGCAACACAAACTGATGGATCAAGTGATACTTTGCTTATATGATGTCAGTTTCCCACAGGAAAACGCTGTCTAACAACAAAATAAAATGGGGAAAATATTCTAAATACAATTATTTACAATTAGTTACATTTTCAGCAGTTCATTGCTTAGCTTCCTACACCAGTACTCCTGCTCCTTTAGTAGCAGTAGCCCCCTCCAAATTGGGAGCTTGCTGACCACCATGTAGGTAATTCACTGACTATGGGTAAGTACGTCATACACCCACTTCAACCCTGAACTATTCATTTAAGATAAATCATATCATGTTTTATGTTTCTATTATGTTACTCTGTAAGTCACAACTTCTGTTTTTTTATGGGCTTGATTGTCCACAACATGGAAAACTGTCTTTGTCTTCACTGCACCACACTAAAAACGCCAGACATTAAGAATCAAGAATACTATCAACAGACAAATGATTTTAGACATCATCATCAAAGACATAAACAGAGTTCTAAGTTAAACAAAACTGAATTTGTATTTTAATATCACCTGTCTATCCCATATATGTACACCACTGAGACCATCTCACAGAATCCAACAACTAGCATTGTGATGGATCCTCCATAGGTATCAAAGAGTGAAAGCCAATAACTCCCAGAGCCTTGGAGAAATATAATATCCACCAGACAGCAAAGCAAACATGTTACACCTGAAAAAGAGCAAAGAATTGATCAAATATAGTAGAAATCCTTACTAATGTCACATGAGAGAATAGATGTGGGAGTTACCAGTGACAGCCTCTTTTGGCCATGTCTTAGGGAAAACGAGGTCTTGCAGTGGTACTAGAACTCCCTCAATGCAACCAAACATAGAAGACAGGCAGATCATTGTGAAGAAAAGGACGGCCCATACCGGTGAAACAGGCATCGTGGTAATAGTCTCCATGAACACAATGAAGGCTAAACCAGTCCCTTCAACTCCCTAGGCCCAAACACAGCACAGCGTTCTCAAAACATGGTCGGAATCGTTTGACAATAAACATTAGCTAATTTTCCTCTAAAATGACTGGATCTTGCACAAACTTGCTGAAATCTTACCTCACTGAGAAAAGTATTTAAGTTGCAGTTCTTTAGACCCAGCTCTTGAATAACTTCAGGGTGTTTCATTGAGATGTTGAACAACCTGATTGTAGCTGTTGTCGGTGATGCTGCCCTCAGCAAGCTCAAACACATTCAATAATGCTATAATGTTTCTAAAACCCAAAATTGTTAGGTTAAAACAAAATTTCATAATTGATGTATTGCTGAAGAAGAAAAGAATGTGTATAATTTGACAAAAAAAAAGACATGATGTACCTAGAAAGACAGCTGTCAAATCTCTCTGTTGCCCTGAAGCCAATAATGGAGTAAATGACAGTTGCAACATAGACAGAGGTGATACCATTAATGATACAGCCACTGCATCCCGTTCACAGTTGTCACTAAACAACTAACAAAAACTAACTAACTAACAAAATGACCAAGCTTACTGCACTGAGTTGTAGCTGGAGAAGGAAATAAGACTGCCAGAAGTCACACAGAAGGAATAGAAAACTTGAGCACCTGCACTGAGCCATGTTGATGGCTTTGCCAGCTCTGTTATCTTCAAGAATTAGTAAGTAGACAATCAGGGATCAACTGATTATTGCTATATGGTACTTTTAATGAAGATTGGAAGGGGAAGTTTGGATTATTTGAAGTGGGGCTGTATGAGGTACATACTGATAGGTAGTCAGTTTATTACCTTCAGTTGATGCCGGCTAGGATACCCCAGTTTGGAGAAGCAGAGAGGGGTACCAGCATGGAAGCTAAGGGGTATACTGCTGTGAACAGGGTCAGCAGCAAAATGTATTTAAGTCCCATAAAAAAACTCCATTCAAAGAGCCCTTCAAGGTCAATCCTCTGATTAGAAATATTGTCAGCACCACATAGGAAAGGGTCGAAGTCACATACACAACCTCAAGAAAATAAAGTATTCAAATAATTCTTAGTTTAGCTGTATTAAAATTTGCCCTAAACTGCAGTAAGCAATGTGCTCTACCTTCCCCTTGTCTAACACCGCGAATGATGCAGAGGTAGAGCACAAATCATGCACAAACTTTACATAACAGGAGCCACCACTGCAGACCACCATCTTCTTCAATCGTTGGAGTTGTGTTCAGGGTCTCCTCTTCTCACACTCAGGACAGCACCTAACAGAATTATACAACATTGTTTGTCACTAAACCAAAATCACTTTTTCTAAATAACACTCTCTGTTCTACAAAACTACAGTACCAGTTGTAGCATTCCCTGTTAAATTGGCATTCGTGGGACATCGACTCCAAGGCAGAGGCTCTTGAAATGAGTTGAAGAAGTACCACGAATCCAGGCAATGAGGGTGTTGTAGTACAGACTGATCAACAGACTTAAACACATGGATGCAATACCTGCCAATGAATGTTTTAAAAAGAGTTTCTTGTAAGACAAGACACAAGACACAATTGTAGCAAGCATTATGCAAAACATTTCTTACCAATGCCTGTCAAATAAGGATGGATTGTAGCCCATGATCCCAAACTGCCTCTTCTTGAATGCTGACCAATGGGAAACTCAAGATGCATAAGTGGGATTCCTTCAAGAACCATCAGGATTACAAATGGTATGATAAATGCACCTGAAGGGAAAACAAATAAATTTAATGGTATCATGCACACACACAAAAAAATGGGTTAAAATTTACTCAGTAATTAAGCCAATCGTAATATAAAAATAACACCAATGCTGGGTCAAATTAACCTGGTATTGCATTTGAGCTACATTGCCCGCACTGGAGAGGCGTGGATCGGCGCTGACGTTACTCAAAACCGCATTTACACATAGAGTGCCTATAAAAAGTACTCACCCCCTTGGATGTTTTCCCCTCTTATAGCTTTTATAAATGGAATCATGGTCAATATAATTTGGCTCTTTTGACAAAAAAAAAATTGCAAAAAAAAATTCTTCTTTGCAAAACTGCTCAAGCTCTGTCAGGTTGTGTGGGGATCAGGCATGAACAGCCCTTTTCAGGTCCAGCCACAAATTCTCTATTGGATTGAGGTCTGTGCTTTGACCCGACCACTCTAGAACATTCACCTTGTTGTCTTTAAACATTTCTGTGTAGTTTTTGCTGTGTGCTCCGGCTCATTGTCTTGCTGGAAAATAAATCTTCTCCCCAGTCGTAGTTCTCTTGCAGACTGAATCAGATTGTCCTCCAGGATTTCCCTATATTTTGCTGCATTCATTTTGGGCCTGCTGATGAGAAGCATCCCCACAGCATGGTGCTGCCACCATCATGCTTCACAGTGAGGATGGTGTGTGATGTCCAGTGTTTGGTGTCCGTCAAACACAGCTTCTAGTCTCATTGCCAAAAAGTCCTTTTTAGTCTCATACAACCAAAGAACCTTCTTCCACTTGACCATGGAGTCTCCCACATGCCTTTGGGTGAACTCTGTCAAGATTAATGAGCTTTCACAGTGGCTTTCTCTTTGCCACTCTCCCATAAAGCTTTGACTGGTGAAGAACCTGGGCAACAGTTGTCGTATGCAGAGTCTCTCCCATCTCAGCTGCTGAAGCTTTAACTCCTTCAGAGTGGTCATAGGTGTCTTGGTGGCCTCCCTCACTAGTCTCCTTGCACAGTCACTCAGTTTGTGAGGATGTCCTGCTCTAGGCACATTTACACATGTGCCATATTCCTTATTGATTGATTTAACTGGGGATGTTCAGTGACTTGGAAATTTTTTTGTATCCATCTCCTGACTTATACTTTTCAATAACCTTTTCTCAGAGTTTCTTGGAGTGTTGTTTTGTCTTTATGGTGTAATTGTAGCCATGAATACTGATTAACTGTGACTGGACCTTCCAGACAAAGTTGTCTTACAACAATCACTTGAGACACATTCACTACACTCAGGTGATCTCCATTTCACTAATTGTGAAACTACAAGCATCGACTGGCTGGACCTCTGTTGAATTAGGTCAGTCACTTTAAAGGGGGTGAATGTTTATGCAATCACTTATTTTGCAATTAAATGGCACTACTTTGTAAAAATCTGTTTTCACTTTGACATTAAAGATGTTTTTTTGTAAATTTTTGTGTCAGAAAAGCCAAATTATATTGACCCTGATTACATTTATAAAAGCAATAAAAACTGAAAACATCCAAGGGGGTGAATACTCTTTATAGGCACTGTAGTAAGTTGTTGAACTGTCCAAATAAAGTGTTACCAAATCACTTGTTGAGGCAAGCTAGTCTGCAAACATTTAATTCACAAACATAAACAGATTCTACAAAATATACAAAATATAATAATAAATTCTAATGAAATAGAAGCTATAGCAAAAACAAAAAAACAAAAAAAAAAAAAAAACAAAAACAAAAAACAACAACAAAAATGCTTGGCTGACCAACAGTGCCCAGTACTTAAAAGTCACATGTCAAAAGTGCAAGTGCATTTAGCAGTCTACACACAAAGTAAAAAGGCTATCCACCAAACCAAACTTTCCTCTGTTTGTTATACAAGCATGGACTCTAAAATGCATTCCTTATGGCAACAGCAGGCACACAAATACTTTCTGTAAATTACATGCAAATATCAACATAAACCATCAAATCATCACTTGCCTCCTTCATGACTCTGACACAGGTAGGGGAACTGCCAGACATTTCCAAGTCCCACACAAACTCCCACACAGATTAGCAGGTACTGAGCCTTGTTGTCCCATTTTTGTCGGTCTTCAGCTTCGTCCTCCTCCAGGTTGTCCAACTGCTGATGGGACAATATCCTGTCCACCAGGCCTGGATTGGGGAGTTTTAACTTCATAATCTGTCACACACTGCACTATATAATACAGTCTGTCCTGTGCTGGGCTCTGTAATAGACTGACTAAGCTGTGATATCAGAGAACATTACTCTAGAGGTGTCAAGAGTTTGTATTAACCACACATGATGGTCAACTAAAGTCTCATCTGTTGGAGAAAGGTCAGTGCACACAGTGTTTTATAAAACCATTATCAACTGTCACTCAATATGCAAATATACATCGTACTTATACTTTAGTTGAGATTTTCCATTTTCTGCTACTTTATACTTGGACTCCACTACACTTTAGAGGTAAATACTGTACTTTTATGTCATTCTATTTATTTAATAAGTAAGTAAGTAAGTAAGGAAAAAGATAAGACTATTGATCCCTGATAGTAAATTCACTTGCTTCATAACAGTATTTAAAGATAGGCTATTTATAAACTGGTCATACCTAATATACCTACCATACCTAATGATTAGTTAACATTATTATTATTATTATTATTATTTTTATTATTATTAATACAGATATTGTGTTTGAGATATTACTTTCTATTAGTGGGAATGATCATTTTTACATTTAAATTTCCACTTTCACCACTTTCTGTACTAAAGAATAGAAATCAGATAATAAAACAAGACTCATTATTATAGATTAATATTTTCCTCTACTTTTACTTTTAATGCAGGACTTTTACTTATAACAGTGTACTCTTAGACTGTTGCATTACAACTTTGACTTAAGTAAAAGATCAAATACTACTGTCCTCATTGAGCATGGCTGAATCACTGCCAGCTTCAGTGCAGAGCGTTTTGTGTACTTCTCATTTTCGCCACTGGAGGACGCCATTGCGCCTGTAATCTGAGCCGTGTCGGCTGGCTGAGCTGAGGTCTGGCCGCTGCGTCCCCTGGCAGAGTTTGTGCTTGAGGAGGGAGCCGCTTCCCATCGCTCTCACAGACCAGGCGCCAAGTACAGCAGTCCCGTCCGCAGTCTGCCTCAGCACCTCAAACGCCCGCAATGCCCTTGGATACCGCCGCCCCGCTCCTTTCCGCACCGCGCTGACTAACCGAGGTACCCTGGATCTTTACTTCTGGACTGTTTTGTAGACTGCCCTGAGTCCTCTGCGCTGCGTGAAGCGAATGGAGAGGGTCCAAGGATAACAGAGGGTGCAGGATTGTGCTACTGCAGAAGACCTGCCGGTAGTTCACTGCCCGGGGGGCTGCCTGCCTGCCTGCCTGTCTGTCAGTCAGAGGCTGTGGTGTCGCATCCACTATTTTCATGATCTAAAATCGCCTTGCATGGATACATCATGGCTACGTTTGTATGCAGGGTACAGTTCTTAGATGATACTGATCCATTTAACAGCACCAATTTCCCCGAGCCCACCAGACCACCTCTGTACACTTTCAGGGAAGATATTCCTCTCATCAATCAGATTGCTGGAGTCCACAGGCTGCTCAAAGCCCCACAGAAGGTATGCAGTTATACTTTTTTAATCTCTTCATCATGTATTTGTTTGTTTCTTTAAATTATCTCATTGAAAACACCTGCAAAATACTAAATTAATGATTAGCCTGAACGTGTTGATGGGGTAACTAGCAAACAAACCTAATGGACCATTGACTGTGCCAGTGACTTGAAGCAGTTTGCTGATCTGTGATGTTGATGGAGCATCAACATGCGTTCACAGTTTTTGCATGCACTGTGCGAGAACGATAGGTCTATAAGATGACATAATGGAATATTTGGTGGCTTTAGGTGATATTGGAGTGGAGTAGGCACACATTATTTGGGTGAGGGGCGGGTAGGCATCTGTTAATGTTTACCTCACCCACAACAGTAATCCCCATCAGTTTAACCTGCTTTTCTGACTATTCATTATCTAGACTCAGGGAGATCTTTACAAATTTTGGAAAAGTTTAGTGCCAATTATTTTGGCAAAGAGAATTGAAACAAACAGGCAATCTAATGGTGTAGAGCTGCAATGATTAGTTGATTAGTTGTCAACTATTGGATTAATCACCAGCTATTTTGACAATCAATTAATTGTTTTGAGTCATTTTTTAAGAAAAAATGTCCAGTTTCTCTGATTTTCTCTGAATGTTATTATATTCTGCTTTCTTTAATCCTTTATGACAGTAAACTTAATATCTTTGGTTTGTGGACAAAACAAGACATTTGAGGATGTTATCATGGGCTTTTGCTTTCAAACAACTAATCAATTAACAAAGAAAATGATCAATAGATTAACTGGTGATGAAAATAATTGTTTAGATGCAGCCCTACAATGATGATAGACTCAATGTATTAATAATGATTGTTGGTCTTAAAAATTTAACCTTCCCTCAACTTTCAGTTGGGTTTGTCTTGTCTCAGCTATGAAGGAGCTGAAAAAATTAAGTCTTTCCTACTTTGCATTTGTGGTATGATGAAAGGGCAGGCTTGAAGTCCATGTAGGAAACCGCTATTGTCATTGCACAGCCCCAATTAGGGTAGGTGGGGTCAAATGGCCAGTTGGTCAGTTGTTGAGGGACGGATGAGGGTAATTCCCCACCCGGATTGTCCTGGATCTGGGGATTTGACTTTGCAACCATCTGAAGTCAGCCCAACTTCAGAATTAATTTGCATCTAAACATATTACATTTTTTTCATAATTTTACCTTACCTTATTTGGCATATTCTGTTGTTTAAAGTTAGTTAAAAGCAGGGTGCATTTTACTTATACCTTTACTTTGTTGTGTTTGGTGCATCACATTGGTCTTTATTTATTCCTGCTTGAGGAGGTGGAACGGTACACTGTTTTGGTTTCAAAAGTTGGACTTCTCAAAATCTACAAATGCACAGCCAGTTTTAAGAAACTTAAAATTACTAAATGTTCCCATTAGGTATGTTGTAATTACCGTGTTTAAGCTTCCCAAAGAAAGCCAATGACAAATAATTTAAACCTGAAGCCTCTAAAGGCTACATGTCTTGAGAGATGCCTGTTTTTGCCTTCTGATTAGACTATTTACATCCAAACACATTTTCATGTGTTTGCCTCATCTACTGACCTTTAAATTTAAACAAAGCAGAGGGGCCATAGCATCTACGGTCGAGTCTTTTATTGAGCGTTCATCTCAGGCTGGTTGGGAAGTTGCGTAAATAGAAAGTTAATTAGGGTCTTTCTTCATTCTGTCAGATCAGTGGTACTCCATCTTTTTTGAGTGGAGCTGGTAAGATAAGTCACGGAAGCCTCAGGATGCTGTGGATCACCACAAGCCTGGCTCTCATTCTGCAGCCCACTCAGTCTGACCAGCAGGATGGGATGGGAACGCTTTCCACTGTTTGAGAGAGGAGAGGGAAGCGGGCAGCATTAAAAACACAAACAAAGAGCTGATGTACTCTGCACAGTCGACTGGGCTCTTTTTAGCAGCAGGCCAGCTGGACCCCAAACTAGACAGAGGAGGGAGTACCAGTGGTGGGGTCTTCAGAGCCTGGTTTGTGAGATTTGGTCACATTGGTGGTTAGCAGTAACCTTAAAGAGCAGCCCTTGTGCTTTTATAAAAAATAATAATCAAGTGGATGACAAGACTATGTCGCCATATTTGAGCAATGAGTTCTCTGATTCACACCCTCAAATATGTGAAGAAGTGACTTTGGTGTGACCACGTAAATACTTTTGACAACAAACCTGTTGTCTTTGAGTCTCTATGGTGCTGGTCAATCTGGTATAAATAGAACACTGCAAACACATGGTGCCGAGGGAGTCAAAACAGCTAGCACATGCTGTCTCTGGGCTGTTCCTGTCAGTTTCATTCCGCAGTCTCAAGAGGGGAGATCTGTGCATGTGTGCATGTCGTTGTGGTTATACATGGGATGGCACCTTGGCTATGCTGCTGTACAGGGTCAAACCTCAATCAGGAGTAATTGTGAGGTTTAAACATCAAAAGCCATTATGACAAGGGTTTATATTTTATAGCAACAAGGATTCAAACCATAAATGCTTGTTGTGTAGCAACAGCAGCTTTGTCAGCACAGCAGACACACTTTGAAGTCAGAAAATGCCATGCCACCATGTACCATAATGCAGTATGCAATGTATTGTGTTGCTGCAGCAGTACTGAATACTCTGAAGGCTGGTCACTTCTTTGTAATACAGCATTTGTGTTTAAGACACCAATAGTCATGTATGTATATCAAGTCTAGCTAAAGCATCTCATCTATAAACAAGTTTTTTTTTCTGTTACTTTTATGGATGGAAAATGACTTGTCAGTACCTGACTCAGCCTTTTTTATTTTCATGATTTACTTAGTGACAATCAGTGTATTATCTACTGTAAATGTCAGTCGACACGCACTCAATTCGGAGAAGCAGAGAAGGGCACTAGCACGGAAGCTAAGCAATGTACTGCTGTGGATTGGGTTAGCAACAAAAGGTAGCCACTGAAAAAACCCTAAAAAATCTATATCAGTTTAGTGTACACTATATTTATAATATTTTCACCTCCTTACTTTGTCATCAGACAGCCTTTTCCAAAAGGAAACTGATGTTATACAAGCCAGATACTGCTCTATCAAACCAACCAAACCCCATAGGCAAAATCAGCAGTTTTACATAGCAGAATACAGGAGCTGCTTGTCCACTGCTAGCTCGATTTCTTTGTTTGTTTGTGTTATTGTGTGAGTTTCGTGTTTTAAAAGGAGAGTTCGGATTCACTAAAGTCACACAATAGCATAAACACATTAACATATTGAGGCAACAGGAGACCAGCAATTCCTGTGTACTGCAAGGTAAAATGACTGATTTTAGCTATGGAGTTGGGTTGGTTTGGAGAGGTTGATATTTGGCTTATGTAAAGGCTGTATGATGACAAAGGAAAACAGTGAAAATATAATAAATATAGTGTACACTTAAACTGATAGTGATTTTTTAGGTGGACAGTTTTTAAGTGGCTAAAATATATTTTGCTGCAGTTCATTGCTCATCTTCTGTTCTGGTGCACCTCTCTGCTTCTCCAAACTGGGTGCATGCCAACCAGCATCTACTATAGCTAATACACTGATTATCGGTAAGTACCTCATACAACCCCACTTCAGATAATCCAAACTATCCCTTAAATGCATTGTCCTTGTAAAATGACAAAGTATGCATGCTGTTCAAAATTTAAAAAGTTATTCCGAATCTGCTGTTACTGTAAACACAAATAAATAGATCAATAGTCCTTTGCATGCTTTCTTCTCTGTCAGTGTTTTGTAGTTTGTGGCCTGGTGGCCTTGAGGCCTGGCATCAGATTGCAAAGCAGAATTCAAGGGAGGGAAAATGTGGCTAAGTCTTGGAGAATGGACTCTCACTTTACCAATTTCAATTTTTGGGGCCGGTTGTTTTCCTGCATTTTTTTCCCCTAAGAAATTACAGAGTCCCATAATGAGAAGTTATGTTAAATGCTGTAAAATACAGGTTCCTCCTTCATGCCTGTCAAAGCTCCTTTGAATTCTTTTACACATTGTTATGCAGAGTTGAGGTTTTGCCGGTCTCTGCATTTCGAAAGGTTGTCTCAGTAGAGGGCTCCTTTCAGAAGAATGTAGCATCCATGGACAGACTCTGTCTTCTGCATGCTTGACAGAAATTTGAGATTACTGTTGTGGTTTCTCTCTCATGCATCAAGTGTGTTTTAATGTGTTTTTAATCACTTGCCTTTGGAGAAACACCACAAATACCATCCTCACCTTTAGCAAACAAACTTAAAGCTTTTAAAGTGGCTTACTGTAATTCCTCTTGTTTGATTTAGAGTACGGTGCCATTTACAGACAAAATGTGGCTAACAAAGGGTTAGCATTTGCACAAACTATGTAAAAGATGGTGGTGTTATTAGGCTATTGGGTTTCAAATGTGCAGCTTGCACACAGCCTGTGCTATCTCATTCCAGATGTCTTTCCCTGTGGAACACAAAGACGTTTGGAGTGAGATAGCAGTTTTTAATTGAAAATTGCATGGTGTTTATTTTTAGTCCTTTCTACCCTAACTGCCTCCCTGGTCAGTGGACCACAGTATGGTGGTTGAAGGGAGAGGCCAGACCTCAGTGTGTGAGCAGAGCACTTGTGGTTACTTCTCTGGACTTGGCCATCGCAGGGCCACCGTGGGTTCAAGTCCTGGGCGGGGGACAGCTAAGGAAGCGTCTTCTACTGATAATCTGGTAGCACTGTTCCTGGATTAAGGGCCATTTATGTGCATCAGCCTGGCATAGTTACCTTGAAACAGTAATCCAGAGTCGTTATATAATGAGAACCTAAAGTGACACTGGTTGTTGGATGGATGTGTGGATACATGGAGGAGTAGATGGATGTACAGACAGGGACTGATTAATGGCAGACTTGCGAAGTTCACTTTGACTTTTCTGCTTTTTCTCTTTTGGTCTGCGAGTCAAAAGCTTGTGTGGGGAAATGCATTTCTTGGTCCCACAGTTAGCTAATTACTGGTTACTGCTGCAAATTCAGACCAATGTTTTGTCTATTTCAGGTTGTGATACAGAGCGTAAAGCTGAAAGAGAACAAACATTTTTTTTCTCTTTTATCATATCCACAAACTTCTAGAGTACCTCAAGTATAATTTAAAGAATTACAAAATATAAAAAGACTAAAGAAAATACTAAAATAATGCACTGAAATGTAACAATAAATTAGATTTTCATTTGTAAATTGAACACACATAGTATGCTTAAAACTGCATTTATAACAACAACTGCATTTTATTTGGAATTAACTGAAGAAGAAGTGGATAGTTAAGAATAATCAGTGATGGAAAACACCCAGAAGAGACCAACTAAAGCAGTGTTTTTCAAAATGTTTGTGCCCAAGGCACACTGAAGGGTAAGCTTCTTTACTGAGAAATAAGTGCTTACAAAGTACTGATGTAGTAGGCTAAATTGAAAAAATCATTCATAGCTTTGTTTATAGTTATGTATTGCAGTGGTTGTCACAAAATCCCTTGCCTCACAATACACCGTTTGGGAACCACCAAACTACAGAATGGCAAGAGCTCTTTAAAGATCCAGTGTGTGAGAATTATCTAGATTTATTGGTAGAACATGGCAGAATGGAATATAATATTTATAAGTATGTTTTCATGGGTTTATAATCACCTGAAAACAAGACTTGTTGTATTTTTGTTACCTTAGAATGAGGCGTTTACATCTGTAGAGGATGTGTGTGCTCTTCCATGGAGCAGATTTCAGATTTTGATTTTATGCATATGGTGATATGTCCTTTATACTGAGAGTTTTCCTAAAATTAATTTTAAAAAATTTATTGTATCGCAAGATTCTTGCCCTGCACCTTAGGTTGTCCTACACGCTTGGAAGGGGCGAGTGGCACGAGGTGTGTGCAGTCTGAAAGCTCAGCACTATGCCACTAACTCCTGCACACTAGTCCTTTAAATGAAAGTGTTTTCAGATGGTTAAATTGAAAAGAGATGGCTGGCAGATGCAGTGTATCACAGCTATTATTGATTTAAAGCAAAGATATGACTAAACGAAAACAGGCAACATCAGAAAAATGAGCAAATTAAACTAATTAATCCATGAACATTTAGGGCATTGAGGATAACCACCCTTGGACTAAAGTGACACAGTGCATATTTTGTGATTAGACATTAGGGAGGCTCCTAGTGGGTAAAAACAGACAATAAAATAAGATTTTCTTGGTTTGGTTTCATTATGTTACAGATTATGTAGGGCCCAGCCACTAATCAGCATATATGATTTATTTCATATCACTGTCACACCCATTTTTTTTTTAAAGCATTTCAGTCCATATATACATAAAAATAGCAGGTCTAACTTTGGCCCTTATTTCTGGATTTCCTTACCATTCGAAATCTGTCTTGTAATCTGGAGCAGTACTTTTGTTCCTCCTCTGCCTGTATGTACACTGTAGATTTGTTTGTTTGCTGTCTTCACTGTCTCCCCTTCTCTCTCTCTGTCTCTTAGTCTGTCTTAGCATTAGAACATCAACAACAATCTACCTAAGACATGTCACTGTCTTAGAAACAATAGGATTTCCTGAACAATTAAGTGCTTCGCCTCATCTCGTCATCTCTCAAAATGAAGATGTGCAGCCCTCTAATCTCTACAACTATTATATTACCAATAATCTGTTGGTTTGCCATGCATGGAAAGCAAATAAGACAGCTCAGAGGCAGACAGACAGAAAGAGTTGGAGAAAGACTCAGAGAGTTATCCTAACCCAACCACATGTTTTGTTTCAGTTCTCAAATATGACACAGTCCTTGAGTGCTGTAGTGCAGTAATACAAACAGAGTGGCCTAACAGATCAAAGCCATCAGACCCATAATGTCTTTCCCAGCCTTTTTCCTTCAAGTTCAATTAAGTTACTGTCATATGTTGGAGGAAATTGAACCGCATCAGAGCTGGCAATAACCGGTCTAATTTTAAAAACACATGGTTTTACATGTTACATACATGTTTACATGTGTTTCTCATCTTTTAAGAGAACTAGATTTTGCCGGCTGCTTGTTTGGGATGGGTAAATAGTGATTTATGTAAATGTATCAGCATTTTCTACCTTACAAAGCCCTCAGTGTGGACTGACAAGAGAAGACAAATGTCCTGATTTCAGTATATTTGTGGACTGTACAGTATGTTGTTTTAGACACCCTGACTGTAGACGGAGCAGAACAGTGCCACTCTCTCCACTTAAGTCATGTGTTTGCCCTCCTGTAATGGTATTTGTTTTCCTGTCATCTGTTTCACCGTTGGAGATGCTGTCCTGCGGAGCTGACAGGCTCTGAATATAAATAGGTTAATATCTCCAATTTGGAGGTCAACCAGTCAAGTGGACAGACACTCTCATTCCTCATCTCCTTGACCACAGTCAGCTGATGACAGCCATTCAAAGACCAGACAAATCATACCCTCTCTGCAAAATCTTGTGTGATGATAGTTTATCGGACAGAGAGAGCAGAGAGATAAGAGGCACCGCCTGACTGCCAAGCTGCTCAAAATCTACATGACTTCTCTCCAGCTTTGCTCTGCTTGTCATTGTAGACCGCTGACAGGTACTAATAAAATAACTTTCTATGGACCACTGCAGACTAGACATAAACCTCAGATGCACTGTGCCCACTGACCCATAAAAAGAACAAAGTCAGTTTTTGTATACGACTATAACTGAATATATCTTTTTCTCACAGAAAACAAACTTGAGCAGTATTGTTGTTGCAGGTTGTGCTTTAAAGAATTAAAGTCTTGATATAGGAATGCACAATAATATCAGCATGTCATTGGTATTGGTAGATAAAGTTTTTAAAATGAAGGATTGTAACAGCTTGAAATGAACACTTCTGCCGATATGTCAAGCCGATGAGATGAAGCTTTAATTAGGCGCATCATGAGAGGGGAATAGGTGCAGAGTGGAGTTTCTTAAAGTGTCCAAAAGTGGTTGCAAAGTTGCTATGTGCAGTGATTGCTTAGCATCGGTCATGCAAAGAGGAGCAAAATCACATCCCGTCAACACTTATTTTTCCCAGTGAATGTGTTCATTTTAAAAAGCATTGTATTTTATGTCTGCATCTGTGAGTGGGCCATCATGATAAGAGAAGGCACGGTAATATCTTAATTCCACTACAATAGAGGCTTGATTTCTCTGCAATTGGGTGGAAAAATATATTCTCATATCGATATCGGCAATCAGCCAAAATGAGTCCGAAAATATTGGCATATCAGCAAAAATCTGATCAGGTGCATCCCTAATTAATATGCATGTGGTTAAGAACTTATATTTTGCTTGAATCATATTCAACACTGTCATTCTACTGTTTTACAAGCACCAAACCACCCTCTCCAGAGGTCTATACCACTTTCAAAACTCTGTGTTAGATTGCTTTCCTGACCACTTAGGAAAAGTTGACGTGACATGCTCCAAATTTAATATCATACATGGCCATGGTTGTAATAAGGTACTGAGTCTCCAGATCAGCTAGTGTTTACCTTGTGCAGCAGATATGTCAGTTCTGATCTGATCACATTGGAGCAGTATTTGGTACAGCAGACCTTTGGCTCCCAGTCTCAACTGACTATAAACATCTCCTCTTCTTACTTCATATTTGACATTCTTTACACGTGTAAAGTGTAAATGACATGATCTTAAAAGGATTGATGACAGATCAATGTTTGACTGTGTCTTCTTTCCGCCCAGCCTGATGACTGTGCCCTTCAGCTGTCCCATAATGGAAGCTACCTGGACCTGGAGTCCACCCTCGCAGAGCAGAGAGATGAACTGGAGGGATTTCAGGAGGAAGGAGGGTAAGATAACAATCCTCTGTCACCTCTGTTTCTCTAAGCTTTTCATTCACTTTCATCAAACTTCAAAAGCAAACAACTGCACATACACAACCTGCTGAAATGAAAAAACGTTCTGCATTACTGTACTAAAGTTAAAAATTGAAATATATTTAAGTACCTCTATAAAAGTTGTTCATATATTCTTTGCACTTCAAAAGGTGCAGCTGGGATTTGTGCCAGTGCAGCTCAGATTGAAAACAGAAGAGAGACTGGCACTGCCTAGTAGGTTAATAATGTATGTTACTTGCCAGGATTTGATTGTCCAGGAATATATTGTTCATGTTGCTTCGGCCAAATTAGCTGCTATGAATCAAAAATAAAAATGTCTTATTCAAGAGTAACTGACTTTTTTGATTACAACAATCTGGCTTTAAAAAACACTCAGAATATTTCTGGGCTTTAGCAGTCAGACATAATCAGGACAATGTGATTACTGTTTTTTAAGAGAGAGAGACACATAAAATATTTAGGGGAGATAAGAGGGTAAAGATACCGTATTTAAATCCTTGGTCCTGGTATTAATATCCTGCTTGCCTAATTTGATTCTATTACAGTGATTTGAATCATAATGATACCCATTTAGTTCCAGGATGAATTAGTGAAATAATCCCTTTTCCGGGCCTTAGCTGATTGAGCTCTCCTGCTCAAAAGCTGCTCTCGGGAGGTGGTTAAGTCTGTCGGAGAGCTGAGGGGACAGGCTGTGCCCAACCTGAGGGACTCTCAGTTTCTTTTAACAGTTAGGGATTCTAGAGAAAAAAAGAAGTTTAATTGGAATAACAGTTTATTATTAGCTTCACTAATTCCTCTGTAAATCAGTTGCAAAATATCTCAACAGTCTTTATCACTCAGGATATGTAATTTTGTTAGCTGATAAGTTAGTGGAACCTGTAGCTAAATAATATTTGTAATATGGGTTAAAAGTTAGCCCTTGATATTAAGGCTGTCACAATATCAGATTTTCACTACATCTGGCACACATGCTGTTTGCTATCTTTTAGCGAGATAGATACCCGGACAGTAGTAGCAGAAGTACGAAGCCTTGTTTCGGTCCACTCCTGTTTTCCCCATGCATTATGCTGTTTTAGATTAAATTAGAAAAATTAATTTTGGCTTAATATCAAAATGACCGCCAAATATCGCTATACTAGTTGCTATAATAAACAAAAAAACAGTCATGTCAACCCTTTGTTGACTGATATAGCTTATAGGCAATTGGCAATCGGGATTAGTGGCAATAAAACATGATCACGGCATCCCTACATATGTGTATTATTAACATGATATCAACATTTCATTTTAAATATCATGATTATTGTCAATATGGTATATCGTAACACACCTACTTGATGTATTATATCACTTCTGCTTATATCACGTCTACCTGATGTATTATATCACGTCTGTGGGGGTATTTGAGCCCTTTTTTGTAACAGACTGAATGTCTCAGACTTTCCATGGCATTCATCCATTCATGTCCCTTAAAATACCTGGCCTCCCTGGCCAAGTGGCAGCAGTGATGTCATCTAAACCACTTATGAGGTGTAGACGTGTCTCATGAGTAATCGCCCTCATCTCTATTGTTACCTCGGTGTTCTCATTAGAAGTGGACAAACTACAACTGTACACCCACCACCATACAACCCTCAGCTTCTAACTTAACTGCATTGTTTCGCTGTGATATTCACTGAGGCTTCGCCTTGACATAACACCAAGACCTGGATGAAGAGGAGGTTTAAAATTGTGTTAGTTTCATTTCTGTTTCATACACGTTCTTTGGCCAGTTACATTATTGACTCCATATGGTTTTTCATGTACTGTGGACTATGTTGATATATCATTCATGTGCCGCCCTACTTTAGATGATCACAAACCAAAGGTTGGCATGAGCGTTCCTGGTCGGCTGGACCACAAACATGTATGGATTTATTTGTCTAACTTGGAATTCATAAGCTGCTCTCTGGCTTGGTGTTTCTATTGGACGTTGAGAGGCCTGTCCTTTCCCAGTTCCATCTGAAATTGTTAGGAGCTTATGGGAGGCTATTGAGAGCTGTGAGGTTAAAGTGGTCCACTTCTTCTCTCGTCGAAGATTGAGCCTGCCAGGGTCCGCACGGTGCCAGCTGGCTCAGGCTGGTATGGATGTGTGTCATTAAACCCACACAGTGTTGTCTGAGGAGGCTGGGGTTGAAGGTGGTTAGCCAATTATTTTGTAAAAATAGGGCAGTTCTGCTTGCTGGCTTTTTATGGTGCTGATGTGCCCATGATTACATCCCCCACTGCTAAGTGTTGTTGATTTGATGATTATTGAGCTAATAAAAGGTCTGATGAGGCATTTCACCTTTACTTGTTCCATTTTATTTTTGTTTTCTCTCTCCTTTTACTGCATAAGATCTGTCAACAGCAGTCCAACTCTAAAACGTTATCCTACAGAAAAGAATTTGAGTATTTCCAAGTTTTTTTCTGAAGTTTACAAGTTGATGTCAAAGTAACACCAGCTAATAAGCAAAATTGTGCTTGCAGTGTTTTTGTTTTATGCCCAGCCACCTAGCTTTGTAAAGGAGGGGGAGGAGGACTACACAGGGAGATTTTTTTCAGTTGAAAAGATTTATAAAGATGTTGAATATGTTGATTGGAAGTTCACGATGAGACCATATTTCAACTTGATTTGCAACATTGACATTCTTCATCTTCTGCAATGTGCAAATAATAGCCTATTGTCACTTTGGACCTTTATTTCTCAGTTGAAAGCTGGAAAAAAACTAATTGCTACACACAGAACTCAAACCCCAGCAGGGCTCAGCAGCAAGGATTGCCTGCTTGGCCGGTGCAAGTGATATGCTATGCCAGGCAAGTAAATCTAGCATCTCGGGCAAGTAGTAAAAAATAATTATTAAACTATTTTGATAATCGTTAAAGTAATTTTTCAGGCAAAAATGGCAGAAAATTCTGTCTTCAGCTTGTATGGTCATATCAAATTGAATTGTTTGACAAAAGAAGCCATTTAAAAATATTACCTTGGACTAGGATAGGCATTTTTCACTATTTTCTGACATTTCATAGACATTACAGATTAAACATGACACTCAACTCTAAAAAACATTGGGCAAGTAGATATCTGACCCATTTGCAGATATCTACATTAATGTCCTTCCAGTGTAATATGACTTGGGAGAAATGTCTTCTCACAAATCAGTATCATCTCTCTTTCAACCTTTAACTGAAAAAAATTATCAAAATGAATTTGTGCTTTGTGACACAGTGATGTTGTAACCCTATTTACCTAGTTAAAAAGAGGGCGAAAAGAGGTCTTAGTTTGACATTTAGACCAAATATCAGCCAGTTTTCAACTAAATGTTGTTGTTGAAATCCCAGCTGGTGCTCCCTGGGTATATTCACATACTGCCTGAGTTCCAGAACTCCCCTGATCATTGGCCATCGAATCCATCTGTAATTGATATTAATGACAGGTTACATTCCTGAGGCGCCTGTGTCATACCTAGTGTCTTTACAAACAGATTAAAGTATGATCCTGTGACAGAGTGCTGCAGAGCCAGGAGATATCCATGTCATGGGAGCTTAAGGGCCATAATCACTTCCACACCGTGTTTGAAGCTCGGCTATAGGAGATTGTGACTCATAAATCCCCTGTCCCATCTCTAATACAGTCTCACTTCAGTTTATAAAGTGACCATACAACCCAGACATGTGCTTAGACATATCTGTAGGCAGTCAGTGTGTCATTTAGGTTTGTAGCTGTGATAGATTGGTTGACCCCATACACACAATTTCCTGCATTTGTAGCCCAGAGCTGAGATGGAGTATGGGGGATGTAGTTAGGATCAGATGGTCTGACATGTGCTCACAGACATTTATAACCCTTGAATATTTTTTGTGCATTTCATGGATTGAAGAGAACCAGCCTGTTGTAGCATTTCAGGGGAACTTGGTTTGATGTTGTTGGAAAAATGTGGTATTGAACTCCTGTATGGACTTATGTGTTGAGTTGATGTTGTTTTTCGTTGCACTTTACTTGACAGTACACCAACAAGATGTTACAAGCTGTACTTTGAATCAAATTAGACAAAAACTCGAAATTATATGTTCTTAATCTGACAGTACCCTAATTAGTCACCAAACACCCGACAGTACACTTATAAACCAAAACAACTGTATTTCATGTTAGACGAAAACTAGAACTAATATGTTCTTTATTAAACCCATATTGGACTTTAGTTTGCAGTACATTTCTGTTGTACTGTGTCCCTCTAATAAAGTGTATTACTTCCCACTGAGCCTTATTAGACTTTATTAGAGGATAATTAGGGACACATGACAACACGACTGTACTGTAAACTAAAGTGAAATCACACATCTGCTATTTTCCTGTTTAAAAACAGTATGTGGACCAGAACTAACAAGTAAAGGCCAAAATTATAGAGCTAGAGGAATATCTTGTCTATGGATGACTGTACACCCATATTTCACTTTAGTTTATAGTACAGTTTTGTTGTAATGGGTGCCTAATTACGTTCTAGGTCTTATAAGGGTCTGTTAAAGGGTCTAATACTGTCTAATATGGAACATATTTCTAGTTTTTGTCTAATTTGATACAAAGTACTGCTTGTTAATGTCTCAGTGTACTGTTACATAAAGTGTGGCCTTGTTTTTTGCGGAAATATGTATGTGACATTGATTGTCAGATGATCAGTAAAGTTGTAAGCCCTCAAGGACGTATTCTCTGGCTCGTCTTTTGAAGATAACATGAAGCGCTGTTATTGGCTCCATAATCTGTTCAGCATGTGAAATGTGTAGCTATGTTACAGCACAGAACAGAAGAAGACACTTTTTTAGCATTTCACTGCTCTGCTGCACATAAAGCACATCTGAAAGCCAACAATTTTGTGCTGAATATGCCTTTCTTAGTTTTATTGAGTGTTCTTGACGTGTTCGACAACCACTTATAAGTCAGGCGTTTTAAAATCCAACAAAATCCAACTGTTCTTGCTCTGTAGGTCTCAGCTATTCAGAGTTCCTCATCGTATCCTTTCATCTCTCTTAGGACAGCTCCTCTTTCATTATTTTCATTTTTTTCTGACCCACTTGGACATTTGTTTCATAGACGCTCGCAAGCACACAAGATTTTCATTTGAGGAGAAAAAGCACATTTGAAAAGAACCAGAGGAATTGTCAAACACAGGATGGCTTAAACTTCAAGGAGGGAAATAAAACACCGGTTGTCCCTTCTGTGTTTGCAAAGCAGTTTATGGGTATTATTAACAGAATAGAACAGCTTGGTGATTGTCCAGTGTGTGTGTGTGGTTGTGTGTGTGTGTGAGCGAGACCTGGTCAGTGGTTAGTGAAGCAGCCCTCTGAGGGAAATTAGGTCTGTAGATCGTCTCTCACCCTGATTCTTAAGCCTTCTTTCGACATGAAGTGTTACGAAATCTCCTGTAAAATGTCCTGAAAATATTCAAAAAGTGCTGATACACACTGAAATAATTTTACCAACTTTTTTTTTAAAAACCACAAAGAAAATTAGCAGCCCTACAATATGTACAATGACCCCAAGCACAATTTACATAAAGGCAAATGAGTCTTAAGAAGACAGTGATAGTAATTGCAATGAGCCCAATAACTGACAGTGTGTCTTGGTGGAACACTTAAACTTAAACTCGTGACTGCTGGATTTTAATTTTACCATATTTCAGACTTTGTCCTTGTAGACAGCAAAAATATTTCCTGAGCCCTGACACTGCTAGGTTTTTGGCGATGTCTACCAAACTGGCTTGTGACAATGTCCACAGTGAAACATTGCTATGGACACGATATAGTTGCTGGGTCTTCGTCTTGGCATGACATGTCTGTAACTTGTTCACAAAGAAAATAATAAACACAACAAAGAGACATAATGGAATGACCAGCAACAACAGCTTCTTTTTATTTTCTCTTCTGTGTCAAAAACAGAACTTATGCTTCAACTCTATGGCAAGTCTGAGGGCACTCACTACCTCAAATACAGAAAAATTTTAAATCATTGTACAATGGTAGAGGGCTCAGTGGTTGATGACAGCGTCAGCCACTGTGATGAACAATGGCATCTTACATCAGCCCAACACAACTCCCTGCTTTCCACTATGTTTTCATTTCTCCAAACCAACGCACGCTGAATACTGCGCCTGTATGTGAGAAACTGTGACAGGCTCTGATGCTGCCAGACAATCTTTATAATGATGTTTTCATGGCATGGTAATCAAAAACGGTATTAATTATAATTAAAATTTGAAACTGTAATACTAATCTTCGGGAATTTCACAGTGTTTTATCATTACACTGGTAATCGTTTCATCCCTAGCCTCCTTACCCCTCTTGGCTCTCTCAGGCACCGTGGGTCCCTCTGTTGACACTGATGCAGGACTCTCTCAAGCTGGGGTTTTCACCAAGAAGTGCTGAGTCAGTAGAGCTCTGTGGGGCCTTCTTGTCTGGCATTAATTGGCCTTCGAGGAGAAGCGCTGGCTTTACTGTATCCCAGCTATGTGTGTTCACTTTCTGTGGGTACACATTTTGTGCTGTTTTATAAACAGCGCCAGTAATGCTCCCGTAGATAAAGCCGGAGAGCGTGGAGCTGGCAGGAGTCCACTGGTCCAGTTGCTGCTGCTCTGGGTATTAGGATTAAGACTGAGCTTTATGAGGGCACTCCAACAGAGCAGTGATGGGAGAATGAAGATGAATAGAGAAGAAAATAATGTAGGCTATCTAATTGGCAGGTTTTGCTCTTCACAGCTGCATTCTGTTTTGTAACATTTGATAGCCTAAGTGATGATGATGAACATCAGATTGATGCTATTAAGTAAAAATATTTATAGCATGCTGCTTCTTTTCATGTTCAGAATGAATAAAATGGCCATATGTTTCCATTTAATCTTTATAAAACTATCTAATTTTGACCAGTTGCCTTGGGTAATGGTCAGGAAGTTAAACCTAAGTCAGAAGTATTGTTTTGAGTAATGGTCATGTTTATTCATTGCAGGAGACTATTAGAAGTAGTCATGGTTATTCAAATGGTAGCAGCAAAGGTATTTCAGAAGCATGATGTTGCACATGATGAATCAGATTTAATAGGAGCTTGGCTTAAGTTGATTATACAGTACCACCACTGGAAGAAACCAGAACATTCTGGCACGGAAGAACATTTGACCAGGGAGTTCAGTAGGTATAATAACCCACCATGTAGCTAATTTGTTATTTGGCTGCCATTCTTTATAGTTATGATTATTTCTATAACTTTAGGGCTCCACCCTAGTGGCCTGCTACACGTCTGTGGGGGTGTCCACAATTTTCATGTTTAATTGGTGAGAGGGGGTCTGAAAACCTCACTTATATTCCATGCACGTTTGTTTAATTTGATAATGAGCATGTTGGCCTGTGTAGCCTCAGGTCTCGGTTAAGCACAGGGATACTGTTGCAGCCCAGCAGAGAGAAAGCAGAGGTTCGTGACAAAACAGCTCTGGTTACCCGTTCGCCTCAACGACATCGCAGAGGATTAAGTTCCTTTTTGCAATCGCATCTCACCAGTTAAGGTCCATGTTGACAGATGTTGCTCCAGAGTCGCCTCTGCATGTTGCTGGATATTATAGTTGATAAACAGTGAGCATATGCAGACTTCCCCTGCCGTGTAATCTGCTTGTGTGCATGTCAGTGCAGTCTCCCGCTGACTGGTTGGGGCAGGAAAGATGTCAGTGTGTCCGTCTGGCTGGATGTGGAGAGCAGTTATGCAGTAATGCTGCTTGTTGGTTGGATGTTGAGACCGCAGTATGATCTGCTTTCTGTGCTGATGGACTTTTTCTCTTTCTGTCAGACCTACTGCTGCCTGATTGTCACTAACAGCAACAGTCTGTTGCTGGCATTGTGCCAGGCTGAACAATCACACAGCCTTTGTGCAGGCGGCATAAAAGCCCATTTGTCAGAGAACCGAATTAGGAGGGGGGGTTGTTGAGCAACTCTACCTGCTGAGCTCTTGTCTACAGTTGTGTCTACTGAGTTTGTTTGTATGCTTCTTTAGCTGGTTGGGAGGTTAAAGGCACAATCTGCGATCCAAAAAGGGTGGCCCCCACCACCAAAATTCAAGACATGAGAATGGAAAGTGCTTTCTCTGTCAAATGTACCGAGACAACACAGCAACTAAATCTGAATCATTGTGTTTTTCTTTTATATTGTTATGGGTTTATTCTCATTGGGACTCAAACGGAAATCGGCTGAAAAACACTTAAAGGATAAGGCTGATAATATTCTGTATTCAGTGTTGTCCAATGAACTCGCAAAAAGCGTGTTGAATATGCCCACATTTTGGGTCAAAGGTGGACTGAACAAATCAATTTGCAACTAATGAACATCAGAAAGAAAGATAGTAAAAATGTCACGGTACAAAAGTGTGATGGAAACTTGCAGCAGAGAATGAGAGACTGAATTGCCCTTTGGGATAAATAAAGTTGTCTGAATCTGAATCTGAAAGTATGGACAGAATTGTGGATGTGATATAACCTTTCTTTGAGCTTGTAGCATGAAGTGTATGCCCTGGGCTCTAATGCAGACTGGACTCTTACAGTGAGAAACAGACGGACAGATCTGCTCATCTCCTGCATCTTGTCTCCTTCTTCCCCTCATTGCAGTTCTAATGCATTATGATGCATTCAGTTCAACTGGAAAGTCGGAAGTTCAAAGTTGGAAACTTCACCAATGTGTTTGCTGTCTGGTGTGGTGTGAAACACTCTCAAATTGTCCAAATCATTGTTAATAACTATGAATATAAATATTCCTGGCCGTTCAAATTAGTACAAAAAGTATTAATTTGTTCTGTTTAATATGACATCATTATATAGACTCCAGTGTAACTGGTAGGAAGAGTTTCTATTTAGAATTTAAATAAATAAAAAAAAAAACTGAAGAAATGAATATGAACTAGTTCATTTTAATCTGTGTGAACTGAACTTTGAGCTAACTCTTGTCAAGTGTGATCTTGCACAACACTGTCTATATTGTTCATGTTATCTACAATCCTATTAACAAGTATTGACTGTGCAACTGAAGCTTGATACTTTATTGTCATAAAACGATTAGGCTAAAAACACATCATGAGTCGCACTGTTGCACTAGACTTGTTCCTTCATTACCATGAACATGAGCAATGACGTTTATTTTGAGTCAGTCCTGCACACACTGCCCTACTGACATTAAAACCCACTAATGCAGCAAGTATGTATTACAATCCAAGGCTGGAAACAGTTCTAAAGAAATTCACTATTTAATCCTGTTTGAGTAACATTGGTTAAAACTACAGTGCCCAACTGTTTAGGGAAATTAGTGAGCCTTTAAAGATTTACATCTTGAGTAGTAACAATTGAGCTTGTGGCCGACTGCCACAGACTGGGAAGAGAAGAAGTCGGAAAATATTCAGAGATAGACTAATGCATTGTTAGTTTGGGTCTTTTCATGGGATTTGTTGACACTAGAAGAAGAAAAAACAAAAAATAATGCCAGTCTTATCCTTTAAAAAGACAAATTTTACATCAAACTTCGCACACAGATTAGAGACTGGGCTTCGAAGTAGCCAAATAGTCCTTTGTGTGATGACAAACCACACTGCTCTCACATTCACTTGCAGGATTGAATAGGATGGGGGTGCATTGTTGGCGTCTTTGTTTTGGATTGTCATTCAGACATTGTAAGCAGTTGACAGGATGGTGATAGGGTCTTGGCATATCTCCATTAACACAGGGGGCGGAGTTGGCCTCTGAGCTGCTCCCATCCTTCATTTTTACCTTTGGAGCCCTTTCCCCTGTTCTGTTCCATGACCTGTTCCCTGTTGTGTGTTCAAACTGCAAAGATTGAACAGTTTCAATGAGACTGAACTGCATAATTTGTTGGAAAAAAAAAGTTTGAAAATCATTTTGCAGCTCTGCACAGTAGCTCTTGAGCTATATTTTCTTGTCAGCACTTGCCCTGGCCCTGGCATATTGATGGCTGCGTTAGATTCAGACAGACATTCTGTTTCTTTATCTTGATACAGTTGTTTGTGTGCATCATACACACACACACACAGACAAAAGCGCACACACACACACACACACAACACACACACACACACACACACACACACACAGATTTAAATAGCCATGCATGGCTTAATGTCCAAATAATATTTCTCTTTCTCTCCATTTGTCTTCTTTTCTTCATAGGAGAGGCAAGAAACACAGCATTATTCTCCGAACACAGCTATCCGTCAGAGTCCATGCCTGCATCGGTGAGTAATAAACTACACTATAATCTAAACTGTACATTTGTCACCTCTCACTTTATGATTTGTCTTCCTCAGTCTACATCACCACTGAGGTATGAGCTACTTTAATTACCTCTGTTACCAGTGGATTATGTTATTGAGATCCTTGTGAACTTGCACAGTGGCAGTTTTGGGAAACAGCCTAGAATCTTAATTTGAGTGAGAAATAATGGCATTTCAACAGCACAGTGAAAAACAGAGCACTGGCATGGAGCAGAGACTGAAAACATTTTATGTTTTTGGAGTTACTGTGTTCTGTCACTTTGTTTTATTGGGCCTCCTGGTGTCTTTGAGTAATGTGAGGGAACTAGCACAAAGAGCTGAGTGAAAACATATGCAAACATGCATGCATGTGGCATGCGTGCAAACACACACACGCTGGCAGACACAATGAGCTTATCTGAGGTTGGCTTTTGATTAAAGTGAGGATGCTAACTGCCTAAGCTTTTATTAACTGCAGTGTAGATTTTGGCTTAAATTTCTACTTTTTCCACATCTCTGTGGCAAAATGTAACTGATTAAATGGGTGTTAATTGTTATGCTACCTTGTTTAATTCATGTGCATTGTAAGAAATGAATACACAAGACCTTGTAAAGTAATTTGCCAGTGACGTGTAGGGTTTGTAAGCAAAGAGTGATGTGGTTGTCAGTAGCAGAACGTGAAGGAGCACACTTTCTCACACAAAGACACAGTGCCTCCTCTCCAGGCTTCAAGTGTAAAAATAACCCAATGCCTGGAAAAGCTATTAGGCTGTAAACTGTCACAATTTGGTCGTTTTTTTCTCTAATACAGTAGAAGTGAACCAAAGGCCCAGACATTTTTCATTTGAGTGAAGTCACTATGATCTGAGAACTATCTCTGATAGTCGTTTCTGGTTATTTGTTCTACCTGCTGATGCGTGACATGTAATGCAAAGGTTTGGAAACTCCAGTGGATCATTTACTGAGAGAATTTTGTCCTGACAGCTCATTAAGCTATTGATGTGACACGAAACAAATGAGAAAGACAGTTTCTGCTTGTTCTTGATAAGGTCTAGTTTGCACATGCTGATTACAAAGAGGATTTCTCTTTGATGCTCTTGACACTGTAATTATGTAACTGATACAGTAAACCTACCATATATCATATAAGCAGGCTTTTTAAACATTGCTAAATTATTGTTGTTAAATGGAGAGTTCAGATTATTTGAAGTGGGGTTGTATGTACTGGTGTAGAAAACTAAGAAATATACTTCTGTGGACAGGGTCAGCAACAAAACATATATTAGCCACTTAACGCGCAGAAAAAAATCAATATCACTTTCAGTGTACGCTTTATTTAGAATATGTTCACCACTTTATCTTGCCATGAGACAGCCTTTTCTGACAGGAAACCACCGTTATATAAGCCAAATATCACTTTCTCCAAAGCGACCAGACTCCTTCGGCAAAAAGGGTAATTTTGCCTGGTGGAACAGAGGAGTTGCTCAGCTACTGCTGCCTCAATTTGGCAGTTTGTTTGTGTTATTGTGTGACTTTGGTGAATCTGATTTTATCTTTTAAAACACCAAAGTCACACAATAAGCAAGCTAACCAATTGAGAACTCAATATTTTGGTATTAGGTATTTTCACATTGTGGTATTAATGTTTTTACTGAAGTATCTGAGTACTTTTTCCATCACAACAGGACAGTGATCAGTATTTCAGTAACTCTCTGTGGTTTAGTGAATACAGTGTTTTATTTATGGCGGCTTGTCACATTAAAATAATCTGTACCACGACATGATTGGTCGTGTCTAGAAGGTAACTTTATTTGCACAACTCTCGCAAGATTTGTTTCCTTTGTTTCTACTAAAATAATCAAACTCGCGTGATCTTTTGCAGATCTAGGGTTCCCTTCTAGACATGGCCCTCTCTGTGTCTCTCTGTCAAACTAATGAGAATAAGACTATCTGTGAACAGCATGATGTTACACTCTACAGTGGTTCACACACACACTTGTGCAGGCACCCAGGTATAGTTTGTGACCAATTTTGGCATTTTTAATTTTTTCCTCAGTCCGAGTTGACAATGGCATCTATGATTGATTAGTGATCAATCTACCCTCCTCCCCCTCCCTCACCTGTTCGCTCTGCTGTGAGAAGGTCTGACAGTTTCTGACAGAGAAACACAGACTCTCCTGTTTAATGTAAAGGCCTCCTTATACAGTTGTCTAATCTTATAAGTGCAGCTGGTTGGTGTCATTCAGCATCACGTTAGTTTCGATTGTTTTAATAAACTCTCCTCCACATGCAGCTTCTCTGCTGCTGTGAAAACTGAATTGCGGGTGAATTACATGGAAAAAAAACAAAATGCGAGTTCGGTTTTGGGGTGTCTTTATAAAACATCCTACTGATGAAGAAAGTTAACAGATCAGACAGACAGGGTAAGAGAAACACAATGACTTTGCTGTGTGTGTGTACTGTATGTGTGTGTATGGAGAAGCTGCATTGACACAGAGAGGAGAGATGCTGTAGCCGTGTGATAATAAATTACATCAAAACTTAAACATTGGAACTTATCAGTACTCTGGTCTTTAATAATTCAACCGTTTAATACCGAATTCCAGTACTCACACCTACATATGAAACACAGTGCGCTGTACAGTTGTTCAAATTCAAACGAGGCCTTGGAGCAAAAGATTTCGGGTCTGTATAGGACGGTGTCTGGGTCTGGACTCGGACCACGGTCCGCCTGTGAGTGACTAAGGATCTAGGTCTATCCATATCGAATAAAAATGACCATTGTTTATCATCGTCATCGACATACATTTTATTGCGATCCCATTTCGAAATCGTTTTATCGCCCAGCCCTAGTCCACAGCTGTATTCTTAGATGCATTGCAATTCTTTCTTTAAAGATTATGAATCAATGCAGGCAAGTCAATAATTTGAAAATTAAACCTACTTAATATTGCCTGTATCAATTTTGTAAGATAGGGATGAACAACTGAATAATTAAATTAATTATGGATCATTACAAATATGCTGTTTTAAAAGTAAAAAAAAATTAATGCATCAAGTTACATCAATAATCGCACTGTATCTCTCAGATTTGGAATTGGAAACGGATCCAGTCATGAGGTGCCAAGATATTTCCACCCCTGTCATCTTCTGTAGGTAATAAACTGACTAGTGGAAGTACCTCCTAGAAACCTACTGCAGAAAATCTGCACTATCCCTTTAATAAAACTGTTGGGAGATGCTGCTTGATTTTACAGCAGTGGATGACATTTCCTTTACCTGATGTAACAGGTCACATGCTGAACATGGCTGGACTTGTAAATATTTGGCTGAACCTTGTCCACACACTACGCTGAACTGGCTTCACCTTATTCTCCTCCTCCTGCTTTTCGGCTTGGCTTAGTGGAGCCTGGGGAGTGGCAGACAGACTTGTTGCTCTTCCCTAAGTGGATGATGACCCTCTTTCTCTCTAAGTTGACAGCCACCTGTTGCCCTTCTCTAGTCTCCCTCAGTGACTGCCTGCGTGGCTAGCTGATTTATTTCTTCCAGGCGAGGTGGTCACTGTTACTGTAACTTGTCCAGACATTTGAGCCTAATTTTATCTGACTAGAGGGCTTACCTCGTAGCCCCACGAGTGCAGAATTACTGGGTGATTTTCCTGCTCCACACAGGAGATAATTCGTTAGTCTTCTAGAGACAAATGGCATGGTATTCTTTAGGCTGTACACTTGCTCTGTATTAAGGGATTTGGCATTTCCCTGCTGTCAGTTCATAAAGACCAGAAGCCCCCCATACTGTCAGGGATGTTTTTTTTTTCATACTCTTTTGTCTCCATATACTGAGGGATGTTATGCCATAAAAAAGCTGCGCTCCATTACAATAAATTGCCTTTGGACAATAGTCAGCACAAGGCATCAGAGTGGCTTTAAAGCAGTGATTTTCTGAATCTCTGGAAATCCTTTAGAAATGCTCCTTTTGTGTAACTCTGTCAAGCTTGAACTAATAGCACCACTCTTGTGTTTGCTTCAGATCGAATGACACTCATATCAAACATTACCAGTGCTATTTGGCTGTGATTTGTTTAGTGTTAAATAATTTTTTTTAGTGTATCCTCAATATAGACTAGGTGCTGAATTAGCCTATGTGGTAATGATGTTTTGTTTATCCCAGAGGCCTCCGTCATTAACATGAGTGATTAGTTGTTTACAAGCATGTAGCCTGTCTAATCATTGTCATTTAGCACTATTTAGTGGAAACCCCTTTGCATGTATTTTAAGCTTTAATTAAAGGCAAATTATGCAGGATTTTCCCTCAAAAAAAAAAAAACAATACGTAGACTTGTACAAATATAATCCCTCTCAATCATCACCCACGACCCACCAGAAAGTGTCTGGCAGTGGCTGCAGCCGCAGAGGCTTGCCCTCCACCCACCCCTTCTTATTTTCTCATTATTTTGCTCATGACGTTTTACCAACCAAAAAGGTTGTTAAATGAGACTCTTTCTGGTGCATTTACAAACAGACACTGACAAATCCTACTTATTCTACCTTTAAGTACATAATTTTGTTTATGCTGTCTGGTTTTTTGGGTTTCTTCAGATTTACACACCACAGGGCGAGCTTTCAGTGTGTGTGTATGTGTGTGTATGTGTCATGAACCACAGTGAGACTTAATCCAGGCTTCCCTAATCATAGTCATTAGCTCTCACATATGGTTCTGCATGCACCAGGCAGAAATCTATGCATCAGAGTGGGTGGAGGAAGGAAAGTGCTCACCCAAAGAGCTAATGGTTTATTAAACTGCTTTTTACCAGTCCAACTTTGGCACAGTGATTTGTTGTAATCACGCAGTGAAGCAGTCCAGAGTCTTTCTGTATTAAAAGTGCCTATCAGGCACCACACAAAGATTTATCTGTAGATGTTTTGGGTGTTGCCTCATTACCTTGACCTGTTTTCACTTTACTACTAATGAAGCTGTAATGACTCATATTTGCATTTACAGTGTGTAGGTAACACTTCTGTCTGGAGAGGCTTCCACTATGAATGTTTCTGGATTCTTATATTTGTATGATTTTGCTCACAGCCAATCACAGTGAGCCTTGCAATTCAGTTCAAAGTGTGATTGGCCCACTGCTGCAGCAACTACAACACTTACAATCTGTGCTGTGTTGAAGTTGAGCATGGTGTATTTGACGGAGTTGGCATTGCAGAGAGGTCACCAAAACGTTCAAAAGTATTGATATACTACACACCTGTGCTTTCTGATGAAGGTATTGCAGGTGCTATTTGCACCCAGGGTGGAATAGCCATTGTGGCTATTTACACCTGAGTGTATAAAGCCTAGTGTGGCAGAGACAAGCGCCAAGGTGTCCGTAGCCGACAATGCTATTTGTACCTGAATTTAAGGAGCCAATGTGGCTCTTTGCATCCACATGGCAGAGACAAACCATGATCTTTCCCTAAACCTGAGACTGAAAAATGAAAATAATAATTTAAAAAAAAACTGTAAAGAAAAAAAAATCAGGTATCACTAACATGTAATTTCACATTTTGAGCCCTGATCTCTCACAGGAAAACCTTGTGCTTCACCTATTCATCCCCCACAGCCTCTTATTGATGGTCACTTGGTTGCTCTTTATAGCTAAAATAAGGGGCCTGGGTGTTAATAACTGAATAGCTGTGCCTATTTGTACCCAGGTACAAATAAACATTGCATAAAAATAAATACATAAAATGTGGAGGGATTGTTTCAAGAATGCTTCTATTCACATGATAGATATCAAATTAAGTGCTTTATTGGTATCGGTATCACTTAAATCACTGTAATTTTTAAAATGATACCCAGCCCTAGTGATTACACGAGATATAATAGACATTGCGCTGTACCAGATGTGTCCTTCTGTCAAGGTAGTTTGAAGCTCCTTGGATATTTGTCTGTATGCTTGCTAAACAATATCACTCCTAATCCTGTCTATGAGAGAAAAAAAACTTTTGAATGGATGTTTTTGTTATGAGATACAGAAACCAGTAGTTGTGATGGTTTGATGTTTGACCAGCAGCCTAAGATGTAGAAAACAAACTCAACTTGTTGTCCATCTCTGCGTGTTAGCCTTTGGCCACAGCCTGTTTAAATTGCTGGGCTGTTATTGTTGTCGGTGGACTAGATGTGGTAGCAAGAGCCTGATTAAAGCAGTCTTGTGCTTATTTTAGTGTTGTCTTCAAGTCCAGCAGGTCCTCTTCTTATGTGTCATTTTCCTTCTGAGACTTGGCTGAGTTGCTGTGATGTGATGGCGTGGAGAGTTTGAAGACAGGGAGCGAGACAGAGAGAGACTTTAGTGTGGGCAGCAGTGTTTAAATGGGGATACCAAGTTAAGAATTAACAAATGTCACATATGTTTTGTAATCATCAGCAGCTCTTGTGAAGTAAGTATGCCAAACAA